>OY720235.1:19390932-20773432 GCA_963082625.1 Pasiphila rectangulata
AAAACTGCTAAAGTATCAAAAAATATTTTCAATAAATGTCTTTAAACCTACCTTAGGTACTAAAACGTTCTCCATTAGCTCATGGACCTAAAGCACAGATTACAGAACCTAACCCAAGGTGAGTCTTGGCCTCCAAGCTATACGACATGATTGGTTTTACGAGAGCACACCATTCTCTGCTGTCCATATATAAATTGAATACATTATTAATTTATCTAAGACAATTCACACAGCATCGTCTAGCTGAGCTTATGTTATAGATACCTAGATGACTGATATACCAATACATTTTACTATTATAGATAGATATTAGCCAGACCAGAACACTCTTATTAACAAATATCTGCAGATCTTACAGACATTTGTCCTGTGGCGGGAATCTTGTCTTTTCTTTCGCAAGCGGACCTTCGCCCGCTGCGGCACAGAGGTCGTCAATAAATATGAATAGTTAATATTACTAGTTGTTCGCCACGAACTTAGATCGAGCGAGCGACTTCTTTCAATGAAGTTCCATTGCATTTGAACTTGATTTGTGTCGGGAATAAAACCTCCTGCGTTACAATCATAGGTAAAATCTTCCTATATTATTTATTGTATCAAATCTCTTTATCCCAAAAACCACACCACTAATCAAACCACCCTACGACAATAGTTTTGTATAGATGTAACAACCTTAAGTTCAAAATCCAATCATACAATCAAGTGTTATCCTCGGTAAAAAAAATAAACCCCCATACCTCAAAAACTACACCATTTATCAAAATTCCCCTTAAACAATCGATTCGTATATATGTTTTATTCTTATGTTTCAAATTTGATCAAAATCGGATCATCCATTCAAGAGTTATCCTCGGAAAAAAATTGCGGACATACATTCCGCCGAAACGCCTAGTTGCCACTGAGAACTTCGTTTGCTTCGCTTACTCGTTCGATTATATGCTGTGCCGCATATCCAATAACACATTCCTCATTTAATGCTGTTTGTGTTAGAGGTTACGGCCTAACCCAATACAAGGTTTGTTGACAATGCGGACCGACCCGATGCCGCCGCCCGTATTGATTTACGTACTCACCATTTAACTGTTCACCCTGTATACCTATTTGCCCCTCAATTTTTTTCAAATTGCTGCTCTTGTTATATATCTCTACAAGCATAAATAACTTTATACTACGTGGGCTTCGTATCGCACACATTGGACTCGGATTAACCCTTAGTTAGTCGCACGAAGAAAATCGCACAATTACTTACACGGGGTCCCCACTGATCCCAATTTATTTCGCAGATTGCTAATGAAGTATTAAGGGTTTTAAATAAAAGATTGTGTGCTACATATAATTCTTATAATTACTATAATATTTAAACGATAATAGAAACTGTTAAAAAAAACACAAAAAAAAATATTTTATAACTAAGGGATCAAAGTCACAATTTATTTTTTCTACAAACTAATCAGTATCACTGTAACAGCAGGTTTGACAATGACCCCTAGAGTTGCAGTCATTGCAGTCATTGCAGACGAATTTAGAACATTTCATGCATTTGGTTGGCATTTATCGGTCAATGCTTCTAAGTCAATTATTTCACCGCTATCTGATGGGACTAGTCAGATTGCTAGATCATGGACTTTTGAAAGGTATTTTCATTGATTGTGGGGTAGCGTTTATCATCCCATCGTTTTTGGAAACATAGCGCAAGTTCTGCTGTAAGCTGTCCTTGACAAAAAACTGAAAAATAAATGTAATATTTCACAAATGCCTATTTTTTTAATTAAAAATACAACATATGGGCCATATTTTAGCAACACAATAGATAAGTGAGTGTTTAATAATATCTAAAACAACTTTTTTTGGGGGTAGAAGTGAAAACTGAGGAGTATACCAAAATAATATTTTCTTTATTTAAAAATAGAAAAAGTGTTTATTTAATACAAATTTATGTATTATTATTAACAGTACCACAACCCACCTGCTATACAGTGTTATCCAACCACACTAAGTACTCTACACTGCACTAGTCACAAATCATAAAATCATAAATCATAAGAGGTTTATTTGTTGAAAAACAAATGATCACTTTTCCTTTGTATTGCTTTGTTTGAATACAAAATGGAGGACATCAAGAGCACTATGTCCGAGATGATGAGGTCCTTTGAGCAGAGAATGCAGCTTTTTGAGAGCCGGCTACCAATCAGCCCAACTCCATCCACAATTTCAAGCCTGTCGACTGAGTATGCTGAGTTCAAGGCATTTTTCCCCGGGGCACTGCGAGCACTTCAGCTTCAAATCCAGTTCCTAACTAAGGAACTTGACCACTTGGAGATGAGGGGAAGGTGCAAGATCTTGCTGCTACATGGTGTCGCTGAACAACAGAAGGAAGATGTGCCACAGGTTGTTGTTAAGACCTTGAGGGTCCGGCTGAAGTTGACCGACATTGGAGTAAGTGACATCAGCCGTTGTCACAGGATGGGGCGTTTGGCAGTCTCAGATCGCCCCCGGCCTATTCTGCTCAAACTACGGGAGATTTCGACGCGCAGCAAGGTTTGGGTAGCCAAAACTAGCCTTAAAGGCTCGGGTATAACCTTATCCGAGTTTCTAACCAAGGCTAGACATGATGTGTTCATGGCTGCTCGTGAACGTTTCGGCATCCCGAAATGTTGGACAATGGATGGCACCGTCTACATCCTGGGCGCTGACGGAAAGCGGCACAGGGCACTTTGCCTTGATGACTTCAGTGCGATTGGGCCCGCCGTCACCACGACCAACACCACGGCCGCCGTAAGTGAGCAGGTTTTAGCTCACAAACCAGCGGCATCAGCAGCGGCGAAGGAACCAAGGGCAAAACGTGCGGTGTCAACCAAAAGGCCCTAAGTTTGTAGCTAGATTAATAGAGTAGAATAGACTAGTTTTTCTTGCTCCCGGCCAGAAACGTAGCAATATTTCACCAACCCGCATTATATTTATGGTTTTTGTTTTGTTGTGAATGTGATTGTTGATATATCAATTGTCATTACTACTAGTGTTTGTTACAATCACTTTCAAAATAATTCCTTCAGCTTCTTCTTTTATTTATTGTTATTGTTACATTACGTTCCATTTCAAGTAGAAATTATGTTATTTTGGGAGATTTCCAACTAATTCGTTTATTTTTTTTTTATCTTTTCTGTTTCTGGTTGGTATTTGTTTTATTATTCTAGGAGTTAAGAGTGTATTATATCCTTTAACTTCTATCTCTATAGTAACTGGCAGATGGATATGGGCTCTATAGTTAACTAAGTTATTAATAGTTATATAAAATAATCTAAGTATTTATGTTTATTTATTTTATATTTAAGTGGTTATTGTTATTTAAAATTTATGTCTCACAGTGACGTTTCAGACAGTGATGAATATGTGTCCTTATCTGATGATAATTGTGGTAGTAATGACAGTTTTAGTAGTATTCCATCCCTTTCTAATACAGTAAATTCTTATTTCCTTGATGTTCCTAAAAATCTAAATATTCTCCATATAAACGCACAGAGTATTCCTCAGCATTACCCTGATCTTCTTGCTTCTTTCTATCACAAAAACATTCATGCTGTATTAGTTTCTGAATCCTGGCTTAAGCCGTGCCTTTCTTCTTCATCTTATTCATTACCAGGATTCAGACTCATCCGCAACGACCGCGTAGGGTCTGGTGGTGGGGGTGTGGCCATATATCTTCGTGGGCACATTCCTTTTTCTGTCGCCACAACCACCACCTGGATGTTGGTGGTTGTGGCGACCACCGCACATGATGCGAGAGAACACCTTTTCATAGAGATTGATCTGAAGCATACCAAAGATAATATATATATAATATATAGATAATATATATATAATATATAATAAATAAATAAATAAATAAAGTGCTCCTAGGAGTGTTTTACTGTCCGTCTTCTCAAATTAACTACTTTCTTTCTTTTGAAACACTCATGGAGAACCTGGTTGCTTCTTATGATCACACTCTAGTAATGGGTGATTTCAATACTTGCCTACTAAAGCAGGATAATCGTTCCTATTCACTCAAAACTCTTGTAAGGAGTTGCAATTTACACATCCTTCCTCTTAATGCTACTCATTTCTTTCCTCATTCTACTCCTTTTCTTCTAGATCTCATGGTGGTATCATCTCCTGCACATGTTGCCAAATATGGTCAATGTGCTGCAGGGGCTTTTTCCTATCATGACCTAATTTTTCTTTCTTATAAAATTCGTCCTCCTAAACCAAAGCCCAAGATCATCCTGCAGCGGAATTTTAGTGACATCGATGTGAAGGAACTAAGACGTGATGCGGAGTGTATAAATTGGTCTCCGTTATTTGATGCCGTTGATGTAGATAACCAAATTAATGTTTTTAATGAAATGATTACGGATCTTTAAGGTAAGCACGCACCGTTTAGAGCACTCACACTTAAACATTTACCAGTACCTTGGATTCCTCCCGAATTAAGAGCTGTTATTCATAAAAAGATCGTTGCAAAAACGAAATTCAAACAAAGACCATCTGATTTTAACAATGAAAAATACATAGCTTGCCGGAATCGCTGCAATAGAGCGTTCCGTGACGCACAACGCCGTTATATCCATGCGTCAGTAGAGGACTCCGACCCTGCTAAGGTTTGGAAGTTTCTACGGTCATTGGGAATCGGAAAATCTAAACTCCAAGATAAAATTCCTTTGAACATCAATCTAGATTCTTTAAATAAACATTTCACTTCTTCTTCCGATCTAGATGGACAAACTAAATTGCAGACTCTTACTCATCTTTCTTCTATTCCGATACCTGACTATTCACCATTTACTTTTAATCAGTTCACGGTCTATGATGTTAAGATATGCTCTATATCATCCATTTCCTCCAATGCTATCGGAAGCGATTTTATAAGTCGCAATATGATAGTTCCTATCCTCGACTAGATCGCTCCGATAATCACACATATCCTTGATTCCTCCATATCCACTTCCTCATTCCCAACTTTTTGGAAAGAAGCGCAGGTTACTCCTTTACCTAAAAAATCAAATCCGGCTTCTTTATCAGAATTTCGTTCTATATCCATTCTTCCTTTCTTGTTCAAAATCCTGGAACCCCTTGTCCATCAGCAACTCAGCATATTCCTCTCCAGTAAAAATCTCCTGAACCCTTTCCAATCCAGTTTTCGTCAAGGTCACAGCACAGTGTCCGCATTGATTAAAATAACCGATGACATACGCTACGGAATGGACATGTTACTGTCCTGTGCTTATTAGACTTTAGCGACGCTTTTAATATCGTTGACTTTGACATACTCCTTGGAATCTTTAGCTCGCTTAACATATCTCCAGCAGTGATTGATTGGTTTCACAGTTATCTGCAGGGGCGACGTCAGCGTATACGCATTGATGATGCTTACTCATCATGGTGCGATGTATCCGCAGGCGTTCCTCAGGGCGGCGTTTTATCACCTCTTCTTTTCGCTGTCTTTATAAATTCAATATCCTATTAACTAACTTCATCGTACCACCTCTATGCAGACGATCTCCAGATTTACACACATGCCTCTGTAGACCATCTGTTCGATGCTATCGAAGTGATTAACAACGACCTTCGACGTATCCAGGACTGGAGCAAGGTTTATGGTCTTAGGATCAATCCGAATAAAACACAGGTTATAGTAGTTGGGAGTTCGAGGATGATTTCTCGAATAAATTGGACTGGTCTTCCTTCTGTAGTCTTTGATGGTACTCTTATCTTGCAAAGCGAATCGGTGAAAAATTTAGGTGTCCTCATTGACAGAAATCTGTCATGGGGACGTCAACTATCTGAAATCAGCCGAAAAGTGTTTGCAAGTGTAGGGTCCCTACGTAGACTGCGAAACTTCCTTCCCGTTGCCACTAAGATTTCTCTTGCCCAATGTCTTCTTCTCCCCATCCTAAATTATGCCGATGCGTCTTTCGCGATTTAACTGAACAGCAATTGGATAAGCTGGAGCGCTTGCAAAACCTTGGCATACGGTTCATATTTGGCTTGCGCAAGTATGACCACGTCTCGGAGTTTCGCAGGCAGCTCAAGTGGCTACCAATTCGGCTTCGTCGGCATTCGCATTTCTTAGCTTTACTGTATAGTATCCTTTTCACCACTTCCACTCCCCCTTACCTCAAGGAACGATTTCACTTTCTTCACCTTTCCCACTCTCTATCTCTTCGGTCTTCTGAAACTCTTCAGCTTAGTACACCTGTGCACAACTCGTCTTACTACCACAAATCCTTCACTGTCCAGGCTGTTACCTTATGGAATGCATTGCCTGTACCGATCAGGCGTGCTCCATCCCTTCACATCTTCAAATCCATGGTTAAGGAACACTATTTGTCCTGCTGTCACTAGCTGCTTGCTTCACACATAGTTTATTTTTATTATGTATAAATGTAAGTTTATGTATTTATATATTACGTTTGTAATATTGTATGTAGGTATATACGTCTTGATATTATATAATTTATGTACGGTATATTTGAAAATTTCATAAAACCTTTCGTACATCTTACACCCCTTGTTGTATCCACAAATCCAATCCATCCCAAGGTTGTCTGGTAGAGATCGCTCTTTAGCGATGAGACCGCCAATTGTCACTTTGTGTTTATCTTTCTGTTGTTATTTTTATATTTAAGGTGTGCAATAAAGCATTTTCTATCTATCTATCTATCTATCTAAAACACAATTTGAAATATAAACTAATGTGACGAAAAATGTAACGTTATTACTCGCACGGGGTCACGCGCTAAGAGTGCAGCGACGCCTGCGTCTCATCCGACATCCTATTTGTCACGAAAATATCATCTTCGGCACGATTATGAAAGGTACAGTAGGTGGAAGCGATATCCAGCAGACCGAAGAATTAATTTTTGACGTGTAGAGTTGCATTGACCCCATGCGAGCAGTGAAGGGTTAAATAACTCTGTAATTATTGTAATAACACAAGTACTACACTTTCTACACATGTAGTGTTTTAAGATATAGTTTACAATTTTCACGGTTATCCTTTTAATATTGTCGTTATTCAATACCTATAATCTTAATATTCCACTAATAATCTAAACTAACAAATAATATAAATTCGAAAGTTTGTATAGATCTCTTCAAACAATAGTTCTTTAATTTTAAATAAAAAAACCGATCTCAATGGGAAATCTAATGTTGCTGAACAAACCCAAACCGCTATAAATGACATAAAACTATACCTACCTTGAGGGACTCCAGAGTACATACTAATACATTATTTTATTTAATTTCAATGACGATGATGATGATGTGTAGGTAAGTATGATGTTTAGTGGATAAGGATATAATTGTCCTTTCGGTGACGTCACGCTTGAAGTTTGTAATATTTGGTATATCAATAAGACGTTGTGATCGCCAAACCCCGACTTTCAATCCGAAGGTCGTGGGTTCGATACCGGCAGGGCACCAATTGATTTTTCTTTCTTGAAAAATGTATGTGCACACTTAACACGTGCTTTAACGGTGAATGAAACATCGTGAGGAAACCCGCGTCTTAGTTAGCTTCAGACGTATTGACCTGTTCTTTTCTCTGAATAATAGCTGACTAAGCTGAGAGGATGGTATAGGTGCTGGGCAAGCCAAATCCATCTAACAATGTCCCAGGCACTGCAGCGTCCCGTACAGCATGATTACCAGTTGCTGAAGCTGTATAAATCATCTATAATAGATGCAAAGAAAGGCCTTATTTTTCATCAACATCAACAACAGCCTGACTTCACACACTGCTGGGTATTATAGGCCTCCCTTAGTTTGTGCGATCCACCATGGTTTTGTGCTGGTCGCATTCACTGACGCCCCACGACGTGAACTTTGACGACTCACCTCGCCACCGATCACCCGACACTTCTCTGTCCCATCCGCGGCCAGCATTCAGTCGTGGCTTTGCTCCACCTGGCACCATCTCGCCTTGCAATAAATTTAATAGAAAAAATAAATATTATATTTTTGTATTTAACCAAATATATTGATTTACTTAAATAAAATTTGCCGAAGTAACTTCAAGGTTTCTAACACAATTTAATACTGTTCAACACTTGAGTGAAACTCCTTCCCAATTATGCAAAGAGAGTACTTACCCTTCCAACTTTTCTGCCATTCGTTGTCATTTTAATTGTTTTTCATCGAATTATATCCAGCCCTTGAATTAATAGCGAGTCTCTTCAGTGAAAGGGACTTTTCAATCCTTTAAATAAAGTGTTACGATATGATTGATTATTTGTGGAGGTGTCCAATTAAGAATTTTTAAGATAGGTAGCCTACTATCGAAATACAGGGTGTACTAACCAGAAAGGGAAGGGTAAGGGGGTCGTACAGTCCATGAAAACAGGTCGTTTTGAAGGGCACAAAAATCGGGAAAAAATCGGAAACTCGTAATATTTTCTTTTTTGTTTTAATTTTTTTTAATATTTTTATTTACAATTATACTATTTGATGTAATGTGAAGATGATCCTGATCCCATACTCATCTTCTTTTTAATTTATACCTGTACGGCAACTCTTTGCAGAGGTCAATATGCCAGTCAAGAATAAATAAAATCACTGAACCTGAAAAGTTGCGAAACTTAAATTGTTCCGTGGGTTGGTCAAAATCACCCCCTATTGGCTTAGACATTATTATACATATACCTTGTATGTTAAAAATAGCTATTTTACATTTTCTTTCCAACTTTTCTCTATTTTCCGGGTTTTTGTGATGCCACCCAACAGGAACAGTCTAAACATGAGCGTTGCTCTGCCTGGGGAGGGTGGAGCATCATTATAGGTGAGGCTATTCCTTTTTGGTTGGCAGCAGAGCAGACACTGGCACAAAGTAGCAAAGTCAAAAGTCAAAGTCAATAAGTGTTTATTCAATAGAGCAAAAAGCAAGATAGAATAACCAGTTTACGAAATAAAAATCAAACACATTATATTTAATAAAACACGTAATTGAATTAGTTTGCTTCGGAAAACTTTTTTTCTAAGTGAGGGAAAGAAGCGAAGAAGAAAACTCACTCAGCACTTCAAGCCGAGAGTTAGACAGCTTTAACTCTTTTTATAAATGTAGTTCTACAGCAAGAACTACTTCTACTATTATTTTTTGCTTTAAAAATCAAGTTTGGTCTAGCAAGCCATATTAAAGCTCATGACAGAGAGTAAATTAGAGGTCATCGAAATCGACCATCTCTTTTACTTATTCCGGTCTAGTCTTCTGTCCAACAATCTGCGTAATGAGCATCTAGTTCGTCCCGTCATCTCCTTCTGGGCCGACAACAAGACCACTACGCTTTGTGGGACCTACTGTTTGGTAATTTTGGCCTACAGGTGTGGCACACGTGTCCAGCCCAGTCCCACTTCAATTTGTTCACACTATATTATCTTCTTCTATAAGTCTACAAAATTGAAGTCGCTGCCCGTGTCTATCTGTCTGGCTGTTTGGCTTTCTTTTCCTCCTAAACCACGCAACGGATTTTGATGCGGTTTTCACAGATGAATGGAATGTTTCAAGAGGAAGGTTTAAAAGTAAAATAAATTGAGGTTTGGTGTAAGTTCGCTGAACTATGAAGAAGATTGTTGAAGTTGTCGGAAAATTTTATGCCGATTGGGAGTTGTTTTGGCATGATCCGAGTCAACTATTTAAAAGTTTCATGCCAGTGATGTATTAAATAATTATTCGTCTCTATAATCTGCAAAAAAGTCTATGACAGCATTTGTATATCTTTTATGAATAACATATTAGTAACCATTGTTTTAAATTCAATTTTGATTAAAAAGTATGCATTATTTGCGAAGCTATTTTAACCAACATTATGTTAATATTTTATCTAAATAAGTTTTTTACCATCTTGAATAGTTTTAGAATATATTTTTATACGTATATATTATATTTGATGGGGCAGTGAGTGAATCTACCATCATGTTTTTACTTAAAAGCGCTCTCCTTAAGCGTTATAAAAGTTTTTTAGGGATATGTATATGTATATTTATACCATATTTTTAATTCCATCACGGTTTGACCCCCCTGTTGCATGGTCACATGATTGTAGGGCTTGATTACCTTGTAATGATTGAAAATTTACTTATTTGTCCCCAGTTTCGATACAAGATTGGAAGGGCCCACATCTCACTGGACTGAAGACCAGTTCAGGGAGCGAGCGAGGTGGATGAGCATCCCGACGCCTGGTCTCCGAGTGGGGAATATCCAGGCTCGTGATAGAGCAGTCTACAGATGCAGAGTCGATTTCCAAGTGTCACCAACGAGGAACTACAGGATTGCTCTAGATGTTATTGGTGAGTTTAAACTTTAGTGAGAAGCAGTTAAGGCTTATATCTTACTGGACTGTTGACCAGTTCAGGGAACGAGCGAGATGGCTGAGCTTCTCAATGTCTAGTCTCCGAGTGGGGGACATCCAGGCTCGTTACAGAGTCATCTACAAATGCAAGGTCGACTCCAAGTGTCACTCTCGTGGGATATTAAAATTGCTCTATCTACGAATCAAACCAATAATATATATTATTGGTTCGATTCGTAGATACGGTATGTACGATATGTACGGTTTAAACATACTGGCTTCTCTGGTTCTGGCTTTGTTTATGTTTTATAGAAGCCTGTATGGTTTTTTTATACTACTTAAACGAGGAGACAAGCAGAAGGCTCACCTCATGTTGAGCGGTAACCTCTCTACCTACTGCACTTTCAATAAAGCTTATATCCCGTTTACTAAGCACATGACCAAAGATGCATTGCATTGCGCCCCATTGTATTGCGCCCCCCACCGTGAGACATAAAGTTGTTAGGTCATAAGTGCCCGTAATTCCACCAGTTCCCTGACAACAAACCGGACTAAACACAGCAATGCAGACATGATTGGCGGCAGAAATAGGCGAGGTAATAGCACTTCTCCGGATGAACTATTCACAAAAAGTTCTACTACTACTATGGTATTCTTTCGTTGATATACGTATCAAACAAGATGACAGGCTTATAATAGATGAAAAATGTGTTTATAATGAGGATTAAATTGATTTTAAAATGAATTAACGACAAACGACTGCCTCTCTTATCTCGCTGACTAGTCTCGTAAAGAAGAAACATTGGCGTGAATTATTATTATTATATGTATATGTACATACAACCATATACAACCTAGCTTTGGTTTAAAATTTTCCCGCGTACAACACTTTCTTCGAAAAAACTTTACGTCAGCTTGAGATATATTTTCAATGTTTATTTAACACTCTAAGTGTTTATTTTTTATGACACTCTGTAAACACGCAACACCCAAGGCATGTAGATAAGCCCCACAAAATGTTTCAAGATTAAAGTCTGCTATTTTACGAGAGCCTTTCCGTTTAACGTCTGTATAATTTAGCAGAGCCATGGAAGGCAATTCAGAAAATTTAGTATAGCAGCAATAAAATAGAGACCCTTTCTTTATTGCTGATACCTGAAAACTATGCTTCGTATCTGCGAAACGATATCAAGAGAGATAGGCGAAACTCTTAAATTCTCACGTAATCTCGCGTTGCTACAGCTTTCCCCTTTTTGTGTTTTAATAAAATAATTCAACCCGAAACAGAGGGGACAAAAGCTATGAAAAGTCGTTGCGCCACCGCCACTCGGGCAATCTCGATAAAAACTAGTGCGATCGTAAAGCTGACCCTCTTTTATCCTAGTGGAATCAACATGAAAACATCAGGGAATGTCCAAAAATGCGTTGGGATGATTTACGTTTACTCCCTGACAGTAAAAATGTAGGTCAGTTCGGGAATTAAATTTTTATGAGAACTTGGAGGATCTCGGGTACGTCGAACGACTCAAATGTTGGAATGGATTACCTGCTTATCTCATGAGCATCGTAACGTAACTTTTACGATATTTGTACAAGTAGCTTTCTGTTTTATGATCGTTTTTGTAAGGTAATGGTAAACGGTTTGTTAACATAAGTAGACCATGGATTATGACAGTTTACTTACTGGCCTTAGTTTGGATGAATGTTGGTAACTTTGCCTACACTTGCAGATGACATAACTTCTTTGATTTGTTTGATTAAGATGTTTATGCTGACTTGCACAAGGATTCTTAAATTCATGCAACGGACACAATTACGGAGTTCTTTTTTCCAACTAAGCTTGTGTCTCACTGCTGGGCAAAGGCTGGCCATCTATTTTCTCTTTATCTACTGCTTACGATTACCGGCCGCTTTCCACCAGAAGTTTAAATGCAAACATTTAAAAACATATAAATTTTGTCAACCCCGACAAAAAAATATGGGTGTTATAAGTTTGACGGCTATGTGTGTGCCTGTGGCACCGTGTAGCTCTTAAACGGTATTAAAGGAGTGGACCGATTTAAATACAGTTTTATTTATTTGAAAGCAGATTTTCTAGCGGTGGTTCTTAAGGCCGGGTACTACCAGATTTCATCATTGTAAAACAAAAAATTCTCAATAACCATTAAACATAGAATTCTGAAATTCATACATATTAAAAGCCAGGATATTATCTAGAGAATGGTAAAACAAAAACGCGAAAACGCGACAAAAAAATTGGGAATAATATCATTGATAAAAAAAATCCAAGATGACTGTATAAAATCTAAAACAACTGGTATGAGTAAACTACACGATGAAATCAAATAAAAACTACCTACACCAAAACATTGTCCTCTTTCATATGGAGAGAATTGTGAAATGACATTTTTTTTTTATTTCATACAAATATTTTATGTAATGTAAATACCTACAAATTCACGGCGTAGCGCCCGTGCTACGAACAAATCAGTACCAGCCGAGCCATCACAGAAAGTGGTCATGTCGCTCTGTGCCGCTCCGCTGTTTACGTTCATGTAGTAGGTAAAAAGCACAATGACACCGTAGATCGAAGAGACAGTATACTAACAAATTATAAAGCTCAATTTTTTTTTCGTTGTATTATGTTAGAATATTTTCGAAGAAGTGAGCGAAGCGAATGAAGTTTTTAGAGGCAATTTGTAGTTTCGGCTGAATGTTTGTATGTCCGCAATTTTTGTTCGACGATCTCTCTTGAACGGTTGAAATTTAGAACTTTACATGGTTTGAAGCTGATTTTTATTAATGTTGGGGGCTTTTTCATAAATGTGGTAGTTCTTAAGGGTTAACAGGATATTATATCCAAGGACAACTCTTGAGAGGATCATCAGGTGTCTGTGGAGACTGGGGCAACGGTGGCGACTTTGGTGACTGTGGCGACTGTAGTGACTGGGTCTACTATGGCGATTGGAGTGACTGAGGCGACTGTGTAATGACTGGGTTAACTGTGGTGGCTATGGTGACTGTGGTGACTGTGTCAACTGAAACGACTGTGGCGACTAGGGCGACAGTGCGCACTAGGGTGACTGTGGTTCCTGTGGTGACTAGGACTACTGATGCGACTTTGGTGACTAGAGCGACTGGTGTATGTGGCGACTGTGGTGTCTGTGGTGACTATGGCGACTGTGGCGACTAGGGCGACTGTGATAACAATGGCAACTGTGGTCACTATCGTGACTAAGACAACTACGGCGACTGTTATTATTATTTAGAGAATTGTAAAAAAAATATTTTTATTATTTATATCCGCTCGATGCCCTTTGGGGACCAACTTTTGGGACGTCTGTGCCGTGCAAGCATGTCACCGTGGTGCGGGATAGATAGAAAGCGCTTTTCCGATTTTTCATTTGTAAATATAAATTCTTAGCATATTCATCTCTTTAGCTACTATTTTCAACTAAGCAACATAGTTTGACATCTGAATTGCCAAAACCCGATGATCTATTGTAGCATTTGTGTATAAAAAAAATAACGTCCACTCAAAACACAGGAGTCCCTTTTTCGATTTTTCTTTATATGGATCTCCATGAGGAGTAGTTGCCATACTCACCACGGTTGGCAGGTGGGTTAGCGAGTGCATTACAGTATGCTACGGTACACAGAAAGACGCTGCTATCCATCTTTCCGAGGTATCCCTTAACAGCCTCTTAATGCATCCATGGCATGAGAGAAGGGGAACATTCTAATGCCGACACCCCACGGCAAGTGTTTTTGACAAACCTAATGATAATGTTAGACAGACACACCACAATATGGGGTAGATAGGAAGAATGGGGTCTAATAAGCCGCGTAGAATAGATGTGAAGAATTTAAACGGATAAACGGGACAAAAAGAACTGTGTACAATATGTGTGTGTGTGTGTATATGTGTGTGTGTGTGTGTGTATATATATATGTATGTGCGTGTGTATATATATATATATGTGTGTGTGTGTGTGTGTGTGTGTGTGTGTGTAAAATGGGCGGTATGTATAGCATCAGACGTATGTGTGGTAGGTAACGACGTGGATTAAAACTGTGTAATTCTCTAGGCGTTTATCTGAAAAATATTCAATGACAAGATCAAAAATAAGATAATACTATAATGATCGTTATTATTAAGAAATCAATAATGTTTTGATACGAAATAATACGAGTATCTATAACGCGTGCGGGCGCGCGGGGTGAAGTAGCGTTTAAATGCCTAAAGTGTTTGGATACCATCTCCTTTTGTCAAATTCGTTTATAAAACGTTTAGAAGCTATTGGAGATGAACTTTCGAATGTTTCCAAATATACCCAAACATGGTATCAAATGAAAGGAAATTGTGTGTATAATGAAAAACTGAAAATAACATAGAAACGGGCTAAGCCATTTATAAGATATTGGGATGAACGTGGGGATGAACAATCGAATGTTTTCAAATATACCCAAGTGTGGAATCAAATGAAGAGCATGATAAGTTGATTGCAAATTTGAGGGTACACATTATAAAATAAATTAGACCAGGTGCGTGTCGAGCCACGCGCTATATAGGATTCCGTAGTTAACCGCAGACCTCTTGTTATACTCGTAAGTTGGTGTAGTTTTTTTTCACGTTTACCAAAATATAGTGACGGGAATAATTTGAGTTTTGGGTTTAAGGTATTCCGGTTTGTTTGCGAAACCGCATCGCTTATTGAGCAAGTATTTCTCCGAAACTAAAAAAGCTAGCTAAATCCTTAGTTTTTCTAGAAAGTTCATGGTTAAAACTACATGCATGATTTTTTTTTCTGAGTTTTAAAGCTAGCTGGTTAGATTTTAGAGGGGGCGGGGGACGCTCGATGAAAAGGTTAAAACTTTAATATTTCGTAAATGGAACACTTAATCGAAAGAAAGTCTTCGAAACTAAATAATTTTAAATACCTATTTAACGATACCCTACACGATGGGATGATAAAGATAAAAAAGTTCATCCCCATCTTACGTGTATGTACGGAGGTAACCCAAATTATTAATTTTTTCAGCATTTTTTATAGCGTTATCTTAACGTTGTTGCTTTATACGTCCATGCAAAATTACAGCTTTCTGGGACTAATTGTCTGTTCGCTAATCCGGTGACGGACGGACAGACAGACAGACAAAACGAAATCATAAGGGTTTCTTGTTTTATTACGAAACCATAAAAGTACCCGGAACAAGTATCTGCAGAAAGCTAACAAACATTAGCCCTCGGCAAGGACTGTACGGGCTCACCTTGAGTAACGTGAAACCGAGCAAGATGGAAAACAGTTGTACCTGCCCTTTTCCCCGACGCCGCGACGGGGGGCATAGGTAGAAGAAGGTGTTCGTTTGTAATGTTAGCTTAATTAAAACTTTTTCAAGTTTGGTTCTGCCGGTGACGGACGGACGGACAGACAGACAGAAAGGAGACAGACAAAGCGAAACTATAAGGGTTTCTTGTTTTACTACGAAACCCTTAAATAGGTACCTAACCTCTGAGCTAGTCTCAGAGGTTAGGTACCTATTTAAGGGTTACCTATAGGTACATAGGTAAGGTATCGAGGGTTGAAACTTGAAAGTTTTAATTTTATTAACTTGTATTATTTACGAAAGCTAAACTTTAAATGGTGATTGCTCAGCAAGCTTTGTTCAAGTATGATCAATAGATTAATTACCTATTTTTTTTTCAGAGTTACCAAGTAAACCAGTTATCTACGACGAGTTTGGTAAAGAAATCCAAGGCATAGCAGGACCTTACAACGAGGGAGGTGAATTTAAACTAATTTGCTCTGTAAAAGGGGGTGAGTATCTTTTAGCTGTGCATGAATGAAAACATTTTACCATCAGACGAGATTGCAGACAGTCAAAGGTAGTCGGTATAATAAAGGTTGTATTAGAATATCTACTAACGCAAAAAAGGCCCATGAAAACAGGCCGTCTCGTAGGGGAAAAATTGGGAATTGATTTCTTATGTAATCATTTTTATTTACATGTTTACTCGTTGATGTTATACATTTTTTTTTATTATAATTAAAATAAAATACTTTTCCTTGGTTTAAGGTATATTTTGTACATCTATGCCAACATTATCGTATAATCATTATGCGATAATGACTCAAGAGTTATTTTGAGTAAAAGAATATTTTTTTTTACTTCAATGTGTTATTTCAATCCAAACCATTGGCCGGCCGATGATTTCTGGTAAGCCTTTGCAAACCATGCATATATAAATATTTTTCTCTGCGCGAAACTAAATATATTTTCATTACTGATTACTGCGTTGATCCTTAAGTAAAAGTAGTCATTAAAGTTTAGGAAAAAATCATCGTAGCCATAGGATATCCGCAATAGCGGATTCCAATAGGAAAAGGCGCTCCTCATATGTCTAAGTATGATCATGAGGAGGTTGTTGCCATACTTGTCTCGTTTTGCTAGCGGTCTTTAAGTCAGTGACACTCCTTGAGCAGCCTATACAATATCGCACGTCGACAAAGGCAAGAAGAAGGCCAAGAAGCAACGGCAAAAGGCTAAAAAGGTATGATCACTTGGCAAGCATTTCTCATAGTGATAATCAAAAATATTTATTTGGCACAATACACATTTTGTTACATATACTTGTTAGAACGTTGAACTTCTGTGACACTCCTTGAGCAGCCTATACAATATCGATTTACCTACACATTTTTACAAAGTTTATTCTAAACTTGTCTGTTTATTTATTTCTTTATTAAGGGAGGCCCATGACAATTTCACTTATATAGACAAAATATACCTTAAGACTATATGCTCTCCCAATTATAGGGTGTTACAGTTTTCACAAGAGATTTTTAGGGACTAGAATTAAAATGGTTATAAAAAGTATACTGTAAAAGTAAACCATAATGAAAAAGGTAAATTACAGGTTAACACGAATAAATATCGAATTTATCAGCTATTTACGTACAATAGCGATTGAACCTCGTACATTTGAAAAATTGTATGGGTAAGTTTTAAATCAGACGGTTAGTAACACTGTCACTCGCATACTACCTCCATAGAGATGATTTTACAGGAGTGGGTATGTTAATCACTATGTCGTTCATAGTCATTCCCATTCGCACTTCACATTTGAACATCATTCACTCAATCAGTTTAGTTGTCAAAATTTGCACGTCTGGAAGTCACGTGTTTCTCTTCTCCGTTTCCCAAATTTCGAGAATTTCAAATAAGTTGTTATTCTGTTCTTTATTAGGCGAGGGTTTTCGAAAAAACCTAGTGTCACCAAAATCAATCAGTACCTTTCTCTCATTAAGACAGTGCTAACAAAAAAGGTTTCATGTAAATCTGTCAACGCGTTCGGTTGTAATCGTGTCATGCACAGACATACAGACAGACAGACAGCGCTATGCATAATAGGTGGCTTTGCCTCCTAATAAACATACAAGTTTTATTATGTTCTACTAAAGAATAAATTGGGCGTGTATCAACATCCTGTACTCGCTAAGTACAGGATGTCGATACACGCAAAAACGCTGCTGGCCATCTTCCGAAGGTATCATTTGGAAGGTTCGGTTAAAAAGTCGAAGGTTCTTACTGGATCTACAGGCAAGCGAATAGGTGCAACAGTCTATAGGGGGCACCTCAAGGCAATTTAAAAAAGTTAAAAGCTTGTAACTGAAGTATTTAATTACGTTGATGGAAGCATCGACAGAGTTTCCAATTAATCTAGATACTCGTAAAATTCACCAGTAATGTGTGCTCACTCAATAAGTTGTATGAACTTCCGACTTTCAATCCGAAGGTCGTGGGTTCGATACTATGGGAAGTCAACCGCTTAGTCACTTTCAGACGTATTAACCTGTTCTGGCGTAGTCATGTAGTGGTGTAGCTGGTTCCGGCAGTAGAATATTGCCCAACCTCTCCTCCTAGAACCAATATTAATCTGCCAAGGGATACCTCCGGTAGATGGGCAGCAAGGTCTTTCCGTGTATCAACACTCTGTACTGCGCATGGTGAGTTGGGTATGGAAACAACCCGTCATGATCTGGGCTTAGTGGTCGTATCTTAGTTCTATAAATTTAGATTAACTTAGAATATTGTTTTTTTCACAGCATAAAGAGGTTTTAAGTTTGAGTATATGGTTTTTCAACTCGATACCTCGTCACGTTCTCGAGATAAAGAATCTTGACAGGCAGGTAGACGGAAAGACATACAGATGGACTACAAAGTGATCCTATAAGGGTTCCGCTTTTTTCTATTGAGGTACGGAAACCTAAAAACATCGAATTATATATCCACATATCTCAACAACTACACTACATATCTAAAATCCCCTGCGATAATCAATTTGTATTGATGTGATCGTGTTTCATATTTGATCAAAATCGGACCATCCGTTCAAGAGTTGTACTCGGGCACAAATTCCGGATAAAAAACGAACATTTATGCGAAAAAATCTTTGTTCGCTTCGCTCACTCATTCGAATATAAAAACTCATTTGTAATAGATGTTAAGGTTATCAAAATACAGAAGGGTAATATAGTCCTCCTTAACTCGGTTTCGATGACGGCGACCCTAAAAAAATATGACCGTGTCATAATGAGCCCTGATATGGCTCGCTAGACCAAAATTGGTTTTAAAAACCCTACGACAGGATATGGAATACTGCATTCATAGAAGGGTAATAAATACTGTGCTGGGAAACTCCACAAAACCATGATGGTAAGAAACTGCTATTTTAAAATGAGGATATTAGTAGATCGCCATTTGCTTTTATAAATAAAGTTTATTTAAACCCCATAGTACAGAATGTTTTCAAAACCAATAGAAAATATTTTCCTTGTTTCTTTTTACGTCTTGGGGTTATCTTTCCACCCCATAATAATAATTTGATTGAGTACAAGGGACAAAAATATAAACATCAGACTAATAAAGTACATCTGAAATGTTGTACGCCACGTATTACAAAACATTTGTGGTAAACTCAATATCTAGCATGATAGGATATTTTATTTTTAAGTATGAATCAGCGCTAAGGTATTATTGACAGAAAATGCTGGCGAACATCGTACCACCTCAGAACCAACTACCTACTTCTACCACTAATAAATACTCTACCACTAGCATCACTACTCTACTATCTCTACTACTACTAATACTCCTGTGCCGGGTATAAATTATTGTTGATGTAGCTGCCTGTAATTGGGAGAACAAATAGCTCATGATTTTTATTGTTTTTACTTTTGTAATTTTTCTTTGTGTATCTTCTGTTGGTGGCTCAAATAAATAAATAAATAAGGTTCTTAAGTACCTAGCAGGTAGAATAATACCAATAAAACTCAGAAATTATGGAGACATTTTCAGTTAAAAATAATAAGTGTTGTCTTAGTATAAAACACTCTTTATTTTTCTAAACCCAAACTAATAATCTAAACCTAAACTAATGCCATCTACAAGATTCGAGGGGACCATGTTTGACGTTTTTACTTCACAATGAAAACGCCTCATAAAGAAAAATCCATTCGTGCATGGCCGCTACCGAACAGGAAATTGGAGTACACACTATTCGGCCAACAGCCTTTTAAGGAAATAACTACAAGACGAAGAAGAAGTATTTGTAGTCTTCTATATTTAGCAATAACCAGAGAGCTGCATTTTCTATGGCAATAACAAATTTTAATTTTGCAGGGGTGCCGATACCAAGGCTGCAGTGGCAACAGGATGACGTAACACTAATCACGTTAGGGGCTGGAGATCTCCAGTCTACAGGGCCGGTGAAGTCCTTGACTCTGGTGGTCAGGAACGCGAGTAGAGAACACTTAATGTCTACTTACACGTGCACAGCTGATAACACGCTGCTGTCGCCGCCGCAACGAGCCAGTGTGAGGGTAGATCTTTACTGTGAGTATTATTTCTGCTTATACTTCAAGCTACTTATACTCGCACTTTAAGCGACTGGCTTTCTACATTTTCTTTTATAATAACATTGAATATAAAATTTAAATACCCATAACGCCTAAGCTTAAGTGATTATCAAACAGCTGCGCCGATTTTGATTGAATGAGTTGAGTATCTGTGGTAAAGTCTCATAATAAAATAGTAAAAAGTATTTATGTTCAAATAACTTGTCATGTGACAGAGCATTAAATTCTTAAAATTCTGTTAAGTTCAATAATATGAAAAGTAAATAATTTAACAGTGTTCATTCTGCCAAGTGAAATGCTATGTGGTGTCAGTGCGTTTACTCCTCGTTCTAAGTAATAAACTTGTGTTTAGACACGAGGGGTGTCCGCTTCGGCATACTCAGGGATATTATCACTGGTAATTCTCTAAGTGACATAAAGGGAGGTTATAAGGAAGCATTACTTAAAATTATGTTCTTGAGGCTGCTTGTATTTTTGTAATATAAATAAGTTAATGATAAATTCCTGGTAGATATTTTACACAGTAACATGGTAAGCAGAGCTTGTTTTCTGGATAAATTAAGATTGAAATAATATAAAATACTTTTAATATTATGCTCAAAAAGACTCCAGACAAATAAGTGCAGATATGCAAATGTGTATTTTCCGGCGGGGATCAAACCCGCAACCTCATGCGACTCAGCTGACTATTAGACCAATACGCTACAGGAGTGCCTAGTCTATATGTCTAAATTTTACTCATTGACGTCATTGTGTTCTTTCTTTATACGTATATTTTATACGTATATATTATATATTTATATAATATATTATATATTTATAATTTATATTGTTCTTTCTTTATATTAAATAAAATATCCTATCTAAACTGCTTCACAAATCAAAAAAATATCACGAATATAATTTTAACCATTTTCTAGAACAATTATAACAGTTTAGCCAGCATTTTTAGTTTCGGAGAAATTGTCGCTCAAATAAGTGATGCGATTTACCAAACATACCGGGATACTTTAAACCGAAAACTCAATTTACATACTCCTGTTATGATGTTTTAGTAAGCGTAAAAAACATGCACCTAACATACAGGTTACTACGGAACTCTGCACAGTGCGTAGCCCTACACGCACCTGGCCTTATTTTTTTTGGAGTTGTTAAATGACTTTATTACGGCTTTTACCACGTACCAAACTATTTATCATCTTGCTGACGTTCCTTAGATAAATGGTCTACGATCGGACATTACGGTCTACGATACTACGGTATAAGGGGCTACTACATGAGCACCCCGTTTGTGGCTGCCTCCGCCTATTTGAAGTTGGTTAAAAAGAGCAGCTTTCTTACGAATACAATTATGTGCTTTTTTCAATATAAATGTGTCTTGTTCTTTTTTTGTAAATAGTCAATTTACAAAAAAAACAGGACACATTCTATGTAGCGTTTTGCTCTATTGAATAAACACTTATTGACTTTGACTTTGACATCAAGGTTAAAAAAACCCAGGGTCACAATTGCGAGTACATACGATAATTGTCACTGACAACAGCTCTGTTGCCGCAATTTCTGCGTGGGTGTTGCTTTGTGTTGGTACAGGGTTTGTGCTTTCATGACATGATAAGTTTTCCGTGTCTTTCGCAATGTTTAAGATGTTTAGTGATTAATAAAGTTTTGCAGTGCCTGGACACATCTACCTCTTTGGTGTTTTACCAATTAAAACAAAACTACTACTACGTACTTAACGAATAAAAGTGATACATACCTATGTATGTTAGTAGTGGTTGTCTTCTCACGCGGACGAAGTGCGTGTGGGGAGGAAGTTTCGTGCGTTAACCCCTTACTGCGGTTCTTCAGGTCCGCCCTAAGTTAAAACTAAGGAGTCTTTGGGTGGGCCCATCTGGGCAGTGTGTTAGTGCCCGCGTATCTCGGGCTCGGGTTCGGTGTCCGTGGTGTCGCTGATTTCAGCGGTGGGCAGCAGCTCCCGGGCGTACGGTCTGTTAGGTAATCGGTCGTACCCTAGGTCTTGTAGGTTGATATAGGATGAGGCGTCGCTTCACCAGAACATGTTCTTCTCTAGGCGGGTGATGAAGGTGTCCAGGTTCTCTATCTTGAGCACACTTTCGAACTCACGCTGTATGGTGGTGTCCTGGACGAAGCAAGGCGCGTCCACTATTGCCCGTAGGCACAAGTTCTCCTGCGCTCTCAGCTGCCGTCTTAACACGACAAAAGTTTCTGTGAGATCTTATTATCGCTAAGGTTGACATTTCTAACTGAATGTAAGAGATACAATGGAAAATCGACCTGAGGTTTCCCAAACATACCGGAATACGCTAAACCGAAAACTCAATAATTTTCTCCTAATGTGTTTTCGTAAACGTAAAAAAATATACACCAACTTCTATCAACAGGTCTAGGGTTAACTACTAAACCCTACATAGCGCGTGGCCCGACACGCACGTGGCCTAATTTATTAAATGTAACGTAAATATTTTGTAAACTAAACTCTATTATAAATATTTGTACAACTTCATAGTTAAGTGCAGTGATACCATTTATATTGTTAGACCTGCATACCACTACTTACACAAATAAAGTATATTTCAACTCATAAAAGACTACAATATGTTCCTAGTGTATAAAAGCCAAAAAAAATGTTTTTTATTAGAATTATAAACACTAATTAAATTAAGCAACAATCCATGTAGTTAATGGATTTTTTACAGTTTTGTAAAATATTTGTCAATTAAGTACGACCCTTACTTACAAAGCCTGATTAAATTAAGCATACATGATTTATACACACTGTTAACCTATGCTCTACGGTAGGCTGCGTACTCGTATAATGCAAATTATTATCTATATTAACACAGGCTACTTTTAATTTTATTAATGAGCGCGAAGCCAGGACAGAATGGTTAAATAATTTCGATTTTATCGTTAAAATGTTGTACATCACTATAAAAGCGGGATCATCTGCGAACAAAATACGTTTTCACACGGTCAGTCGGTCGAACAGGGCGTGAAATTGATAAGCAATTTATAAATGGTTTTAAAAGTTATGGATGATTGTAGTGAGTTGCAGGTAGCGAGTTAATTAACTGACGCTAAATAGCGATTGAAGGCAAGCTTTAAATATTTTTAACGTTTACTAAAAGACTCGGAGATCTGAGCGCGGTAGTGGTTACTGAAGAAAGCACATACAGAACAGTTTCAGTTAAGACTTGCACAGAAGTCCAAACTGAAGCTGTCCAAACTGTTCTTGGTTTCAAATTTAAAGCTAAAGTAAGTAATTTCATAATCATTTATTCATAAATATAAACCTTAACAAAATATTACATACTTAGCGCAACTATCGAAACCTTACCTACCGTGCTAGTTAAAAAACTGTGTTACGGCAAGGTAAGGTCTCTCAAACTGCGCGTACATGTAAAAATACAATAAAAAGGTCCTAAAACATATACCTTACTAACATACATATACTTTATAATAATCATAATTTTTATATAATATTTTTTTTGTATTCGCATCCCTATAGCGACGGTATACGAAGGCAGGCCAGAAATAAAATAATAATGAGCAACTTGTCCTTGTACTTCGCAGCTACCTACTCGTAGTACATACGACTTAAAGGTCGCGATCATCGTTCTCGTCGACTCAAGGCGCTGCCAATTTATCTGGAACGACGGTGGATTCTTCATCCAGAAACGGACTCTTTCTTTTACATATAGGACCTGATCGTCTGAGGTGTTTGGGTCCAACCTCGATAGATAGAGTGAGAGAGTCGACTCCACAGTACGCAGGGTGACCTCTGATGCTATTTTTTTCATTTCATTTATTTATTCTATAAAGATAAATGTTGTACACTTGGAAAAGTCAAAAACAATAGTAAAAAAAAGGAAAAATAAAGTAAACATTCATTTTAAAAATAATTAAAATATTAAATTTAACATTCAGTTAAATCGTCAGCAAGCGCTTCGTCAAGGGTTTAGTAAGATTTGTTTATTAACAATTTTCTGATAGCATTGCTAAAGCTGACATTATCTAAATTACGCAAAGAATGTCCTAATTTATTGAATAATTTTTCTCTTATACATGGAAAACTTTCTCCTAGTTTAGCAAGTCTATGACTTGGTATAGACAATTTATTTCTTATTCTAGTGATAAGGTGATGGATGACAGTGTCCATTTAAATATTTCTTTTCTAAATTTTTCTTAACATTCATACAATTTTGATAAATATATTCTGCAGTAAATGTCTTTATTCCTAATTCTTTGATTTTTTTCCTACAAGACTCTATGTTATTCATTTTTAAAAAAGAACGTACAGCCTTTTTTTGTAGCATAATAACACGTTTGGATTGTGAGGCATTTCCCCATGCCACAATACCGTAAACGATGATAGAGTGAAAATATGCATGGTAAACAGATTTTGAAGCTCAAATATCACTAAGTTAACGAATAGTTTTTATTGCAAATACAGCGGATTTAAGTCTGCCTATCAGATTGTCAATATGATTGGTCCAAATAAATTTATAGTCAATATTTAAGCCTAAAAAAGTTACGTTATTAATAGTTTTCATAAAATGTTTATAAATAACATCCCTCACAATGGCATCATTTTGTTCTTTGCCTAAAAAGATTGTCTGTCTTATCAGCATTCATTAATACATTATTAGCGGCAAACCATTCTTTGAAATTATATATACAATCTCTTCAACCTTATCGCTTACTATCACAGTTGTATCGTCCGCAAAGAGGACTATGTCATTCTGGTCTTCAACATATGCAACAACGTCATTAATGTAAATGATGAATAAAATTGGTCCTAAAATGGAACCTTGAGGTACTCCCATATAAATGTCGTTAGTGCTGGATTTGTGATCGTTGCACTATACTATTTGCTTTCTGTCCGACAGATATAGTTAATTACGACGATGTAAATTATTCACCGTCTAATTTATCGACAAAACCACTAAAATTGGCACTGGGAGACCTATAAACAACGATAACAATACATTTATTGGTTTCAATGCAACTAATCTCGAATTCTTTTTCAACATTAAGTTTACGTATGTTCTTGATTTGGCTTTTATATTTTTTTTACTAAGATTGCAGTATGGAGGCACATTTATAAGTATTTCTACAACTTGCACTCACTATTTCAAAATTGTCAAAAGCATATCCGTTCCTCTCCTCTTCTTTCTGCAACACAAAAAACTAGGTGGCAGCTGTACCACATCGGTTGCGTGACGGCTTCGATCGACGTCTTTTTGCGATCAAGGTAAAGCCATCAACAGGTTTAATTGCCAAGCCATCAGGCTTTCTTCGTTGCAGTCACCGTCTTCACCTCAGTGCTACGCATATGAGGTTGATCTGATTGTGGCTGGGTCGAGACTTATTTTGACTTGAGTTGAGTTTGATGGCACATAAGAAGGCGCAGTTGACACATGAATTGGTATCGCCACGGGGGCCGAGATCATCGGTGCTGGGCGTTTGTTTACCTGTGCATCGGTAATAGTATTTCTCGCGTCTGCATTTCTTCACAAAATGCTGGTCGGTGATGTTTGGCAATTTACTCCGCGTCGCACTCATACGTTTTGTATAATCTTTGCTGTATCCGTATAATCAAATAAAATGACGGTTACAACGTCTAATACAACCGGCCAAGGGCAAATCGGACTCGCGCACCAAAGGGTTTCGTCATTTTATCATACAACATAATTTGTGTTAAATACGGTTTATATTCGTTAATTATTATCTTGTCTGAAATGCAAACTTTCGATGATTTCTAAAAATTCTAAAAATGCTATCTTAACATACACTTTAAGAGTTCGCTATAAGAGTTGCAGGTGTTTACCTCTGCAAACTTGGGACTTAGGGGGGGACGATATCTTTTTTTGCATTTTTGTAAATAAGTCGAAAACTATACTATTTCAAATAACAAGTCGATACTTATGTAGTTCTCAAGATATTATCTACCTGTGACAAACAGACAGACAAAGTTACACCATAAGTGTTTCTTGTTACCATTTTGGTCCGGAATTCCCTTAAAATTATAAAAAACTTATGAAAACGCGGCGAGTGTGCAGGTTCATTGATATCAGATAATAGGGATATTGCGCTCTTGACGATCGGGAACCGGCGCGCTCTACCGTTATATAACACGAGCAGCTTCTATATCTTTTCCTGCTTCAATAAAAACAAACGAGTCATAGCAGTTCCAGAATTACTGTAATATAGAATTAAAACAAAGTTTGACATCTGAATTGCCAAAACCAGATGATCTGTTGTAGCATGTGTATAAGAGAAAAAGTCGTCCACTCTAAGCACAGGAGCCCTTATGGATCTCCATGAGGAGTAGTTTCCATACTTACCACGCTTGGCAGGCGGGTTAGCGGGCGCAGTACGGTATGTTATACACGGAAAGACGCTGCTGCCCATCTTTCGGAGGTATGCCTTAACAGGCTCTTACCATTCTGTAATCTGTGCTCTTACTGTATCCATGGGCATGAGAGGAGCGGGCCATTTTAATGCCGACACCCCACGGCAAGTGTTTTTAACATACCTAATGATAATATTACCTAATGAAATGACAGACACAACACAATATGGGGTATATGGGAAGGAGTGATCTATTGAGCCGCGTAGAATAGATGTAAAGAATTTAAACGGATAAATGGTACAAAAAGAACTGAACGAATTTTTTTTAGAGACAACTCTTCGAAATTTTTAGCATTTCCCTACTGAATTATTAAACTATAGCGCAATAAACGAGTGTGTAGCGCGTGCGGGTAGCGTAATTTAAAGTAGCGCTTAAATGCCAAAAGTGTTCGGCTATCTTCGCCTTAATCCATCTTAAAAGGTTCCGGGAATTACAGCGTCTCGTACAGCAAGAAGACCAGTTGCTAACGCTGTATAAATCTAAAAGACTATAGATGTAAAAAGCCAAAGAAATGTATAAAAAGATTAAGAAGGATTACTTGCTCATTTATTCTCGTGTTTCACACAAAAATCAAAAGAAGGTATCGTAGTAGTAAGTGGATGTTTCATATTATCTGCTATATATTCAAGGTGAGATATACAACAAATTTGTATTCTATCCGCGAGTATATTTCGAATTCCAGTAAATTCCAAAACAGGTATTAGGACCTCTTACTTGGCTGCAGCTAAAACAACATTACCTTGGATAAGCATTGCAGAAAATAACGAGGTCTTACAGTAAACCCTTTTGGGAAAAATATACGGTAAAAGTAGCAGTGAGCACTTTCTCAAAGTAAATTCGCTCAAGTTATTGTTCAAGTTTCGCTAAAGGCGAAGGACTCGCATAAATATTTTTATATTTTTGTTTAGATCTAAACATTTGTATCAAGATAAACCTGCGTGACGAAGTTGGTTTAATAACCTGCTATGACGCAAGAGGTTGCAGGCTTATTATTATTTTATTTATTTACTAAACTTCACGAAAATTGCCTAAAGCTAGACATAGTCTCACAAAACTATTTATTCATAGTTTGACTGTGGGATCAGGGTTTTAGTAAACAAAAGACAAAGTTATATTTATTTAACAAATCGCAACTATTACTAACCTACTATTTGGACTCCCCTGTCTAGTAACAAATCCCAGCAGTTGGATGGCATTTGTCACTAGTCAAGAGTATCAAGTAGGTATTGATTAAGCTTATTTTTGAAACTATATAATATCTTTATACATTTGATCCCCAATGGAGGACCAAATGTTTTCTTCAAATATTTGTATCGGGACGGGGTATTTTTTATAATCATCAACTCGGCCGTAGGACGTCCACCACCGTACGCGTCCCTCATAGATCTAAGGAACCTGTCGGGTTGTTGCCATACTCTACTCATCACGATTGGCAAGCGGGCTGGCGAGAGTTCGAGAGAACAGGTTGCTAATACACGGAAAGACGCTGCTGCCTATCACCCAGCAGAGGTATACCTTAGCGAATTCTTACTATATCCATCATACCAAGAGAGAGAGGGGCCAAATGTCGCGTTACCTCTCATCTCATGTTGATACACGGAAAGACGCTGCTGCCCATCTCCCGGAGGTATCCCTTAGCAGGCTCTACTGCATTTATAGGTATGATAGGAGCATCCATTCTACTGCCGGCACCCCATGGCAATGGCAATAATCCCCTCATAATATTGGCGATGTATGAGGGAGGTCTACCTACTCGTCATCACAGATGTGGACAGCAGTTCCACGCCTGTGATCATGATCGAGCCCCCACCTTCGCATTGATAAGCGGGGATACGTACATAACACTAGTCCAACACGGTACCTATCTATTACGTTTTTTTTATACTACTAAATGACGAGACAAGCCGAAGGCCCATCTACCTATAACAACTACAATGCCGCGGTGATCACGTTCACTAAGCACGTGACCAACGCTGTATTACATTGCGCCCGTCACCCTGAAACAGAGTTGTAAGGTCTTATGTGCCCGTAATTTCTATTACGTATTTTTGATACTCATATTCATTCATTACTTATATACCATAAACAGGCGGTATTTTGTCATTGAAACGGAACAAAATGACCCGATTTTTTTTTATTTATTTGTGTCACTCTTTATTTGATTTATCTATAAAAGGGTCCTGCTAAGCGTGAATATCAGAAAAAGTTACGATTATCTCAAAGCAATCTTTTTTCGTATTTTCCTCTCCATATTGGCTTAGTTTTACAAAGAGTCTCGTTTATTTTACTTTGTGATGGCGTTTTGCTGTATCGAATCTACAAAAGCTTTCAGTTTGAGTGTAAAGGGGTGCTGTATATAAAGTGCCCTCTTGGTGTTATTTCCCAAAATACTTCAATACTTTTTATAGACGTGTGACTGAAAAAGATTCTATTTCCGCAAGAGGAAAGAAATATGAAAGCCTTAAAGAAAATGCTACCATTTATATACTATAGATTGGCAGCCAAACTTACAGCTGATATGCCTTAATCATATGTTAGTTAGTAAGGCCATTGCATCTATTAAAGATGATTTATACAGCGTCAGCATCCGATAATCATGTTGTACGGGACGCTGCAGTGCTTGGCTTGCCCGGTACGTATACCATTCCTCGCAGCATAGTCAGCTATTAAATATATTATAGTCAGAGAAAAGAATAGGACAATTTGTCTGAAGCTAACTAAGCCGCGGGTTTCTTCACGATGTTTTATTTACTGTTAAAGCATGTGTTAAGTGTGCGCATACATTTGTAAAGAAAGAAAAGTCCATTGGTACACGAAGGTACACGGCCGGCATCGAACCCACGACCTTCGGTTTAATGTCGGGTGTACATACCACTCGGCTAACACGGCATTTTTAGGGTTCTGGACCAAAATGGTAAAAATGAACCCTTATAGAATCACTCTGTCTGTCTGTCTGTCTGTCTGTCTGTCTGTCTGTCTGTCTGTCACAAATGGATATCTCGAGAACTACTGACGCTATCGACTTGAAATTTGAAATAGTAAAAGATAACACTTTTTTAATAATATAGCATTATGAAAATGTAAAAAAATATCCAAAATATTCAGGCATATGAAAGGTATTCATTTGCACATTAAAAAACAGTTTCTATTTTTTCTTGGAGCCGTATCGTTTGTGAGTTTTAGATCTATAAATATGTTGAAAAAACGACCCCCCCCCCCCTCCCCTTATCTCCGAAGTTTGCAGAGATAAACCCGTGATACTTTTATAGCTAATAGAAGTGTATGTAAAAATTATAGGAAAACTATAGCGAAGTCTCTAATTTGTATAGTTTTTTAGACAAAGGGGTGAAAGGGGGGTTTTCAAAATTTTTGTCAAGTTACTAGGTGATGTGGGGTATCAGTTTTTAGTTTTGCTTTAAGCCATATAGTTTTCGACTTATTTACAAAAACGTTGCAAAAATAGCGTTCCTCCCTTATCTCCGAAGTTTGCGGGGATAAACCTCTGAGAAACTTTTATTGCTATTTAGAAGTGTATGTAAAGATACAGGAAAATTATCACAAACTCTCTAAATAGCATACTTTTTTAGAAATCATCGAAAGTTTAAAAAATCTACATAAGTTCCGCTATCAGAGAAGAGATGGAGCTGTCAAGGTTCTCCAACAAATATAAATCGCCTTTGTCATATATTCTAATGTATGATGGCACGGAACCCTCTGTGCGCGAGTCGGACTCGCTCTTGCCCAGTTTTATTTTATCATAAGTAGGTCAACAACTAAAGCGACATTGATAAATCCGAAATATTGAGACTTTTGGACATCAACATAAGACATTAGAGACATTTACTAAAGAACATTACAGACAAACATTTAAAAACTCAAAGAAAACATTTAATCATAATTTCGGTCAATACTTCATTATCATCGCCATTGTCAGCTTGTATCGACACATTGCTGGGCAAAAGCCTCTTTTCCCTAACGCCAAACAGTTCTTATCTGGGTCTTTTGCATCCTGTACGTCAACTATATCGTCCGTCCATCTAGAAGGCGGCCGGCCAAGAGGTCTAGTGGATCCTCAGGACCACAACAAAGTCAAGGCCTTACTCCACTTCATCATCATCATCATTTCAGCCGTAAAACGTCCACTACTGAACTAAGGCCTCCCTCATGGATCTCCATGAGGGGCAGTTGCCATACTCACCACGCTTGGCAGGCGGGTTAGTGAGCGCAGTACGGGATGTTAATATACGGAAAGACGCTGCTGCCCATCTTCCGTAGGTACCCCTTAGCAGGCTCTTACTGCATACACGGGTAGGAGAGGAGGGGTAACATTCTACTGCCGGCACCCCACGGCTACTTGCCTTCTTTACTCCACTTGCCATCACCAAATTCACCCAGCTCCATTTCAAGCTCGTTATACGGTCTCCTATATCCACCACCTTCGTTCGACGGCGAAGTATCACGAACATGGTCTAGGTTGTTACCTACATTAAAAAAAATGCAATTTTATGAAAGTTTTGTTGGTACTTTTTATAATCTTTTTCTATCTGCGAAAATATTTCGTCTAGTAAATACTTTACAAAACGACGGAGAGTGCTTATTGCTTAATTAGCTCTAGGGAAATACGATTTTAAAATGTTGCCGTGAGAATTCTTAACAGGGTCGTTAATGACTTTTTAAATGGCTGTTATTAGTTGTTTAAATTTTAAGTAAAATTTATGGTTTTCCTTTGAAATACAATTTTGCGTTAATTGTCTCATGATTAAACCCATTTTAAAATGTTGTAGAGCAACATTTAAGGACTTTCTATACAAAGACTGATGGTTATTTCGCAGCATTAAGCTTTGAAATTAATTCGTTATTCTAAGGCCAGGTTATTTCAGCGGCAATTTCTGATTTCTTCAGAGCGCGGCCAATATCAATTCTATAAAAATTGCTTAAAAAACATTTTTCAGAAAAAACTAACCGTTAAATATTTTTCGAAACGTCTTTGCCTATTTTCTAAGTGTTTTTTGAGTATTACATTGATTCACTTGAATTACAACCACAAAAACGAGCAAAAACTATCTATCCTTCATAATTTATTCTTATCTGGTGAAGTGAGAACTATCGCATTTTAAACCGTTAAATATTCAAATACGTTGATTTAAGTATAACATATAATTTTTTCCGAACAAAACAAAGGATATCTGATCGTTTAAAATTGAATCGAAAATTGTCTAGTTTGGAATATTGTGGCCTTAAGCTGTAATGTTTCACCTGACATTCGATAATGACAAAAGTATCGTTATGTAGCCTCGTCACGATAAGAATTCGCTTCCTGCCTTACTCAAAGCACTTTAGATGAAGTGAGTATGATCTGCAGAATTCCGACGACTACCAGAATGTCAGAATACCAGCGTTGCATCTTTTATGGACTTAGCTTTGATTTTTAGCAATACCTGAAAATCTATGAGGGAGGCCTATGTCCAGCAGTCCTACGAATGAAATGATGATGATGATGAATAATTAATGTAATATTTCATATATCTACAAATATATATTGGCGATTTTTTTTGCAGAACATTATTAGATCATAGGCAAAACAAAAACTAAAACATCAAAACTTTCCAAATAAGAATAGTTTTATTTTTTGTGTTGGTATTGGTACTACCCCCCTGTACCATCCCTATCCCGCAGAACCCCATGGTTATGGAGATATCCATGGTTAAAGTTTTTGGGTTAGAATAGCAATTTCCATTATGGACTATCATATAGGGAGGGGGGAGGGGGCTACCCCCCTGCACCATCCCCACCCCGCGGAACCCCATGGTTATGGAGATATCCATGGTTAAAGTTTTTAGGTTAGAATAGCGCTATTTAGTGTAGCTGTAGCTTCTGTGGCAGCTCCGGCGCTGCGGGATGACCAGTCCCTCCGCCCTAGCGTAGCAAAACGCGGCGGGGACTGGTCTACCTCCGTGCTCTTACTCGTATATACACTCTAGGGGTACGTTAGACAAGACCACGTGGAAAGTGGGGTGCTCTGATTCGGTTTTAGGTATTTTTCGGATATTGATATCTATAGTGCAATGACAATAAAACAAAAAAAAACAATAAAAGTTGTAAGGGGGACACAAAAAACTTATAGGAGTACGTAAAACGATTTCAACTGCAAGGGCAACAAACGATGATTGACGGACGAATCACAGCACATATGAAAAGATGCTATTAAACAAAATGGCGTCGCTTCGCGTTTCGTTCAGAGCAGTGTAAACACTACTCCGTTATTTTGTGTGAAATTGTGTTAATGTAAATTGATAATATAACAACAATTATTGTGCATGAACCGTAATATTGCGTATTTATTAAACCCCAAAAAAAAAGTGAAAATAAAAATATATTTGAGTAAAAAACATGACTTAAATCAGAATAAAATAGGTACAACTCGACAGTTAACGAAACGTAAAGTGTCAACTTTGACGTCTGACATGACAATTAGTTGTCAAATTGAATGGGTAATTGTGTGTTATTTCCCAATTTGTATGAAAACTAAAAATAAATATATCTCATGAACCATAATTTTCCGCAACCTGAAAAATAGCAAAATGCATCCTTTTTATGAGTTATGTCTACAAAAAAATATGGACTTTGAAATCGACGGTCCATAAAGGTAATTTTAGACTTTTGATACACGGAAAGACGCTGCTTCCCATCTTCCGGGGGTATCCCTTAGCAGGCTCTTACTGGTTTGGAAGGTCAACTTGATCATCTTACCTAGGCACGACAGACTTGCCTAGTGGACCACTATTTTGGTATCATATTTTCTTGATTTCTTCCTTCTTGCTTTGTGTTTCCCGTTCTTGCTTTTTAACATTAATAAATCACTTGCAGACCAGGTAGCCCAAGACATGTGTGTTCATATAAAAGTACAAATTTTTTCATGAATTTTCTAATGTCCGTCACCCTCATTGGGCTGCTAGACAGGTGTCAGAACGGGCGTTCAGGTTGGCGCGGCTGGCTGACAAATAGACATAATCCCTTAGAATAATAACACTAAAGAAACCAAGTCCGCGCGTCCATTTTGAAGCACTTTCATTGAAGCTATAAATGGCTCCAAACGCCGAGCCGCGTCGTAGTCAAAGACCGAAGACTGTGTCCTTATCCCGTAGGTGCTAAATTTGCCATGGGAGACAATATCGGATTGGTCATCAACGGTAACCTTGTGGTGACTGCCACAAGGAGTGATTCATCTGACAGAAGCCAATTTAGACCAGCTTGGCTACACTGGTTTACCTCGGAGGACTGACCCTACGCGGCTTATTGTGGCTTATTGCGGCTGGGCGCCTTCTGCGCTCACCATAGTCCGGTAACGTTGTCATGGCCATCTGCGGTCAACAACATAGTATATTGTCATTTCGAAAAAAAATACCGCGTCGTAGTGCTCAATGTCAAATCACGCCGAACGAGTCTTGCGCAAAAAAATAATAATGACGATTTGTGCAATTAAATTGTGTCACAACTGAAAAACAAAAGAAGTGTAACAATATCACTTTTCACAGGAATATTTCATAGAATCTTCTAGTTAATTAAGTCAAAATAGACACGTTCTGTTTATGTTTTAATTCAATGCTCAGTGTTGCCGATTGTGTATGGAAATATTTTCCCAACTTAACTGACTTAATTCGTGGACGTCATAATAATGTTTACTATATTGTTTTTTTCTTTTATTATTACAAGCTTTATTTAGCTTACCCTGTATGCATGTATATAATTTGTAACTATGTTTGTTCGCGGAATCTTGCAACTCAATTTTGAAGCAGATTTCTTTAACCAATTAAGCTGTGACGTTACTCTGAATTCAATATGGCGGAACACCCAAGATGGCGGACTACTTATTTTTAATGTACTCCAATAATATGGGGATCAAATGAAAGGGCTTGCTGAGAATAACTCAAAAAATTAAATGACGTCACTCTGAATCCAACATGGCGGAACATCCAAGATGGCGGACTAGTTATTCTTAATGCACTCCTATAATATGGGTATCAAATGAAAGGCCTTGCTGAGACTTACTCGAAAAATTAAATGACATTACTCTAAATCCAACATGGCGGTATACTCAAGATGGCGGACTTAAGTGAGATTTAAGCAGGTACTCGTATTTACATTATTTGAAAAAAAAAATTCAATCAATTAGATAAAGTTACAGGTAAACAGGTTAATCTCGCGACAAGCTTTTTTATCTCATAAATTGATTAAAGACGTTTTAAGTTGACATTAAACTTAAATGGAAAATGTTTTTTTTATTATTTTTAGAAGGTACGTTTAAATAAAGCTTGTTTGTTAAAAATATACTTTTAATTTACATAATTTATATTGAGATTAAACTTTAATTTACTACGGTATTTCATTCGAATTAAAAAATAAATTGTTCAAAATTGTTGTTGTTTTACTCATTTATATAGACGTTCCCGCAATATTAGAACTTAACATTACCATACCCATACTTTAACCACACTTATCTTTTTTTTTAGTTATTTATAATAAAAAACTTAAATACATAGTTATTTAAATCAGTACCATAAAAACCGTACGAGGTTTGTCTTGCCTATAATTATCTATTTACGTATTATTGCCAAAAACAAATTGTTAACAGTGGCGGAATCATTTCCTCGCTTTCGGGGAAATTGCACCTTCACTGGCAATATTAGACAAGTGTATGTGTGCGTGTTGCCGAGCGTAAGCTAGTAATCGTCACACCTGTGTAAATCGGTTTAGTGCTGCATTATTGACAGAGCGCTTGTATGAAGATTATCATTCTATAGTGTAATTATTCTAAGCACGATCCTGGTGTTGCCTGTCTGGCAGTTTTTTAAGCGTGACGGATTTTATTTTATTTTCTTTTCATATACTTTTTCATAAATGTACTGTAATTTGTTATCCTTATTATAATTTAAGTTGTAACTTTTTTTTGTGTTTTTGTTTTGTTTGTATAAGTACGGTTTTATTGTTTATTTGAGTTTGATGTTGTTTTGCCGTCTGTCTGTTTATTCTATTCCTTTCCTGTCTCCTTCTTCTCCGTGGTCGTGAAATCACCTAGGGTCTCAACTGAAAACCAGCGTAGCATCTCAGCCTGGCCAGGTGCTACACAATGCTGAGTTAGCGAACCATTTAACCGCGCCACATCCTTTTCTTCCTGTCCGTATGTTAATGTTTATTTAGTTTTATTTCCTTTTTGTGTTCTTTGTTTATTTTTGTAATTTTCATTTTAATTTTCTTTGTGGTTGTATTGTATTGTGCGTGCGGTAAATAAATGTTTTTCTTCTACTGCTTCCATGGTAGCGATGAGGAGGAGTAACATTCTGCTGCCGGCACCCCACGGCAAATTTTACAATCATCATCATCATCATTTCAGCCGTAAAACGTCCACTACTGAACTAAGGCCTCCCTCGTGGATCTCCATGAGGGGCAGTTGCCATACTCACCACGCTTGGCAGGCGGGTTGGTGAGAGCAGTACGGGATGTTGATATACGGAAAGACGCTGCTGCCCATCTTCCGGAGGTGTCCCTCAGCAGGCTCTTACTGCATCCACGGGTAGGAGAGGAGGGGTAACATTCTACTGCCGGCACCCCACGGCAAATTTTTTTTTTTCTTTTTTTTTTACAATAATAAATAATTTTAATTTTACAATAATAATATAAAATATTTGTCTACAGTAAAAGCACTCGCAGTAGAAATATTGTCAAAAGAGCAACCGCTGTCGGTTGGCCGCAAGACAGATTTGTGGTGCCGGACCACGGGCGCCCGGCCCGCTGCCAACGTCACGTGGTGGCTGGGGGCAAAGCTACTGGATTCAGTCACCAAATATTCAGTAAGTACTTTTTTTAACTTAATACCATAAAAAAGTAAAAAGTTAGGCCTTTGCATCTGTTATAGATGATTTATACAGCGTCAGCAACTGGTTATCATGCTGTACGGGACGCTGCAGTGCCTGGGACATTATTTGATGGATTAGGCTTGCCCAGCACCTATACCATCCTCTCAACTATTAGTCAGAGGAAAGAACAGGTTAATACGTCCGAAGCTAACTAAGCCACGGGTTTCCTCACTATGTTTCATTCACCGTTAAAGCACGTGTTAAGTGTGCACATACATTATTCAAGAAAGAAAAATCCATTGGTGCTCTGCCGTTATCGTACCCACGACCTTCGGATTGAAAGTCGGGGGTACATACCACTCGGCCAACACGGCTTTTTAATACCATAATAACTTTCAATATTAACGTGAGTTTCATTTTTGAAGACGGGGATTACTGACGTAGTATTGTAACTTCGAAGAACTTCGTTTACATTTTTTAAGAAAATCTTCATCATGGGATTGAATGCCCATCATCGTGGGGCCGACATAACACTGACATGGTGCCAATTAATATATGAATACCATAATATAGAAATTAAAAATGAAATCAAAATTTTGTCTCCGCCTGACGATCAGCGTCTCCAAAATGGTAAAGGCAATCGATGCGTTAAAGGTGTTCGTCTGAACGTTGCGGCTTATTAAGAATCACAGATAATAGCACCTTAGATCCTCCTCGAAAAAAAATATTGCATTTTTCACTTCTATAATTATATTTTTATAAAACAAAATAGCATATAAAACAATATCGAAAAATGTAAAAGTCTCGATTGGTGCTTCGGATCCTGTGTTATGTAACCCTGTCAAAAACCAAAATCCCAAAAATTGCCTGTCCAGTCCAAATTTAGTAGCTGTGGTCAAATTATCATAATGTAACAGCATTATGATGATTTGAGTGAGTTATATATAACTTCGCCATTAACAACGCCATCGAATTTCTTTGGTCCAAGACCATAGATAAGTTTATAAAATTATAAAATATACGTAACCGACACATAATCTAGTCTCTGAGGTTACCTCTTTTTTTTGTTATGTGTAACCCCAGTTTTGCAGTCTTCACATCATGCCATTTCATTTTGATATCGCACTTGGGTATATTTGAAAACATTCGACTGTTCACCCCTACTTTCAAACCCCATATCTCGTGAATGGCTTAACCGATTTATATATAACCTAGTTTTGCATTCTACACATCATTTAATTTAATTTGATACCAAACTCGGGTATATTTCAAAAGATTCGATGATTCATCCCCTTTTTCTCTCCCTATATCTTGTAAACTTCTTAACCGATTTTGATAAAACATGTTTGAGAACCACTGCTGGGAAAATTCTTTGAATGCATTGAAATAAAAACTGCATGCATTTGCATGTCCACTCGTTTAAGAGCTACGGTGCCACAGACAGACACACAGGTCAAAATTATAACACTCTCATTTTATGTCGGGGATGAAAAACAATTGTATTCTATCCCCGCTAACCTACTTCTGCCAGCAGTCTTTTGCTGTCACAACATGCGTTATAGACTTCGACAGAAAAAAATAGATGAAAGCAAAAGAGATTCTGTTTATAAGCGGGTGCTAATAATGTTCATTTTTGCCTGGCGGAGTAATGAGAACGTCGCACCTGGACCTGTGAGAGCGTTGAGCAATTTCCCAAGTGTGTTCATAGCTGTAACGAAAGCCTCGAATATTTTTATGTGCAAATACCTGTGTTATTTTTAATTTACGCTTGAGTGATAGTTGGTTTCGTTTCGATGTGTTTTTTTTTAATTTTATTTTGAGAATGTTGTGATAACATTAAGGAAACTGGATCTCCCGGAAAATATTTATTTTCTACTACAGTTGTAGAAAAAAAATACATTCACGAAAGTAGACAATTATTGGGCAGAAGATGGTATTGAATAAGTAGGGCTTCGATGACTTTCATACTATTTATTAAAACATAAAATAAACTAGTTTAAGATTAGGATATCTGGACAACGAGGCCTTTGCCCAGTGGGACCAAATCATCGTCCACTACTAAACACAGGCCTCTCTCATGGATCTTTCTAGGTAGTGGTCATACTCACCACGCTTGGCAGGCGGGTTGGCAAGCGCAGTACGGGATGTTGATACACGGAAAGCTGCTGCCCATCTTCCAGAGGTATCCATTAGCAGGCTCTTACTGCATCCGTGGGTATGAGATAGCGCACCGACCCAATGTCTCATAATAATAATAATAATAATACTCATTTATTTCAGATAATAATCCATAGGTACTTAAAATATTACACACACACAAATTAATAGAAACTTTAAATTAAATTAATTATATATAAGATGGACCGCTAGCATGCAGCCACGTCCACCTTTTTAGCAGCGGCTTAATGATAAATAACACGTTAACTGTCACCTTAAGCAAAGTTTAGAGAATTTTATAAGCTCACACAGGTTTTTATAAGCCAACAAGGGCGCATGTACTATTAACGTTACACGGACGTGGCGGATCCACACCACCTGAACTCTATTCGGTATATTGGACAGCTGAGCTGAGTGTTAAAACAACCGTGATTAATAAAGCCTTGCATAGAGGCTAGGTTGTTTGTATACAAGACTTTTGTCTCTAAAATTAACAACTCCCAGCGTTTCCTTTATCATGTGTCATCAAGCAACTTCCCAATGAAGACTATGACGAAATCCTCTTATATATGGGGTTCTAACATATTCCTTTGAAGAAACTCATAAAAGTAAATTCAAGGCTTCACACTTCGTCGAATTCTATCGCTACAAACTTCATTCCGAAACACTTCACAGCCAGCGGACAATAACAGAATTGCATTTTTCAGGGTTACAAAGATGCGAACGAAACCCAATCGCTTTTACAGTGGGTGCCTTTGAAAGAGGACAATGGCCAAGTGGTTATCTGCAGAGCTGAGCATTCCAAGTTTAACCAGTCGACCATTGAGAGCAAACTGCCTCTGAACATATATTGTAAGTTCACTGTATTTTGTTTTTGATTTCACTGTGTTAAATTTTTGGATGTTTTAGATAATTTGAAAATGGTTTCGATTCGGTTGTTGCACTTTCTAAAGCTTAATATAATTAGAGATATGAAGTTTCTTAATTTAGAACCATCAACGTAAAATTAGGTAATTTCGTTTTTTTATTTTAGAACGGAACTAACCTTTCTAAGATAAAAAATAACATTATAATGCTTTTGTCATATTTATCCATATTACGCAATTTAAGTTAGCTTTAGTTATAAAAGGTCCCAACAGAATTGACACCAGTGGTTTTTAAATTAATTAAATTTAGTGACAGTTTATTTGTGATTTTTTCCAATTAATCTTATTATAAATTATGTTTTTAAAGATACTGATATCTACTCGATATATATGCAGGTATATTTTTTATTTAATAGCTCCTTTGTTTTTATTGACGTTATTAAGTGAGTAATAATGTTTTATTATTACTGCAAAGAATTGATGAATGTTTAATTTTTTTGGGATCCGACAGCAGTCTGCAAAATGTTAATTCTAACTCTAATCTCATTCAAAAAAGATATCCAGAGGAAATGAAATAAATTTCCACTCGGTTTACTTCTAACAACTTAAGCCTCTATGAAGGCTTAAGCTTAAAGTTGTTTGGTTTTAATTAATTATGTTTCGTACAGATATACCAGAGGCGACGATACACCTCGGTGCTAAAATGAACCCTAACGACATTGAAGAGGGCGACGACGTGTACTTTGGCTGCACGGTAGACGCAAACCCGCCAGCTTACAAAGTTGTCTGGGAGCATAACGTGAGTCCGCCTTTTAATATAAAACGAGCTTTTGCATTTTGTAGTGCTGAATGTTTTACTATTAAAATTTGCATAGGTACTACATTGAACTCCCGCGAGTATGCAAATCAGACAACCTATGCAGACAGATAAACACAATTTTGTAATTTTAGAGCTATGCTCAACAAGCAACCACTTGTTTGTGAAAAAGCAATGGTGTCAAACGGACAAAGTGAATGTGCTGTTCAAAACTTTAAGGCTTCGTTGGTCTTCGGGACCATCCTTCTATGCTATCCTACTACTACTATTATACTACTACTATTATACTACTACTATTATACTACTACTATTATACTACTACTATTATAAAGCTGAAAGATTGTTTGTATAGATGAATGTTTGATACCTTATTAAGCAAAAACTACTTTACGAACTGAAACTTTGCAAACGTATAGACCTAGATTATACCTGAAATAATACATAAGCTACTTTTTGTCCTGAAAATTAGTTCCCGTTAGATAGATATGACGCAATCAGATAATTTGTCTATGTTACTTTTTCACGCAAAAACTATCAAAAGGATTAAGCTAAAATTTGGCACATGTAAAGATTTTTGTCCTAAAATAGTTACTAATAGATAGATATGACGTAATCAGTTTTAATTTCTATGAAGGTTTGTCTTTGTTAAAACTTTACGCAAAAACTACACAAAGGCTTGAGCTGGATTTCGCAAACGTATTGATGGAGACCAGAATTACCATTTAGGCTTTTGTTCCAAAAAAATAGTTTTCAAATGTAAGAATGTACAGAAAAATATGTTCTCAAGTATAGCTGTAGTTTTTTGATGACTTTTCTCGCCAAATTTACCTAACGAGAGCTGAATATAGTTCTTTATCAGAAGCTGCGGTAGCTGGATTTCTTTTATGACGCATCTCTTAAACAAGAAAGGCAGTATAATAAGGTACTTTGGTAGACGCTGCGGTAGCTGGTAATTTTTAGGGTTCCGGACCAAAATGGTAAAAAGGAACCCTTACAGAATCACTCTGTCTGTCTGTCTGTCTATCTGTCTGCCACAACTGGATATCTCGAGAACTACTAATGCTATCGACTTGAAATTTGAAATGCTAAAAGAAAACACTTTTTTACTAACATAGCATATATAAAAATGTTAAAACATATTCTCATTTTGATTGCAAGGGGGCGGAAAGGGGATCTCAAAATGTTTAAGTGAAGTTACTAGGCCGTGTAGGGTATCATATGAAAGGTATTCATTTACACATTAGTAAACAGTTTTTATTTTTCCTTTAAGTCGTATTGTTTTTGAGATATTTACAAAAATGTTGAAAAAACGACCGTTCCCCCCCCCCCCCTTATCTCCGAAGTTTGCAGAGATAAACCCGTGATACTTTTATGCCTAATAGAAGTGTATGTAAACTTTATAGGAAATTTATTACAAACTCTCTACTTAGCATACTTTTTTAGAAATCATCGAAAGTGTAAAAATCTACATAAGTTCCGCTATCAGACAAGAGATGGCGCTGTCAAGGTTCTACAACAAATATAAAACCACCTTTGTCATATATTATATTGTATGATGGCACGGAACCCTCGGTGCGCGAGTCCGACTCGCTCTTGCCCGGTTTTATTATCACTCATGTCTCAAACTTTTCTTGAAAGAAGCTGAATAAGGTACTTTGGCACAAGCTGCGTAAGCTAGATTTTTTTATGTCTCATCTCTAACACTTAACCCGATGTCACCTGAATAAAAAAATCCCGTTTTCCATATGTGCCGGTTGTTTAATGAATTATGTTTTTGATCCCAATATAAACAGCAGCGTGATGTATTCCCCAGTCGTATGTAAGTTTTAATTTAAATCATGCAACAATATCTTTGATATGTTCGCATAAAATGGAATACTGATCTGGATTTTAATGGGTCTCATATTTAGGCAATTATTGTAATCTGGTTTGTGAACTGTACTATTAAAACAAAAATAAAAAACTTTGACCTTTGTGTTAACTCCAGTCACTATCTTCAAAGTTTCAACGCAATCTGTACGGTAGTTTTTACCTCCACATTTTATACAAAATTATATTTGATACGTCATGACCAACCTACTTAAGCATAATTAATACGAATTAAGTTGTTATGTTTCGACCCTTATCGAGGACCTTCTTCAGGGCGATGACGGTTCGCGACCCTCCACTTCTGCGACCGGTCGTGCACTAACATACAATCCTTCTTCTCTTCTTAAATGTCGTCACGGAAAAAAAATGAATATGAGTACATAATCACACATGGCCTTAGAACGAAGCCAATTAAATAAGCTGAAAATAAACTCGTTACAATAGCGTACCTAGTAATTTTCATATCCCCTTAGATTTAAAATTTCGGAAATCATTACTTCAATACCGTATTTAACATGACGTAAGCGGAACACTATTCTGCTCGCATAATCCAGCGAAATCACCCCATTTGTCGACTCTGACATGCTCATAGCCATTACGGTACGAGGCCTCAATGCACCGAATGGCGAATCGATGAATACAAGTTGGTATCCATGTTCAACAGTTTTATTGAACTAAATCTATGCATTATGTGACTAAAATCAGCTATAATCTTACAATAAACAGTATAATAGTAATAAATTACTGTTTATTATGGCGTGGGGTGCCGGCAGTAAAGTTTTACTTTTCCTCTCTTGCCTGTGGATGCAGTAAGAATCTGTCAAGGGATACCTCTGAAAGATTTTCAGCAGCGTCGTTCCGTGTATCAACATCTCGTACTGCGCTCGCTTCCCACCGGTCAAGCGTGGCGAGTATGGCAACAACCCTCTCCATGAGGTGGGCATTTGTCCTGCTGTGGACGTACTTCGGCTGAGATATACTATGTAATAATAAATCACCTTTTTAGGTAGATGAAAATAGTCAATTTACTCACACCAAGAAATATTGATATTGCCAATGAATTTTCTTGGTGAAGTGACAAAGTGCTCACCAGAGAAAATACATTGACAATATCTATGTATTTTCTTGGCGACCACATTGTGCCTCCTGCATATTATCTTAAAATAACTGCTTCATAACCACGGATGATTAAGTTATGTAACGAACAAATATGTAATAATTGCGATATTCATCGTGATTAAATTCTAGTTTTGAAATCAAGTTTTAAATTTAAAACATAAATTCCTTTTATACCATTTGAATTCAAGAAATATCTTAGACAATATCACAGTTTTATTGTGCGCGCAATTTAAATATGCGGAATGATGTGCACGGCGGTCACGAATCTTTAAATTAACCAATAAATATTAATATTTCCCAATAAAGACGTCATCAGTCCACCTGAACACAGGCCTATCTCATGGATCTCCGTGAGGAGAAGTTGCCATACTCACCACGCTTGGCAGGCGGGTTGGCGAGCGAAGTAGGGGATGTTGATACACGGAAAGACCCTGCTACTCATTTTCCGGAGGTACTCATAAGGCTCTTACTGCATACTAAAGACATATTTACATCTATACAGGGTATAAAACGTGTAACCTATGATATATATATACATATATATATATATAGGACAAGGTAACTATTATACCAGATCACGGGTATAGTATCCTTACCCCACGTAGTTAGCAACATTCAGTGACACAACGTAGATTGTGCTAAACATAATTCAAAGACACTCCCCAGCGAACATCGCTTAATACCTTGTTACCCAAGAATCCTTGATAACGAAACCTTTTTATCGCAGGGCGTCCTACTGCAACACAATCCAGCCAACGGCGTGATACTAACCGGGAACAGTAACCTGGCTCTTCGCAACGTGTCTCGCCTGCAAGCGGGGAGGTATACTTGCACAGCGTCCAACGTGGAGGGCGACGGACGGTCGCAGCCGCTAATGTTGGCTATTGTTTGTGAGTATTAGCAAGTCGCGTATGTAAGGCGATCTTAGCATGGCGTTTCTTTATTGTATTTTGTACTGTCAACACACGTCTCAGTTTTAATTTCTATGATAGTTTGTCTTTGTTAAAACTTTACGCAAAAACTACACAAAGGCTTGAGCTGGATTTCGCAAACGTATTGATGGAGACCAGAATTACCATTTAGACTTTTGTTCCAAAAAAATTGTCTCAAATGTAAGAATGTAGGAATGTTACAGAAAAATATGTTCTCAAGTATAGCTGTAGTTTTTTGATGACTTTTCTCGCCAAATTTACCTAACGAGAGCTGAATATAGTTCTTTATCAGAAGCTGCGGTAGCTGGATTTCTTTTATGACGCATCTCTTAAACAAGAAAGGCAGTATACAGTTTTTATTTTTCCTTTAAGCCGTATTGTTTTTGAGATATTTACAAAAATGTTGAAAAAACGACCGTTCCCCCCCCCCCCCCTTATCTCCGAAGTTTGCAGAGATAAACCCGTGATACTTTTATACCTAATAGAAGTGTATGTAAACTTTATAGGAAATTTATTACAAACTCTCTACTTAGCATACTTTTTTAGAAATCATCGAAAGTGTAAAAATCTACATAAGTTCCGCTATCAGACAAGAGATGGCGCTGTCAAGGTTCTACAACAAATATAAAACCACCTTTGTCATTATATTATATTGTATGATGGCACGGAACCCTCGGTGCGCGAGTCCGACTCGCTCTTGCCCGGTTTTATTATCACTCATGTCTCAAACTTTTCTTGAAAGAAGCTGAATAAGGTACTTTGGCACAAGCTGCGTAAGCTAGATTTTTTTATGTCTCATCTCTAACACTTAACCCGATGTCACCTGAATAAAAAAATCCCGTTTTCCATATGTGCCGGTTGTTTAATGAATTATGTTTTTGATCCCAATATAAACAGCAGCGTGATGTATTCCCCAGTCGTATGTAAGTTTTAATTTAAATCATGCAACAATATCTTTGATATGTTCGCATAAAATGGAATACTGATCTGGATTTTAATGGGTCTCATATTTAGGCAATTATTGTAATCTGGTTTGTGAACTGTACTAATAAAACAAAAATAAAAAACTTTGACCTTTGTGTTAACTCCAGTCACTATCTTCAAAGTTTCAACGCAATCTGTACGGTGGTTTTTACCTCCACATTTTATACAAAACAATGTAAAAAAAAAACAATCCATTGATTGTTTTTTTTTTAACATTGTTTTCTTTTAGTTTTTCATATGCCTAATTTTTAATTAGGACCTGACAAGGATGGAAAGCTAAAGTGAATTTACGTAACCATGTGTTTTTTATGTTCCTAAGATAAAAATAAATATTTGTGTACATGTATCTTTCTAGAGTACAATAGACGAAAAGCTGAGTTACTTGTACACAGGTAAATTTCGCGACAAGCTATCATATAAATTGTGTAAAGACATTTTAAGTTGACATGAAACTTTTATGGAAAATGTTTATTTTATTATTTGTAGTACGTTTAAATAAAAGCTTGTTTGTGTTTTTTACTTTTAGTGATACAAGCTTATATTTAACTTGCCATGTATGAAACTACTCGTATGTTTGTTCGGGTGGAATCTTGCAACTCAATTTTGAAGCAGATATCTTCAACCAATTGAGCTGAAATTTTGTATACACTTTTTGTTTGGATGACAGTGCATGGTCAGCTATACGAAGTCACTCTGAATCTAACATGGCGAAACACCCAAGATGGCGGACTAGTTATTTTTAATGCACTCCTCTAATATGGGTATCAAATAAAAAAACTTGCTGAGAATAATTCGGAAATGAAATGACATCACTCTGAATCCTACATGGCGAAACACCCAAGATGGCAGACTAGTTACGCTGCCAGTTATATTATGTTGGGTTTGCACAGTACACAAAATTCAGACTGTCAACCATGCCGTTATATACTTGGGCTCGAAGCTCTTCGATGATGATCAAGCACAAGCATACGTGGTCTTATGTAGGATAACATGACTGTTCCAAATTAACCCGCAAGCGACCTTGCAATAATGATACGTTGAATAAGATGAACAGATTGAGAAACCTGTCCAGTGATAACTAAAAAGTGAAAAATATTTTTTTTAAACTTTTTAATAAACCATATTTTATTTAAACGTACTAAAAAGAATAAAATAAACATTTTTCATAAAAGTTTAATGTCAAATAAAAACGTCTTTACACAATTTATGTGATAAAAGCTTGTCGAGAGATTTACTTGTGGACATAAATAAGTAAATTAAATAACTTGATCTAATTGATTTTAATTATTTATAATTACAAAGTAAATACGAGTACATGCCTAAATCTCTAATCTCTCTTTATTTTATTATTTTTAGTACGTTTAAATAAAAGCTAATTTGTTAAAAAGTTTATTTACTTTTAATTTATACATTATTACTCATTTAAACCGACTGAAAATGTAAGTATTGTATTTTTTTTGTTTTCACTATAGCTACCTACGAAACCTTTTTGCTTTTGTTGATATTGTTAATTTTTGTTTGTCATAAGCTGCATTGTTAGATAGGACTTTATCGCATTAGGTACCTACATTAAATACTGCTCCTGTGTGATGTCCAAGCAGAGCTTTTCCTCGTATCTAATTACAAGTTTTTAACTTGGTTAGAACGAGAAGACGCATTGTATTATGCATCTTCTCGTATACGCGGTTGTTACAGGCAGGGTATCAATTATGTCACGTACATCTTAGCATTTAAAATAATATCTAGCGCATAATTTATACCTTGTTTTGTAAACACACCTTTTACCTTATTTCTCTATTTCATCATCATTTCAGCCGTAAAACGTCCACAACTGGACACAGGCCTCCCTCATGGATCTCCATGATGGGGTTGCCATACTCACCACACTTGGCGGGCGGGTTGGTGAGCGCAGTAAAGTATGTTGATCCACGGAAAGACGCTGCTGCCCATCTTCCGGGGGTATCCCTTAGCAGGCTCTTACTGCATCCACGGGCAGGAGAGGAGGGGTTACATTCTACTGCCGGCACCCCACGGTTTTCACATTCTCTATTTACCTTTTGGTAAATATTTTTTTTTCATCAGTACCATCGCAAACCCGTCTGCCAAGCATGACGAGTATGGCAACAACCCCCTTAGGATCATTAAAGTCGGTTAATTCCTTTTAATTATTCAATAAAATTTAATAATAATTGGAGGTGTGTGCACAGTATTTTATTAAAATTACGCACTATTCTAATTTATTAATATTATACTGGAAAGCTTTCATTTTATTAAAATTTAAAACCGAACTCGATTTTATTTACCTCAATGTACCTACTCATACTGTTAAAATTATCGTACAACTACGACGTGATCATTTGCATCTGATTTTAAGCGGGTTAACGGGATTGGATTAGGTATATTTCTGTAATTCTACCATAGATCAGCTCCAACGGAAAAGCTGTGTGTCATTTGAGTAAATTTTATTCAGTTTTTATTGAACACTTCACTGAATCGACACCAATATTCATCTTCTTTGTAGCGAATTATCACATTTTTGACATACTCTGTAATTTTTGACATCTGTGATGAAATTCAGTCATTGCAGTTGTAAAGAACTAGAAGATCTAATGCATTTGAATAGATGCCATACAATTTTGGTCCATTTGGAACAGTATCTAGTGAAAGTAATCTAGATTTCTCGCTCTACAAAAATGTAGTTATAGTAGATAGTAAAAAAGCTTTCCAAAGTTATATCGGTATTGACCTCTAGGCTCTGAGATGCATAAACTCACTTATCTTTGAAGTAATAACTTTTTCTCTGAGAGACTTGAGAGCTCGCAATTTAAAAGTTGTAGATAGTGAAAAGAGCTTTCCGATGACATTATCACTTATCGTTATTGGTTCTTAGACTAAAACGACCAAATTAAGATCAAAATCAAAAACAGCAATGTTATTCTACAGTACTGACCAAATTATCGAACACACTATACACTTATCATACCTCTTCACGCAAAAACTCCTAACCGGATTGGGCTGAAACTTTGCACACATATAAAGATATTGACCAGGAATAACGCATGTAGGGTACCTTTTATTCGGTGCAACGCGTATGAAGCTGCGGAAAGAGTCTAGTTGAATAATAAACTTAAGACTTGGAATTCGAGCATTTCTGCATTTCTATAAGGAGTAAATATTTGATTGTTTGTATGCATTGAATAAGCTTTGAACTACTAGACCGATTTTTCACCATTAGAATGCTACTTTATCCCTGAGTAACATAGGTTATATTTTATTACCGTATTCCCACGGGAACGGTAACAACGCAGGGGAAACCGCGGAGTGCAGTGAGTATAAGAATAAAGCAAACTAAGCCGTGTTGGGCGAGTAGTATAACTTCTAGTTTTCGATCCGAAGGTTCAATGATATTTTTTGTTTGAAAATAAATTACCAACGTGCACATTTAACGTGAGTTTTAATGATAAAGAAAAACATCTTGAGAAACGTGCGTTTTTTTCTGCAGAGTATGATCTATGACTAAGCTGCGAGGATGGTTTAGGTGCTAGGCAAGACTAGTTCATCAAACAATGTCTAAAAACTGCAGCGTCTCTTAAAACTTGAATACCAGATGCTGACGCTGTGAAAATGTGTTAAGCTGCGAAAAACTAATATTAAACTTATAACTAAACTGTAGTATTTCAATAAATATTTTTTAATACTTTTTCAAAGCTGTAGAATCGACATTATGTTTTCATAAACGTGACACAATAAATTTATGACATATTGATTGTTTTAAAAAAATAATTAATTGTACTTAATTACAATAAACTTTCAAATTATGTTTTTGCATGCCAACTTCTAAGTAGATAATTATTATTAATCCTGATTGTTCTGGGTGGACTGTATTTTTCTCTCAAACCCTATAACTATTTTTACTTCTTAAATTAAAGGTGCTTCTCTTAGCTTTCTAACCACACCTAAAACTTATTCCTAGGTTATATACTTAAAAAGATATGAGCATATTTCCGCCTAAATTACAACTTATTCATTTATTCTATGAAGTTGTAACAAAGTTTTAAGCTTATTTATATCGAAACCACAGCTTAAACTAAATCTTATCGTGTCCAGGACACCTGATAATTAGTTACTCTCAGTTCATTTCATACATCATAATTCTCAGCCGTTGTATGACTACTACTGGATATGTCCAGTATCTATGAAGAAGGGAATCTCAAAATAGATTCTAAAGTAATGTAGTTGGAAGTGACCTCCATCAACCGCCGTCCTGCGATTGCCTGCCCATCTTGTTGGAGAACGTCGTAACGGGAAATTATATTTGGGTTTGAATAGATACATTTCCAGATTATTCTTATTCTTTTCGAAACTCGATTCCGATGATGGGATACATGAGGAGTAAAATAATTATTGTAATAGTGTCCACTCTCCAGTGGACACTATTACAATTATTTTATGCATGCGGCATGTAACTATGCCTTGCGGGACTCCTCCCGCAAGGCATAGTTACTGGTTACATGCCGTAAATGAAAACTTGCTTTTTTTGTTTTTGTTTCACTTAATTATCTCTTTACACCCAGTTCTAACGATGGGATCTATGATAACTTGAGGAAAACACTCAAATGTTATAAGCATACATAAAGAGCGGTATAGGTATTTTCAGCAACATGTCAAGGGTTTTAGTATAATAATTGTAATAAAACCCTTGGCATATCACTGTTGAAAAATTCATTATTGCAAATAAATATTATTTTCATTGTAGATTCAAATGATAATTCTGTTGACAGACAAGCCTCTCTGCAAGGCGAAAGAGATGAGGATCCAAGGTGCTGCGTTACAAGAGCCGTCCAAGGTGGTGTGCGAGGTGGAATCCTACCCGCCGCCTGACTCCTTCGAGTGGACGCTCAACAACTCAGTCGGTTCAGTCAAAGTGGACCCTGTAAGTGAAAATATTGCAAGACTTCTTTTTAAACTAGTACTTTCTAAGCTTTCCCGATCTGAAGACATAATTTTTATACTTATTACGGGACCTTATCGCGTAATTATCTTATTTTATTATTTCCCGAAGTTTCGAGTGCCTTGCAGCCCTCGTGGTCACAAAAACTGATGTATTAGAGCTACCGTCCCGAGTTGAATGTAGAATCCTCGACTACCTACGCGAATTCTGTTAGCGAATTGAGGGTAGTCACGGATTCTACTCTCGACTCAGGACGGTAGCTCCAGTACATCAGTCTACCCGTGAACATGAGGGCTGCAAGGTACTCAAAATAATAAATTATGGTAAATGCGATAAATAATAAAAATTATTTTGAAACTATTGTTATGAACATTGTCAATATTAGTAATAAGATATTTACCACGATTTGGGTCTTTTGAGTTCCCGTTACAACTGCTTTAGTCGTTTTCAGCGTGTAACTGCGTGTTATTTCAGCCGCAAAACGTCCACTACTGAACACAGGCCTCCCTAATGGATCTCCATAAGGGGCAGCTGTTACCATACTCACCACGCTTGGCAGGCGGGTTGGCGAGCGCAGTATGGGATGTTGATACACGGAATGACGCTGCTTCCCATCTTCCGGAGGAAGCTATGAGCAGGCTCTTACTGCATCAATGGGCAAGAGAGGAGGGGCAACATTCTACTGCCGGCACCCCACGGCGTTGAAATACTGCGCGTCTTCGCATGTTCGCTTTGCTTGAATTTGGATAGTTATGCTACCGCGTGTCTAGATGCAGACATTTTTACTCAAAACATGGTTAGTATTTCGTTCACGACTTTATGAGTTGCAAGATTCTTTATACGATACTTTTTTCGTAAATTCGTGTTTCTGAGTGGCTCTTCACTCCCTGTTGAAATTATTTGGCTTCCATGTGACCTTGCTAACGATCGTGCTCTTAGGGCTCATGCATAAGGGGATAAGATCTTGAAACTTTAAGATCCCACAAACATAATTTAAAGGAGTTGGGTATAAAGTAAAAAAGAACACAATAACCTCAAAAGTACGAAAAATCGCGGAAAATACGGATGTCAGATAGCCCTTAAGTCACTTTAGTTGTCAATTTTCTTATAAGCTTCTCTTATAATATTATAATAAAATAAATATTATTTTATCATAATGAAACGACTTCCGTAGTTAACCGTAGACCTGTTGTTAGAAGGTATTTAGAATAAGAATTAGTTGAGTTTTAGTTTAAAGTATTCCGGTGTGGTTAGGAAACCGCATCACTTATTTGAGCCACTATTTCTCCGAAACTCAAAAAGCTTAACACTTATAATAGTTAGTGTTTTTAAATAGTTTATAATAGAAAGTGTTTTTTTTTTCATAACTGAACTTCAGCTTGCCACATCCAGCGCCTGCTATACTTTATTGCAATATTTTAATTAGACGTGTAAATTTATAAAATTAAATTAAACAACTTATTATATTATTTTTGTCTTTACAACTAGCGGAAAATTCCGTGAACATTGGAATAGATATTAAGATTTTTTTTTTTAGTATGTAATTTATGTTTTTTTTATTGTTCATCATCATCACTACAGACTTACATATGTCTGCTGTCCACGTCCACTGCTAGACATATCCTTCATAGTACATCTCAAAGATCATGGGGGGATTGTTGCCATACTCACCACGCTTGGCAGGCGGGTTAGCGAGCGCAGTATTGGATGTTACACGGAAAGACGCTGCTGCCAATCTTACAGATTCTTACTGCATCCACGGGCAAGATAGGAGAGGCAAAATTATGATGCCGGTACCTTACGACAAGTTTTTATTGTTATTTAATATTAATTCATCTTTGATAATATTAAATTATATTATATTTTCGCCTCGGGACAAATGTCTGTACGATCTGCAGATATTTGTTCAGGGTGTTCTGGGTGTTTTTCTATATATAATAAAAATATCTATCTATGTAGTATAATGTATTAAGTATATCAGTCATCTAGTACCCATAACACAAGCTCTGCTTAGCTTGGGGCTAGATGATGCTGTGTGATTTGTCCAGCATTATTATTATTATTATTATTAATATTTAAAATAGTTTTTTTAAGCTTTTTCTGCTTACTAAAAAAGTGAGTTTTAATTAGGAGTATTTTTTTATTGAAATGTGTATTTTCATTGCTTGAGTATAATTTTATATCCTTGTTATGAAGGTTTTAGTTTTATTCATGTGGATTTGTTAAAATTCGCGAAAACATGAGTGAATTAATGAATGAACGCTTTATTGTACAAAACATTAAAACCGTAATATGTTTACTCAGCTACCGTTTTATAAACAAACTCATTCAAAACTTCTTTCTCTCTCTCTTAGCTGTTTCAATTTATTCAGCTACCGTTTTATAAACAAACTCATTCAAAACTTCTTTCTCTCTCTCTTAGCTGTTTCAATTTATTCAGCTACCGTTTTATAAACAAACTCATTCAAAACTTCTTTCTCTCTCTCTTAGCTGTTTCAATTTATTCAGCTACCGTTTTATAAACAAACTCATTCAAAACTTCTTTCTCTCTCTCTTAGCTGTTTCAATTTATTCAGCTACCGTTTTATAAACAAACTCATTCAAAACTTCTTTCTCTCTCTCTTAGCTGTTTCAATTTATTCAGCTACCGTTTTATAAACAAACTCATTCAAAACTTCTTTCTCTCTCTCTTAGCTGTTTCAATTTATTCAGCTACCGTTTTATAAACAAACTCGTTCAAAACTTCTTTCTCTCTCTCTTAGCTGTTTCAATTTATTCAGCTACCGTTTTATAAACAAACTCGTTCAAAACTTCTTTCTCTCTCTCTTAGCTGTTTCAATTTAAATAGCGTTAATAAGTAAATGAATCACTGTTTGGAATATCTGTACCTCTTTACAAAAATCTAAAAATGCTTTTTTTTTCGAAATATATTAACAGTTTATCAACAAAACTTTCTAACTACATAAGAAAAGGGATGCTTTAGAAGTCAAAATGTTGCCCTATCCTATATTAATAAATACAATGAAATGAAATGTAACTTGTATTGTAATATGTATCGTTTTGATTTTTTTTGTTATAAAATTATAAAGGAAATAAATCAAAGCAGATATTCAGTGTTTAAAAAAAACAGCATTTTTAACTAAAAGTGAAGCTAATCAAACTTCTGATAGTAAATTAGTTCAATAACGTCCAGTTTAATGCGGGTTGGTCGTGATAACAGGTTGTTATCTCCATTGCATTGATATCTGATGTCATAGAGTTTGGTTGTTTGATTATTAAATTTTGTGTTTCGTCATCATCATCATCATTTCAGCCGTAGGACGTCCTCTGCTAACCATAGGCCCTCTGAACTGGACCTCCAGGTATTGCGGCTGGAAGCGGCTTGCATCCACCGCGGATCTGCAGACCTTACTTGGTCGTCCGCCCATCTAGTTAGTAGACTGCCCGTTGCCACTTCAACGTGCTAATCCGTTTAACTATGTCGGTGACCTGTGTTCTTCTACGTATCTCCTCATTTCTGATTCGATTCCGTAGAGAAACCCCGATCATAGCCCTCTCTTATTGAGCGACTCTGAGGTTATCCATGAGGCCAGTTAAGTAGTGAAGGACCACGTCTCGGTTCCGTAAGTCATCACTAGTAATTCACACTGATTGAAGACTCTCGTCTTAAGGTACTGAGGTATTTTGGACGCAAAGACGTTGCGAAGTTCCCCAAACGCTGCCCATCCGAGTTGGATTCGTCGATTGACCTTTTCTCGAAGTTAAACTTACCTAATTGGACTGTTTATCCTAGGTCGAATTCTAAACCATAACTGGGGCAGGCACAACATGGACATTCGACATGACCTTCGTCTTTTCCATGTTCATTTTAGGGCCTACCCGTTGGGAGACTCAATTGAGGCCTTCGACCATCGTGCCGAGTTCCTCCATCGACTTTTCCATGACCACAATACCGTCGGCAAATCGAAGATGAGTCATGTATACACCGTTAATGTTGATGCCTAGCCCTTTCCATTCCAAGAGCTTGAAGGCTGATGCCTTCTTCCAAAGCGGTCGTAAACAGTTTCGGAGAGATAACGTCTCCCTGTCTTACACATTTTTTTAAGGGTTCTTTGACTTCGAAGGATTTTTCCAAAAAAATAAAACCGGGCAAGAGCGAGTCGGACTCGCGCACCGAGGGTTACGTGCCATCATACAATATAATATATGATAAAGGCGGTTTATATTTGTTGGAGAACCTTGACAGCGCCATCTCTTGTCTGATAGCGGATTTTATGTCGATTTTTTACACTTTCGATGATTCCTAAAAAACTATGCAAATTACCTCTAATTTGCATATCGTTCGTTATATTTTTTCTGTAATCTTTACATACACTTCTATTAGCAATAAAAGTTACAGGGGTTTATCTCTCCAAACTTCGCAGATAAGGGGGGAACGCTATTTTTTCAACGTTTTTGTAAATGAGTCGAAAACTATATGGCTTAAAGCAAAATTAAAAACTGTTTATTCATGTGCAAACCTTTCATACGAAACCCCACAAAACCTAGAAACTTCACTTAAAAATTTAAAGATCCGGCCCCCCTGCAATCAAAATAAGAATATTTAAAAAAAAATTCATATATGCTATATTGGTAAAAAAGTGTTATCTTTACCCATTTCAATTTTCAAGTCGACGGCATCAGTAGTTCTCGAGATATCCATTTGTGACAGACAGACAGAGTGATTTTATAAGGGTTCTTTTTTACCATTTTGGTCTGGAACCCTAAAAAGTCGTACAGAAACATCGTTATGTTCCTGTACTCGGACTGACATAGTGGCATTTCTGTACAAAGACTTCAACACTTGGATATACCGATAGTCAATGCGGCATCGCTGGAGAGCCTCAAGTACTGCCCATGTTTCGATCGAATCAAGGGCTTTCTTATAGACCACAAACGCGAGACATAATAAATAAAATAGTTTTACAAGATTACAAGTAAATCAAGTGAAGCTATAAATCCATATAAATCCTATAGAAACGTCATCTCCCAAATTTTCATTCACGTTATGATATTTGGGTAACGCTGAAACAAGTGTTTATATTTTTTTTATCTCAATATATACGTAGATTTTCATGAAAAGAAAAACAAAGATTTAACATACAAAATTTTATCAAAATTGCAAGTTTGTAGTTCAAACTGTTTCGGCTGTGCGTTCATGAGTTAGTCAGTCAGTCAGTCAGTATTTCTTTAATAATATTAGTAGTAATCTTTAATAAACAATATATTATTTCGACTAGATGACCCGCGCAGTTTCACCAGCATCAAGACAACGTTAATTGGAAAGAGTCATGATTGTAGCAGTCTATATGTAGGTTTATTTATGGTTACCGTATTTTGCTGAATAAAGTGTACATTATATTTCAACTTCCTTCAGTAATACTTCAGGTATTATGTATATTTTAACTTAAGCTTTTGAGATATGCTGCAGCACGTATTTAATTATTTCATTTACCGACCTTCGTACATATCATCTCAATCATAGGAATGCTGTCCACGTCCACTGCTGCCCTCCCTCCCTCATGGATCTCCAAGATCATGAAGGGGATGTTGCCATACTCGCCACGCTTGGCACGCGGGTTGGCGAGCGCAGACCAAGATATTAATAACGGAAAAACGCTGCTGTCCATCTTCCGGAGGTATCCCATAACAGATTCTTACTGCATCCACGGGCAAGAGAGGAGAGGCAACATTTTATTGCCGGCACTACAGGGCAAGGATGATTTAAGAAAAATATTGAAATACGGGTTTAAATTTTTTATTTAACAATGTTAGTACTAATTTTCAACGATCTCAAGTAGACAGTTATGTTTCCCTTACAAAGTTTCATCCCCTATATTTTTACTAAAAGCCTCCCTTTTGGTAAATGCTGATTTTTATAATATTCTGAAAAACTTTCGATTATTTTTATGCCCTATTATTTATGTAAAATTTCTTGTAAATCAAGTAAATTATCTATGATTTTCTAACCATATAAACTTTTATCCCCTAATATGCCACTCAGGGCGTGATTTTTGAGAAACGCTGAAAGATGTGTATTAATTTTGGTATCTAACTTTTTGTATAAATTTTCAAGTAATCAGTAAAAAAAAAAAGTATATCCAAACAAATTTTCATCCCCTATATTTTCACTAAGGGGATGATTTTTGAGGAATTCTGAAACACAGGTTCATTATGTCACTATTTTACGGGACATAGCTGTTGCTCCAGGGGTGAACTACAGCAATAATTCTTCCAGCACGTTATTACCGTAGTGTCAAAGCCATAATTCTATACAATTATTGCTTTAGTACGCTTCTTTTGTGTACTGGGATCTTTACTACAAGGTTTTATTGACTTTTATTAACATTCCTAGTAGGTGAATGAGTCCGTGGTAATACTAAAATCACAACTAGTGTACCACCTTTTTTGGATCACTCTCACTAGATCAAGTCAACAGATCCAGCCTGGATCTACTGAGAGTACAAACAAATAAAAAACTCTCACTAGATCCAGTATTCGAAAAACTTTAAATACTGGATCTGTTGATTTGATCTAGTGAGAGTGATCCTCTTTTTTTCTTCGTCGTATTTTTAATTACTAAAGATCGTGTCCGCCTTAAAATAATTTAGTAGAGTTGATGACGAGATGCTTTGACGCGCTGTTCTGTCCCTGGCATGTCTGAATGAGGCGGTGTCAGAAATACCAGTTAGTCTTGACTTGGACAGTCCAGTGGCTTAGTGGACACCTATGTGGTCATCTTCGTACCTACGCTTATAGATTTAATAAGATAGGTTGTTATGACAACTTATATAGTAAAATGCCGGTATAGCACGAGCAATGACAAAAGTTAAATTATTGCTAGTTTAGGGACAAACAGCTAAAAACCATCGAAGTTAACCTTGTGAAGAATGTCAAGGATAATTATAATCAAATGAAAAATATGTGGTTTAAGTCGAGTCTAGACGTAGGGCGCGTAATTAGGAATTCTGAACCGCTTAAATTAGTAAATTAAGTGTTAATAAATGTTAAAAGGAAAAATCGTGAAGAGTGCCGAAAATGGGAGGAGGCCTTTTCCCAACAATGGGACGAGACAGACTTACAGTTGGCCTCTGCACCTATTATAGATTTATACAGCGTCAGAAAATGGCAAACATGCTGTACGGACGCTGCAGTGCCTGGGACATTGTTAGATGGATTAGGCTTGCCCAGCACCTATACCATCCTGTCAGCAGTTTATTATTTCTGTTACTGTAAGTACTTACAGTAACAGTAACAGAAATAATGTTTTAACGTTTTGATAAACTCTTATGTTTGCATGCGTACCTACATAATATGATAATAATTATAATAATTGTACCCTTATAAATATGATAATGTTTTTGCGTTACAAATTCACAATAAGAAGAAGACAATAAAAATATTTAAGTAAACTTAGGTCTCTACTCAGCAATAGACATATTGACCGGCAGGGTGATTTAGTATCTCGCGACAGGTTTTGCAACATGCATTTGACAGGAACTATTGCTGTCAAATGTCAATTTTGTATTAGAGGACAGCAAGGAATTGACATTTTACAGCAATCGTTGCTGTCAAATGCCAGTTGCAAAACCTGTCGCGAGATTCGTACTTTTTTCGACAAACTTGATTTGAGTAAATTTTCTCAGTTTTTTTATGTGTTTATTTCAATCCAAACTATTGGCCGACCGATTATTTCCGGTAAGCTTGTCCTGACCCTGTATTTGTCAAAATATCTCTCGGCCTAAGTATAAATTCTGTGAAATTTTGCAGGACCGCTTCACAGTGGAAAATGTACCAGAACAAGAGTACAGGCCGGTCGGTCCTAACATATACGCCTGTATCGGATATTGACTACGGTACACTATCATGTCACGCGTTAGACCTTGCCGGGCAGCAAATTATGCCGTGTGTGTTCACCATTTTACCCAAGATTTTGCAAAGTGTCAACGTTTCTATTGTTTGAACATTGATTTTGCTCCATGAGTTTATGTTAAAGGTTTAAAGTAAAACCTTAAGTGCGTTTTTTTCTCGTCTGACATAAATTTTTATTCAAGAACTGTTTATGTTGCAATTAACATTTTTGGCAAAAAAAAATGCCATTGGCCTAAGTATAAATTCTGTGAAATTTTGCAGGACCGCTTCACAGTCGAAATGTACCAGAACAAGAGCACAGGCCGGTCGGTCCTAACATACACGCCTGTATCGGATATTGACTACGGTACACTATCATGTCGCGCGTTAGACCTTGCCGGGCAGCAAATTATGCCGTGTGTGTTCACCATTTTACCCAAGATTTTGCAAAGTGTCAACATTTCTATTGTTTGAACATTGATTTTGCTCCATGAGTTTATGTTAAAGGTTTAAAGTAAAACCTTATGCGCGTTTTTTTTCTCATCGGACATAAATATTTATTCAAGAACTGTTTATGTTGCAATTAACATATTTGGCAAAAAAAAATGCCATTGGCCTAAGTATAAATTCTGTGAAATTTTGCAGGACCGCTTCACAGTCGAAATGTACCAGAACAAGAGCACAGGCCGGTCGGTCCTAACATACACGCCTGTATCGGAGATTGACTACGGTACACTGTCATGTCGCGCATTAAACCTTGCCGGGCAGCAAGTCGTGCCGTGTGTATACACAATCCTGCCAGCGACGAGACCGGACCCACCCACCAACTGCACCGTGTACAATCTCACTCACGATTCACTGGATCTGCTGTGTTTGGCAGGTTTGTATTTTACTTTCAGCCCTTTGCTTTGCTCGTTTTGGTTAGGGCTTAAAGGAAAATTGATGGAGTTGGCGGATAAGGTACGCTACAGTTTTTGTATGTCAATGGATCTAGATTTAACATTTTAGTTCTTATTACTAGACTGTTTTTTGAATGATGCCCACGTTTCAATTTATTTGCGCAGAAACGTAATTATTTGTTAGTATTAGACTACTTTTTGTCTGTTTAGTATGCTAGTGAGTGCCGTCAAAATCGGCCCATTTCGGTGATTAGCCGGAACAAACAGACAGACATAAAGAATTAAACAAAAATGTACACCATTCTGCCAGTGAAAAGACAGAGATACGCCTGTTGCAAACCTGTCGCGAGATACGTAATAAGCCTACCGATCCACCCACCAGCTGCACTGTGTACCGATTTACTCACGACTCACTGGATCTGCTGTGCTTGGCAGGTTTGCATAATACTTTATGCTTTGCTTTTCTCATTTTGAGCTAAAACTTCGTCTAGATAAATGGAAAATTGATGGAGTTGGCATAAAAGGTACGCTGGCGCTGCAGTTTTTGAATGTCAACAGAACTAGATTGAACATTTTTATTATTTATTTCTAGACTGTATAATGAATGAAGTTTAAGCTTTCACAATATTTTAGACTAGCTGCTGCCCGTGGCTTTGTGCAATTATAAATATTAAACATCTTTTGCGGGGGGTAAAACCGATCGGACGAGAGGTGCGTGACTCTTGGAGCTGTGCGAGTTAGTACTAGGGCGACTTCCCTAGTGACCAGTTACTAGAGTTATCTAGGCGACTGCCCTTTTTTCTTCGTTTCCATCGTGTTGACTGTGGCAACAGGGGCGACTGTGGCAACTTGGGGGACCGTAGTGACTGTGGTGATGGCAACTATGGCGACTGTGGTGAAAGTTGTACATCAGCTAGGCGCCCGTGACGGCTCAATTTTTTACTTTTTTTATGCGCGTAACTCCTGTTAGTTTTCTGAAACGTTAGTAGCGCAAGTTTCTCCTTTAAACATCAGCTGTCGACCAGTGAAAGTCCTGATATGTCCCTGACAAACTTAATCGTCTAACAATGTCCTCCTATGCAACTGCGTCCCTTAAAGCTTGGGACACAGTTGCTGGCGTTGGATTCGTCATTTCAGCCTTAAAACGTCCACTACTGAACACAGGCCTCGCTGATGGATCTCCATGAGGGGTAATTGCCATACTCTATACGCTTGGGAGCCATGTTCAGCAGTGGACGTTTAACGGCTGTAATGATGATGATGATGTATAGAAAAACATCTAGAACACCATGAACTAATATCTGCAGATTGTACAGACATTTGTCCCGAGGCGGGAATCGAACCCGCAATCTCTTGCGTCGCAGGCGGATCTTCGCCCGGTGCGCCACAGAGGTAGTGATAAGTATGTATGTCCAAAAATATATACCATCAATCAATTAGTTACTCAAAACACAGGCACTACTTACGTTGAGACTAGATTGTGCGTGGGTTAGTGTCCAGCATTTCTTATTTACTTATTCAGGTACTTATTTTATACTTTACTAGCTGTCCCGGCGAACTTCGTAACGCATCCACTACAATTACCAAATACCTACTACTAATCTACAAAGACCCTTCTACTCTACAACCACTAAATACTTCTGCCTCTTCTTTACTACTACTGTCTACTAAAGCTATATATCAACAAATACCTTATTAAGCCAAAAATATCCAAAAATATACACATATTGAGTAAAAGTTTAGTTACAAAATATGCCATCCTCTCAAACGTACGAATGTACCTTATAATATTTTATTCTATGTACTTTTATAATATTAAATAGCATCTATGTTATTCCGAATCCAAACAAGCCTGGACTCGAGTTCAAGTGGTGAAACTAATCCGTCTTTTTTATATAAAAGAATAAATAAAATAAATAATGCCTGTTAATTCACACAGCATCATCTAGCCCGAAGCTAAGCCTAGCTTGTGTTATGGGTACTATATGACTGATATAGTTAAAAACATTATGCTATGGAGATGGATACTAGGGGGCGTAGCCCCCTATTATGCATAGCGCTGTCTGTCTGTCTTTCTGTGTATAGGACGATTACAACCGAACGAGTTGACCGATTTACATGAAACCTTTTTGTTAGCACCGTCTAATTGCGAGAAGAGTACTGATTGATTTTGGTTGATAACTCCGGTCCCTGCGACCTAGGGTCACAGGGACCGGAGTTATCGTGACCTCAAAAGCTCACCAAAAACATAAAAGTCTTCAAATGGCCGTAAATGCCCAAAAACCCAAAAATGCCATTTTTGACCTTTGGTGACTGTTTGAGGCCTTCGCCCCCTTTTACCCCCGTACCCATGCTTGTTTTTATTTATATATAAAAAATATCTCCAGATCATACAGATATGTGTCCCGAAGCGGGCATTGAACCCGCAACCTCTTGCCCGCTGCGGCACAGAAGTCGTCGTATAAAGATTTCATGTAACTTTATACCATTTCCTTACTAGGTTACGAAGGCGGACTCCAATGCGTGTACATAGCCGAAGTGTGGGCTAAGGAAGGTCTAGCAGTGAACGCGACAAATGCCTCGGCTATGTGGAACTTCCGCCGCCTCGGCTCCAAGAGACAGCTGAAACTGGTGGTTTACGCTGCCAATGCAAGGGGACGCTCAGAACATGTCACATTCAGTGTGGAAACTGCACCGAGATTGTCCCCAAGAATAGGTAAGAATATTGCCATCACACGTTTTTTGCATGTTAGCTTAACATTTTATTTTCTGCATGTTTAATTCGATCTATAAGAAATAATGTACAGAACATGAGGTTGACAATGATGTGAAAATGAAAAAATAATATTAATTATTTATAGCAACAACAAAATAGGTAAATGAAAAAAAAATTATAGCATTGATGCAGATAAAAAAAATTAGGCACCGCCACGCGGCTGACGCTCCAAAATGTAAAATTCATTCACTTTATTTCCATAGTTCGTAAATTCCAAGCATGCATCATCATCTCGAACGTAGGACGTTTACTGTGTTGGACAAGGTCCAATGGGGATATTTGATCACTACGAACCATGAGGGGTTGTTGCTATACTCGCCACGCTTGGCAGGCGTATTGGCGAGCGCAGTACGGGTTGTTACGCGGTTACACGGGAAGACGCTGCTGCCCATCTCTTCATCTGCATGAGAGGAGGGGTAACACCAAACATTGACTCGTACAAAACATAGTGCCGCTTCGCGTCCCGCATCCCGCATTGCTGACGCGCAGGTTTTACTGAAGCTTATATTGAATATTTTATAATTAGAAACATTATTCGTCTTTTTTAAAAGCCCTCATTTACTTTCCGATTGAGTTTTACAATTTAATTATAGAAATTAACGTTTGGAAATAATAATACCCGGAAACCGTTTACGACGAGCAAATAACCTCTGTAAACATGTATGATTAAAATCGGTTTTTTTTTTATTAATTACATTAATAACACAAAAGTAATTTAATTTTCGTATGTAAATGACTAAGTGACTTAGGTAGGTACAATGATATAACACATTATTATCCACTTCTTAAAAATGGACTAGTGTGAAAACTCTCTATCTATAGAATTCAGTCTTTCATCTAGAAATCCTAGACAAACCTTTTCACGCGGAAGTCTGAATATTAGAAAATCCGAGACTGTAATTGCCGATTCAGCGATGCTTTTAAGCTTAATGCCGAGCTTATGATCAGGGCCAAGGCGAACCTGTCCCAAATTATTATATGTGCCACAAACTTCGAGAACCAGGACTCCGGGTGCACCGATGAAAGGTTGGACTTGATTAGTCGCAATGTCTCTTGCTGGCCAGCTTTAGCACAATCCTGCTCACAATATGAGTTAAAACCAAAACTTGGGTTCACATGGGGTAAGTTGCAGCACAAACAAAGTGTATTCGTGTGCTTGCACTTAGTTCGATACTGCAGATAGCGCCACATAGCAAGTAATATGGTAATAGTGATAGCGCGGAGAAGCATCCGAACTGCTGCGTCACTCACATGACAGTGACGTATGGAAAATCAACAGGATCGTGTTGCAATGATTAAAGTTATGGAATAATAGGCTGTGGGTGGCAGTGTATATCTTGACGTCCTGTGCTACCACGGACGAGACCCTTCCCACGGTGTGTCGTGCGAGCTGGTCCGCGTCCGTCCGCAATATCACGGACCGTGGGAAGCTAGCTTGGAGAATTAATGTGACACTTTGCAGGATTGTCAAACTAATGCCTCTGAACGTCATAAAGGTGATACAATAAACGACCGCAAACAAAATATTAGCGGCGTAACCAGGGACTCTGCCTCAATTTTATAAATGAATAAAAAATGCACACAGCATCATGCATCCCCACAATGTAAGCAAAGCTTGTGTTTTAGATCATCGGTTAAAAGAATATTTTTTTTATATCATACTTATTTTATTATTATTTTTACATAATACTAGAAAAGACCCAGACCCGAGACAAATATCTGCAAAAAACTAAAAATTTGTCCCCCGACGGGAATCGAGCTACAGCCTGTTGTGAGCCGGTGAGGTCGTTTTAATAAATAAATCTCTTTATACTATAAAGTCAGAAGTCGTTTCCTCCGTCTGTCTGTCTGTTTGGCTTTTTTCACCTGCTAAAACGGTTGCGGTTTTCACCAGTGGACAGAATATAAATTAATTGATCCAGCCGAAACTGCGGAAATCCATTACAATCTATATATATAAAATTCAAAGTCCTGAGTGACTCACTGACTAACTGACTGACTGATAGATATATCAACGCACAGCCTAAACCACTGGACCTAAAGACTTGAAATTTGGCACACATATACCTCGTTGAGCCATGGGGCGCCGGCAGTAGAATGTTGACCCTCCTCTCATGCCCCTGCATGCAGTAAGAGCCTGCTAAGGGATACTTCCGAAAGATGGGCAGCAGCGTCTTTCCATATATCAACATCCCATACTGCGCTCGCCAACCCGCCTGCCAAGCGTGGTGAGTATGGCAACTACCCCTCATGGAGACCCATGAGGGAGGCCTTTGTTCATTAGTGGACGTTTTATGGCTGAAATGATGATACCTTGAGTATCCTAGAGGTGCACTAAGAAGGGATTTTTCTAAATTCCCACGGGATAGGGAATAAATGGGATTTATATTTTCGAATCAAAGTGGCTCTGCGTGAAAAAGGGGATTTTACGTTTTATGACTTCCACGCGGACGAAGTCGCGGGCAAAAGCTAGTATCTAAATAAACAACATATATTTAGTACATAACGGAATACTAAAATTTTACTTAATATTTGTAGTTAATTTAGTTATAATGGACAGAATGTTTCAAGACGAAACTTGTTCGCTGAACTATGATTAATATGAATAAAGTGGTCGGAAAATTTCATGCCGATTGGGAGTTATTTTGGCATGCTCCGCGCCGCGTTAACCAGTAAAGTTATGTGCATAGTATGTATATGTATATGTCCAGAAAAACTGATTCCGATAAAAAAATGTATAAAAAATGCTGCGTCAGCATTATATCTGTTTTTAATGCATAACTCACAGTAACCCTTTCGTAGTAAAACAAGAAACCCTTATAGTTTCGCTCTATCTGTCCGTGCGTTCTCGGCCTTGCGAAGAGACTATTAGTCCTAGAAACACAGCTCTGTGCCTAGAAAGCAGTAATTTTGCATGGACATATAAAATAACAACGCCGAGATAACGATAACGCTACGAAAAATGCTAAAATAAAACCGGCAAAGAGCGATTTGGACTTATCCGTCAGAGTCAAAGACAATAAGTGTTCATTCAATCGTGGTCACGGGTGGACTCACCATGACCACGCACGAGGGCAGCAGGGCACTCGAAACGTCGGGAAATAATAAAATAAGGTTTTTACGCGATAAAGTCCCGTTAATCAGTTTAAAATTATGATAAAGATGGTTTATATTTATCGGAGAACCTTGACAGCGCCATGGCTTGTCTGATAGCGTAACTTATGTAGGTTTTTTTTACACTTTCGATGATTAATTTCTAAAAAAGCTATGCAAATAAGAGAGTTCGTTATAATTTCATAGGGATTTATCCCCGCAAACTTCGGAGATAAGGGGGGGCGGGTAATACTTTTAACATTTTTGTTTATAAGTCAAAAACTAAAAACTGTTTATAAATCTGCAAATAAAGCCCTTCCATATGACCTAATAGCTCCACCTCACATTTTAATGACCCCTCCCCCCCCCCCTTTGCATAGTATTTATATTTTTTTAATATTATTTTTATCTGAAAATGCGTTATCTTATACGGTTTTAATTCCAAGTCGATAGTATCAGTATTTCTCAAGATATCCATTTGTGACAGACAGACAGATGAAGTCACACCATAAGGGTTCATTTTTACCATTTTGGTCATGAAATTCTAGCTCAAGTAAGTGCGAATGCAAAGAAACCGGAAACTCAATTTATTTTTATAATTATGTATTTGTAAACGTAAGAAAACATAAACCAACTTCTAACAACCAGGTCTACGGTTAACTACGGAACCATAAATAGCACGTGGCCCGACACGCACCTGGCCTATAATAAACTTGATTTAATAAATGTGGATTATTTGCGAAGCTGGTTTCACCATTATGATGAAAGTATGTATCACTAGCTTTTACCCGCCGCTTCGCCCGCGTAAAGTTTATTATTTCAAGTCCAGACATCCAGCCCTGAATGAGAGACTTGGCAAATACTGCCGCCCGTAACCGATTTTTAACGACCTATCCTTGAAACTGTACCTGACGTGACGTATGTAAAGGAAGGAAACCCATCTCTCAAGCATTAAATGATGGGTATAAAGTTCTTTGCTGTTGTAGCGCTGGAAATTTTAAGACCTATTTCTCAAACTTTACCTAACGCAATCTGAATAAAATACTTCGGCAGACGCTACGGTAGTTGAAATTTTTTGTGACTTATTTCTCAAATTTTACCTTTAAAAAGCTGAATACGGTACTTCGGCAGATGCTGCGGTAGCTGGAAATTTAAAATCGTCATTTAAAATTTCATCTTTGAATAAGGTCCCATTTTTTTCAAAACTCATTTCTGATGATGGTATGCATGAGAAATCGACGAAAATTTTCAAATATTGTAGGTAAAGTAGTAATAAAATATATTGGCATATTTAGCTCAAGGTCAAGCAAAGGTATGATTTGGTGAAGTGGAACTGATGAAGAAAACCACAGAGCGTTATCAAAACTCTTCAATATTACAAAATTCAAGGGTGACGATATCGAAAGATGGCTGAGATAATTATTATATCCCTATCCAATAATCATCATACTAACCCACACATCATCATCATCAGCATCAGAGTCATTGGAATTAAATTTAATGGAATTAAAAATAATGTAATAGTGTGTACTACTGGAGTCCGTCAAGGTATAGTGTTATGCCATAAATTTAAACTTGCGGTTACGTTTCTTGTTTTACTTAATAATGTTTGCTTGCTTTTAATCCCAGTTCTGATGATGGCATCTATGATAAATCAAGGTAAATATTCAAATGTAATAAGCATTTTAGCGATACATATAGCGATTTGGGTATTTTTACCAACTTTTTATATTGTTTCATTTAAGTTGTTTTTTTGCGATATTATACAATGATGTAAGTTGTAATTTGTCAACAGAAACCCAAGAAGCATGGGAGTTAAACTGGGCAATAGGAATCCTGTTGGGTGGCGTGCTGACGGTCTCAATTATCCTATGCCTGGCTTTCGTCGCGTCACGACTACGGCACAGGTCACGAGACTATGAAGGTAAGTTTAGATATATAAAACATTATTGTGTAACTATAATAATAAAATAAAAGACGCAACAGTAGAGAAAAAGTAACAATCTCACTAATATTATAAAGATGAAAGTTTGTTTGTATGGATGTATGAAGGTTTATTATCTCTTCACGCAAAAACTTCTTTTGTATGAAAATTTGACTTTGTTACATCTTTACGCAAAAAATACGCTACGGATAGAGCTGAAATTGCACACAAATAGATGTAGATAAGGCTAAACATATAGGCTTCATTTTCTTCCAAAAGTTTGTTTCCTTAAGATAGATATGACCTAATCAGTTTTCCTTTGTGTGATATTTTTTGTTAGATCTTCACGCAAAAACAACGCTGTTGAAAGGGTTGAGCTAAAACTTTGCACATAAATAAATATATAAGTACTCAGATTAGCATATTAGCCAAAGTACCTTGAACTTGAGAGCTGAATCATACATAATTCCAGCTACCGCAGCTACCGTCAAAGTACGGCTTCCATCAACAAAATTTCTTTTCTTGATTCTTGATTCTCATAAGGTAAAATTTGCAAGATGAGTCATAAAAATTTCCAGCTTCTGCCAAAAGCTCGAAAGATGCGTCTGCGAAAGTTCTATATTCAGATTGCGTCAGGGAAACTTTAAGTCATAAAAAGATCAAGCTACTGCAGCGTCTGCCAAAGTAACATAGTCCATTCCCGTCATTTAAAGTTTGAGAGCTGCGTTATTAAACATGTACAGCTGCCACAGAAACGTAATGAGCCACCGTTATAGTACAATTTGAGAAATTATTCATGAAAATTTCCAGCTGCCCCAGCGTCTGGTGAAATAAAGTAAAACCCGTTAGTACTTTCAGGAACTTAGACGTCATAAAAATTACCAGCAATCGCAGCGTCTGCTAAGGTTCTGTACTTAGCTACCGTTAGGTAAAGTTCGAGAAATAAAAAAAAACAAAAACAATTAGTGTTTATTCAATATAGCAAAACGCTACTTAGAATAGTCAGTTTAAAATATAAGAACAAAACACATTTAAATTGAAAAAAGCACATAATTGAATTCGTTCGCTTCGGATAACTTTTTTTTCCAAGTGAGGGAAGGAAGCAATCAAGAAACCTCACTCTTTCACTTCTATTAATTGTTACAATATTTGTCTTTATATTATGCTTAATTTAATGTCCGCAAGGATATTGGATGATTAGGATATTGCAAGATGACCTCATTTCTTATCGCGGTTGAACTGAGCAACACTAGGCCAAGGGTCAATATTATTAAATTATGCATCTATGGTGTATTAAGCTTTTTCTATGAGATTTTGTTTTATAAAAAGCTTAAAGTTATGAATTGATGGTTCAGTCGTCTCAGCTAGAAAAAAGCTTATTATAGAAACGCACACAGTTTCTCATAAATGATTTGTTTACTTTTTGGAGTCTAAATTTAGGGATGTGCAATTTATGTTTGTTTCTTGTATTTATGCTATGCACATCAGGTCTTTTGATTAAATTAGCTATGTTTTTGAGTGCGTACAGTAAGTTTTCTTTAATATATTGCGATGTAAGAGTTAAAATGTTGTTATCCTTAAATAGTTCCCTAAGTGAGTCGCGAGGTTTCGTTTTGTAAATGTGCTATTTACAAAACGAAACCTCGCGACGCCCTTTTTTGAAGGACAAAGATTGTTTGTATATCGGCCGCCCTTCCCCAGAGCAGAATTCCATATGACATAACACTATGGAAGTAGCTAAAATAAACCAGTCTAGCTGTGGCTTCATCAGTTATAATAGTTCTTATTGTTCTAACTGCGTAAGCTGCTTAAATAAGCCGACCTGCAAAGCGCATTAATTTGCAGTTTCCATTGAAGGGAAGTATCTATGTGTAATGTGTAATCAATATGTGTGGGGAAGAATCTAAAAATACTGTGGAATTGACCGGATTGAGCATTTCCCTACCCAACATTATTTTTGTTGGATATTCTTTTACGTTTGGTAAAGATTTAATACATTTTGTCTTTTTAGCACTAAGCACTTGGTTGTTCGCGGTAAACCAATCGTGTACAATCGTGTGATAGTTGAATTATTTAGTATATTTTACGTCGTCATAATTATATTTGGAGAGATGCGTCACAAAAAAAAATATCAACCGCAGCGTCTGCTAAAGTGCCATATTCAGATTGCGTCAGGAAAAGTTTAAAAATTAAAAAAACCAGTTACTGCTGCCCCTGATAAAGTTCCTTTTTTCAAGTTGTGTCAGGTACAGTTTAAGAGACAAGTCATAAATAAATGGTTCAGCAGCATCTGCCAAATTCTTTCCTTAGGATAGGTCACGTCAGGTACAGTTTCAAGTACAAGTCGTTACAATGTTCGGCTACGGTCTGCCAAAATCCCTTAGTCAGATCTGGATGTCTGGACTTGGAAAAAATAGGTCAAATTAACTTTGCGCGGGCGAAGCGGCGGATAATAGCTAGTATAACATATTACACGAAGAAAAACAGTGATAAAAAGGCGTCTGGCTCAGTACTATGTTGAGCCCTAAGGTTCAGCCCTTAGGCTCACTAAGAACAACTCTAACCTTCTGTCAGAACCCGTCAAATACTTATGAACCAGGAAATTTAAATTCTCAACCTTTAACTGCAAATAAGAATGACCAGAATTCTAATAGAAAAAATAAACAGCTAAATTACAATTGTATTAAAACTACATCAGTTAAAATTTAAAACTGCTCTTTTAAAAGCCTGGACTTGTATAGGCGCAATTCGCTCTTTACGAAGCAATCAATATGAAAAGCAAATAAACAATATTATCGTCTCGTCACTCCTTCACATAAACGGACTAGATCTGAAAAAAAACCTTTTTTATGTAAGGCTTCTGTTTTCAACAGATTGCCAGAGCCAATCTGCAAAGCCTTTAACGAGTTTAAAAATTAAATAAAGCAATAACTGCTGAATTTTATGGATAAGACGAATTCTTTTAACAAGCTTTTATTTAGCTTGCCATGTATGTATGTATGTACCTATGTATGTAACTATGTTTGTTCTGGTAGAATCTCGCAACTCTATTTTGAAGCAGATATCTTCAACCAATTGAGCTGAAATTTTGTACACATGTTTTGTTTGGATAACAATGCATGGTCAGCTATGCAACGTCACTCTGAATCCAACATGGCGAAACACCCAAGATGGCGGACTAGTTATTTTTAACGCACTCCTTTATTATGGGTATCAAATGAAAGGGCTTGCTGAGAATTATTCGAAAAATTAAATAACGTCACTCTAATTCCAACATGGCGGTGTACTTAAGACTCTCTATCAGACTATCACAAATTGCCGTCCTTATTTTATTCTATACTAGCTTGTGCCCGCCGCTTCGCATGCGTAGTACCCGGATAAAAAGTAGCCTATGTGTTATTTCTGGTCCACGTGTGCAAAATTTCAGCTTTATCCGTTGGGTAGTTTTTGCGTGAAGAGGTTACAAACCTCCAAACAAACTTTCGGCTTTATAATATTAGTGGGATACTTCAGGGAAATGTTACCGAAATACCTCAGTCCACTTTATATTTTGTTTAAATTGTTCAATCATCGATTCGCTCAACCAAAACAGATAGATTTTCTAAACTGAAACTATTCTATGTAGTATAATGTATTAAGTATATCAGTCATCTAGTACCTACATCACAAGCTCTGCTTAGCTTGGGGCTAGGTGATGCTGTGTGATTTGTCCAGCATTATTTATTATTTATTCTCTAAATTATTAGGGATAAAACCTTAATATTTTGAGAATAGTTTAAAATAAAGTAATACGAGAGCATGATATTAATTTCGTTTTGTGTGAGTATTATTAAACAATTTCTAACAAGAGTTTCTCCGTAAAATGTTTCCCATAACAATGTTGTAGCAGAATTTTCTTTTTATTAAACCTAGACAGAATGGCTTTTCTCCAGCACATGGGTTAAATACGACCGCATAAACTTTCGAGCGCATGAGGGCTCTCAGTCAAGGTGGGACAGATGTGCCCAGAAACAGTGTTCTTGAAATTTAAATTGGTGAAAAATAACCGTAGCAGGTAAAAATATGGCTTAGAGCATCATACAACTTGCGAAAAGCTAGAGTTGTTTAAACGACAGTTCGATTTATTTCCATAACGTTCATGGAAATATGAGTATATGTAGTATTTTTAGGGGGTCTTGCCATCGTCACGCTTGGCAGGAGGGTTGGCGATCATACATATTTTTTTATACATTTACATATATTCTTACTATCATCATCATCATCAACATTTCAGCCCCATAACCTCCGCTACTGAACACAAAGGTAGTTGCCATACTCACAACGCTTGGCAGGCGGGTTGGCGAGCGCAGTACGGGATGTTGATACACGGAAAGATGCTGCTTCCCATCTTCCGGAGGAATCCCTTAGCAGGCTCTTTCTGCATCCACGGGCATGAGAGGAGGGGTAACTTTCTTGTGCCGGCACCCCACTCTCTTACTATACACTCTTCTGACTATATTATAAACAAATTCCTTACTTTATTTCTTAACTAGCTGTCCCGCACAACCTCGTCTGGGTCACAGAAGAGAGAGAATGGGTCGTAGCACCTATAGTTAAAATGTGTGAGCGGCAAAACTGTGATATCTAGATATTCTTTGAATTAAAATGGTCTAAGTATGCAATTATGTTCGCAATTTAATACTCATTATAAATATCACAATAATTTGAAAAAGGAGTAATACTATGGATAACAGCTGGCCCTTCGGCTCGCTATCTCAACGCGGGCCCGATCCCCGCTGCCTCTACCGCTTCCACAGACCTTCCGGTGGAGGAACTAGCTGCCGCCCTCTCACTAAAGAGCTACTCGCCCATCGTAGTGCCTAACTAGACACGGCACTTCGCCACCCTCCGGGAGAAGCTGGGACACGCGCCTAACACTCGGACCCTCGACAAAGGGGTCCGGTTCACCCCGCGTTCTCCGGAAGAATACCTCATCATTCAGAGCCATCTGGTAGAAGCTTCGGCGGAGAACCCTGCAATTAGCTGGTAAGCTACTCGGTCTCCGCCGAGCGCCCAAGAAAGGTGGCCATTAGAGGCCTTCCGTGGGACACATACCGAAAGACATTGCTGACGCCCTCACTGACCGGGATTCCCTGTCCGCTTTGTAAAAGCCATCCGCTCTAAACAAGGCTGCGCTGGATGCCTTTACCATGCACAACTTGACCGCATGTCCTCGGAGGAGCTCGTGAGGCTTTACAGCATCACTGAGATCTTCTACATGCCGGGCGTGTGCGTGGAGCACTATGTGCCGCAACAGTGTGCCGCAATGCGACCGCTGCCAGGCGTTTGGGCATGCCTCGGCGCACTGCCACCGTATGCCGCGCTGTGTGTGGTGCGGCGGGCAACACGCAGCTGCCGACTGCCCACACCCCCTTGAAGAAAAGCCCACTTGTGCCAACTGTGGACAGGAATACACAGCTAATAACCGGCAGTGTCCCGTTCTAAGGAAGGAGGCGAGGAAGCGCGGGGTAACCATCCCGCCACCTCGCATCGCCCCAGGCGCGGGAAGGGAGGGGTCACCCAACTCCCTCTTGCCGGCGACACGGCGGCTTCCATCCGCCGCCCCAATGCTGCCCTACCCCAGGCCAGTCGACCACCGCGCAGTGGGCCGACCGCCGGGGAAGTACGCCCTCCGCCAAGGAGGCGAACCCGTGGAGGTAGGAGAAAGCGGAAGCCGCTCGCCTTCTACTTGCCGCATATGCCACAAGCGACGCTCAAGGTACCACACAAGAACGCCTAGCTCCGGTCCCAGCCTACCAGACGGGACCCCTATGCCGCGTCCACGGACGCAGGCACCCCTTGGCACTTCAGCGCCGACCACTACTGAGGCCACATGCAACGAACCCGCGGCTGAGCAACGGCCCGTCGGACCGGTTGAGGCCCCCGTGATACTCATGGGTATCCTCACCGAGATTGCTATCTGATGGCCATCGCCGCGGGCGAAGACACGCCTGAGGTGGCGTTCCGGGGAGTGGAGGCCATGCGTAGAAACTTCTATTCATAGGCCCCCCCGCACCGCACCTTCGCCCGGGAGAATCATGGATACCCGCCCACTCAAAGGGCTACAAGAAGTAACTACTAAACCTGGGGGTTGTAGCCCCCAGAGATGAAGCCGGGGGTAAAGATACGTCGTCTCGAGGCCTCACCCGGTGACTCCGAAGGGGGTCCGGAAGAAGAGGATGATGATGAGGACGGAATCTTGTCAGAGCTGAAAGCGGGTGGATCACCGGTACCTTCAGGTCGGCGGTGGATGCAGGCCGCTTCCAGCCGCAATACTTAAAAGTCCTTGAGGGAGGCCTATATCCAACAGTGGACGTCCTATGGCTAAAATAACGATAATGATGATACTGAGTGCAGAATAGCAGTTATTATGGACAGGGGTGATCATTACTGGTGTGTCCATTACTGGTCTGACTAAAAGGCTCTCCAAAAAAATGGTTTATGTATTTTTCCATAAACGTTATAACGCCATGTCAAGCACCTGCGACAAGACCAGAAATAAATTTACGTACAATAAGAAAACTGTTTCTACTAACTTCAAAATAATCTATAAATCCAGCTTGAATTTTCAATTTGTATAGGGATTTTCATCAAAGACTGTTCCAGATAAATCCTAAGTACTATAATTTCGAATAACAGTTCAGTTCGAATTGCACGGTTTTCGAACAGTCTCTTCCGTCACATAGTACCTCACTAATCACGACAGAATGGACAGCACTCGATAAGCCATTGGTACGTCTGTGGTATTGTGCGCACACAAAAGCCTACAGAGCGCTTGACGACCTAAATTGTGAGATAGGTTTGAGCACCGATCTCGATATCATCGCGATCTATGTGGAAGGTTTTTTGACATGCATACTTTTGATGTTTATATGAGTTTTATAGTATCCTTTTTAACCCCCGACAAAAAAGAAGGGTGTTATAAGTTTGAACGCTATGACGCGTGTGTGTCTGTGTGTCTGTCTGTGGCTGTTAGACCGATTTGCATGCTGTTTTTTTATTTAAAAGCAGATTTTCTGGTGATGGTTCTTAAACATGATTTATCAAATTTGATTCAGAAGTTCACAAGATAAAGGGGGTGAAAGAGGGGAATAATCGAATGTTTCCAAATGTACCAGAGTGACACATTACAAAAAAAGTAATGTGTACCCTCGGGGGTACTTAAAATTTAAAATTTTATAAACATTAAACTTTCGCGATCACAACCCATCACTAGTATAAATGTAACCGGATAAGTATTTGTCACGTAAACTTTTTTTTATAGTTTATTGTGTCCCACTGTTGGGCAAGGGCCTCCCCAAATTCTTCCATTCGTCCCTGTCAGAAGCGGTGTCTCACCAATCTGTCTAAATCGTTCCGCCAATGCCTTCGTAGCCGACCGCGACCACGACTTCCTTGTGGTACCCAAGTTGTGATTGAGCGGGTCTACCTCTCTGGATTCATCCGACTCAGGCCCGATATTATTTTCCCTTTATTATTTCTCAACGTTTCCGTTGGATTAGACCCGTCATGGTGCCGGGAAGACTAAAGGTAGTTTTTCGTGATCAATTAACCTAATTCCTTTTACATGTATATTTGACGACCTCTGTGGTGCAGTAGGCGAAGGTCCGCTTGCGAAGCAAGAGGTTGCGGGTTTGATTTAGACTTCAGGACAAATATCTGTACGATCTGAAGATGTTTGTTTAGGGTGTTCTGGATTTTTTGTATTATCTATTATAAAAAATATCGATGTATTAAGTTTTACTATATCGATGTATTAGTAAGGTCAATTATTATAAAAATAAAAAATAAATAAATAATGCTGGACAATTTACACAGCATCATCAAGCACCAAGCTAAGCAGAGCTTTTGTTATGGGTGAATGACATACTTCGTTTCAGCCGTAAAGCGTCCACTTCTGAACACAGGCCTCGCTCAGGGTATACTACCACGCTTGGCAGGCGGGTTGGCGAGCGCAGTACGGGATGTTGATACACGGAAAGACGCTGCTGCGGGCAAGAGAGGAGAAGCAACATTCTACTGCCGGCACCCCACGACATAAAAAAAAAAAAAAAAACAAACTCATATACCAAAAAATATTAACACATCGAATAACGTACAAAGTAAATACCAATTATTATACGAAACAATGAAAACTCAAATAGTTTAAACACTTAATTTTCCAGTAAAGAAGATTGCAAGACCGCAATGAAAGAATGTGAGGTAAAAGCTGGCAGGTTGCCAACTAGCACTTTTCTCCTTTCCGAAAGTTTTTAAGTTGACAAGGAATAAAATGTTTCTTATTTACAAGCTTTAAGCTTAATTCGCAGCTTCAAGTATATTTTCAAGAATCTCCCTAAAAGAATATTGTTAGTGGCTTCTTATCACCACGCCAGCACGTAGGCATTACGTCAGATGAAAAGTAATGAAATCACTTGAATGTTACAAAAAGCTTCCTAAACTTAAATGTTATAATTACTGAACTTCGTGAAAAACTGGTATTGACTCAAGTGTAAAGTCAGTTTTATGGGACCATTTAATATTAAGGAATATTAAGACAAAACGTTTACAATACTAGAATACTGAAAGGTTTTAACAAGAATACTGAAAATTGTCCGTAGAAGCGAGATTTTTAAATTCCTGTATTTAATAAAACACGTTGTGATCAAAGGTGACTATGACTATTCAAGTCAGTTTAATAAGAAAAACAAAACATAATATAAATTGTATAAAAAGCACATTATTGAGTTCGTTCGCTTCAGAATTGGTTTTCTCAAGTAAGGGAAAAAAGCTAAAAGGAAACCTAAGCATTATGGTTACGAAGGAAACTAATGTTGCGTTGCCTTCGTACCAATATATTCCCTTAAAATATGTGCACTCCAGTACCAACACGGCTCACGAAAGACTGGTACTGCTTTCGTAGGCAGTTTGTGTCTGCTTTTGTATATTCAGTAGTTCAGGAGTGCATTGCATGGTCAATTGAATTCTTTACTTGTGTTTGTTGCAGTTACGTTATCACCTATGAAGAATCAAAAAATCATCATTCCAAAGAGGAGTTCTATACACGGGCAAGACGACAAGAACCCAGATCTAATTCCGCTGAGTAAAGGTAAATGTAGTTTTTAACACATAATACTAAAAGTCTCACCTTTGGGAATCCCTGGGGACAAGTTATAGTACCGTAAATGTTGAAACGAAAACTTTCAAATGTCTGAAAGCTAGTGAAATCTACCGGAACGAGTATTACCGTGCAATGCTGCTACATAAAATTAAGTGGTATTAGAAAATTTTCAGAATAACAAAAAATGAAGGGCACAATTCTAAAGCAATTGTGAAGTCAGCTCCAAGCAAGGTTTTGAGTAGCCTAGAATTGATATCACACAATTTGTTTAATAAATGGAAAAAACTTTTTTTAGCATACATAAAACCAGGTATTTATCGCGTATATACCTTTATGATTTCCGAAAATACATAAGTCCAGCGTGCCCCTGCGACCTATTGTTAGTCACGTAGACTCGTCAACACATACAATTTGGCAAAGCATGTTGCTGGGATATTGCAGCCGCTAACGGGCAAGACAGCATCGTTTGTCAAGGATTCACGACATAGCAACATTTCATCAGCATCAATAAAACAAAATAAAAATAAAAATAAATCATCAAGGACATAAAGTTAGAACCCAGAGATATAATGGTGAGCTTCGACGTTGAATCTCTCTTTAATAGTGTCCCTCTGAAAGATTGTCTTGATGTTGTGAGGCAGAAATTGAACGATCATAAACCTCTGACAAGTACATCAGTCTTTTTCAGAACTGTCTAGACGGAAACTACTTCTTATACCAAGGGCAACATTACCTCCAGATTGATGGTGTAGCTATGGGTAGTCTTTATCTTGCTATATAAAGACAAATACAATATCTGGATGGAAAGTACGTTAACGAAGTCTTCTGCATTATCAACGGAAGTAAACAGGAAGTCAATCAGCTTATGGAACATCTCAACTCCATACACCCGAACATCAGATTCACATTATAAAATGGAGGAAAACATGTCTTTAGCTTTACTAGATCTAAAAATGATGCTCAAATCAAACGGAACCTTATCTCATACCGTGTACAGAAAACAGACGCACAAGAACAGATATCTGAATGCTGCTTCACATCATCATGCATCACATCTTGAATCAGTAGTTTCTTCCCTTATGAACTGAGCCCATGAACTCTATGACCCTGAACATTTACCCGGAGAACTGAAACATGTTCAGGAGGTTCTAAAACGACACGGATATAGAACTAATGGATGACATCTTAATCGCAGGCGTAAACAAAAACACACAGATGAAGCAAGACAGCCAGCGTTCATACCTTATGTGAAACGGGTTACGGACAAGATTGGGAACCTACTTAAGAAGTTTTCGATAAAGTCTATCAACACTCCACTCGCAAAAGTTCTCAAGGCTCAGCATCTGCGTACGCCAAAGTTTGTAGTACCTTTGCAGGTTCCTGGTATGTATATCATTGATTCCAGCTGAGGGCGTTCCTGCATATTATGCCAAACGAAGCTCACTGTCGCCGAACGTGTTAAGGAGCACATAGCTGCGGTGAAAAATCGACAAATAAACAATTCTGCTATAGCAGAGCACATAGTAGACTCAGGACCCTAATCATGATTGAATTACACAACCCAAAGATCCTAGCCAACGAGAGACACTACTATAAGAGAATGGTTTGGGAAGCGATTGAGATTAAGAAGCATCCTAATTTCAATCGTGAAGACCTGAAGCCATCTTCACGTCTCTCTGTCTCGTGGAATTCAGTGATAGCAAAGTGTACTCGGCGTGAAAAATCAACTCAGTATGTGGATACAGTCAGTGTAGTGAGTGTACTGTCCCAAACCGGCCCTAATATTTTTTATGAATGAGGGTAGTTCAACAAGCGCCTTCGCTTGCTACGGTACCTCCAACACGTCAGTCGAGCGAAACGTCAGGAAATAATGATGGTAATTTACGCGATAAATACCCGTATGTTAATAATGTGTTGTGATCGCGAAAGTCTAAAAAAGACAAATGATAAAACTTGAATACCTGGCACAAACATTTAAGATTAACATTTCAAGCTAAAATTGAAACCAAATTAATGTTTAAAACAAAATTTCCAACAACGGTTACGCTCGTTCATTCAGCGCCAGTTTAAATATAGCAGAAGTCTAAAATCCAATTTCCTTTTTAGTCAGACGGTTAAAATATTCAGGCCATGGTCTCCGAACTCAGCTGCGGTCTCCTGCATAAAGACGAAACGAAGTGGCAAGCTTCTAAAATAACAACACTGGTCACTGGAGGTACTGTTGCTAAGAGAAACTTTATAGTTTTTTACTGCTTGCTCGTTTAATCTACTTTGTGCAGCTGTTAGGATATGGACTATTTATTGCAAAAATTCCGGCAGGAAGTCCAGAGCTTTTTATATTTGGTATTATGCGTTTTATCCTATTGTAAGTGACATGTTAATAAATATGGTGCCTAATTTTAATTGTATAGCGAGACTTTATCGTGTTGTTTGTTACCTTAATTTATTATTTCCCGACGTTTCGAGCGCATTGCAGTCACGAATAGAATCAGAGATCGTGGAAGTAATAAGTACTAAATATGATGTTATTTTGTAGTTAATACAATATTTATTCCTAACATTAAAAGCTCGTATAGTATCTATCGAGGACAATGGTATAATGCGCTTAGTACTTTAGCTCGCCAGTAGTGCAGAAATACATCAATTTAAGTGAAAAACCTCTCCGTCAGTTTTTAGAAAAGCGACATCTCAGTAATGGGAACTCTTAAGGTAAAAATGTAACAATTGGCTTTCGTTTAACAATTTTCTAGGCACTGCAGCGTCCCATACAGCATTAATACCGTTACTGAATCTCTGAAGAGTGGTCTCTCTTCAGGGAAATTTATATATTTTAACAATAAATAGGAAAAGTCTATTTTTTATGCGTATTCACTTAAAACCTTTTATATTAACAATATTCAAATAAACAAAATAAACATAAACTTCATAGTGTATAATAACAAAAACACGAGAATTTATCGCGTAATACCTTTGATTTTTCCCGACGTTTCGACTGCGTTTCAACAATCGTGGTTGACTATAGAGATTTTATTGGAGTGTCCATCAAGAAGCAATGTGGTTTTGAAACTACCCTCCCTTTCTCTTCAAAACTCGATAAGCCCGCGTTTACATTGTGGCACATAATAACACTAACAGTATCTTTGTTTTTACATTATAATGAATTGTGATCGCGAAAGTTTCGAAAAACTTTCATAGTGTATGAACATAACTTTATAAAATGCCCGTCGTTTCGACGGATGTTTAGCCTTTACGGTGTACGCGCGAAGATTAGCTTACTAGGGTAAAATATCTCTGAGATTCCAGTTGTCTTACACGTAACAAGTAGGAGTGCCTATTTTTTTCTTTTGACTTATTCGTATTTGACTAACAACCGTTTGTAACAAGGTCAAGCATTAAACTTTGAAGTAAATCTTTGAGCCAAATCCTTCACGAAATATCTTGCTAACGTCAAGCTTCTTAGCAAACTCTGGGCCCAATTATACTACCTTGAAAAAAGGGCACACAGGTAGAAAAAGATTGGTACATACTTGTATTTATTTCTCTTAAGGCCACGATATTCCAAATAAGCCAATTATCGATTAAATTTTAAACGATTAAATATCCTGTGTGTGAAAAAATAACATTACCATTAATAACAAAACCATAACATTGGTTTAATAAACGTTTTTAGGGTTCCGTACCCAAACGGTAAAAACGGGATCCTATAACTAAGACTCCGCTGTCTTTCTGTCTCCAGGTTGTAACCCATGAACCGTGATAGCTAGACTAGTTGAAATTTTCACAGATGGTGTATTCCTATTGCCGCTATAACAACAAATACAAAAACAGAATAAAATAAATGTTTTAGGGGGCTCATACAACAAACGTGATTTTTATGCCGTTGTTTGCTCGATATTAATAACACCAACCATGTAGATGCATATATAGTTGAGGAAAACAAATATTTGAGGAGGGCTCCCATACAACAAACGTTTGCCGTTTTTTCCTCGATGGTACGAAACCCTTCGTGCGCGAGTCCGACTCGCACTTGGCCTTTTTTTAATATATAGTTCAAAACGCGATGTTTTTCGCTTTACCTGATAATAATAAATTATGCCGTTGGGTGCCGGCAGTAGAATGTTACCCCTCCTCTCATGCCCGTGGATGCAGTAAGAGCCTGCTAAGGGATACCTTCGGAAGATGGGCAGCAGCGTCTTTCCGTGTATCAACATCCCATACTGCGCTCGCCAACCCACCTGCCAAGCGTGGTGAGTATGGCAACTACCGCTCATGGATATCCACGAGGGAGGCCTGTGTTCAGTAGAGGACGTTTTACGGCTGAAATGATGAATAAATCAAGATAATGAAAGATAATGAAGAATAGTTTTTGCTCGTTTTTGTGGTTGTACTTCAATTGTATTATTAATTGTATTAATTGTATTAATTATATCGCCCGCGCGCACTCATACAGAAACCCGTCCCTGGAATAACCTGGCCTTAAACTTTTGAGTATTGCGGATTTTATGTAATTAAATGGCGGAGAGGTCCTACTTTTATTAAAATATGTTGTGTATCTTGTTAAGGAAATAAAAGTATATGTTTTGGAGAAGAGCGTTGACGCAAGAACGTGTTTTTTTGTTGTGTTTACTTAATAATTTATCTTCAGGCGACCTATTGAGGGCAGCGGCCCATGTAGGCCCCCATCATTTATGTGTTGCGCAATCATGTTTGCGAACAAAAGTCGCGAACACGTTCACAAACAAAAACTGAAAATGATGTCTAGAGAAGAAAATTTCATTTGTTTCTGTTTAATTGATTTTGAGTTATGAAGGGACCAAAAGTGAAAGAAAGAAAGAAAACACATTTATTGGCACACAAGACATACAGGTAAACAACAAATCGAAACATTTAACAAACAACATAAAATAACAAAAAGAAGACGCAAACCATTATTAGAATTATGTGGGTAAGGCCCATCTGCTTACCGCTCGAAAGCTGTACGCAACGCTGGTTTGTAGACGCCACCAAAGTACCATCACGAGCTCAGTCTAGTTCTAAGATTGAATATGTTTTGACTAATAAATGCCTGAAAAATGCCTCCGAATGGTTCGGGTAAATAACACACTGCTGTGTTGTCGCCCGTTCGCTTTGCTTAAACTTGGCTGGACACCCTGCCGCGTGTCTAGGTCACTTTAGAACCATTAAGTGTAAAAAAAATATAATATTTTTTAAAGTGACGTTACTACATATTATGACTGGCAACGTTTGTAGCCCGGGCAAAAGACGCTCTAAAGTTTTGGACTTCATTTGTTGACTGGAAAATTGTTGCATCATTTACTACCATACCCACGATTTTCACAGTAGTAGAAATCAACTTTCTTAACTATTGTCTTGGTTGTGAATACTATATGCAATATTTACGGGATATTTACCATGATTTGATTCTTTTCGTGATCATGGCGTGTGGAACTGCGCCGAGATATCGGGAAACTCAAAAGAATCAAATCATGATAAATATCCCGTAAATATTGCATAATAGTAGCAGAACATTTTGTGAAGAGTTCATCCGGGGAAGTACTACCACCATAACTATTTCTGCCGCCAAGCAGTAATGTCTGCATTGCTGTATTCCGGTTTGAAGGGTAAGGGGGTCGGTGAAATTACGGCATATGAGACCTTACAATGAGTCTTAAGTCTCATGCGTCCCCGTCACCCTAAAACAGAGGGATGACGGGTGCAATGTGATGCAGCGCTGGTCACGTGCTTAGTGAACGTGATTGCCGCGGTATTGCTAATGTAATAGGTAGAGGTAAACATCAGGTGGGCCTTCGGTTTGTCTCATCATTTAGTCGTATAAAAAAGAGAAACAGAGCTCATCAAATATACTTACAACAAGAACTTACTCGTAAGTTACATATCAATTAACTTGCAATCTCATTAAATTTAAGCGAAAAATCTCTGTACCAAGCCAACTGCACATTTCAGTGGTTTTACCAACAAGTTAACAAAACTCCGTTTATTTGGATTTGTTTATCGCCTGACTGAAGGCGGTAGGTTCGTGAATAATTAGCAGAGTTGCAACCTAGTCAGCGAGCCAACTTTCTCGGTTGCAACCTTTTTATGCATTGCGCGTCCAACTCCAAGCAGACTGAAGATTTAAACTGGGTTTACTAATTAGATTTCTATGTAAATTGGTAAGCGCATTTCGGTATGACGCTAATCAAGACAGACTCGCCCGTTTGGATGAAATCTTATTATATAAATTTTACATACAATAAATAAAAAAGCTTCATTAGCTTAAATGAAAATGAAAAACTAACACGCGCTGCGGCACGTGTGAAGGAAAACATCGTGAGGAAACCCGCAGCTTAGTCAGCTTCAGACGTATTGACCTGTTCTTTCCTCTAACTAATAGCCGACTAAGCTGGTAGGGTGGTATAGGTGCTTGGCAAGCCTTATCCATTTAACAATGTCCCGAGCACTGCAGCATCCCGACCAGCAAAATACTACCTATCCAGTTGCTGATGCTGTGTTAATCATCTATCATAGATGTAAAAGGCCTTACTTTTGAGGAGTTCCCTCGATTTCTCATGCATCCCATCATCAGAACTGAGTTTATAAAATAAAACCCTGTTTAAAGTGTATCTATTTGAACTCAAAAATAATTTATAGAAATTAGTTCATAAATGACGGAGTTCTGAGGTAACAAAAATTTTAATAAAACTCCTTATATTCGAAGTCGGTTAATAATAAAGGCATGGTTCCTCTATATGAAATTGATAATCAACATTTGCTTTGTTCATGGTCCATAGACTACCTTTCTCACATCATCACCTCACCGCAGGACGTCCACTGCTGGATTGGCCACTGTTGTAAGGAGTAGTAACATTCTACTGCCGGCACCCAATAAAGTTACTTGCAACTAACTTGATTTTTCAATCAACTTAGAATTCGTAGGGTCCGTAGTACAACAAGAAACTCCTTTTGATTTCGCTTTGTCTATCTTTCTGTCTTCAGCTTTAAGAATAAACTATTAGTCCTAGAAAGCTGTAATTATGTATCGACATTTAAAAAAATCGTACTTGCGCACTAAGGGTTCCGTACCGTTATTTGGCAAAAAAACTTGTTCCAAACAAATATACTACTAAATATTTGTCAAATATGTCAAGCGTCTGTTGCCCTTATATCGAGAAAAAAACGGCATTAAAATCACGGTTGTTGTATGGAAGCCCCTCTCAAATATTTGTTTTATTTTGATTTCATTATTTATTTTTGAAGTGAATAAACAACTAAATAGTGGTTACTACGGAAGACCAGCGCTGTGGTACGACTCGTTCTGCCACAGCACATGCTGATGATTTTTTTTTTATTTGATTGTAAAAATGTGACAAAATAAACGTTTCTTTATCTTTATCTTTAAATATTCTGTTAATATTTCAAGCGTCTATTTGTTGTCGTTATAAATATCGAACAAAAAACGGCAAAACAAATCACGTTTGTTGTATTTACCTTTAATATTTATTATTTATAATGTTGTTATAATGTTGTTATAGCGGCAACCGAAGTACATCATCTGTGAAAACCAACTATCTAGCTATCACGGTTCATGATATACAGTCTGATGACAGACAGACAGACAGACGGACAGCGGAGTCTTAGTAATAGGCTCCCGTTTTTATCCATTGGGTACGGAAGCCTAAAATAGACGCACAAAAAATATGTATACCTCTAAATAAACAACTTCCGTTAAAGTTTATTGTCAACACAATTTATGTGATAAAAAAGCTTAGAGCGAGATTAACCTCTGTACCTGTTACTTGATCTAATTGATTTAATTTTTTTTCAAACAATGTCAATACGAGTACCTGCTTAAATCTCTCGACAAGCTTTTTTATCACATAAATTTCGTAAAGACGTTTTAAGTTGACATTAAACTTTAATGGAAAATGTTTAATTTATTATTTTAAGTACGTTTAAATAAAAGCTTGTTTGTTATTTTTTTTACTTTTAATTTATTTTTTACTTTTTAGCTATCACTGGACAGTTGGTTTCTTATCTGTTCATCTCATGCCCGCCATGTTGGAGATAGAGTGATGTGATATAATTTTTCAATTAACTCTCAGCAAGCCCTTTCATTTGATACCCATATTGTAGGAGTCCATTAAAAATAACTAGTCCGCCAATTTGGGTGCTCCGCCATGTTGGATTCAGAGTGACGTCATTTCATTTTATGAGTTATTCTCAGCAAGCCCTTTTATTTGATACCCATGTTAAACTACTTATTTTTAATGTACTCCACATTAAACATAAGAAGTCCGCCATCTTGGGTGTTCTGCCAAGGTTGGTTTCAGAGTGACGTCACATAGCTGACCATGCATTGTCATCCAAAGAAAACATGTATACAAAATTTCAGCGATATTTGCTTCAAAATTGAGTTGCAAAATTCCACCAACAAACATAGTTACATACATGCATATTTACATACATGCATACATACAGGGCAAGCTAAATAAAAGCTTGAACACATCTAATATTTGCTTTAACGGTGAAGCAAAACAACGTGAGGAAACAGCTGAGTAAGCTACGAGCATGTTATAGTGCTGGGCAAGCCTAATCCATCTAACAATGTCCCATGCACTGCAGCGTCCCGTACAACAGCATGATGATAATCAGTTTCTCTATAATAAATGTAACAGGCCATAATATTCTACCTTAAAAAGAATACACGCGACATTTAGAAATATCACTGTGCGTTCAATAAAGTTAAATTAACAGCTCCGGGGCCTTTTCTTTTTCATTAAATGTTTTTAAATTCTAAGCTATTCAGAAAAGAAACGTGTGTCTGACTTATATTGAAAACTCGAAAAGGTCTTGAATATGAAAATGTTAGAGACACCTTTTATACATTTTTAACCAAATTCAAAAAAAGGTTCTCATCATCATCGTCCGTAGCCCAACTTCACCTACGGCTAGTTATAGGCCTCCCTATGTTTGTGCTGTAATTCCCGGTCTTGTGCTACGAGCGACATTCCTACATGAGAGCGCTAGACAAACCTTGTATGGTTTTAAGTGTCGTATATATAAGATTAAAATATTTTTTTTTTGATAAATAAAGAAAGAAAGAAAAGAAAGCTGGCTCTTGGACGCCATCAAGAACTGGATTTAGGAATTTCAGTCGTCCTTTACCGAGAGCAGACGACATCACAAGTATCGTAGGAATGACCTGGACTAGATAGCACACCTTACTCCACAGTTCATAAGAACCGATTTGGAAAATTCTTTTTGATTTGGAATACATACATTTTCAATTATCTAATTCAAAACTTATTTCTGGTGATGGAATCCATGAGGCGTCGAGGAAACTCCTCAAATATAGCGGTTTTGGGAGATTTAGCTCAAGGCAAGCATTTACATTTAGAAAGTATGTAGTAAGTGGTAAAGTGGAACTGATAAAGAAGACCACAGAAGGTCACACAGAAGTATTACACACATTATAACAGTTCACAGAAGGAACATCAATACCTATTCAATAAATCACAGATGACGTCATCGAAAGATTGATAAGATAATATTAATATTTATAGTTTTTCGTAAACTTTCGCGATCACAATTCATTTTAATAGCAAAAACACAAAAGGGATTTAATAGGGAATAATTGTTAGTGGCTTCCTCACTAGGCTGGGCTTGTATCGAAAGTTAAACTTCCGCGATTGCTTTACTTAGTATTTAGTTAAAATTAAAAGATTTTTTTATTTTATTATGTTTTAAATTACAAGATTTTATTGCGTACATTTTTTATTATTTTCCCGACGTTTCAAAGACGTTGTAGCGTCGTCGTGGCGGGAGGACCTCAAAACGTCGAAAATAATAAAAAAGGAACGCGAAGTAAGTCTGTAAGTAATTTAAAACTAAACAATATGAATCGAAAGAGCCGGGTAGATATCGAATAATCAGTTCTCAGCAGTGCCCAGCTCACAGGATTTGGGTATTCCAATGCATCAGCCTAATTATCCTTTCATAGGTTCGTGTCACAAGCATCAGATAACACTGGGGGTTGAGATAACATCAGATAATACGGGTTCATGTTTAATCAATATTTAACATGCCTAATACCTGGCTTAAGTGTGCGAATCGTGTCTTACACCTAAGCTTAAATTGATTTGCCCTTCATGTTACGCTTGTCGTCTATTCAAATAAATCAATTATTCTAACAAATATCGTTTAGAGGCATTAGTCAAACAACATCCGAAGATCTCGTGATCGCGCAGGCAAGGTTCGAATATATAAATATTGCTGTTCATTTCCACCAATGCTATACATAACCCCATTTAAGCCGACCTTTAGGAACCAAATTATTAATAGAAAACTTTTTTTTTTGTAAATAACAATCATCATCTTAGTCGTAGCACTAACTAGCCAACTCTACTGCTGGGCATCTGCTGGGCCTCCCTCATGCATCTTTAAGATCACGAGGCGGTTGTAGCCATACTCGCCACGCTTGGCAGGCGGGTTGGCGAGCACAGAACTAGATGTTGATACAAGGAAAGACGCTGCTGCCCATCTTCTGGAGGTATTTGATGTTATAATGTTTACAAATATTATTTGACCCTTGTTTGAATCCCCTCCAGAGATGGAGCTTTTACTATGTACCTACGTGCGTTTACGTTTACATCTTGTTGTGATAGCATCTCTTTAAAGGCGGTCTGCGGTGCAAGCGAACCAAACTAATCGTACCCACTCGGGAATGTTAGAAATATTTCCCGCAATAAACCGTGCGTGTTGGTATAATTCCAGTACTTTGGCTGTAGACAACATAGACCTAGGGAAGCGTCTGCGTTTCAGGTTCGGCGAATTTTCATTTGTGTGTCGGGCTGCATGTTCTCCTTTACAGGTCTCATTTCTCAACTGATTTTCGTGAAATTTGGTGAACTGCAAGTTTTATGTGTGTTTTATGTCGAGTCAGTAATTTTTTTTTTTTCAGATCAACAATATAGTAATAGTTGAATTACCGATTACGTCTTCCGTTTGCGAGATAATTTTTAAAAATAAAACATTTTTGCGAGTTATTCAGCTCACAGAGCCACTGGTTTTAAATTGCTCAACGGTACTTTATCTCGTAATCACCTTATTTCATTATTTCTCGACGTTTTGAGTGCATTCCAGCCCATTACGGGTAGACTGACGAATCGTTTTCTAATTCTGGTGGGGGAACCGCCGTGGCACTGACGACCCTAGCCAGCCCAACTCCTTAAAATAACGGAGAAGGTGCCCGTCAGCTTTGCACGAGTATCCTTAGCAGATGCAGATGTTGTAAAAGAAAACAGTCAGTATGATAGAGGGCGACGTTTTTAGGGATCGAGACAAAAATGGTAAAATGAAACCCTTCTGACAAATGAGTATGAGGTTGAGAAATGGTAAAAACACCCTTATGGTGTGACTTTGTCTCTCTGTCTGTCACATCTTGAGAACTACTGATGCTGTCGACTTGAAATTTAAAATTATTTAAGATTACGGTTTTTTACTAACATAGTTTTAATAAAAATGTTCATCTGAACATTAATAAATAGTTGTTAGTTTTCCTTTAAGACCTATAGTTTTCGACTTATTTACAAAAATGTTGAATAAAAATACCATCCCCCTCTATCTCCGAAGTTTGCGGGGATAAACCCTGAAACTTTTATAGCTCATAGGAGTCTGTAGGTAAAGATTACAGAAAAAATATAACGAACTATTTAATTTAATTAGTTTTTTTGAAATCATCAAAAGTGTAAAATATCTACATACGTTCCGCTATCAAACAAGAGATGGCGCTGTCAAGGTTCTCCAACAAAATATAAAACACCTTTAACATATTTTATATTCTATGATGGCACGGAACCCTCCGTGAGCGAATTCGACTCGCTCTTGGCCGGTTTTATATGATAAACAGTTTATAGAGGCCTTTTACGTCTATGTAATAACAGCTTAACCGTCTATTACTCATGAGGATGGAATGGACTTTATTAAATATTTATTTATTATTTTGATAATAATTTTATTAAATTTCATATCAAATGAATGGATTTTATTAGCACATTAAAAAGAACACACGAAACTTGTATAGCTGATAAAAGTGTTTGTAAATCTTACAGGAAAAATTAAAACCCTTTATTTGGCATATTTTTTTTTAAATTATCAAAAGTTCAAAAAATTACATTAGTTCCAATATCAGACAAGAGAGTACATTGTCAAAAATAAACCATATAACACAAAATATTTGATGATACGGAACCCTCCGTGCACGAGTCCGACTCGCTCTTAAACGCCAAAGATAAATAAAAAAATTACACACCAAAGAGCACTCTGTCAGATGGTGCGCGGTTGTCGCAAACAAACCATCGGCCATTTTTACGGGACAACACACGGAGCTGGGCGCCTACTCTAGAAAACGATCACGATATAACGTCAGAGTGGCAATCCTTACCCAATCAAGCCAATCTTACTCTTATGGCCATTAGGCCATAAGAGTAAGTTTGGCTTAATTACGATTAATGGCAATTTGCATTCAAGACTAGCCCCGCTGGTGGTCGCCACCACTCGCTAGTAACTTGGTATTTTATGGACCCGGGCCAACTCTACTGCCACACGTGTGGTAGGGTATTTAATACTAAGTTTGCTCTAACGAGCCATATCAGGGCTTATTTAAAAAATATTCGGTAAAATTTTTTTTAGAGTCGTCGTCATCGCAACCGAGATGAGGAGGACTAATATATATTAAATACATATATGTATAAATACGGGCTATAATCAAAAAAATACAAATATAATCTTCTTCTAGGTCTGGACTGTCCGCCGCAGCCGCCGTCGTACTCGGCCGTGATCGCCACGCAAGCCAAGAACACGGGCAGCGCGCAAACCCTCCACTCGCACGCGCACTCGCCGGCAGAGCATGCCCACACCCAATACAATGACTCACAGGTAACAACACAGGCAGGCGCACATTGTAACACAATACAACACAACGACACAATAGTGTGTTCACGGGTAATAACACAGACAGGCGCACATTTTATGAAAGTAACACGACACAACGACACAGCAAAACAACGCAAAAGAAACCCAACGACCACACACAACACAATACAACACAGCAACACAATAGTGAGTTTTGTTCAAAACAGATTTTCTCTCATGTAATTTCAATGCAACATTAGTTTTATTTGACACTGTATTTTGTTATTTATTTTTAGGCTAACTTAACAGATCTGTAATAGGTACTCGTAAGCTTGTGATTATAAATATTTGCCCGTGACCTCGTTTTGCCTGAAAAACAGGATTACCTAGTTCAGGCACACGACTAATACGTTAGGTTTTTTGTTATTATTGGATATAAAGTATCATGTTTCATAGCCGAAAGAGTTATTTGTTTTTTTTATTATACTATATATATATATATATGCTAGCTATAATACTATAGCTATATATATATATATATATATACTATAGCTAATTTAGTAAACGAATACATAATAATAATAGACTTATTGTGACGTAGACAAAATACATAACTTTTAGTTTTTAAAGTTAATATTTATAAACCTTATTGTTAAAAGTGTACAGTGATGTAGATTTTCTGATACTAAGCGGTAATGGACATTGTGCCAAAAATATATACATCAATATGACAAAATAGCACATCACAACGACACAACATACCAAAAACACTCATATCAAATGAAATAGCAAGCTCTTTGAATACTGTCCACCAAGAAAAACTAAATTCAAGATGGCTGACACGACAAAATGGTAAATATCATTATAAGTTTTACGCTTTATATGGGTATCAAATAAAAGGGCTTGACTTGTAGAATACAGTAGATACGTCATAAATAAATCATTATCATCATCATCATCCTCATGCCGTGCTGCCCATCTTCCGGAGATATCCCTTGACAGATTCTTACTCTTAATCTATCTATCACACCCTAGTTCTTTCACTAGTAAATGATGTTTGCTTTTACTCCCTCTCAGCTCATATAGTCATACTGGATGAACCCAATATCTCCTCATCTATCTTTTCTTTTTAAGTAAACTTAACGTTAGCTGAACCGCAAGATTTTCTTCAAATTCGAGTCGGAGGAAATGATAGATGCGAGCGTTTACTCCAATGGTTACCGCTGCCGTGTGTATTGACGTGCTGTGTATTGACTCGAAATAACGTCAGAGCGCGCCCCGACACGACATAATAGTCTGAAGGCCTCTACTCTTGAACGCAAAATGCGATGAATCGAAATCGTAATCAACCCAAACGAACTCTTATGGCCACAACGTAGGTAAAGATTGCTACTCTGACGATAATAACGTACTTAATCGTTTTTAGGGGGCGAAGCCCCCTAATATGCATAGCGCTTTCTGTCTATCTGTCTGTGTATTTGACGATTACAACCGAACGCGTTGACCGATTTACATAAAACCTTTTTTGTTAGCATCGTCTTAATAAAAGAACGGGACTGATTTATTTTGGTGATCTGTGATCCTAGCACAGGGACCGGAGTTATTGTGACCTCAAAAGGACACCAAAAAAAGTCTTCAAATTGCCGAAAGCGTCCAAATTCCCAATAATGTCATTTTTGACATTTGGTGAACTTTTGAGGCCTTCGCCCCCGTTTCTGGTACCGCCGTACCAAATGCTTGTTCAGAGTAGGCGCCCTGCACACTTGCTGTTACAGAGAGCACCATAGAACACTACAAAATAATAATGTACTTCCGGCTTAAAGCTTCGGTAGTGTCATTGATTCATTTATTTTCGAGAATCCAATTTTGTATGTACCGCATAATTAATTTACAATAATTTCATCGGGTTTACATTATGCTTTAAATTGCTTGAACGGGCAGTGCTGTTTATATTCTGGTCTACAAAATAAATTGTTATTCTGCCCCAAAATGTTATGCCACGTTTAAATGCAGTCACGCGTTCTATCACTCTGATGACATCATATCTCCGGAATTATTGCCAAAGTTACTGCCGTGGTAGGATGTTGCCACTCCTCTCATGCCTATCTTTCGGTGTTTCAACATCCCGTACTACGCTTGCTAACCCGCCTTCTAAGCGTGGTGAGTAAGGCAACTCCCTCTCGTGGTCTTGGATATCCATGCGTTTCGTAGCGTTTGTCTAGCTGTGGACAGCAGTCCTACACTGACACGATGATAATCCTCCATTTTGCGTGCACTAGAATTAAATTCATGATCTTTGTTATCATCCGTACTGATGGTAAAAAAACATTTTTAAACAGGATATATACCCATTTTATAAATATGGGTAGGAGGAATGTCAGCCCTCTAAAACGTTGTTTTTGACGTGAATTATACGTATCTATTTTATTTATATGAATTTCTTTATTTACATAATATTATTTTACAACCTGGTAGATTTGGTGTGAAAATTATCTTGAGTTCATAGTCGGTTTTTTTTCACATTTAAAATAAAAAAATCACTGTGTGAATGTAGGTACTTTTTGTGCCGCAGCTCTGTCGCATTAGTATGTTAGTAGCTGCCGCACAGGTACCATGACCATGTCAAGAATCAGCTCGCGATATGATTGCTATTATCGTATAATCAGCTGTATAAGTTGAAACTTTGTGGTATTTTCTTAAAAAAAATCTCCTGATAAGTCTGAATCCTGATAAGTCGTGAAACAAAATTTTTGTGGTGAATCCATCCCCTTTCAGGTTTGTGCTCATATTGTACACTCTGTATTGATATTTTTTTTTGTTTTAATTAATATAACTGCCCAATGATGGTCTCCCGAGCAGGAATTGATTACATCATAATTTAAAAATTTAAAATAATTATATCAGTATCTTGTAAATACATTTAGAGGTTATAGGCATTATTTTAAGCAAAATTTGCTTGTATTAGGAGCGCCTGCTCTTGCCTAAAGTTACAGATCAACAAGACTTAGAAATAGGTTTTTAAAATGACTAATGAACAAGGAAGTTAACTTAATCAATGTAAACAAAATAATCAAATAAAACTGGCCAAGAGCGAGTCGGACTCGCGCACCGAGTTAAACAACTTTAGTTTTAGTTGCTCCACCTCAAACTGGTAAACAAGACGTCAGAAACTGATTGAGCCAGCGAAATATAAACTTTATGTAAAGGGTTATTACTAGCTACTTCTCGTAAGGTTTTTAATGTAGTTTATAAGTTTACGAACTCTCGTCATCATAGGCTTTATGTGTGTACCACCGTAACCATGATAGTCGCTCGTCCAACATCATACCTAAGTATTTTGTACAGGTTATTACTAGCTATTTCTCGTAAGGTTTTAAATGTATATACTTAATTATAATTTTACAAACTCTCGTCATCATTGGCTCAATGTGTGTATACTATGGTAGTCGCTCGTCGAACATTATACCTAAGTATATTGTACTTTGTTGATTGTTGTAAATAAACAGCATTGATTTCTAGGGTTCATACAATGGTGGATTTTAATTTTGTAACCAGGTGACGCCTGAATACGGTCATATATTGCGAAGCAGATATAATTTGTTTTAATGTGTTTAAAATCAGGAGATATACGCTACTTCTGACAAACCTTACTCAGTAGATTCTTGAACACTGCCCCAGGTCTCGCCAGAGAAAACCACTTCAGTATCATCCGCTTAAGAGAAAATACGTCTGTAATCTACACTTTGCGTAACAACAGAAGCATAATAATTCTTACAAAGGGTTTTTCTTTCTTATAATGGTTAATGCTGGTACGGCTATATTATGAATACGTTGTGTGGAAGACGCCATATGCTATTGTTCAGTGTAATACCTTTATTTATTTCATAACTAGCTGACCCGCGCGTTTTCACCCGCATTAAAATAACGTTAAGGGAAGGATCATGATTGTAGCAAGCTATGTATGTTGGTTTATTTACGGTTACCGTATTTTGATGAATAAAGTGTCAAAAGATTAATTAATATGTCTAGGCTACATTTTAACCAGTGATTTCAACTTTTAGGTACATAATATTTCAACTTATATAATACTTACTTGCGCTCGGACCGGACGAATGTTCGAATCGAACAAATGTTTTTGTAAGCCTCGTTTTGTGAAAAAAGTGTATGTAAGGTGTGTTTTACTTATTGCTTGTGAGTTTGTATCTATTATTGTAAATGAAATAAAAACTTTTTGTACGAATAATTGGTTTTTCAAATTAATTATAAGACTTTTGTACAATAAACTGGAATAAATTCGCTCATTCTGATTTGAAGTTAGAATTTTTAATACATTGCAAGGTAATACAGGACTTAAACATTTTTAATGTAATAGCTTATTTCATAACAATAGGGGACCGGACAGTAATCGAAAAAAAATCTAAGATATAGTTACTTAAAATGTTCATAAAATTTTACGATTTTCCTACTAAAATTTTCTTAAAATAAATAATGATTTATATTTTTAAATCAAAAAACAAAATTTAATAATTACGATATTTATAATCTGTTTCGCATGTCAAACGAAACACCAATCACAGCGAGTGATGTCATTTGTGTATGACGTCATCATGTTGAGGTGAAGTTACAGACATTCCTTCGCTGTTTTTTCTTGCTCACGCCAGCCATTTTTGTCTTATTTCGGCTTTTCAAGGTACATCAGTAAATAATTTATTTGGAGTATGTAGTTTCAGATGTGTTCGTACATTGAGGTACAACACACCAACGATATTTTTTCCTTTCCATATCTTCCAAATTTCACGAAAGCTTACAAAACGCACTTGATTAGTAAAGTTTGTTGTATTTTTTTTATTAATGGCAACTTATTCCTTTTTGAAGTAGGAATACTACTGCCAACTTCACGTAGCTGGTTCACGGTACAGACAGTTTATCAAAGATAATAACACCACTGGCAGAGTTGCAGCAAGTGGCATGCATCAGCCATTAGAAAGAAAAGAAGAAGAAGATAATAACACCAGTTTCTGCACGGGCGGTTTGTTGTTTGTTTTGTACAAACAATAAACTTTGCTCTGAACTGACTTTGACTGAACTCACAACTCGCGTAACGTCATCCACAGATGACGTCACGCGATCGCTTAGTAGTGTTTACGCGGCAATTTTAGCCATTTGAATTCAAATGGCTAATGATTTATGGTTTTGGGTACAAATTAAGCTAAATTTAACTAAAACTATATTTTTTGTGAAAATAATTAACCATGAGGATTAATAAAAAAAACTTTTTCGAAAGTTGTCCGGTCCCCTATTCCGATGATATAAGATAAATATAATAGATTTCTACAAAACTTTAGAGATATCTTCATTTTAATCACACGTGCCGTTCTCGCGTGGAACCACCCAGAATCGCCTCCACAGACGTGCGAATTTATGTAAAATGGCCGCCACAGATGAAGGGATAATCTAAAGTCATTAAGAAAATGCCTAAGGTATTTATACTTACATTTTGTTTATTTGAGTAGATACAACGTAACGAATTTACTTATTTTGTGATACAGATGAGGCCCCAAAAAGCAAAAATGTCAGTGTGCACGAGTATGTGAAGGCACAATAATTCGATATATACGTCTCAATCTAAAAAAAAGTTCTCGGTTTAAAATTGATTGTAAATGAGTTTTTAGAACAGCCTTTAGAATAAATTGTTGTCAAACTGTTAAAACCTTAAATTCCGAGTAAAGCAGTGTCGTTTGAAAGCGGAATGGCTTAGAAAGCACCACTTTCAGTATCGCTCTTTATGACATCTCCGTTCGCAACAATGAGATTGAGGATGAGAATGAGATATAGGTGCCTTCCCAGATTACTATACAGTACGTTATAAGTGAATTACATGGCGAATAATAAATAGTTTTTAATATGCTTATGGGAAGATGTCTAACCTTTTTAAAGATTGGCATAAGTTTCCTTATTCTTTCTGCGAGCGTCCTAATGTGTTCCCCCAATTTATAAGTTTATCGACTACGAAACCTAGATATTTGATTGGCGAAACTTTCTCAAGGGTCAAGCAAGAACATTTATCTGGGTCAGAACAAAAATCATGAGCTTTTAGCTTCTTTTTAGCTGGCTGACCGGCGGAAGATGTATAAAAAGTTATGTATTTTGTTTTATCTATGTTGAGTGTTAAGAGATTAGTTCTGAGCCATGACATGACCTCTTTAAGAACGATCTCAGCCAATTTAGAAGTTTCACTCCAAGAGGATAAACTAAATAGTAGGACAGTGTCATCAGCATATGCAACAAGTTTTCCACTACCAAGATAATAGTTGCAAAGGTCATTATAACATTAATAAGCAAAAGATATAACAAAAATATATTATAGTGAAAACTGAACTATATTAAAATATGAATTTAAATGTTTTTTCTCTAAATTCTACCAACATGAAGGTTATAAAAAATAATAATATAAAGGCCATTATTTATGGATGGTCCAAGGCCTAGAATTAGTGGGCTGTCATATTAGTCGTAGTTGACTGTGACTCTAGCAGTCTTTAGTTTGTTTTAAAAGTACTAACTGTTTCGCAATTTTTTTACGGCAGTTTGAGAAGTTAACCTTCTCAAACAGGTAACTGGGCTGTTGGGTTTTAATGGTTCCAGAAAGTAGAATGGCGAAATGCAATGTTCTGCGAGATGACATATTGAGGAGACCGTTGGCATTTATAATAGGTCTTTACTTATGAAATTGCCGTTCTTCAGTACTGGTAATTTCAAATAAAAAAAAGTTTGGCAAGGCTTTGTATTCTAAATTCAAATTAATTTTGTTTTAAAAACATGATTTTCTTTTTACAAAATCAGTCTTTTGTTTATTAATTAGCGTTGTATTTTCATAACATTTGCACATTTTTCGTCATAATGGATACCTTAAAAATTCGTGTAATTACGGAATATGAGTTTCGTCGTGGCACCAACGCAACACAAACGGCACGTAACATCAAAAACGTTTACGGAGAGAACTGTAGAAACGAACGCACAACCCGTTATTGGTTTTCCCGGTTCCGTTCTGGAAATTTTAACTTGAAAAATGAAGCTCGTGGCCGTCCGAAGACTATTGTATACAATGATGAATTAAAGACGATTGTGGAAGCTGACGAAACTCAATCAATACAGCTGAGCTAGCAGCAGCTTTTGATGTTAGCATTAAAACAATATTGATCCATTTGCGCCAAATTGGCACAGTAAAAAAGCTTGATAGATGAGTACCCCACGAACTTAACGATCGCCAGCGCAACGTACGCGTTGAGACCTGTCTCGTGCTGCTCAACAGAGAAAGAAATGAAGGAATTTTGAACCGAATTGTTACGTGCGATGAAAAATGGATTCTGTTGGACAATCGAAAGCGCTCAACAAGTTGGTTAGATCCTGGTTCAGCACCAAAGCAATGCCCTAAATCAAAAATGACCCCTAAAAAGGTGATGGTCACTGTTTAGTGGTCTAGTGCGGGTGTGATTCACCACAGTTTTTTACAAAACGGCATGAGCATTACTGCAGATGTATACTGTGAAGAACTGGAGACAATGATGGAGAAGCTTGCACATCTGCAACCAGCTTTGGTCAATCGGTCGTCCCCACTGCTCCTTCACGACAACGCGCGACCCCATACTGCACAACAGACAGTTTTCAAGCTGCAAGAGCTGGGGTTGGAAGCTCTCCCACGTCCACCATACTCATTAGAGCTTGCACCTACCGACTATTACTTTTTTCAAAATTAAGACAATTTTTAGTGGGCAAAAAATTCAATTCCCGAGAGGCAGTACAAAATGCCTTTGAAGAATTTGTTGACTCCCGTGCAGCTGATTTTTACAAGAAGGGCATAAATAAACTGCCAATGCGTTGGCAAAGATGCGTTGATTGCATGGGTGATTACTTTGAGTAACAGAAATAAAAAAGTTTGGAAAAATAAGTACTTTCATTTATTCCATACAAAACGGCAATTTCGTAGGTAAAGACCTAATATAAGGAGAAATGTGGGTTCATCGGGGTATGGGTATAGCAAAAGCGAATACATGCGTTTTATATACGCTGCATTATTTTTTTTTGACCAAGCTAGAAGACATTCCCCGAACACAGTGTCAGCAAAGTTTAGTTTTGTTAATATAACCGATTCACAGTCTTATCTCAGATCTACACTAAGGTATTCGCGCATACGGTATAATATTGATAGTCGATAAAAGCAATTTTGTACTGTTTTTAGAATATAATTTTCAAATTGAAGTGATCCATCCTTATTTAAACCCAGATTACGGGATTCTGAGACTCGTAATCCATTTAAAACAATTTTGGGGTCATAGGAAACTTTGGAATCAATTTGGTTTTTAGATCCGAGTATTAAAAGTTTTGTTTTTAATGGGTTAAAGATTAGATTATGAGATGCACTCCGTCTCAATGCGTGCTAGATCTTCATTTATATCATCTAGTTCTAGGTTTATTGTGGCGGGTTTGACTGACCTATGAAGTTAAAGGTCATATGCGTAAACATGGTAATTATTAATGTTTTATTAATTTGATTTATTAAATCAGCGCAATAAATAATGAAAAGTGTCGGCCAAAGGATACTTCCCTGAGGTACACCACGGACAACAGGTAAAATACGTAAAATTATACATATTCCGTCTATTTCCCGGGTCTCCACGAACTGGGAGCGGTCTGAAAGAAAACTTGCAAACCATTTCCTTCCTGAGTTGTCAATGCCGTAAAACGAAAGTTTGGAAAGTAGTAGTGAAATATTTATCGTGTCAAATGCTCGAGAAAAATCAAGAAGTGTAAGAATAGTTCCTTCTTCAACATCTCGAGAAGTTAGTATGTCATCTAAAACGTCTATCAGCGCTGTCGCCGTGCCACGACTTCTACGAAAGCCTAACTGCTTTTTTGATAAAATGTGATTCTTAGTGGGTTAAAAAAATTGTGGGTATTTGTTTTTGTATTTGTATTTATTTATTTATTTATTGTATGAGATGATCATTATCAAGTATGATCAAGTATGATTTTCCAACCTTACAAACTTTTATCCCCTAATTTACCACTCAGTGAGTGATTTTTGAGAAACGATAAAACAAGGTGTCTTATAATAATGTTATTTATCTTTTTATGTGATATTTCAAGTAAATCAAGTGAAGACTTTATTCCGAAACAAATTTTCATTCCCAATATTTTCACTTAGGGGATGATTTTTGACGAATTCTGAAAGACAGGTTTATTAAGTTTTAAATTCATGCAAAATTTTAAGTTTTTAAGGTGAAAAATAACGAAAAAGTAACATTACAATATATTTATTTAAATAAGGAAGGCCTACAGCTTATTTTAATAACAATATATGCAAGTGAACTTATGTCTAGGCAACAGGGGAGCTAATTAATGGCCTTCATGGCTAAAAACTTATAGTTATAAAACGAAAACGATAATGCATTCATTTATTCTTTAACCCTTCAAGTTATTTTTTAAGTTACAAAACACAAACTATGAAACAAAAAATATGTACACACTTGGAAGAAACACATACATTATAATATCATTCAGTAACTAATTATGGAATGGTAAAGAAATTACTGTTAAACAGCCGTGCTGAGCTGACGCTCGTACAGTAAAGATCAATGTCAGCGTTATCAGAACACATCTTGTTAAAATCATTGCACGCTCTTTAGATGAAGGAGTTTTGTCTATAATTGGTATTTGCAAATAGGACATAGGTGGGGTGCACTGTGACGCGTACGCTTAGACGGAACGTTTAAGTTAATTTTGCTAAGTAAACTGGACTGTCAATTAAGTTGGATGTAATTTTTAAAAGAAATGTTAAGTTAGCTATGTCCTGTCTCTTAGAAAGAGGAAGGACATAAAAACGTCTGCAGTTGTTAATGTAATTATCAGTGATGAGAGGTATATTCCAGTTTAAAGATTTGGTAGTCAATACATTTCTTTTGAATGCGCTCAACACGTGAAACAATATATAATATTTCGGATTATAATAGCTGAGACGCGTATTCAAGAATACTACGGTCGAAAGTGCAGTAAATTAACTTTAATGTCGCGTGTCATCTGAAGTGAACAGATTCAATTATGTGGTTTATTCTATTCATTTGTGTTGTTTTATTTTGTAATTTGTGACGCGTCAGTAAGGTCCATGCGGCCGCACTGAATAAAGTATTTTTTGATTCTTGATTCTTGAATGTTTTAGCTGTTTTGAATCCTGTAGAACTTCTCATAACAAATCCTAATGCCTTGTTTGCTTTTCAACGATGTGGGAAATGTGGTCATCAAAAAGTAGTTTGGAATCGTGAATTACACCGAGATTGCGAGTGATGTAGTTATACAAACATACATATATACTAACATACACACTTTCACTTTTATACATTAGTAGGGATAGCGTTGTAAATCGGTTTGGATACAACTGGATCCGGTAAAAAAACAATCTTGATTGAAAATAAACATTGTCAAACGCAATTTGAGCAGGCTTAGCATTTAATCCGTGTTACATCCGTGTTGCCTGAATATGGTTAAGCTATCGTGTCACGAGATTTTATTAACTTTTCTGTTTCACTACCTTGCTTTGAGTTATTGTGATGTTATATAGCTTATCTTCATAATACCCATGCTTAGTGGTTGAAGATAAACTTTTGACATTTAAAACTTTTGCTATCATGATTTTACCAAAGATTTCAATCGATAGATGTGCCCTTACACTATAAACAGTGGCATTGTCTTTATGTTTGTTAACAATAATGCCGACGGGTTTTGTCATTATACCAAACTGTTATTGTTACCATTTATTGTGCAATCACGTTTCACGAACTTTCTTAAAAAAAATATCACACACCACGTCCGGCTAAAACTGTGTATAGAGGCACACTGATTCCAATAGAGAGAGCTTATTAATTTCGTGTAGAAACAACACAGTGCGCTTTCATTATGGTAAGGACGTATCTAATCATTTAAATATTTGGATTCTACCAAGTGCTTTGTCACAAGTCACAATTATCATGATGTTTGTATAAACAAAAGTTTTAGTTACATTATTTAACGTTAACTTCTTTAGTCAATTCTTGGGCTCGTTCTGTACATGTTTAAATCTAACAATTATGGTTTTTGCATTTTGCAGGTAAAATAACCTGAAGCTTACTACTTATCGAAAATACCACTTTTAAACCGACAAACAATGAACTCTTTTCTTTTAAATTAAGAAACTTGGGATTACTGAATACAAACGAAGCCAAACGGATTAGCACGTTGAAGTGGCAGTGGGCAGGCCATATAGCGCACAGAACAGATGGCCGATGGGGCCGCAAAGTTCTCGAATGGAGGCCACGGACCGGCAAGCGCAGCGTAGGACGTCCAACTATAAGATGGGCAAACGACTTGGTGAGAACCGCTGCTCGGCGGTGGGTGCAGACGGCTTCCAACCGCAGTACATAAAGATCAATGAGGGAGGCCTTTGTCCAGCAGTGGACGGCCTTCGGCTGATATGATGATGATGACAGCCTATTATCCTAACAATAGGCGCATAAAGCATTTAAATCGTTTTGAAGCTGTCATATGCTTAAAACTTTTTGTTTCTTCTGTTGAACATTTGGGTAGTGGTCAACTCGGTAACCTTTTTTACACTTTTTGTATAATTGTACAACCGATTTATATTGATGTAATCGATCATCCGTTCAAGAGTTATCCTCGGACAAAAAAAAGATTAAACCTTGATATCTCAAAAAGTACCCCATAAATCAAAATTCCCCCTCGACAATCGATTTGTATTAATGTAATCTCCTTAAGTTTTAAATTTTATCCAAATCCAATCATCCGGTTCAGGAGTTATCCTTGGACAAAAATTCCGGATATACGTTGCCACAAAGAACTTCGTTCACTTCGCTCAATCGTACAAAAATCTGAAATAAATCCCTCGGATTAACCCCCGGCCAACACGGCTTTACAAAATCGTATGTAACCTAACAGTAATAACAATAATAATTTAGATAGACTATTTTGTTTCAGAGCGAATCGGGGCATAGTGTCAACAACGGCCTCGGGACGGCGCGACGCCGCGAGGTGGTGACGACGAGAACGCCGCTATTGGCAGCGCATCAAGAGAGCTGCGTTTAGGATAGTAATTGTTATTTAAATAAAGTTTCTGTCAGTGGTACGCTTGTCTAGGGGAAATTTAAGTTCTATCAGCTAACATTCACCCTGCTGGGCGACCCTATAGGCCTCCTCTCTATTTTGTATTTTTTTATAACGTGGGCAACGTTTGTATTATTTGTCAGGGGGGTCTTTTGCCGTAGATGCAGTAAAAATCATGTAAGGGATACCTTCAGAAAATGAGCAGCAGTGTCTTTCCGTGTATCACTATCCCGTATTGCGCCCGCACGCCAAGGGTGGAGAGTATGGTAACAACATGATCTTAGAGATCCATGAGAGAGGCCTGGGTCCATCTGTGGACAGCAGTCCTACGACTGAGATTATAGTTTAGTTTAAAAAAAATCGGATTGGGAGTTTAACAAAAGCGTCCAAACCATCTAAACAATTTTGAATACACAATTCTTACGAAGCAATTTAATTAAAAAAATATATTTTTAAATTATAGCATCAAAAATCATCATGAACACAGTAAGACTACATAGCAATTGAAGGAAATAAAGGGTACATCAGTCTATGAAAATATTGTTTACTTACTTGGTGCAACGACCCAAAGTGAATCTTTGTGTTCCGAGACCAGAGCCAGCTATCTCTCTCTTTTGCCGTTTTAGTCCAGTCGACGGCAGCCATCTTTTGCAGATATCTTCCTATCTCGTCAATCCAGCGGTAGCTCGGACGCCCAACAGGCCTCTTCCCACTAGGTTAACCCAAGTAGCTCTCCTGGCCGCACGATCCTCCCCCATTCGAACTATGTGCCCGAGTTATCTAAGGTTGTTTTTGGTGCAACGAGGTTTTACGAATGATGTATCCTGCTAGGCGCGCTTTAATGCTAATTTGCCCCACTTCTGGGCAAAGGTCGACATTCGTACATTTTTTCTTTCTTCTCCTAATAAAATAAACTTTTTTCATATTATGATGTAAGTAGACAGGATTACCAAGCTCGAGGCTTGGTAAATGGTACTCGGATGAAATCCCTAATCCTGTTACCTTAAGAGGTTATTTTCCACACACAATCCGTTAGTATATTTGCTGTTCTTTATTTTTCGTCCATTGTATTTTTGTGAAAAATTACAAAACACTAACTTCATATTGGTATAAATAAGTGAAATGAAAGAAGAACTTTTCATATTGCCCTTAAAATGTAAATTATTTTCCTATCCGGGATAATTTATAAAACCCTGTAACATGGAACATTCGAAGATGGGTAGGGATTATACTTACGTCCTTTTAGCTCAGTAGGCCGTTTCCAGTAAAAAAAAATAATGTTACCCATTTGTGGCCGCGTGCAGTTTTTTGGCTTAACACGTTCCCTTCGTAGCAAGATTTATACTGCCTACCCGTTGGTCACGAGGTCTAAACAAACTTGGTAATATCTTCCTTTAAAATCAAAATATTTTTATGAAATTGGGTTTTTTTTTTTTTTTGAAAATATTGTTAGATGATGTGACATTATGCATGTGACGCCTGACGAGAATATAAATGGAACAATAACAAAATCACGTAACCTGTATAATTTCGTAACCCACTGAAACTCTATGCCATCTGCTATGGTATTGTTCTATGGGGTAATTCAGTATATACTTCCAACTTGTTATGCTCAAAAAATGTATACGGGCATAATTATGTTGTTTTTTTTTACGCTCAACTTACTAACACTGACTAGTATATATATTTTCGGAACATGTAAATTTGCAAAAGTCAAGAAACTCTCTTTATAAAGAAAATTGACCAGGATGTAGGACGTAGGTTGAAATCGCGGTAACCTAACCACCTTGTAACTGGCTTTCGCTAAAACCACTATTGGTTATAGAAATTGTTTCCACATGGCCATAAAGATCTATAACCATATATTAAATAATTTTAAAGAACTACCTGTTAATAAATTCCGAGTAAAATTTTATAACCGGTAAAAATAGGTTGTTATTACAATTTAAATTAATTCTTTTGAGCTGAAAAGCCATAATTTTTTCATTATTTATCAATTAATTTGTTTATTCTTGTATTACCTTCAATAAGTGTGACTCATGATTGCATGCAAACAGAGCGAAATGTGTAGGATATAATTCTAATTTAACCACATTGTATGCAGTAAATAAGTTTCACTTAATTTTTACATTTCATCTATTTCTTAGAATTTAAGTCATAAAAAAGATGATCTTGACTGGGTTGTTAATAGAAAGATCTTAGTACCAACATTTTTTTGTAAAATAAGCGAGTTATGCTGCTGACAGAAGCAAATTGTAAATACACTAGGCTAAGTCTGGTCTAATAATACAATAAATTGGCTCTGAAATAGTTTTTAATTGAGTATCGAGGGGGCTCGATCGCAATTTCAAGGAGAATAACATTTTAATGTCATATTGTTTGTAAGTTATTGCGTGTTTATTTTTTAATTTATTATTACTTTCATGTGTTCTATTTTTAATACGTTCAAAAGCTTTTTATGTCGAAGACAGGAAAAAAAAATTAAACTTTTTAATTCTACTGCTGATCAAACATTTATTTTATAAAATAATTTTAGTTGTTAAACTTTCGTGATCACATCTCATTAAAACTTTATTGGATTATCGACCACGACAGGAGCAATCCTGTTGAAGCAACGACCTTTCAACACGTCGCCGGGATAAAAATAAAGGTAAGTAAGCGATCAGCACTGTTTAATCCAATATCGTAATAATGAGCAAAGATTTGATTAGCAGAACAAGACTTAATATTTAGAATGTATTATGCTTATGGATATATAAATAAATGTTATTTTTCCTAATTTTCATATTTAACTCCCACCAATCTCTGTCAAGCTGATGTGAGCTTAAGGATTAGTAAAATAATCTATTTACAAAGCTTATAAATCTTCGCAGGTGAAGCGAAACGTATTATATGCGACTCAAGCTAAAGTTTAGTGGTTTTCGCCTAGAGCAGATCCTATTCAATATATTCAAAACCTAGATCAGGGAACTTCCAACAAGGATAACTAATGTCATAAATTTTCTTTTTTTATTTTTATAACGTTATGAATCCATTGTAATCATTCTAAATGCATATCAAATCAATTGTGTTGTTTGGTTACTGGCCAACCATATCATTAATTATTTATTTCTAAATGGAAATTGTGTAAATAATAAATAGCACAAATTTAGTTAGTTTATTTATACACTTTAGCTGGGGTAAATTTTTGAGAGAATTTAATGAAAAACGACTGATGAAGTATGTTACGGTTTAAGGAGAATTAATTAGGTTAATAAAATTAAATATTAACTTAAGAATAAGGAATAGATTTTCTCTTCAAGAGCACACCTCTGTCGATTAGATAATTTTTAACACATTTAAGAAGTCGGTGTCATCTTAAAATAAGAATTACAATAATTATTGTTAGGTTCACAAAATAAAAATGTTAAATTTGATGTTAAATAAATGATGTAAGTAATTTATTATTATTTTAAAAAAATAAACAATTATTCCTTATTTATAACTTCAAAGTTCTGTTGTGTAAAATTCTTGAAAACATCGAAGAGTTGATTTTTATTGTATTTTTGTTGTATAAATAAAACATTAAAATGACTGGTTGTTTTCATGGTGGTACTAAATTTATAAAGGAAATGTTACCAATACATAATGCTTATAAGACTTTTAATATGTTTGAATTAAAAACGTTAAATAGGTAAGCACCTACAATTGCCGTGAATGTTACCCCTCCTCTTATGCCCATGGATGTAGTAAAAGCCTGCTGATAAGGGAGGCCTATGTTCATCAGTGGACGTTTTATGACTGACATGAGCGTCCCCTTGAGCGTGTAGAGTCTATTCGCGACCTAGGACTACACATGGATCCCAAGCTAAACTTTAACGCCCATATCCAAAACATATGCAAGCAAGCCTGCAAGACCCTAGGCTTTGTTATGCGTGTCACCTGGGATTTCCCAGATCTGCAAGCAGCGCATATGCGTTACAATGCATATGTTCGTAGTCGCCTAGAGTTTGGCTCTATAGTCTGGGATCCTCACGAAGATAAGTATAGGCTACGGGATAGGTTGAGCGAGTCCGAAGGAAGTTTTCACGTTATGTCTATAAACGTCTTTATGGATATTACCCGTACCTTTATCCATCTTTGTTTGTATCTGGTATGGTGGGCATGAACAGTCTCCAGTCGAGGCGACACCTGTTCACGCTGACGCATTACCTTATGCTTTTGCGTGGAAAGGTGGACAATCCGGCGGTACTGCAGCAGATGGGACTTGTGGTACCTCGGCGTCACATGGCGGGTGGCGAGGGAGCAGTAGGCGCACGGCGTCGTCCTGCACTGTTTGCGCGTCCACAAGGAGTCCGCACTCGTACTAGAGCGGCCGCGCCTACACCTCGAGCGCTCGACCTTATAAATCAGTTTGTCTCCGCAACCAACGCCGACGTGTTCTCCGATATTATTGCTGAGTTATACCGTTTGCTAAACTCTTTTCTTGACTGTACCTGATGCTAGACTAATTGTTATGACTTGACATTGTTTTTTTAATTCTATTTTATTATCTAATTAGACATTTGTGTATCTGCTGTAATTACTATCTTTTTGTTCTTGTATCTTGACAATTTTTGACATCAATGTAATATTTATTGTTAATTCGTTTTAATTAAGGTTTGCTATGTATTTTTTTTTTCTATTGTATATTTATGTTAGTATAGTGTCTGGGCGCCTTGGATTAATCTGTAAGCCCATACAGCAATTTGAATAAATAAATAAATAAATAAATGATGATTATTAATTCATTCGCGCTCTATAAAATACAACAGGCCATTTGTTTTAATACAAATAAGGCCTTCTATATAGGATGTTTGGAAGGTCGATGCAAAGCCGTTAGCCATTTATCATAGCTAGATTACTTTAGTCCAATGTCGTCGAATTCCAAGTTAACATAATATCCATGATTTTTTTTTTAAATACCAAAATCATATGCTGATTCGTTCATAGTGTTCAAAGAAACAGTTACTAGTACCTAAAAATTTATTTGCGTCCTAGCTTAACGTGTATTCAATCGATAAACACCAATACAATCATCTGATCAAAAATAAAAATATTTATTAATAAAATGTTGTTTAAAAAAAATGGAGTAGACTAAAACAATCATTTTTTTTTAAAAACATCCAGTATTAATGCCCTTTCGATTGGTGTATCATACACGTAGTTAGCTGGCTAATTCTTAGAACATAAACCTAACTTAAGTCCGGTTTCAAAAAAAAGCTCTATTAAATGTTTAATTTATTAGTAAGCCACCAGCTTACTAATAAATTAAACATTTAATAATAATCAAATCCTTTATTATTCATTTTAAAAATGTGTACCTTAGTTTCTTATACATTTTCGGGCCCTATTTCGCACTTCAGTGGTTGTTATTTTTAATATTATCTCTTTTTTCATAGTTTCAAAGCCTTGAACAATTTTTTCTACTACATGTTCCCGTGACGTTATTTCTTCAGTATAAACGTGCTCCTTGGCTCGACCCTAGACAAAAAAATCTAAAGGAGTCAAATTAGGTGACCGAGCAGGCCAAGGTATCGGCTCTTCCAATCCATTTGTTAGGGAAACAATTATCAAGAGTTCCTTAACAATGACACGGTAGTGTGCTGGGCAACCATCATTTTGAAAAATTATTTCTCTTTCACTTTCTATTATTGGCACTTCCTCTAGAAGGTTTGGAAGTTCATTTTGGAGTTCTTAACTCCAAATAGTTGTCTCCGTTTGAAGTTTCTGGGAGAAAATGAGGTCCAATCAAATGGCGGCCAATTACACCTGCCCAAACATTCACCGAAAATTTGCTTTGGAAAGAAACTTGTTTTTTCCAATGTGGATTTGCTCCTTTAATCTTTGCTCGGCCCATTCATATAAATTATGGAAGTTTGTAATACCATCACTGGTAAATTGTGATACGTCGGTCCATAAAATGCTTTTCAGGAATCAAAAGTCTTCAATGCATTGAAGATTGTCATTTCTTGTCATTCATCATTGTGGTGTGTGTGTGAGTGATAAAGTAAACATTGCCTGTGATGTCCGCAAAGTTTTTTCCACGGAAAAAATAGAAGCATCTAACCTTCATAAAAGTGGAGACACCTTCAAGATTACTAGAGGAACGAACCAATAAAAATACATCTTTACGTGTAAATCCGACATCATTTAGACAGACCGATAGACAGACATGGCGAACCTATTAGGGTCCCTTGTTGTACCTAAAAAGGTTAAAATTTTAATATCAAGCTTCTCATCCTCATGTAACTTGGTCACTTATTTAGGAAAATAACATTTCCTAGCTGAGGGGTTTTCGATAATCCAATATTATTATTTTAGAGTAAAACTATAAAATAATTTGATGGTATACAATTTAGAATATTTAGGCTTATTACTCACATCAGTATTAAAACCGTACACGACATCGCGTAGGATGTTTAAGTTGTAATGATTGGGTATTGTAGGTGAACTATTTTAGACAGATATTTAAGTACATTGCCACCTACGCTGAGCGCTGTAGATTAGTATCAACTAAAGCCATAACACCAGCAGCGATGAAATCACTATTAAGTTAAAAGGACAAGAAGTTGAAAATGGTCTTAATTCTGACTTCGTTATGTTCGCCGATACGTAGGACTGTCCACTGTCGGACATAGGCCTCTCTCGTGGATCTCCGTGCTCATGAAGGAGCTGTTGCCATACTCACAACGCTTGGCAGGTGGCATGGCGAGCGGAGTACGGAATGTTGATAAACGGCAAGACGCTGCTCCCCATTTTCCTGAGGTATCCCTTGGCAGATTCTTACAATTCACGGGAAAGAGAGGAGGGGAAAATATATACTTCTGTGACATGAAATCCTATGTCCTCAAGGTAGAGCAGAGGGCGTCCACAGTATTCCTCCATCGCAAACGGTCCAGGGCCTTACTCCTAAATGGAGATCGCGATAAATCGAAATTGTAATCAAGCCAAACTAACTCTTATGGCCATTACAAGATTGTCATTCTGACTCCAAGTCATCCCGATGCTTGTCGCTTCTGCTAACCAAGAATGTCGGGGACGGCATCGCTTCCTTTTCCTTAAGGAATCCAATCATTCCAATATTGTTTCACACTTAATTTTAGTTTTTAGATTATCCTCAGCATGTATGCACACAGTTTGATAAAAAAAATATCTGTAAAAAGAACAGCATTCATGTGGGATGTGTGTTTGGAAGAGCCAAAAATACGAGTAAAATTATGCTTTCTCTCCCCATTGAGTTCGATTTCATTATCCAGACGGAGGTTAAATTAATTCCGATGCGGTACGTAGCACTTGGAACAGGAGATAAGTACCTCTCCACACAAGAGACTCTTGATCTATCCACACTTTGACCCAGCTGCTATTAACCGCACAACCTGTCAGCTTTATATAAATGTTGTGTTTTCGCACAAAAGGAGGCATTTATACTTTAGCCAAACTTGATATATAATGTTTGTGAACCAACTGTGAATGCTTAACCTAAAAATAACTTGCTTTCTGTTGATTTTTATTACTATCAAATATTCGTGACCTCTACGTTCGTTATTAATTACAACTGACTCAGTCATTTTTTCAGTGGTTTTTTGAAGCAATTACGTTTTAATTGTACAGTTTGTTTTCAAACATTCCACTAGAATTTGGTTGAAGTAGATACTAACATGAGCATTACAATTCAGTTTCTTTTTTAGAAAAGAAGACAGACTAATATTTAATTTTTATGTCTCCAACATAAGATTAATAAAAATAAACATTCATAAATATGGGCGAGACGGAAAAACAAGGCCTAAACAAATATTTATAATTTGGTTGTTTATGCTAAACAAGTAAAATAAACATACTTCGCTAAAAAATGCTGCTCTATTTTTGTCTATGTGAAGCAAGCCGATATATTATTAAATAGAAATTTAACGTTTTTAGGGTTCCGAACCGCAAGAAGAGTAAAACCGGTCAAGAGCGAGTCGGACTCGTAATTTTTTTACATCTTCGATGATTTTTAAAAATCTATGCAAGTTCGAGAGTTCGTTATAATTTTCCTATAATCATTTAATGTATAGTCTCTTCGCAAAGCCGGTGACGGACGGAAAAACAGACAGACAAAGATCAACTAGAACAAGAAACCGTAAAAATATAACATAATCACCTCAGCTTAAACACTGTATAAAATAATTTAAAAGTCGTTATTAAGGTATTTTATATTAATACCGGCTCGCTAATCCAAAATAACTATACGGATTTCATTAATTAGTAATTCTTTATTAACATATGTACATATAACCGGGTATTTATTGCGTAAATTACCTTTATTATTTCCCGACGTTTCGCTTGGATTGCACCAAGCATGATTCGGGGAAGTCTTCCCGATAAATTCCCGGTTATATGTATGTTAATAAAGTGTTGTGATCGCGAAAGTTTAAAAAAGACAATAAATAATTCTAACGACGTTAAGTAGGTAAAAGTCATGAGACGCCAATATAATGACTTTTTTTTACATAAACTGTCAATAAAATATGATATTTTATGTCAAAAACCAAAAAAACACTGATAAACTTAACCCTCGTTGAATAATTTAACCCGCGTTTTTTTTAAAAGGGGTAAATCATAAGTGTAGGCACATTAGAAAAAAAAACATTAGAAAAACGATGGTTTTTCTAAAGACTCTTTGTAGACTCCGCGTTGTGTAAAAAATAAATTCACTAGTACTACATTATAGCTAAGTTGTCAAAAATATACAAAAGCCAGGCAATTCTTTCTATATTATATGAATTCAAATTGATATAAATTAGTTAAATTAGTTAATTACAAAAAAAACACTGCAAAATATCCCATACAAGTAAGGTGGGGATGAACATTCCTAACTTGATTAGTTCTCATCGTGTGGGATATCGTTGGGTAATATTACAACAGTTATGCTCTCAACCCTTATAATTTTCCTAGAATATTCATGGTTTTCAGATTTTTAAAGCTTTTATTTTTTAGCAGTTTAGATTTCGAAAAAAAATTTACAACTTTAAAATTTCGCAAACGGAACCCTAAATCAAAAATTGTCTTTGCAGCCTTTAAATGCTACTCTAGATTTTAAAAAACCTATTCAACGATACCCCACACGATAGGAAAACAAGATATTTTGATTTTCTAAGATTTTTTTGTAGCGTTATCTCGGCGTTGTTATTTATATGTCCTTGCAAAAGTACACCTTTCTAGGACTAATAGTATCTTTGCAAAGCCGGTGCCGGATGGACAGACAGACAGAACAGACAGATAGACTAAGCGATACTATAAGGGTTTCTTATTTTACGACGAAACTCTAAAAACTAGTTCTTGTAATGTTAGCGTAAATGCACTTTTTCCAAATTATAAAGAAAGGATAAAAATAAAAACATATTTAATCTTATGTTAAAAGGAAATAAGGCACATGAATCTTTTCGCATCCTTATTTTAAGCACTGTGATAAGAAGCGATTAAAAACAGTTCTTTTTAATAGTTAGTTTTTTTAACCCTTAAACCCTACCCGGGGGTCCAGCAAACCCAGATGTTGAATATTTTGTAAGTATTTTCAAATAACGAAACGCACTATTGCGCCGCTCGAGCTAACCCTTATTTACGTCGGCGGCTATGTTATCACCAGTCTAGCGTCATCGCTTAAACAGTGTAGACGGATTTATAGCTATTTATGAGTCTGTCAGACCCCACTGTAGTAATATCGTAGTATTTTGTTATTTATTTTTGTCGTTATATTGGTGAATGCTGTTATTTGTGATACAGTATTTTAAAGGGTAAGTATTTAATAATAACAGTGCTGTTTTTTTCTATAATAAGACTAAATGCGGCGGCGATTTGATGGATTAGCTATGCCACAAGTACAGCGTGTCTCGAAGATCAAAAAGGTGTCCAATGGCAATTTTCTTTGGCCTACTGAATATTGTGGTGTTAATTCATATATCCTGCTAAAAATGGCCACAAAAAGAGCTATAAAAATACGTCTTTTCTTGAAAAAACTTGCCATTGATCTGATCACCCCTCAAATGGAAGAACGATTTACATGGCCCTCTTTGCTCATGAATCTTCAAGTTCTCCTAGGTGGAATCTTGCAAAAGAAGCGGCCATTGCAAGAACCAAGTTCTGCTCCCACTGCTTAGCTTTATTGTAAAGATTAAATTTTATAATTTTTATATTTATAATTTTATATATTAAATTATAATATTATTTTTATAATTACAAGCGTACAACTTTTAAACACCGCCAAATCTACTAACAAAATGGATGCGCTTTGGCCATTCAGTCAGGAAATAGCAATACTGTCTAATTGGATAAACGTAATGAACTCAATAACTCATTCATTATAAACCGAAGCAGCTCCGTTAACAGCTTTGCTTTTATCTGGCTCATAATACTTATTTATTTCACTAAGTCCATAGGAGTTTAATGGGGTTAATAGCCAAGGTAAACACTTGAGTGCACTCAGCGAAGGAAGGCTATTTTCACATAAAATATTACCCTTTTAGGACCACACGTAAGTCTTGAAACCCGCGCTCGAGTGATGTTTCAACGTTAAGTTTATCTTGGCTTAAACGTTTGTTTTCTGTAAGTTCGCTTTACTATTATATGTACCTATAAGTTTCCGGTAAGTTCACTTTGTTTTACGTGTGTACCTAAAATATAGAATGAACTTAAGCACCTCACTGCATAACCATGTTATGCAGTAAGGTGCCGGCTGTAATATTTCTTCTCCTCTCTTGCATGTAGATGCAGTAAGAATCTGCCAAGGCATATTGCCGGAAGATGGGCAGCAGCGCAATTTTCGTGTGTCAACGGTGACGCAAATAGCTAAAATCACATCCTTATTAAAGATTCTTACATGCATCGCATGGTGATGTAGTGACATATCCTGCCTGCCGTGCTAGCGTGAAGAGTTCGAATCCTACAATATGTTCAAAACTTTTTATCTTTTATTGAACAGTTTGGATAATGATCTACTTTTTTTTTTATTTTACACTTTTATCACTTTACTGTTTTGGTAAATCCGCTGAATTTAGTTCTTTGGCTTTCTTTCACTGTTAGAAACTTCTCTATACCTACTTGAAAATTATTTTAATCTTTTTAGTTCGATCAGGTTAAGAAGCGTGTTTTTCAGGTTTAGGTAGGCAGGTCTAAATCAATATTATTGAGATTTGAGAAATGATCTAAATAAAAAAAATAATCTAACTTATTCTTCTTCTACTAAACTACGAAATTAAGCCAAACAGGTGGATTTATATCACAGATATCTGATATTGAAATACAGCAAAACTCAATTCTATTCTCAAGTCTATGCAACTTCCATCTCTGGTTATGCGCGTTGTAAACTTTAATGCATTATCGATTTTTTATTCTTACTAAGTACGTAAGTAAGTATGTAAGGTTTCAATGAAATGTGATGTATTAAAGTTTAAAACAAAGTTCGACCATATACGTTACAAAGATACTTAATGTCAAAAAAATACTAACATTTTTCTCGTGGCGGGAATAGAACCTGCAACCTGCGTTTCAATCGGGTATTAACCGTGAGTTGGTAAAATTTTCCTATGTTTAAATTTCATGAAAATCCGGGCATATGTTCAAGAATTAAAAACATTGATTAATTAATCCTCATATCTCAAAAACTATGCCGTGGGGTGCCCGCAGTAGAATGTTACCCCTCCCCTCATGGCCGTGGATACAGTTAGAGCCTGCTAAGGGATAAATCCGGAATATGGGCAGCAGCGTCTTTCCGTGTATTAACATCCCGTACTGAGGTCGCTAACCCACCCGCCAATCGGAGCCAAGATTTGTATTGATGCAATCTCCTTACCTTTTAAATTTCAGTAATCTCCGATTATCCGTTCAAGAGTTATCGTAGGACAAAATTAAACAATAATATCTCAAAATAAACTCCTTAAATCAAAATTCTCCCGACGACAACGATCTGAATCCATAAGGTCTTCTTATGTTTAAAATTTCATCAACATCCGATCATCCATTCAGGAGTTATCCTCGGACGAAAATTCCGGCATACATACAAACATTCAGTCGAAACGCCTGGTTGCCACTAAGAACTTCGTTCGCTTCGCTCACTCGTTCGATAAAGCAAATATCTAAATCCTCGCCTCTAATGTTCCTCGTTTTTGACTTGTCTTGTTAATTTTATTTTAGAAACGAGTAGCGAGTATATCGTGTTCGTAAGAAGCCCTTACCTATGTATCCGTGGAGAGTATAATTTACCTTCTTGGTAGCTTACGGTCTTGGCTAAGTCGGAATAAGCCGTGACGTAACCTCGGGAGGCCATCTATGTATAAGGCAGCGGACACGAAGTCAGGGGGCGGGAAAGTCGGCGGCACGGTAGCGGCGCGTTCAATGCATACATTTATATGGAACTGGCCCCGAAGAGATGCCCGCGCGTTTGCATTGACGAGGTGTTGCAATATCTTAATGAAAATGTTGTAAATGTGACTTTAAAATTTATGATAATGGATTTCCGTAAAGTCATTGAATCAATTATGTTCTGACCATGTGTTGCAATGTTTTATTTTATTGACCGACCGACCAGGACTTTCTATAATTTAAAGACATTTCTTTCACGAACAAGGATACGAATTTCTTATAAACACAATACTATGCCGCTCTAGCGCCGCGCGATCTGCTTGCTGACTTCAAGTGATCTGAATTGCCTCACCGCTCCCCGCGCCGCTGCCTTCGTGACCGCAGCCTCATACATATTTTGATTTAAGGTTGTTCTTACAAGGCAAATACAAGGGCGGTTGACTTTAAGAATGTGCAGGTTCTCAAGTCGTCTGTATTTGGGTTGGGTTTTTTGTTTCACTTAATAATGATTGCTTGCTTTTAACTCAGTTCTGACAATGGGATCCTTGTTGTACTACGGAACCCTAAAAAATTGTCGCCAAAATGTGTTATAATTATACATATATCGGTTGAATGAGGAACAAAAATAATTGAGTTAGTAATTAAAAATTAGTGGGATGAGACGTCATAGGATAAGTACGGGACAACTCATTTCAGAGAGCTTTTTATTTTTATGTGTGCGCACAACTTCAAAACGACTGCACCTAATTGGATAACCCTTTGTGTGGGCGGTACGAAGTTCGTCGGGACAGTAAAGTTCCCCATTTGTTATATATGGACTATTCAATATACTTGAGGAATGGTCAATTAAGTTAAAAAGAGCAGTCTTAGGTTGTAAACTTTAAAATTTGTTATTCGCTGTAGAGGGGAAGCCCAAGAGGATAGCTTATTTTGTTGGTAACTTATTACTTGAAATATCGGGAGAGAGGGAGGGTTGGGGGGCTTGCACCCACGGGAACATGGTTCGGAGCTAAAGTGCATTGAAAAAGTATTGTGTTTTTAACCCCCGACAAATAAGAGGGGTGATAAAAGTTTGACCACTATGTGCGTGTGTCTGTCTGTGTCACCGTAGCTCTTAAACGAGTGAACCGATTTGCATCCAATTTTTTTATTTAAAAGCACGTTTTGCGGCGTTGGTTTTTAAATATGTTTAGTTAAAATCGGTTACGTTTACAAGATAGGGGGTGTGAAAGAGGGGATGAATTATCTAATATTTCCGAATATACCCGAGTTTAGTATCAAATAAAAGGAAATTATGCGTGTAGAATGCAAAACTGAAAGTAATATAGAAATCTTTCCAGCCATCCATGAGATGTCGGGGTTGAAATTGGGGATGAACAATCGATTTTTTCAAATATACCTAAGTGTGGTTTCAAATGAAAGGGCATGTGGTGTAGATTGTAAAACTGAGGGTACCCATTACAAAAATAGGTTTCCTGCGAGGCTAGGGTACAATGTGAGGGATTACTTATTTTTTTTAATTTTATAAACTTGTTAATTATTGAGACAGTATTTTTGGGCTCGCTGCTCAGTGGAAAGACCTGACAATGACTTTGACAATGAAGGTGATAACTGATAAGATTACTAGTTTCTGCTTGCTTTAACCGCGTTTTTTTATAGTTTTGGCTATCCAATAACCAATTTTTTTTTAAATTTTAACTAGTAGTTCCTCAGGGAATTTAACCAAATCAACAAACTCATTAGATATAATCTTAGTAGTTCATAGCATTTATTGATAACATATTTTATAGTTACAGGTCAAGTAGCACATGCTTGTCAAACTTACGGACGCATATGTATTATATTTTTGATTAACGGGTATTTATCGCATAATTACCTTTATTATTAAACCGACATTTCGATCGGGTTAAATATAGTATTGTGTTGTGATCGCGAAAGTTTATCTAAATAAATTAGGTTTCTACGTTATTTAAAAAAATAATAAATAACGTAGACCTGTTGTTAGAAGTAAGTTTATGTTTTTTTACGTTTACCAAAACATATTAACAGGATTAATTGACATTTCGGTTAAATTATTCAGGTATGTTAAGAAAATTGCATCACTTATTTGCGCGACTCGAAAACTAAAAAAGCTAGATAAACCGTTATAAATTTCCTACAAACTTCATGGTTAAAACTAAATTCATGTTTTTTTTATTGTAGATTTTAGAGGGGGGGGACGCTCGAAAAAAGTTTTTTTGCATCGTTATAACGGCGTTGTTTTTCTATTAATCCTATTTACCTGATATAGGATCTGATAGTTTGTGTTAGGCCATAAACCGCCGTAACTAGCGCGCATATTATAGCCAAGCGTCACGCATACCACGCATTCTAACGTCACCTCTCGTCCGATCCGTTTTAGCCCCCCGCAAAAGATGTTTCACATCAAAACGTTGATCTTTGTGATAGCTCCAGTCACCATCTGCTTATGTTCAAAGCTATAACGCAATCCGTACGGTAAATTTACCTAAAATTTTTTATACAAAATTAAATTTATAACGTCACCACAAAAACTTTGCTCGAGTAGGTTGTGAGAAATTTTTTAGGACCAAAAGTAGTTTATGTGTTATCTTTGTCAACTATACGTGTGCAAAGTTTCAGCTCAACTCGTAGCGATTTTTTGCGTGAAGATGCAACATAGACAAAATTATCTTACAAAGGAAAACTTATTATGTCATATCTCCGAATGGGAACTAATTAGGACGTCCACTGCTGGACAAAGGCATCCCTCATGGATCTCCAACTAGGTACTGATCATGAGTGAGTAGTTGCCTGTGTATTAGGCTAGCCGTTGGGTGCTAGCAGGTAGAACATTTACCCTTCTCTCTTGCCCGTAGATGCAGTAATCTGCTAAAGGATGCCTCCGGAAGATGGTAAGCAGCGTCTTTTCGTATATCAAAACCCGTACTGCGCTCGCCAACCCGCCTGCCAAGCGTGATGAGTATGGCAACAACTCCTCATGATGCTGGTACGTAGTGATTCATGAGGGAGGCTTTTGTCTAGCACAGACGTTCTACGGCTAAGACTATGACGATGATCGTTAATGATATTACTGTTACAGTCGCATCGTGGTGCCTCTTCGGATGTATTTTATTATTTTAAGATATACAAAAAAAAATATACAAAAATATTTATATATATAGGTACAAAAAACTTGGGTAAAAAAACATTAAGAAAACGTTAACTGCTGCAAAAGTTACAAAAAGAACTGAGTAGCAGAGTCAGCGCCCACCTCCGAAGTATAGGATGCTCCTACTAAAGAACATGTACAAGATTAAAATACAAGAAAAAAAAATATATACAAGAGCAAAACTTAAACTTAAATGCATATGTAAGTAACTTGCACTTATGAAAACTTGTATCATACATTTTCCATAAATCCAAGTCTTGCAAAAATCCCTTTTTGATGTACAAAAAGAGCCCTTGCATAATGATACCACACTGAGTCTTCATAACTTGGCAGGCATTCCGTGTATCAACATCCCAGCACATACCCAGGATGCTAATACACAGGATGCTAATACAAGGAAAAATTCTGCTCCCGGCACCTCACGGCAGTCATGCTTTCATTTACGATTTATAAGAACATTAAACTGGAAACTTGAATGTTGCAATATGTATGGTACAAGAACTTAAACATATAATATTGTGGACTATTGTCCGTAAAACTTAGCTTGATCACTGCGACATCTGCAATCAAAATCCCTAATACATACCCAGGATGCTAATACAAGGAAAAATTCTGCTCCCGGCACCCCACGGCAGTCATGCTTTCATTTACGATTTAAAAGAACACTAAACTGGAAACTATGAATGTTTTACGGCGGTGGTTCTTAAACATAGTATATCAAGATCGGTTAAGAATTACCTATACAAGAAATAGGGGATGAAAGAAGGGATGAAAGAAGGGATGAATAATTGAATGTGTCCAAATATATCAGAGTTTGGTATCAAATGAAAGGAAAATATGTGTATAATACAAAACTGAGTCATATAGAAATCGGTCGAGCCATTCATGAGATATGGGGGTTGAAAGTAGGGGTGAACAATCGAATGTTTTTAAATATACCCAAGTGTGGTATTGAAAGACAAGGTAAAGTGTCGGGGGTTACTTAATTTTTAAAATTTTATAATCTTGTGTAAATTACTACTATGTAGCGTTTTGCTCTATTGATTAAACACTTATTGACTTTAACTTTGTAAGGTTTCATGTGCCCGTAACTTTAATGTCGTAGTTTATGGGTGAGATTGCACGAATGATAATTATGTGTAATCGTAACTAACAAGACCGTCATATTCTCAACATCGTCTCAGCCCTATTCGTGTCACTTGGCATTATGTCGCAGCGATCAAGCTATGTGCATAGTACAAAAGTAACTTAACCAAAATTTCTCAGACAAAATTTATAAAAACACAAATACCTGTCAGGTTTCCTCGCAAGGCTGAGCCTGAATCGAGGAAACTTGTGCTAGATGTATACTTTAACGAATTTGCTCAGGACACACAGTGACAGAACAAAAGTAACAATGTGTGTACATAATTTTAAAAACTGTAATTAAAATTTTAAAATAAGAATATATAATATTTATATACATTATTTCCAACATTTCTTATGATAATAAAAAATAAAATATGTTTGTAATATGTTTACGGGCAACGAAGATACTTGAGATCGGATGAACATAAAAGATGTGCTGATTCCGATTCTGACATCCATTCTGTGGATGGAAGAGGACTCGTAGTCGTTGTCACGGTTATTAGTTGTTTTCTTTATTTGACTTTTAACGATTAGTTTACTTCTGTTTTTTTTTTATGGATTTTGTGTTTGGTTTTACACAATTCTGCCAGTATCAAGCAACATTATAATAGGGTTAATTTTATTGTTTTTCTCACGTGTTTGCCATTACCATTTTGGTCACCCGCTAAATAATTTCGTTGCAAGTATCCGCCCCTCACGTGGCATAGATGGTCAGCACGGACGTGGGGTTCGGCTTTGTGGGGATAGTTTACTTTTCATGATACTTTTTCACTGCTGAGTGAAGCATGCATTATACGTCGTTGCTTGAGTTTGGCATAATTTGTCTTCAACCAAACACAAAAAGCCATAAAAGAAGAAGTAGGACAAAGAGACTTCAACTTCGTCGAACGTTATTTACCGGTTCCTTGTTCTCTGACTTGTTTTTAAATTGAAGAATAAATGTTTATGGATTTCCAATTATAATTTATTTTCAAAAAATATATTGTTGGACCTAACAATCCTGGGATTCCGGCTCATTGATCGCGTTAGGAATACTACCCTACGCTCTCTGACTGTTATTGCCAACATTGGAGTTAGGACAGCCAGACTTTAATGGTAATGGGCTGGATGAATCCAGAGTGGTGGGCCAACTCAATCACAACTTGGGTACCTTTGTGACCTGGCTTTTGACCTTGGCTACTTGGGTACATATATACAAAGAAGTCGTGGTCGCGGTCGGCCACGAAGGCATTAGCGGGACGAATTAGACACCTTCCGAAAACATTGGTAGGACACCGCTTCCGACAGAGACGAATGGAAGAATTTGGGGGAGGCCTTTGCCCAGCTGTGGGACAAAAACTAAAAAAAGTACCGAACAAATGGAATCCTTTTAATTTTACGAAAACCCGTTGCTGTAGTACCCGTAGCCAAGTAATATAAATTTAAAGCCAGTTATGTACTGCCCACTCGGCCAGAGTGGGCAGTACATACCTGGCTTTAAATCGACCTTCGGTCGTGGATTTGATACTGGCCGAGCACTAGTGAATTTTCCTTTCTTGGATATGTGCACATATTAATTGTGCTTTATCAGCGAGGGAAATCATCATAGCTTATAGTTATTTTTTAAATACTATACATGTTACAGGTCACTTATTTCATCGTGAAGATACTCGTGGTTTACTTAGCTTTAGACTTTTTATTTCCTCTGACTAATAGCCGACCAAGCTGGGAGGATTGTATGAGTGCTGGGCATTTAATATCCCAGGCACTGGCAGCGTCCCTTACAGCATAAATACCAGTTGGTAGACGCTGTATAAAACGTCTAAGTAGTAGTTACACCATTTTTATCTCGAGAGCGGCTTAATAAATTTCAATGATTTTAGATTTTATGAATTTGTTTACGCCCGGAAACACAGACAGGCTATATACCATATCGTAACAGTTTACAGAAAATATAACTATTGTGAATTCAATTTCTCATACATATAACATAGATGATGTTAACTTTTTTGCTTGTCGAATATACGAGTATATTAATTCGTTCAAAATTTTTATTTTTGACTAAACGTAAATTCAATCCGGCTTATTTAGTTAGTAGTAGTAAAAAAGTTTTAGAGTAGTTGTAGAGTAGTGGTAGAATAGTAGTAGTAGTAGAATAGTAGTTAGTAGTTGTAATACTAGTAGAGCAGTAGTTAGTAGTTGCAGTAGTAGTAGGGCGGTACGAAGTTCGTCGGGACAGCTAGTTTATAATGAATGTTAAAGAAATCCGCGCTTTAAGCTACGGGTAGAAGGTTGTAAATCTAAAGTCTCCGTATAAAAGAATAAGAATAAAAGACGAAAAGAAAGAATGCCCTGAGGCTAAATATGGTTTGGGTATTGTATTTATCACTTTTCCGCAAAATGCAGTGAATTGTACCCTTTTAGGAGCCATGTTGCAGAAGTAGTCGTGGAGGATCGTCACGTCTCTAAGGCTACGTGATAGGGAAACTGAATCTACCTCGGCAATATGAGATGCTATATGGGTTCTGAATAAATATCGATCACTTATCGCGAGCGAGAATCGGGCAAGCATGTTAAAAGCTCTGTAAAGGAACCTGCAGCATATATCAGCATATGTGTATGCTACGCGTACTGAAACGTGGCGCAGCAGGTGGTATAGGGACAGATCAGTATACATACGCCACGTAGTGAGATGTGACAATATTTGTGGCGCTTAAACCAACTGGTTTGATACACGGTTAAGACGCATGAGGTTGCGGGTTCGATCCCCGCCGTGGGACAAAATGTTGTTTTTTTTCTATTAATATTTTTCCGGGATTTGGGTGTTTTTTTTGGTCATCAATCATCATCATCTCTGCCGTGGGACGTCCACAGCTGGACATAGACCTCACTTATAGATAAATAATAATAAATAAATAAATAAATAATGCTGCACAGATCACACAGCATCATCTAGCCCCAAGCTAAGCAGAGCTTGTGTTATGGGTACTAGATGACTGATATACTTAATACATTATACTACATAGATAGATATTTTTATTATATATAGAAAAACACCCAGAACACCCTGAACAAATATCTGCAGATCGTACAGACATTTGTCCCGAGGCGGGAATCGAACCCGCAACCCCTTGCGTCGCAGGCGGACCTTCGCCCGCTGCGCCACAGAGCTCGATTGTATTTATCATTGAAGAGATTGTTGCCATACTCGCTATGCTTTGTAGGATACATGGTGGTTGGGTTAAGACGGGAAGTGTCCAGCATAATCGTTTTTCTCCCCATATAACGGTGATATCCTTGAAAGATTGCGCCACCACAGATAAAACCGGCCAAGAGCGAATGAGACTTCACTTCAAATTTTTGAGCCCAATTTCCGCCCCTTTTTCAATCATAATAAGTATATTTTTGTACATTTTTATATTCTTTATTAGTAAAAAAGCGTTATCTTATACCGTTTTAAATTTCAAGTCGATAGCATCAATAGCTCTCAAGATATTCATTTGTGAAACACAGACAGACAAAATGATCCCATAAGGAATTCTTTTTACCATTTTGGTCCGGAACCCTAAAAAAGTAGGTAAATATCGTAGAATATCACAAATTTTGAAATAAAATCTGCAGACTTCCAGCCCTCATTATTTTATGCCCTGAAATATCAGAAATTTTCTGCAGACTTCCAGCCCTCTTCGCCTTACCTATTTTCTCAAATAATATTAGAGGTATATCTTCCTTATTATTCGATACAATGAGGAACAAAAAATAACAAGATCTTACCTTCATTATAAGAGTACAAACCATTCACGGTTGAACCTAAGCTTGTTACTAAGCCAATTACAGATAATGTTAAAAATTCATATATAATCCTAACGTTCAACGTAGGAAAGGCTCTGAAAGGTTTCTATTAAAATTTAAAATTCAGACTAAATCATGAAAACCAGCTGTGCTTCATAGTACATTCACAGCGTTGAAATGACTCCATTCATTTTCATAGTACTTTAATATGAATGAGAGCACATTATGGGAAGTTTTGTGAGAGAACCTAACTTCAGAATCACTGACAGGAAGGTAAAATGACTTGACTGTTATATGCAAAATATATTAAAAGTAATTTATACTATTTTTCAGTATTTTTTATACCAGTGTTAGTCAAATGTGCTATGTGTGTGCAGAATGGATCTTCTTTCTAGAAAAATATATGTTTATTAAACACGGACTTTACAACGAAGGAAAACATCGTGAAAAAACCTGCGGCTTAGTAATCTTCACAACTTATTACGTGCTAAGGGATTTCGGCTTAGTCCTTGACGTTTTATAAATCATCTTTTTAGTAGATGTGTAATTTACATTATACCTTCTGCTATTCCCGTTTCGCGTGCACTTCGACGTGAAGACCGCAGAGTTGGTGGACTACCTCAAGAAAAAGACCGGAGTGTTATTGAGGGTCGATACTGCTAAGGTATACCTTAGCAGGCTCTTACTACATCGTGGTACATACGTGGTATACCACCGAAAGATGAGCAGCAGCGTCTTTCCGTGTATCAACATCCTGTACTGCGCTCGCCAACCCGCCTGCCAAGCGTGGTGAGTATGGCAACTACCCCCCATGGAGATCCATCAGGGAGGCTTGTGTTCAGTAGTGGACGTTTTCACATTCGCCATTCCTGCTCTATCGACTCACATTTACTTCTTATTAGAACATGCTTTTGCTAAATGTTAGTTAGGTATCTATAGTACATAAAACGTTTTGGTTTGAACTGTAAGTTCTATGTATAATTGTTTTATAAATAAATAAATACATTACAGATACTCATGGTGTCAGTGACAGTTCGCTAACCAATATCCCATAATATTTGGGTTAACATAAAAAAATAGGAGGGCTCATATATTATGTCCATGGCGGAAGGCATGGCGTTAATAGCGTACACAATCCTTTTGTTATGAATATTTTCGGTTTGCAGGTAGAATAATAATAGTAGAGGTATATCCACATTTTTTATTTGATATTTGACATATCAAATATCAAATAAAAAATGTGTTAAGTGAGAGTGAAAGTGAAAGAGGTAGCTCGGGCAGCTACGGAAAAATGCTTAATTGATTAAAATAAATGCTTGAAAGCTTGTCTTATATACTTCTTCCATTGTTATGGATACGAGTCGTACGATTAATAAATCAAAACACCTTAAAAACGTATTTACCCGTGCCGTTGCCGTGGACACACGGCACAGCGTATGTATGCAATGGTATCGCATACGCTACTGTTAGAATAAGGTATACTTCAACAGTTAGTACAGAAGGTTGAGGATAGCTCAAAAACGTAAACCCCTAAAACAAAATGACTGTGAGTTTCTGGTTCACGTATTCCATTGTAACTTTTATGTCAAAGGCTCCTCGTAGTTAAACACGGCAAGTTTCAATTCAGGACGGTCATCGGTTGTCACCATCTAGAATGCACTATTTACTCTGCAACTAAATCAGACCAGACTCTGCGTTCTCAAGACAATACAGTCTCCATTAGTGAGTACCGAACACCACTAACAATGGCTTGCGAACAATGAGACATTTTCTCGTACAATAGCTTTTCCTGAATATTGTATTTGACTGAATCTGAGATTTGCAGTAGATGGTCTCCCTGCTACTTTGTATGGGTATTTGCTGGATATAATTATTCGGTTTAATACATTTGCAATTGGCGCATTACAGGAAAGAAAGGCGCGATAAGCTATACCCAATAGTGGGAAAAACTTCAAGTGCTTTACTTAATTAATAGCTGACCCGGTGCCCACTTCGTTGGGCAGTAATTTATAGCCTATGACACTCACAGATACTGTGGCTTTCTATTAGTAAAATAATTTTGAAAATCGGTTTAGAAGATCCAGAGATTACCCCCTACAACCTCACAAACTCACAAACTTTACCTCTTTGGGAAAACGGGGATTACTCACATAGTATTGTAACGTCGAAGATTATTCCCGACACGTGTCGATTTTCTTGAAAAATCGAAACGTGTCCGCGCCTGGGGCCGACCGGACACTGTGTCAGTGTCGTGTGGGCCCCACGCGCGGACGGGCATTCAATCCCATGATTTTCTTGAAAAATCGAAACGTGTCGGGAATAATCTTCGACGTTACAATACTACGTGAGTAATCCCCGTTAGTACAAAATGAATAGTATATCTCACGTTAATTTTGAAAGTAAAATAGTTAATCTTTATTATATTTTTAATAAAGTATCTATATTATAGTATAGTATAGACAAGGTGTTCTTTTATTTTGTAAATGGACGTTTCTGTGTGACTGAAATATGTGACCAATGAATAAACGCTTTTTGACTTTGAATCGCTTGGATTTGATGTATTTTCTTACGACGTATTTTTTTTATTTTTAAGCGTTAAATCAAGTAAATCGTGTGGTCTCAACGAATCGTTGAGGGTACTCGATTTAACTAAAAATTGTGTCAAAGCATATGTCAAAATACAGTTCTTCACATGGTCTTCACAAACTTTGCTCGCTCGATAATCCTTAATCTTTTGGTTATTTATATTTTTACTCTACTAATTTACCGAGTGGTTTGTACATCCGACTTTCAATCCGAAGGTCGTGGGTTCGATACCGGCAGTGCACCAATGGATTTTTCTTTCTTGAAAAATGTATGAGCACACTTAACACGTGCTTTAACGGTGAAGGAAACATTGTGATGAAACCCGCGGCTTAGTTAGCTTCAGACGTATTGACCTGTTCTTTCCTCTGAATAATAGCTGACTAAGCTGAGAGGATGGTATAGGTGCTGGGCAAGCCTAATCCATCTAACAATGTCCCAGGCACTGCAGCGTCCCGTACAGCATGATTACCAGTTGCTGACGCTGTATAAATCATCTATAATAGATGCGAAGGCCTTACTACTACTAATTTGATGCCTCCAAGAATTATGAAAACGTTTCAAGTTAGTCGTAGCAACTTTTCACAACTTACATTACTCTCTTAGCCAAAAGTTTCCGCGTAATAATACATTGCCTTCAATTAAAACTTACTTGTAACGAGGTACTACGGTACTGTCGCGGCATTGCAGGGGCTACTTTTCGTCAGGAATTACCCGCGCTATCTGGCTGACTTATCTCGCTAAGCGCTGATGCTATATTGCACAGCTATTTGAGTCCATATTTTAGTTCTTGTATCTGTAGCGTTGGGGCTTTTATTGCCAAAAGTTTCTTTAATTAACAGTTAAGGTTTTTATTCGGTACTAAGCTTAGGTATTTGGCTTTTAATTTATACTTCCTTAAAACACAAGATAAATGGATCTCTCATGGATCCCCAAGATCATGAGGGTTGTTGCCATACTCGCCAAGCTTAGCTGGCGGGTTGGAGAGCGCAATACATGATATTGATTCGCGTAAAGACGCTACTGACAATCTTCCTGGGGTATCCCTTGACGACTTACTTTACGGCATCTCCGGGTAAGAGAGGCGAGGCAACTTTCTACTGCCGGCACCCCACGGTAAGCATCTCCTTACAACCCACATTTATTATCTTTGCCAAAAGTTTCCGGGTACTTATGCATTTTTACTTTATGTACATTGGTTTTCAAAGTGCCTTAGCCATACCTACATACATAATGTTGGCAAGGACTCTTTATAAATAGTATGTGATGTAGGAAGTTTTAAAGTAAGATTGTATGGTATTTTATGGCATATAGTAAGCCACTGTCATGATTTCGTTAATCTATATTTTATCCCAGTATTTCCACGGGAACGGGAACTACACGGGTGAAACCTTGGAGCGCGGCTAGTTATTAATATATTTAGATTGAAATTTTCTTACAGTCTGAAGCCTACCTTATTATTAAGAATAAATAAGTAAATAAATAAATAAATAAATAATGCTGGACAAATCACACAGCATCATCTAGCCCCAAGCTAAGCAGAGCTTGTGTTATGGGTACTAGATGACTGATATACTTAATACATTATATTACATAGATAGATATTTTTATTATATATAGAAAAACACCCAGAACACCCTGAACAAATATCTGCAGATCGTACAGACATTTGTCCCGAGGCGGGAATCGAACCCGCAACCCCTTGCGTCGCAGGCGGACCTTCGCCCGCTGCGCCACAGAGCTCGTCAATAGAATGAATTTTATATACGGATAACCGTATATATATAAATACTTATACTTATACTACAGTATATAAATACTTCCTGTATTTCCTACGTGTGTTTCGATAACAGTACCAATCCTTAATGGGTCTTGATCTTATCAGTGCCTATTTATATTTTTAAAAATATTGTGATTTAATTTAACATTATATATATTGAATGTCTCATCTATTATATAATATTTTTTGTCATATAAGTAAAAAAATATGATTTGATAAATCAAACTTTTTATCCTTCATTAACTAATTATAATCAGTTATAATATAATGTATATACAGGGTTTCCCAGAATTGGTGGATAATCCTGCACATGCGTGTGCGGGGGAGGGGTTGGGGCCCTATCCCTAAAAAAAATTCTATTCCCAACAGTCCGCGGTCTACGACATTTTTTGTAAAATTTTGAAAAATCTTAGTTTGCCTCATATTTGCGGGCATCACGTCCGTTATATGAGGCCAAGTTCAGATTTTTTTCTTTTAACGTGTTCTCTAATAATGGCATTCCTAAATAACTTTAAAAAAACTCAACTTATTTAGGTTGGTAGTTAACTAGTGGTCCCTAAACATAAATTTTATTTCTGAAATGTATTTTACTTCTAATTTTGAGCACCTGTGGTGTAAAAAAAATGTAAAGGAGTTGTGTAGCCAACCACATAAAAAAATTACCTACATCATAAGGATTCTAAAACAGTAGCATACTACCTACTTTAATTGTAAAATTACTGAGCTATAGCTACTAATGTGTAAAAGTAGGCGTTTCATTACAAGATTGCAAAAGAAAAAAATAAAAGAAATAATCGTCAAAAAAGTATTTATTATAAAAATAATCATATGTTCAAATTGGGCCCTTTCGGCCCTTATTCAAGCTCTACTTTTTAAAAAAGATCTTTGTAATGTGTTATTATAATATTTTGAAGATATAATTCTGGCTGCTTCGGCGACGCGAAGTCGAAGGCTTGCCCAGCACCTATACCATCCTCTCAGCTTAGTCAGCTATTATTCAGAGGAAAGAACAGGTCAATACATCTGAAGCTAACTAACCGCGGGTTTCCTCACGATGTTTCCTTCATCGTTAAAGCACGTGTTAAGTGTGCACATACATTTTTCAAGAAAGAAAAATCCATATGTGCACTGCCGGTATCGAACCCACGACCTTCGGATTGAAAGTCAGGGATACCACTCGGCCAACACGGAAAACAAAAAAAGCATAAAACTTCTATAAAAGACCTTAGGTATTCTATGTACCATGTCTTTCATTTTTTTTTGTAATCACGAGTATATTGTACTCACGAGTAGTATTTTAAATACGCTATGAATTATGTAAAAATGTACATAGTATTCTGCCAAGAGTGGTAAGTATGGAAGCAACCCCTCATCATCAGAACGTAGTGTAGTAATCCATGATTTATTTTATTATTATTATTTATTTATGAGCCTGATTCTTCCCACTGCAGGGCAAAGGCTTCCCTTACCTCTCTCCACTGGTCCCTATTATGTGCTTTCTGGTGCCAATTTTCGCTGTAGAAGTCTATCTCGTCCCTCCATCGCCGCCTAGGCCTTCCACGTGGTCGTCGTTGTGAGGAAGAAGGCTTATTTCTAGCAGTGCAGCAGTGGACGGCTGAGATAACGATGGTGGTGTTTATAAGACTCGAAATGTATTTTTTTTTATATGCTACACGCAGTATTATCTTGTCTGCCCCAAACTGAGCAAACCTTCATAAACCCATAAGAACGATGTTATCGCGCAATATAATTCATACATAAAGTCGGACTTGACGCCCTTGCCTAGCGCGTGAAATTGGCGCCAGTCTAAAATGGGATCCCGAGCGACCATCCATCTCCAATCATTCAAAGATAAACTTTGCCCCCACCGAAATAAATTACAAATTACTTTGATACTTGAACTTTTCGATGCGTTCCCCAGGTACCTAAATGAGCTAAATTTCCAACTATTCAAATGTAAACCTTGTCCCTACCGAAATAAAATACAAATAACTTTGATACTATGAATTGTGAGTAACTGTGATTGAAAACTGGTTTAGTGGCTAAATCTTCCGTAATGAATGACTGTGCCACGAGGACGAGTTCCACAGGGTTCAATCCTAGGACTTATTTATTCTTTTTGTTTTTATACAGCCGATATAATTAGTAACTTTGAAAATAGTAAATATCATCTGTATGCAGACGATCTGCAACTTTATATAATCATACAAACAAAATCAAATCGATGATGCCCTTGTTAATTGAATACAGATATAGACAGATTGGCGGACTGGTGTGACCGTAATAGCCTTTCCTTGAACCCACATAAAACAAAATTTCTCGTCCTAAAAATAAGAGAAATTAAATTATCAGGCATAATTCTAAGGTACATGTAACTCATCTACAAGTAACTCATCTACAAGTAACTCGCTCTATGAGGACGCCTTTTATATTATATAAGGCGTCCTCATAGAGCGAGTTACTTAGGTCCGTAATTTAGGTTTGTTAATGAATGAAACCTTACATTTTGAGAATTATGTTTTACAAACAGCACGTAACTGTTTTTAAAGACTCTCAGTGCTGTATAAAATGCGAGACTTTTTTGAGAAGTAATGCTTTGAGATTTGCTTATTTTGTCGAAACTCTCGTATGTCGACAATGTTTTTGGACAGTGTTTGTTGAGTCGCTCTAAGAAACTCGTACAGCGTGTACAGAATGCATGCATACGCTTTTGTTTTCTGTCATTTTAATTTATCTGTATACCTGTGAGTCGTAAATAAATAATTTCTTATTCTTACTCTTACACTAGAAATCTTCGATGCGTTCCTCAGATACACTGAATGAGCCAAGTCCCGTCAAAGTTTTTTTTCGAAATGATAAAGCCAACATTTTTGACTGTAGACAAAATGACCTTAGAAATAATAGAACAAGGTTAAATTAAGCATTAAACAATCATCGACACAACAAGAAAATAGGCCATCACCATCATATCAGCCGTAGAACGTCCACTGCTGGACAAAGAACTCTCTTCGTTCAAGTCACCGTTCAAACAAAAATAACTAAAAACGTTCATAGGTTACACCGGACGCGGTGACCGAGAACAATAACATAACACGTGGGATTGTTTTGATTGTTTTAGTTTTGGGCAATATTTGTTGCCTGGACAATTTGAGTCGCTAGGAATTATAATGGCTTGTAATGTTTTTGGTCAAACAGATAAGAACACTAATACACTTATAGCTTTTAACGTCCCTCGTTTTTTTCGGCAGGGGCTATAAATATATTTCAGCTAATTTCAGTGTTTCTAAGATTGAATATTTAGCCTTGATTAAACTACGTTAAACGCCTCGAGCCATGACTCATGTACATGCATGCTTGCCTAAAGCTAAATTAAGATCTTTCTTGGATATAAAGTAATTATATCTAGTTACTAGGCATTGAAGCGTTAATTACCTTCTGTCTGCTATTGAGGATTTACCTAGAATTATGAGTTGTCTTTCATCAAAATCCATTTCCAGGGATCAGTGTTATCATTGTTGAGATAAAGATTATGATAAATAACAGGTATTTATTTTGTCACTATAAAACATAAGTTAAATAAAAAGTTAAAATAATCAATCATCATCATATTGGCCATACTAGCCACAGTGGGACGCTGGCAGTAGAATGTTGCCCCTCCTCTCATGCCCGTGGATGCAGAAGGAGCCTGCTAAGGGATACCTCCGGAAGATGGGCAGTATCGTCTTTCCGTGTATCAACTTGCCAATCCGCCTGCCAAGAGTGAGTATGGCAACCCGTCATGGAGTCCAATGAGGGAGGCCTGTGTTCATTAGTAGACGTTTTATGGCTAAAATTATGAAAATGATGATATCAGCCATAGAACGTCCACGTACACAGCTGGATAAAACCTCATAGATCGCCAAGATCACAAGGGGTTGGTTGCCATACTCGCCACAATTAAGGGATTCCAAATAATAACTAAGTTTCAAATCGGTCGGATGGGAACATGAAGTGCGGTCAGGCGTCTGTCACTCGCACAAGGCCACGCGTTAAATGCCTACTGCTTTGCGCAACACCGGTGTTGCAAGGCAGTAGGCTGCCACACGCCCACTTGAGCGCACGCACGTTAAATGCGTTCATTTAGATGTCAAAAGCGCGTCGTAACTATTGTGCAGTGGATGGATGCCAAATTCAAAGATCTAATGATACATTTTCATTTTTTTTCAAGAGACGAAAGAAGGTAAGGTAAAAGATATTTTATATCTCAAGTTTTTAGAATTATTTTTTCCCTTTCCTATAAAAATGAACGTAGGAAGGTACTATGTAAATATTCGTAAATAAAAAAGTAAGGCCTTTGCATCTATTATAGATGATTTATACAGCGTCAGCAACTGGTAATTATGCTGTACGGGACGCTGCAGTGCCTGGGACATTGTAAGATGGATTAGGCTTGCCCAGCACCTATACCATCCTCTCAGCTTAGTCAGCTATTATTCAGAGAAAAGAACAGGTCAATACGTCTGAAGCTAACTAAGCCGCGGGTTTCCTCACGATGTTTCCTTCACCGTTAAAGCGTGTTAAGTGTGCACATACATTTTTCAAGAAAGAAAAATCCATTGGTTCACGGCCGGTATCGAACCCACGACCTTCGGATTGAAAGTCGGGGATTCAGCTATTAAGAGTGTTGTTTTGTATACAAAAATAACTACCTATTATCTTTCACACACAACATAGGTCATCGCTTTCCAGATCAGCGTTCCTTCAAATCGATTATGGCTTTAAAAACAACAGTCCTAAAATCAAGTATCATAGGATCATAGGTACCCACCGGCGAACAAGATTCAAATCTTTGCTGGCGAAGAATTTGAATATCTAGGTAAAAGAACAATAATAGTATAGGTGTGTAAAGTATGGTGTGTACCTAGTTCGTTATGTCAAAGAATATAACTACTACCATAGTATACCTATTACTACTGCGTACGGAGAGTAGGTAGGCACTTACCTCCCTATACAAAGGTCGCTGATTTTCTTAACCGACTTAATAAAAGAGGAGGTTCTCAGGCCGTCTGATTTTTTTATTTGTTTGAAAACTTTGTCGTTTATTAACTATATTGGATTAAAGGGTATTTTACCTTTATTATTATCCCGACGTTTTGACCTGGTCGTGGTCGCGGGAAGACTGCAATCCGGTCGAAACGTCGGGATAATAATAAAGATTATTACGCGATAAATACCCGTTAATCCAATATAGTAGGTAATAACGTGTTGTGATCGCGAAATTTTAAAAAAATACTTTTGTTTATATTATTATTAAACTTAATTATATTTGAGCAACCAATAAAAATAAATGTTTTTTCACCACATTCGTTTTATTATAAAAATCATCGTAGAAGCAACCCTAGCCACTCATTCGATGCCGCGTCACAGATTACTTGCAAGTAGGTTCTTTTTTTTTAGGTGTGGAAATCATCTTATGACTTCTCCCGCTCTCCGAGTCAGACTTTTACTGACTAAAACCACACCTGTGTCCTTCAGTTGCCCCTTGCGTTCAAGGACTACGGGTTTCCTTTTCAGAAATTCCCCGCGGTCCTAGCTTGCGGGCATCGGCCCTTTTGGGCCCTGCCCGCAAATATTTAGGTTTTGTAGCATCTCTTTGAGGAGCGCGTGGTTCACTACGCGCTGTTGACGACTGGGCTTGGTCTGGTCGATTACCGGACAGCCGGACGGCGAGCTACCCATTGCTCGGCGTCCGCAAGCCCGCGTCTACCGTGGCTGGTAGTCGGGGTCGGAATCTCGGTGGCTGGGGCGTGAAGACGTTCGTTCCCTCACCCAAGCGGCCTTCTCCTTCGCTAGCATTACTGCTTCGCAGAAGGAGGCGACCGCCTGCCACTCCTCCTCACTCCGGACCATAGCCTGAACCAGGGTCCGGCGACTTGCAAGTAGGTGAGGCGGGTGAGCAAAGCAATCTCAACTCTATGCTTGCATACTTATGGCTTATGGTACACTCTTTCGCGCTGTGAACTGCTAGTATTATTAATACGATTTTGTAGGCTAGTATTTTCGCTTTTGTATTGGAGTGATGTGTCTGTTAGTTTCTGTAATCTGTGTTGCGGTCCAGAGTTATAGACTGGATTGTGAAGGAATAACCATAAAACTGGGAAGTATTGATTTTCAACTAACGGGTGTCAGAGGACCGAAGGGATATGGTTGTTAAAAAGAGTTATTTTACAAAGGTTTTTAGTTTTTATTGACCTATATTTTTATATTTCTTTCTCGAGTACTCACGAGCAAGCCACCGACCATCGGTGCAAGCTTTTTGTCGTCGAATTTTGAAAAAAAATATATATAAATATATAATATGCGTTAACAAAGAGGCCACTACTCAGCACGAGCTATTGCAGAGCATTTTGGGGGCATGTCTATTGTATACTGGATAATAAGCTTCCATAAGCTCTCAACGTACTAGTGATTCAAAATTTTTTTTATTGGAGTCGGTTAAAAATAGGACTGGGTTCTACAAGGCTGACAATACAAATTTTTGACGTCCGTTTTTGGTTTTAACAACTAGTTGAGACGCGGAAGGTTGTTCGATTTCAGGTTTGCAACAGGCGTATATCTCGCGATCAACGCTGCAATAGGCGTAAATTTCGCGATCATCGCTGTCAATGGTCAATTTTGTAGTATATAAAGAAAAAAAATACGTTTGACAGCGATGATCGCGAGATATATGCCTGTTTCAAACCTGTCGCGAGATACGTAATCAGCGTGCCGGTCTTGGTTGCAACGTTGCGTTGGCGCTGCGAGAATTGTCCAGCGTTATTTATTATCTCTACCTATCTACTAACTTTATTAACATACATATAACCGGGTATTTATAGTCTTCCCGGGACCATGCTTGGTGCAATCCAAGCGAAATGTCGAGAAATAATAAAGGTAATGTACGCAATAAATACCCGGTTATATGTATTTTAATAATGTGTTGTGATCGCGAAAGTTTAAAAAAGACAATATCTACTAACCGTTGAAATTAGCTGATAAGAATATGGGTCACTTTCTATTATATTTTGGTGAAGTAAGTACTGTTATGTGTTAAGCCAATCCAACCAAATCTTTTATATACTAAAACCTTTACAAAATAATATATATTTACAGCAAATTCTAAGACCTTACCTCCCGTGCTAGTTAAAAACTATGTTACGGCACGATAAGGTGTATCAAACTACGTGCACATATAAAACTACATCACAAGATCGTAGATACATATAAGTACATTATACATATATGTCAAAGAAATACATAATATAGAATACTATAACACCTTAATACACTTAGTTAGGTCATCAGATTAGACACGAGACAATAATTGTAGTATCTTTAATGTGCAAATTGTACAAAGTGACTGTGATATTATTGATACCTATATATATATATATATATATATATATATATATATATGATATCTCGGGACAAATGTCTGTACGATCTGAAGAGGTCAGAATCAGGGTGTTCTGGGTGTTTTTCTATATATAATAAAAATATCTATCTATGTAGTATAATGTATTAAGTATATATATATATATATATATATATATGTATATGATATCGGTACAAAAGGCCTTCACATATCTTATACATGATTTATACAGCGTCAGCAACTGGTATTCATGTTGTACGGGACGCTGCAGTGCCTGGGACATTGTTAGATGGATTAGGCTTGCCCAGCACCTTTAACATCCTCCCAGTTTAGTCGGCTATTAATCAGAGATTTAGTTTCCTCTGCAATCAGAGGCGATTCAGAGGCTTCTATTATTGCAATAATAAAAGTAAAAAACTAAAACAAAACTTAAGCTTAATGCAGATTAGATATCGGTTTGTTTTGTACCTATACGATACATTAGACGCTTACGTGTATTCTTGTATTACTTAATTGTAATTATGTATAACGTCGCGGGGTTTCAGCAAGATGAATCTGTTAGGGGAATTTGAGACCGAATTCCTGTAGGAAGGCAGATAATAATAATAGTAGGTAAGCCAAATACTTAGAGTAGATACATAAGTACATAAGCACAGAGTAGATACATAGAGTAGGTACTTAAGTACTTACATAGTTTGTAAAGCTACATCGCTACTTATCTTAAGTATGTAAATCCGGTCAAAATAGTGTACTTATAATATGTACTGTATTGTTTCAGCTATTGTCTTATCAATAATAATGGTTTCTTATTGAAAATTTATTATGAGAATACATGAGGGCTACGCACAAAGACACATACATTTAAACGCAAAATTTATTTAAATTCTTACGATGTCATTTCAATTACTGAGAGCTGGTTTTTGTATGGCATTTTTGATAGCGAACTTATTGATGACCTACATAATTTGGAGACGCGATAGGGATTACGTAAGGACGAGGCAACAATATGGGGGTGGCGTCATTATGGCAGTTTGCAGAGATCTTTGTGCATTGGCTCGGCCGGAATGGCACTCTTCTGCAGAGGATATTTGGATCACCGTAACCACTAAAAATAATAATCAAACAGTCAATAAAATTCACTTTTATTGACTGTTTGATTACGCTCCAAGTATTTTTTTTGATAAGGAGGTTTTATAACGCTGAAAACATCAACAAATTTATAAACTGCCTACAAAATTTATCAATCTTTGAAACTTACTCAGAAACAAATGTCCACTCGGCTTATGAAAATTTCCATGACTATCATGACTATTATTACTTTTCACTTCATTAGAAAAAAAAATATCAAATGAAAATAGCAAATCAAAATGAATTCTACGCTACAGATACTACGGATCAAAAACCCTGACGAATAAAATATAACAATATAAATATAACAATATAAATAAAAAAATAATAATATACAAAATATTCGCGGCTTGTTCGGAATTGTATTGGATTGACCCATAAAAATACACAAAGAAAAATATCTAAAAAAATCTAAAAATATCTGCAAAACTTCATGGAATTTACTTAAGCAAAAATTTAATGAACCAAATATTCTTAATCTAATAAACGACATCGAGAAAGACAATGGTATTATTTTGAACCCGCCTAACATAGCGGAAGAATTTACTAATAATTGGATTGACTCGACCAACAAAATAAACAATAACCTGCGTATTACCTACAAAAATAATAATTGCAACAGTATGTTGTTAGAGCCATTTAGCTATAACGAAGTAAAAAATATAATTTTAAATATTAATAATTCCAAATAAGTAGACTACGATGGTATCTCTACATATATTTAAAAAAATGTGTTAATGAATATAAGTATAATAAAATTATTACATTTTTTTTTTTATAATTTTAGTTATTATTGTTTAAACATTATATAATAATTGCGTAGTACCTCAATTTCAACATTTGCATACCGAATAGTCCGGTCAAGTGTGTGATACCTATCTATAAGCATACAAACATCTGTGTTTCGACCATACTTGAGGCAAATAAATTATTTCATTTAATTTCATTTCATTTTGCACCTTGTATCTATGTAATGAAAATTTGGGAAATTCTTTTAACACACAACTCTATAACTCTGCTGATAAGCTGTCATCTAACATTTCGTCTTGTCCTATGATGTTTTTGTATTTTTAGGTGATTTTAATCTACCAAATATAAACTGGCTAAGTAGCGGAGATACTTTTTACCCTACCGGAATTATAGGTAACAGTCAAACATATTTCTTCGACACTCTATCGACATTTAATTTAACTCAATTTAATTTCAGTAGCAATTTAAATAATAGAATATTAGATTATGTAATTAGTAACGTAGATTTAGCAGTCACTGTTAGCACTTACTCATTGGTATCAGAAGAAGAACATCACAAAACATTACTTATAGTTATAACAGTAGATAATTCAAAAAGTGAGCCACTTACATCAAATCCACGGCTGAAATACATGTACCATTCAGGCGATTTCGATAGTATTAATGCATGTTTAGTAAGTCGTGTTGGCCGAATGGTATGTACCACCGACTTTCAATCTGAAAGTCGTGGGTTCGATAGCGGCCGTGAACCAATGGATTTTTCTTTCTTGAAAAGTGTAAGTTCACATTTAACACGTGCTTAACGGTGAAGGAAACATCGTGAGGAAACCCGCGGCTTAGTTAGCTTCAGACATATTGACCTGTTCTTTCCTCTGACTAACAGCTGACTAAGCTGAGAGGATGGTATAGGTGCTGGGCAAGCCTAATCCATAAAACAATGTCCCAGGCACTGCAGCGTCCCATACAGCATGATTACCAGTTGCTGACGCTGCATGAATCATCTATAATAAATGCAAATAATGCGTGTTTATTGCACAACTATTACTGGGATTCTCTCTTATATGACAGTATTATAGAGTATTCGCTCAGTAACTTTTGTAATACAAGATGTATGATTTTCGTACCAAATATTCAAAAATATTTTAACGCCTCCTCCCCTCACTGGTATAATTCGCCTCTTAGTAAAATGCTAAAAGAAAAACGTATTTTTAAAAAAATATCACCCAAAGCACTTTTGGTCTTTTGTAAAATCAAAAAAACGTGGTTTAACTCTTACCCATCTCCCTTATATTTGAAAGACAGTCTACTGAATCTGGAGAGGGGATCTGAGACTTTTTTTCTAAATATTTCCACTCAAATTTTCAGTCTCAAAGCTCCACTCCATTGCATTGTGACCAAAGTTACAGCTCTATGGAAAATTATTACCCAGGTACCATAGACAATATTGAAATCAAACCAGCCAGCATTTTTTATTTGCTTAAGAAACTAGGAACGTTTCAAAGGGGTTCGGGTCCTGATGATATTACTTCATTATTTATTGTAAAGTGTGCTGAAAGTTTAGCCTATCCATTAAATTTACCTACATTACACCCATACACAAGAGTGACAGCAAAAGTGAAATTATAAATTACAGACCGATATTAAAGCTGTGCATATTTGCGAAAGTTCTCAAAAAAATTGTTTTCAAGGCTGTTTATACAACCCTGTCGACTGCATTCATCTCAGAGCAGCACGGCTTCTTGCAAAATCGTTCAATTACCTCCAATCTCTCGTCTTTTAACTATTATACCACCCTGAACATAGATCCTCGAGGCCAAGTTGACGCTATTTTTACAGATTTGACAGCATTTGACAGAATAGACCATCAAATGCTATTACAGAAATTATTCAGAGCAGGAATCCATGGAAATTCGTAAAGGTGGTTTACTTCTTATATAGAAAATAGATTGCAAGCTGTAGTGCTCAATGGGTTTTCTATTTTTCGTAATTATAAAATCTTAATACTTTATAAATAAAATCCTAATACAGTATGGATTGTACCATCGCAAAGTAAACCATTTTAAGACATGCAGAATCAGCTACATCCCTAAGATTTCGGAAAACAAAAATCAGTTTCCTTATTTTCGAGACTGTGGTTTTAGTTTGGGCTATCCAAGAAAGCTGACAATCCAAATAAACACCTACATATTTTATTACCGACGCACGGGAAAGATAAATACAGGAACAAGAACTATTTATGTTTAGGTCCTTGAGCAGGTGTAAAGAAAACGACGGTGGGGACTGGGTACGGGAAGAGGTAGAAAAAGTAACAAATTTAGTTTTGCCAGTGTTATAAAATTTGTAAATTTTGCGAGAGTCATTTAAGAACTAGGGCAGAGAGCCAGTTTCAGCAAACACTTTAGTCTCTTCCCAAGTCTGACCACTTACAATAAGTGCAGTGTCGCCGGCGTGAGTAAAAATATTACAATTATAAGATGTTATTAAACATAAATAGTTATATATAAAATAGTATACATATATATATATATATATATATATAATAAAAATAGTAGGTCCTAGTACACTACCTTGTGGCACTCCGTAGTTGTGCGCTGATAGTACTATTAATAGAGACCATTTGCTTACGTTCTGACAAGCAGCTACAAAACATTTTTTTTACGTGTTCTCTGACACTGATTTGTTCCAATTTATTAATTAATACTGGATTCGACACAGTGTCAAAAGCCTTACTTAAATCAAGAAAAATACCGATTTTTAAAGGTTTTTATCCAGATTCTGAACAGCTGCAGATGTGAGGGAATTATCCAATCAATCAATCATTTATTTATTTTAAATATTTACAAAGTATTACAATTTTAAGCGCAATTTTCAAGACCTTACCTCCCGTGCTAGTTAAAAACTGTGTTACGGCAAGGTAAAGTCTCTCCAGTCACACACATACAAAAATACCTTACAAACCGCGTCTTCTGTGGACCCAGTGCTTCTAAAGCCGTATTAGTTATCAGCCAAAATGTGTTTTTCATCAAGAAACCGCATGAGTCTATGTTGATAATTTTTTCTAAAATTTTAGATAGAACTGTTAGGACGGATATTGGCCTGTAATTATTTACATCATCTTTGGCACCTCCTTTATGTACGGGATATACTATTGCCTTTTTGAAGACGCTTGGAAATAAACAATTAGACAAGCAAAGATTAAAAATGTATTCAAGTATAGGCACAAGGACATATTTTGACTACTTGATAACTGAGGTAGGTATTTTATGTTTCTTATCAGGTACCGCTGGAACGACGATTTAGAAAGCAGGAGATTGGTGCCGTCAACTTTACCTACTGTACAAAGGAAAGTCATAGCTGAGAATATCTAGTGCCCGAGGCCAGGGATCCACTTTGGGTCGTCGCGCCATTAAGAAAACACGGTATCTACCTTTTAAAAGTTTTGGTTCAAAGTTGTTTTAAACCTTTGTTTTCTGCTGCATGCCGCATCGAAAGCCATTTCTAGTTAATTGGAAAAGTTACTTAGGTGTTGTTTTATTTCTTTTCAGCACGAAAAGTTTTAGTAAACTGGCCTGCAGATCCTTATTTGATCAGCAATGTGTTTTGGTTCAGACTTAAAAAACCCTTTCACATCTCTAAGGCTGCCTGTTGTATAACAAACTGTTTTTTAATAGTTCTTTTATGGTAAGCAATAAAGTTGTCTATCTTTTTATTGTAGATAATTTATTCTTCGTCAGCAATTAGTATTTATATTGTACGGAACGCTGAAATTTCTGGGATATTCTCAGATGCATTAGGTCTACCTAGCACCTATACTGTCCTCCCAGTTATTCTGTTACTCAGGGCGGAGACAATTGCAATAAAGCAAAGATCAGAATACGGTCCAGCGGTCTAGCCGACATCCACTGCTGGACATAAGCCTCCCTCATGGATCGCCAAGTACTGAGCATGGAGTGGTTTTGCTATACTCACCAGCCTTGGCAGGTGGATTAGCGAGCGCAGTACGCGATGTTGATACATGAAATAACGCTGCCGCCCATCTTTCGAAAGTATCCCTTGGCAGATCCTTACTACATCCAGGGGCAAGTGAAGATGGGCAATGTTCTACAACCAGCACCCCGTGGTAAGGACCGGCATCATTCTACTGTTATGTTAAACATTATATTCTTAAATTACCGATGCATTTTATACCTTATATTGTTCAGCGGATATTTGTACTTATATTTTAAACGTTTTGACAGAATTGTTAAACTTTCGAGATTTCTTGACATATTATTAGTTTTTAAACAAGCATTGGTAAGGGGGTATCAGAAAAGGGGACGAAGGCCTCAAATGGTCGCCAAATGATATTTTTGGGTTTTTTGACGTTTTCGGCCATTTGAAGACTTTTAATTTTTGAGGACCTTTTGAGGTCACAATAACTCCGGTCCCTGTGACCCTAGGCTCACCAAAATCTACTAACTAAAAGGTGCTAACAAAAAAGATTTCATATAAATCGGTCAACGCGTTATGTTGTAATCGTCTCATACACAGACAGACAGACATGCAAACAGACAGACAGCACTATGCATATTAAGGGGGATAAAATATAGGGAGCCTTAAAAACAGGATTTTATCACGTAGGTACCGTTTTTATTATTTTCCCGACGTTTCGACCGGATTGCACCTGGTCATGGTTGCGGGAAGTCTGAAGTTTCAGGGAGCTACCGCCGCGAATTGATGGTAGGATCGACGACTATACTTAATTTGTCTTCAGAATCAGAAACGTCGGGAAAATAATAAAAAAGTACGCGATAAAATCCTGTATTTTGAAGCGTTTTTGATAGACACTATCACAATTAACCACGCCTTAATAGCCGGATAAGACGCTAGAAGTTGCGGGTTGGATCCCCGCTCGGGAAAGTATTTGCTTCTCGCTCTTCATTATTTGCCTCAGCTCTAGGTGTTTCCTACGTATCATCATATTTTTCATAATTTCAGCCGTAAAATGTCCACTACTGAACACAGGCCTAACCCCCCTTCCACCACTCTTGTCTAAAAAACCATGCAAATTAGAGAGTTCGCTATAATTTTCCTTTAAACTTTACATACACTTCAAGCTATAAAATTGTCATGGGTGTATCTCTGGAAACCTCAGAGATAAGGGGGGAACGGTAGTTTTATCAACATTTTTGTAAATAACTCAAACACAATATGGCTTAAAGGAAAACTAAAAACTGATTATTAATGTGCAAATGAATACCTTTCATAATTATGACACCCCACATCACCTAGTAACTTCACAAAAAAAATTAAAACCCTTCTTCCACTCCCTTTTTCTTAAAAACTATGCAAATTAGAGAGTTTGCTATAATTTTCCTATAAACTTCACATACACTTCTATTAGCTATCAAAGTTTCACGGGTTTATCTCTGCAAACGTCGGAGATAAGGGGGGAACAGCCGTTCTTTCAACATTTTTGTAAATAACTCGGAAACGATACAGATTAAACGAAAAATAAAAACTGTTTAATAATGTGCATATGAATACCTTTTATATAATACCCTACACGACCAAGTAACTTCACTTAAACATTTTGAGATCCTCTATCCGTCCCCTGCAATCATAACAAGAATTTAGTTTAACATTTTCATATATTTCATATTAGGAAAAAAGTGTAATCTTTAACCATTTCAAATTACAAGTCGATAGCATCAGTAGGTCTCGAGATATCTATTTGTGACAGACAGACAGACAGACAGACAGACAAAGTGATACCATAAGGGTTCTATTTTACCATTTTAGTCCGGGCAACAAGAGCTAGCATGGGCTGGGGATAAAACTTTTGTCCACCGGCTATTTCCACTGACAAGGGATAAAATTATTTTATCCACCTGCCAAAGCACGGCAACAGGAGGAAAGAGAATTATATCACTTTTTGACATTAGACGTGGATACTCACCCCCCGCCTTTAGCATGGCGACTAGTGGAAGAGAAAAATTACAGATATTTTGACGTAACAAAGGAAGCAATTTGTCCTCATCTTTAGATGGTGGGTTTAAGTATATCTCTTGAAGAAAATATAATTAATTGTAATATAAAATTGTTGACGACCTCTGTGGTCTAGTGGTTCGAGTACCGGACTGCTGATCACGAGGGCGTGGGTTCGATTCCCACGGAACACAAATATTTATGTGATGAGCATAAATGTTTGTGTTGGTCTGGGTGTTTCTTATGTATAATAGGTATGTATGTATTTACAAAAAAAAAGTATATAAGTATTAATATCCATTGTCTAGTACCCACAGTATAAGCTTTGCTTAGTTTCTTTGGCTACCAATGAGGTACGGGTCAAGACCGTGGGCTAGCAATTGCTCAAACAACTGTCAGCAAGTACCTGACCCAAGTTTCTAAGGCCATCATCAGAATGTGAGCAGCAGCAGCAATGTTTGATTCACCTCAAGTGAAAAAGAACATATTCTCAATGTTTTTTTTTTAATTTCAGACTGATGCCTAAGTGGATAGCTTTCCCAGCAACAGAGCAAGCCAGGCAAAGGTTGCCCACGGGATTTTGTGAGAAGCATGGTTTGCCTGATATTCTAGGAGCTGTATGATGATGATGTAATAAAACGATGAAAGTACTTTGGTTTACGATGATAATATTCTCGACTTTTTTGTAATTGAATAAATGTTTTCTTATAATGGCAATAATTTCGGGGACAAGCGTTTCCCCTGGTTTGTCCACCGTGAATAGTTTAACCACCCATGTCGCCATGCTCGGAGGGTGGACAAAATTGATAGAGGAGAATAGCATTTTGTCCTCTCCCCGTGGATAAAATATCTCCGGCCATGCTAGCCCTGCTGATATTAGTGTTTATGTCGCAGTGTTATACAGTAAAATTTATGTATAATCACGTATCTGTAATAAAGGCTTAAATAATAATAATAAACTGTTGTTGCATGCACACATGATCACTTAGAAATTCAGAAATTCATTCATTTATTTCCATAGTTTTCAATACAAAACATAGACACGTCAACTTGAAAAAATTAAAATAAAAACATATTTAATCTTATGTTAACAGATAATAAGGCACATGAATGAAGCTGTTCGCTTCCCTGATTCACTTATTTTCACAGCCTTGTAGAACGCATCCTAAACAAGTTAGTCTCTACAAACAAACATCGTCCACACACACTCACAAAAACGGGAGTTTTAATAATAATTCCCTGTTCCGTGAGTTCATAACTTTAGTTATTCCTGTTTTCATTAAAAGTCGAGAGACCGCCGCCGCAAAAAGTGAAATCGTGCAACGATTGCTGAATACCAAAACGTAAAACAATTTGCAATCAGAGTTGCCTACAGCGAATAAATTAAAAGTCACCAGTACTAAATTAGAGGTTTTCGAATAATTGAGATTGTTACTTACAAGGTAACCTTAAATTCTACCTTGTGGAAGCGAAATTTTTCGTAACGTTTGTTTTTATAATTTTTTGCAATAAAGTAAAAAACTTTTTGTAACAAATGCTGCGAGTTTTGCTTGAAGTTTTACCGCCAGTGGCACTTATTAAAAGAACAGGAAAAAAGAGTCATGTTATTTTCGTTAGATATAAAAGTAGATATTCTTTTCAGTTTCTCGTTACTAACTAGGGCTTCGTTTTCTAGACTGACCATTAGCTGAGGCACAAAGAAATCCAATTCCTGGATTTTTCAATTCCAAATGCTTCTAATATTGTAAAATAGGTAACTCAGTAACTAGCCGTGGGCTGCTTGGCAGTAGAATGTCGCTTCTCCTCTCTTGCCCTTGGATGCAGTAATAACACAGATTACAGAAACTAAGCTGTCAAGGGATACCTCCGGAAGATGGGCAGCAGCGTCTTTCCGTCAACATCCCGTACTACACTCGCCTACCCGCCTTCAAGCGTGGCGAGTATGACAACAACCACTGATGAGCTATCGCCTATGTCCAGACTGCTCTCCACGTCCACTGCCAGCAGAAAGCAATCCTATGACTGAGACGATGATTATGATGATGAGGTAACTTAATCAGCAGTCTTTGCTCGCTCTGTACTTACAAGGTACTTACTTCCAGATTTCCAAAATTGCCGCAAATTAGAAGTAATTAGGTAAAACACTTAACTACTTACGTATGTTGATATTGCAGAACAAAGCTCAGCATAACATAATGCTTCAAATCGTGAAACTCAAAATAGTATTTGTTCAATATCCGTACCAAAAAGATACAGATTAAAGCGCACTAAATAAATTGGAACCAACCTTCCCTTTTTGCATTTCAAGATCATAACGAAGAATCAATTTGCAGTGCTACGCTTTGTGTAGCCATTTCTTTTCATTTGGCCGTGATCCAAAATTCTGTGCATCCTCCGTATCTGCTGACCTCTACCCACAAATCTGTCACGTGTTACATAAAGTTACTGTGCCGTGTATTTTTGCACAGTTCTATTTTACAAAATGCTCGTGCATTTTGTATCGGGAACATTTTACTATATGTGTGGATATGTTGGCTGGTGATGTAAGCCCCAACAGTTTAAACTTTAACTTCATCAGGATGGGCTTTGCGCAGCGTTTCCTTCACGCGCTAGAACCTAATTTAATAAACAAAAATTAAGACCTTTCGATCTGTTGAAGAATTGTAGATGATTTATACAGCGTCAGCATTGTATTCATGCTGTATAGGACGCTGCAATGCCTGAAACATTGTTAGATGGAATAGGCATGCCCAGCCCTAAAATCAGCTAATTCAGCTATTAAAGGAAAGAACAGGTCAATAAGCCTGAAGCTAACTAAGCCGCGGGTTTCCTTACGATGTTTTGCTTTATTTATTGAAAGAAACACAATTGAACTAACAGACTAAGAATGCATTACATTCAAAAGTTAGTTTATAATTAATTAAGGCTAAGAATCTAATTTATTCAAATAGGTATTAAAGTATTAAGAAATACCGTTAAAGCACGTGTTAAATATTAACGTATTCTTTTTATGAAAGATCGGTACGATCGAGTCGTGGTACATACCACTCGGCCAACATAGCCTAATATCTACTAATACTGCTAATACGTCGTTCGCTTCGCTCACTCGTTCGATAAATAATGCTGTAACAATCATACAATGTATATTATGTATTATATATATATTATAGTATATTGCCGTGGGGTGCCGGCAGTAGAATGTTACCCCTCCTCTCCTACCCGTGGATGCAGTAAGAGCCTGCTAAGGGACACCTCCGGAAGATGGGCAGCAGCGTCTTTCCGTATATCAATATCCCGTACTGCGCTCACCAACCCGCCTGCCAAGCGTGGTGAGTATGGCAACTACCCCTCATGGAGATCCATGAGGGAGGCCTTAGTTCAGTAGTGGACGTTTTACGGCTGAAATGATGATGATGATATTATGTATTTAAATATCCACTGTGCTCGCCAATCCGCCTGCCAAGCGTGATGAGTATGGCAACCACCCCTCATGATCAGTACTTGGCCATGAGGGAGGACTTTGTCCAGGAGTGGACGTTCTACAGCTGAGATGTTAATGATATCACACAGCGCTTTGAAGCTGTATGTATGTGATTACTGATTATATACTGTTATATACTATACGCATACATACGCTGTCTCGCATGGCCTGGGTATTGACGGGTATTGGTTAGCGAACTGTCACTGTCACAATGGGAGCTGTCATGTGAGCCGTAAGGGCGGGAGGACAGTAGCTTTTCATGTGTGTAAGATCTGTGAGTTCTGGGTGAGTAAAAACCGAAAATACCAGGACATTGTCAAGCCAGTGTGTGATATAGATCTTTACAACCCCTACAGAGGCCAAACTTTCAACAGGCAAATAAGAATACGTTTGTTTTGTGTCACAAACTCACAATACAAAAGTACAGTAAAATAAATTTGTGAGTACCAGCCAACAAAAACAATGGCCACTCATATTATAATGACGACAGCAAGTTGTCCGATACAAAACCATTTATTGAACGTTCTTCCGGCATACACACTTCACATAACCTACTTAATGGCGCTAATAGACTACAGAAATACATTAGGGTTATTTAACGTTGGTGTGACGATACCAGGAGGACTGGTGAGAAGCGGCCGGCGATCGTAAGCAGTGGAAGGAGATGGGGGAGACCTTTGCCCAGCAGTAGGACACAGTAGGTAAAGGTTAGAAAAAAAATTAACACATAATTATCATCATCACCTTAGCTGTCCACGCGCACTGCTGGACATTATGCCTCTTTCATGGAATTCCAAGATCAGGAGGGGTTTGTTGCAATATTTGCTACACTTAGCAGGTGGGTTGGCGAGATTAGTAGACAATAAAATGCAATGAAAATATCTAGTTTTAATTCCGCTAATGCTGAGATGCATATGCACCGCCCTCCCGCCCGCTAATTATGCACACGCAGGGAGAACCAGGCTGTTAGTGCAACATGCATACCCAAATCCACACGACGACACGTGTTTCGCCTCTCCGCGAGGCATCTTCAGTTGAAACGCCGAGATGTTGACTGGTCGGCAGCTGGAACGAAAAAAAGATTAGTAGAAGTTGATACACGAAAAGACGCTGCTACCTATCTTCCGGAGCTATCCCTTGGCAGATTCTTACTGCATCCACTGGCAAGAGGGGAAAGGCAACATTCTACTGCCCCCACGGCAAATCATATAAATATTGCACACTCATATCATTTATAGTAACATCATCATCATAATTACAGCCGTAAGATATCCACTGCTGGATATAGGCCTTCCTCATGGACTGAGAGATCCAAGTACTGATCATGAGGGATTGTTTCCATACTTACCACGCTTGGCAGGCGGGTTGGCGAGCGCAGTACAGTATGTTGATACACGCAAAGACGCTGCTGCCCATCTACCTTCTATAGTAACATAATCATTAGTATATTTAAAAACTGGCGTCCATTAGAAAAAAAACCAAACCACAAACTAGGTTAACTTCCAAAGAGCCGTAAAAACATCCGTTTAAGTTAATCAACAAAAGATTGAACACGTTGTAACTTCGCCTGATAAAAGAGTTTTGTTGAACAGGGGCGAGCTCTGAACTTTTCAATATCGCTACGCTACATATTTTAGTGGAAACTGCTACTTGTCGAACTTTCTCTGCGGAGAGACAGTGCGGGGACAATGTCGATAAAAGATTATGGTTATCGTCTAGACTGGATGACAGAAGCGAATGTTTTGTTAAGCGCTGTCTGTCTGTCTGTCTGTCTGTGCATGAGACGATAACAAACGACCGCGTTGACCGATTTACATAAAACCTTATTTGTTAGCACCGTCTTAATAAGAGAAGGGTACTGATTGATTTTGGTGACCCTAGGGTGACAAGGACTGGAGTTATTGTGACCTCAAAAGGTCACCAAAAAAATAAAAGACTTTAAATGACCAAAGCTAGCTTTTGCCCGCGACTTCCTCCGTGAGTAAGTCATAAAACGTAAAATCCTCTTTTTCACGCAGAGACACTTTGATTTGAAAACATAAATCCCATTTATTCCCTATCCGTGGATGCAGTAAGAGCCTGCTAAGGGACACCTCCGGAAGATGGGCAGCAGCGTCTATCCGTGTATCAACATCCCATACTGCGCTCACCAACCCGCCTGCCAAGCGTGGTGAGAATGGCAACTACCCCTCATGGAGATCCATGAGGGAGGCCTGTGTTCATCAGTGGACGTTTTATGGCTGAAATGATGATTCCCTATCCCGTGGGAATTTCGAAAAATCCCTTCTTAGTGCACCTCTAGGATACTCAAGGTATATGTGTGCCAAACTTCAATTCTTTAGGTCCAGTGGTTTAGGCTGTGCGTTGATATATCAGTCAGTCAGTCAGTCAGTGAGTCAGTCATGACTTTGAATTTTATGTATATAGAAGAACCTTGTTGACGGTTTTTGAATGTTTTGTATGAAAATTATAGCTTATTTAGTTTTGATTAATTTACTCAGTATTCAAATAGTCAGTCAATGTGACTTATTATATTATATTAGGCAGATCATTTCAGCTGATAAAAATGTCGAATAAAACGTCCACTGATGAACACAGGCCTCCCTCATGGATCTCCATGAGGGGTAGTTGCCCTACTGACCACGCTTGGCAGGCGGGTTGGTGAGCGCGGTAAGGGATGTTAATACACAGAATGACGCTGCTGGCCATATTCCGGAGGTATCCCTTAGCAGGCTCTTACAGCATCCGTGGGCATGAAAGGAGGGGTAACATTCTACTGCCGGCACCTCACGGCGTTACGCAGATAAATTTCACAAAACTGTCCAAATCACAATTGAAATGAACCTTCTGCATACTCGTGATCTCACGATAGACAAATGTATATTATTAACCAATAATGCATCCACTGCATCGAGCGGCTATCGAGATGATTGTAGACTTATAGATTGATGTGACAAATTCGGAGTAGACACTCAGAAGTGAGATGAGACGAAGTATCACGCAAAATCGATAAATTTCACGATTCAAGAGAATTGGCGCCCTGATGGCGATTTATCGTCTCGGAGGCCAATACCCACTTTAGGGTCATCGCGCCAGGATTGTAAGTAACCTTTTTAAAAAATAAGAAATTAGTTCATCGATAAAAACTTTGCCAAGCAATTTTAATCGATATTCAGATGTCTATCACTAAATATCTCACCTTACCCGAGTCACCCGACAGGTACCTAGTCGGATCGAGCTTAAGTTAAACCGAACTTATCTTAAGAGCCTTTAAATGTAGGGTTTTGATTTTGTACAATGCTGATTGTGAAGTAAGAGGCAGTGAAACGACGAAGTGATAGACAGTTGATCTTTATAGGTAATAAGTTAAAATTACGTGTCTGTTTGTAACGTAAAAACAACATGCTTTTAGTTTATGCATATGAAAGCAAATATTTAAATCGTTAGATGTGCACGTGTACATGTGTAGCAGCGTCTCTCCGTATATTAACATCCTGTACCGTGCTCTCCAACCCGTCTGCCAAGCGAGTATGGCAAAAACCTCCCTTGCTCAGTACAAAGATTCATGAGTAGGCGTATTTCCAGCAGTGGAAGTCTGAGACAATGATAGATTGAAAGATAGATAAACTCTTTATTGTGTAAATCATACAGAAAATAAAAATAAATAACTAAAATTAACTTAAACTACAAAAACAACCGAAATGAAAAAAAATCAACTCAACCAATAATGTTTATGACGAAACGTTTTGCAAATTAAGAATGTTAGTAATCTTCCAAAATAGTGTTTCTGCTCACGACTGCAGTCACGGGTGACGCGCATGCTAATGTCATCCTTAACTGCATGTACTTACGTTTGAGATTAGAATTTTTGAACAAATTTGAAGTTCACACCTCGCCATCTGCTGAAATAAACTGCCATAAATGCCTAACCGATATAATATGTAAACAAATTTTAAAAGAGAATCCTTTTAATGCGACTCATTGATAAGCAAGTAAGTATTTGAATCATCCTACGGCTGGACGTCTACGTCTGATATCATGAAATTAATTATCATGATATCAGCCGTAGGACGTCCACTGCTGGATAAAGGCCATCATTGATCTCCAGGTACTGCGATTGGAAGCGGCCTGCATCCCACGCCGACCTCATACCAAATCGTATACCCATCTTGTTGGTAGACGTCCTACGCTGCGCTTACTGGTCCGCGGTGGCCTCTATTCGAGAACTTTGCGGCCCCATCGGCCATCTGTTCTGCGCGTTGTATGGTCTGCCCATTGCCACTTCAACGTTCTAATCAGTCTTTAGTATTTGAATGTAATTGTTTAAACAAAAAAAAATGCCGTGGGGGCCGGCAGTAGAATGTTGCCTCTCTCTTGCTCGTGCAGGAAGAATCTGCCAAGAGTTAACCCCGGAAGATGTGCAGCCGCGTCTTTCCGTGTATCAACATACTACCCGCACTGCGCTCGCCAACCCGCTTGTCAAGCGTGGTGAGTACGGTAACAACCCCTCGTGATCTATGGAAGACCCATGAGATGAGGCCTAGTTCCACGGCTGAGATGATGATGATGATGACGAAAACTTTAAATCGGGAAAACGCGGACGAAGGGGGACCCCCTGCATACAAACTGACGCGAAAAAGTTAATTAACCAATAGTGTAAATTAACTACTCACCAGTTTTAAGTTAATACTTGTAAAAATTTATGCTTATTTACACATGAAAAATTCAAAGCAAAAAATATCAATTTCGAATGTTCTGTAACTGCAGAAAAAATTTCAAGTCCTTATACGTTGATTTTAGCCTATTCAAGTACAATACATATATATAAATCTTCACCAATATATTTGACTCAAATAGATTGTTAGATTTAGTAAACAGGTTTTTAAAACTTTTTGGCAACGTTTACATCTATTATAGATGGTTTATACAGTTTTACCAACGTGATATCCTTGCCGTAACGCTGTATTCAACTAGGACGGGAGGTAAGGTCTTGACAATTGCGGTAACTATGTAAAATGTGTGTTTTATGCCGTGGGGTGCCGGCTGTAGAACGTTACCCCTCCTCTCATGCCCGTGGATGCAGTAAGAGCCTGCTAAGGGATACCTCCGGAAGATGGGCAGCAGCGTATTTCCGTGTATCCCGTACTGTGTTCGCCAACCCGCCTGCCAAGCGTGGCGAGTATGGCAACTACCCCTCATGGAGATCCATGAGGGAGGCCGGTGTTCAGTAGTGGACAGACAGAGTTAGCGGGTTCGATTCCCGCCAAGGGAAGAATATATTCTGGATGATAAGTATGAATTTATCATACAGAATAAACCAGAACAGTTAAAAACTGTTAAAAAACAGTTAAAAATCGGACATCATACTACGAGTATGAATGATATTTTTATTTCCGAATATGTAATTTTAATTTGTTGTAAATTAAATTTGTTGTAAACAACACAGGCCACAGTTAAATAATACTTATAATCTTTCGGCTAAGTTGTACCGGAGGGTACACCCTCAGGCACTAGGGTGTAACAAAATTTCTAGAGTATTAAACATTACCGAATGGCTCTCGTTTCCTAGTCACTAGTCTCAATCAAAACGTCAATTTATATCAAAACAGACACACTGCTAAATCTGTGGGTCGATGGATATTGTTCAATTTGATTCAAGCTCCAGTCCTAACCGCCGACAATTACGACTTGACTTATCTTATAGCTAGACTGGACGGGACACGGGATGGGCGGTCCTTGCTTGTGGCGAGATGTAAGCTGCCAAGAGAACGTGTACCGAACTGAACTAAGAGGAAACAGGCTATAACCACACTATAACTACGTAAGATTGAGAAGTTATGATGAATTGTAGGTATTTTGTATTATTCAATTTGTTATTTATCAACCTCATTCCGTGCCGACAGTTGAATGTTGCACCTCCTCTCTTGCCCGTGAATGCAGTAAAAATATGCCAAGGGATGGGCTCCGGAAGATGGTGAGCAGCGTCTTTCCGTGTATGGCAACCACCTCTCATAATCACTTGGAGATGATCATGTCCTGCGTCCAGCAGTTACATCCTACGGCTGAGGTGATTAAATATATTAAGCCGGGTGCGCTTCGGGTCACGCGCTGTGTAGCGTGCCGTTGTTAACCGTGGTAAACCTGTTGTTAGAAATTGGTGTATGTTTTTTTACGTTAAGGTATTAATTGAGTTTTCTGTTTAAAGAATTTCGATATGTTTGGTAAACCGTATCTCTTATTTGAGCGACAATTTCTCCGAAACTTGAAAAGCTCAACCGTTATAGGTTTTCAAGAAAGTTCATGGTTAAAGCTACATTTATGATTTTTTTGCAGATTTGTGAAGCAGTTTAGATTTAAGAGGGAGGAATCGCTCGAAAAATGGCTTTTAAACTTTATTATTATTTTGAAAATGGAACCCTGTCTTTATTATTATTTTGAATATCGAAAAAATGTCTTCGCAATGTTTTAAAACACCTTTTCAACGAAAGTATGTATTTGCACTGTCATCTCGGCGTGATTATTTTATTTCTTGTTGCAAAACAGCTTTCTAGGACTAATAGTCTCTTCGTAAAGCTGAACACAGACAAAGCGATACTATAAGGGTTCCTTGTTGTAACGGAACACTAAAAAGGCTTAATTTCAGTAACTTCTTTACCTTTCTTCGTAATCAATATTTTACAGTCTTTGTTTTTAGGTAAATTGCTAAAATTATAAGGCTAATAAGGCTGATCAAGAGGCTAAGATGATGAATAAGGAAACCTCAAAATGGCTTTTTTACAAACATATATGACATACAGTATTTTTGATGTAAAGAAAGTATCAACGGTAAGCTTAGCAATGAAGGTAGGGAATAGAAAAAGAAGTGTAGGGATTAGTTTCGTTTTAATTCAATTATTTTTATAATTCTAGACATAGGTATCACACAGCACAGTATCTAGCCCCAAACTTAGCAAAGCTTGTGATATAATTACCAGATGGTTGACATAATAATTAAATACAATCTGTTTGCCACATACATAAAAAACATACAGATAAAGCTGACATTTTGTCCTCGGTAGGGTTCGAACCCGCACTTTCCTGCATCCCAGAAGGCTTTTAGACCAACTACGCGCCGGAGGTCGTCGCCGGTTATCATTCTGGAGAGCTGTTTACTATTATGAAACAGGCCGCGGCTTCGCACGCGAATTTCACAAATAAAAAGTAGGTCGCAAAGTCAAAAAGTCAATAAGTGTTTATTCAAAAGAGCTAAAAGCTACTAAAATCTAAGACGAGGATTTATCTTGTCTAAGCTTAGGATAGTCAACTTACAAAACAAAAACAAAACACATTTAAGGACTGTGCCGGCAGCATATACCGCCGTAATAATTATTTATAATGTATTTATATTATCGTGCATCGGACTGTTCCAATCAAAGCCCTAAGCCCCTGAGATATGAAAAGAGCCAGCCTACAAATGGCGCCCACTGAACAAAGCACATAATTAAATGCGTTCGCTTTAGAAATCTTTTTTCCAAGTGAGGGAAAGAAGTGAAGAGGAAACCACGCTCTTTAACTGCTATTCATAGTAACCTTGGTACTCTTCTATTCATAGCTTACGTGTGGGCATCATCAATATAGCTGCAAAATTTTAGCCTAATCTAAAATATTTTTAGCTTGAAGAACTTAGAAAAATCAATGCAAATGAACGTCCGGATTTATAATATAAGCGGAATGTACATCAATAGAGCCTTGAGCGAGGGATTGGTACCATCTGAGAGAGAGACGAGAAAATAACTTAAGTCCGAGTCGTTTACAAGTTTTCACCTTCCTTTCAAGAAAAGTAAAGATTTTCTACAAATAAATTAGCTTTCCTAAGACGATAATCGTACGTAGCTGTGTGTTTTATGCTCTCCCTCACTCTGTCTCTCTCTCTCTCTCTGGCAATTTTTTTTCAAATTTATTTTGGGTACGCCTTTTTCTCTTTGCTGTATATATCCATTTTATAAAGGACTAGCTTCTGCCCGCTGCTTCGCATGCGTTGTACCCAAATAAAAGTGCCTGTGTGTTAATTCTAGTCAACATCTATACGTTTGCAAAATTTTAGCTCAATACGTATTCTAGTTTTCGCGTGTAGTGATAACAAACCTCCATACAAACAAACTTTCGGCTTTATAATATTAATGAGATTATAATGAAATGCTGTGGGGTGCCGGCAGTAGAATGCTGGTTATTACTGCATCCACGGGCAAAAGAGGAGAAGTACTCCTCTCTTGCCCGTGGATGCAGTAAGAATCTGCGAAGGGATACCTCCGGAAGATAGGCAGCAGCATATATCCGTGTAACATCCCGTACTTCGCTCGCCAACCCGCCTGCCAATCGTGATGAGTATGATAACAACCCCTCCCATAAACCATAATGACAGGACATGGTGGGTTCGCTGCATACCTGCACAGATTCAAGTGTGCAGAGAACCTAGTATGTACCTGTGACCCCATAATGTCAGAAACGGTGCCTCACGTGCTTTTCGACTGTCCGGTGTTTGGTAAAGAGAGGTATGAGGTAGAAATGGAAATTGATTACCGAATCAATGAAGAAAATGTAAAAAATATTGTAAAAGATAAATGTATTAGGGATAAGATTTTTTAATACTGTATTAAAATAGCAAATAGCAATATCTAGTAGATATCAAATAAAATCGTATAATTTTATACAAATAGAATAAGAAATATAAACATGTAAAAATTTTACTGTAAGAATTAGATGACAGATAACATGAATATTATAATTTAAAAAAGAAAAGAAATTAGAAACATGTGCAAAACCTTTATTATCCCATAAATAAAGTATCTGTCTCTTTCAGAGGACATTAAGGATGCCGAAATATTTGCCGAAAAAAAAAACAGTGGCTGAGGTGATTATAAAAGTTAACTAATTTCGATTTTATGATAATGGCTTCCATTATTAATAATGAAAATAGAAATGGTCTCAGTTGAAAATCAACAAACTAGCATTTCACATCTATTAATATGATTTATCCGCGTAAGCACTCTACGCTACGGGACTCTGCAGTGCCCGGGACATTGTAAGATGGACTTAGCTTGCCCACCATCCTCACTGCTCAGTCGCCTACTCAGAGGCATCAAGTTTGTTACATTAAACATTTTAGGTAACCCCAGATACTATGTAAAACTTGCTTTCACGTCACTCCCTCTAATATGATATTAAACTTTGGTTTATTACTTGAAAACATTTGATTGTTCATTCTCACTTTAATTGGCAATTGCTTGTAAATGGCTCAAACCAATTTCTATATAACCTTCAGTTTAGATTTTACACACCATTTTCTTTCATTTGTTACCAATATTGGGTATATTTGGTAACATTCGATTATTTATCCTCACTTTCACACCCCATATGTAGTAAACGTCACCGATTTTGACAAAACTTGTTTAAAAGCCGCCGCTAGAAAACCAAACAGGTTTTCAAACAAAAAAACTGCATTAAACACCGCTGCATTAAACCGACACACATATTATAGCGGTCAAATTCATTACACCCCTCTGTTTGTCGGGGTTTGAAAACAGAACATGGTATAAACCACCAAGCCAATAACTATTTCGCAGTGGAAGCAGTTTTAATTACAAAGAGTTAGGGTATCCGAAAATGGAGAGATAATTTTCGTTTTACTTCATTCTAGAGTACAGTGAGTGGTTCTATTATGAAATGTATTTCAATAGAAACATGACTATAATGAGGTTGTACAATCTGTAAAGTAAAGTACTAGATTATAAACTCAAAAATGGTAAACCCTATTTATAATAACCAAATAAAATTGTTAGAAAATGACTGAAATGATTAAACTTTCGCGACCACAACACATTATTAACATATATATAAACCGCGTATTTATCGCGTAAATTATCTTTATTCTTAAGTCTTCCCAGGACCATGCTTGGTGCAATCCAAGCAAAACGTCGGGAAACAATAAACGTAATTTACGCGATAAATACCCAATTATATGTATGTTAATAAACTGATTGTCTTGTAAACAACCCCTTAATTTCATTTTCAAACGATTCGTGAGTGACACTAGGAGACTAATAGATGCTCGCGTTGCACTGGTGTAACGCGAGCGCATGAGAAGGAAGGAGACGGTGCCGCGTACATGCTCCATTCCCTGACGAAAGTTCCCCTGGGTCCTCCCAGGGGAACTTTCGCGATCATATAATTCAACTCAACACGTTGGAAACCTATTTTAAATAATTAACCGAGTAGAAAGCCCGTTTAATATAATAGACCCTTAAATATTCATTAAATCCAGACGAAATAGACATTTCAATTTGCGCTTATACCTAAGCTGGATCTTTGTATAAATCTTAAATACGTCATTACAAATGCTAAACAAAGTCTCCATCAATTCTGCTGTTTTTTATTGAGATGAAAGGTCATTTATTTTTGACAGCGCTAAAATTAATGACCTTTGACCTCGATAAAAGGCAACGCTCAAGCGCGAGTGACGGGGATTTTTGACATTTGTCAAACTTAGCACTTTTTTACGTCTATTGTGACTAGACCAATATTTTTATTAATAGACAATTTGACTGAAAATCTGTCTTTTCGGGACCATACCTGGTGCAATCAAATAAATGATTGATTGATTGAATCTAGTCGAAACGTTAGATAATAATAATGGTAATTTAAGCGATAAATGCCGTGGGGTGCTGGCAATAGAATGTTGTTTCACCTTTCTCGTCCGTGGATGCAGTAATAATCTGCCAAGGGAAACCTCCGGACAGCGTCTTTCCGTGTATTGACATCCATTAAGCGTGGCGATTATGACAAAACATATCTACTGAAATATAAAACACGTTTCAAATAAATAGTCCACAACAAAAATGTAGATGTAACAAATGATAGCAAGTATTGTCACGGAATATATAACGAAACATTGACCTAAAAACACCTACTGACTAGTAATGTATTATACACAAACAGACTACTTATGGCGGTCCGTTTCGGCGTCCGTCGGCAGAGCGTTCCGTCCACCGGATGCCTTCTGGAACCTTCATTAGTCCCTGGAGGTAGAGATACGATAGTGAGATTTGGATCAGAAAGGCTGTCTATCAATTTCACTCGAAATTCGGGTTGGGTACTTACGCCCTAATCATATTCATCCGATGGCTTCCATCCCAGCTTGTGTTCTCGCTAAAAAATCGATTGTTTTTCGTACTGCATCATTTTGGGTGATTTTTTTATATTAATTTTATAAATCTAAAAATTATGACTTAAGTTTAGATTATCCATTAATTTCATCATCATCCCACTGCTGGACATAGGCTTCGCTCATGAAACTCCATGTCATTAGGGTGTTGATCTTTAGAAGGTTTCCCTAGACAGATTCTTACTGAATCCATGGGCAAGAGAGAAGAGGCAACATTCTACTTCCGACACTCCACGGCTTTACCATGAACTTTACATGTTGGTTACACAAATTTAGGTGACCACGGCTAGATAATTTGACTACAGCTGCTGGTTTTAAGCTGAGATACATGGCAAAAGTTTCATGCAGATAATAGGTCTTTACCTATGAAATTGACGTTCTTCAGTACTGGTAATTTCAAATAAAAAAAGTTTGGCATGGCTTTGTATTCTAAATTCAAATTAGTTTTGTTTAAAAACATGACATTCTTTTTACAAGCTCAGTCTTTTGTTTATTGATTGGCGTTGTATTTTCATTACATTTGAACATTTTTCGTCATACTAGATACCTTAAAAATTCGTGTAATTATGGAATATGAGTTCCGTCGTGGCAACAACGCGACACAAACGGCACGTAACATCAAAAACGTTTACGGAAAGAACTGTAGAAACGAACGCACAACCCGTTATTGGTTTTCTCGGTTCCGTTCTGGCTTGAAATTTTGACTTGAAAAATGAAGCTCGTGGCCGTCCGATTTATTGATTTATTTATTCCGAAGACTATTGCCAACAATGATGAATTAAAGGCGATTGTGGAAGCTGATGAAACTCAATCTATAGCTGAGCTAGCAGCAGCTTTTGATGTTAGCATCAAAACAATATTGATCCATTTGCGACAAATTGGCAAGTTTAAAAAAGCTTGATAGATGGGTACCCCACGAACTTAACGATCGCCAGCGCAACGTACGCGGTGAGACCTGTCTCGCGCTGCTCAACAGACAAAGAAATGAGGAAATTTTGTACTGAATTGTTACGTGCAATGAAAAATGGATTCTGTTCGACAATCGAAAGCGCTCAAGAAGTTGGCTAGATGCTGGTTCAGCACCAAAGCAATACCCTAAACCAAAAATGACCCCTGTCACTGTTTGGTGGTCTAGTGCGGGATTCACCACAGTTTTTTTACAAAACGGCATAGGCATTACTGCAGATGCGTACTGTGAAGAACTGGAGACAATGATGGAAAAACTTGCACATCTCCAACCAGCTTTCGTCAATCGGTCGTCCGCATTGCTCCTCACGTCACGACAACGCGCGACCCCATACTGCTCAACAGATAGTTCCCAAGCTACAAGAGCTGGCGTTGGAAGCTCTCCCTCATCCGCCATACTCACCAGATCTTGCACCTACCGACTATTATTTTTTTCAAAATTTAGACAACATTTTAGTTGGTAAAAAATTCAATTCCCGAGAGGCAGTATAAAATGCCTTTAAAGAGTTTGTTGCCTCCCGTACAGCTGATTTTTACAAAAAGGGCATCAATAAACTGCCAATGCGCTGGCAAAGATGCATCGATTGCATGGGTGATTACTTTGAGTATCAGAAATAAAAAAGTTTGGAAAAATAAGTACTCATTTATTCCATACAAAACGGATTGCCGATCGGAATAAATGAAAGTGTAACCTATGAAATTGTTCATAGGTAAAGACCTAATATGTTTACAAATAAAACCGGGCAAGAGCGAGTCGGACTCGCGCACCGAGGGTTCCGTGCCATCATACAATATAATATATTATAACAAAGGCGGTTTAATATTTGTTGGAGAACCTTGACAGCGCCATCTCTTGTCTGATAGCGGAACTTATGTAGATTTTTACACTTTCGATGATTTCTAAAAAAGTATGCTAAGTAGAGAGATTGTAATAAATTTCCTCCAATTTTTACATACACTTCTAATAGCAATAAAAGTTTCAGAGGTTTATCTCCACAAACTTCGGAGATAACGCTATTTTTTTAAACATTTTTGTATAACTCAAAAATGATACAACTTAAAGAAAAACTAAAAACTGTTTATTAATGTGCAAATAAATACCTGTCATATGATACCCCACATTACCTATTAACTTCACAAAATTTTTGAAAACCCCCCTTCCACCCCCCTTGTCTAAAAAACTATGCAAATTAGGGAGTTCGCTATAATTTTCCTATAAAGTTTACATACACTTCTATTAGCTATAAAAGTATTACGGGTTTATCTCTGCAAACTTCTTAGATAAGGGGGGGGGAATGGTCGTTTTTTCAACATTTTTGTAAATAACTCAAAAACGATACGACTTAAAGGAAAACTAAAAACTGTTTATTATTGTGCACATGAATATCTTTCATAATTATGATACCCCACACGGCCTGGTTACTTCACTTAAAAAAATTGAGATCCCCTATCCGCCCCCCTGCAATCAAAATAAGAATATTTATTAACATTTTCATATATGCTATATTTGTAAAAAAGTGTTGTCTTTTACCATTTCAAATTTCAAGTCAATAGCATCAGTAGTTCTCGAGATATCCAGTTGTGACAGACAGACAGACAGACAGACAGACAGAGTGATTCTATAAGGGTTACTTTTTACCATTTTGGTCCGGAACCCTAAAAAAATTGTATTTTAGTATCAACCATCTGGTATTTACCTACAACGCAAACTTTGCTTGGTTTGGGTCTAGATGGTGCTGTACGAAATGTCCAGTATTATTTATTAACCTTAAAAATGCTTCCTTATCCCCTGGTCTTTCCTCTACCTCTCCCCTCATGCCCGTGGATGCAGTAAAAGCCTGCTAAGGGTTACCTCCGGAAGATGGGCAGCAGCGTCTTTCCATCATTTCCGTTTTTCCATCATCATTATCAACATCCCGTACTGCGCTCGCCAACCCGCCTGTCAAGCGTGGTGTGTATGGCAACTACCCCTCATGGAGATCCATGAGGGAGGCCTGTTCAGTAGTGGACTTTTAACGGCTAGAATGATGAGATGTAAGGGCCTTACTCTATTTTTTATCCCCTTAACATTTTTTATGCTTCCCCGACAATTCTAAACTCAAATCTCTGGATATTATAAAGAGGAAAATTGTGTATGTTGTATTTTGTATGTTTAACGAATTAACTCAAAAACTACTGGACCGATTTTCAAAATTCTTCTCTATTTAATCCCCATATTCCCACGGCAACGGGAACTACGCGGGTGGAACCGCAGAGCGCGGCTAGTCTAATTCTAATTCTAGGGGGGGGGTTACCAGATCTGCACTGACGTCCCGCATTGGGGTGTATTGTGCATTGTCCCCCGAGGTGCTGCCTCGACCCTAACCTAAGCGCCTAGTCAAAGTAGTAGTGCCAACCTAGCGCGGCTAGTATTGAATAAAGAAACATACCCCCAAGGCTGTGTTGACATTAGAGTTCCATTTTACCAGTTTTGCACATATTACCTAATATCAGTTAAATTATTTCTCACATCAACCGCTATGAAAACAAACATGTGTTTTGTTATATACACTATTAATACGTTACATCATATCGCGTGTACAACACAATATCGCTAGCGCCAATACCGATAACCGTAAAACCACTGGTAAAAACCGTAAAATATTGTCGCCCAAAATCGTTATTACAAACCGTTATGTGAGACGACACTAAACCCGGCATGATCGGGTAAGTCCGCTTGTGGCCGGTATCGGCCGGATTATGCCAATTGACTGGTTATAACCAGCTACATTTGTTGCTATTTCGTGACATACATTAAATTAATTCACCTCTACAATTGTAATTGAAATGACAAAATAACGATTTGCGTTAGTTAAATAGAGCGTGAGTTACTATGGCAAGCTAGGCACTAGACTTGTAAACATTCATCATTTCAAACGTAAAACGTCCGCTACTAAACTCAGACCTGGCTCATGAGGGGAAGTTGCCATAACCACACGCTTGGCAGGCGGGTTGGCGAGCGCAGTACGAGATGTTGATACACGGAGAGACGCTGCTGCCCATCTTCTTGAGGTATCCACTAGCAGACTCTTACTGCATCCACGGGCATGAGAGGAGGGGTAACATTCTGCTGCCGGCGCCCCAATGTAAACATTCGTTTCAGCCGTAAAACGTCTACTACTGAACACAGGCCTCGCTTATGGATCTCCATGAGGGGTAGTTGCCATACTCACCACGCTTGGCAGGCGGGTTGGCGAGCGCAGTACGGGATGTTGGTACACGGAAAGACGCTGCTGCCCATCTTCCGGAGGTGTCCCTTAGCAGGCTCTTACTGCATCCATGGGTATGAGAGGAGGGGTAACATTCTTCTACCATGTAAACATTATTAGCCATTAATATCTTTAAGGCCCCGAATCGTTTAATTGGTTTAGCGAAAATTCAAATAAATTAAATAATAATAATTTTTATTTCAGACCAATTATCGATAATTTTATATGAAGTAGTTACTCATGACTAGCGTTCGTAAGGCTTTTTAATCTTAACAAAATACACCTAGGTAACTTATGATCGATTTTAACACAGCTATCGACGACCTCTGTTGTACAGCGGGCGAAGGTCCGCCTGCGACGCAAGAGGTTGCAGGTTCGATTCTCGCCTCGGGACAAATGTCTGTACGCTCCTGCAGATATTTGTTCAGGGTGTTCTGAATGTTTTTTCTATATTATAATGAAACAAATATCTATCTATGTGTATATATCAGTCATCTAGTATCCACAACACAAGCTCTGCTTAGTTTGGGGCTAGATGATGGTGTGTGAATTTTCCAACATTATTTATTTATCCATGTCTGATAGGATTCTAGTCTTATTTTGTTCAATAGCGGTCAGTATGCTGGCGCTGAGGCGTGTGCGCTTTACCAGGGATGCAGTTCCTTTTCAAATCAACACACAGATATCCTAAGCCAATCCATACAATTACCGCTCTATTTATAAAACGCAAATCGTTTTTACAAAAACTATTTTCGTTTGATAAATAGAGCGGTTGGTTATTACGGCAAGATAGATAGAGTAGTGGATTCTTCTCACGCGGACGAAGTACGCGTGGGCAGGCCGTTTCGGGCGTTAACCCCTTACTGCGGTGCGCCCTTAGTCACTAATAAGGGGTCTTCGGGTGGGCCCATCTGGGCCGTATGTCTGTGCTCGAGTATTCTCGAGCTCGGGTTCGGTGTCCGTGGTATCGCTGTGGTCTTCGGTGGGCAGCAGCGCCCAGGCGTATGGTCTGCTGTAGGGTAATCGGTCGTACCTTGGCGCTAGGTCTTGTAGGTCGATATGGGATTAGGCGTCGCTTCACCGGAACATGTTCTCCGCTAGGCGGGTGATGAAGGTGTCCAGGGTCTCTATCTTGAGATCACTCTGTATGATGGCGTTCAGGACGAGGCGAGGCGCGTTCACTGTTGCCTGTAGGCACAAGGTCTCCTGCGCTCTCAGCTGCCGTCTTTGGCGTTCGCTGGTGAAGGCGTACCACGCTGGGGCGGCGTACGTCAGATGCGGGCGAATGTACGTCCGGTACAGGGCAAGCCTCATTCGTAGAGGAATCTGTGAAGCGGTCGTGGTCGGTCGCAGCGCTATCCTTGCTGCTTTCACCGATATACAGGCATTTCTAGCTTGTTAAGCCATTGTCAAGCTAAAGGCTTGTCTATTGTCACTGCGAGGTACTTGGCCGACTTCGACCACAAGATGGGCCGCTTGAAGAGTGACAGGTGATCTAGTGTGTCGGTGTGCTTCGGAGTGAAGGCCACCGCTTGTGTCTTACCGACCGACATTCACGAATATCCTCCAGTTCGAGAGCCACTAAGGGAGGATGTTGAGTGTGCGCTGTATCTTCAACTGTGCGTGTGAGAGATTGTACGAAGAAGTGACATAGGCTGCGTCATCTGCATATAGTGCCAAAAGTGTGCCATTTGGGCACGGGATATCGTCTGTGTACAACGAGTAGCAGATAGGTGACAGACAGCTTGTGATACTCCAGCGAATATGGGACGTTCCGACGATATAATTATGTTCCCCTAATCTTACCCTGGTCTTGCGGCTGTGCTGGAAAGATGCCACCGTCTTTGTAATCATTGGCGTTGTCTCCGACTGCAGCAGTTTATATAGCAGCCCGTCGTGCCAGACTCGGTCAAAGGCCTTCTCCATGTCCAGGAATACTGCGATGCCGTATTTTTTCCCTTTCCTCTAAAAATGAACGTAGGAAGTTACTATGTAAATATTTGTAAATAAAGGAGTTCAGCTATTAAGAGTGTTGTTTTGTTTACAAAAATAACTACCTATTATCTTTCACACACAACATAGGTCATCGCTTTCCAGATCAGCGTTCCTTCAAATCGATTATGGCTTTGAAAACAACATTCCTAAAATCAAGTATTAGGTACCCACCGGCGAACAAAGATTTAAATCTTAACTGGCTAAGTATTTAAATACCTAGGTAAAATAGCAATAATAGCATAGATGTGTAAAGTGTGGTGTGTACCTGTAACAATATTAACTCTATAAATCGGAAATCACACCAATAAGAATCTCACAGCAGATTCACACTAGAACACTTCTTTACAGAACACTGATTAGGTACCACTATTGCATCCGCTTTGCTCCTGATTTCTTCATGAGTACGTATTAAAATTATTTACGAGATTTAGCACATTTTGCAATGTTATAATTTAGTAACCGTGTTTTAAGACAAGGAAAAAATTTATCCATCATTTTATAAAACTCAATCATATTTTCAAGCAATTAAAAATAAGTTGTTTTTACCACATTCGTTTTATTAATTTTGTAGGCTATTATAGGGTACGCATTTTCGCTTTTGTATTAGAGTTATGTATCTGTTAGTTTCTGTAATCTTTGGTAGTACTCTGGACAGCTGTAGAATGGTATAAGATAGATAGATTATTGCTTATAAATATAAAACGGTTCGTTTTACCTACGTTTTTACTACGTCGGCTCCGGCTGATCTCCTTGGGCTACGTAAAATTATTTTTCAAGTGATGCATTGGCATTTCTGTTCTATTCGTATTTTTGTTATATGTTGTCTTGCAGTACTCAAAAGGTTTTGTCAGAATACCAGCGTTGTATCTTTTATCTTAGGTGCAACTATTGCTGAGACAGAACCTTTTGGCATACCACACTTTTCTGCTTGGAAACTTAAACCTTTATTATTAATTATTACAATTAACGCGTAACATAAATCAAAATAAATTATGTTACGCGAATACGGAAGATGTGCAGCAGCGACTTTACGTGTATCAACATCCTCTACTGCGCTCGCAAAAGCCCGCCTGCCAAGCGTAGCGAGTATGGCAATAAGCCCCTCATGATGTTGGAGATCCATAAGGAAGGCCTATGTCCAGCAGTGGACGTGGACAGCAGTCCTACTGCTGAGTTGACGACTACTTTATCTCTGCATATACGAGGGTGGTCCGATAAGTAGTTAGCCTCATCGCCCGATGGCGCCACTATCGCAAGAGAAATTCATAATAGTATGGAACATTTTCGTAGACAGCTACTGTCAAAATTTCAGCCGAATCCGACTCGCAGTTTTGTTTTGGCCGCGTGTGGAAGTTTTCACTTTTTGCCAAAATTTTCGTTTTATTTTTGTAGGCTAAGTACTTATCGGACCACCCTTGTATAAATAGTCAGGGTTTTAGATAACCGTTTGATTGGAGTCGCTATAAACGTTGGTCAGATATTCTAATCCAATTCTATACATTCCCTCACACTTACATAATTTATATCTCATCATATTCTCAGAGCAAACCAAAGATTTATAAAATCTCGGAGCGTCTATACGCAATTTACCTAATATAAAATCTTGGCCCCACATTCCCGTTTATGCAGCAATATATTTCATGAGTTAACCCAACTTGACCCTTTTACATTGTTAGAAAAGTTACACGTCATATGTATGAAGGGTTCGCAGCAAATCATGCGTTTCCCTTGAGATTATGTAGTAAAATCAGGAGACCAGACATTAACTTTAGGCTGTCTCCCTATCTAAGCATACTAAAGTTATGACAAGCTTTTGTGCCTAAAGCTTTGCACGTGTAAAATATTTGTGAATATTACTGTCATAACTTGGTGTTATAAATAATTATTTTGTTACTTTTTAGGAAAAAGCTGTTGCCTGCGACTTCGTCCGCGTAGTGTTAAAAAATAAATTCACCAATACTACATTATATCTAACATATACAAATTGCATTTATAGTTAAGGCGATTTTTGAATTTACAACCACCAAGAATACTGGAATATACCTAATTGCCTCACCTAATTTGGAATGAGAAGTCTTACATTACGAATTTTAAGTGTCTACCGTGCACGGTTTTGGGGATATGGCACATTCGTTATAAACTTTGATCCCCCTTTTGAACGCCTTAGAGTTTGAATTTCCAGAATTCCCTTCGAATGGCCAGTTTTGCCTGTCAGTGAAATTATAGCATTTTATTATTATATATAGTTACTAGCTTTTGCCCGCGACTTCGTCCGCGTGGAAATCCCCTTTTTCACGCAGAGCCACTTTGATTTGAAAATAGTAATCCCATTTATTTCCTATCCCGTGGGAATTTCAAAAAATCCCTTCTTAATGCCCCTGTAAGATACTCAAGGTATACGTGTGCCAAATTACAAGTCTTTAGGTCAAGTGGTTTAGGTGATAAAAAATATTTGAAATTGTACGATTGTTACATTACGTTTGGTACCTAATTACATAATAGTTGATTCATATTTGAATTGTAAATAGTAAAAAATGTGAATATTTTTTCATTATTTGTCGTAAAAATCTTTAGTTTTTTCTTTAAATAATTTTGTATTTTATCAGGAATTAGAAATAAGTAAATATATTGTGATTTTGGGACTCATGGTTCCACGAGAAATGAGATTGATTTCATCCTGACCAACAAGATACGAATATTCAATGATGTCTCTGTGATTCGCAGGGTGAAAACCTGCCGGTTTTAACCGAATTGTAAGGGGCACATTGATTATTAACGTTGAACTTGAAAGGTCCCGTTTGATGAAGTCTACGCTCCGACCCACTCGCGCACATATCCAAAACCTCGGGAGCTTTCAACTTGAACTCGCAAATCGCTTTGACTGTCTAGGAGTAGATGCATCGATGGACGAGATCAATAACAGGTTCGTAGAAACCGTCCATACGGTGGGGTCCCAGTTCTTTAAGACCCCCCGTACTAATAGACCTCAGAAACTTTCTGATGACACCCTTAACCTCATGGCTGAACGACGTTCTTTGCGATTGCAGTCTCCCGATGATGCTCAGTCACACAGGAAGCTCAATAGACAAATTTGGAAATCCTTGCGGCACGATATTCGTACCTTTAATACAGCCGGTATTAAAGATACGATACAGCGGAATAAAGGCTCCAAAGTGTTCGCGAGAGATAGTTCTATTGGGCAGAGCCAGATGACGAAGCTGAAGAGGGAAGATGGCAGCATAACGTCAAGTAAAGCAGAAGTGTTAAGGGAAGTCGAAAGGTTCTATGGACGGCTCTACGATTCGGTTACGAAACCTGTTTGCAGTGCGGCCAACGACCCCAGAGCTAAACTGACCCGACATTATACCGAGGATATCCCGGACATCAGCCTGTACGAGATCAGGATGGCCTTGAAACAGCTTAAGAACGACAAGGCGCCGGGTGAGGACGGAATCACTTCAGAGCTTCTGAAGGCGGGTGGATCACCGGTACTTAAAGTCCTTCAGAAGCTATTTAATTCTGCCTTGCTTGAAGGTACGACGCCAAAAGCAAGGAACAAGGGCGTGGTGGTTCTGTTCTTCAAGAAAGGTGACAAAACCTTACTTAAGAATTACAGACCCATCTCGCTGTTAAGCCATGTTTAGCATGTTAAGCTGTTTTCAAGGGTCATCGCGAACCGTCTCGAACGCAGGTTTGATGACTTCCAGCCTCCCGAACAAGCCGGGTTCCGAAAAGGCTACAGTACCATAGACCACACACGCTGCGCCAAGTCATACAGAAGACCGAAGAGTATAACTTGCCGCTATGTCTTGCGTTTGTGGACTATGAGAAAGCCTTCGATTCGATCGAAACATGGGCGGTGCTTGTGTCTCTCCAACGATGCCGAATTGACTGTCGGTATATAGAAGTGTTGAAGTGTTTGTATACAAACGCCACTATGTCAGTCCGAGTACAAGAACAGAGCTCGAAGGCGATTCCCTTAAAAATAGGCGTAAGACAGGAAGACGTAATCTCTCCGAAACTGTTTACGACCGCTTTGGAAGATGCCTTCAAGCTCCTGGAATGGAAAGGGCTGGGCATCAATATTTACGTTTAAGTTTATGTATGGTATATTTTGTAATTACTTTTAACACAACGTGCACCGTAATAACCCCTTGTCGTATTTTTACAATCCAATCCATCCCAAGGTTGCCTGGTAGAGATCGCTCTTTAGCTATAAGGCCGCCAATTATCACTATGTTCTCAAGTTTCTTTTGTTATTATGTTTAATTATTAATTATTAATTTAGTCTATTAAGTAATATAGTTTATGTATGGTATATTTTGTAATTACTTTTAACACAACGTGCACCGTAATAACCCCTTGTCGTATTTTTACAATCCAATCCATCAGTATTTTAACTACGTACGTAGTTGAAATACTGATGGATTGGATTGTTATTGTATAATATAATATATTACACATATAACTTATAAATATATACTTACATGTCACTAATAAATAACATATCAATGAACTAGGCAGCTAGTGACAACAGGACCAATAGTGTTCCTTAACCAGAGATTTGAAGATTGGAAGCGATTGAGCACGCCTGATGGATACAGGTAATGCGTTCCATAGGGTAACAGCCTGGACGGTAAAGGATTTGTTGTAGTACGACGAGTTATGCACAGGTGTCATGAGCTGAAGAGTTTCAGAAGAACGAAGAGATAGGGAGTGGGAAAGGTGAAGAAAGCTAAATCGTTCCTTGAGATACCTAGGACAAACAGTCCAATTAGGTAGGTCCAACTTCGAGAAAGAGGTCAATCGTCGAATCCAACTCGGATGGGCAGCGTTTGGGAAACTTTGCAACGTCTTTTCGTCCAACATACCTCAGTGCCTTAAGACGAAAGTCTACAATCAGTGTGTGTTATCAGTGATGACATATGGAACCGAGACGTGGTCCTTCACTATTGGCCTTATGAATAAGCTCAGAGTCGCTCAACGAGCTATGGAGAGGGCTATGCTCGGGGTTTCACTACGGGATCGAATTAGAAATGTGGAGATACGTAGAAGAACTCGGGTTACCGTCATAGCCAAACGCATTAGCACGTTGAAGTGGCAATGGGCAGGCCATATAGCGCGCAGAACAGATGGCCAACGGGGCCGCAAAGTTCTCGAATGGAGGCCACGGATTGGCAAGCGCAGCGTAGGACGTCCACCTACAAGATGGGCAGACGACTTGGTGAGAACTGCTGGTCAGCGGTGGATGTAGACGGCTTCCAACCGCAGTACTTGGAGATCAATGAGGGAGGCCTTTGTCCAGCAGTGGACGTCCTACGGCTGATATGATGATGATGATGAAACATATGATATTGTACGACTGTTACATTACGTTTGTTACATAAATAGTTGCTTCATATTTTATTGTACCTAATGAGTAACTTACGTAAACTGACTATTCCAAGTAGCGTTTTGCTCTATTGAATAAACACATAATGACTTTGACTTTGAATAAAAATATTGTAAGGTATTCAGGTATAAGGCGTATAAACATCCAAACACTTTGTTGAGATGGATTAGGCTAACCATGCACTTATGAAAAAATCAATCTTAAAAACATTCAGGATTGATATGTTCGAATTTTGTATAGAGTTTTTCATGTTTTTATTTTGAATTGGTAGTTGAAAATTGTATTTGAATGGTTAACTATTAAACAGATAAAAACCCGGAAACTAAATATTAAAAACATATTTTCTGTCACACCCATAATAAGGTACCTTTTCAAAATGGTTATCGGATTTTACATAGTTACCAAATTTTTATTTACGGCTTTTCATTATTTTAACGAAATGAATAAACCTTTTTGATTACTCAACTGTTCAAAACACGATATTTTTCACTTTACCTGATAATAAAAAAATACGAAGGAAGGATAAGTTTTTGCTATGGTTGTACTTTAAGTGTATCAATGTTGTACTCTCAAAACACATCTCAAAAAAAAGGCAAAGACGTTTAGAAGAGTATTCATTGGCTAGTTTTTCTAAAAACTTAATAAAAATACTTTTAAACGATTTTTTATAGAATTTAAGTACGCCACGCCCGCGCGCACTTCTGTAGCCCGCCGCTGGAATAACCTGGCCTTAAGCTAGGGTTTCGCGTCAGTTTATGTTTCAACACTGTCATTTTACAATAATTCAAATAATTGTTTATCAATGAATTACCTTAATCATAATTGAATTAAAAAAAAACCTTAATGGAGACGCAAGTTACCTAAGCTGTCATATAACTCGAATAACTCGAAGTTGAAAGTCGCTTAGCTTTTATGTTTCTACTCAGTAATGAACAAGGTGCTATCTCTTAGCTCGCCTGGCAGCCGGATGGTACGCTTTTACAAACAAGTGGAGCATTGTACGTTTGATGTGAGACATGCCTTATGAAGGCTGATGCCTCTGTTCGCCCGTGTTTACATTTCTGCACTCGAATGTACCAACAGCTCTATTATGTTACAAACAATGGAACTTTTTATACTAACATGACTGTGAGCATTACCAAACATGAACACGGGGTATTTGTCATTATTTGGGTCGATATTTCATCAACTCTACGAGTATATCGAGCTATTTGTTATCATGCCGCTGGGTGCCGGCAACAGATTGTTGCCCCTTCTTTTTTGCCGTAAGAATCTGACAAGGGATACGTTCGTAAGATGGGCAGCAGCGACTTTCCATGAATCAACATCCCGCGCTGCGCAAGCCAACCCGCCTGCCAGGCGCTGTGAGTAAGGCAACAACCCCCTCTTGATCAGTTCTTGGAAATCCATGAGGGAGGCCTATGTCCAGCAGTGGACGTTCTTAGACTGATTAATTACATCATGATGATTTGTTTTGCTATCAGATAGATAGCCGTTTTTTAGGTCCCTAGTGTTGATATACCTAACAAAAAATACCTATATTTTAACAAACCGCCAACCTATATCTAATTAGAGAAACACTCAAAACAAATTCGACACGTATTTCGCCTTGATTTCTCTTGTGCCTTGTAGAGACGAGACATATTCAGTAGAAATCAACTACCCGTTCGTCACGGAGTACACTAGAATCAACGAAGACGCAGAGCTAGTCGCCCAAAAACGAACAACACCAACGCTCCCTGGACGTGGTGCCTCTTCGACCGCCGAACAGAAAGTAAATGAAGTGGAAGGGGCAACACTTAAATCAAGTACCTTTGAAGTGAGCACATTATTTGATCAAAAAACTTGACACATACGTTGCTATTACAAAAGGTGTTTCTAATCGTATCTTCTTCTCTCTTTCAGCTGTAGTATGTATACTGGACAAAGACCTCGTTCACTATGTACTTGATGATGAGGGATTGTTGCTATACTCACCATGCTTGGCAGGCGGGTTGGAGAGTGTACTACAGGATGTTGATACACGGAAAGACGCTGCTGCAAATCTTCCGGAGATATCCCTTGGCAGATTCTTAGTAAGTGGGCAAGAGAGGCGGGGCAACATTCTACTGCCGGCACACCAGGGAAGATACTAATCGTAACACTTACGTTCATTTCTTCACCTTCAATCATTTCATTTTCGAACGGCTGTAGATACACAATTTTTTTAAATCAGATATGTGAACTCTCAACTCAGCAACCTATTAATACATAAAATAATATAAAAATGCCTTTTTTTCGTGATTTATCAGCAAACATTTTCATAAGTACTACTTATGTTAGTTTACTTAAAATTTAACGGTTAATGGTAACTTGTTTGCGAAGGCGCGAAGACGCTCGCTACATACGGTCCGGTCCGGTTTTATTTGTCGGAACGGTCTCGTCATGAACGGTGTTGACCGATCCCGTGTTCAAAATAATTTAGGTAACAATATTTTTATTGCATTTTTTGCTAGTTTGAGTATTTTATGTAAGAGTTTTTATTGTTTGTAAATTAATTCTATTATTATTATTATTTTTACTTGTATAACTTAGTATTTAGTTTTATAAGTGTGGATTATTATAACGTGTCGACACGCACCAAAGGTTCTGCCAGAATACCAGCGTTGGACCATTATAATTATACGGACCAACATTATGCTGAGGCAAGACCTTTTGGTCCAAAACTCTTACTATAAATGTTTTATTATATTATGGTTTTTTTTTGTTTATTTTTGTGTTATTTTTTTGTTGTGGATCAATAAATACATTTTCTTCTTTCTTTTTCTTCTTCTTAACTAGTTTTTCAATATTTCTTAAACCTAGTGTAGAGCTAATTTAGATAAGTTTACTTATTTTACTTACATTGTGTTTATGTATTGTTTACTAATTTATATTTATTTCTTATTATATTTATAATTATAACTTATTAACACAACTAAATCGATTCAGCCGTTTGGGAGCTGCGATGCTACAGACGCCAGAATACACAATGGTAAATTATTTATAACACTCCGATGTTATTTTGCGTGTCAAGACGAGGATCAATGGACCGGGTCTGACGTCACACGTCCATTACATGCTTAGGATTCCAGCTTACTATACTACAAGCTCCAGATTGACTATTTTTGACGAAAAATCGTTCCGTCCTATTACGGAGCTTAAAAATGTCAAGGAAATGTCCATTTTCCAATTGCCACGTGTTAAAAAAGTGGCCTTTATTTTTCGCTTTTTTCCTTCACTTGGAACAAAGTTTTCCGAAAACTTATTTTGAGCTCTATTCAATTTGAATATTTTTTGTTTTTCTCATGTTAATTTGACTATTCACTGGCACGTGGCAATTATTCCTAATGGATAAAGTTTTTTATCGTGTATTTCCTGTAATTGTACCCACCTTTCTTCTTCTTCTTTTGTTTTCTAAATGTATCAAAAATGTGTATATGGTCTGCGCTGTTTTTTGTGAATCAAATAAATGTATGTTCATTCATTCATTCATTCATTTATAATTGACTTTGTCTTTTCTGACCACGGAATCATAAAAAGGTTTAGAATTGTAAATTATTGTAGCTATGGCCGTAGGGTGCTGGCATTAAAATGTTGCCTCTCCTCTCATGCCCGTGGATGCTGTTAGAGCCTGCTAAGGGATACCTCCGGAAAATGGGCAGCAGCGTCTGTCCATGTATCAACATCCAGAACTGCGCCAACCCAACTGCCAAGCGTGGTGAGTATCAACTGCGCTTCATGGAGATCCATGAGGAAGGCCGTGTTCAGTAGTGGATGTATTACGGCTGAAATGATGAAATGATGAATATTGTAAAATGGACTTGGATGATGACTTGGATATACTAAAATGGATATTGAAATGGATGATCTGATTTTGATCAAATTTGAAACATAAGAAGGTTAAATCAAGACAAATCGTCTTTGATTGTCGTGAAGGATTTTTAATAAGTGGTGTAGTTTAGATAAAATAAGAAAATTATTTATTGCACAAAAACATGTACATAGACGACTTAATGATATTTAGCATTTTTTTCCAGCTAACCTTTGTGTAGTGCAGAGTTTTGTGACGGTGTAAAAATAATATGAGGAGAAAAATAAAGATGAGATAATTTACAAATAAAATTTTAAAACAATTCACAAATAACAAAGATACAAACATAATAAAATAAATAAAATATATAATAAGTAATAAATATATTTAAATAATACATACATTAAGTATAATATACATATAAATACATAAACATAAATTGCTCAGTTTTGTTGACCATTCTGAAGGGTTATAAAATGTGGATACGTACAGTTTAGATTTGAAGATTGCCATAGACGAAGCCCTACGAATATCCACTGGCAAGGAGTCGGATCACAGTATATCGCAGTATAGTTCTTGGAATATGGAAATTTTATAATCGTTGTTTTTGTCCGAGCATAACTCTTAAACATATGTCCGGATTTTCTTGAAATTTATAGACAGGGAGATTTTACCAACACACGGTTGGTAGCCGATTAAAAAGCAGGAGGTGGCAGGTTCTATTCCCGCCACAAATCAAGTTCAAATGCAATGGGACTTTATTGAACGAAGTCGCTCGCCCCTTATAAGTTCGTGGCGATAGTCTTTTTTAAACTTTCGCGATCACAACACATTATTAAAATATGGGATTATCGGGTATTTATCGCGTAATTACCTTTATTTTATTCCCGACGTTTCAACCGGATTGCACCTGGTCGTGGTCGCGAGGAGACTGGCGTGCTGAAGTTAACCGCAGCAAAGCGAAGGCATCTTTTCAGACTACCCTCACTTGGTCTTCATAATTAGAAATTTGATATTTAAGGCCGGTTCACACTGGGACAGCACACTACACTGTATCGTGGCGAGCTTAAAACGAGCTATTTTAAGTTGCTACGGAATAGCTCCGGTAGATGCCCCTATTTCGGAAGTTACTCGGAATACGTCTGCTTAGTTTCGCACCGGAAATGGAAAAATTATTGTAATTACCTTAAGCCTTAATAATATCAAACCTGTATTAGGAATCATCATCATCCTCATCCCGAAGTTTGTGCCATCCACCATGGTATTGTGCCTAATTTAAACTAAAAAAATCATTATGAAATAGTAAGGAACACACCATCATCATGCGGGCCAAAGGACGTCCATTGCAAGTCATAAGCCTCCCTCATAAATCTCCAAACACCTGAGAGAATTCTTGCCTTACTCACCACGCTTGGTAGGCGGGTTGGCGAGCGCAGTACTGGAGTTTGATACACGGAAAAACGCTGCTGCTCATCTTCCGGAGATATCTCTTGGCATATTCTTACTGCATTTACGGGCAAGAGAGGAGGGGCAACAATCTACTGCCGGCACCCAAGAACACATAGTCTAATTTTAATCGGCGCACATCGCATTAGTAGCCGCAGACTGAAGTGAGATAAGTCACACAAAAGTCAAACATCCATTTACAAACTTAGTCAAAATAAGTAGGTACTTATTCTAGTTTCAAACTAAGTACTTAGTCTAGTTTCAAACTTAGTACTTAGTCTAGTTTCAAACTAAGTACGATACTTCAGAGGCCAGATATCTAAAATGAATATTTGAATTTGAAAAGTGTCTACTAAACTCCAATGAAAGTTTCATTGTGGGCTTATTACAACTTTTAAGGCTCTCGCGGTCTATAGACATAATTTTAAAAACTGATTTACGGGCCTATAATGCGTTATTACCTTATTTAATTATTACCCGACGTTTCGAGTGTCCTGCAGCCATCGTTGTTACGGGTAGATGTACAGATGAAACGATTAGAAATAACAATTATTAATAATTAAATTTGTTTTGTAATCCCCGACACTTTACCTTGTCTCGGAGGTTACCTATTTTTTTTTGTTGTTGTAATGTATTATATTGCCCTTAGTACTGCAATCTACACATCATGCCTTTTCATTTGATACCACACTTTCACCCCCCATATCTTATAAATGCCTCAGCCGATTAATATATGTTTTACCCGCCGTTTCGTCCGCGTAAAGTCAATTTACATTATTATTATATATCCAGACATCCAGGCCTGAATGAGAGACTGACAAACACTGCCGCCCGTAACCGAACATTGTTACGATTTATCCTTGAAACTGTACCTGACGTGACCTATCTAAAGCAAGCTTTAATGACGCATCTCTCAAAAATTAAATGATGGGAGTGAAACAAAGTACCTCGCTGCGGTAGCTGGAAATTTTAAGACTCATTTCTCAAACTTTACCTAACGCAATCTGAATAAAATACTTCGGCAGATGCCGTGGCAACCAGAAAATTTTATGAAAATTTCTCAAGTTTTACCCTAACAGGAGTTGAATGAAGTACCTTGGCATATGCTTCGGTAACTGAATTTTTTTTATGACACATATTCTACTTTAGCACTGCGGTAGCTAGAAATTTTTCATTTAATCATTCTGGAAATATTTATGGCTCATCCAGCATTATTTAAATTTTTACCTAACGGGAGCTAAATATGACGCATCTCTTATACCTGACGGGAAGTGTATAAAGGTACTTTGGCGGTAGCTGGAAATTTTTATCACTCATCTCTTAAACTGTTCTTGAAGGAAGCTGAATAAGGTACTTGGGCAGAAGCTGCGTTAGCTGGATTTTTTATGACTCATATCTTAAACTTTACCCAACCATGATCTTAACAAAAAATCCCATTTTCCGTATGTGCCGGTTGTTTACTTAATTATGTTTTTGCAACACTTTCTTTGTTATGTTGGCATAAAATGGAATATTGATCTGGATCTAATTTTTGGTACGAAAGATAGCCTATTATGTTAGTTCTAGTCTACATACGTTTGCAAAGTTTCAGCTCAAGGTAGTTTTTACGTGAAGTTTTAACTAAGACAAACTATCATAGAAATTAAAACTGATAACGTTATATCTATCCTATGGAAACTATTTTTGAAACAAAAAGTAGCCTTTTTCCCAATCTTGGTCAACATTTAAACATGTGCCAAATTTCAGCTAAATTCGTTTGGTAGTTTTTGCGTGAAAAAGAAACATAGACAAATTATCTAATTAAGTTTTATGTATCTTACGGAAACTAATACTTGGACAAAAATCTATGTATTATTCCAGGTCTATGTCTATACGTTTGCAAAGTTTCAGCTCAATTGGTACAGCAGTTTTTGTGTGAAGAGGTATCAAACATTCATCTGTAACAACAAGCTTTCAGCATTATAACATTAGTAGGATTTTTCAGTTTTGCATTCCACACACAATTTCCTATTATTTAATACCAGACTTGGGTATATTCAGAAATATTCGATTATTCATACACTCTTTCACCCCCTATATTGTTACTTTTTGTCTTGTAAACTAACCATAATTTGATAAAACATGTATAAGAACCATCACTAGAAAACTGGCTTTTAAATAAGAAAACTGCATTTAAATCGGTCCACTTGTTTAAGAGCTACGGTGCCACAGACAGACACACACACACGTAGCGGTTAAACGTATAAAACCCCTCTCCTTTTTCGGCAGTTAATAAAAAAAGGTAATTACTCGATAACATCCTGTTAATAAGTTTTTGAAATAAGGGATTATTAGACGCATGATGTTACTGGTTCGGTTCAAGAAATACATGTTTACATACTACTTACAATTTAAATAAATTGTCTCTGCTCTAAAATGCACCAATGTTTGACAAGCTCTGAATAAAAATAACATTATTTTCACGTTACTCGACTGTTTTCTTTGAGTGCTTTTAAGTCACAACCGAATCATGGATTCAGGTGTGTGCATTTTTCTATACTTACCCCAAAAAAAATATTTAAATTTTTAATAAAAAATACCGAGTATTTTCCTAGATTCGTCATAAATCCCATTATCAAAACTGGGTTTGAAAGAAAGCAAACATTTTAAAGTGAAACGAAAAACCGCAAGTTTAAATTAAGGGTATATAATTATTCCTTGAAATAATTGTAATTGTGTCTCTGCAGTAAACACTATAACGATTATTTCGCTTCAATGGCCCAGATAATTATAACGATATTTTTTTTAAATGTTTCATCTCCATCATCATTATAGCCGTAAAACCACAGATTACAGAAACTAACAGATACATCACTCCAATACAAAAGCGAAAATACCTACGCTATAATAGCCTACAAAATCTTTGCTTACCCGCCTCACCTACTTGCAAGTAATCTGTGACGCGGCATCGAATGAGTGGCTAGGGTTGCTTCTACGATGATTTTTATAATAAAACGAATGTGGTGAAAAAAAAAGTTATTTTTATTGGTTGCTCAAATATGATTTAGTTTTATAAAATGATGGATACCTTTTTTCCTTGTCTAAAATCTCCGGTTACTAAATTTTAACGTTGAAAATATTCTAAATCGCGTAAATAATTTTAAAAGGTACTTCATGAGGAAAACAGGAGCAAAGCGGAGGAAAACCAACACATTTTAAGAGTTCCAATTACTTGACTTTGTCAAAATTATTCAAGAATGTTTTTTCCGATTCTTCTACATAATTGGTAAATGTTTCTGGTGGGACTTTTAGCCCGCCATGAAAAGATGCATCTTTATTATGGGCTTTGAAATGAGTGTACAGTGTTGTTTCGTTAACATTAGGTTTCTCTTGTAACATAGCATTGAAGCTAATAGTTAGTACGAAGCGCTTTCGACATCTAAATGAACGCATTTAACGTGCGTGCGCTCAAGCGGGCTTGTGGCAGCTTTCTGCCTTGCAGCTCCGGCGTTGTACAGAGCGGTAGGCATTTAACGCGTGGCCTTGAGCGAGTGACGGACACCTGGTAAAACGTCCACTTCTTAACACAGCCCTCCCTCAAGGATCTCCATGAAAGGAAGTTGCCATACTCCACACTAGGCAGGCGGGTTAGCGAGCGCAGTACGGGATGTTGATACACGGAAAGACGCTGCTGCCCAGCTTCTCTCACTGCATCTTTTAATCTTCATTAGCTCAGAACTCAAAAATATTTTTCTAAATCGGTTTATAAAAGACGTTTTGAACAGATTTAGAAAAATATTTTTGAGTTCGTAGCACTCGAATACTTTTAATGAGGTCCCATTCTTTTCAAAACTCAGTTCTGATGATGAAATTATTTTCTCCAATATCTATCTCCTCAAATATTGTGGAAAGCCGACAGCGCTTTTGGCATTTAAAAAAAAATATAAAGGATTGGGAAAGGAAGGTCAGAATGTATGATTTAGTAAACTGATGAATAAGACCACAGATGGTGTTTGAAGCTCTTCTTGGACATCATCAGCACCAGAGTTATTGATAATAAATTAATTGGAATAAAATAATGTAGTGTTTATCTACTAGAGTCCCTCATCATCATCATTATCATCATCCACATCCCGATTTCACCCACTGCTGGGTATAGGCCTCCCTAAGTTTGTACCATCCACCACGATCCTGTGCCAGTCGCATTCATTGACGCCCTGCGATGCGTACCAGGTCGTCAACTCACCTCGCCACCGGTCGCCTGAGACTTCTATACCCCACCCTCGGCCACAATTCTGATGTTGTCTTGCTCCACCTGTCATCACCACACCTTGCAAGGTGTCCTGCCCAACTCCACTTTAGTTCCATTATTCTGGTTCCAACGTCTTGAACTTTTGTTCTTCGTCGGATATCGATATTCGGAACTCAGTCGATTAGTTTGATACCAAGCATGGCGCGGTCCATGCCTCTCTAAGTCCTGATGGTGAGATTATTTTATAGATTATTTTAATATCTGAGTCCCACAAGGTTAGGTTTTTTGTATCACTTAAAATGGATTGCTTGCTTTTAAACACAGTTCTGTGGATGGGATTCATGGTAAAAAAGTATGCATACATATAAAGCGGGTTGGGTATTTTCAGCAACATTTTAGATTTTATCATCGAGATTAGATTTTTTTTGTTAAATTAAGTTTTGTTAAAAATTAAGTAAGTGTCGTAATCAGACCCTGGTCGGATATAATACAGGTTTTTTACACAAACCGAATTAAATAAAATTAGTTAAAAATAATGGCAGTTCCCATTTTACTGCTACTGGGGTGGGCCTTCTCTCATGCCCGTTGATGCAATAAGAATCTGCAAAGGGAAGATCTCCGGAAGATGGGCAGCAGCGTCCTTCGTGTAACTAATAACATCCCGTTTTGCGCTCGTCAACCCACTATGCGCGTGTCGCAACAACCTCTCATGTACTTGGAGATCCATGAGGAAGGCCCATGTCTAGCAGTGAATTTCCTGTGGCTGAGATGATGTTGAGTTTATAATACCTGTAGAAAAATAACAAGCTTTTGTCTAGGGACAGGATTCCAACCAGCAACCTCCTTTGTCTCAACTAGCTTCTGCTAAACCTAACATTACTATCCGTACATACTGCACGAAAACCTAGCATTGCCGTGGGGTTCCAGCAGTAAATCTTACCCCTCTTCCCCGTGCATGCAGCAACAATCTGCCAGACAATAATTCCGGAAGATAAGTTGGGTGATGTTTATCAACATCACCCAACCCGGCCAAGTGTGGTGAGTACAGCTCAACCCCCTCATAATCGTTACTTGGAGATCCATGAAAGATGCCTATGTCCAGCAGTGGACATCATACGGCCAACATAAACTAAGCGAACGTCACGCTTTTGCTGTGTCTTTAGTGGTGGGCGTTGTCACGATTTTTTTTGAACCACCATCAAAAGATACACAGTAAACATACAAAAATAAAATAATGAAATAGCTTGCGTGAGTGCTATCCCGGCATCACAGATATCTTGAGAATAACGCTTATTCACTAATATTTGCATTTATAAAAATGTTAAAAATATTTTTATTATGATTGCAAAGGGGGCGGAGTCAAAAAGTTTAAGTTGAGTTACTAGGTCATGTGGAGTATCATATTAATTCATCCCAGCCGCAGAATGTCCACTATTGAATATAGGCTTCCCTCATAGATTCATTTAGTAGTAGTAGAACTTTTTGTGAAATGTTCATCCGGGGAAGTACTACCACCATACCTATTTCTGCCGCCAAGCAGTAAGGTCTGCATTCAAATCTATCTCAGGGTGACGGGCGCAAGGTAATGCAGCGTTGGTCACATAATCACAGGCTTCGTGACCGTGATCACCGCGGTATTGCAGTTGTAATAGGTAGAAGTTTCCGCTTAACATCAGGTGGGCCTTCGGCTTGTCTCGTCATTTAGTAGTAACAAAAAAAGATCCAATGGTCAAGAGCGCTTGTTTCCATATTCACCACGCTTGGCAGGTGGGTTGGCGTGCGCAGAACTGGACTTTGATACAAGGAAAGACGCCCATCTTTCGGAGGTATCCCTTAGCAGATTCTTACTGCATCCACGGGCAAGAGAGGAGGGGCAACATTCTACTGCCAGCACCCCACGGCATCATCATGGGTATTATATAAAAGGACATAAACAGAATTATAGTTTTCCTTATGGCGCTGTCAAGGTTGTCCAACAAATATAATCCGTCATTAACACAAATTATATTGTATAATGGCTCGGAACCATCGGTGCGCGAATTCGACTCGCTCTTGGCCGATTCTCAACCAGCTACTAAACCAACCGCGCTAAGGATGTGGTCAAACAGACTCCAAGTCATCTAATGCCCGTCGAATAACTTTTGCATTTCTATTCGTTGTCGGCGGAAATTTGATTCGTTCGTCCGACATCGAGTTCTCTCCAATGATTGATTGAGCTCTCTGTGTTATCGGATATTGCGAAATTGCAATATATACCGAAAATGATGAGATGGCAAATAAGTAGCACTATCCGTCTTTGTCGTGCGCAATATTGAGTCGTCTGTTTCCTTACTTAGCCGTGTTGGCGAGTCGTCTGTATCCCCGACTTTAAATCTGTCGTGGGTTCGATAATTTTCTTCTTTCTTCATAGCCGACTTAGCAAGTCTTTTTTTTATTTTGTTTTAATTTAACACCTACAGACAAAATGACGTCTGTACACTTATTTGCTTAGTTTTTTAAAATTATAGATTTATCATTATCCTACGCCTAGCTCTTTACTTGAAGAGTAGGTACTCATGTTTATTTTCATTTTTTTATTTTTCTAACTATTACTCGACTTAGCTAGTTGGATGGTTTAGGTGTTGGGCAAGCCTAATCTATCTAACCATGTTTCGTGCAATGCAGCGTCCCGTAAAGCAAGAATACCAAGTTGCTGGCGCTGCATACTCATCTGTAATAGATGTTGAAGTTAGTTTTTGTTTTCTTAATGGTCTCACTACAATTTCGTCTAAACATTGAGAAGCACGTGGTCTTGAATTACAACGCGGTAAAGAGAGCACTTGTTCTCCTATATTGCTCAGAAATGCCTCTTGCTAACTAGTAGGTTCCCCTTTAGGGTTTGAAAACAATGTACCTTTACGCGATAAGACCACGCATTGTGTAATTCTGTTGTTTTTTGAACTTTAAATTTAGTAATTTTGTACTATTTCTGTATGGTTTACACAATAAACGGTTTCTTAACTACTTACCTTCCTATCCACCGTCCAGATGTCTATTTTTTAGGTTTCAGCGATATTTACGGTATATTTACGATGATTTCAGTCATTTTTGGCGCGTCTGAACTGCGCCGGAATATACACTCAAAAAGACTCAAATCATGGTAAATATCGCGTAAATATTGCATATAGTGTTCCAAACCATGATAGTTTCAAAGGTTATATTTTTTAGTTTTTGGTAGTCAATACTCCTAAGAATAATGCTCTTACGTGACGAGGACGATTGTCTATTCAATATGAGATCGATCGCCGTCGATGTGTAAAAGAGCATTTACACGAAATCGAGTCCCATCCAGATTCCAGAACGTCTGTTGCCCCGACAGTTTTGGTAAATATTACCTAACCTGGATATTATTGTACCAGGTCCTGGATATCAAGTACCTAAACATGAACACGGTGAATAAACCGCTGAATTATTTGAATATCAAAGACGCCTGGCCATCTATTTATATTAGAGGTTGCGGGTTCGATTCCCGCCTCGGAACAAATGTCTGTATGATCTGCAGATATTTTTTCAGGGTGTTCTGGGTGTTTTTCTATATATATAATAAAAAATATCTATCTAAGTAGTATAATGTATTAAGTATGTCAGTCATCTAGTACCCATAACACAAGCTCTGCTTAGCTTGGGGCTAGATGATGCTGTGTGAATTGTCCAGCATTATTTATTTATTTATTTATTTATTTATTTATTTATTTATTTATTTATTTATTTATTTATTTATTTATTTATTTATTTATTTATTTATTTATTTATTTATTTATTTATTTATTTATTTATTTATTTATTTATTTATTTATTTATTTATTTATTTATTTATTTATTTATTTATTTATTTATTTATTTATTTATTTATTTATTTATTTATTTATTTATTTATTTATTTATTTATTTATTTATTTATTTATTTATTTATTTATTTATTTATTTATTTATTTATTTATTTATTTATTTATTTATTTATTTATTTATTTATTTATTTATTTATTTATTTATTTATTTATTTATTGATGTCGAGGCAATGTCGTTGGATGGGTCCTATTTAAGCACCCATGCAACGGCATTACCTATTCTTGATCCTCGCCTATTCTTGATCTTTGATCTGTTATACAGGGTGTATTATCTTTGTATTATACGTGTACTAAACCAAAAGCGTGACCATCCCAAGGAACAACTTTTTCATTCAAGAAAAAAACACGAAAGTTTTAACAGCTGATTATACGATAATGACAACCTTATCGCTAGCTGATTCATGACAAGGTCATTACAATCCGCAAAGAGTTACCGTACAGTTACAAATGAAATTAACTGTAACTACAAATAGGTTTTTTATAATAAAAAGTAAAAAAATAATAATTCGATTTTGACCTCAGGAGCATCGCACTAGTAAAATTTTAAATAAAAATAAAAAAGTACTAGTTCCGATTTTTTTTCCTTCCAAAGCTACTTGTTTTGATGGGCTGAAACCTCTCCTTTCGGGTCAGTACACATATTATAATACACCCTGTATAATGTAAAAGTCCTATGACATAGAACCGCACCAAGATTTTGTTATATGTACGTACAATTATTGACGATGAGTTTGGGATCAAACTCTTCATCTTCATTATCATTTAAGCCGAAAAACGTCCACTATTGAATCTCTTCTCACTCATGGATCTATGAGGGGTGGTTGCCATACTCTAGTAGTATTAAGGTAATTTAGTTAAATTAATGTCTGTTTTCGTTAAGGCCAGGTTATCCCAGCGGCGGGTTTCTGAAGGAGTGCGCGCGGGCGCGGCCTACTTAAATTATATAAAAAATCGTTTTTTTTTATTAGGTAAACTTCGTTGTCTATTCTCTGAGATGTTTTAAGGGGGCGAAGCCCCCTAATATGCATAGCGCTGTCTGTCTGTTTGTCTGTCTATCTGTCTATCTGTCTGTTTGTGTATGGGATGATTGACAATCACAAGGAGTTATTGTTACCTCAAAAGGTCACCAAGAAAATAAGTCTTCAAATGGCCGAAAACGTCCAAAAACTCAAAAATGCCATTTTGGACCATTGGTGACTTTTTGAGGCCTTCGCCCCCTTTTCTGGTGCCCACGTACCAATGCTTGTTTGAGAGTATAACATTAATTCACTTGAAGTACAACCAAAAAAACGAGCAAACACTATCCTTCCTTCATAATTTATTATTATCAGGTGAAGTGAATAATAACGTGTTTTAAACCATTAAAAATATTCAAAAACGTTTATTATATATATATTATAACATATATTTTTCCGATCAAAAGAAAGGATTTGCTCGTTTAAAATTGAATCGAAAATCGGCCAGTTTGTAAAATCGTGGCCTTAACAATAACGTCCAGATTAATGTAATGTAGTCTCTATTCATCAATCTCAACCGTTGGACTAACAACTGTCCACGTCCACTGCTGATCATAGGGCTCCCTCATAGATCTACCCTTCCACACTTGCCTTTCATCATCACAGCCGAAAAACGTCTACTACTTAACACAGGCCTCCCTCATGGATCTCTATGAGGGGTAGTTGTCATTCTTACCACGCTTGGCATATTTTTCGATTTTATAACTTAAATTCTATAGTGTAACTAAAATATAACATGATAAATTAAAACAACAGCAAAATGCTATAGAAATCGTAGAAATTCCTAACTGGTTAAAATGTACTGCGATATTTGTCTATGCGAGACTGTAGACGTGACGAGACGTCTTTCAGTGTGTCTACTATGAGTTGTCACTGTCAGATCGCCTGCCGTTACTACAGTAGTAATAGTACGTTACTATGACATCCGTTAGATTTGTAACAAATGAAACCCAAACTACAGTCGCTGTTTACTTCGTATTTTAATACCAAACTATCCGCTAGAAGCGCTGTACACGTTTTCATACATGTTTTAACTATAACTACAGTCGCTAGCGAGTATAGATTGTGAAAACTCATAGTAGATCTACTGTTTATAAAGATGTTTGCTCCTGTTTACTAAGGTAAAACAACGTTTACTAGAAAGGCCGTAAAGTAACCCGTCCCATTGTTAAATTATTCAACGTCTTAATGAAATATAAACAACGAACCACAAGTGTCTAGCCTTGTTCGCGCCGCGCCGTCAACATCATCTTAAATTCAAAACTTCTGTAAGAAGCTATTGAGTCCGCATACGTTTACCAAATTAAATAAATAAATAAATAAATATTGCTAGACAAATCACACAGCATCATCTAGCCCCAAGCTAAGCAGAGCTTGTGTTATGGGTACTAGATGACTGATATACTTAATACATTATAATAATTATTTAGTTAAAAGTAAAAGTAATGTTGGGCCGTGGGTGCAGTAGAATGTCGCAGAGTCTTTCCCTGTATAAACATCCCGTACTGCGCTCGCCAACCCGCCTGCCAAGCGTAGTGAGTATAACAACTACACCTCATAGAGATTCATGATGGAGGGCTGTGTTCATTAGTGGACGTTTTACGGCTGAAATGAAAAGTGAAGTAGTATATTTATTAGCTACAATGAAAGACAGATATTTAACCCTCAACCACTGACGTGCATTTCATCATCCCAGCCGTTAAATGTCCACTACTGGACGTAGGCCTCCCTCATGGATATCGCAAGTGATAATGATAGGGTTTTGCCATACTCACCACGCTTGTTTGGCGAGCGCAGTGCAGGTTGTTGATACACGGAAAGAAGCTGCTGCCTATCCTCCGGAGGCACCCCTTATCAGATTCTAATAATAATAATAATAATAATAATTCAACCCGCCTGCCAAGCGTGGTGAGTTATGGCAACTACCCCTCATGATCAGTACTAGCAGATCCATGAGGAAAGCCATTATCCAGCAGTGGACGTCTAACGGCTGAGATGAGATGATGAAGATAAGTTACAATATGTTTATTTCGTTACATAGCGAAAATTATCAATTAAAATTAAAAAGGCAAACCTTATCAAAAAAATTCGATATTTTACTGCTTACTCGTAAACAATATAATATTTAACAAATTTATTGCTTCTTTTATCATCGTTAAAATCCATTAAAGCCGCAAATTAAAAGTCAACTCCGGCGTCGTTTTTACATAATTCTACTATTACTATAAATCCGAAAGTTTGCATGAATAGTATTTTCTTATAGGTAGGTAGTCCATAAGCAAATACTACCGAACATATCAAGTTGTCGTAGGGTGGAGGCAATAGAATGTTGCCTCTCCACTTGCCTGGATGCAGTAAGAATCTCCCTAAATTTTTGGTAATTTTCTTGCTTCACTTTATTTCATTAAAAAAAAATACTCCAACGAAATTGTATTTAAAAAAAATGTTTTTTACTCTACATTACATTATTAATTATAAGCTTTATAAACTAAGAAGTCTAACAAAAAGGCCTGTTACTATCTATAAATATGTATACAAACGAAGTCGTGTTCGTTAAAAAAAAGTAAAAGTAAGGCCTCTGCATCTATTATAGATGAGTTATATAGTTAGTTGCATCACTCAAGAACAGCTGGACCGATTTCAATGATCTTAGATGTTTTATATCTGAACCCGGGTTAGTATAAAAGCTATAACTCCGTAAAATTTGTCAGAAAAAATAATTATATCGTTAATCTATTTTAAATGGATGATGTGATGACATTTTTTGGTTGTCAAATATTTAAAGGTTCGTTCAGAAATTGTATATTGTGATTAGTAGACACCGGATTTTTTGCAACATAAAAAGCCTATAATATGCTTGCAAATATGCATGAGAAATGCTTAAAATATGCATGAATGGTAGAATATTCAGAAATAAATGATTAGTTTCGAAACCCAAAAAACCCAAATAAGTAAGTTTCAATTGTTTTTTATTTGAATCAGCATACAATTATTACCTACTTGTAATGTGAAATTCAAAATTAAAATTAACCATTATTTAATATTTTGTAAGCAAACGATCAAATTTTGTTCCAAGAGTTTAGTGGCCAAATTGTGTGTTCGGTCATTCAAAATAAATCATTTGTATGTAGAAAAGGATCGTTCCCTAACCACTGAACATGAACGTAACAGGACCGAATTTTAATTTGTGTTCTATATTAGCACTTATAGCTTCTGGCAAAAGTGCTGCCGTCTCATTAATATAATATTTATATATATGTAGTAAAGTGCGACTATGTTCTATCTCTTTCATTGTGATTAAAAAGGGTTTTTTTTTTAAATCATTTATTATTTATACAGGGTTTTGGTTACATAACACCCTTATAGACTATTAAAAAGGGTTGAGAGTTATTTTTACTAATGTGTCATATATCCAACACCGTGTACGTTAGACGCTTGAATTTTGGAATACAGATTCCTCATTCAAAATAAGCAAAGTATTCAAAATGTTCAAAAGTGTTCAAGGATTTTAACCGTTATTTTTAAGTTGTGAATTCAGGTGCAATTACGAGTAAAAAATTGTTAAAAATGTGTCTTGTATCCATGGTAGACACTTGCATAATTTTCAAGCGTCCCCCCCCCCCCCCCCATTAAAATCTAAACTGCTAGCTTTACAAATCTGAAAAAAATCATGGATGTAGTTCTATCTATGAACTTTCTATGAAAAATGTAAGGGTAAAGCTACTAGCTCTTTTAGTTTCACAGAAATAGTCGCTCAAATAAGTTATGCGGTTTCCCAAACATACCGGAATAATGTCAATCTAAAATAATGTCTCAATTAATGTCTGTTGATATGTTTTGGTAAACGTAAAAAATCATAAAACAACTCCAACTTAGCTGTAATGTAGTACTGGTCAATTATTTTTTTTAACACTACTCGGACAAAGTCACCGGCAGCAGCTAGTAGCTTATAAAATTTGGTAAATACAAAATAAAGTAAGTATAGTAACTTTTTAATAACAACATACATTGTCCAAGACTTACTTAAAGATTAAAGAACACTTTTTAACTAGCAAAGTTAGGATCTTGAAAAAAATGCCAAGGGCCAATTAGTAAAAAACCGGCCAAGTGCGAGTCGACTTGCGCACCGGGGGTTCCGTTCAAACCTGTGGGTATATAAGACCTGAGTATTTGATATAAATTTCAATTTAATACGCGTTCATGAGGAAAGGGGTAGTAAGTTTAAAATTATTTAAAATATTTTTATTATATGATGTAACTATAATTTTACGGTTTTCGCAATTTTTCCTTTATCTGTGCGTTGCTTCGACGTTGCTTCGTACCAAATTTCAAGATTCTGAGTTCACGGGAAGTACCCTGTAGGTTTTGATTCCCATGCAAGTGTCGAAAATTTGCGGCATAAACGGCTGTATCTTTTGATTGCGTTGGCTTAGAAGTTTGAATTTTTCACAGCTTCAAGAGACAGTAGACCTGAGTATTTGATATAATTCCAGCTTGATACGCGTTCCTGAGAAAAAGGGTATTGACAGACAGACGTACGGACAACAAAGTGATCCTATAAGGGTTCCGTTTTTCCTTTCGAGGTACGGAACCCTAAGGCAAGAAAATATATTTTATAAGCTCGGAGCATTTTAAATTAACTTTAACGTGAAACGTAATTAAATTAAGGAAACGCTTAATTAATCTTTAATATTCAACTCTTCGATTTTAAAAGGTATATAATACCTCTATATTTTGCTGTATACTTTGATACCTTCTAAAAATATAATTATTAATCATCATCATCATCACAGCAGTAGGACTGCTGCTGTCCACGTCCTCTGCTGTTCATGGACCTCCAAGATCATGAAGGGATTGTTGCCATACTCGCCACGCTTGGCAGGCGGGTTGGCGAGCGCAGTACGTGATGTTTATAAATTTAAAAATGCTGCTGCCCATCTTCCGGAGGTATCCCTTAGCAGGCTCTTACTGCTGCCACGGGTATGTAAGTAGGGGTAACATTCTAACACCCCTTGGCACCCCCCGGCGGCCGGCACACATAGGTGCCAGAAATAAAATAAAATCAAATCATTTATTAATTAAAACTTTAACAACATATTACATATTTACCGCTACTTTCAAGACCTTACCTCCCATGCTAATTACAAACTGTGTTACGGCAAGGTAAGGTCTATCAAACTTATACATAATATTATTACGTTAAATAGATACATAATTTAGAACACTATAACACCTTAAAACACATAGGTCGTCAGATTAGACACGTCGCCGATGTGATGACGTGTGTGCGGTGTCCAGTGTCAGGCCACAGATTACAGAAACTAACAGATACATCACTACAATACAAAAGCGAAAATACCTACGCTATAAATAGCCTACAAAATCGTTGAGATTGCTTTGCTCACCCGCCTCACCTACTTGCAAGTAATCTGTGACGCGGCATCGAATGAGTGGCTAGGGTTGCTTCTACGATGAGATTTTTATAATAAAACGAATGTGGTGAAAAAAACAGCTATTTTTATTGGTTGCTCAAATATGATTTAGTTTTATAAAATGATGGATACCTTTCGATGGTCGAAACGTCAGGATAATAATAAAGGTAATTACGCGATAAATACCCGTTAATCCAATATAGTAATAATCAATTCATAAACGACAGAGTTCTCAAACAAATAAAAAAATCAGATGGCCTGAGAACCTCCTCTTTTTTTAAGTCGGTTAAGAAAAGCAGCGACCTTTGTACAGGGAGGTATTACCTACTCTCCGTACGCGGTAGTAATAGGTACATATACTATGGTAGTAGTTATAATCTTTGACATAACGAACTAAGTACACACCACACTTTACACACCTATACTATTATTGCTCTTTTACCTAGGTATTTAGATACTTCGCCAGCAAAGATTTGAATCTTTGTTCGCCGGTGGGTACCTAATACCTGATTTTAGGACGTCTAATGAACTTTCGAAACACTACACCTTTCTGCCAAAAACCAGTGTCCATGAAGGTGTTGGGTAGGTACTCTCACCATGAAGGAGTTGAAATTCACCTCACGGTGATTCCAACTTTACTACTCTCAAGCTAAAGCCAAAGAAATAATAGTAAAAGGACTACTTTATAATACCATATGTCTTATTTATTGGTTCTATTACTATATATTACCAAGTACTTCAGTTACTATTATTTCTGGAACATTGTATGATGGATTTGGCTTGCTCAAATTCTAATCCATCCTCTCAGAATAACCAGGAGGAAATACCTCGAGCATAATATATTAGTGTTGTTCGTCTCACTGGATTTTAAATTCACTAAGCACTATCTGTTTTGTTTTGGACGAATTGGCACTAAAAATATTTCTGTATATTCTATAATTGCCATGCGGTCCCGGCAGTAGAATGTTACCTCTTCTCTCATGCCCGTGGATGCGGTAAAAGCCTGCTAAAGGACACATGAGGAAGACGGAAAGTAGCGACTTTCCGTGTATCAACAACCCGTACTGCGCTCGCCAACCCGCCTGCTAAGCGTGGTGACAACTACCCCTCATGGAGATCCATGAGGGAGGCCTGTTTCAGTAGTGGACGTTTTACCGCTGAAATAATGATGATAATGATGATCTTCTATATATAAACTATTTATATTTTATTTTACGCGAGCCGACCGCCAAGACAAATAGCTAGATTGTAAATGTCGCGCGAGGCATCCTGCAAGCTGTGCCAGACTGCCAGGACATCAGTGTACAATATTCAGTGAGACGAGCAATACACTATAACTTGTTAAACTTTCGCTATTTGTTAGCATATTTTTTAGTTTTAAAATTACAGGATTTTATCGCGTACCTTTTTTATTATTTTCCCGACGTTTCGAACACATTTCAGCGTTCTTGGTCGCGGAAGTCCTCTCGCGACTCGGGAAAATAATAAAAAAGGTACGCGATAAAATCCGAGCAATACACTGCCGTATTTGAATAGGCTGAGTAGGCTGGGCCTAGGGCGGCAGATTTTAGGGGGCGGCTAACTTAGAACATTACTTATTAAGCCTTAGAGAATAAAAAAAATATGTACGCAGAGAAAACAAGTCTCGGAAATTTAAGAAAAAAATCATTATTATAACTTCTAATAAAGTTAAAGAGCTGATGTTGTGAGAACAATAGAGCACTAACCATAAAGTTAATTTTATTGTTTTTCATTTCTTAAGTCAGTTGGGCGGCAATATTGTAATAGCCTACTGACGACAAATTTGTTAATCCGCCACTGGCAATGCTAGTAATATTAAGCTCGGGTAGGTGCCTACACGTCCCTTGTTACTCCTAAATCACCAGCAATGTACAAGAAATAAATATTCTTCGCACAGAACCGGGCATTGTATTAAGAAATATTTGTTCTTTGCACATTAGCGATTACATACGCGGCGATTTTATTACATTTAACACTTTAGCGATTTACCGTTTTGACCGATTGCTATGAACCCTAGACTTTTGATCCAAAGGTCGTAGGTTAGATACTTTTCTTACTTGAAAAAATTATGTGCACATTAAGAGTAACACATGCTTCAACGCTGAATGTAAAAACCGTAAGTAAACCCTTGGCTTAGCGAGCTTCAGACATATTGACCTGTTCTTTCCTCTGACTTATAGCCGCTAAGCTCGGAGGATGGTATAGGTGCTGTGTTTTTTGGAGTTCCATACTAAAATGGAAGGGTTTCTTTTTTTACTACGGAACCCCTTTATTCTTTATTGTACACAAAACAAAAACAACTTAAAAATACTCAAATTATTGTATTTTCCATCAGGACAATATGGGCATGTCAAAGGCGAGCTTAATCCTAAGAAAGTTCTCTTACAGCAAACAAGTTTCACTTTTTCTGTCTGTATGTCTGACTGTGGCCTTACGAAGAGCCTATTACGTAGTTCAAGAAAGCTCTAATTTTACACGAACTTAAAATGACGCAAAAATAAAGATACAAAAAATGCTGAAAACATAATGAATTTGGAGTATTCATACAAGTAAGATGAGGATTACCTTTTTTTTTCTTCGTCTGTCCGTCAGTCCGTCTGTCCTCGTCCTTGACGTCACAACTTTTTATCTGGAGAAAGTATAGAGGTTGAAATTAAAACTATATACTCAATTTAATTAAACATTTAAAATTACAGCCTCCTTAAGCTGTGAAAATATAAATATTCTAAGTTAATCTGAAATAAAGATACGACCGTTTATGCCGCAAAAAACGCATGTTTCGACATTTTTAAAGGAATCAAAATTTATAGGGTACTTCCCGTAGACCTAGAACTATGAAATTCGGCAAGGTATATCGTCTTATACCGTTAATAGATAAAAATGCAAAAACTATACGTTTGCAATGGAATCATGAAAAATGGTGCTTAAAAAGTACAAAATCAATCATCTAGGATAAGCAACAGTTGTTCAGCTGTAGTAAAAATAAACGTTCTGTCGAAATAAACTTAATTTGCTTTAATAAAGACCAAAAATTTAGACATTTACGCTTCTGAAAAGCAACTTATCTTGCCCACTTGAGAATCTTATTGCTTTGAATTTATTATTCTACAGAAGATGAAAAATTATGCGGATATTTTCGTTTTATATTTTTATTAATTTTATTACCATCATCATCTTAGCCGTAGGACGTTCACTGTTAGACAAAAGCCATGGATTTACAAGTATTGATCATGAGGTGGTTGTTGCCATACTCACCACGCTTGGTAGGCGGGTAGAGTAGTTGGCGGCGGCAGTACCGCCTGCCAAGCGTGGTAAGTATGTCAACTACCCGTCATGGAGATTCATGAGGGAGGCCTTTTCAGTATTGGACGTTCTCCGGCTGAAATGATGATCGTCTAGATTCTAATATATTATGTTGAAGCTCAAAAAAGGCTTTAAATGTTTTTACTAAAGCATTAATCATCACATACAAAAGGCACACCAAAGGTTTCATTAAAAGTCAGTGGCCAACTAGGGGGCGCCACAATTTGCAGCTTACAGAGTCATATAACGCTTCGCAGGGCTTCATTAGCTATGTTGTCACACAATTGTATGACGCCAATCTCATCACAAATGCAATTACGTAAGCAGATTCCCCACGTTTGCTGCCTTATGTCCCACATCTCTAGCGGGTACTCACTTCTAATTAACTAGATCTACCGTGGTTTACCTATGGCAACATTTGCTATGTTGCCTAGCAACTCTAAACATTTATCAATAAAATGTAACTTCGGTGTCAATAAATTAACCATTGAGATGCATTATTACCGCAGTTGCTAAACTTTTTGTAGAACAACGCTTATAAGTGTTACTGAGCAACGTCAGATACAAATAATAACAAGTAGCAACAAAGGTACAGGTATTTACAAAATGTTATTGTTAACCTTTAATTATTTTTTTAATCAGTAACACTCGATCCCGAGACCTTTTAAATAAGAAAATTCTTTAATAGGATATTTTGACTCCCACCAAAGACATACACACATCTTTATCTGGGTCCATCTAGTCTAGTGTATATCAGATACACAAACATATAACATAATCATCTCAGCAGTAAGACGTCACACAGGCCTTCCTCATTATCTCCAAATACTGAATATGAGAGGGTGTTGCCATACTCACCACGCTTGGCAGGCTGGTCGACGAAACAAAAAAGGTTGGTTTAAAAGTGTAAGTTTAAATAAACGCACGATATTTTTCTCATCTAACATAGTATTTCAATTCACAAAAGGTAAAAGACCTATGAATGAACTCTACATGAAAATGAAAGCCCGGTTTGGTTGAAAAGTATCTTGTTCAGGAAATTCGTCGGACGTCTGACACTAGACACCATGCACTCGTCAGCCTACTTTACAAGCTTTGTATTAACTTGTCTGTTTTTGAGTGTTACGTATGCGACCCTGCTCGACATACTGTCGATAGTTTTACTGGATTCTGGCCCATATTTTTTTCTGAAACTATACAAAACTTAATCGTAATAGATGTATTGTTACTTTTATATAATACAACACTAAATCTATTGATGGATTAGCAAGTGACATAGGCAAATGCTTTAAAAACCAAATATCTCAAAACTCATTTCACCGCATCTAACTAGTTTTCGCAGTAAACCCTCGATATATAATAAAATGAGATTTGCCAAAGTAAAAAATAAATGATATTCGCTGAAGGTGGAAATGCACCGACCTCGTCGCACCCAGATGAAGAAGTAGAGAGTATTTATGAGAACATATTTACAGCTATACATACAAATAACACTCAATATGGCACTCTCCGAGGGCACCCTTAACGTCATGGCTGAACGACGCTCGTTGCGAATGCAGTCGCCCGCTGATGCTGAGCCACATAGGCAGCTCAATAGACAAATCTGAAAATCGTACCTTTAATATTATACCGCTCGTATTAAAGATACGATAGAGCGGAACAAAGGCTTTAAAGTGTTCGTGAGAAATTTGTTTATTGTTGAAAAGGGAAGACAGCAGTATAGCGTGAAGTAAACCAGATGTGTTAAGAGAAGTCGAAAAGTTATATGGACAGCTCTACGATTCGGTCGATGAACCTATAAGCAGTTCAGCCAAAGACCCAAGAGCCAAGCTGACCTGACATTATACCAAGGATATCCCGGAAATGAGCCTGTACGAGATCAGGATGGCCTGTTTAAGAACAACAAGGCAAAGGGTGAGGACGAAATCACGTCAGAGCTTCTGAAAGCAGGCGGATCCAAGGATTAAAGTCCTTCAGAAGGTTAACAGTTCCGCCTTGCTCGAAAGTACTACGTTTAAAGCATGGAACAAGAGCGTTGTGGTACTGTTTTTCAAGAAAGGTAACAAAACCTTCTGAAGAACTTCATACCGATCTCGCTTTTGAGCCAGGTATAGCTGTTTTCATAGATCATCGCGAATCGTCTTGATCGCAGGTTTGAAGACTTCCAGCCTCCCGAATAAGCCGGTTTCCAAAAAGGCCTCATAAACTACATAATTACGCTGCGGCAAGTCATACAGAATACCGAGGAGTATAACTGTGTCTCGCGTTTATGGACTATGAGAAAGCCTTGGAATTGATCTAAATATGGGCAAAGTCTCTACAGCGATGCCGTATTGACTATCGCTACATCGAAAATCATTGTATGTCCCTTAAATAGAAGCGCAAGACAGGAAGACGTAATCTCTCCGAAACAGTTTAAGGCCGCTTTGGAAGATGCCTTCAAGCTCTTAGAATGGAAAGGACTAAGGCAATCAATATTTAGGCGAATACATGACTCACCTTCGGTTTTCCGACGATATCGTGGTCATGGCAAAGTCGATGGAAGAACTCAGCACGAAGTTCGAAGGCCTCAATTGAGTCTCCCAACGGGTAGGCCTTAAAATGATTATGGACAAGACGAAGGTTAAGTCGAATGTCAATGTTGTGCCTGCCCTAGTTCTAGAAAAGAGAACTCGGCTCTTGAAGTTGTCGACGCGTACGTATACCTAGGACAAACAGTCTAATTAGGTAGGTCGAGAGAAAGAGGTCAATCGTCGAATCCAACTCAGATCCAAAATACCTACTGAGGTATTTTAAATCTGAGTATTATTATATATATATTATTTTTATCACAAGTAACACACACTGATTGTAGATTTTTCTAATAAGGCACTGGCGTTTGTGAGAAAAATCTACAATCAGTGTGTGTTACTTGTGATGACTTATGGAATTGAGACGTTGACCTTCACTAACTGGCCTCATGAATAAGCTAAGAGTCGCTTAACGAGATATGTAGAGGGCCATGGAGGATAAGTAGAATCAGAAATGAGGAGATAGATCGATTGGATGCCACGGACCGGCAAACGCAGCATAGGACGTCTACCAATAAGTTGTGCAGACGGCCTGGTAAGGTATGCAGGTCAAACCTTATCGTATGAGTATCAAATGTGAGGGCTTTGAAAGATGGGTTCTAAAATATGTGTTATATAATGTTGGTCATTACAAACAGCACTATCTAGCCCCAAAGTAAGCAGAGTTTATGTAATGGGTACCAGATTATTGACATATCATACAAAAATATCTAGTTCAGTAGTAATTGTGAAGAGTTCATCCGGGGAAGTACTACCACTATACCTATATCTGCCGCCAAGCAGTAGTGTCTGCAATGTTGTATTCCGGTTCAAAAGGTAAGAGGGCCGGTGAAATTACGGGCACATGAGACCTTACCACTCTTTGCCTCAGGGTGACGGGCGCAGTGCAATGCAGCGTTGGTACGTGCTTAGTGAACGTGATCACCGCGGTATTGCAGTTGTAATAAGTATATGTTACCGCTTAACGTGTATAGTTACTAGTATTCTTAGTCGTCAAAACAAACATTTATCCTTTGGCAGGAATCAAACTCGCTTCCTCCTAGTCTCAGTCAGCTATTGGACCAACTGCAGCAAGCCTAATTCATCTTATAATGTTCCAGGCACTGCAGCGTCCCGTACAGCATGAATACTAGTTGCTGACGCTGTATTAACAATCTACATAAAAGGTGTGTTCTTTAATTTTTGGCGGTAAAATTATCCCCTAAGAAAAGCTTTGTGTATGACAACCATTATATTATGACTGATAGGTTTGGTTGTATCGTCTCAGCCGTAGGACTGCTGTCCACCTCCATTGCTGGGCATAGGATCTCCAAGGTTATGAGGGGATTGTTGCCATACTCGCCACGTTTGGCAAGCGGGTTGGCGAGCATAGTACGGGATGTTGATACACGGAAATACGCCGCTCATCTTTCGGAGGTATCCCTTAACAGATTCTTGCTGCATCCACGGGCAGGAGAGAACGGGCATCCACTGCCGGCACCCCCACGGTTGTTACATTCAGTTATTATAGACAGAACACAGAAAAAAATCCGCAGAAATCCTTCCAAATCCGGGTTTTTCCGCCATGCCACTGAGAGTTCCCAATCACAGAGCAGTGAATGTTATTTACCGATCTGCAACCGCGGTCGGTAATATTCGTATTTTACCTGGTATTTTAAAAAATCCGTTGAAGCGCCTTTGCTGCTTATACATTCACGACTGCATTAAAACTTTATGAAACGTAAATTCATTAGGTATTCGCCAAAGGAGCGCAATAAGGTGTTTCATCTCGCATTTTCTCTTAGATCTGCGTCGTTTAGTTTAATATATTTTTATGAGATACGTTATTAAAATGCCATAACGTTCCAGTGCTAATATAGACGGGCTTTTTTATAGTATGGTGTCAAATTGGCAGCTTATTTTGGATGGATGCCTACTTCATTTTGGTACGTAAATGAAAAGTAATAACAGTGGCCAGAGGCTTTCTTCAGGCCTACGAACAGGCTCTGTTGTTAGTTTTATTAACTGAGAAGTAATAGGTGAGCGTCGTACGGGCATATTATGCGTAGGGATGAATGCCATGTATCGACAAGTCTATAAAATTAAAAATTGTAAGTAACCCCCGTCGCTTTAACTAGTCTCTGCGGTTACCAATTTTTTTTTGTAATGAGTAAACTCAGTTTTGCATTCTACAGACCACTTCCTTTCAGTTAATATCAAACTCGGGTATATTTGGAAACATTCGATTATTAATCCCCTCTTTCACACACCATAGCTTGAATCTTTGTCCAGCAGTGGACGTCCTACGGCTGATATGATGATGATGATGATGACTATTAAGTTTAGTCAAGTGATATTTCCAGTTAAGGTGGAAGTCAATAGTAAGGCCTAAAAATAAAGCTTCATTAACTTCTTTGATGTCATTACCATTGCAAGAGTTTTTAATGTCTAATGGTGGAGTTTTATAATTTTGAAATCTAAGTATGTTCGTTTTACGAACAATTTTACTTTTAAGTTGATTTGTTCAAGCCAAACCACTGTTTTAAATGTGAGATTAATTTATTTTTCCAATTCTGAAGCTGTTTTTTTTTATCTTGGGGTATGTAAATAGTTGCATCATCGGCAAACATTACACATAAATTATTTATTAGTTTTGGAAGGTCGATAGTATACAATAAAAATAATAGCTGGCCCAGTTTACTGCCTTGCGGCACGCCTAGTAACACTTGTTTGAAATCTGATTGGATAGATTCTATTGTTTTAGTTTTCTTATTGTAAGTATCTATTATTGTAGCCTGACTTCTGTTTTTTAAATAAGATTCTATAAGTGATAGTGCAGTTCCTCTTATACCGAGTTTTTCTATTTTCTCTAGTAATATGTCATGTATAACACAATCGTAGGCTTTAGACATGTCTAAAAGCTAGGCAACACCATAGGATTTATTATTTATACCTTCCCAGACATTTTTTAGTATTTCAAAGACAGCTAATATGGTATTCTTATCCGTTTGAAATCGAAATTGTTTGTTGTGAAGGATTTTATTGCAAGAAATATATGAAATTCACCTTTTGTATACAAGTAATTATAATTATTAAGTTATTGATTTATTTGTATTCGTTCCAGCCGTAAAACGTCCACTACTGAACACAGGCCTCGCTCATGGATCTCCATGAGAGGTAGTTGCCATACTCACCACGCTTGGCAGGCGAGTTGGCGAGCGCAGTACGGGATGTTGGTACACGGAAGACGCTGCTGCCCATCTTCCGGAGGTATCGGTTTTATTGAGAATCTTATAGAAAACAGGCGCCAGGTGCGAGTAGTGCCTTTTCGCAAAAGCACTGTAGGTTCTAGGTACTGGGCATTTATCACGTCGTTTGATGGTTACAGGCAATTTCAGGACACATTCCTTGTGGTAGCGTGTAATTTAGTTACTGATATAGAGTTGTCTTACTGTCAGTGCTTTTACACTGTTTGTATAGATCCGTTGTTGGGTGTCGGAAAGGTAGACCTAACATGACTTTCAGGAGTGCCCGTTGTGCTCGTTCTGCTGTCATAAGGTAGGTTTCGCAACCTTCTCTCCAGGAGCTGATGCAGTACCTAATTATGCATTCTGCTAAAGCCTTGTAGGTATGTAGCAAGAGCGTTTGGGTCTGCTACTTGTCGAAGTGTTTTGAACACGTGCATCAATTTTCTGATACGTTTGGATACTATATTAATAACCCACGTAAGCCTATCATCAATAACTAATTACTTTTTATATTGTTTTACAATACTTTGTATATTTATCTATATATTAATTAGTTATAAAATGTTATTAAAATATCTAGTTTTAATTCCGCTAATGACATTTTATTGTCATATGGATTTCCGCAAAGTAACGCCTGATTCTATTATTTTTTTACTTAGTTTTGTTAACTAAACAATCAAAATATTTTGCTCTTTTATTTTTGCTTGATATTTTGATACCTTTGGTTTTCCAATTTGGATTTTTTTTATTGTGATGGTTTTTCTCTCAACTGGAATGCCGTGTCTGGATTTGTATGATCATAAACAGAATTAAAACTTGTTTGAGATAGATATTTTACAATATTTCCAAATGTGTGTGAATATTGCGTTTTTTTATAAACCAATATTTTTCTTTAAAGCAGAATGTTGTTATTACTTTTAAAATTTGAGCTGTATGGTCTGATATACCTAAATTTATTACTTGAGCATCATAGCATTTAATGTTAGTTAAAATGTTATCGATGCATGTCTTATTCAAATGTGTGATTCTAGTAGGTTCATGTACTGTGGGATGAATGATAAAAATATTTAATATATTTATAAAAACTTCTATTTTATTGTCTTTCATTAATAAATTTATGTTGTAATCTCATAGCAGAAAGATCTTTTTTACATTAATTTTTGTTATCTTTAGTTTGTAAAGTACTAATCCTAGAGAAGATAAGAAAAGCTTGAAGTTTCTGTGAGGGACTAACTCCTCCTCGTGTAATGTTTTTAAGGGACTTTTTTTCTACTAAAATGTGCTGCTTTGTGATATCCATTTAAGGTTATTGTGTCTATGTCATGGTCACTTAAAAATGTTTCGCTAGAGAAACAGATATATGTTTCCTGGTCATGTGTGTACAATTATAATTGGTCTAGTTTAGATCTTATACCTTGCTTTCTAAGCTTTGATGCTTGGGTTTTTGGTTTTTGTGTAGTTTTGGATACTAATTTATTAATTATTAGTACATTTTTTTGTATAGCTTTAATTTATGTAAAAACATAAAACAATAAAAAAAAATATTATTTCGTATTTATTAAATGATTTATACATATTATTGCATTTAGTTTTACAGTTTTAAAATTCTTTGTTGTTTTCATAGAAACATATTCACAATTATGAAAATTACGTGCTTTATTTTTTTAAGGCATGATTTTATTTATCCGCACTTAAGAAAGAGTTGTCTGTCATTTCTATTAAAATGACATTGGTATTTGGAAGAGCTTTTAACATTGCAGATAGGTCAAAGCAAAGTTTTGAGGTATTTATATTACTGGATCTAATAGAAATGACAATTACAAACAAATACAGATTTTGACAAGTAACCCGATATTTTGACGCAATTTCACACGTCATGATCCCGTGATCTTGTGTGTGTGGATTTAGTCTTGCCAGCACCTATACCATCCGTATGGTATAGGTGCTGGCAAGACTAAATCCATCTAACAATGTCCCAGGCACTGCAGCGTCCCGTACAACATGATTACCAATTGCTGACGCTGTATAAATCATATATAATAGATGCAAAGGCCTTATTGATCACGTATAAACTGTCTTTCGCGTGAGGGTAAGCAGACGAAACGATCTACTCTCTGACTGCGAATGATGGCTCTATTAAACATTAAGTAGAAATATGTAAGCCTACAATATCTAAGAACTACCGTGGGGAGCCGGCAGTAGAATGTCACCCCTCCTCTCTTGCCCGTGGATGCAGTAAAAGCCTGCTGAGGGATACAAGATGGGCACCAGCGTCTTTCCGAATATCAATATTCCGTTCTGCGCTTGCCAACCCGCCTGCCAAGCGTGGTGAGTATGGCAACTGCCCCTCATGGAGATCCATGAGGGAGACCTGTGTTCAGTAGTGGACATTTAACGACTGAAGTGATGATGATGATGATCTGAGAAGTCCGGTTTAAGTTAAAATCAAACTAACATAATAACTGAAAATCTGCCTGTGGCACGTAGGTAGGTACTTTAAAACTCCGAGTCATTAGTGGGACGCGGTGAGCCTCATCAATAATTCAGCGACAGATCTATCTGTGCCACTGCTAACGAGATTATGTGGACACAAAATGCAATGAAGCTTTATAGCTGATACAGTGGTTATGTAAATACATCGAGGACATACGAAATAGAGGGGAAATGTCATTTATTTTGTCTTAACAACAATTCCGTCAAAAATGTTTCATAATTGTACGGAAAAGTACACAGGTCGGCTGTTGGCGCTGTACTGTCAAAGGCGAGAGACAGTTGTCATTGCATAAGTGCTAAGCACTAATGTGTTTCTGAATTCTTATGACCTTATCTTAGCATTAGTGCAAAGCACTAACGTGTTTCTATATCTCCCAGGTCATAAGGATTCAGAAACACGTTTAGTGCTTTGCACTAATGCAATGACAACTGTCTCTATTGGATATGTGCTCGATGTGTAAATAGGACAGGTAAAATGATTTTAACGTACGCTTTTGTATTAACAATACATTATACTCGTAAATTAACGTCGACTGAATCCATGGCACAGTTGGTCTTATAGCCGACTTTTTTGTCCCGGGTCTGGGTACTTTCTATGTAATATTTAAATATCCTATCAATTATTTGGTTTCCATTGTACAAGCTTTGCTTAGTTTCTAGATGGTGGTGTGTGTTGTGTCCAGCATAATTATTTATTTATTTATGTTGGTTTTTTATGTGAGTACGGCGAAGGTGCCGTGGGGTGCGGGCAATATAATGTTGCTCTTTCTGTTTGCCCCGTAGATGAAGTAAGAATCTGAATACCTTCGGAAAATGTACAGCAGGGACTTTCCGCGTATAAACGTCCAGCACTGGCCAATCCGCTTGCCAAGCCTGATGAGTATGGTAATATTAACCTACTCCTGGTCAGTACTTTTAAATCATGAAAGAAACCTACGCCGTACGAAGTCCACTGCAGGGACTTCATACGGCTAATAGGGAGTGAAATAAAGGGTTGTTGTGTGCTTGTTCACTAAACTAATCCAAACGATCGGACCGATTTCCATTTATTTTACGTTGTTTGTAGTTCAAGTCATTACTATAAACAATGTAAAATTTAATGAAATCGCGAAAAGATAAAAATAAAAGATAAAAATTGTTTATTCAGACAAGTTACAAAGGCACTTGGATTCAAATGAAACGATGACACAACCGAAGCTTTACACCTGTGTGGCAGTGTCAACGCCCAACTCCTATACATACATTGATTCTGAATAATAAAAACTAAATAAGATGAGTGTGTGTGTGTGTGTGTGAGTGCGCGCGCGCGCATGTGTGACACTGATCTGACTTGCCTACCATACTAGAATTCAATCAGGAGTGTTTCAAAATTACCTTGGTCTGTGGCGATGATGATGAGTGACAACTCATCATCATCATTTCAGTCGTAAACGTCCACTACTGAAAACAGGCCCTCCTCATGGATCTTCATGAGGGGTAGTTGCCATACTCACCACGCTTGGCGGGCGGGTTGGCTAGCGCAGTACGGTATGTTGATACATGGAATGACGCTGCTTTCTATCTTCCGTAGGGATCCCTATGGCGATTCTTACTGCACCTACGGGAAGAGAGGAGAGGCAAAATTCTACTGCTGCCACCCCACGGCTAATGCCCGATTTAGTATAGGGGTTCAAATTCTTACAATTTACTGTCTAGTGGAGCGTAGGATTACCTTCTTGGTCAAGCGTAAAATTGGAAGCGAGACTGCTAGAAATATTGTTTGATCACTTCTTCAAAATGAATTTTGGCGATTCTATTTTTAATCGACTATTAAAAAGGTGTAGGTTCTTAAGTCGTCGTATTTTTTGTAATTATATAAAGTTACCTGAGAACTTCCTCAGATTTATTGGTCCCATTTTGACGACCTCTGTGTAGTGCAGCTGGTGCAGGTCCGCTTGCGACGCAAGAGGTTGCGGGTTCGATTCCCGCCTCGGAAGAAATGTATGTATGATCTGCAGATATTTGTTCAGGGTGCTCCAGATGTTTTTATTATTTTTATTATTCAGCCGTTATAGGCAAAGGCCTCCCTTTTCTCCTTCCACTCCTCGCGAATTAACGCAGTTCAAATGAAATGTATTTGTATTTAATTAAATGTATTTATTTTGCAAAAACCTTATGTCTAAAATAACATCGTCTCCCTATATCCTAGAGAAGCAGACGCCTTCCACGTCGCCTCAAAGCATTGGGTGGGCCCCACTCTGTGGTGGTCTTCGCCCACAAATCGCTGGACATGCGGCAGACGTATCCGGCCCAGTTCCACTTCAGGCTAGTGGCTTTGTGACCAAAGTCAACGATTTGTGTTTTTTTGCGCAGTATGCTGTCCCGCACGCGGTCTGCAGCTTTACGCCTAAGATACTCTCTAAGGATGCGCTCCATAGCTCGTTGACAAACCCCTAATCGGAATGACGGACTTCTGGCGATCTTAAAAGATGGCCAGTTGTGTCTTTATGTTTTTCTATATGTAATAAAAAATATATATCTATGTAGTATAATGTAGTAAGTATATCAGTCATCTAGTACCCATAACACAAGCTCTGCTTAGCTTGGGGCTAGATGATGCTGTGTGAATTGTCTAGCATTATTTATTCATTTATTTATTTTTAATACTCGTTTCTGATGATGGGATCCATGATAAATTAGTTATAATTAGATAAAAATTTGTTATATTAGATTTATTATTATTTTATTAGATTAAATTAGTTATAATAGATAATTTAGTGATAAAGTAATTTTAATAGTTGTAGTAGAGTACTTGAGACACAGTTAATTGCCCTTATTTAAAACTGGCGGTTATATTTTATATTTCAGATAATAACATTATTACCTACTTGAAAAAAAAATCCTTTTCTCAAAACGCAGTTCTCATGATGGGATGCTTTAAGTGTTTTAGGCATTTGATGAAGTTTAATAAAAAAATATTTATTTATTTTATTTCATTTAATGAACTTGGTTTTTGTAGTTGAAAAATTGTAGAATTATTTTTGTGCACATTTATAAGCCTCAGTGGCTTAGTTCGGCTCTTGCTGATACGCGAGTGGTTGCGGATTCGACTCCCACCTGGGGACAAAAAGTACCCAAGTGTATTATCAAATGAAAAGGCTTGATGTTTAGATTCCAAAACTTTTATAAACTTGTTACGATCTACGATCCCTTGTACGATCCCACTTATATTATAAAGCCGAATGTTTGTTTGTATGGAGGTTTGTTACCTCTTCACGCAAAACTACCCTACGGATTGTGCTAAAACTTTGCACACGTATAGATGTAGGTCTTGATTAACACATAGGCTACTTTTTATCCGGGTACAACGCGTGCGAAGCGGCGGGCAGAAGATAGTCTACGATATGTATGGTATTTCTAAAAACAATGTTTTAAAGTATTCTAACAATCATCTTGAACCCATCACACAAGCTCTGGTTACTTCGGGACTAGATGATGCTGTGTAAAATGCCTAGAACTTACTACAATAAGGTAAGGTAATTGCGATACCTCAGGAAGATAGACGGCAGCGTCTTTCCGTCTATCATCATCGCGTACTGCGCTTGCCAATCCACCTGCCAAGCGTGGTGAATATTAACTGCCCCCGTATATAAGACATTTAAAGATTTAGACGTTCCACGAGGTGGCTGTTTTTCGAGCTTGTCGTTTTGATACTAAGCCATTCAGAGATGAAGACCTTCTGCACGGTGGTCGTTTTGGCTACCATGTCATCTTGAGAAATAGTATAGCCTTTCTGCATTTGTAGTCGTTTTGCGATCTAGTCCTTATGCAGAACAGGTCATTTTATAAATCCAGTCGTTTTGATACCGACCCCCATGATCAGTACTTTCGTTCTCCAATAAACCACGAGGGAGGCTCTTCGTCCTACGGCTTCATTTCAGCCGTAAAACGTTCACTACTGAACACAGTTCTCCCTCATGGATCTCCATGTGAGGTAGTTGCCATACTCACCACGCTTGGCAGGCGGGTTGGCGAGCGTAGTACGGGATGTTGATACACGGAAAGACGCTGCTGCCCATTTTCCGGAGATATCCCTAAGCAGGCTCTTACTGCATCCATGGGTATGAGAGGAGGGGTAACATTCTACTGCCGGCACTCCACGGCTACTGCCAGCCTACCTACGTCCTACGGCTGATAAACATAAATAAACGCATTGTTTTCATATTTTGTTTTGGTAATTTATATACTTTGTAAAACATTCGCCCCGAAAGCTTTTGTTTCGAGATTTATTTAAGCTACACTTAAGTAACTATTACTAGGGTAGGTAAATTACTATAGTAGGTACTTTCACGCAATCACGATACTGTTATTATTCATAATAAGTCATAATTTTCTGTAATTAAAGGTTAATTATAGATTTATATACCGTCAGTAAAATAATTAAACACGCGCTATAAAATCCTTGGGATCGCACCGTGGTGCCATTCATCATTATCATTATCATAATCTCGTAGGACTGATGTCTACGTTCACAGCTGGACATAGGCATCCATCATGGATCTCCCACATCATGAAGACCACAGACGGGGATAAAAGTTCTTCAATATTACAAAATTCACGAGTGACGACCACCAATCATCATCCTTACCTACACATCATCATCATCATCATCATAATAGGGTCATTGGTGGAATTAAATAATATATTAGTGTGTACTAGAGTCCCTCAAGGTAAGTTATATGCCCTCAATTTAAACTTGTAGTTGAGTTTTTTGTTTCACTTAATAATGTTTGCTTATTTTTAAATCCAGTTCTGACGATGTGATCCATGATAAATCAAGAGAAATATTAAATGTAATAAACAAACATACAGCGGCTTAGGTACTTTCAGCAACATTTAGTCTTCCCGGAACCACGATGGGTGCAATCCTGTCAAAACGTCGGGCAATAATATAGGTGAATAACGCGATAAATTCAGAACGCTATATACCGAGCAGCGGTGTGTCAATTCATGCATTGCTAAGACCTGCAGTAACGGGGGAATATTTTATTGTCATGGTTGAAATTAAAATCAAAGTGATCAGAAAATCAAATTTATTAAAAATATATGTTAAAAATAGACTAAATAATCCAAGAGAAAAATATATGTAGACATAGCGAAGCACTACCAATACCGCTTACCACTACCAATACTTGTCAGCTTTTTTCGAAAGAATGCTCTTGTTCTAGCTCTAGCTCTTTGTTTGTTTGATGTAAACGCTGAATACGAGTTTTCGTTTACACTAAAAGATCACGAAATAATGCTCTTGTTCTAGCTCTAGCTCTGTGTTCGTTTGATGTAAATCGACATTTAAGTAGCGTTTTGCTCTATTGAATAAATACTTATTGACTTTGACTTGACTTTGACCTAGGTAAGCTATGGTATAACTAACACATTTTTTTCTAATTTTATTTCGGGACATTGAGTCTTAAATATGTGTTAATAATAAAATAATTATTGAGTTTGAGCTTCTGAATCCACTCTCTGGATTTTCCACACAAACTCGCCTCTTTAAGCTGCAATGCAAGTCGAGCTCGATGCAAGAAGCACTTTGGTGAGAGTGGTAGTGTTCATTCTGTGTCTACTATAAGTAGACAATTCAGTATTTAGTGTTAGTGTACTATTAAGTATTCCTCGCTACAGCAGCAATCGCGTTAAGCTCCTAAGTCGACCTAGTTTTATAACTAGTTATAAAACTAGGTCGACTTTGTAACCAAGATAAATAACAATAAATAAATAGTAACGGTCGACATTTCACACACCACCAAAATAAACATTATGCTTGTATTATTGGTACCAGATGATTGGAATAGTCTTGTTTTGTAAAGATTGTTAAAAGATTGTTTTGTAAGTTTGCAAAGATAAACCCGTGAAACTTTTACAGCTTAAAGAAGTGTATGTAAACTTTATAGGAAAATTATAGCGAACTTTCTAATTTGCATAGTTTTTTAAAGGGGGGTGGAAGGGGGATTTTCAAAATTTTGTGAAGTTACTAGGTCGTGTGGGCTATCATATGAAAGGTATTCATTTGCACATTAATAAAAAGTTTTTATTTTTCCTTGTATCCTTTCTGAGTTGTTTACAAAAATGTTGAAAAAACGACCGTTCCCCCCCTTATCTCCGAAGTTTGCGGAGATAAAGCTTTGAAACTTTTATTGCTATTAGAAGTGTATGTAAGATTACGGAAAAATTATAACCAACTCTCTAAATATCATACTTTTTAAAAATCATAAAAAGTGTAAAAAATCTACATTAGTTCCGCTATCAGACAAGAGATGGCGCTGTCAAGGTTCTCCAAAAATATAAACCGCCTTTATCATCTATTACATTGTATCATGATTGTATGATGTCACAGAAACCTCGGTGCGCGAGTCCGACTCGCTCTTGCCCGGTTTTTTTTGTCAATTGTGTACTCAGTTTTGCAATTTACAATATACAATATACAATTTACAATATACAATTTACGATTATTGATTCGTCTATTCAGCCCCACTACCATCCCTATATTATCATGTATACGTTTCAACCGTTTTTGATAAAAACATGTTTGAATTGATCATTATAAAACTGAATTTTATAATGATCCTAGTTATCCAGATATTTAGAATATATTTAGAAAGATATTCTCAATAATACTGTTATGTTATGGTCAGTTACAAAAATGTTGTGTTCAAAAATGCTGTTCAGATCAAAATATATTCAGTTACAAAATGACATTCTCAATACAATCTGTTACAGAAATGTTACAGCTTCAGCCACTTATGGTGCAATCTTCAAATGCAAGCGAAGCTTCCCTAAGTTTGTTCAGAGCATTGGAGGACGTTACGAGTATGTCGACTATAAATAGAGTTTTCTGCTCAGTTCTGTTTCACCTTTTATGGTATAGTTTTCTGCAGATATTTGTCCTGTAAGGCATTTTACTTTGTGTTACTTTCAACATTTACAGAAATTTAGTGCATCAGGGTCGTTTTTAGTCATTATGAAATATATTATGATAAGTAGAAATATCGTTCTTAAGTGCCCCCATAATGTATCGAGTTGATGTTTCCTTTTTCCGCTATTATATTTGCCGGACAGTCAGCAGAACCTGTTATGTACTTGCAAGGCTTTGTGTAGTTAAGGCATGTAGCACGCTGAGGATCTTCCGCCTTTTTTGTGCAGTCCTTAAACAAATGTCCTTGAAGTCCATAGTGGCTGCAGGTGGTGGTGATCTCTCGACAGGTCTTGGCAGCGTGTTTGTATTGCTGCCACTTGAAGCAGCGTGTGACAACGCTTCAGGGCAGGACGACCAATTCACGTATACTCTCTTTCGATATAAGGTCCTTGCGAATTATTGCAGTAACTTCTTTTATCAAGTTACAAGCCTCATTGTTCTTTTTACCCGATTGTGACTTAATGTGACTTAATTTAATGAGGCCCAGGAACTTCTCCAGAGGTCTTGAAGAGTTTCAGCCAGGTTTTGATGGTATATGCAGGTAAACACTTCCTTCTCTTGCATACTTGAGGGCACTCCTACTACAACGACTCTGGGTTTCCGTTTAAGTTGCTCGTCAATTAGCAGGGCTGAATTGGAAAGTTCCATAGACTGCTTGAGCTTTTCTTTGTCACCCCTCGTTTCAGTGCTGATGATAACTCCTCCGTTTCTTGTTTTACGAAGGCCTCTGACTTGTAGCTTCATTACCCCTGGGCAAATAATTTTTTGCCACAGAGCTGGTGGTCTCGGGGTTGATGAAGCTGCTTCCTCTTTTCACCATGTCAGCAAAGGTTTTCCCGGCGGGAGGTGCAAAGGCAATGCTTTGCTTTAGGTCTCATAGCTGTTGAGAGACATCCAGTTGATTTTGGAGGGCTTGAACAGTGGAATAGGACCAAACAGCTTTAGCCTTGAGGCTTTGGTAGTGCATCGCCATCTGCGATGTTTCACTAGATACTTTTCTGCACAGAGTACTAATTCGAAGTTTTTGCTCCGAATTCATCTTGCTCTCCGCTGCGATAGAGCACATTTCATCAAGGAACTAGTCTATGATCGTCATCTAGCCTTGAATCTCCGATGTATAGACACATTCCATGGTTTCGCCTACTTGTGGAGGGTCCGGGGTTCGCGGCGCCAGCGCTGAGGGTGTCGGCGGCGCGGACTGCGCGCCGTCCTGCCACTCCGATTAAATGGACTGCAAACCATTTAGATTGAGTCATTTAATCCATTACTTAATTCACTTTATATCACGAATATACAACTTTCTGTAAGTAATGTGACACTGTACCTCGGGATACTTACGCTACCTTGCATTGTAATAATGTAAGTGGCGGTATATGTTCGCTCGAACTTGAACGAGTTCATGAAGAACGGTGACACCCACTCGTACGGAACGCGGCATGCAGGAAAGCTCGCGACCATCGCCCGCTCCCTCACGAAGTCTTCAAGGTTAACTCATGTGATGGGTCCGGCAGTGTATAACAAACTACCAGACTCTGTCACATCTGATGGCAGTATATCTTGTTTTAAATTAAGACTGAAACGTTGGCTTGTCGAGCAGAATTTCTATTCAGTTAACGAATTTTTACAACTGTAAACCTTATATTCCCATTTATGACTTTATTTTAATTTATTTGATTCCATGTGATTTATATTATTAATTTGTGATTTCAATACATATGTATGTACTCATTCTCTTGAGAAATTTGACATGTAAATTGGTTTTATCAATAAATTGTAATTCTGTTTTTCTGTATTTCACAGTTTATGTTGGTTGCGGAAACAAGGTCACGACGATTCAGTAAAATGAGTGCATGTTCATCTAAGTGCACGTCTGTTCTCTACAGCGAGCGAATTCGGTGTAAAATCCAAATTCTATCAAACATCTAGTACAAGAAGATAACGTTTGAATTCTGTCGCTGCCTCTCTGAAAGTAAACAGATAAAAACCAATTTGAAAACGCTACCATCTAACCGAAGAGAAGCCAAGCCAAGCCAAGCCAAGCCAAGCTCCTACCCTTTATTACAGAAAAGATTTACGCCACTTTCATAAGTCTTTTCACACGACAAACTTTTTAAATAAACGTCATAGATCTATAAATCGTCGATGTGGCCGCAGCTTTGCCCCAGCTGTGCCTTGCCCGTCTCTTTATTGCGTCGTATTGAGCCTCCGTGAAATGTGTAAAATTGCCAACAGTGGCGTTCAAAGAAAAACTTTCGCAAAGATCGCTGGAAAGACGCCACTACTAAGGATTTATGGATATCAACGTTACTTTCGAGGTTACAAGAATTTTTCAAGAATACTAGAATGTATATAAATAAATAGTGCTGGACACTACACACATCTAGCCCCAAAGTAAGCAGATATTGTGTTATGGATCTTAATGGTTGATGACTCAAAAATATTTTTTAAAACATATTTTTATTTTAGTAATTGTAATTTGTTGTAATAGTAGCCGTGGGGTGTTGTCAGTAGAATGTTACCCCTCCTCTCATGCCCGTGGATGCAGTAAGAGCCTGCTAAGGGATACCTCCGGAAGATGGGCAGCAGCGTCTTTCTGTGTATCAACATCCCGTACTGCGCTCGCCAACCCGCCTGCCAAGCGTGGTAAGTATGGCAACTACCCCTCATTGAGATCCATGAGGGAGGCCTGTTCAGTAGTGTACTTTTTACGGCTGGAATGATGATGATGATGAATTTATAGTTTTAATTTTATTTTTTTACAAAAAAAACTGACTAGAAAGTAAAATCCTTGGCTTGTTGCTGAAAATACCCAAACCTTTATAGGGCTATTACATTTGAGTACTTTCCTCGATCAAGCATGGATCCTATCATCAAAAATCAAAACTGGGTGTAAAAACTAGCAAATATTATTAAACAGAAACAAAAAACATAAACGACTATGTTCTGAGGTCCAAAAAATAAAAAAAAATACAGACGACTTGAAAACCTCCTTTTGGAGTCGGTTAAAAATATTGTAAATTTCACCATCAATTTCAAATTATAATATTATTTTATTAGTTATTCTTTAGTGGCACTTTCGAGAAACTTAATAAAGCTGTAAAAGTAAGAAATTAAGTAAACACATTAATTGGCACACATGACACATGACGGTGAGTTTCAATTGATCCGAAGTTATCAGCAATATCCTAATAAATACATTTCAGGATTATCTACAGAACATGGTGACATTTAGATGTAAATTATTTTGTGGGCGAAGAGGACTTAAACGACGCTTTTAAAATAGAAATTAGCTCCCACTGCATTTTCACATTTATGTTTTTAATAGGATTTTTTTTTTTTTGTATGAGTTTATCTGTATACCTATATATCTATTATCTTTCTATTCTTTCTAAAGGTAAGCAATTCTGTTTTCATCTTATTTCATTGCTTAGTGCACACTGTTGTCTACAAGCAGGTTTTTTATATGTACCTAAGTATTTTTGTATTAACCTATATGCTGCTTTTGTGTTTTGGTAAATTAAATAAATATTCAATTAATTTCACTACATGTTTACTGTTTTATTTTTCTGTTCATTTTGATTTGTTGTTTGTGTTTAACCAAAACACAAAAGCAGCATATAGGTTAATACAAAAATACTTAGGTACATATAAAAAACCTGCTTGTAGACAACAGTGTGCACTAAGCAATGAAATAAGATGAAAACAGAATTGCTTACCTTTAGAAAGAATAGAAAGATAATAGATATATAGGTATACAGATAAACTCATACAAAAAAAAAAAAAATCCTATTAAAAACATAAATGTGAAAATGCAGTGGGAGCTAATTTCTATTTTAAAAGCGTCGTTTAAGTCCTCTTCGCCCACAAAATAATTTACATCTAAATGTCACCATGTTCTGTAGATAATCCTGAAATGTATTTATTAGGATATTGCTGATAACTTCGGATCAATTGAAACTCACCGTCATCTCAGCCATAAGACATCTACTGGTAGACATATGTCTTCCTCATGTATATTTACGTACCTTTTGATCACGAGGGGGTTGTTGCCATACTCACCACGCTGGGCAGGTGGGCTGGCGAACGCAGTACGGGATGCTGCAGTTCATAAGGTATCATTCTACAGCCCATGAATTTTCAGAGAAATATGCCAGACAATTGCGGCACTAGAATGTTATCCCTCTTCTCATGCCCGTGGATGTAGTAAGAGCCTGCTAAGGAAGGGATACCTCCAGAAGATGGGCAGCAGCATCTTTCAGTGTATTAACATCTTGTACTCGCCAACCCGCCTGCCAAGCGTGGTGAGTGGGGCAACTCCCCTTATGAAGATCCATGTGGGAGGCACGGTTCAGTAGCGGACGTTTTACGACTGAAATGATAAATGATGACGCCAGACAAATAAACTCGCATGCAGCTTCAACAAACTCATAGTAGCGCCTTAAAATCAAGCAGCGAAGTAGTTTTCCGCCGCAGAAACTTCCTGTGGTAACTTGTGTTTATAATAGTAGTGTAGAGTGTATAGAGTTCGTAGTCGTGGTATTTATTTGGTCCATGACACCTATGTGCTACGTTTTGTGTGGTTTTTTATGGAGTTTGAGCTGTTAAAGACCTTATGTATCTAGTTCTACAACCAGCTGGCTAATTGTGAGCTTCTGACTTAGTTTCCTTCTTTGACGACCTCTGCGGCGCAGCGGGTGAATGTTCGCCTGCGACGCAAGAGGTTGCTTGTTCGATTTCCGACTCGGGACGAATGTCTGTACGATCTACAGATATTTGTTCAGGGTGTTTTGGATGTTTTTCTATATATAATAAAAAAAAGCTATCTATGTAGTATAATGTAATAAGTATATCCAGTCAGCTAGTACCCATAACATAAGCTCTGCTTAGCTACATGTTGCAGTGTGAATTGTCCAGCATTAATTATTTTTTCAAAACTGCGTCTCTGACGTGTATCTGTTCAGTGTTAAATTAAAGTTAAATAATATTTGCCGGGTAGCCGCTGTGAAAATAATTCGCGATAAATATATATGTATGTTAATAATATAATATGTAATAAATAATGGCCAATATTATAACACGGTGGCGGTGATTGAAGGCGACGTCGGGGCGACTTCGATTCATTTAATAGTGATTGGTTTATTTCGAAGGAGAGAGATGACTGGAGGAGTTTGGGGGAGGCCTCCCAAACTCCTCCAGTCATCTGTTGCCTAGCAGAAGAACGAGATAGGTAAATTAAAAAACATAATAAGTTCGTTAAGACGCGCACAATGAAGCCATTCCATTTAATTAAAACTATAACCGCCAATTAGCCAAGGCTTATCCTGCCCCATCGCATAAATTAGTAGATCACAAAACTGTCAAAACGGTCAGTAAAACAGAAATTGTATCTGTTTGAACAGCGGTAAACCAGTCAAGAGCGCGAACGATAAATTTCATGCAAACGCCACCGATACCTATCTATTAATTAAAATAAATAACGCAAACTGACACGAGTAAAACAGTTTCAATCGAATCAACCGGAATCAGGTCAGATAAGAATTTATGAGGATTGCAACGAGTTGATCCTCCCGTGGTAGACTTCATTAACGCACGGTTAAGGCCAGTTTATTCGAAATTAGCCAATTTTCAATGAAATTTTAAGTGATCAAATATCCTTTGGTTTTTTTCAAGAAAACATTATGTTGTAGTTGGGTTAATATTTTGGGGGTAAGGGGGAACATGCCGTGAGGTGCCGGCAGTAGAATGTTACCCCTCCTTACATGCCCGTGGATACAGTAAGAGCCTGCTAAGAAATACCTCCGGGAAATGGGCAGCAGCGTCTTTCCGTGTATCAACATCCCGTACTGCACTCGCCAACCCGCCTGCCAAGCGTGGTGAGTATGGCAACTACCCCTCATGGAGATCTGCCATCTGATGATGTCTGATAAGGGAGGCCTGTGTTCAGTAGTGGACGTTTTACGGCTGAAATGATAATTATGAAGGGGGACCAACCTACATCTTTCGGCGGCCAAACCAACCTCACCGGCCCGTGGTACCTCCTGCTAAATAACACACGAGGCTGTGACCTCTTTTACCGGCTGAAGAAATATCCTAACTTAGATGGCACAGCTAAATCATCTGGGTGTTGACAGGCAGCAGTGTCAACGGTCCGAGAAGCTGCGCCCCTGCGTTCGCCATCCCGCTTGTCGCCCGAGCGTGGCGATTATGGCAATATCCCCACTATTAAGCACAAGAGGAATGGGCCCCCAGTTCGCGGTCGCCCTGCTATTCCTGACCAAGGCGGCGGTCACGGTTACGGCAGGTCAGGGGGTACTAATAATCCCCGGGCTACGGAAGGCCGCTCATCCCTACTGATCTTGGCAACTTACAAGGACGCAGTCTGAGGCTTGACCAACATCTGGCACAGTTAGAAGTGGATCTGGAAAATATAAGGTGGCGTGTGTTCTAGGCTTGAGTGAAGTCGTGAGAGGACGAGGACACTATCACCATAGACTCGGGCCACCTCTGTATTATCGCGAGGGTGATAGAATATCCCCTGGGATGAGAAACCCTACGCCACCAGGGTGGCATAGAGTTTTTAGTAGAGTGGGTTAGTTAACAAGACCCTCACTAACAACGTCGAAGAAGTCTCCAGTGTGGCGACCAGGGTAGCGTACCTGGTACTTCGACTAACGAAGCGATATAGTCTAAAAATTTTGCAGGTCTACGCACCGACCTCGGCACACTCGGGTGACGAAGTAGAAAGTTAGTATGAGGACATGTCTAAAGCCTTACGCAACAACACCAAGGCTCACTTTAACCTTGTTATGGAGGACTTCAACGCTAAAGTGGGAGTCCGGAATTGCAGCGAGTCCCGTGGTGGACCGCATGGTTATGGATGTCGGAACCACAAGGGGCAAATGCTTTTCAATTTCCTGGATAAGGAGGGCCTCTTCTTGATGAATTTTTTGTTCAAAAATAGTGAGTCACATATTTAGGCAGTTACGATTCTAATCTGGTTTGTCAACTGTACTACTAATAAAAAATAAAAATAAAACTTTGACCTTTATGTTAACTCCAGTCAGTATCTTTAAAGTTTCAACGCAATCTATCCGGTAGTTTGACAGGGTACTACCGCTTTAAATAAAAGATTGACGAGTTGTTTAAGAAAAAAGCCATCTAATATAAATATCATTCAATAGATTACGACACGGTCGCGGTTCTATACCTATGTCGTATTATCTCTTTATCCATTTGTTCAAATTATATGCAGTAAAAGGGAAAAGTCTTTTGTTTTAAACACCTGACCCTGGGACTTATTAATAGTTAGGTCAATAGAGATCTTTACAGTACACTTGTAGCCTTAATTAAAAGATTGACGAGTAGTTTAAGAAAAATGCCGTCTAATAGAAATATCACTTCATAGATTACGAAACGGTCGCGGTTCCATACCTATGTCGTATTATCTCTTTAACCATTTGTATAAATTATATGCAGTTAGAGGGTAAAGTATTTTGTTTTAAATACTAGAGAAGAAAAATTAACTTATTTTGATAAGGATTCATAATTGGATAACCATAAACCATTACTAAACGGTTTAAATTATTTATTAAATATAAAAAACCACTCTTTGTCAGCTTTGACAGCCTATGTCTAACTTTTATATTAAAGTTTTAATATAAAAATTAGACATAGGCTGTCGCTGACATTTTTGTAGGCATTATCAAGCTCTGAAACTCTTCTCTAGAACTCAAACATATACCTCTCATAGTCACAACATCAGTCGCAACATGATAACTATGATTTTGGACGAATTGTTGCCCATGCTGTGTCATTTATTAAAGTTTTCCATCACTACTAGTGCCATTCTAACCGTGTGGAAAGAAGCATACATTATACCCCTTCCTAAAAATCCAAACCCTCTTCATGTAATGATTTCCGTCCTATATCTATACTTCCTTTCCTATTTAAGGTCTTATAACGGCTAGTTCATGGCCAACTCAGCTCCTTTCTCTCCTTTCACAACCCTTCTATCCTCTTCAGTCTGGTTTCAGTCCCGGACACAGTACAACTACTGCCCTTGTTCAAATAACTGATGATATAAGACTGGGTATGGAAAACGGGCTCGTTACAGTTCTTACTCTCCTCGACTTCAGCAATGCTTTTAACATTATTGAACTTGAAATTATCCTTGGACTAATGAGCTCACTTAACATATCTCCATCGGTGGTTGACTGGTTTCGCAGTTATCTGCAGGGGCGCCGGCAACGAATACGTATTGACGACTCTTTTTCCTCTTGGTGCGTCACAACTGCCGGAGTCCCACAAGGCGGCGTATTATCTCCCCTTCTTTTTGCTTTATTCTATTTCCAATAAATTACTTCTTCCTACCATCTCTACGCAGACGATATCCAAATTTATACTCAAGCTCTCCTAAATGACTTGGCTAACGCTATTTACTGCACAAATAACAACCTGGAATGCGTACTTGGCTGGAGCATAGACTATGGTCTCCAGGTAAATTTATATCATAGTAAAATTATTTTACAGGTTTATATTTTTTCGTAGGTTTATGTATTTATTGTATGTACAGTACCCCTGCCTCTCTTGCTTCCATATTTCTCTCCATCCAAAGGTTGTCTGGAAGAAATCGCTTCTAAGCGATAAGACCGCCCATTGTACCAAATTTTTATATAAGTTTTTTTTTCTGTAATTTCTTAAGGTGTGCAATAAAGTATGTTGTATTGTATTGTATTGTTAAGGCAGCGTCCGTAAGAAACGTTTTCGTTCAACCGTTTTTTGTCCGTCTTACTTTGCAAATCCAACTACTACGAAAAAGTCTTTCTATTTTTCGGGTAAATTTATAGCCTATAACACTTACAAATACTGTGGCTTTCTATTAGTAGCCTATGTCCCAATCTTGGTCAACATTTCCAGCTACCGCAGCAGCGTCTGCCGAAGCACCGTATTCAGTTTTCTTAAGGTAAAATTTGCTAGATGAGTCATACAAATTTCCAGCTACCGCTGATTCTGCTGAAGTACTGTATTCAGCTCCCGTTAGGCGTTAGGTTAAGTTCGAAAGATTAGACTAGACATACAAATTTTCAGCTACCACAGTATTTGCCGAAGTACCTTATTCCGTTCCAGTCATTTAAAGTTTAAGAAATTCGTCATGTAAAATTTCCAGCTACCGTTGCGTCTTCTAAAGCAGAAAATTCAGCTAACGTGTGCCAAATATCAGTTTAATTCGTTTGGTAGTTTTTTCGTGAAGAAGTAACAGACAAATCTTATTCTGATTATCTTACAAAACTATAGTCTGTACGTAGTAGTCTATACGTTTGCAAAGTTACAGCTAACCTTAATAGGCACTTATTATATTTTACGGCATATTAATAGGGTATAAGGGCTCTATTTTTTTGATATAAAATACCTCTTATCTTCAATATTATCTTGAATTAAGCAAGGCCAGTTCAAGCGGTTTTTTCGTCTAAATTCAATACGGTACGAGTATCACAGCGTAAAAAAATCAACTTTTCCGAAATTTACTTGTGCCACAAAAGCTTCCAGCAGTACACATTTCAGAGTCGTGAGACTTCTGGAGGTACCAAAAAGTTTTTACTTTTTTGCCATTTTCATACAAACTTTTGAAACTATTTGGTAGGTATTACTTCTGAATAAACTGAGGTAGAACCTCGATTTTCAAAGGGAATAATCTTCCAGCATACATTGACGTTTGGTATACATTTAAAATTTATACCTTAAGCCGTTTTGGAGAAAAGGTGTCTAGATAGACAAAGAGGCACACGAGTGATAATGGTTCCGGTTTTTTCCTTTTGAGATTATGAAGCCCAAAAACACCAAAGAACATTATCGTTAACACTTTCAGCTGTAATATTTTAGCAGCTTAGTAAGACTATGAGCCCAAACACCAATAACATACATTCCGTCATTTCATGCGGTCTTAGTGAGCCATCTCATCTCGCAGCATTACACATTTCTTGCGAGTAATTAATTACTCGTATACCAAAAGCAAAATATATTGCTGGCATTAATTTTAATACGAAATACATATGCAATCAACGCTAACAATGCTTGCAATTTAATATCACTGATTCGAAAAATCATGTTAAAAATTACAGTAATTGCCAGCAATGTCAATCAAGCGAGTCTATAATAAGCTATCTCTTTGTCGGGCGTCTAAAACGAGATCAGAAAATGTAAAACTGACTTTTCACGGAGAATTAATAAAATTGCGAGCGATAAAAGAGATATTAAAAAGATTGCAGGATGTTACATTTTGGGTCTGCATAAGCCATGTGTTGCGAATGGAAGCTCTAAAAAATAGTAAAGTCTCTTCCGCTTACTTGGGTGAAATTAAAAAGTGTGGGTTTCATTTTCATGCATAGTGACAGAGGCCGACACACAGAGTAAATATTTGCAGATATGTTTATCACCTCCGTGGCGCAGTTGGTTTAATAGGCTGAGAGGCAGGAGGTTGCGGGTTTGATCTCCAATAGGGGCAAAATGTTTGCTTTCATCATCAAGTCAGCTATAAGACTGCTGCCCGCATCCACTGCTGGACCTCGCAACTCACCACGCTTGGCAGGCGAGTAGGTAAGCGCAGTACGAGATGTTAATAAACCCATAGACGCTGCTCTTCAGCATCTTCCGGTGGTATCCTTTGGCAGATTTTTACTGCATCTACGAGCAAGAAAGGAAAGGCATCATACAACTTCCGGAACTCCACGATAAATTTTTGCTTTTTCTGCAGATATTTAAACTGTCTCGAGTCCTTCTGATATTTTTAAAGTTTCGTAGTAAAACAAGCAAGGCGTGAATAAAGACTATAAAGACGTTCTCAAAGAAATTTACGTAAACAGTACATCGCGCGTCAGATTGGTATCAACAGGCCCACCATTCCCAATTGAACGAGGAGTGAAACAGGATTATCCGCTTTCCCCGACTCTCCTTATTGCCGTGCTAGAAACGATCTTTTGACGCTTAAACTGGCATAACAAGGATATACGAATAAAAAGAAAATATCTATCCCATCTTCGTTTCGCCGGCGATCTTGTCTTGATTGCAAAAGAACCAGAAGAATTGCATGTTATGATAGAGTCACTAAATTCACACAGCAAGTCTATCGGTCTAGAGATGAACTCTGGGAAAACAAAACTTATGACAAATAAGAACAGAGTCCCTATTTTCATCGATTAATTTATCTCTCTCGAATATGTGGAGAACTACATGTATCTAGGCCCCCTTATTTCTTTAACCAATGTTTAAGAAAGAGATAACCCGAAGAGTAAAAAACATCTGGAACAGATACTGGTCTACAAGGGAGATTTTTAAAGGACCTTTACGTCCTCTGAAATCAAAGGATCTACCTAGAATCCTGACTAACCTACGCATGCTAAACCTGGGACCTCCAAAAAAAACATCTAGGCAAGCTAAGAGCTTGCCAAAGAGCTTTGGAGAGAAGCTTTGTGGGATTAAGACTCAAGGATAAAAAACATATCCGAAAAATCACCAAAGCAAAGGACATTATTCAACGAGTTCTAGGTTTGAAATGGAGATGGGCTGGTCATTTGCAAAGGCTACCAGCTACTTAGCTTTAAAATAGGGTAAACAAATTTAAATAACAGAGAAAAGTGATAGAATTCGTTTTATAAGAATGAATTGAATTTTCTACTATGTATGTTAGGTTAAGGAAATAAAGCTTTTTACAAGCTTTTATTGCTTGCCCTGTATGTAACTATGTTTGTTCGCGGAATCTTGCAACTCAATTGAGCTTTAATTTTGTATACATGTTTTCTTTGGATGACAATGCATGGTCAGCTATGTGACGTCGCTCTGAATCCAACATGGCGGAACACCCAGGATGGTGGACTACTTATTTTTAATGTACCCCTATAATATGGGTATCAAATGAAAGGGCTTGCTGAGAATAACTTAAATAATGAAATGACATCACTCTGAATTCAACATGGCGGAACACCCAAGATGGCGGACTAGTTATTTTAACAGTAAAATAACTAGTCCGCCATCTTGGGTGTTTATATACAAAATTTCAGCTCAATTGGTTGAAGATATCTGCTTCAAAATTAAGTTGTAAGATTCCGCGAACAAACATAGTTACAAACATACATACATACGTACAACATAAGAAGATTACATACACACAGGGCAAGCTAAATAAAAGCTAGTAAAATAGAAGTGACCTTTGGACTCTTTCAAATGTGTTTACGTAAACACTGGTCCTTTCTGGATCTTACACTAACGTACTAGTCTGCGCTTGCGTACAAAGCAACAGTACTATACTAACGGTGACGTGGGGCACAAAATGCTTATTTGGCATGATAATTTTTTGTTTGCTGAACATATCTTTCTAATCACTAACAGATCAATCAATCAAACAATCAATTGTTTATTAAAACAACATATTAAAACATATTTATCGTAATTAACATCATCATCATTTCAGTCATAAAAAGTCCACTACTGAACACATGCCTCCCTCTCCATGAGCGGTAGTTACCATACACAACACGCTTGGCAGGCGGGTTGGCGGGTGGAACATGAAACCGAGACGTGGTAGTTCATGAATAAGCTCAGAGCCGCTCTCGACTCAACGAGCTATGGAGAAGGCTATGCTTGGGGTTTCTTTACGGGATTGAATCAGATATGAGGAGATACGTAGAAGAACTGGGGTGACCGACATAGCCAAACGGATTAGAACGGTGAAGTGGCAATGGGCAGGCCATGTAGCTCGCAGAACAGATGGCCGATAAAGCCGAAAAGTTCTCGAGTGGAGGCCACGGACCGGCAAGCGCAGCGCGGGACGTCCACCAACAAGATAGGCTGACGACCTGGTGAAGACCACAGGTCGACGGTGGATGCAGATCACTTCGTACCGCAATAACTGGAAATCCATAAGGGACTACGGGCCTATGTTCAGCAGTGGACGTCCTACGACTGAAATGATAATAGCAATACTCGGCCAACTGTCAATATCATTTAAATAATCATCTATGGAGTAACAAGCTTTTTCTATGAGTTTTTGTTTTTTAAAAAGCTTAAACCAATCGATAGTTCGGTCGCCTCAGCTGGAAGCTTATTATATAAACGCACACAGTTTCCCATAATTATTAACATACATATAACCGGATATTTACGCGTAAAATGATCATGCCAAAACAGCAATTTGTGAATAACCCGTCTCCCACATCACCGTTATGTTAACTATGTTATTTTTTAAGCATATTGTTATAACATTTCCACACAATTTGACGATGCTTTCGCTGATAATAAAATTTATTAGCAATGACTGTATTATACATTTTTGTTTGTTGTTTGTACTCAACTTTCAAATGTTTTATATATAATTACTCTAAAAAGTAAAATTTGTTTTATTTTAAACTGACTTGTCCAAGAACAAGTTATTTTTATTTGTGGGTTTCATAAGCCAATGTATCCATCAGTGCTCTATAAGTCTATAATAATAACTTATTTAGAGCACCCACTATTGCGGCCTGGATATGTGGAAGTGCGTCTGGCATGTTTGCGGATGCACACGTTCGGGAATTTTACGATTCGCAATAAAATAACGTCAAATAAACGCAGGATGCTTAGCAGCACCAACTGTCTCATAAGCACTTTGGCTCCCAGACATTGCATGCATGCATGCATGCAATGTCTGGGAGCCAATTATGCATTGCATGAATCTGAAAAGACACTGGATGACAAGTCTCATCAACCCTTGTACCAAACAAATTTATTTTTATTTAAATTAAATATCTATGTACCTTTTTTGTTATATTCATTCTGTATGTACCTATGTTTCTGTATAGTTAATTAATTTTATAACTCGCTGGAACGGTGTGACATTTAATTCCTTAATCTATGGATCATGATAACTGAATCTATTAACAAATTTTTATTCAATGGCCTCTTAGATATTTTATTCAATTGCCATAAATAATTGTCGCACGTCGCCGGACAAACGTGTACTTAGTAGATAAGATATTATTTTTATGTATGTGAGTCTGTAAGGTATTTAATAAATGGGCCTTAGATTTAGTACTTTACATCTTGTTACTTATCTATAGTTGTCTGAAATAAAGTTTATATTATATTATATTTATATTATTATATAAATCTGGATTGCCGTGGTGGGTCCTTCAAAGAATAAGCTCCTCAAATATTTCCCGAGGATGTCGTAAGAGTCAACTATATGTATATACCAAAAAGGGCAGTAGCATCCATATGAAGATTCACTACCAACCGATACAGCGATCTCCAACATGACTGCCCAGAAATTATTTGCAATACCTCCAAAATGAGCACACGTATAACGCAGAGCAGCTGAAGACTGGGAACAGCGGCGCTTATTAGGACAGGGCATAAATCAGTGGACTAACGCGGCTACTGATGATAAGGAAATCTGCTTTGAAAATAATAAAAAATCACTGCTAAACCAAAACGTGCGCGTGTGGAAACCGCTTAGTGAGTAAATGGATTCCTGTTTAAACGTTCGTGGTAGGTAATTCAAAGGCTTTGAAGTATGCGGGAGGTACGCGTGGATCTGGTCGGTTCTCTGATTGAATCGCGCGCTATTTGTTTTAACGCTGGAATCTGGACGTTCGTTCACCATTTATTTACTTGTGGAATTTAAAACTTCCGGGTTTATTTTAGCTGTCGGCAAAGTGAGACGTACAATTTGAATAGATTGATTTTGTGGAAGCCTGGCGATTTTAGTATATAGAAAAAAAACGATTGATTAGAGAAGTAATGGTATTAAGAAACAGTGCAATATCTTAAAGAAATTATAACCATTTGTATATCCATGCTTCTTTGAATATTATAGGCAGAAGTTACTTATTATACGAGCGTGCAGACACATTAGATATTGATAAAAACATAGAAGATGAATATAATATGACATATAATTTGACATATGGAACCGAGACGTGGTCATTCACGATTGGCCTCATGAATAAGCTCAGAGTCGCTCAACGAGCTATGGAGAGGGCTATGCTCGGGGTTTCTTTACAGGATCGAATCAGAAATGAGGAGATACGTAGAAGAACTCGGGTCACCGACATAGCCAAACGGATTAGCACGTTGAAGTGGCAATGGGCAGGCCATGTAGCTCGCAGAACAGATGGCCGATAGGGCCGAAAAGTTCTCGAGTGGAGGCCACGGACCGGCAAGCGCAGAGTAGGACGTCCACCAACAAGATGGGCTGATGACCTGGTGAAGACCGCAGGTCGACGGTGGATGCAGATCGCTTCCAATCGCAATAACTGGAAATCCATGAGGGAGGCCTGTGTCCAGCAGTGGACGTCCTATGGCTGAAATGATGATAGAAGATTACATTCATACAAATCGATTTGTAGATATGGGGGTTTAATAAATTCTTAAACGAACGATCAGCAGGCTGATTAAGTATCTTGCAACGGGCTTAGATCTCACGATCATCGTTTTCAAGGTCATTTTTAGGGTTCCGGACCAAAATGGTAAAAAGGAACACTTTTGGTGTGACTTTGTCTGTCTGTCAATGGATATCTTGAGAACTACTGATGCACTTGAACAACTATCTTGAGAACTAATGATTGACTTGAAATTTGAAATGGTATAAGGTAAAGTTTTTTTATTATATGGAATATTATTATTGGCCGTAGGGTGCCGACAGTAGAATGTTACCCCTCCTCTCATTCCTGTGGATGCAGTAAGAGCCTGCTAAAGGATACTTCCGGAAGATGGGTAGCAGCGTCTTTCCGTGTATCAACATCCCAAACTGCGCTCACCAACCCGCCTGCCAAGCGTGGTGAGTATGGCAACTACCCCTGATGGAGATCCGTGAGGGAAGCCTGTGTTCAGTAGTGGACGTATTACGGCTGAAATTATGAAAAATATTTTTATTATGATTGCAAGGGGGACGGAGAGAGGGTCTCAAAATTAATTTTAACTGAAGTAACTTAGTCGTGTGGTGTGTCATATGAAAGGGCTTAATTTGGACATTAATAGATAGTTTTTTGTATTCCTTAGAGCCGTATAGTTTTTGAGTTATTTACAAAAATGTTGAAAAAAATACAGTCCCCTCCCCTTATCTCCGAAGTTTGCAGACATAAACCCGTGAAACTTTTATAGCTAATAGAAGTGTTGGTAAAGTTTATAGGAAAACTATAGAAAACTCTCTTATTTGCATAGTTTTTTGGACAAGGGGGGTGGAAGGGGGTTTTCAAAACTTTTTTGTATAATAGTACAAGACAAAATTGTATTTAGTTTGCTGGAATTCTCCAAACACTCCTTTAATTCTACTGCTACTTACATATAACAAATACCCTGTTTATCAAAAATCCCCTGCGACAACCACTTTGCGTTTGCATTAATATTATCTCCATTAGTCTTGTACCTGCAACAGTAGTCTAAATCGCTTCGTAAAATCAAATTCATATGCATTGGGATTTGCTTGAAAAAAGTAAATCTCGCTCGTTCTAAGTTCCGGGCAAACAACCCGTTATTAGCCGTGGGGTGTCGGCAGTAGAATGTTACCCCTCCTCTCATACCCGTGGATGCAGTAAGAGCCTGCTAAGGCATACCTCCGGAAGATGGGCAGCAGCGTCTTTCCGTGTATCAACATCCCGTACTGCGCTCGCCAACCTGCCTGCTAAGCGTGGTGAGTATGGCGACTACCCCTCATGGAGATCCATGAGGGAGGGAACTGTTCAGTAGTGGACTTTTTTACGGCTGGAATGATGATGATGAACCCGTTGTTATTATCTTAAGTCAAATGGGTTATCACAGAGATGACTAAATTGAAACTCTAATATTTTATCCTTATAGCATTAGTGTTAATTTAAGAAATAACTTTATTACCAGGTCGTCCTGGGAATCGTGTTGTAACTTTAGGTACACAAGTCCATGGCTATATTGGCAACCAAAAAGCAAAGTTTCCTGGTCGGTATCTTGTCCCATCGCATTTGTAGCGATGTCAACTCGCTGTATGTAAGGCGAAACTCTAAGCACAAGTAATAAGGGCAAGCTCCAGAAAGTTCCGAGAATATATATAAAACAAAGTCGGGTTAACTAACCCAACTTTAACTACACCACTTGTATATAACTCGAGAAAGGCTGGACTTATTTCAATGATCTAAAAGTTTTTGGATTTCTCTGGGCCCGGAAAACATATGGCTATTTTAACATTAAAAAATAAAATGCAATAAAAATATTTAGTTTTAATTCCGCTTATGCTGAGATGCAGGAGCACCGCCCTCCCGCCCGCTAATTATGCACATGCAGGGAGAACTAGTTTGTCAGTGCAGCATGCACACCCAAACCTATACGACGACACGTGTTTCACCTCTCCGCGAGGCATCATCAGGTGAGACGCTGAGGTGTTGACTGGTCGGCCGCTGGAACGAAAGACTTTCGTTCCAGGTTATAGGTTTGGGTGTGCATGCTGCACTGACAAACTAGTTCTCCCTGCATGTGCATAATTAGCGGGCGGGAGGGCGGTGCTCCTGCATCTCAGCATAAGCGGAATTAAAACTAAATATTTTTATTGCATTTTATTGTCATGGATGCAAAGCAACGCCTGATTCCATTAACTATATTTTAACATTGTAAAAATTCACGGAAAAAATAATTTTTACGTCAGTTTATTTAATAGATAAGTTTAACGAATCATAATATTAAACAGAGTGATTAGTAATTTGATACATTCCTTACATGGGGTAAGAGATGTAAGAGCTTGATTTCAAGTTTAGTAATAAAAAATTCTGAACTACTGTAAAAATATTTGACAACAAAAAATGTCAACATATAAAATGTACGAGTATAAGAAAATGAAGTTACGTTATAATTATTTTTTCTGTGAACTTTTACGATGTTTAAATAGCCGTGATATCATTCCGGATCTTGCCTATCTAATACACTATTAAGAATCCTGCTAAACGACCTACCTGCGGCAATCAAGGGCGCAGAGATATTCATGTACACCGACGACTGCAGAAGTTACCGCGGTTACGGACAAACTCGGCCAGGCTTCTTATGCGTTGCGTAGGCTGGCCAGTACCACGCACGATGTAGTACGGTCCTGTCACTTTGCAACAATCCACAGTGCACATATATGGATATATATGGTGTTTAACTGTGGGCGACGGCCAGCGACGCCGAACGGGCCTTCGTGATTCAAAAGGACACTCGACACTTTTGAAGACCTTCACATCAAGACCCTCTCCTGAAAACATATGTTTCAAGTGGCCGTGTTCACACCTATAAATCTGCACCTGTTCCAACGACACAAAAACCGTGCCCTACGTAGTAACAAGTACCAGCACAGGCTCGTCACCCCGAAGCACAATCCTCGCATATCTACAAGATCCATGTACATCCTGGGCCCCACTGTATATAACAGAATACCGATCGATATCAGAAATGTGGCTTCCACCGCAGCGTTTAAAATTCGACTGAAATCGTGGTTGCTAAAAATATTTTTTATAGTTTAAACGAACTCCTTGAACTGCCCAAAATATAAAGATACTATATACAATAATTTAAATTAATATTTATTATACCTTAGCGCCGTGGGGTGCCGGCAGTAGAATGTTAACCCTCCTCTCATACCCATGGATGCAGTAAGAGCCAGCCAGCGTGGTGAGTATGGCAACTACCCCTCATGGAGATCCATGAGCGAGGCCTGTGTTCAGTAGTAGACGTTTTACGGCTGAAACGAATACCTTAGCGTGGGTTTATACTTAAAAAACAAAAGTATTTTATTTATTACATCGCCGGTGATTTGCACCACACACAGGATTGGCAATCAGTGTCGGACGGATGCAATCAAAGCTTTTCTTGGAAAGTTACTTTTCTTTATTGGTTTGTGACTATTTTCTCTATTCTTTTGTTTTTAACCAAACCGCAGTTAATGGTGAGCATGACTGGTCGTAAACGGATTTCTTCTATGTTTAGATTAAAATACTTTTAAAGAGGAAGACTGGCAGCAGCATCTTTCCGTGTATCAACACCCAGAACTATCAAACTACGTCTACATCACAAGGCTGCAGATACATAATCCCACTAATATTATAAAGCCGAAAGTTTGTTTGGAGGTTTGTTACCTCTTCACGCAAAAACTACCCAACGAACGGATTGAGCTGAAATTTTGCACACGTATAGGTCCAGGAATAACACATAGGCTACTTTTTATCCCGGTACAACGCATGCGAAGCGGCGGGCACAAACTAGTAGTAATATATTAAATGGATACATCCATGAGAGAGGCATGTGGCCCTTGTTAAAGACCATTATTGTAACCTATGTTTCGTATAAATAAAGTTCTTGTATCTTGTGCTCAGTAGTGGCCGTTTTACGGCTGAAACGAACGCAATAAAAAGAACGAAGGCCGAATAGCCTAGCATTGGTAAAAATAGTTCTATCATATTTTGTGCGAGGGGTTTCAGTACTATATAGTAGTCACCCCATCCCTCGCTTACAAGACATGGTAGAACTATTTTCATCACCTGATAATGATAATAGTTCATATTATAAGCTTTTATAATATTAACACGGTTTATAACGTCGCCGTGGGTGCCGGCAGTAGAATGTTGCCCCTCCTCTCTTGCACGTGGATGCAGCAAGAGCCTGCTAAGGTTTATCTCCGGAAGATGGGCAGCAGCATCTTTCCGTGTAATGTAACAACATCCCGCACTGCGCTCGCCAACACGCCTGCCAAGCGTGGTGAGGTATGGCAACAACCTCTCATTGAGTCTTCCCGGGACCACGATGGGTGCAATCCTGTCGAAACGTCGGGCAATAATAAAGGTAATTAGCGCGATAAATACCCGGTTAAATATGTAATATGGTAATAACCCCTCATGATCAGTACAGTATATGTAATATGGTAATAACCCCTCATGATCAGTACAGCCATGAGGGAGGCCTATCTCCAGCATTGGACGTCACAGCTATGAGGGAGGCCTATCTCCAGCAGTGGACGTCACGGCCATGAGGGAGGCCAATCTCCAGCAGTGGACGTCACAGCCATGAAGAAGGCCTATCTCCAGCAGTGGACGTCACGGCCATGAGGGAGGCCAATCTCCAGCAGTGGACGTCACAGCCATGAGGAAGGCCTATCTCCAGCAGTGGACGTCACGGCCATGAGGGAGGCCAATCTCCAGCAGTGGACGTCACAGCCATGAGGAAGGCCTATCTCCAGCAGTGGACGTCACGGCCATGAGGGAGGCCTATCTCCAGCAGTGGACGTCACAGCCATGAGGAAGGCCTATCTCCAGCAGTGGACGTCACGGCCATGAGGGAGGCCAATCTCCAGCAGTGGACGTCACAGCCATGAGGAAGGCCTATCTCCAGCAGTGGACGTCACGGCCATGAGGGAGGCCTATCTCCAGCAGTGGACGTCACAGCCATGAGGAAGGCTTATCTCCAGCAGTGGACGTCACGGCCATGAGGGAGGCCTATCTCCAGCAGTGGACGTCACAGCCATGAGGAAGGCCTATCTCCAGCAGTGGACGTCACAGCCATGAGGAAGGCCTATCTCCAGCAGTGGACGTCACGGCCATGAGGGAGGCCAATCTCCAGCAGTGGACGTCACAGCCATGAGGAAGGCCTATCTCCAGCAGTGGACGTCACGGCCATAAGGGAGGCCTATCTCCAGCAGTGGACGTCCTATGGCTGATCATGATGATGATGACGTTTTGATCTCATTTTTAATGTATAATCAATAACAAATTTTTAGCTGACATGTTTTTTTTTTCAGTAATAGCAATATGGAAGTTTAATTACAGCGTGTTTCATGGATTTTGCTATATAATATTTATTAGATTAAATTGATTGTATTAAGAAACTCGTCTTTAAAGATTTCGTAGAACCCTGCTGTAAGTCCACTGAACTGGTATTGATGGGCTAGGATTTAAGCCCGCATTTTAGAAATACATTTCTCATTGCTCCCAGAAAACTACGCTAAAACTCTGTTTCGACGGTTTCGTAGAAATGAAGGAACCCTGATGGTCAAGCTATGTCAATCTGTCTGTCTGCGGCTTTACGAAGAGACTGTTTATAAGTCAAATTCAAAAGTATGTTTATTGCATAAATACATGTGTTCATAGTTCTTATTTTAAAATTACAATTATCAATGAAATTGCCTTGTTATGACGTACAATATTTTAATACAAAATTTCAATAGTTGTAAACGAATTAATATAATTTAAAGTCAAATAGTATAAATAAAAAGTGCCGTGGGGTGCCGGCAGTAGAATGTTACCCCTCCTCTCATTCCCGCGGATGCAGTAAGAGCCTGCTAACGGATACCTCCGGAAGATGGGCAGCAGCATTTTTCCGTGTATCAACATCCCACACTGCGCTCGCCAACCCGCTTGCCAAGCGTGGTGAGTATGGCAACTACCCCTCATGGAGACCCATGAGGGAGGCCTGTGTGAACACAGGACGTAGTGGACGTTAAATGGCTGAAATGATGATGATGATGATGAAAGTCAAATAATCTAAAAACGTACATGCTTATGTCAGAAAATAATTAAAATAATAGAAAATGATAAAAAATAGTATTAATAATTTTACAAATTAAAATGTCAGGCATAAGTTTTGAAAGCTGTGATTTTGCATATACATGTAAAATATTCACATCGAACAAACGGTTAAATAAATGCTAAACTAATTAATTTGGCTAAGTAAGAAGTGTATATTTTTTTCTTGTTTATCCCATCGTGTGGGGCATCGTTAAATCGGTCTTTTAAAACCATTGAGGAGTAATTGTAAAGATAACTTTTCAATTTAGAGTTCCCGTTTGCGAAATCTAAAACCTTTTAATTATTTGTCGAGCTGCCCCCTCCCCCTCAAAACTGCTAGCTTTGCGAGCTCGGTGGCGCAGCGGGCGAAGGTCCGCTTGCGACGCAAGGGGTTGCGGGTTCGATTCCCGCCTCGGGATAAATGTCTGTACAATCTGCAGATATTTGTTCAGGGTGTTCTGGGTGTTTTTCTATTTATAATAAAAATATTTATCTATGTAGTATAATGTATTAAGTATAACAGTCATCTAGTACCCATAACACACTAGCTTGGGGCTAGATGATGCTGTGTGATTTGTCCAGCATTATTTATTTATTTATTTACAAATCTGAATAAATCATGGACGTAGTTTTAATCATGATTTTTTTAGGAAAACTATAACGGAGAAATTGTCGTATACGGTTTAACAAATATACCGGAAAAATATAATACGAAAACAGCTCAGCGTAGAAGTGGCAATGGGCAGACTATGCTCACAGCTAGCAGAGCAAATGGCCGATAGGGCCGAAAATTCCGAGTGGAAGCCACAGACAGGCAAGCGCAGCGTAGGATACAAGATCTTTATTTGTATTTGAAACGTAGGTTACAATAATGGTCTTAAATATAAATAGATATCTACCAACAATATGAGCTAACGACCTAGTGAAGTCCGGGGCTCGTTGGTGGATGCAGGTTGCTTCCATCCGCAATAGCTGGAAATCTATGAGGGAGGTCTATGTCCAGCAGTTGTCCTAAGGCTGAAATGATGATTAAGATAAAAGATAAGATAAAAAGTTACAAAGGCACTTAAATTAATCTATTAAAAAAACCGAAGCTTTACAACTTTGTGGCAGTAACAACGCCCAACTCCTAGACATACATTGATCTCAATTTTTTAATAAAAAAATAATATTATAAACTTAATAAGATGGGTGTGGATGTGCGCGCGTCGCGTGTGCTTGTGTGTGTGAGTGTTGTGGTTATGTGTGTCTGTGTGTTCGAGTGATTTCCTGAGGCACCCGTCTCTTAAGAGTCTGGGCAACAATTTAAGAGGCTTATTAAAACTGTAGAGTGCGAAAAGTAGCATTATGCATTATGTTATTTTATTGTTACTAAGAGCTGTTCGGTTTCCTCATATGAAAGAGATAGCAGCCAGGTAGAGCCCCTTTGTCCACCCAGGTGAACTTGTGAGGTGGACCACGGGTAAGAAACGACTCTGAGGTTACCTATTTTTTTTTTTGTAATGAGTACCCTCAGTTTTGCAATCTTCGCATCACGCCCTTTCATATGGTACCCCTCTTGGGTAAATTTGAAAACCTTTGATTGTTCACCCCAACTTTATACCCCCATATCTCATTCTGATTTCTATATAAATTTCAGTTTTGTAATCTACACATCATTTTCTTTCGTTTGATATCAAACTCATTATATATCACCTCTTTTACCCCCCATATCTTGTAAAATTCTTAACCGATTTTGATAAAACATATTTAAGAGCAACCGCCGGAAAACTTACTTTTAAATAAGAAAACTGCACGCAAATCGGTCTACTCTTCTAAGAGCTACGGTGCCACAGACAGACACACAGGCAGACACACACACACATACCGGTCAAACTTATAACACCCTCTTTTTTGTCGGGGGCTAAAAGAACACTCACCAACTTCTCTTCAAAAGGTCTACGGATAACTACGAAACCCTACACGGCGCGAGGCCCAACACGCACTTGGTCTATGTTATTTCTAAATAATAAATTAAAAGTAAAAAAAAATATCAAACAAGCTTTTATTTAAACGTACATACTAAAAATAATAAAATAAACAATTTCAATTAAAGTTTAATGTCAAATTAAAACGTCTTTACACAATTTATGTGGAAATGAAAAATGCAATCAAAGTTTTGTCTTCGACGGGAGTCGAACCCGTAACGTTCAGACGAACCTTTACAGAGGCTGTCTTTACCGTTCGGCCACGGAGCAAATAACCGTCGGGTCGAATTTTGATTGCATTTTTAATTTCTATAAATGATACCTTAATGTGGGTTTACACTTTAAATACAATTTATGTGATAAAAAAGCTTGTCGCGAGATTAACCTGTGTATCTGTAACTTAATCTAATTGATTTAATTTTTTTTTTAAACAATGTAAAAACGAGTAGGTACCTGCTTAAATCTCGCGACAAGCATTTTTTCACATAAATTGTGTAAGGACGTGTTAAGTTGACGATAAACTTGTTGGATTTAGAATGACGTCATTTAATTTTTTGAGTTATTCTCAGCTAGAAGCTCCCTTTCATTTGATACTCATATTACAGGAGTACATTAAAAATAAGTAGTCCGCCATGTTGGGTTCAGAGTTACGTCACATAGCTGATCATGAATTTTCATCCAAAAAAAAACATGTATACAAAATTTTAGCTCAATTGGTTGAAGATATCGCTTATATAGCTTCAAAATTGAGTTGCAAGATTCCGCGAACAAACATAGTTATATACACATACACACATACATATATATATTAAAACCTACATACATACATACATACATACAGGGCAAGCTAAATAAAAGCTGTTAAAAAGCAGCCATTATCCGTTTTCCCAGATTATTATTCAAAGCCCAGTTTTAAGAGAGAGAAACACGGGAATAGGCATTAGGGTAAGTACCTGTAAATCGGACTTTCGAACCTTTCCAGCATAATTATTTTAATTGCAAATAAAATTAACAACCGACCGCGTAAAATTAATTAAGGTTGAACCGTAAAATGATGAGATCAAGGTCGAAAAGCGCCTTAAAAAATTTCATAAAGGCTTTTGTGAGGTTGAAATCACGGTTTTCCATTTACGACTTTACCCTCTTGGGTCAAAGTCCGTGAACAAAGGTGTATGGGCCCATCCCAGAACTTGAATGAGTATCATGGTTGGCATCTAAACCTGTTTATTCAACAAAGTGCGCAATTCTATAAGCGCTCGACATAAGACAGGTGTGAGGTGAGATGATAATTAATAAAAGTGATATTGATAAAGAGTTTGTGACGAGCTTGATTTAAAAAAATATATATTTAAGTACAATTACTATCCAACTTTTTATACTTTCGTTTGTAAGAAGGTCCTCCTCATCATCACCAACTTAAGTATCTAGAGCAAAGGAATGTTATCAAACCGTACCTACTTAATTATAACAATCTGAAGAAGAAAGAAGAAGAAATACATTTATTAGACACACACAAAACTTAAAAACAACTTTAATAAAAAGTTGGACTTATATATAATTTTAATCAAAGAGTAAGTACCTACCCAGTTAAATAATCTGCGACATAGTGGCAAACAGATGGTAAGCAGCTCACTATACGTGCATACGACGTTAAGTAAGTGAGGTACCATATTATGTCGAGTTCTGTTGCCATGTTAGTAAGTGTCTCCGAAAATAGATTTTAAATGTTTTAACCGTTTTCAGTGCACGAATCTTTGGCGTAAGCAAAACATTCCAGCAGTGCGTGGCCGCAGACCTGAAAGATCCGCGGAATGCAGCCAACTTGTGTCCTGGTGTTACGAATTCGTGAGCACATTGTTTTCTTTTATAAGTACGTGGGAGTCCCACCCGCAATCACACCAAATAATAAGGTAGCTAGGTGGAGATCCCTACGCGCACCCATTTTAAGCAAGTTGGACGAGTTCAAATAAGGGGTCACATGAGTGCGCGGAGGGATATGAAGCAGAACCTTGCACAAGCATTTTGAATGCTCTGCACAAAGTCCAGCCTACAGCAAGCATGGACCATACACAACATCGCAGTAATTAAGCCGTGAAAGGACCAGTGATTCACACAAGGTGATTCGCACTTCCTCACTAAGATAACTACGTATCCTATACAAAATTCTCAGCCTGTAAAAGCAGTTTCGCACACATTCAGAGACATGCGGTATTGCCCCGAAAGCCCCTTTGCTCACAGCCGTAGGCCACGGAGTAAAGCTGGATGACCAGCAGCAATGGACGGAAGTAAGAAGAAGCCGCCATCCAACCTCACTTTGCGGTGCCGCTGGCCCAACTGTTACTGCTCTCAGAGCTGTTGAACCACGGTCCTACATACATCTCTGGAACATGGAGTCTGGCGCGGATGAGATTCGTGAATATCTCCGCCATCTGTGCCCACAGGGGACATGTACGGTGGCTGAACTCAAACCAAAGGGCGATTACAAATCCTACAAAATTGGTATACCAGTAGCCTACCGCGACACTTGCTTGTCGGCTGAAGTCTGGCCGGTCAATGCCAGGATCAAGCCCTGGATCGTGTATGATGGCAGACCCACAAACCAAGGCTCACGTAAATCCAATGAACCTCAGCCCTTTCGAGCAGACGAGTCAGCCTCGCACTAAGCTGTCTGGTTTCAACATCTTCTACCAGAACGTGCGTGGCTTAAAGACAAAACTCGTAATGTGGCGTAACAACCTAGGTGCACTCGAGAAAGATATAGTTGCTGTGACGGAAAGCAATCTGGACTGCTCAGTTGAGAACCACGAATTAATATCTGGTGACTGGAGTATCCTTCGGCGCGACAGACCTGTTGCGGGTGGGGGCGTCCTTCTCGCTGCGCGGCCTCCGCTAATCCTACAGCGGCGTCAGGAGTTGGAAACTGAAGACGGGGAAGATCTATGGGCCAGTGTTTTGTGGAATGGTCGTCTCTGTTATGTGTGTGTAGTGTATCTCAGCCCTAGTGCTACTGATGGTGCATATATGAGCTTTTTCTGTAAAGTGGAGAATTTTTTAGGTGCGAATAAAGTCCCGGTAATAATATTGGGAGACTTTAATTTATTTAGTGCATCTTTAAATATTAATAATTATTATTGTTATTTTTTGTCTTTTTGTAGCTTGGTAGATATGAATCGTGAGAAAAATGTTAATGGTAGAATGCTCGACGTCGTACTCATTCAGGAGAGCGATGGTGATTGCGAGGCTGAGGTTACTACAAGTGACGGAATAGTTGAACCGATAGACCTTCATCACCCACCCCTGGACATTAGGCTATCATTCGGCACAACGACGCATCGTCATGTTCTCATGGAGCCAAGCAATATTGATACAGTCAGGGATTGGAATTTCAAGAAGTGTGATTTGGACTTGTTATTCTCTTTACTTTCGAACAATTCGTGGTCCGAGGTTCTGCAGGCTCGGGATGTTGGTAGTGCCACTCAAAGTTTCTATAACTCAATTTACAATATTTTTGATCTATGTATGCCAAAAAAGCGACGAACCAATACACTGAGTAGACGCTACCCTATATGGTTCACATCTGACATTATAAATGACACCAGACGAAAGATTAAGCTGCATGCGATTTGGAAGCGCTCGAAATCAGCTGATGCCTATCAGGAATTTTCTGATCTCAGGGGCCAACTTAAAACACGTATCGTGTATGCATATAAGGCTCACACAGCAAAGATCGAGAATAACGTCCGTCTAAATCCTCGGAGCTTTTGGCAGCACATCTCAAACTTAAGATCTAAAGGTGGGTTTGAGTCTTCCGTATCCTACCAAGGTTCTATGCACTCAGGGCCGCGTGCAGCTCAAGCGTTTGCTACATATTTTTCCTCTGTCTTTCTGCCCGAAATTCCAAATCTAGATGTTAGTGGTATCGATGACAGTTTGATAAACAGCAATCATGTGGACGTACCTCATATAACTTATCTAGACGTCATTGAGGGTATTAATAAGTTGAAACCGAGCAGCTCTTCTGGCCCGGACAACTTACCGCCTGCTTTACTTAAAGATGCTAGAAAGGTATTGGCTGGCCCTATCTGTCACATTTTTAACTTGGGGCTAAATTCTGGAACGTATCCCGCCCAATGGAAACTCTCTAGAGTTGTGCCTATACCAAAAAGCTCCAAAAAGTCTTCAGTTGAAGAATACAGACCAATTGCAATTATCTCGGCACCTGCCAAGATCTTTGAGCGCATTCTTCACCGCTTTATATATGCTCAGGTTAACAAATATCTATGTGACGAGCAGCACGGTTTTAGAACGAGAAGGTCTGTTGAGACGAATTTGCTAAGCCTAACAGAATATGTCACTGCTTGCATGGATAGAGGTTCCCAGGTAGACGTGCTTTACTTTGATTTCAGGAAGGCGTTTGATAGGGTTAATAACGACTTACTGCTGGCAAAATTAAGCGCGATAGGTTTCACTCCCCGTCTTCTCCGCCTTATTGCCGATTACCTTCGCGATCGCCAGCAGTTTGTTAAACTTGGTATGTATGAGTCGCAACCCTATCACACGCGGTCCGGGGTGAGTCAGGGCTCTATACTGGGACCTCTGTTATTCTTGATTATGGTTAACGATCTTCCAGCGACCATATCCCATGCACGATGCCTGCTCTACGCGGACGACTTAAAGATTTACTTTGAGGTAAAGTCTGAGGCTGATTGTTTGGCGCTGCAGTCGGATGTCAACGCTGTATACGATTGGAGTTCTCAAAATAAAATGGATTTTAATGCCGAGAAATGTTATGTGATGACTTTTGGTCGAAAAAAGCAGCCAATTAGTTTTGCTTATGTTATTAATAACGTAGTTATTAGCCGGCAAAATTTAATTAGGGACCTAGGTGTTATCTTCGACCAAAAGTTCACCTTTCACGACCACGTCAATCAGTTGGCCAAGGAGTCTTTCAGACGTTTAGGCTTCGTCCTTAGGAATGCTCGTGACTTCCACAGTCAGCACGTGATAAATTTGCTTTACTGCGCACTCGTCCGAAGCAAGCTGGAGTCAGGTGCCTCAGTGTGGAACCCTCATCAAAGCACCTATATACTTCTGCTTGAAAAAGTACAGAAGAAATTCTTGCGGTTCTTGTACAAGCGCCGCTTCGGATACTACCCGTACCTTTACCCCACTCAATTTCTGCTTGGCTCCCTGGGATACAACTCGTTAGAAGTGCGAAGGGCTTACGGTCAACTTGTCTTGGCCTGCAAAATCTTCCGTGGCAAGATAGATGCCCCTATCCTCAGTGATGAGTTGTGTCGATTGTTCGTCCCTAACAACTATTGCAGGGGTCGACATCATCGACTTTTTGATCCCCCACGATGTCATACGGTGGCCCGTGCCTCTTCACCACTCCCGCGCGTCCTCGCTGCACTCAACGCTCTTCTGGATGCTAGTCCCGAATGTGACTTGTTTTTTGATAACTGGGCGAAAATTATGCGCGAGCTTTTGAGTTTTTGTGAGAGTACTGTATGACCATTTTTCTGATCCACATTGTTATTTGTATTATTGTTATGTTTGATATATATATTTTTTTTTATGCACTTTCTTCTTTGACATTTGATTTGACTAATTATTATTCCTGATGATTATTATTGTTATTATTATTATTATTTTTTTTTACTATGTATGTATGCAAAATTAATTTCCTTGACATTTGATTATTATTTATGATTCATGTAAAATTTACTTTTTAATTATCTGAATTATTTTAATTTTAACTTGCTCAACTATTATTATTGTTTTTTTTTTTTTCTTATTAATCTTAATGTGTAAGTAATCCCTGTTATTTATTAATCTGAATGTACTTCTATGTTGTGTATTGTCTTTGTTTAATTAATGTTATTGGTTTTACCGTTTTAATTAAAGTTAAATAAATAAATAAATAAATAAATAAATAAATAAATGCTTTTCAAACTGAAGGTTAGAGTCCATTATGAGCGCAAGATTTCTAGCTTCAGTAACTTGTGCCACCTTTATTCAATCAACATGCATGTTAATTGTTTTGCTAGCTAGTTTAAAGCGGCTCATTCTAGACCCATCAACATGTACTGGGATTCTTTCGGATTGAGAACAAGAGAGTTATATTTGATAGCTTGAGCTCCACGCATTGACGCCTGAGATAATTAAACCATTTTATCGTGTTACTGTTAAATCCGTAAAAGGCGAGCTTTGAAATTAGCAAAGATAAATGTATGCAATCGAAATTTCGTGAAAAATCTAATAATACTAGTAGGCTACACATCCCCTTGTCCTGGGCATCCAATAAATTATCTAATACAATATCTAAAAAGAGCAATGGAAGTACATAATCTAATAAAATACCGCGCAGTAAGCACCTAGCTAGTACTAAACACCAGTTACTCTGAGGTCATTGTTGAAATACCGAAAGGATGAAAAAGCTGTTATCATTCATGAGGTGACAATTATATATAGATAATTAGATGGATAACTGTTTATTGTACCTAACATAGAGGTGATGTATTTCAAAAGAGGTGAAAAATTTGCTTTTAGACGTTCCGTGTCTAATAGACTTTGTAGGTATATATTTTATGCATAGACACATTGAAGGTAAAACTTCCGCACAACTTGTTCGTAGACCTCGAAATAGTCGGTGTCTCGAGTGGAGTTTGGTTCGTCTTCGAGAATAGGTTCTATGTTTGCGTCACGCGCGAACTTAAGAGACCACGTCTGAAATTAAAGAGCCGAAGAGGTCGCCTTGTAGCTTTGTGTTGTCTGTCGTTTATCTACTAAAAAAACCCCTAAATGCCGTCGACATTGAAACTCGGACGGGCTGAAGCCAAGGGACTTGATTTGGACGTGACAAAAATTCTCATTCAGATATGTTTGGTGATGTCATTTTGGCCCCCGATCTCCGAGGAAAGGACAACGTAAACCTTCATTTACTGCGATAACTTTTTTTGCTACAAAGGTAAAAGATTGTAGCTCAGTTTAGGGTTGTGGTTACAAACAATTTTTTTGGAATCTTTGATAGGAAAACTCTTTTTCATATAGTATTTTTTGAAAGGATTTTGAAGACAGTAGATTAACACCGGTATTTGGTGTAACCTGCTTGTGTTTTAGTAGCCGTTGTAGATTTTAACAACCTAAAAGCTTTGGATGGAGCCAAATGGGCACTCCATTAGTCTCGCCCCCATAATACCAAGTGATACACCCCACATGACACGGACTTATCTTTTTTCTACGATCTTCAAATGGTTTGTCCGGGATAACATTTTTTAGACATTTTCTAACTCCATAATAATCACATCAGATTCTTGAGCGTAGGATCCTACTAATATTACTAGTTGTTCGATATGAACAACTATGTACCCCCGACTTTCAATCCGAAGGTCGTGGGTTCGATACCGGACCTGCAACAGTAGATTTTTCTTTCTTTAAAAATGTATGTGCACACTTAACACGTGCTTTAACGATGAAGGAAACATCGTGAGGAAACCCGCGGCTTAGTTAGCTTCAGACGTATGGACCTGTTCTTTCCTCTGACTATTAGTTGACTAAGCTGAGAGGATGGTATAGTTGCTGGGCAAGCCTAATCCATCTAACAATGTCCCAGGCACTGCAGCGTCCCGTACAGCATAATTACCAGTTGCTGACGCTGTATAAATCATCTATAATAGATGCAAAGGCCTTACTTTTTTCGACATGAAAATAGAACGAGCGAGCGACTTCTTTCCATGAGGTCAATTGGATTTAAACCTGATTTTACGTAGAGATCTTGAATGTGTGTAATCTACCGCTTAAAATTCATCCAACCAGTAGGACAAACTGAAAGCAAACTGTACTCCTATATTATCTTTTAATGGCACCGGACAGGACGGAGTTGGGTGTGGATGTCATTTACAGCACCGCGTTTTTGTAAAACTAACGATATACAGGCTAAACATAGCCAAAAACCACATCTTTGTTTTGGGTTCCCTGCGCACAGACTGCATGGTGGTGTTGTGACCTATCCTGCCTGCCTTGCTAGCATAAAATGTGAAAATCCAATAAAGTTTCCACCAATTTAAAGAACTTATAGACGAAGAATAGGTGGAAATTATGTTAACCTACCTAACCAAAAAATAAAAAAAACTAAAAGTGTTTAACAAAGGTGTGACTACCTATAGAAGAAATATATTACAGTATTAAATAAAAAAAATATTGAAATTAGTTTACCCAGAGTCCAAAGATAGCAGTTGATTTTTAACTGCAAGCTTAAATTTAGAAAGAATGAGGTCAAAAATATCAATATCAGAAAACATGTCATTATTACTATTCATAGATCGGTTAACTAAATTATTCGACGCATGTTTGGTGGACGGCTGAAACATATATTTTTTTCAAGAACTGATTCGCGGGCATCTAAATCAAGAGCAGTGTTTCAGTGTCATCTTATTCAGCTTGCAAGATTTGTCTTACAAGCTGAATAAGAACCGTTAAAGAAGTTTTATACAAGGTCAGCAACTGAAAACTCAGAGAAACGAACAGATCAATACGTGCAGTTTTTTTCTCCCTAACCGCTAAAGCACGTGTTGAATGTGTACTATGAATACTGTTATTTATGATTTCAGTTCACATACATTTTTCGAAAGTAAGAAGAATCCATTGAAACACGGCTGGTACTTACCCCCATAGATATAGTAGTAGGTACTATTATTATTATTATTTCAGCCGTAAAACGTCCACTACTGAACACAGGCCTCCCTCATGGATCTCCATGAAAGGTAGTTATACTCTAAGGTAGCCATACTCACCACGCTTGGCAGGCGGGTTGGTGAGCGCAGTATGGGATGTTGATACACGGAAAGACGCGGCTGCCCATCTTCCGGAGGTATCCCTTAGCAGGCTCTTACTGCATCCACGGGCATGAGAAGAGAGGTAACATTCTACTGCCTGCACCCCAGGACAAAGGTCAGCCATTGTAATGGCTGACGAGTTAATTGAAACGGTTATCTGATTATATGATGAAGCAAATAAAACTGAAATACAGCTCCGTGCATAATGAATCAACAAATGTGGTAACCGTAAATATAATTTGTTAAACACTGACATTTAATTATAATAGAGCTTCCCTGGCAATTTTTGAGAATATTGTTTGTTTTGCCGGGTGAAATCTTTCAAGTTAGTTATGAACCAATACAGATGATTGTTCAGCGTATATACAAACAGTAGATATACGCCGCAGTGCCAGATACATTATTGATGGATAAGGTTTGCCCAGCACCAGCCTTGCTCCAATGGCTCCAATTCTTCTTACTCGAAAAATATTATTACCACACTTAACGGTAAAGAAAAACATTGTGTTTTGTTTTTCTGAATAAAGCCTATCCTATGGGATTCCCCACTTATATGGCATCGCCCGCCCGCTCGGTGCACAGCTTTTTATATTGTCGACGATGGTGTCACCCGTTGTAAAAAAATGTTGTTCTTCGTTCTCTGCATTGTCGTTGTTTCTAGTGTATTTCGGTTGATTTCTCTTTAAGATGCCTTGTAGAAGCGAAACACGTGTCGAATTTTTTTTGACTGTTATTTCAAGCGCCTTTTAGATATATTTTACCAATTTAATACTAAATAGTTGTTAATAATTTAGAATATTATAATGGATTTCCGCAAAGACGGCGTGACTTAATTTCTTTAATAAAGCCGACAAAGCTGAAAGTGTGCCATAGGTCTTGAGCGAGCCTGATCCATCTAAAAATGTCCCTAGCACTGCAGCGTCTTATTCAGCATGAAGACCAGTTGCTGACGCTGTATTAATCATCTTCAATAGATGTAAGAGGCCAATTTCAGGTACTCTACGTTTTAATTCCGCATTCCGACACAAAAGCTAGCCTAGATATCACTGAGAAGCAATTAGACAAGCTTGAGCGCCTCCAAAATTTCTGCATCCGATTTACATTTGGTCTGCGCAAATATGATCAAGTTTCTCCTTCTCGCACTAAGCTCAAGTGGCTCCCCATCCGCCTTCGTCGCGATTCGCATATTCTTTATTTTCTTTACTCTGTTCTTTTTAATTCCTTATCTCCATCATATCTCAAAGAAAATTTAAATTCCTTCACTCTTTAAACTCTCATAATCTTCGGTCATCAGAAAATTTATCACTGGAATTTCCCACTCAACATCAATCTTTCTTTACAAACTCTTTTACTGTTCAGGCTGTGCGACTTTGGAATTCTCTCCCTACTGAAATCAGACTTGCTCCTTTTATTCACATTTTTAAACGGAAGCTAAAATTGTATTATCTATTATCTGTCTAATTATTATATTATCTCATGTACTTCCCTGTTATTTTGCTCAACCTTAAATTATGTTCATGTTTTCTTTTTTCTGTTAATTTTATGCAGCACATTATATATATATATATTATAGGTTTAATTACATTATAGATTTTTCGTATTTCTTTTGTACACTACCTTAGTTAAATTTACCAACTTTTTTTTCCTAGTAAGTTGCCTGGAAGAAATTGCTTTGAGCAATAAGGCCGCCAGTTTGTACATATGTTTTCTCTTGCTTTTTTCTAATATGTTTGTGTTTCCTTGTGCAATAATAAAGTGTTAATTCATTCATTCAGAAGCAACCAATCAACATGTTCAATGAAATACTATGAAGTCCATCCAAAAGGTATTGAAAAACGTAAATGCTTCCATTTATCGGTTCTATTTAACAGGTACTCTCTATATCTTTCGCAGTGGCGTAGCATGATTTTTTTTCTGTTCTGATTATATATAAAAAAAAATTACCACGTGCGAGTCGGACTCGCGCACGAAGGGTTCCGTACCATTATTTGGTAAAACAACTTGTTTTTGAGGTAGCACCACCCACTTTTGGTTGCCATTTGTACATTATGTATAATATAGAGCATTTTTTTATAATATAGAGCAAAAAATGGCATTAAAATCACGTGTTTTATATGGGAGCCCCCCTTAAATATTTTGTTTTATTTTAATACAACTAGAGTAAGACTAAAGTCTTAGTCCCTTTTTATGTACTCTAGTCTATTAATTTGTGTTGTTGGTAATTTAGGTTATGACGCATCAATAAGATCCAAGCGGCCGCACTGAATGTTTATTGATTTTTAATTTGATTTAAAAGTCGGGGCTACATACTACTCGGCCAACATTATCTGAATTAAACAGATTAGTCTGCGGGTAACTTACAATTTTAAGAGTTACTTGTAAATTATAGTTTCGCTTTGTCTGTCTGTCTGTCCGTCCGTCAACGACTTTGCGAAGAGACTATTAGTCCTATAAAGCTGTAATTTTGCATGAATATATAGAATAACAACGCCGAGATAACGCTACAAAAATATGCTGAAAAAACTTTTTTTCTAGGGTATCGTTGAATAGGTATTTTTAGGGGTTGCTAAGAGATTTTTATGATTTGGGGTTCTGTTTGCAAAATGTTAAATTTTAAACTTTTTTCGAGTGTTATATATGCCCCCCTACTCTAACATCTAAACTACTTGCTTTAACAATCTGAAAAAAAAATCGTGAATGTAGATTTTACCATGAACTTTCTAGGAAAACAATATTGCTCATATAAGTAATGCAGTTTCCTTAACGTACCGGAATACTCAATTAATTCCTGTTAATCATCATTTCAGCCATAAAACGTCCACTGATGAACACAGGCCCTCATGGAGCTCCATGAGGGGTAGTTGCCATACTCACCACGCTTGGCAGGTGGGTTGGTGCGCGTGTCGGGAAATTAAGATTTAACTAAACTTAAATCACTGTAAAACACGCTCACAATTCGATATTGTTTTAAAACTGGTTAGGTATTTGAGCTTGCCGCTACCAGCGACGTCACTTTACGAATATGAAACAACCAATTGAAATACTTGGATTTGGAAGTATGTAATAATTGAACATTTATTAGTAATTCTTACAGTTATATTTGATACATATTTAAAAACATAACATTACTATTTTATTGTTGAAATTGTTAAATGTTTGTCAAAGAAGGACGGCTGTGACGTCTGATTTATTAATGTTCTTTGTGTTTACTTTGTTCTTTACTAATGTGATAATTATGAATAATCATAACTATAATAATAAGTTAATTACGTAGATAGTTACCCTATAAAATAATGAGTTGTATATAAAATGTATTGTTATTCGACCAGAAAGGGCTGTGATTGGTCCACGTTGTACTGGCGGCTATCGTCGGCTGTTTTATGAGTTGTAAATAACGTTATAATATAAAAGCAGTTGCAAGTGGCTTGTTCAGTCAGTTCTGTTCCAATTACGAGGCGACAAGCAAGTTAAGTACATTGTTTCTTATTGTTATTTCTGCTAGGTTGTTATATCTGATGATATTGTTATGCAATGTACAATGTAATTGTAACGTAATAATTATAGTGATAATGATGGTGATGAAGATGACGATGATGATAGAGCTGGTGATGATGATGATGATGACGATGTTATTTTCGGGTTGTTATTTATCCAGTTTGTTGGACTGTATGATGCTAATCTCTTAGTGTGTAAATTATGGATTAAGTAATAGAAGAAAGTATAATAAATGATTATAATGAATAATTATCTTATTTTTTATTAGTATAAATCTATAACACGCGCAGTATGGGATGTTGATACACGGATAGACGCTGCTGCCCATTTTCCGGAGGTATCCCTTACTGCATCCATGGGCATGAGAAGAGAGGTATCATTCTACTGTTGGCACCCCACGGCGGAAAAAAATCCTGTAAATATGTTTTGGTAAACGTAAAAAATATACACCAACTTCTAACAACAGGTCTAGGGTTAACTGTGTACGAAACCCTATATAGCGACGAAAACTAAAATATATGACAGAAAGGAATTTGAATAACCATGAATGGAACAGAAACAAAGGGTTTCTTCTTGCCTTGTTAAACTGGGTGCTTTACCCCTAGACCTCCTGAGCAAACTGAGCTGCTACACGGAAGGGGCGGGGTCAGTTAGGTCCACGTGCATTAGCTTCAAACGGAGGCCACGCTTCGACAATGGTATGCACATGGCAGACGAGATAAAGTCGGCCAAAGTCACTATGGAAATACAAGCTGTTGATATACATATGCTTACTGCAAAGCTTGTTGGTCAAAAATATTTATTACCTTTTACTAGACTTAGACTTCTTAGCCGGCAGTAGAATGTTACCCGCCTCTCATACCCATGTATGCAGTAAGAGCCCGTAAGGGATACGCCCGGAAGATAGGCAGCAGCGTCTATCCGTGTATCAACATCCCATACTGCGCTTACCAACCCGCCTGCCAAGCGTGGTGAGTATGGCAACTACCCCTCATGGAGATCCATGAGGGAGGCCTGTGGACGTTTTATGGCTGAAATGATGAGGTAACGAGGATTAAAAAAATGCAGGCAACTTGAGAACCTCCTTCTTTTTTGAAGTCGGTTAAAAATATTTGTCTTGCGCTCAGATTCTTCATTATTAGCTTGCAATGAGTCGCTTCACAGCGGGTTTTACAAGGAACTTATTTACAAGCGAGTGTTCGTGACAGGAGCTATGAGGCGAGTCGGGCCGGCCCGAGTTACACGTCACGTACATTTTATTATCTACATCGTATGAAAAACAATAGATTGATCTGATAGGTTAATATTGTCATATTTAACTTCAGTTCGTGCTACAATACAGAACAGTAACTTAGAAGAGATAAATCAGGACAGGCCACGCGTCTATTTCTCTTTACATAAAATTTTGCCATTTTTTGCCGGGGGGTGTGGTAGCTGTTATACCTAACTTCGTAGAATAATCGTAGACCCCACAGATTTCGTAGAGCCATCGTAGCACGTCAGCATCGGCATCGTAGTAAATTCGTTGCGTCGTAGCTCCCAGCCGCCGGGATAACGGTGTGTTAGGCACTATAATACTGTGATTACAACACGACGAACAAGGAAATTTCCACTTAAACATTTTCCTTTACACATTTTTGTGCCTGTATGTATATAATATCAGAGGATAACGGGTGTACTTAACAGCCTTATGTTCCGGTATATAGTATTCCGGGCTAATGCTCAAAAATGGAAATAAAACAGCTGAAGTAACTCGTAGGAAACACGAAAAATTCGATAAAGCAGAAGTTCTTTTTAGGGTTCCGGACCAAAATGTTAAAAAAGAACCCTTATGGTGTGACTTTGTCTGTCTGTTTGTCACAAATGGATATCTTGAGATGTACTGTTGCTATCGACTTGAAATTTGAAATGGTATAATTCTTTTTTACTACAGGAAAATTACAACGAACTCTCTAGTTTGCATAGTTTTTTTAGAAATCATCAAATGGCAGACTCATAGACCAAAAAACAAGTGACCCCAAATTCGACTTTATATGGAAATTTGGATGAGTTGGCTATATAAACAATGCTAGTTCATAGTTTGATATACGAGTAGGTTATCAAAAACTCAACTGGCCCGCTTAATCCAGCCATGTATAAATGAAGATAGTATATCTACACCTCAAAAATATTCCACTGAGATTGATAAATGCGAGGGCATATATTTATATGCCCTCGCATTTACTACAAGGGCATTTGCCCTCGCATTCTATCAGACTCAGTCCTCGTTTCCTTGTAAAACTGGTAGATTAATTAAGATGAAAAAGCCAACATTCCTAATATGACCCATCCTAAGCCGTTGGTCTAGCTAGATGAATGAATTACTTAGCCTTTGTTTAATGTAGGAGATCATTAAGAGACATGGTTGGGGATTTTTTTTGATCTTACGCGGAATACTAACTAGTTCTTCCAATACAACCGAATGTAGCCTTATTTTTTCTTTATATTTTATAAAAAGCACAAAAGATTGTTATTGTTTGCTTTCATCCTGCCTTCGTCATCTCCCTGACCTGAAATGCACAAACGCGGCCTTTAAATAATTTCGCATTCAAGTTTGCTCCCGCACGTAGACGACTGATCAATTGGCAGGCTGGCAGTGAAATAACGCATTTTTTGCATCGCAGACGTTCCTTTGGAATCAAAACACGAATTGCAAAATCCTTTGCCACTGCAACGTTGGAAAACGTTAAAGTTTCGACGTTCTAAATCAATTCCTTCAAAGCGATTCAGTTCGCCAGCAAAAGCGGTGGCTCGAATGCTAGACATTTTTTTTATATTGGGCCAAACGACCAAATTGCCTTGGTCCCTGGGGCTGTACCTATCCAAAATAACGCTCTTTCATCAGAACACCAAGCCAGCAACTTTATACCCTCAAAGGATGAACGGTCTGACGTTGGAGTGTTAATAGCTGATGCATATCTACGTTTTCGTGAGTATGGCGGCACCGCGCTCGCTTTTGTTACCAAAAGCTTCGGTTAATGAATTTTCAATCGGATGCGGCGTTTTCAGCGCATTTATGTAGTAGAGGGCAAAGTGTCGAAGTGTAAAGACACAGATTACTGAAAGGTACAACGTTACAATGAAACCTCTCCAAAGAAAACATAAAAACACTTCAATTTACCTTCACCTTCATCTGCCGAAGTTATTTCCGCGTGGAAAAATCAATGACGTCGGAATGCCTTTCTATAGAAATAGGACCTCATAAGCGCCCAGGTAATTAACGCATAAAGTACCTACGTGACGTGAGCGAGGCCTCGTAAAGTAACATGTGACATGTAATTTAACATAGGTGAATAATGAAAATCGGATGATTGATTCCAGAAAGAAGTGCCCAATAGGGAATTGGGTATTTTTTCCTCAATCGTAAGCCTCCATATATTATACCTACCTACATACATCAAAGCTTTTACGCTCTTCGTAGGTTATTTTATTAAATTAGTCCATAGCAAATTTTATGTCAAAGGTGAAATACCTATATTAACCACGTTGAATGATACATTCTAGCACTATCAAATTACAAAGCACGGGAGGTAAGGTCTTGATTACAATTACAATTAGCCGTCAGTGTCCCACTGCTGGGCAAAGGTCTCCCCCCCCCCCCATACCTCCATGCTTCTCGATCTGTTGTCAATTCGACCCATGCGCTATTGGTCACTATTGGTCACATTGGTCTAACTTGTCCCACCATCTTCTTTGGTCTGCCGCGGCGTCTTACCGTGTCGGGGTTCCACTGAAGAATCTTAGCCCACAGATCTTCGGGCATGCGGCAAACATGACCAGCCCAGCTCCATTTCAGTTAGGTCTTGATAATTAGGCGGTTAACACACTGCCACGCACCAAGCTGCATGTTGCGTGTGGACGCACCTACGCGCGTACGCACGACGTTCTTGCGAGAGTGCAGATCTGCATCATCGTGCGGGTTTTTCACGCACTCACGCGCGTATTTGCGTTTTATGGATTCACGGCGGCTCTGAATAATTTCATTCAAAGCTGATCGCTGGACTGCGGGACTCGGTGTGCCATACCTTGTGTCTCGCCTTGGTCTCGCCCCGCACCTACGCGCGGAGGTGCATGTTCCTCCGCGCTTGAACGCGTGATCTGCATGAACGCGCGTGGATGCATATTTTGTGTGTTGGACTGTGCGTGTTTTCTATACAAACGGAGATACTTACAAGCAACATTAGAACACGCATTCACGCAACATGCAGCGTGGTGCGTGGCAGTGTGTTGACCGCCTTGGAGTAAATAATGGTATATGTTGTTAAGGTTTTAATAAATAAATGATTGTAGATTTAAGTTGGTATGTCGTTGGTATTTAATTCTATTTCTATTCTGTTTCCTAACTTATAATACTAAAAATGCGAATATGAGTTTATTTATTTGTTACGCGCCGTCACGTCTAAACAACTAAACCGATTTCAAAAATAATTTCACCAATGGAAAGTTATCATATAGGGTTAACAGTAACATTGGCTAAATATTTTATCTTCAGGCTTTTCACCTGTGCCAGGTAATATAAATCCACTCTCTTTTTAATTTTAGAGGATTTAGGCGTAAATCGTCTAAAATTAAAAAGTAGGTGTTTTACGACTTGATTGAAAATATTTGCAGAATTTATTTTGTAAAGGTACCTACTCTGATAGTTTTTCAAATCTAAATGAATACCTAATTCATAATACAACGGGTGAAGGTGGATAGATAGATAGATATAAATAAATAATAAATGGTGAAAATTACACGGTAACTAATTTCGCCATACTAATTTCACATTCCTCAGATATCTATCTGGGTATTTTTCCACTCGTATACTTACATGGATTTACATAAAAAGTAACTACTCAAGTATTTTATCAACCATCTGACCAACCGGCCATAACTCAAGCTCTGCGGTTTTACGTTGATGTGTGATGTGCAGCATTATGTATCTATTACAGATGCGAAAAAGCGCACAGCGTTTAAACTGGTGTACCCATTTAGAGAATGGTTAGATGGTGCAATGAGTGATGTCCAGCATTGTTAATTTAATTAGAAGCGGAAAACACAGTTTCATTTGGTACCCATTTATGGACTTTAGGTACTTGTGAGCACTAATGGACAGATGTTAACAAGATGCTCTTAAATTATTCATTAAAGTATAAAACCCGGCGGAATATACAAAGAATTATGAAAGCACTGGGCACTTCAATGCAAATTCTTAAATGGAAGCTGAGCTAGAATTTTATGTTTTACCATCTTCCCTTTTCCTGACCAAAATATTAAAGCGATACTGCATTCAAAGGCGTATTTGAAGTACCTCTAAATGTACTTATAAAAATCGTTATCACTTATGAAAAAAGCACTTACTGAAGCTTTTATACAGGATAAGATAATCTTGGCTCCTTATGGGCAGCTACCTTTTCGTTTGTCGTTTGGAAGTTTTTTACTTTGGACTCAAAAAATACATTTATCAATAAAAGCAACTAGATATTCATCGCAGGTATGGTTCTCATCAGGAACCCTTTTCCCAAATTAACTCGTAGAAAACCATATCGTACCAATCAAAATAAAAATTGTATTTTCAAACTTATTTAATATTATAGTCTATTTAAGAAAATATTAAAAAAAAAAAAAAACTATATTAGGTAATATAGGTATTACCTAATACTTAGTTTATTTTTTCTATTTAAGAAAATATTTAAAAAAAAAAATAAACTAAGTATTAGGTAATATAGGTATTACCTAATACTTAGTTTATTTTTTTTTTTTAAATATTTTCTTAAATAGACTATCGTTTTCTAAGAACAAAACCCTGTAAATAAATAAGTACTAAAGAATTATGAATTATATTTTACTTTAATATTTTGTTAGCGCCTTTTAACCGACTTCAAAAAAAGGAAGAGTTTCTCCAGTCGTCTGTATTAGTTTTCAAACTTTATTACATCAGAACTCTGTCGTTTAAAAATTATTTATCTGTAGATATAAATAGATACACTTCCAGATTTGTTTAAACTCGGTTTTGCTGATGGGATCCATATGGAATTAAATAATTGGAAATAAGTAATTATTTAAATTAAGGCTTAAGTACTTATAATGTTATTTGTTTCACGAAATCATGTCTGCTTGTTTTACACCTAATCTGATGATGCAATCCGTGATAAATCGAGAGAAATACTCGAATGAACTACTTAAGCGTACAAATACCTACCGATTTGGGTATTTTCAGTTATAAGTCAAGGATTATAAACATTGAAGTCGATTTGTTTGTTGAAAAAGTAAAGAATTTCAGGTTATTGCTATGTTTAATAATGCATGGTTAGTTACATTAGTTTTACATTACCTAAAAGGGAGTGCTTTTTATTTATTTATTTATTTATTCATCTTAGGGAAACTATCAGCACAAGATACACAATAGTTATAAGTATAATAATAAGTGGCTATTAATAAGTTTCCACTTATAGATACACAGTAGTGGTTTACAAAGAACAAATTATAAGAAATGAACAATAGTAGGCTAGTAATTCACACATACCCGAATAGATCCACATAATTCCACATTCTAAATTTGGAGAAAAAAATTCCGTATAAAATTTGTTTCTCCAAATTTTGATTCTTTGTTTGGATAGAAACCTAGATATAGTGCACAAGATACCTATTAGATCAAAAGTTTCATAGAAAGATCTATTACGACGCCACACCCACGTACGAGCAGTTGTATGAAACGTAAGTTGGATTGGCCCCTCTTGATATGTAGAATCGTTTTATAAACGAACACAACTACTTACTCAAATAGTTTCTGAGCTCTTATACCCACGTTCTTTAAAATAAATAGGTATTTTACAGTTCCTATTTCATTTTATGCATCGAGATTCAGACCCAGTCCTTTGCAATAATCCAAATGCACGCAACGGGAATGTTCGTATGAAATAGAAATAAAATGAAACTCAAGCAGACGATAGCTCTAAAAACACCACAGAAACAAATAAAAACCAGCTATACGTTTCGTTTCGCAGATGCAGTTCCTTTTTAATAAAACTGGAACAGACTTGATTTATACGAATTTTGTCTGGTTGGAACAAGATGGTTGCCGTAATATCTGCATGAAACCAACTCCAACCGCAATTTTTCGCTTTATTCCACTATCTCGCAGTTTAAAGCTGACAGAAGAAACATTTTAATAAACACGTCGGATCTTACCCTATTTGGCGCGGGCAAGTAAAATGAAATAAGAATTGTTTTTCATTTCGTTCTAAGAAAATGAGCGCTGTTTTTTTTAATAACGGACGGTCATGTGTCCTTATTTAATAACAGTTTTTACTAGAGATGCCAATATTCGGCTACTACTCGTTCTATTCGGCCACTTTTTTTGGTATTAGTCATTCGGCCGAATAATTTGTACTATTCGGCCGAATACCGAATTTGGTATTCGGCCGGTATTATATCTTGAAAAAAAGACACGTCATATTACTAAAGATTATAATATGTATTCATTACCAAATTACAATACTTTAGTAAGTAAAATTGATCTGTGGTAAGTTGTAATGGATAAAAACAAGCTTTTTAGCATTTTTTATTAACTGGTGTCACTTTATAAATCTTTTGACGAACAAACAATTGAAAAAGAACTAACGAACGAACTTCTCTGCAAAATAGTACTGTTTATTGTTGTTGTGTTTTAGATGTTATTATTAAATAATAATAATAAATTAATGAAAAAAACACAACAACAATGATCTGACAAAGCGTGCCGTGACGTGATTTACCTACTCGTAATTGAAACAGTCAAATACCTGCCTGCGCTCCCGTATGCACCGCAACGATGGCGACAGGTTGCGACTTGTTTACGCGCAAGCAATGTATTTTGTGCCGAATATTCGGCGCTTCGGCCGATAGGGTTGCTGAACATTCGGTACTCGGCCAAATCACTATTTCGTGACAACTCTAGTTTTTACAGGCAGGTAGGTACATATTTATTTGATCGTATGTAGGTACAAAGTAGGTAGGTACCTACATAAGATTTGCTTAGCAAACCATTGTCAAACAAATATAAAATATTGGCAAATTATTTTCGAGGCGACTAACAACCGTATAGGGCGACTAACTATTTTGTTCCAAAAAAATAACTTGGAAGCGATTAAATATTTTAGAAAAAAATATATTAACCTAGCAGATTTCCACACCGTCACCAAAAAAAAAGTTTAAATGATCGAGCCAGCATTGCAGGTCGTAACACTATACCATGGCCTAGTATTATTTCTAGATCGAATATTATAAGCAAAAAGGGAAAGTAAACAAAAAATAATTAAGATTTCATTTTATTCATTACAATCAAAACAATCGTATAACTAATCTTTGGTAATGATTAGGAAAATAATCCAGGAAGACAATACACAAAAAAATATCTAAAAGGTTTTTTTCATGGTGGATTAAACTAATGTCCATAGTCCTCTTTAATTTGAGTTCACGTTTCCTAGAGTATTTAATTTATGCCAATTGTACTTAAGCAAACATTGAGAGCACACGTCAGTGTTCTAAGACTATTTGAAAACGTAGTCAAAACAAAAAGCAGTCTCCTTACTTAGCTGTTTAAATGTTAATGCAGTAGAATTCGCTACAAACGGCTAGTTAACAGTTTAATCCGTTATAAAGCACATTTGCTGCATACAGTCAGCAGATGCAGCGTTGGAACACTTTATAAAAATATAAACCATATTCACAACAGTACGGTTCAAAAAACATACTAGACACCAAATATCAATATTATCAATCCTAACACTATGAATTCCATTCCAATATTCTACGAACTAGCGATGAAATTAAAATCATAACCGAAGAGCTACAATTTATATTACATCTATCAAATACTCTGCCGTTATTAAAATACAGGAGCTAAAAACCCTGGGTAAATAATGACGTTAGACGTGTGACGTTGGTAAACTTCCTATTACCAAGCTAAAAACGTTATAAAATGTTTAACATAGCTCGTTGACTTACGTATCGTATTTTTCAAAAATGGGCTCTCTTATTTTGATAGCTGCATCAGAGCATTTCATATTTTACAGAGATATAAGACAAGGGTCCTATTTTCGGTTTGATCTATCTATGAGAACCTGTGTTTGCTTCCTTGGAATTAAATTAACACAACTTTAACTCGAACAGAGTGGTCTCAAGAATTCGTGTCGATTATGAAGCGATTTAAAAATTTAAACGAAAATACGTACAACTTGAGATATTATGTCATACGACTGATTCAAAAATAGGCCCCGTCTTGATTTTCCGTGGCAACGCGATCAACGCAGAGCAAGTTCATAGCGCAATTAAAATTATGGTACAAATACATTTACGTATTAATCGCGTGCATGTCAAATGAGACGATTGATTGTAGGATCGTGAGGGTCCGTGCGAGTGAAATTATACTGTCGACTCGAGGAACACAAATCGCACGAACTTGCGATAATCGCGTAGTAGCTTCCACTTGAGATAACGCAATGGTTGACTCGTACGTGGAATTTTATAAAATTGATACCTTCAAAATTATATGAGGTATGTTTTTTAAAAGTATATCAGCATATTTTGTTTATATCTAAGCACATGCGATTATTGCGTTTGTATACTAATGAAATTAGTTGAATAATAATCAATTAATTTGTTATAATTCCGTAAATGAAGCATGTATTTTAATTAATGTAATTGGTTATTACCGTGTTAATTAAATTAATAAATTATTATTATTCCAGCGGCGGGCTACTGAAGGAGTGCGTGCGGGCGCGGCCTACTTAAATTCTATAAAAATTCGTTTCAAAAAGTTTTAATTAGGTTTTAAAAAAAGTAACCGTTAAATATTCTTTAAAACGTCGTTGCCTGTTTTCTGGGATATTTTTGAGACTATAACATTGATACACTTAAAGAACAACCATAAAAACGAGTAAAAACTATATGTCCTTCGTATTTTTTACTATCAGGTGAAGTGAAAAATATCGTGTTCTTAACCGTTAAAAATCAATAACGTTATTTTATTCTGATATCTGTAACATATGTATATTTTATTCTGATCAAAACATCGTTTCAAATTAAATCAAAAATTGGCTAATTTGGAATATCTAGGCCTTATAAGAACACAAATTGCGAGTTCTAGCGATATTCGCGCAGTGTGTGTGGCGTTCTGTTTGGATAACGCAATGCACGATATCTATGAGGTACAGTGTTTTATTATGTAAGGAATCTAAGTTATGAAATTATCAGGGTTGTGAATTTATTTTATGTATTAGTACATCAATCATGATTTGATCTCAAATCTTGCGATGATCGCGCAGGGGCTTTTGGGCTGTTTGGATAACGTAATACCAGATAGCTATGGGATTGGTTTATGATAAAGTTGATATCGGTACACTTTAACATTCAAAAAAGTCTTATCAAATTACTCACGTATTTTAAGACGTATATTGTCAATTTATATATGTAGCTATATTTGAAAATTTCAGTAGAAGACACGGGGAACGTATACCACGCAATGTTGCGATTATCGCGTAGTTACGTTCTGTTAGGATATTGCAATGCTCGATGTCTATCAGATATCGTGATAAAATTGATTATGGCAGTAAAATACTAATTAGTAAAAATTTTCTGGCAGTATTTAGCAAGCTAACGGTCAATATTTTACGATAGCCGTTCCTTAATAACAGTATATCGTCTGAACTTCAGCCAAACTCGATGTCTATAGAATGTAAACAAACCACAACACTTACAATTTGCTTGATTACTACGCATTGTTTTTTTGCAAGAATTGAATACTACATTGATGAGTGTTCAACAATCTACAGTGAAAATACAATTTCTGTAAAAACAACAAGAAAAAAGTTACTTTTAGGTTAAGTACTGACAGTTTGTTTATATTTAATATATATCGAATGTGGCTGCATTATAGTCATATATGCAATCATATAAAATTTTGGCACAATTTCGTATCAATAGGTGCTGGATATATAAACAATTTTTAGTTCTTCACTTTGGCCGTCACATTCACAAAATAAAAGGACGGCAAAATACAAACAACCACACAGAGAGCTATTTCACTATAATAACTATCGGGACTTTTCAAATTTATATTTTTTTAAAAAACTGATAGTTTCTGGTTGTTAAGATTATATGCAATATTAATATAAATATAAAACGGTTTATCCGTGATCATGACGTATGAAACTGCGTCGAAATATCGGTAAACTCAAAAAGACTCAAATCATGGTAAATATCCCGTAAATATTGCATATAATTTATATTATATAAAGGGAATGGTCACGTACGATGGTACGTTGGTCGAGGCACTTCAACTGTCACGTGTCATCTGAAGCGAACCAATTCAATTATGGGATTTTATTCCTTATTAATTTGTGTTGTTTTATTTTGTATATTGGCGCGTCAAAAAGGCCCTTGCACAAAGTATTTTATGAGTTTGAGTCATCACCCCAAAGAAGGCTCTCCATAAGGATCCGTATATGTGGATACGTGAATATTCCCGATAGTAAATATGCACACAGAGAGCTATTACGACATTTAAACAAACACTCCATATACTAACAATGAACATTTATAACATTAATTTTGATAGTCATCTTACCATCGAAATCTAAGACGGAGAATTAAAAAAAAAATTAAAATTGCATTACTAATTTGATAATTTTACATGCAAAAATTTACTTGACCTAATAATCGTATTTGAAAACTTAAAATAACCTTAGATCTATAAATCACAAAATGTGGCAATTAAATAATCTAATTTATGCGGTGGTTTATCTTCTCACAAAATTAATTAAAAATAGCACAATAATATAGAAAGAATTATCAAGTATATATATACGTGCGTTATACATTTTAAATGACTGCTGTGTCACGAGAACAAAGTAAAATATCATTAAAAGAAATAACATCAGAGTGATTAAACGTTTTTATCAACTACCTACAAAAATATATTGGCATGATTTAGCGATAAGAGATCTCTATCTTAAAAAAATAGGGTTTATAATATATTTAACTTATTATTACAATAATGGATAAAAATAAAGGCAAATACTCGAGAATATTGTAAAATTGCGTCGTAATCGCGAAAGATTAAAAAAGACTATATTTAACTTAAAAAACTAACGTTTGTAAATAGAAAGCCTCGAAGTAAATAATATAACTTAAAATAAAAACAAATATCATAAAGCACCGATAAAATATCTTTGGGTTCATCTGGGCAAGTAATAAACAAATCACATAAAAACAATTAAACATAATCATATGTAACAAAATCATACTCTGATGAATAATATCGTGGGTTATAATCATATCGTAATTAGACGAATCGATGAGCGATTGGTACGTGTATTCTAAAACTACGAGGTATGATAATTATTATGTATTCTAAATGGATCTGGAATGGAATGGTCTAGTATTATTTTCAAAAACTATGTGTACATTGTAATAGAATTAACGTGAAGTGCACAACAGATCACTATAGCCATATTCCAAACAATTCCTTTGGATACAAAATGTAAACAAACGGAAAAACTTGAAACATTCTTGTTTTTTATGCATTAGTTTTTTGACAAATTTAATTAAAATAAAAAAAAAACTATAAAACCAACAAGAATGTGTTTTTAGGTAAGGTACTGGCAGTTTGTTTACATTTTGTTTAAATCGAGTTTGGCTGACGTATAAGTAATATCATTAAATACAGACAAACAAAATTCGGGGACAAGAGAGTTTATAAATATAAGTACTTACATAAAATTTAATTATTTTCTCAGTTTTGAAGACAGACGTTGCAATTGTCTATTGAGAAAACGCTTTCTTCTACTTTTAAGGCTGCTGTCATAAAGCCAGCAACGCGGCGCCCGCACGTCTGCATTGACGTAGTGTTGCATTTTTTTTTATTTTATAGCGACACCGCGGTCTATCAAAACATTTAGACGTTTAGTCATGATACACACTAACTTCTCATAAACACAACATTACGCCGCTCTAGCGCCGCGCGATCGGTCCGCTGACTTTGACCGGCAGGGTGATTACGTATCTTGCAACAAGCATAATCTGGTGATCATCGCTATCAAATGTCAATTCCTTGCTGTTCTCTAATACAAAATTGACGTTGACAGCAACGATAGCCTGTTACAAACCTGTCGCGAGATACGTAATCACCCTGCGAATCTCCGTTGCCGCGCCGCTGAGTTCGTGACCGCACCCTAAATGTCACAACCAGGCTTGCCTAGTGTGGATACCGTATACGGTCTCATCTTTAAAACAATATGAGTATGCAACGTAACCTCGACAAACGGATCTGCGAAGAATCGAACGTCGAAGCGTAAGCTTGTCGAGCTTATGTAGTAGTCTCAAACAATATTGGAATTTAGTAGAACAGTGTTTTGTAGTAAGAGCTAGTTCGGACGCGGATTCCACGCGTATTGATTTAAGTAAAATAGAAAAGTAGGAGGTTCTCAACTCGACTGTACGTTTTTTTTTCTTTTTGTACTTCGCCAATTATGAATGGATTTAGTTAGACTTTATAATTTTTGTTACTTAATAATAAGACAGCGATTTACGTCCGCGCGGATCCCACTCTGAACTATCTCCAATAGTTTTTAAGCCTTACTATGTTATAGAAATGAAAAATGCAATCAAAATTTCGTTTATTTTTTCATTTCTATAAATGATACCGGTTTTGTTTATAAGGTGTAAACCCACTAAGGGTTTACACTTTATAAACAAAAATACCTTACTATGTTGTTGCAAATAAATAATTGTTGAATTTTTACTTATTCCATTTAACGAGACAATCTGTTTTCCAGTATCATCAACTACTTTTACTTTGAGTATTTTCAATCTAACAATATCTATCGGACGTAGCTTACAGGGCTAGATCTAACGAGATTCAACCTCATTGTACCAAGACATTGGACGAAAATTAATTGGTTTCACCATTCTTGACAAACTTAATACCCTATTAAGTTTCTTGTTTTATTTTTAAGAGCCTGTACTGTCCCTCTGCAGGGCATAGACGTCCCTTACTTCCCACACTTCTCTATCCTGAGCTATTGTGTGTTAAATTTAGTTTAAAATGCTTCTGTAATTCAATAGTAGTTCTTCATAGGTTAACATTGTTTACTTTAACAATAAGTTCGCTTTATATTGAAACACAAGTACCATAACATTTCCTTGAATCGAAACGTTCCTGTTTTAATATAATAATGTTATGCAAGGAATATGAGTTATGAAGCTATCATGGCTGTGAATATTCTAAGTACTATTAACCGATTGCTATGATTTGATTTCTTTTCGATAATTGACGCATGTTATCTAACCATTTCCTGGCTTCCACTACTTTCGCATTTAATCTCATTAAAAGTGTGAAAGCCGATGGAACATGAGAGACTTTTGCATAATTATGATGAGGATGGTGACATGACAATAATGTATTTCACTGATGGTGATTCTTTTGTTGCACTACCTAGCAAAAGCTTATTGAATTGCCGTAAAACGGACTAAAATTACATATAGCTATTCGGTATGAAAACGGAACAGATTGATACAAAGTTACGTTGACAGTTCTAAATTTAAAAACGTCATTATCTCGTAATTTTAATTAGTTTTAGGATTATGTAACACAGAATCGACCCCATTCATCATTTCAGCCGTAAAACTTTCACTACTTAACACAGGCCTCCTCATGGATCTCCGTGAGGGGTCGTTGCTATACTCACCACGCTTGGCAGGCGGGTTAGCGAGCGCAGTACGGGATGTTGATACACGGAAAGACGCTGCTGCCCATCTTCCGGAGGTACCCCTTAGCAGGCTCTTACTGCACCCACGGGCATGATAGGAAGGGTAACATTCTACTGCCGGCACCCCACGACACCAATATCTTATCGTTTTAATTGCGTCTAGACGTGTCTTCACTGTGGCTTTCCAAAACAAATGAAGTCACGAAAGACAAGTAAGAATTTAGCAACTATTTTCAATTTATAATAGAGATGCAAAGTCGCCTTCAACTAACTCTAAACTAGTTCAAACAATTAAATGATCTGACTGAAGAATAGGCTGCCGACGGCAGTAGAGTATTGCGTCTTTTCTCTCTCTCTCTCTCTCTCTCTCTCTCTGTTGTCCGTGGATGCAGTAAGAATGTGCCCAGGGATACCACCGGAACGTGTCATCATCCCACACTGCAACCCCCTCATGATCTTCGCGTTCCATGAGGCTATGTCCAGCAGCGGACGTAGAGAGGAGTACTAAGATTGAGATGATGATAAATACGCTCGTTGACTCAAGTTCTTGAGGAGAAACATTATCTATTTCTGAGTTTCGCGTTGACTCCGCTACTCAATTATTATTGTAACTTTTGCAGCAGTCAACGTTTTCTTATTATCCTTGTATAAAATGTTTTGTACCAAATGCAATAGTTAGTTTAATGTTTAAACTGATTAACGGGACTATCGCGTAATTACCTTATTTTATAATTTCCCGTAGTTTCCAGTGCCCTGCTGCCCTCGTTCCTTCCCGTCCCGTTAATCAGTTTAAAATTTTGTCTACAGATCGCGAAAGTTTACAAAATATTTAGTTTGTATTTGTTACTGTGTATATTTATTACTTTGATGTGTGATTAATATAAGAGTTATATACCAGTATGGTACCAGTTTAATTTGCTGTGGGGTGCCGGCAGTAGAATGTTACCACTCACTCGTGCCCGTGGATGCAGTGACAGCCTGCTAAGGGATACCTCCGAAAGATGGGCAGCAGCTCTTCCAATATATCAACATCCAGAACTGCGCTCGCCAACCCGCCTGCCAAGCGTGGTGAGTGTGGCAACTACCCCTCATGGAGATCCATGAGGGAGGTCTGTGTTCAGTAGTGGACGTTTAACGGCTGAAATGATGAATGATGATACCAGTATGGAATTATGCAGTTAATTTTCTACAGCGAAAATTTGAAAACCTTACCAAAGCGTCTCCGAAATCTCATCACAAAAACACACTCGTATTTTTGACTCGTATCACTCAACATCAACGAATTAATTGGTTAAATCCAAATGTATGAAACGTTGAAATATTGTGAAGAAAAAGTAGACGAGAAAAAGTCCCAAAACTGTCTTGATACAAGCTGCATTGAAAAATGAACTTTTACTCCCCGTTTATAGAGTTCAAATACCTTGAGTAAAAGAATGCTCAAGTCTATGTTTAAGGATGAAAACGTTCTAAAACTTTTTGAAATCTTAACACAAGCTGCATTGAAAAATGAACATTCACTCCCTCATTATAAGGTTCAAATACCTTGGGTAAGGGAATTCTCAAGTACGATATCAAACTCGTCCAGCGGTTCGAGAATTTGCTTGAGGAATGTCAGTAGACCTCGCTTGCGAAGGAAACTCTGCTCTTCGTACATTTCTGCGGTGACGCGTGTCATCGACATCGGGACGAGCATTCTGTGCAGCCAGTGTTCACTGTGTGACAAAAATCGTTACGAAATAAGGTTTTATTCATTTCAGTGGATAGTAAATAGAAAGAGTTCCAACGCGTTTAGTGCATGATACAATTTTAAATTAAAGACTGGTAAAGGTAATGTCAGCAGTAGAATGTTGCCTCTTCTCTTACCCGTGGAAACATTACTAATCAGTAAGGAGATACCTCCGAAAGATTGACATTAGCATCTTTCCGTGTATCAACATCCCGTACTGCGCTCGCCAGCCCACCTGCCAAACATGGTAAGTATACCATACTCACCATACTCATAACCCCCTCATGAGGCCTATGTCCAGCAGCGGACGTCGTACGGTTGATATGATGAAAGATCATCATTTCGGCCGTAATACGTCCACTACTGAACACAGGCGTCCCTCATGGATCTCCATGAGGGGTGGTTGCCATACTCACCACGCTTGGCAGGCGGATTGGCGAGCGCAGTACGGATGTTGATACACGGGAAGACGCTGCTGCCCATCTTCCGGAGGTATCCCTTAGCTGGCTCTTACTGCATTCACGGTCGTGGAAGGAGGGTAAACATTCTACGCAATTCTGAACTATGGGATACTTACCGTAAACTAAGGCATATAAACAGTTGGAACTTCCCGTCCTTTCCAAGCGTGCGACCGACGGAGTTGATCTCATCCATCAGGTGGCAGTAACACCTCCATATAGCCCTGTGTTCCTGGTCCTGTCTGCAATTGTACGCGACTCCGCAGCTTTTGTTGAGTGATGATGGCTCGTCGCATAAGCTCATTTTGAACTCGTCTTTTACACGTTCTGTAAGAAAGAAATTACTTATAGAATTTTAAGGGAATCCGTATCTCTTGCCGTGGGTTGTAGTTCAGGATACAGTATGAATCTCCTAAGAATCAACATATGTAATTATGGTTAACGTCAAGGTGCAAAATTGCACCTTAAGACGGAAGAGTGTATTCTTCGACCCCGCCGGCGGAATCGGATAATGAATATGTTTCTAACAGCAAATGTGGAACGGGTTGACGTCACCTCCGGGTTAGCGGCGGTGAGTTCGTGAAAGGGCAAGCCGAGAACGTGCCTCGGTCGACGGAGGAAAGATAGTGTACGAGCCTCGTACATTGGCCTACATAATTCTGTCAATCTAGCATTTACGCCATGTGTAGTCATACATATATTCTTACAGCAGTTAAGCGAGGTGAAGAAACATTCTACTACCCGCACCCCACGGCATATATCAGATGTACAACGTCAATGCTTACCAAAATAGTCCCAAATAAAGAGATTCTTTCCGAACAGCCGGGCGGACTTGAAGCCGCACAGGAAAGCTTGCTCCAGACACTTCACGAGCCCGTTCTCGCCGCACAGAAGAACGCTGAGTGAGTTGGCATCTTTCTCACGCTTCGATTGGTAGTGCCATTTAACTATGGCGTTTACGCAGTCACCTATAATATTTTTTTTAATTAGGAAAAAAACAATAGAGTACGAAAATGTTCTACCTAAATGTGGTTAAACACTATAAAAATAACAAAACAATAAAAATTATTAAATTTAAAATTAAAAATGTATTTATTCACTAAAAGGTAAGGTTTACAAAACATAGTATAAATTATACGCTAATATTAGATTGTTTAATGCAAAGATGTACGTATACGTAATAGAGTACGCAGTACGAGTTTACAGATTGCATAGTTACAATCTAGTTCAGTTCCCAAATATATGTTTACATATCATGATTAGGCAAGACACGATATTATAATATTTCGACTTTGAAAGTTTTCTAAAAAGAAAACTCTCACTAGATCCAGAGTGGATCTGTTGACTGGATCTACTGAGAGTGATCCTACCATTCATTTTGGCAAAACGGGAAGTACTCACGTAGTATTGTAACGTCTAAGATTATTTATTTATTTATTTATTTATTTAACACTTTAACACATAACAATTGTGTAAGGAGGACTTAATGCTAAAGCATTCTAATAATAAATTAATAAAAATAATAATAATTAATAATAATAATTAATAATAATTAATAATAATTCAATTAATAATTCATTCATTATTCCGACACGTTTCGATTTTTCAAGAAAATCATTATCGGTGGTGGAGGTGGAGAGATGTTCCAACACTCACCGATCATGTGTTGTGTATAGTGGAGGTGGAGAGATGTTCCAACACTCACCGATCATGTGTTGTGTATGGTGGAGGTGGAGAGATGTTCCAACACTCACCGATCATGTGTTGTGTATAGTGGAGGTGGAGAGATGTTCCAACACTCACCGATCATGTGTTGTGTATGGTGGAGGTGGAGAGATGTTCCAACACTCACCGATCATGTGTTGTGTATAGTGGAGGTGGAGAGATGTTCCAACACTCACCGATTATGTGTTGTGTATGGTGGAGGTGGAGAGATGTTCCAACACTCACCGATCATGTGTTGTGTATGGTGGAGGTGGAGAGATGTTCCAACACTCACCGATTATGTGTTGTGTATGGTGGAGGTGGAGAGATGTTCCAACACTCACCGATTATGTGTTGTGTATGGTGGAGGTGGAGAGATGTTCCAACACTCACCGATCATGTGCTGTATGGTGGAGGTGGAGAGGTGCGTGGTGGTGGGCGTGGCGGGCGGCGCGGGCGCCGGCGTGCGCGGCGTGGCGGAGCTGCGCAGGCGCGCGGCGACCAGCAGACGCTCGGTGGAGCCGTCGTCCACGCCCGTGCCGAGCCAGCGGTGGCAGGGGAATCTAGGAAGATACATTTATTTTTGGACGTCCAATAAGGAAAAGACGGAATATCCTAAAATATTATAATGTAAGGGCGTCAGTAGTGCCGATTCTGTTGTTGCACTTACTAGCTAAAGCTAATTAAAATGACATAAAACAAACTGAACTGACATTATTTTGTTTAACTGTTCGCGCAGTTCTAAAATTAAAGCGGAACAATTTTATCAAATACTAGCCGCACCCCGCAGTTTCACCCGCGTAGTTCCCGTTCCCGTGGGAATTTCAGAAAATCCCTTCTTAGTGCACCTCAAGGTATATGTGTGCCAAATTTCAAGTCTCCAGGTCCAGTGGTTTAGGCTGTGTGTCAGTCACTCAGTCAGTAACGGAAGAGTTTTATATAATATTGATTTCTTTGACAGCTCTAAATTTATAAATTTTTAATTATAGTTAGCTTTAGGAAGTGCAAAATAAGAATTGACACTATTAGTGTCAATAAAAGACTACGAAAGTTTAAACTTCAACAACTGATTATACGATAATGACAACCTAAACGCCTGATTATTGTCAGGGTCATTGAACTCCGCAAAGAGACACAAATAGAAATACCTATAACCACAGAGATATTTTTTATTTAAAAAAATAAAAACAATTTTGACCTACGGATCATTTTCACATAACACCAACTAGTAAAATTGTAAATGAAAATATCAAAAAATAAAAAAAACACGAATTCTTATTTAATTTCTTTACTTCCAATACTACTTGATTTCATGGGCTGAAACCCCCTCCTTTCATGTTACTACACATATAATAATACACCCTCTGTGTAGTCCATTATGACACTCACGTATAAGTGTGTCCCGTGACTTCGTTCCGGACGTACACCTGGTCGAGCAGCCATCGCGGCGATAAGCCCGAATTGTCATGTCCGATGCGCAACGTAGACAGGAGTCCCAAGTTTTTATGCTGCAAGATATAGAAGATACTCTAAAATACTTTAAAATCTTAACAATAAGTAATATAATACTGATGGAAAGCTCTTTGCTTTTTGAATTGAGCCAAACGACAAGCTCTAACAATCTGTGCTTACTTTGGGATTGGATAGCTATTTATTTATATTTAACCCCGACAAAAAAATGTTATACGTTTAACCGCTCTGTGTCTGTCTGTGGCACCGTAGCTCTTAAATGTAAGAACCGATTTGAATGCAGTTTTTTTTAGTTTAATGTAGCGTGGGTTCTTAATAATTTTACATCAGAGATTACCAAAAATATACCCTAATTTGCTATCAAATGAAAGGAAATGGTAGAATGGAAAATAGAAAGTTATATAGAAATCAGTTTAAATATTTATAATATACAGAGGGTGAAATTGGGGGTGAATAATCGAATGTTTTCAAATATCCGCTGGCGTGTACCTAGCGCGCCGCAAACATGCTCCAGCAGTGTCCAGCGCTTTGGCGGGAATTCGAGCGTGCGGTCGGCGTCCTATTAGAATCGCTACTGACGATTGTTTTCCAATTGGAACTGTAAAGTCAAAGAACGTGCTTGAAATAAGCTTGTCAAGTACGTCAATTAATTTTAAATCTGTGGCCGGAATGTATTCAAAACCAATAGAGTAAACTTACGCAGCTGATTTTGAGCGCAGACTTGATGTGATTCAAGGATGTAGTTTAAAATATTTATACATTTATCCACATTTTTTGTTGTCTAAACGTAGCTTTTAATATTATCCTTTTTATATATAATAAAAAATGCAGGGTTTTAAAACAAAATATTTATTTAATAATGCGGAACAACTTCTTACACCGGCAGTTTCGAACAACTTGTGAAAACAAACCAAACTTTCGGATGTTTTGTTTTTTTTTCTTCCTTCGTAAATTTCACTGTCAACGCACCCATAATATCCAATCAGACGCCGACTAAACAGAACCATAGATAAAAACGTTTCTTTGGAGCAATAGCGGACTGGTAGCTTTAGTTACCATGTGCACGCGAGCGGATATACCAAAACTATGGTATCAAATTAAAGGCCATGTTGTGAGTAGATTGCGAACTGAGGGTACACATAACAAAATAGGCTAGGTATAGGTTATAATATTGTGCACCTTTTAATATTGAATTAATTTAATATATAGATTTTTTTTTATGAAAATAAATAATAGGTAACCTCCGAGACTAGGTAAAGTATCGGGGGATAGGTACTTAATTTTTTTAATTCTATAAACTTCATTACTCACGTGGAAGACAAACTCATTGGTGTTCCGTGGTATGGGTATTTTGGGAGTGGACTCTCCGTTGGCGCCCGATATTGAGATCCAACAGTTTGCTGTTGTCTGACTCGCCTTCCGAGATGGCGCGATCAGCACGCGGTAGGGTAACTCTGTAGAATATTGAAGAAGAAACATTGCAGTGGTTTACTGTTTGTATGTTTGTTTTTATGTTGTTTCAATAAAGCGTATTCTATTCTATACTAAAAGACAGAAATGAGTAATGCAAGAAATTTATTGATTCAAGGCGTGACTTTGCTGTTGTCTGACTCGCTTTCCGAGATGGCGCGATCAGCACGCGGTAGGGTAACTCTGTAGAATATTGAAGATGGAACACTGCAGAGGTTTATTTTATTGTATTTATTTTCTAACGCTGAAGTTACATTATTGATTTTTATTACACTGTTAAATATATCACCATCTCAGCCAAGGACGTCCATGGCCCAAAGGCCTCCCTCATGGATGACAACAATCTCAAGATCTTTACTTGGGTACAGATTATAAGAAGTTGTTGTCACAATCACCACGCTTGACAGGCGGGTTGGCGAGCCCAGTACGGAACGTTGATATAAGGAAAGACCATCTTCCGGAAGTATCCATTGTCAGAATCCTGCTGCATCCACCAGGCATGAAGAGCGGTAACATTCTATTGGCGACACACCACGGCATTCTTACTTGAGTGTTAATTAATTTTATTTTTTATTTAACTTTCAGTGTTTCTTGTTATTATGTTTAGTTTTAAGGTGTGCAATTAGTATTTTCTATATATCTAATTAACAGTTTTGAATGAAAATATTTCTAAAAATCTAGTGGTACCTTTAATGTATTCTACCAAATGGAATGAGGTTACTAAGATGCAGGTTCCCCTAGTTTTGGGAGTATTGATAAATATAGTGTACACACGCCTGCGAAGCGTGGTGGGCATGGCAATAACCCCCCATCATCATAGTGATCAATGAGAATGGCCTTTGTCCATCAGTGGACTTAAGCTTCTCTCTCTTCCAGCCGTTCTTACTGGCACTGAGAAGCTTGAGCGAAGTTTTGTTATACCGTTAAATATGTATGTCTATACTTACTAGTAGTCGGATATGTATTAGTAAAGCACTTATAATCCACAGCGTTCAACGTCAGCAGATGATATAGAAACTGCTCCCGTTCCTCCTCGCAGCGGAGGAAGGCTGTCCGTTTGTACTGAGATCTGAGCAAGGTCGTGTCGGCTAACAACTCTCGTAGATGATGGGATAGAAGCTTCTTCTCCAAGGACAGCCGGACCCAGGCGCGCGCGTAGCCTATCTCGGTTTTGATGTCTGTCATCGCTTGGACGTTTCTGAAATAAGGTATGAACCATAAACAAAATATATGCTGGACAATTCACACAACACCATCTAGCCCCTAGAGCTTGTGTTATTGAAATGATGACTGATATACTAATTACATTATTCTACACATATAGGTATTTTTATTCTATATAGAAAAACATCTATAACACCCTGAACAAATATCTGCAGATCGTACAGATATTTGTCCCGAGGCGGGAATCGAACCCGCAACCTCTTGGGTCGCAGGCGGACCTTCGCCCGCTGCGCCACAGAGGTCGTCGTATAGTTATAACTGATCAGAATTAAAAAACAATAGCCAGAAATTAGTAATGCAAGAAATTAATTGTTTCAAGGCGTGACTTTGCGGAAATCCATTATCATATCAAAATGAACAACAATTATATGTATAGTAACAAACAAATCCGGTTACCTCTATCTAAAGAGCACTTGGAAAACATTCTAGTCAGATAGTGAATTATTTTTGAGTGAATTTCAAGCGCTGATTATTATATAGGTGAGTGGATTTCTAACAAATATATAGTAACAAATCCACTTACCAATTTCTAATAAAACACTAGTCAAATAGTGAGTTTTTTGAGTGCTTTTCAAGCTTTCATTGGATAAAGGTTCAGATTTGTTATTATATTATAATGTGTTGTTTATTTAGATATTATGAGTAATGCAATCAGCGTGTTTGGTTCCGGCAAGACCCGAGCCGGTACAAGACGTCCCGTAGCCGAGTGGTTAAGGCGCGAGTCGCGCTAGAATTGAAAAATCTTGAAATGGACATCATCATTATCATCGGCCTCTGCGTCTATTTCAGACGATTTAGGTAACGGTTTGGGTGTTGCATGGACATTCTAGTATTCTACGATGAGTACGTAACCCAATTACACCCATTTATTTATTTATTATCAATGTTTTCAACCCTACTCTTCCACCCTCCCAATCAAATGACCAAATCGATAACAAGAATGGTTTCAATTTGGTATTTCAATTGTTTAGATTGTTCCATAAGGTATAGTTGTTTATGCATGGCATACCTCGAGCCGGGACCACCGTCAACGTATCATAAAACTTGCGTGCATTGGAAAAAATATAAGAATTTGTATTTGTATTTGTATTCCAAACCTCATATCGAACGTAAGACTCTCCGGTAGCGGTCGCAGCGGGTTGACCGGCTTGCGCTCCAAAGTCCCGGAGTTGCTGAGCCGATCCCGGGAACTGTCGCGGGAGCCGGCGCGCGAACTATCCCGGGATCTGCTGCTGGATGTGGAGCTCTGTTGAGCTTCTACTTCAGCTCCTACCGATGATAGATCTGCAACGGGAGTTAGAATAGTTTATTCAGAAAGAAACATTAGAACTAAACAATTGGTACAACTTAAGCTGCTAAGTACAAATATATGATCATAAAGGTAACAATAAGAGTTTAAGTGCTTTTAGCTAGTGGTACCGTAGTTAAGCGACTATCCTCTGTACTAGTGTAGACTGTCTTACAGCAGGACGTCTTGCTCTTCCATAGTTCACAGGCTTTATCTATAGTTACTCAATGACTATCTTAAGATTGTTATCATAAAATGTAATCTAAACTAAATACAGTTTTAGCCGATTCCAATGCAAATAAACAAAATAAAAAAATTAATATATATATTATAAATGTATTTCTAAGCTTGTTACAATCTTAAATTAAGTATCAAAAATTCAAGTACCTATCTAAAATCCAAATATTCTTAAACGGCTAATAAACAAAGACAATTCTTACTTCAACCATTCTGGCATCAAATGATGAAGGTATGTAGCATGTAAGTACTTGACACTCATGACTGGTATTGTCCCTGACAGTAATACTCGCCATTAGGTATTACAAATATTACATTAAGAAATCCATACATTTAGTAAAATGTGTCCGCTTGTCACTATAAACTTTACATAAAATGTAAATTCAAATGAAAAAGAAAGTGTAAAAATTTTAATATATATTTCTAGTATAAATTTTACTTTCTAGAAGACAACAACATCAAACATGAACAACTAAATATCGTACTCAAATTCCGATTTTAAAAATTACAGTCTAGGTTAGTATACAGTATACAAAATTATACAAGTTTCCTACAAAACACCGCCATTTTCGGCAGTTTTATTAATATAGTGGCAAATATTCCACCACGTATTAAAAGAAAATATCACACCTCCTTCCTATGTAACTCTTAACAAAAAACTAGGTTAGGTTCTGGTTGTGTTGGAACAAAAACGCAGGAGCCGTGCGAGCAAAGCGAGCATGACACGGCTGCGGCCGGCGAAGTGCCAGAACTGAACTCTACGTATTCAACTGCTTCTACCAGTTTGACCTCTTTTAAAACCTCACTTAGAAAACAACTGTTAAAATCTCAGAAAAATTCATAAACGGTCGTTTTAGGGCTTGTTTACTGTAAATTAGGTTTTAAAATTAAGATTGTCAATATTTTTACTCTGAATTATATACTTAACCTTAAACATTTATAATAGGTAGTATCTAGCTAATTAATAATAATGTAAAAAAATATCTTATCTAGTTTATTTATTGTTAAATTCAATACTATTATTAATCTTCGATGTTTTGTTTTGGTCGGTGTTGCGTCCTGTGGGACAAATACGGCGCCACTGAAAATCAGTGTCGTGTTCTCGCTGCGTGTGCTGAGGTTGGCGACCAATTTATGTGCCTGTACCTTAATGTGTTATTTTTTATGTATGTACCTTTGAGACATAATAAACATTTTCTATTTCAGTTCCAATTCAGTTACCAAAACAATAAACCAATGCCAGTTTAAATTAAAACAAAGCTTACAACTGATCATTTAGCTGCTACTTTCTTCTTAAATTTATCCTTCACTGTAGCTGCCAACCTATTATTATTGCTACCGGCTTTAATTTTTTTTTAAATCCCAAGTTGAGGTTAATTAGTCGCCGGGATAAATACATGCCATATTACTTGAAACAGGATTTAAGTAACAAATTATCATCATCGATCGACTTTACACGCTGCCTTCTTTAGTTTTCGCCACGATCCCGTGCTAGTCCGATCCATCGTTTGCCTACGACTTTATCTATGTCGTCTGCGCATCTGTAAGTAATTGAATAAAAAAACTCTAATTCTAAACTGTGTTCCGAGTAAACATTTAATACTCACAATCCAGGCGTTTTCGCAACACGCACCAAGCCAAAGCTGCATGAAAACCGTAAGAACAGAAATTTAGAGCTAATGATTGACACTCTTGAAACAGTTAGCGATTAATAGGCACGTAAGATTTAACAAGTTATATCAAAGCTAAACATCAGCTGTCTGAACGTTGCGGGATCGAGTCCCGTCAGAGGCTAAATTTTAATTGCATTTTTAATTCCTATAAATGGTTCCTTAGTGTTTGTGTTTTTGATTCCTTAGGTTTACACTCAAGACACTTAAAATAGGTTTTTTTTTCTACTATAGTATATTTTATTTACGTAAGATGAACTCTGTGACAGCAGGATAGAATAATTTAAAAATCAAAAAGCGAAAAAGGGATAACTGCTTGCCTCTTTTGCACTTCTTATTTTTTTCTAATAACTATCCTGCTCTATCCTGCTGTCACATAGCTCATCTGACGTGAAATAAATTATGGTACCTAGTTACTAATAAGGAAGAACCAACAAACCAGGCGTAAGATAGTTCGGATCGATCGGCTTCGTAGAATTACTGCACTGCTCCAACTCCTGATAATTCATCAGATGCATCCAGAGCGCAGATTTGCCCATCTTGTGCTGAAGGCCGTGCGACCACAAGCGTTCCAGAAGGTCGCACAATGACGCGATCATTGTGCTTTCCTCAATCCCCGTGATAGAGACCTCGCTGCCCAGTCCCAAATCAGACTCTTCTGTACCCATTTTCTCGACGAGCATCCTTTTGGTTTTGCTTTTGCATTCCTGAAACATCCTTTCTATTTACGATCCTCTAACTAATTGCTATCTCCTAAGCCGTAGGACTGCTGTCTCCACGTCCACTGCTGGACATAGGCCTCATGGATCTCCAAGATCATGATAGGGTTGTTGCCATGCTCGCCACGCATGGCAGGCGGGTTGCGAGCGCAGTACGGGATATTGATACGCTGCTGCCCATCTTCCGGAGGTATCCCTTGGAAGATTCTTACTGCAATGGATGCACTTAGGATCTGACAAGGGATACCGCCAGGCAAGAGAGGAGGAGCAACATTCTAATGCCGGCACCCCACGGCAATTCTAGATCAATCAATCAATCTTAGATAATTCACTGAAGTCTTAGATTGTTCTTATAAAAGAGATAATTTGTGAATTTAATTTCTATCTGTGACTCTAAATTAGGAATATACTATTTATTAGAGTGCCAACGACTCGCTGACATAGAGAGAAATAGACAAATTAAATTACACCAATAAGACTCGGGGCCTCGTGTTACCTGAAAAACAGGACAACTTACCTACTTGAAGTACGCGAAAAAATCATGATCTGTCTAATTAAATACAAAAACGTATTATTAAATTACTCAATATTATAAAGAGGAAAGATTTGTATGTTTGTAATGAATTCTTTCACCATTTGAAAGCTACATTATCCAGCCAGTAACATAGGCTATATTTTATCCCTGTATTCCCACGGGAACGGGAACTATGAGGTTGAGACTGCGGAATGCGGCTAGTAATATATAAATGTATAAATTATGATGTTTGCATGGTATTTTTATGTGTGCGTGATTTGGTAGACTTTACCTTGCCGTAACAGTTTCTAACCAGCGCGGGGGTAAGATAATTGCTTTGCATACATATTTTTTTATGATCTTTAAATATATATGATTCAATGGAAGATCAAAACTAAAACAGCGTAGCAACTAACCTTCAAAAGCTTCTCCACAAATGTCCTGTTGTTCTGAGCTATCGCAGCCGTAGTCACTTCGGTCGACAGCCGTCTACTGATATCCCCTAACAACAGCTCGGGCGGACAATCCTTCACTTGCCATTTCGCGTTCTTAATTCGCTTCAGACTGTTCGTTCTGAAATCATCCGCTATGCCAATTCATCGCGACTACGGTATGAGAAAAATGTAAAGGGGCCATCCATAAATTTTCATTTATTCGTTTCATTGAAACCCAGATCCATTCAAGAAATTCATGAAATGTAGGCTAAATTTCATCATCATTATCATCATCATCTCATTCATATTAAACATCGGGAATGTTCACGTACTTGTTAACTTTGTGGAGGCACCAACTGTTTCGACCCTTATCGCGAATCGGAGTGTAATGTCCCTTTCGCAAAATGTCCCGCGTGCTCAAAATAGCACATTCTCTAAACGGACCATTCTCATGACCCATTCTCAAAATGGCCCATTCTCAAAACGACCCATTCTCAAAACGATCCATTCTCAAAACGGCCTGCTTTCAAAACAAATCGAAAGGAGTTAGTATACCTAATCATACTTGATCTTAGATTAAAACTCTTTACTCGTCCTCTTTAAATTAATACTGGTTCTTCACATTCTTCACATTACAATGACTTCCGACTACTTAATTTTTTTAGTATTTTAATAAAAATAATAATTAATTTTTCACGTCCCAAAAATGCTAATATTGAATCGATATATAAAATACTAGCTTCTGCCCGCCGCTTCGCATGCGTTGTACCCGAATAAAAAGTAGCCTATGTGTTAATCCTGGTCAACATCAATACGTGTGCAAAGTTTGCGCTTAATCTAAAGAAAATATAATACGCCGGTCAGGTCATAGATGTATCTATTTTAGTTTTTGTAACTTACAGAGCCAAATATATTACCTAAGCGTAGGTACATTGGAAAATGGTGCATATAATGGGGGACGGCACAATTAAATTTGCTCCACGCCCGTTTTTCAGGTTTATTCAATTCATTTAGACTTATATTCGAACATGGAGTCCACGAACATTATTCCGGTAGTATACGCCCTATTACCTGACAAAACTGAGATCACGTATACCGGCTGTTTGAAATCATTAAAAATAAATTGGGAATAACGATGTATTCATTCAGTGTGATTATGAAAAAGCTGTCGTGAACGTCTATTTAAAAGTCTACCCTCAGTGAAACTTAAGTGGCTGTTTCATTCACAAAGCGATATGGAGAAAGGCAAAAGAATTCAAAACAAGTTAGAGCAAGTGGGCAAAAATTTGTCCGACGACGTGCCATCCTGGCACTCTTACCACCACAGTTTATTCCTCATGGGTTGGCAATTTGTACTCAGAGATGCCCCGAAAACATAAGAAGCAACGAGATTTCTTGAGTACTACCAAAAAACTTGGTATCTTAATCTAAATCCATCGATCTTCAGCTGTGTAGTCATCAAGCCCACAGAACAACTAACATTGTAGAGGGCTAGAACCATCGTTTGAACGCTCGTATCGATAAAATTCCAGCGCTTTTACGCGTCAACATCAAAATAATAAAAAAAAAAATTTGGGTAATGAAATAAAACAAAAGGAAGCGTAATCAAATATTAAAAATAAATATGTAAAAGCCCTAAAAGAATTGGAATACGAAAATAATTCTGTACAAAAATGTATACTTAACAAAAGTAACATTCATACGTCTTTTGTCAGGATACTTAGTATTATTTCAAGAAGTAGGTAGTGTTAGAATTAATGTAAAGCGGGCTATTCATGATGGCCCAACGTTGCCGAGTGAACGCCAACCCCAACGTGTAGACGGCATGTTTGCCTTGTTTTGCCATCGCTCGGTGTCGCGCGCCTAGCTGGCCGAGTTATTACAAGCGCCAACGTGTATAGAGCACATTTGCATTGACTTGTCACCGCTCGCGATCGCTTGCGCTGACTCGCCTCACTTCGCAGCCATGTCGGTTTTTCTGCACAAATCAAAGGCGCTTGCCTGCGTTCGGCCAACCGTGTCCACATGTTTGTCTGCACGCCATCACGCGGTTGGCGTTGGTCACCGTCGCACGTATCTGTCTGTGGTAATTTCGTTCGATACAAATGATGATATTATCAAGTTTTTGGAGTATTACCAGAACGAACCGGTAATTTGGAACCCAAAAGACGTAAAGGTAAAAAGAAAGTAAGTATGTTTTATAGAACTTCGACTTCGTAGACTGAATAAACAAACAAAATTACTAGGTAGGTACCTACTACCTACTTACGTCAGTGTTACAAACACTGTAACACTGACGTAATAATTATACGTGCTCATCAAATAAATAGCAGCAGCTGCAACAACTTCTACATCCATATTGTTCAAATCAAATAACCACAAACCACGTAGTTTGAATGCACAACAAGAACTGACAGCGCCCAACGTGTGGGCAGATTCAGACAAAACTCTTGGCTGCTTGCAATAGTTTGCGTAGACTTGCCAAACGTCTAGACGGTAGCATTTGCCTTGTAACGATTTGCCTATGCTCGCGTTGGTCTTAGCTCGGCCAACATGTATAGCCCGCTTAAGAAGTAATGCTTATGTTAAGATCATTAATAAGATACCTAATGTTAAAAGTGGTTTGAGAGACACATCTTTGAAAAATAAATCTATCGAGGAAAGTTTCACCAATCGTTTTTATGTCTTTAATTTAGCTAGATAAAATCCTAAAGTTATCGGTCATAAAAATCAAAAATGTGCATTTTGTGGTTATCGCGATCGTAGGTTTCAAAATTCATAAAAAAATCACATAGCGCCTTAAATGTAATAAAATGTGCATTTTGTGAAATCGTAAATCCTGGGGGACATTTTACGATCGAGACGAATCGCGAACGGGACGATTCGCAAACGGGGCATTTTACGAAATGCTTACGTTTTTAGGAGCGGGATAGGCCTTCTGGTGCAGACGGTTCTGGACCCTTTCCCTCCGCGTTCCGTCATGCACTAGACATTCCCCATACTTAATATGAATGCGATATTTCACGATAGTTATTTCATCATCATCTCAGTTAGTCCTCGTAGCCAAATCAATTAGGCGAAATAGTTAAGCCATGAGGAAGAAGCCGTCCACAGCTGGCCATTGGCCTCCCTCAGGAAGTCATGAACCACGTAGTATCTACTGATCGTGTTAGAATGGCAATACCCCTTGTATTGCCATTCTAACCACGCTTGGCAGGCCCGTTGTCGAGCGCTGTACGGAATGTACACGGAAAGACGCTGCTGCCTATCTTCCGGAGATAACAGTAAGATTCTTACTGCATCCACGGGCAAGAGAGGAAATTTTACGGCAGTCACCCCACGGCAGTCCAATCCATAAATTACGTCCCACGAATTGTAAGCCCCCTCCCCCTCCTCTTCCCTTCTTGTCACAGCTGCTCACATATTTTGTCAATTTAAATTTTCACATCTAGAGATTAAGAAATTAAATCAGCAGTTCATTAAATGTTTTTGTTAAGTCTGACATTTCTAATATTAGGACCCCTCAGACCCCTTGAAAGACAATGCCACACTTCGTCGACCCCTTCCCTTCCCCATGTGACATATAATTATGGATGGCCCCAAAGCACAAACAGCAGACAAAGCAATGATTGATAAATACCTTGCAACAACTACGCATGCGGTGTCTTGAGTGCATTGTTAACTTTACAAGTCTAGTACTTAGTTAGAGCGAGGTGTTGAAACTAAGACTTATTATTGTGTGTGTTATTTATTGTTTTATGTTTTGTGACACAAAATAAACGTTTCTTATTCTTATTATATAATAACCTAAGTTAGGTTATTGATAACTGTGACGTTTTTGAAAATAATAGTTTTTTATTATATTTATTTTTATTAATTTGCAAGTTTATCTTATAAACCCACATAAATATTATAATTCTTTAACCACAATTTACCGTTGACGTGTCCAGATAGCCAACTCGTTTATGAACAATTGGAATATGTACCTACCTAAAGAAAGTGCACTGTGGTTTTTGTTCACGTTTACTTAGGAAAATGTTTTACTTTCCTAAAATTGGGTACAATGTCCTAAAATTACATATATTATAACTATTCGGTTAGTCATCATCATCATTTCAGCCTGAACGAATTAGTGCTGTTCCAAAATTAAAACGAGAACAATTTTACCTAACTTTAAGTTGACAGCTCTAAATTTAGAAACGTCAATCTCTTATTATAGTTAGCTTTAGGAAGAACAACAGAATCGACACGAATGTCATTTATGTCATCAGATTTTAATACATGACACATAATAATAATGACTGGCTATTTATAAATATATGTTATAACATTTAAGGCTTCCAAAGCTACTGCACAAATTTAATATATTGCCAGTTTATTTATGGTAACCAATTCTCTATGGAAAGAAGGGAAGCCTTTGCCCTGCAGTGGAACAGAACAGGCTCATAATAATAATATTAATTTTCTGTGACCAAAGTTAGATTTGTCACTTTAACACAAGTTTTACACAAACCCATCGCAGGCGCCAGTCCCACACAATATACCCAGGAGGACCTAGATTAGACACATGCTATTTGTATCACTTTACTGTATATTTTCTGAGAAAATAAATATATATTTGATTTGATGTTTACGTCATACCAATGCAACACAAAAACAATTACACCCAAGAGTATGAAATATAAAAATTTTGTACAAGATACCTACTTTTTGACGTCAACATTGTCAGCTTATAGTTTTAATTTTTCTTCGCTTTTCCTGTTTATTTATATTCTTATTAGTTACACTAAATAAATACACGAGGACAAGGAAAAACATAAAATGCCAAACGTACAATAAATAAGTTTATTTAGTTCTCTATCTATTATTTACATGAAATACATAAATAAATTATACTACAAGATTCGGTCTATAAACTCGCTACCTTAAACTTGCATTAAACAATCTATGGGGCCGTCTCGGAGAATCGCGGCGATGTTATCGTCGGTCGTGCAACGTATTTCTATAGCGCGGACTCGTCGCGATTCTCTCGCTTGTGGAGACGGCCTATAAGAGTGTATAGAAATAGTCTTTTTTTTTAAACTTTCGCGATCACAACACATTATTAAAATATGGGATTATCGGGTATTTATCGCGTAATTACCTTTATTTTATTCCCGACGTTTCGTGGTCGCGGGGAGACTCTCGCGACCACCGCGCACCGCGACCACGACCAGGTGCAATCCGGTCGAAACGTCGGGAATAAAATAAAGGTAAATACGCGATAAATACCCGATAATCCCATATTTTAATAATGTATAGAAATACGTGACACGACGATAACATCGCCACGATTCCCTCACTCGTGGAGACGGCCCCTAAGTTAAAACTAAATTATAATAAATACTGCAGTTGAAATTGCACTCTAAGGTTACACGATGTATTTTATACTTCATGCAATAGTAGGTATAGACATGCACTTTTAGTACAAGACAAGACGATCACAACACAAACTAACTGATGTTTTAAAGCTGGCCCAATGGACTACTTACCGGCATTTAATTATAAACGCTACAAAATATTTAAGCAGCACACGATTCAATAAGCCTATATAAAATTAAATAAGTTAGGCCAGGTTCGTGTCGGGCCACGCACTATGTAGGGTTCCGTAGTTAACCGTAGATGTAATGGAATGTAGTTAGCAGATGGTGTTTTTTTTCGTTTACCAAAACATATTAACAGGTATTAATAGATTTTTCGGTATTCAGGTATGTTTGGTAAACCGTACCACCGTAACCCCATATTCAAGCGACAATTTCTCCGAAACTAAAAAACCTAGCTTAACCATTATATATATATATATATATATATAGTATTATTTTATTAAATCTTAGGAAAACTTACAGCTAACTTAAAGAAAAAATACACAAATAATATTACGCACACCTTAAATTATATTAGTATGCGTATAGTATTCCTAGAAAGTTCATGGTTAAAACTAGATGCATGATTTTTTTCAGATTTGTACAGCTAGCAGTTTTGATTTTAGAGGGGGGTTACGGCCGAAAAAAATTTAAAACTTTAATATTTTGCAAACGGAACCCTATATCAAAAAATTGCTTTCGCTGCACCTGAATCGATTCATAATACCTGTTCAACGATACCCTATTAGATGGGAAAATTAACAAAAAGGAAAAAAAGTTCGTCCCTATCTGGATCTCGTATGGGAGGAAATTCAAAATTAATTATGTTTCAAATTTTTTGTACCCTATCTCGGCGTGATCATTACTCATAAGTAGTCTCTTCGTAAAGCCGAGTAATACAGACAGACAAAGCGAAACTAAGGCATTCCTTGTTGTACGGAACCCCTACGGAACCCTAAAAAGTGTTTAGAACCGAATAGATGGAGTTAGCACAGTAATAAAAATAGCTCTGTCATTGTTAATTGTTTTTCCATCTCAGTCGTAGGACTCCTGTCCACGTTCACTACTGGACATAGGCCTCCATTATGGATCTCCAAAATCATGAGTTTGTTGCCATACTCGCCACGCTTGGCAGGCGGATTGGCGAGCGTAGTACGGAATGTTAATACACGGAACGACGTTGCTCCCCAAATTTTTTATATGAATAGTTTGAAAAATCAACATTTAAGTACTGGCTTAATCTAAGTAGCGTTTGTAAGTAGAGCTGGTAGCTAAAACCCATGGAAATGCACATTTTCCGATCCAATATATATCTTTGCTGCCTTAACGTACCAACTTTAAAGTATGCAAAAATTACTATGCAGCCAGCTTTAAACATCAGAGCATAGTAATTTATAAAAATAGTACTTACAATAAATTTTTGTATTTTTTTCAGAGACATTTAAATTACAACTAATCTATGTAAAACGTTTAAAACTTTATTCAGCCATTCTATTTACACAAGGAAGATTAAATGAATTTATATAGAGATTCTAGATCAGTTACCGTTTTATAGCGTATTTATTTTATTTAGAGCGAAATTCGTTCATAATTAATATTAAGTGCTTACAGCACAATTATTTTATAAATCTATAAGATCTAACTGCCTATAATTAAAGCTATAAATTATGAGAATTATTTACTTTGCTTACAACACCTCAGTATTTTTGTAGGTAGCTGATAAGTGGTAATTGCATAGTTTAACTATCTTAATAGTTAACATATTGAAGAAAATCATAAAATTCGACAGTCATACTTTAAAATCAAAAATCATTAAGCAGTTTTCTTAGTATTCTAAAACGAAAGGAAATAAATGAATAGAGATTTAAAATGAAGCTAAAAAACAATTGACAAATTTATGGGCGTAACATCGCATGCCATAAAGCAAAAACTGAATATCTGACGAAATTAATATCACACAGCAACGAACCAACGTTGCGAACAAACACAATACGCATACCGAGTCAACAACTTAATCGATTTTCTTTAGAATTATCAAGATAATCGACTTACGAGTACTGAAAATCAGGTATTGTAATTTTTAGATTAGTAGTTGAACATGTCTGTTGATTTATTAATTTATTTTTGTAATTTTCCCTACTAAGAGGTCTTTCTTATTTGCTTATGGAAAACAAACGGGAATATTCTATGCATTAATCCATAATGAGACAACAATAAAGTAGGAATGGCGTCTGAATCAAATGATATAATGATTTTAAAATACTATATATCATACTTAGACGACCCAATAATCAAAATGGCTGCCATGCTAGAGGGTTCGAATAGGACTTTTACTTTGTATTGTTCAGTGATGGATATATTAAAATATCCCCTCAGTCTCTGGGCCCGTACACACTGATTATTGATTACAAGTTAACCGACCTGTACAGGCATTTCAAACAGAACTATGCTCTGAACAACGTTTTAGGTTATAACAAGTGTAATTAGTAGCCAACATCTAATTATATAATCAACTCGGTAAATTCTAAACGGTTACAAGATATTACAGTTTCGTAAGCAAGTTGTTGCCACGTTGTGCTTTAGTGGCATGCAAACAAGAACATCGATGGCTCAACTAAACTATGATGCACAGACTCATGCAACATGCCATGGTATTGAGCAAAAGCTGAGCAGTAAATACAAATTTGCGTTATAAAAATGTTGTTTGCAGCCAAATCTAGCTGTTCATGGAACATGGTGAATAACTCTGTACAAATACTTCATAAAACTTGGCTTGATCGTTGCGACAGCGGCCAAAAGACACGATTAGGGCTGAGACGACGTCAAAAATATGATAATCGCACCTTCACAAATATAGTGACCTAATCCAAAAATTCGGGATTTCGGGTTTTTTCCATAAATAGACCATAAATAACAATATAAGGTCTATTTATGGAAAAAACACGAAATCCCGAATTTTTGGATTAGGTCACTATATTTGTGAAGGTGCGATATATTAGGTTCGATGACTTCGCGAAATCCCACTCATAAAGTACGACGCTGCCACGGGTTATTTATACGATGCAAAAGCTGACAGCTTTCGATGACAGCTGTCGCAGAGATCAAGCAATATTTTACGAACTATAAACACTCAATTCCCAAATCTAACAACGTAAATACGAGTCCATAGTTACAAAAACATTTACTAAAAATTCGAGATGTCTTCAAATATTAGAGTTTCAATTCAAAATAAAAAGCAATCTTTCTAAGGTGTAATATTAATTCAACGAGGATACTTGCGAATCTAACTTGATTAACGCGTTATACTGCGTAGTGTATGTTAATAACGAGTGAGTACACTTAGTACAACTAGTTTAAAAACTACTGATTGGCTGAATGGCGAGCGCGGCTGTGTCCAAGCGCGCAGTGTAAGACGTGTGACTAGCCTAAGTTGGGACTGGCTATGTAGCCAGCCCCAACTTAGCCTAACGTAACGTGTGTAGACCTAACGTAAGTTGAAAAGCTACATGTGTGTGTCAGCGTCTATTGGAGTATCGCGAAGGTTAAATTCGAAAACGCTACTGTCACTGTAACACAAGCTGCAGTCTATAGTGTCGTGTGATAGGCGTTTGTAAGTATGAGTAAGTATGAGGGCGATGTCAGAGCTGGCAGAGGGTACTCATTATTTGAAAAGCTACATGTGTGTGTCAGCGTCTATTGGAGTATCACGAAGGTTGAATTCGAAAACGCTTCTGTCATTGTAACATAAGATGCAGTCTATAGTGTCGTGTGGTAGGCGTTTGTAAGTATGAGGGCGATGCCAGAGCTGGCAGAGCGTACTCATTATTTGAAAAGCTACATGTGTGTGTCAGCGTCTATTGGAGTATCGCGAAGGTTGAATTCGAAAACGCTACTGTCACTGTAATACAAGCTGCAGTCTATAGTGTCGTGTGGTAGGCGTTTGTAAGTATGAGGGCGATGCCAGAGCTGGCAGAGCGTACTCATTTTTTGAAAAGCTACATGTGTGTGTCAGCGTCTATTGGAGTATCGCGAAGGTTGAATTCGAAAACGCTACTGTCACTGTAACACAAGCTGCAGTCTATAGTGTCGTGTGGTAGGCGTTTGTAAGTATGAGTAAGTATGAGGGCGATGCCAGAGCTGGCAGAGCGTACTCATTATTTGAAAAGCTACATGTGTGTGTCAGCGTCTATTGGAGTATCACGAAGGTTGAATTCGAAAACGCTACTGTCACTGTAACACAAGCTGCAGTCTATAGTGTCGTGTGGTAGGCGTTTGTAAGTATGAGAGCGATGCCAGAGCTGGCAGAGCGTACTCATTATTTGAAAAGCTACATGTGTGTGTCAGGGTCTATTGGAGTATCGCGAAGGTTGAATTCGAAAACGCTACTGTCACTGTAACACAAGCTGCAGTATATAGTGTCATGTGGTAGGCGTTTGTAAGTATGAGTAAGTATGAGGGCGATGCCAGAGCTGGCAGAGGGTACTCATTATTTGAAAAGCTACATGTGTGTGTCAGCGTCTATTGGAGTATCACGAAGGTTGAATTCGGAAACGCTACTGTCACTGTAACACAAGCTGCAGTCTATAGTGTCGTGTGGTAGGCGTTTGTAAGTATGAGGGCGATGCCAGAGCTGGCAGAGCGTACTCATTATTTGAAAAGCTACATGTGTGTGTCAGCGTCTATTGGAGTATCGCGAAGGTTGAATTCGAAAACGCTACTGTCACTGTAACACAAGCTGCAGTCTATAGTGTCGTGTGGTAGACGTTTGTAAGTATGAGGGCGATGCCAGAGCTGGCAGAGCGTACTCATTATTTGAAAAGCTACATGTGTGTGTCAGCGTCTATTGGAGTATCGCGAAGGTTGAATTCGAAAACGCTACTGTCACTGTAACACAAGCTGCAGTCTATAGTGTCGTGTGGTAGGCACCTGCGTTCGTTGGGCGCGGGCGAGGCGAGCGCGGCTGCGTCCAAGCGCGCGGGGAAGGCTCGGTAGTAGGCCGCGCGGTGGGGCAGCCTCTCGCCCGGCGCGCCCACCTCGAGCTCGGCCGTGGTCGAGTTGGAGGCCGCGTGGCCGCCGCACCAGACGCTGTAGCCGCGGGCGACTCCGCCCTCGCCGAGGCGGGTCCTATAAAATTCGAGCGCGTGATTGGTCAATTCATACAAGACATTTTTTCGCAAGGTCGTCGACATAGCACATAGGATTAGCAAGCTGAAGTGGCAGTGGGCTGGCCATATCTGCCGAAGAACCGACAACCGTTGGGGTAAACGTGTTCTTGAGTGGAGACCGCGGCTTGGTAAGCGTAGTGTAGGACGACCACTAGCAAGATGGAGTGATGACTTGCGGGCGGTCGCTGGTAGACGCTGGATGCGGCATGCTGAAGACAGGGTGAAATGGCACAGATTTGGGGAGGCCTATGTCCAGCAGTGGACTAATATAGGCTGATGATGATGATGATGATGATGATTTTTTCGCATCCAAAGACCCTATTACCGAGACGGACTCAGTGATAGGTTTTTAGTGGAAAAATCTCAAAAAATATAGTTTTTCGTCTCACATTTTCAAATTTGGACCGATAATTGTTGTTTTAATATTGATAAATAACCAGTGTTTTATCGTCTTTATAAATCAGAAAAAAAATGAGAACTACATTGATAATTTTTTTAAATAAATTTTAAATAAGTCAAAAATGCAAAAACTAAAATTTAAAAATGAAAAAAGCTAAAAAACATAATAACTGAAAATGGTTAACTTTTGCATTATGCATATGGGGGCTAAATTTATTGCAAATAGTCACCCCCATCACCTCCTAACGGGAATAGGTCGAATTACCAATAACCCTCTATAGTAGTTCTGTTCGGCGGTCGATGAGGCAACACGTCCTGGGAGCGGTGGTGTTGTTATTATTTTGCTGGCAACTAGCTCTGCGTCTTCGTTGTTTCTAGTGTACTCCGTGACGAACGGGAAGCCGATTTCTCCTGAAGATGCCTTGTAGAGAAGCGAAGCATGTGTCAATTTTTTTGACTGCTTTTCAACCGCTCATTAGATATAAGTTAGTAGATTTATTTATTGCGCTTACAAGAAAAAATGGAACGGAACTATTCTCGTAAACCAACTTCACGACGCCGACGCGACGTGTTATCATGTGCATCGTGCGACGGACTAATCAACGGCAGCTTCCATCACGTGATATCGCAAATCGGTAATGCGATTGGTTAAATATTGTTCCCACACCCCCCTATCCTAGGACCTTATCAATTAGTTCCAAGGCGCCATTATCCAATACACGAGTCAACTGCATTTTCCAAATCTTTTATTTAAAATATATCAAGATCAGTTCCAGCAAGCTAGGCAGCTACCTAAAAACGTAACTAAGCACCAGCACGATACATATATGTACATATGTGTTGTTCATTTAGATATTATAATGGATTTCCGCAAAGTCACGCCTGAATCAATTAATTTCTAGTGAGGCACTCACCTAGCCTACCCGTAATATTGCCCCTCCTGTAAGAATTATAGTTGAATATTATTTATTTTAATAGCCATGTAGTCAGAGGAGCAGCCATCAACGACCACTCTGATCGACCGTTCACTCAAAAAGTCAGATATCCAAGCACAGTATGCAGATGACAGTCCGTACGTAGGAAGCTTATTTATCAAACTCGCGTGCTAAACCCGATGAAATGCCTTCGAAACGTCAAGAGAAACGGCTATTGTTTCTCCGTGTTTATCGATGGCTTCCCCCATTTATCCGTGAATACGAGAAGACCCCCAGTAGATCGTCCGCGCCGAAAACCATATTGACGGTCACTAAGCAGATCATTGACTTCAAGGTACTTCAGCAACTTACGTACTTTCTCCATAACCATGCAGACTGTGGAGGTAATGCGAGATAGGCATGTAATTGGTCGAATCGGTACGGTTTTCTTTTTTGGGAACTGGTTGCACATGACTAGCTTGCAAGATTTAAGTACAGTTCTCTTTTCGAGTGAGAGACGGTACAAGCAAGTCAGGAACGGACACAACTCAGGCGCACAGCTCTTTAGTACCTTAGCTGGTATACAGTCATAGCGATCTCTGGCATCTCGAAAACACATTGACGTATATAAAGTAGGTGGTCGGTTAGTCATGCATCGAAGCGAGAATTACTTGCAAACAGAGAAACAAATAAAATAGCTTTTTCTATTGCAGAGTGCGCCAGCGATCCATCCGGTTTTAACAGTTCAGGCAAAGAAGGACGACAGAAGTTGCTTTCGACTAATTTTAAGAGAGAGTGCTTACTCCCTCCCGGGAGTTCCATCATTCACCGATGGTGGAATTCCATTCCACATTCACCGATGGTGGAATTCCATTCCTTTCACCGATGATGATCTAACCTACTCTCACCAAACTGCTATGATATACGAAAAATTGTTATTGCAGTTCTACGTAAACACTATAGTGACGCAGAATCTCACCTGACACTTTTGATCCTATGCTCGAACACTTGCAGGTTGGCGTCGTACTCGCCCCAGTTGGCCATTATCCTGTTGTCCACGAGCGTCGCGAACATCTGCGTCTCCAGGAAGCGCGATAGGAACGGCCGGTGCCGCTGCGGCTGGTCGGAGAGGAAGGAGGCTTTGTCGAAGTTGATCATCGACTCGCGCGCGGATAGCCATGACTCTTTGTCCTGGAAAAAGTGGTATTTTACGTTAGGTTTCTTATTTATCATCGTATATTTTACTTCCACAGGCCGTTTACGTTAGCGTGTTGGAAGAGGAGGCCTATACTATAGGTGTCAACGGGCTGATATGATGATGATGATGAAGACATTTTACTCGCCACCCGCCCCTGCTTCGCTCAGTTGTACGGATGAACCAATCATCGGTCAGGAAGAGTTAAAAAAATATGAGTTTCCAAAGTCGTAGAACAATAGCTCAGGTTTGGAGACACAACATTCTTACATGGGAAACCAGACATGACACAATTTACCAATATTGCTTCTTATAGAATGCCTTTAAGAATGCGTTTTTCATTAAACATTGGTTAGATAATACACGCAAAAAGTTGTCTTGCATGTGAACATTCGCCGCCGTAAATATTTAGTCACGCGAGTTTTAATTTCGATATAATTCGTAACATATTGATTCAAATTATATAATTTAAAGGCCAAATAATGTTCTATACGAACTACAGCATAGGAGCATAGGATGTTGAAAACGAATATAGATATTAACACATTGGTTAAAACAGCTTTGCAAATAATGCACATTTTTTCAATCAAAATTTATATTAGCAAAATGGTTACTTTGAGCCATCCATAAAAGATAAGATTTATGCTGTCGCAGACTTTTTTGTAGATCTTTTTAAGGAAAATAATGGGGGAGCCATTATTTTCCCAATCAAATTAATTTAATGAAATTTTCCGACAACTTCGACAATCTTCATAATTCAGCGAACTTACACCAAACCTAAATTATATGTTTTCATAGGTCTCGTACTTACATCAGTAGTTTTATTAACTAGTTACAGCGTTTAAATTTACTTTGTGTTGGACTTACTTGATCCGGCATGATGACAAAGTTCTCGTACATCAGAAAGATATGCACGAATCTGTTGAGAAACGTTTCCCTGATGGAGTAGTTAAAGCGGATGTCTTCGTTGTACTGCTCCTCATCATTGAGTATTCTCTTTTTGGTTGTTGGCATCACTGTTTCGTCGTCGTCTATGTTTACGCCTGAAAAAATAAGGTTTTTACTGCTGGTCGTATATTTTTCAGTTTTCGAACTCAAATTCTAAAAGCTGAAATCGAACTAGGTATTAGATTAATTTCAGACAGGCTTTTAGAACTTGAATTAGTAGGCCTTTACGGCTACTAAACCGTGTAAAACCCTTCTAGATCAAATTATAAAACCAATATAATTAAAAAAATATTTCTTTTTCATCATTATCATTTTAGCAATTTTTCACATGGCGGGATAAGGACATGCTTAAAATAGACTGAGCCCATACCAGTACGTTTGGAGATATCCACTAACAGCTGCAACGCGTCCGTGCGGAGGGGGGCTCGGCGGGTCGGGGAGGCGGGGAGCGATGCGTTGAGTGGTCGAGACTCGTCCCAGTCCAACACGTCGTTGTAAGAGTGCTTGCGACGAAGATCAACGTCCTTACCTGTACGTTTGGCAATATCCACTATCCGTTGCAATGCGTCCATGCGGAGGGGGGCTCGGCGGGTCGGGGAGGCGGGGGGCGATGCGTTGAGTGGTCGAGACTCGTCCCAGTCCAACACGTCGTTGTAAGAGTGCTTGCGACGAAGACCACCTGAGATAAAAAATGCAAGCATAATTTTATAAATTTTGCCTTTCAATCAGTGAGGTATAGAAGGCCGTGGATGCAGTTAGAATACATCAGGAAGATCAGCGTCATTCCGCGTATCAACATCCTGTACTGCGCTCGCAAACCTGCCTGCCAAGCGGTGAGTATGTCATTAACCGCCTCAAGATCAGTTCTTTGTGATCCGTTAAAGAGGCCTAAGTCCACCAGTGGGCGTGGAGAGCAGTCCTGTGGCCGAGACGATAGAAGGCCAAACCAATTGTTTCGTACCTCAATAAAGCTTAGACCAACTTGCACAAGGATCCGATTAGCGGCCAAACACTATCACGAGGTGTCAAATCGAAGAAATACTATTCAAAATTTTATTATGATTAGCTATAGAGGCTGTCTTTATTATATAGTTAAAGACCTCACTGACTCTTTTCCCACCTACGTGGGGGGAGGGAGTAAGGGGGCCGACTAACATTCAATCATAGATTCTCCAAAACTCTTGTCACAAATATCTTTCAATATTAACTTCAGAGCAAGACACTCAAATAAATCTAATATTTTTATTTTGAAAACTTATAGGAATAATATATCTTCATATAATCCGCTAACCAGAATGGCGCGTCAATATAACGATCTACACAAAACCCATATTGAACTCGACATATTTGTTAAATTTAGTAAATATATTTCAACCTCAAAAGAGATCCTCCAATTTAATATCCCATCTAGACATAAGGATAGTTTTAAGTAACTTAATTACCTACTTATAGACATAGCTGCTAGTTTCTTATTTCGTACTCTAAATTTGCCTGTGTTTATTCTTTGTGTGTTGTGTTTGTATTTATACCTCGATATTTATATCATATTATAGCTGTGCGTACAAATGTTTATTTTACAATCAAGATCTAGTTTATAAATTTTATTTTACTTTATTTTGTATATGGTTGTAAGGTGTATTGTACGATAAATAAATAAATAAAAAATAAATAACATTTTTCGATGAGAAAGCCTAGCTCCCGGTGAGCTCTTGGTGGCTTACAGGCGAGGCTATAACAAATTTTAAGAATCAGAGTTCAAAGTTCAGGTTTTATTGCGTTCATGTTGTACAATGGTCTTAGAAATGTTAAAGATTTAAACATGAGCCCAGGGAGGGCACAATCATTCCCAAAGCGGGATGAATTCGGGCAGGTAAATCGGTCATAGAGTAGCATAGCCAATTTTTTCAACAACATGCAAATTGGCAAGTAATATTGTACGTAACGTAGTATAAGGGCAGGTATTTATGGCACATAATAACATTTGTTTGCGCTGCAACTTCAAAAACACAGAAGGCAATACACATAACACAAAGAAGGTTACAATTTGTTTTTCAAACTCTCAAACTCACTCGACGGCAGCGTACAACTGGTGCTCATGTCGTTCGCGTGTTTGTAAGACGTCCCGTTGATAGGGACACCCAGTTTCGTCGGCTCCGTCTCTGGTCGCTGGATCTGAAATATTGACAGAACCATTGAAGGGAAATCGTCTACTTATCATCATGTCAGCCGCAAGACGTCCGCTGCTGGACATAGGCCTCAAGAATCTCGAATAACTGAATCATGAGAGGGCTGTTGCCGTACTCACCACGTTCGGCAGGCGGGTTGGTGAGCGCAGTACGGGATGTTGGTAAACGGAAAGACCCTGCTGCCCATCTTCCGGTGACATCCCTTGGCAGATTACGCTCTTAGCGCTAAGCTTATCTTCTGATTATTAGTTTTTTAAAATACAGAATTTTATCGCGTACGTTTTTTTATTATTTTCCTGACGTTTCAACAGGATTGCACCTGGTTATGGTCGTGGGAGGACTGAAGTTTCTGGGAGCTACCGCCGCGAATTGATGGTAGGATCCATGACAACCCTCAATTCGTCTTCAGAATCAAAAATATCCCGGTTCATATTACGACACACTACACTGACAGTGTCATGCTGCTGTACAGTCGGAACACATCGTTCACACTTATTAAAATAAATAAATAAATAATGCTGGACAAATCACACAGCATCATTTAGCCCCAAGCTAAGCAGAGCTTGTGTTATAGGTACTAGATGACTGATATACTTAATACATTATACTACATAGATAGATATTTTTATTATATATAGGAAAACACCCAGAACACCCTGAACAAATATCTGCAGATCGTTTGTCCCGAGGCGGGAATCGAACCCGCAACCCCTTGCGTCGCAGGCGGACCTTCGCCCGCTGCGCCACAGAGCTCGTCTTGATTGATTACTGGATTCCACGCAGATGAGACGAAAACCATCTTCACGGTTAAAACGTCGGGAAAATAATAAAAAAAGTAAGCGATGAAATCTTGTATTTTAAAAACGAATAATATGTTAACAAATCGCGAAAGTTAACAAACTTATCTTTTGTCGTGGAGACCTTGAAAGAAAGTACTGAAGGGATTCGCATACGCTATAGCACTGAGGGAGGGATTTTACATCTTTCTTTTGCGCACTCAAAGGTATCACACGATCTTCATAATTTCTGAACACAGGCCCCCCTCGTGGATCTCCATAGGAGGGGTATTAGTTGCCTACTCACCACGCTTGGCAGGCGGGTTGGCGAGCGCAGTTGGGGATGTTGATACACGGAAAGACGCTGCTGCCCATCTTCCGGAGGTATCCCTTAGCAGGCCCTTACTGCATCCACAGGCATGAGAGGAGAAGTATCATTAGAATGTTAGAAGTAGACAGCCGGCCCCTCACGGCAATATACACGATCTTATTACCGAAATATTTTTAGATTATTCATGTTTCAAGACTAAAAGCGCGCTTAAAAGTATCGCACGATCTTATTACCGAAATAGTGTACGCGGATGACCTGTGCATCGTTGCGAATAACTACATCATTGCATCGAGAGACAACGGGTACACACCTGATGTTTATCCAATACATGGTTCAATTCTTCAATGAACGGCGTCCGATGAGGAAAAATCGGTAGTTCCTCTGGTAACTGTATGTCCGGCTTATCGATGTCGACTAAGCACAGGGCCGCTTCCGAGCCGAGCGCTACGCCCCGCGGTCCCACGCCCATGCTTGATGCGCTGCCTTCCGCGTATAAGCCTACGAATAGATTATAAGGAATTTGATAACAAAATATTTGCGAAGCTCCCTAATATGCATAGCGCTGTCTGTCGGTCTGTCCATGAGACGATTACAACCGAACGCGTTGAACGCGAGCACCGTCTTGATGAGAGAAGGGTACTGATTGATTTTCGTGACTCTAGGGTAACAGGGACCGGATTTATTGTGACCTCAAAAGGTCACCAAAAAACTAAGTCTTCAAATGGCCGAAAACGTCCAAAAACCATTTAACCAACCAAAAGCCATTTTTGACCTTTGGTGACATTTTGAGGCATTTTGAGGTACCCCCGTACAAATGCTTGTTTGAAATAAATAATGCTGTACACACAACACCATCTAGTCCCAACTAAGCAAAACTATGACATTTGATATAATAATAGGAAGAAATTAGTTAAATTTCCACTTCCACATTTCCAGATGCCCACGGACTGCCCATGGTCATGGGCTTCCTATGTTATTGTCCTTATGAACCTATAATAATCCTTTATAAATAGGCATTTTAACGCTTATTTGCATATAGGTGTACGACTTTTTGAACAGTCATTTGAACATCAATAAAAACTTATTTCGTTTACCCTATTGAATGTAAACGAAATAAGTTTTTATTGATTTTCAAATGACTGTTCAAAAAGTCGTCAAACATAGAAATATTTAAATATTTACATACCCATCACGAACGGTACAGGCGCGTCTAGGAAATGATACAGTGGCGCTGGCAATATGGGCACGTAGACGTGAGCCCACGTGAACGGCAGCAGCAGCGACACTATGCATTCGGATACTAGCATTAGTTTGTTGTAGTCTGGAAATAATATAATAATACAGAATACATGGACTATCACATTTTTCTTATTAGAAAAGTCTGCTCTTTGTAATTAATGTTATATTAAAATTGTAAATTTATATAAATGTGTATCGCAGTGCCGCCTGCGCCACACAATACGGGCGCCACTGAAAACCAGCGCTCCAGCAGCCCTTGTGCTGATGTAGCAAATGCTGAGGGGTAGCCTTATTGTTTTCACCTCTCTATCATGTAATTAAATAACTGTATCTGTAATGTAAGTGATTGTGATAACAATAAAACTTTTTCTATTCTATTCTATAAAACATAGCGACCACTTTGGCGCAGGGCGCGAAGGTTCGCCTGCGACGCAAGAGGTTGCCGCCTCGGGACAGTTCTGTACGATCTGCACATATTTGTTCACGGTGATCTGGATGTTTTTCAATATATAATTAAAAAAATATCTATCTATGTGTTAAGTATATCAGTCATCTAGTACCCACAACACAAGCTCTGCTAAGCATGGGGCTAGATGACGCTGTGTGAATTGTCCAGCATTATTTATCTAATATTTATTTATAAAAATGGTGTGAGTTTATTAAAACAACTTACCACTAGATCGCAGTAAAACTTGGTGCTCCAACAACACACAAGTAAACAACTGCACAACAAACTCAACTCCTAAGTTGGAGAACATTACCCTCAACGAGTAGTCAAGAAGAGGTAACTCTTCCGGCGGATTTGGCATTCTTATCACCTGAAACAAAGATGAGATGACATTTATTTATTTTAGGGAGCTTAGCATAGCGCTGTATGTTTGTCTGTGTATAGGACGATTACAAACGAACGCGTTGACCGATTTACATGAAACCTTTTTTGTTAGCACTGTCTTAATGAGAGAAGGTTACTTACTGATTGATTTTGGTCACGGGATCGGAGTTATGAGTTATTTTATGACCTCTCTTTTCTGGTACCCCCGTACCAATGCTTGTAATAAGGGCCATCATAAATAAATAAGTAATAAATACACCGGAAGGAGTGGCAAACTATGTAGAAGACCTAGCCCCAGCAGTGGGCAGTGCCATGGAAAATGATGTTGATGAAAAGGCAACATAATCCCACTGCTGGGCAAAGGCCTCTCCTCCCCCATTCCCTTTAGACATCATGATCCTGAGCTTCTTAAAACCAGTGTAACAGGTATCCAATGCGGCCCGCCAATCCCGTCTGGGTCTACCGCGTCGCCTTCTGGCAGGGTCCAGGCACCACTGAATGGCTACCTTTTCCCACAGCTCTACCGGCATTAGGGCAGACGTGCCCAGCCCAATCATCAATCTCATTTAAACTTCGTGGCTTTCCGAGCTACAGCGCAGTTTCGTGTTACGGATCGTTTCCGTTAATCTGACACCCAAAACGCTGCGTGCCATTGCACTCTGACATGAAGCTGACCGTTCGCGATGGAGGACTACTGTGGCTCTGCCCCACCTTGGGGACAAAGGATTTTAAGTTAGACAGTTAAAAATACTCACAACAGGTACCGGATCTAGGTGAGGTTCCGATGGTGGTACATACAATCGCAGCGCTTGTCCGGACAATGGCACAGGCACTTCATACAACAGATTGTAAACATACGATTCAGGGCTTAAACCTGGCCCTGGCTGTCTTGGAAGAGATCTGGAATGTTTAATATTAGGCTAGATGACAAAATTTGAACTGTTAGTAGTGACATCATATAGATTAACATAATTTTTATCTTTTAACGTAATTCAAAAATAACCGCGATATAATGTATCGAAATGTCGCGTGACGTCACACGCTGGTACGCGCGCGTCGTGCCTCGGTAGGTACAGAATTACAACGTCACGAGCCCCCACTCCACGTCAACTCGCTTTATCTAAGTATTGTATTAATGTGAAAAAGCAGAAAATACGTGTTAATTATTTTTATATTATCTAACTGACGGACTAAATACAATTCAGATCTTCATACCCTGTAGGCATGTTAACAGGGTTCTGAGGATGAAAGTCATAAATCTATTGTATTCATTTTGTTAAGTGTAATTAAAAAGGCTTTCGGTAAATTTTATAGAATCGTGTACAGGTTTGAATAATGAAGATTTGAATTTTATAATAATGCCGTGGGGAGCCGGCAGTAGAATGTTACCCCTCCTCTCCTACCCGTGGATGCAGTAAGAGCCTGCTAAGGGATACCTCCGGAATATGGGCAGCAGCGTCTATCCATGTATCAACATCCCATACTGTGCTCACCAACCCGCCTGCCAAGCGTGGCGAGACTGGCAACTACCCCTCATGGAGATCCATGAGGGAGGCCTGTGTTCATCAGTGGACGTTTTATGGCAGAAATGATGACTAAATAATGAAGACCTTTAAAAATTTGGCACATGCGCAAAATGCTTAAATATTTCATATTGCAAATACAGTAAGTCGAATTTTGTTCAAACTTCGACGTTATCATGCTAAGTGAGTAATCCGCGTATGTACAAAATGAAATTATTGATAATCAAATCCATTCAAATGTTTCAGCTAAGAAAACCAATACTACACATTAAATACATTTTTAAAGGCGAAATACTCAGTAAACAATAAAACGAATTAAAAATTAATAAAAAAGGAAAGTAAGGCCTTTGCATCTATTATAGATGATTTATACAGCGTCAGCAACTGGTAATCGTGCTGTACGGGACGCTGCAGTGCCTGGGACATTGTTAGATGGATAGGCTTGCCCAGCACCTATACCATCCTCTCAGCTAAGTCAGCTATTATTCAGAGGAAAGAACATGTCAATACGTCTGAAGCTACCTAAGCCGCGGGTTTCCTCACGATGTTTCCTTCACCGTTAAAGCTCGTGTTAAGCGTGCACATATGTACATTTATCAAGAAAGAAAAATCCATTGGTGCACGGCCGGTATCGAACCCACGACCTTCGGATTGAAAGTCGGGGGTACATACCACTCGGCCAACACGGCTTATAAATAATTAATTAATAATTACTTATAAGAAAAAATAAAAATGAATACAATAGATTTATGACTTTCGTCCCCAGAACCCTTTTAACATGCCCAAGACAGGGTATGAAGTCTGAATTCTATTTAGTCCGTCAGATGATAATATAAAAATAATTAACACGTATTTTCTGCTTTTTCACATTAATAATACAATACTTAGATAAAGCGAGTTGACGTGGAGTGGGGGCTCGTGACGTTGTAATTCTGTACCTACCGAGGCACGACGCGCGCGTACCAATTAATATTATTTAAAAATTAATAAGCCTACAAGTAAATGGTGTAATTCAATTCAAATTTATTTTTTTAGCTGCAACAACACAAACATTTCAGTTTAGTTACATAGTTGCATCTAGCAAAAACAACCTTGTTAACTACAAAAGCAAATTCGTATCTGTGTGCTTGTGCAATTGTTCAAACTTTGTTGTTGACTTACCTGAATAAATTTTCTAGGAACAGCTGTGCTACTCTCACGAAGGGGTATTGGCTAATAAGAGCTAAACTTTTGGCAACATAAAGTTTATCTTTGGCAATGTCATAATATGTGAGCGCCGCACCAGCGTGTGGGGTTAGCTTAAACGACCGCGGCAGTGAACGAGAGCTTTCTTTCCCTGAGTTTTTCCTATGGTTTGGCGGTGTTTGTCCACTGGAAAGTTCCGTGATATACATTGCCTGAAATGGTTAAGTATTTAGTAAGTATATTAGCTATATATGCCGTGAGGTGCGGGTAGTAGAAGGTTACCCCTCCTCTCATGCCCGTGGATGCAGTAAGAGCCTGCTAAGGCAGCAGCGTCTTTCCGTGTATCAACATCCCGTACTGCGCTCGCCAACCCGCGTGCCCAGCGTGGTGAGTATGGCAACTACCCCTCATGGAGATCCATGAGGGAGGCCTGTTCAGTAGTGGACTTTTTACGGCTGGAATTATGATTAACTATATTTTCTTATGTTTCCGTTATAAATCAATTAGTCATTAGAATATAAAGTAGTAAGGTGAAAGGGAAGCCAGGGGAAGCTTTTGCCTTGCTCTTTATGGATAATAAAACATATTATAATGTTTATATTTATGTTCCTCTACTAAATGACAGAAAAATAATGATTAGAACACAAGGTCAGTATGTAATTATTTTATAAACACAGGCAGTAAACATAGGCAGCAAACACACAGTATTAGAAGTAGGTAAGTAGGTTCTTTTGGATCACTCTCGTCGTTTGTCATTGACAAATTCTGTCATTTTTGACATCTGTCAAGGGAGGCCTTTGCGGCAGTGGTCATATTACTGTTGAGATGATAATAAACTGTGTCATCAAAGAATTAGTTAACAAAGCTAAGACATACTTGGAAAATATTAAGAGAGGCAATGTTCAAAGTTAGTACCTGAGTACCATGGTTGTACACAAGATGGAGTGGGTGCAAGAGGTAGACCAAAGAACTGGCAATGTTCAAAGTTAGTACCTGAGTACCATGGTTGTACACAAGATGGAGTGGGTGCAAGAGGTAGACCAAAGAACCGAAATCTGATTATGTGTCTCGCGACAGGTTTTCTCACGATCAATATTGCGATGACCTTTGACAGCGATGGTCGCGAGATTTACACCTGTTGCAAACATGTTGCGAGATACGTTATCAGTCTGCCAATGGATAGTTTGTATAAAAGACGACATGAGAAAGAAAGGATTGAGTGAAGAGATGGCGACTGAGAGAGGAAAACAGGAAGGTAAATGATGATGATGTTCAAAGTTGGTACCTGCAAGGTATGCATAGCACTGCAAATATTCCGGTTTCTGACTTCCTCATAAAAAATAAGACTAAAGCCATAGTATCTCGATGCATTTTCTCTTGTTACAACAAAGCTGTGAAACTTTGGTTCCAGTGCATGTTTCTGGGTTCTGAACTGCAGGCCAGCCGGTAAACACAACTGAAAACAAAGGCTTTGATAAACTACCATAACAATAATAAGGCCTTTGCATCTATTGTAGATGATTAATACAGCAGCAGCTACTGGTACTTAAGCGAGAGGCTATTAGTCACAGGAAAGAACAAGTCAAGATGTCTAAAGCTAACTAAGCTGTGGGTATCCTCACAGTGTTTTCCTTCACTGTTGAAGTATGCATTATATACATTACTCATGAAAGAAATCCATTGGTGCACTGCATTATTGATCTCGCAGCCTATGGATTGAACATACCACTCGGCCAACACAGCTTATTATTTTTTTTAAGGTTTCATATATCTATTATGCCGTGGGGTGCCGGCAGTAGAATGATACCCCTCCTTTCATGCCCGTGAATGCAGTAAGAGCCTGCTAAGGGATACCTCCGGAAGATGGGCAGCAGCGTCTTCCCGCGTATCAACATCTGTACTGTGCTCGCCAACCTGCCTGCCAAGCGTGGTAAGTATGGCGACCTACCCCTCATGAATCTCCATGGAGGTCTGTTTTCAGTAGTGGACGTATTACGGCCGAAATGATGATATTTGAGATGATTTAAACAGTGTCAGCAACTGGTATTCATGCAGGACGCCGCTGTGCCTGGGACTTTTTTAAATGGATAAGACTTACACCTGTACTAAGTAATACTATGTAAGGTGACCTGCAACACAGGTTATTAAAAAACCCAATTTAGCCACCAGTCTCACACTTAATGCACAGTAGTAAAGCTACAATGTACCTACAACCTTGTTCCTACAAACTGTTTACATATTTTCTAAAGTTGTTAAGTTTCTATAAATAAGTGTGAGAAAATAATTGATATTTTATTTATATCATCTTCACACCTAAGCCTCAGACATGTTGGCGACATCTAACTCAAGAAATACTTTTTTCAGCATGGTTGCATGGACCTTATTAATGTGTCACAAAATTTTTGCAAATAACGACTCAAATGTCACTAGCTTAGGCACCTTTACTGATTTCAGTACCTTACAGCCAAATACAAAGTACCAGCAACCTTTTAATTCTGGTGGCGATACCACATCTGCACTGATGCCGCATCGGGCTGTATTGTGCATTGTCCCCTGTGATTCTATACCAAACCCTAGCCAGCCAACTCCAAGGTCCGAACCAGGAATCATTTTCTGTTGTGTGTGATTTGTACTATCATATTTGTCTTCTGGCAAGGAATTGTGTCACTCACTACTAGTTGTTGTTAATTCTTACCATGTAGTACAGGAAGATATAATGTTGGTATGATTTAAAAATAAAACAAACTAGTTATGTATGAAACCAAGGAATCTATTTTTGAATTTTCTGAGTATGTTATGCAGTAGCTTCTGTGTAATGATACTCTGGATAAACAAAAAAGATCTCACCATCTGCACAGCATGCTCATCAAAAGGATTGCTGGATACATTGTCAGGGTAGTGAGCTAGAATTTTCCCTTTATACGCGCGGTCGAGTGGTGATACATGTAAGTTGTCACCTGGAGCAGAGATCAATATCTTTAAATGGTTCAACACAAGATTTACAAATCAGAATATTTTCTATCAGCTTACCACACAATCTATCAGGTTCCAAACCAGAGTCGAAGTCGAGACCACAAATAGTGAAATAGTCAGCAAAACGACAGCCAACAGATAAATCAGGGACAGACATATTTCTATCGACCCGTTTTATTTACTATTTGAGACACTTTCTCTTCTACTCGCCAACTCGAGCTGTTGCTCTAGCATTGTTTGGCTGAACCACAAGATACCGTCTCGTTTTCACACATTTAGGACGTTTTGATTCTGTGACAAAATATATTTACATTCCTAATTTATGAGCTGCGTCAACTATTTACACTATGTACTATTTACTACTAAAAATTACAATACCAGCCATGAATCCACAGAACAATAATATCCTACCATATCTATCTATCCTACGGACTATGGAATGGACAAGAATCCAATCCTCCAGCTGTGTAGCGGGGGCGGGTGATGGATTACTATACTTCTTCTTATTTTTTGGCTTCTGTGACTAGCGGTCACAATTCTGCCAGTGTCCGGTTTTTTTCGTCTTAGGTCCGTACAATGCTACTTTTCTAAATAACGCCGGAGAGTCAAATGATAATAGGGCTGGTGTTGGCGAGACACACCCGAAATTATGATCAAATGATTAAAACATTATTTTTACAGGCAGCGCACATAATAGGTAATAAGCAGAATTAAATTATTATACAATTTCTGTCATAGTTATATACTATAAACAGGTGATTGGTAATTCGGTACATTCCTATAAAGGGGATTATGGAAGATGAGCTCATTTCCTATTGATTTTGTTATATAATAGGGTGTCCGATTTTTTTTTAATTATTCCAAAGTTTTTATGTAAATACCCGATTTTGAGCTCAAAATTGAGATATAAATGATAAAGAACATTATTAAGATAAGTACACATTTAGTTACGATTGCCAGAAAAAAAATATGTTATGGTACAAAAACTACGATCGCTATTTACGGAAAATCTTTTTCACTTAGTAATGTGGTCACTTCGTGTAAAAAAATGTTATAGCATACAAGTTGTTTAAATTACTTCTTTTCATTATCTATCCAAAAAGGTACAAATGTTGATGATTATTATGATATTATGGTAATTGTTGTAAAACAAACAATTTTATTAGTAAGTATAAGCATATCTGCCGTTCATAAGAAATGTTCTTTTTTTAATCCTTATTCTAGACAAGGCCCTGGGTCGGCAACCGCTACTAGGAGCCCCTTGTGACAAAATGTCCTGCATACACATACCAAAAAAACACTACCAGATACAAATTATCTGAGGATAAAAGTTATATATCAGGTATCCACGAAGTCCGGGTTTACACAGATGGTTCTAAGACCAGTACCGGCACAGGGGCAGGAATCCACTCACATGACCTCAATATAAATATATCAATGACACTGGGAATAAACAGTTCCATCTGCCAATGCGGATGCGCAGCAATAACTGAAGCAGCTACAACAATGATCAGAAGACGCATCAACAACTAAGTACAACATCCGTATCCTCTCTGATAGTAGGTACAGCAGTACCTACTCCGTGCTCTAAAAGCCAGTTGCTGCAGCTCGAAGCTTAAACACGAATGCCACACGACCCTGGAAAAGGTCGCCATGAACAACAAAGTGACCATCCCGTGGATCAAAGGACATAGTAACTCTCTGGGAAATGACGCCGCGGACGCACTGGCTCGAAGGGGATCGGAAACGGTTACCGTAGGCCCTAAACCGCTCCTCCCTTTACCCTTCTCACAACTCTGATCCTGGACTAGGCTTCAAACCAGAGACTTACACAACACACGTTGGACAGGGCTAAGGCTCTCACGACACCTACTACAACTACAAAGAACGGACCTAAGAACACTGGTGGGGACACTAACGGGCCACTGCACCCTTAATAAACACCTCTTCAACATCGGAGCCACAGACAGCCCCCTCTGCAGAGGATGCATGAAGGAGGTCGAATCAGCTGCCCACGTAGTCCTGGAATGCGAGGGAGTAACAGCACAAAGACAACAAATCCTCAAACAACCGAGGTCACTTCGTCAAGTTTGTGAAGATCCCAGGAAGATTCTGTGCTTCTGGTCGGAGTTGGGCTGGTTATGCTAGCCAGACACCTAATGCGGAAGGCCTAAGGAGTCTTAATGCGGAAAACGGAGTCACACACATATATATACATGGCTTTTTTAGATAACAAAAAGCCAAGGGGCCGGCAGTAAAATTTTGCCCCTCCTCTTATTCTCGTGGATGCAGTAAGAATCTGTTCAGGGATTTCTCCCGGAGATAGACAGCAGCGACTTTTTACTTTTTTGGAAAGCTAATGAAATAAATTTAAACAATTTGTACGCTTAGTTTCATAATTTTTTTTACACGAAGTTACCGCATTTGTAAGGAAAAAAAAATTCCGTAAATAGCAATCGTAGTTTTTGTACCATAACACATTTTTTTTCTGGCAATCGTAACCAATTTGTGTATCATTAAACTACCAGAAAAAATTTAAAGTTTACTGGAATTATAATTTAGTGAAAAATATCTCAGTTTTAAGCTGAAAATTAGGGAATTTTTGTAAAAAAAAACAAAATTAGGGATAATTAAAAAAAAATCCGACAACCTATTAGGTTTACAACAAAATCAACCGGAAATGTGCTCTGCCATAATCTCTTTTAATGAATGATAATTACAAATTTCCTTCTTCTCTTAGCTACATTCAACCCTATGGGTGTGTCCTTCATATAATCCTTACGGTCTTGTGCGATTCCCATCCATTTCACTCTAGCCGTTCTTTTGACGTCATCATACCATCGCATTTGCGGTCTGCCTTTTGGGCGTGTTTCGTCCCATGGCCTCCACTTGGCCAGTGTTTTGCACCACGAGCCTTGTTTCCTGGCGACGTGGCCGGCCCATTGCCACTTCAGTTTTGCAATACGTTTTATGACGTCTATGACTTTGGTTTATTCTCTAAGCCACTCGTTTATTTTACGGTCCCTCAGCGTGATTCCTACCATCTTCCTTTCGATCGCTCTCTGGGCGACTCTGAGCTTTGTGATAGTTTCTTTTGTGAAAACCCAGGTTTCAGCTCCGTAGGTAAGTACTGGTAGGAAACACTGGTAGTGTATGCGTTCTTTCTGTTCTGTACTGAGTTTCATGTTGAAAGCGAACTCGATCTTAGAGTAGGCTGCCCACGCTAATCTTATCCGCCTATCGATTTCGGTTGTCTGGTTTTCCTTACCCATTACGACTTCTTGTCCAAGATAAATATATTTTTGCACGCGCTCAATGGTGTTTTAGTTGACATGGATGGCGTAGTTGTTGTTTGTGCAATTTGTCATGACTTTCGTTTTATCCAAGTTCATTTCCAAACCAAAACGTCCAGAGAGTTCACTAAGTTCTAGTTAATCTCAGTTAGTATCATAGCCTCAAGGTCGTAAGGTTTATCCGAGAATAAGACGATGTCATCAGCGAACCTCAAGATATTTTGTCTAGTTCCCGCTATATTAACCGCTCGTTTGGTTTTGGTCAGTTTACTTACCAAGATTTTTTAGCCGTTGTTTGGTTTTGGTTAGTAAACTGACCAGTGAGTCATCGTTCCACGAAAACAATAAGAATATGTCCAAGATAGACGTACTGATCCACCATTTCCAACAATACATTTCCCACTATAACAGAGGGATTTTTATTTGATGTAGTTGTTTAGAATTGTGGATTTATAAATCGATATTTTTTCTCCGAGCATAGCTCTTAATATTGTAGTAAAATAATTGGCATGTGTTCATTCCTATTATAATCCACTAGATGTCCCGGCGAACTTTGTATCGCACCTACTACAACCACTACTCACAACTACCCTACAACTATCCTACAACTACCCTACAACCCTCCTACAACTACCCTACAACCCTCCTAAAACTACCCTAAACTACCCTACAATTACATTACAACTACCCTACAACTACCCTAAAACTACCCTTAAACAATCCTACAACTACCCTACAACTACGCAACGAAAAGTACCTAGCTTATATCCGTCTCCATGGTCTAATCTACTCCTATTCTAAACTCATCCAAATTAGTTCTGCGGTTTTGACGTGAAAAGGGAACATACATACATACCTACATACATACATTCTTAGTTTCACTTTTAAATATTAGTAGGATAAGTAACATAAAAAAACAGTTATAACAAAGTTCCAGATTAAAACAAAAAAGCGTGTGCGTCTCGGGACGCACGACGGATTTGTTTTTGTTCGAAATACGGCTAGCGCTGTGGGTTAAAGTGAGAGAGGAGGAGCCTGCCTACCGCTGCCGTATGCGTGAGAGGAAGAGAAGCCAAACAGACAGGCGCCGTAACGCGTTACGTAACGAAGCGGTTTACCCTCCCATAAGATGTTATCACTTCAAAAGTTATATTGAATCATCCAGGAATAATCAAACCCATCATTGGAGAGAGTGTCAAAAGTTATATTGAATCATCCAGGAATAATCAAACCCATCATTGGAGAGAGTGTTCATAATGCGTTGAGGACAAACCGAAACTAAAAGGGATAATCTCTTGTATCAAGTTTGTATCCTACCACTTATTTATTTGCAAATATTTATACTTTTTTGCAGACCTTGATATGGTGTACAACACCGTCGTACATTATTTTTATCTATCTCGTAGAGTTCAGCCAGCGTTTGCAATGTAAGCGCAAAGATGTGTTTATTTACGAACTCACATTAGAAACCTCTAAAATTATCGGTGTTGTCTCTCCTTTAATTTGCATGTATTATTTGTATAGGTATATATTTTCCATTCAAAGAAACCTTCCTCTGGAATCACTCTATCTATTTAAAGAACGCATCAAAATTCGTTGCGTAATTTTATGGATCTAAGCAAACATAGGGACAGACAGACAGCGGGAAGCTACTTTGTTTTACACTATGTAATAATGTACAGAAGCGAAATTTTTTATAATCATGGATAGATAGATTATTACCGTGTTATTACGCTATTTATTATTTGTTATATCAATTAGATTTTTTTTACAATTAATTTGCATTTACATTCACGATAAGAGACGTTAAGGTACACACAAACAAGAAGAAGAAGAATGAAGAAATGACATATAAAACCAGTTTTTTTAGTAAGTTTATTGAGTTCGGGAGGAGAGGTATTGCTGTTAGTAGTTTTTAATAAAAACACATTTTCCATAAAAACCCACAAATAAAACTGTTGTTGCGCTCGCTTCAAAGAGTAAGTATACTAAAGCGTGTCTAACATCAGTGGGCACTTGCCAATTTCGATTTTACCTCCTGACACTCCTTGGCGGAGATAAACGTTTCCTCATTCGTTAGGTTTACATTTAAGGACTATTATTTAAATTTATTTATCGCTGTCAGTAAATATTTTGTAATTTTTCTGTCCCGATTAGGCACAGAATATCCTTTTACGAACGTGACTTTGGTACCTAAATATTTTATAAACCTTCCTCAGTAAAGCCTTGAGATCAATAACGACCTGTGAAACCATTATTTTTTACATAACTATATTTCTCATTTTGCTTGATTATATGCATTCGTAATGTAGTTTGATATTACAGAATGATCCGCGGAAGAGTGAAACATGTACTGCACTGCACACTATTTTTTTCCTTCATTTACCTGTTCTTAGTACTGGCAGGGGCTGTTGGTGTAGATGACAAAGATAAAATAAATTTAGACCCATGGGAGACATATGGGATATACAGTACAATCACCCTTTACATCCTGAGACTGATAACCCTCCTAACACTTCCACAAGTTCTGTGTAACTTTGCTGGTCTAACACTTTTCAATGCTTTCCCTGGAAATGTGAAAATCAAAGGATCACCACTTTTATCCCCTTTTATCTGTGTCCGTGTTGTCACGAGGGGCGACTTTCCCAAGCTTGTGCGTGACAATGTAACAAGAAACATGAATAAGTGCATTGATGCTGGAATGGAAAACTTTATGATTGAAGTGGTAACTGATAAAGCATTGAATCTTCCCACTCACAGACGAGTGAGGGAGGTGGTTGTGCCTCTCGAGTATAAGACAAAGTCTGGTGCCTTGTTCAAGTCTAGAGCTTTGCAGTACTGCTTAGAAGCTGATGTGAACATCCTGGCTGATACGGACTGGATTGTCCACTTGGACGAAGAGACCCTGCTGACGGACAACTCTGTCCGAGGGATACTGAACTTTGTGTTGGATGGCCAGCACCAATTTGGCCAGGGTCTAATTACCTATGCCAATGAGCAGATTGTGAACTGGCTCACTACACTGGCTGATAGCTTCAGGGTTGCTGATGATATGGGGAAGCTCAGGCTGCAGTTCTACTTATTCCACAAGCCACTCTTCAGTTGGAAAGGATCTTATGTTGTGACACAGGTATGTGCATATTTGCATTAGGTATTATATTGATGTTGATAATGGTGCCCTGTTATGCTGCATTTGAAACATCAGGCTGTACGAAGGGAATTTTTCTTGGGATGAGCTTAATTAAATATTTAATTATTTCTATAAAATGAATTATGTGTTATACTCAAAACTAAAGTGTCTTCATTCGGTGGAACCTTAAGGGCCTCTAAGTAAGTCAAATTACAAAATAAATTATTTAATTGACTTAAGTACATAATTGAATTGAGTTGTGGCTACCTAGAGGCCCTTAAGATCACACTGAATGAAGACACTTTAGTTATATATTACAACACATAATTTTTAAACATATATCGCGTACTGCGCTCGCCAACCCGCCTGCCAAGCGTGGCGAGTATGGCAACTACCCCTCATGAAGATCATGAGGGGAGGTTTGGCTTCAGTAGTGGACGTTTTACGGTTGAAATGATGATTATAGAGGTATAGGTAGTACTTATCAATTGGAATGTGACTAAAACAGTGGTTTTAACAGATAAACAAATACTTTGAAGTGATTCACGCAATTCAAACTAGATCCCATAATCTTTAATAGTACCTCAGTATTCTCAAACTCAGTGCAGGGTGACGGGCGCATTGCAGTGCAGCGTTGGTCATGTGCTTAGTGAACGTGAACACCGCGGCATTGCAATTGTTATAGGTAGAGGTTACCACTGAACATCAGGTGGGCCTTTGGCTTGTCTCGTCATTTAGTAGGATAAAAAAAATTATTAAATATTTATTTAGATTCTTGATAATCTGTTCAATTTATTGTACAGTTATTCAATTATAAGAAAACAGTTATAATAATTAACTAATAAAAGAAAAAAATATATTATTTCAGTATCTTGTACAAAACATTGTGTGTTTATTGTAACACGTTAAAGGCACATCTTTTATGCAAGATTTGCTTGTCTACGAAACCTTTAAAAAGGCACTTAAACACAAAATACTTAAATCTAAAAGAATATTACAAGGTGCTTTAGGATTGCTGGATACTCCACAGTACCTACAGTGCCATCAAGTCCCAGAATAAGCAAAAAATATATATATTTATAATTAAATATAAATAAATAATGCTAGACATTTCACACAGCATCATCTAGCTATAAGCTAAGCAGAGCTTGTGTTATGGGTACTAGATGACTGATATACTTAATACATTACACTACATACTTAGATAGATATTTTTTATTATACGGGGTGTTACAAAACTACCCGTAAAGCCGAAAGGAGGTTAAATGGGGCCTTATAACGAGTCCATTCACAATATTTAAGAACGGTAGTAATAGTCCAGTCATTTCGTCCGAAAATAAGGCAAATAAAAGAAAATGAATTTGCGGATCTAATTTTTTGATATGTTGTAAGGGATACCTAGAAAAGCTTAACTTGAGTTTTTCGACCAGGCTTTAACGATGCATTATACGCTAAAAATGGTTCAGGCATTATTGTAGAGCACAAAGAAAGCTACAATAAGTGCCCTACAAAAATTTTCGTATCTCATCGGATAGCCGAGTTATTGCCGAGAAACAAATTTTACCCCTTTTTTCAAGATGGCGGCGAAAGCTCATAGGAAAGCTTGGTCGAAAAACTCAAGTTAAGCTTTTCTAGGTATCCCCTACAACATATCAAAAAATTAGATCCGCAAATTCATTTTCTTTTTTGAATGTACATAATGACTGGACTATAACGCTATATAACATACCTACATAAAATTAAAGAGTAAACTACGCAGAATGTAGGTACATTACTACCTAATTCGCGGAACGACAAAAATTAAAGACCTAACTTATCGAAACAACCTAAACGAACACTTACTTTTTCATAATAAACGTCAAATTTACAGAAACGGCTCAATGTGTGCTCCGTCTTGCTCAATACACAACCTCGCTCGTCGGGATATGGCTTGTGTGGCATTTCGTATAACATCATATCGTAATATTCCGAGTATATTATAAATAACGATGCTTTCTAAGCATCTTTATTTTGCAAAAAATGTTGGAAAAAACTAGAAACAGTTGTAGGATATCGATTAGAAGATATGAAATTGACAAAATATTTTTTTTTCCAACTTGACATTTTTTGAAGCCAGTACTTGAGTCCTTCTATTGAGGTAGCAAACATTTATGAATGAAAAATAGAAAAACTATTAAAGTACAAAGACAATTATTAGGTAAAATAGGTACGTAGGCCTTTCTGTTAAATGATCTGTTTCCCTGACATGACAGCTTACTAGGGTTGACAATATTTTTGGCTTAGTTAATTATATTTTTACGGGGTATTTTGTAACACGTTGTATATTGAAAAACATCCAGAACACCCGGAACAAATATCTGCAGATCGTATAAACATTTGTTCCGAGGCGGGAATAGAACCCGCAACCTCTTGCGTCACAGGCGGACCTTTGCCCGCTGCGCCACAGAGGTCGTCAAAGCAAAGCTTGTACTATGAAAACCAGATAGTTGATAAAGTACTTGATACATTTTTTGTATATACATGGAAAACAGCCAGAGAAACAACTGCAGCTAAGATAATCAATCAATAGGAATAAGAAAGTAGTAAATCAAAATTGCCGTGGGGTGCCGGCAGTAGAATGTTACCCCTCCTTTCATGCCCGTAGATGCAGTAAGAGCCTGCTAAGTGATACCTACGGAAGATGGGCAGCAGCGTCTTTCCGTGTATCAACATCCGTACTGCGCTCGCCAACCCGCCTGCCAAGCGTGGTGAGTATGGCAACTACCCCTCATGGAGATCCATGAGGGAGGCCTGTGTTCAGTAGTGGACGTATTACGGCCGATATGATGAAATCAAACAATGGCATTAGAATGTTGCCTCGCTTCTCTTTCCCGTGGATGCAGTAAGAATCTGCCAAGGGATACTTCCGGAAGATAGGCAGCAGCATCTTTCGGTGTATCAACATCCCCTACTGCGCTCGCCAACCCGCCTGCTAAGCGTGGCGAGTATGGCAACAACGATCTTAGAGATCCATGAGGCCTATGTCCAGCCGTGGACGTGGTCAGCAGTGCTGCGGCTGAGTTGATTGAAGTCACACAATCCATTATAATTACAGGTTGGTGCTGAAAAGAAAGTGTCCTTTGACAATGGTCTCGATGGATCCGTCGCTGAGGACTGCTACTTCGCAATGAAGGCATACCATGAAGGATACTCATTTAATTTCGTTGAAGGTGAAATGTGGGAGAAATCCCCATTCACTTTCTGGGACTTTATGCAGCAGAGAAAGAGGTGGATCCAAGGTATACTCCTCGTAGTTCACTCAAAAGAAATACCTATAGCTCATAAGATATTCTTAGCTATATCCTGTTACTCATGGGTGACACTACCACTTTCAACCAGCAACGTCGTTCTGGCAGCCCTCTGCCCGATCCCATGTCCAGTCATCTTAGACCTTATCTGTGGGTTCGTCGGCGCTGTCAATATTTACATGTACATATTTGGAGTCATCAAATCATTCCCTATACACCGATTCGGTCCCATTAAGTTCTTCCTATTTATTTGTGGGGCACTAGCTACTATACCATTTAATATAGTTATCGAGAACATCGCCGTGATATGGGGTGTTGTTGGTAAAAAGCACAAATTCTACATAGTCAATAAGGAAGTGAAGATTCCGGTTACTGTATGACTTTCATCAGTAAGAATGTTTTGTATTCTACAAGTTTATCTGGTTTAAGGTGGAGATTGCACAAATACTCGATAGAAGTAATCTTGCTCTTGTGTTCAAGTGCTTTTGACACCAACTGCCGCAAATTGCTGTTTTTAAGATAATATTGCTTCATGTTTAAACCAGGGACTGAATTATATTTACCAAAGTTATTAATTATTTAGTATTTAAAAACGGTTTAAAATTAAATTCTTGGTTTGAATAGCCATGGCATTTCAAAATCTGTTAGGTTTTTAGGCTTTAGATGTGGTCAGAGTTCGAGTTACGTGATATGATAACACAGGAGTGGTGTTGGCCTAGTTAGCAGGTACTTTGACCTTCTGTAAGAATAGTTCGGTTTCATGACTATTTCTGTTTGGAAAGTTTGCAGGCATATTTTTGGCATTAAAATACTTTCGGTAATAGGCAAGCTTACACCTTTGGACTGTAAATGCCTGATTTCTAAAGCGAGCAGGTATTGCTCAACATGTCTTATTCTAGTATCTCAGATGATTAAGACTTCAGTTTTTAACTACAATCAGCCTACTTCTGAGCAAAGGTTACCTATTTATAAAATTACATACATAAATATCTACTAAATTATAAGCTGTACGATAAACATCCTAATTCCACAAACTGATTTGTGTCACAGTCATTTACGTTCAACTAATCTAATCTGTGATAGATAATTCATAATTACGAAAGCCGAGTCATCTTGGAAATAATACAACAGCACAAAAGGTACTTACATCCGTCTGAGTCACTAACAAATGGTGTACCTTTGCGCCTATACGCGTCAACGCGATAAGTACATACTTATCACAGTCATTACCAGTCGCTATCTGAGTTGTAAACTTCAGCTATTATTGCTTATACGAGCAATGTCTACCCTTATGAGCGTTCTTTACGCTTTCACGAGTTCAAACAAAAATCATTTAACTGAAATTGATTGAAATCCAAAACCTTGAAGGGTACGGATTTTACCACCTTACTTGAACAAATCATCTTAGATCTTTGCAATTTGTTTACACTTTAAATTGAAAATTGTAAAAAATGAACCGCTAAAAATGCTGCTTTAATTTAAGTAAGAGGCTTAATGGTTCCCGTATAGACTGTGGATGTAAATCATTGTTATCACGTCGCTTTGAGCCTAAAGTCAATTTTTAAGCCTATATATATATAATTAACTAGCTGACACGCGCGGTTTCACCTGCAATTCGTTTAGGTAAAAATAAAATCTTTCAAGTTTAATTTTTGCAAAAAAATGTAACCTTTGTCCATCTCCAAGGTCTAATCTATTATTATGCCAAAATTCATTAAAATCGATCCAGCCGTTTTGGCGTGAAAACGGAACATGCTTACACACTTTCGCTCTTATATATTATTCGGTATATAATTTATTTAATCAATATAATTATGTATATTATCGGTCAAAATATGTCCCGCGGCGGATATCTAACTGGCAGGCTAATCACGTATCTCGCGACAGGGTATATGTATCTCGCGGTATACCTACGCCTGTTGCAAACCTGTCGCGAGATACGTGACACCCTGCCGGATCCACTGATGCCACAGCGTATTCGCTCAATAAATCTGTACACTTTTCATGATAATATTTATTGCACTATTGTATTGTCATATATTATTTCGGTTGTAAATTATTTACTGTAATCAGTATGTGATTCGCACATCATAACAACTTGTCGCATATTTAGCGATACTGATAATGAATAATTGCCGTTCACTTCTAATAAATTATTGTTTTAGAGTATTTTCTTAAAATGGAAACATACGATAAACTGAAGTTAAGGAAAATAATATTTTAGCTCATGATTATTTTTTCATAAATACACTTACTTCCCAGAACCATCTCCCTAAATAAATATAATATATATATATATATATATGTATATATACATATATTAGTTACCTTAGTGCATATTTATTACGAAAACGAATTAGTAGTAACTTTTTCATAAAGGGTCATAAAAAAATAAATACAATCAGTAGTAACTTTCATAAAGGTCATAAAAAATAAAGACAATCAGTAGAAAATTAAAAAACTTATTTAAATCATAAAGGGTCATAAAAAAAAGACAAATTGGTTGATCTGAGAAAGAAACACTTTCTTAGGATATGCTGTGATTACTTAATTCAATAACTGTGTAAAATATAAATAGGTTAATAATTAATGTAATTTGCAGCGCTGTAAAATAAAACGAACCAATTAGCTAAGACGGTATTTACCAAATATATTTCCATAACCATAATTATAATTAATCATTTATTATTTAATTATAATTATTATTGAATTGTAATTAATTTAATCAATGTATGTCGCACACGATATATTAAACGTTGAATTGTCACGTTGTAATATTTAACTCTTAGCATTTTTAAGTAGGTACCGACTCAGAACGAAAAGTGTAGTACAAAATTGATGTATAGGATATTAAAATTTATTTAAGTAGATCCGTTGCTTTTGTGGATACGAGATCGCTTTTCGTTCCTTTAACGGTAGGTTAGTGTTATTATTTGTTGTATTATACATACTATACATACGATCTAGAATTACAGGATTTGGAATTACAATTCTACCTACCTATTTTGAAGAGTCTCCTCAAAAACAACCTCAAATGACAACATTCGGACAAAGTACTTTGATACAAACTTAATGTTAATGATAAATTGCTGTAGGATAGTTTTAGGGTAAGGATCCCATCGATTTTACCACCTGACTAGTCAATATTATTATAAATGCTGGTAGCGTAACTGACAGCACTAATTGTAAATGGTCCAGTTTAATATTAGGCGGAGGTCAACGGCTGGTTGCGATCTTAATTTGACCTCTTAATTGTACTTCTAGGGCTTGCTATGCGCATTTGTGAACACTGGTGTGACTGGCCATCTATGCAGTGATTTCTATCGTTTTTGTTATGAATATGTTGTTTTTCGCTGTTTACGTCGTATTGAAATGTTAACTGCCTTACCGCAATGAATAGACAGCCGTTGCACATGTCGCATGTCACGTTTTCTATGAAAATATACACGTGACATTTGTTATACGGTTGACTATTCTTTATGATGTAAGAACTTTTAGTTCATAAGGCTTGCAATACCAAATCATAAGATGATACAAGGAAGATGCTGATGCCTGTCTTCGATCGTCATTCAACGTACGCTAGTTGCTTTTGTTCGGTGGCCTCATGTTTGAGTGAACTGAGTGGTATCGTGCGCTTATGTTTCGAGTGGTTTCTAAGCAATTTCCATTCGATATGTTGTACTTTGATTATCTGATTAGCGCCTCTTCTGATGGTTATATAAATACTCGTATTGAACGATTCAGGATTGGAGGCACCAATAAATTGTGTAAAAACATCGCCTGCTGTTGCACAATTCAAGTTTAGATTTGAGCATATAATTCAATTAATAGTGTTCCATATCTGCAGCGTTACGCCCCGGTGGATAGGCTAATTGAGTAAATTTTAGTTTTAGTCCGTCAAGTAGAGTAACAAAAACTTTTGGACACCTATTTTTATGTTTTAACGTAATCTAAAATTAACGGCGATACATAATGTCGAAATATAGCGCGACTTCACGCGACGACGTGTTTCGGCATGGTTTCGGCATAGTTTATGACTGTGCTAGGACGCCACGGGCCTTTGAATTTAAATGCTCTCAATCTAAGTTTTGTTTTACTAACTTAAAAAAAGGAAAAATACGTGTCCGTTATTTTTGTATTATCTTACACACTACGGACTAAATAGAATTTTGATTTTTGTATTCCGTCAAGTACTCTTACAATATTGATCCATGCATCCAATTTCGTGTAATTGTTGATGGCATTTTCGCACGTTTTGTTTATACTATGAGGCCATTCTAGCTATATTGTTAGTAAGTTATTATAATATTATGTTCTTAGTTAGGTACTTACCTACTTTAATTAGGACACATTTAGTTCCTTGCGTTAAAGAACTCGTTATTATTAACACACCTATTTGTTGGTATCTAGATTTCGACGTGCAGTATATACTTACAGTATTACGTTACAGAGAATAGGGCACAAATGTATTGATTGTTATAACATTGTAAACTTCAAGGTGAGATCTTCATTGTAAGCAAGTTACTTGCGTTAAACTGTCCGCCTTATTATGAAACTAAATCTTAACGGGTATGATTTTATCAATTACCGAATTAATAATATTTGTTCCTAAAATAGTAAATCTGTCACTTCCGCAGGGTGATTGATTACGTATCTCGCGACAGGTCTTGCAACTGGCAATTGACAACAATATTGCTGTCAAATGTCAATTCTTTGCTGTTCTATAATACAAAATTGGCTGCTGCCGCGTCACGCTCGATGTGCTCGCTCGGCTCGTGGGTAGTTGTTGCAGAACAACCAAACCTAACCTTTTTTTACGAGTTTTAGATATTATTTGTTGTTTCAGTTTTTCTGACAGATTTGCTATTTTAAGTAAAATATTATGAATAGGACATTGCAGATTAGTGACAAACCTAAACTTTGGTGAATTAAAATATAATTGCTAATCTTAACTAGGCACTTTAACAATGTATAAAATCAACTTATAGTTTTTAATTTGGCTGTTTGTCACTACACTCATCTGATATTTAGTTAATACAATTTCAAACAATTATTAATCACGATACAGTAAAACATGTAATTTTAATAAGAAAAAATATGATTAATTATGTTTTACGAGGTCATGCTTCCAAGGAGGCCTCTGCCCCAAACGGCTCGTAATAAATTAATAATTAAATAAATATACGAGTGTGCTTTACTAAATTTAAATGTTGTTAACGTATTTTCAGTCTTCATTCGTATTAAATTATAGCTTGTATCTGTACACTTTATGAAATACAGTTCCACATAATTTAAAAATTTTGATGAGCAATTGGTATAATTTATTCCCCTTCAAAATTATTTTCTTTTTCCATATAAAATATATATTTAGAATAAATAACAGATGAACGTGTGGTGATCACGAACCGGCAGGCTGATTACCGTGTATGCTATACGACAGCGCTGTGCACTGGCCCGAGCCGCATGTATCGCACGTACGGCTCGCAACGGATTTTAGTTTGCTTTGTACAATCCAATCAATCAGTTGCGAGCCGTGCGTGCGGTGCGTCCGGCGCGGGCCAATGGACGCGTCCGTAAAAACGTCAATTCCTTGCTGTGAGCTCATACAAAATTGACGTTTTATAGCGTTGATCGCGTGATTTACGTCTGTTGCACATCTGTCGCGAGATACGTAATCAGCCGGCGGAGCTTGTACTATTATCGATTCTGAAAATCATGAGTAAGAAAGTGATATAGTTTATAAAAAGCACAAATCAATACTATATAGTGTACTACTTGCATGTAAGTAAGTACACTACTTGTTGATTTGTGTTTGATTGTTTATTATGTGCATCTTCAAAGACAATACATCATACATACTCGTAGGTGTCTTCTGCTTCTTTTGTGTGGCTGATAGCATTTGGACAATCAGCCAACTTGATGTCACAAATTGGTGTCATAAATGTCATTCTACGATACGGTGTTTTCAGGATCGGTTACTTATTTGTATAACTCAGGTAATCACTCGTGATGACACTAAACTGGTCTTAGGGTCCGCGCCACCAATAAACACTGATAGACGCGGCGCTGCTGTCATAGAACTAACAGATAGCACTGCAGTGGGGTTTAGTTCCCGATTTCACCGCAAGACCGGTGTAGCGCCGAACCTAAGACTGTAGTTCAGAAATTATTTTGGGTTTGATTTCATAGTAAGGCGGCAAAAGCAATATTCAGCGTATTGTTACTTTTGTATTATTATTATTATTATTTGATAGTCTCTTGTTTTATTTGTGTTGAATGTTTGTTTATCGCGTATATAAACGTGAGTCGTAGGACGTGTTTAGTGTTTGCATTGTGCGAGGGAATGTATGTAATTTGTATCAAGCAAATAAAAATACTTAATAATATGTACGTATCTATTTATTTTGTTTGCTCGCCCTTAAAAAAATAGTGTAAATGGATTTGTACGATCAGGTATTGGAAATAGGTAGGTATATCTCTAGGCTTCCGTAGTACAACAAGGAATCCTTATGATTTCGCTTTGTCTGTTTGTCTGTCGTCTGCTTTCTTCCGAGGAGACTATTAGACCTAGAAAGCTATAATTTTGCATGAACATATAAAATAATAACGCCGAGATAACGCTACAAAAAAGGCTGATAAATCTAAACTGCTAGGCTCTACAAATCTGAAAAAAAAACATGTTTGTAGTTTGAACATGAACTTTCTAGGAAAACTATTACAGCTAAGCTAGCTTTTTTAGTTTCGAAGAAATAAATTCATAAGTGATACGGTTTACCAAACATACCGGAAAAGTTTAAACCGAACTCTATAATATGTTTTGGTAAAAGTAAAAAGGGGAGACAACAGGATTTTTTTCCTGATATCTCCCCTAGGGCATCCATCAGGGGAGACGATAGACCTACACCAAAAAAACATGCACTAACATCTAACAACAGAGCTACGGTTAACTACGTAACCATCATAGCGCGTGGCCCGACACGCACCTGGCCTAATTTATTATTTATTTAACCTGTGCTGTCCCTCAAAAGCTGACAAGCAAGGGCCTCGCCAATGTGTTCCATCTATCCAGACATACCTAGTTAGCTGAATGAAAATTAAATATGCTTACATAATATAATTAATGGAATCAGGCGTTACGTTTACGGAAATCCATGACAATAAAATCATAATTTTAGCCGTAAAACATCCACTACTGGACATAGGCCTCCCTCATGGATCTCCACGGACGGGTCGGCGAGCGCAGTACGGTATGTTGATTCACGGAAAGACGCTGCTGCCCATCTTCCAGAAGTATCCCTTAGCAGGCTCTTACTGCATGTACGGGCAGGAGAGGAGGGGTTACATTCTACTGCCGGCACCCCACGGCTAACAATACGATGCAATAACGAGACAACAAAATGCAATGAAAATATTTAGTTTTAATTCCGCTTATGCTGAGATGCATGAGCACCGTTGATGTTGACCGTTGACACACTGATGAACACAGGCCTCCCTCATGGGTCTCCATGAGGGGTAGTTGCCATACTCACCACGCTTGGCAGGCGGGTTGGTGAGCGCAGTATGGGATGTTGATACAAGGAAAGACGCTACTGTCCATCTTCCGGAGGTATCCCTTAGCAGGCTCTTACTGCATCCATGGGTATGAGATGAGTGGTAACATACTACTGCCGGCACCCCACGGCAAAACTAAGATATCCTATGCAAAATTTAAGCCAGATTCGTTTCATTATCATCATCCAAGCCCGACGTCACTTAGGTACTGTTGCGTATAGACCTCCCTAGTTTTTGCCATATGAAAAATCCTTGGTGAGTCCGATGGACCGGCTAGCCAAAGATTTTTTGTTTCAAAGAACATTTTTAACCGACTTTAAAAAGAAGGAGGTTCTCAAGACGTCTGTATCTTCTTTTATTTTTAATCTTTGTTACCTCAGCTCCGTCGCTTACCTATGAACCGATTTGGAAAAAATATTTTTGGGTTCGACTAGATTCACTTCCAGATTGAGATTAGTCCCACTAACTGATGAAGAAGACGATAGATGGCTATAATGTATGGTATGAGCTACTCTATGGTCGCACCTTTCTTATCATCATCGTCATCACCATCGTCAGGGTCATAAAAGTAAAATAATTATTTTTGGTAAAAAAACGGACAAATGCGAGCTGGACTCGTCCACCGAGGGTTCCGTAGGTACTACCTACGGAACCCTCGGTGGGCGTAGATACTATGTAGGAACATAATAATTATTATGAATTAGCTGAATTGAAATTATCGTGGCTTGACATCATTTAATAAGAAGAAGAAGAAAATCATTTATTTACCACACGCACAGTACAATATAAACACAAAGAAAATAAAAATTAAAAATTAAAATTACACATACAAACAAACAAACAAACAAAGAACACAAATAAAACTCAACATTAAAATACGGACAGGAAGAAAAGGATGTAGCGCGGGTAAATGGGTCCCCAACTTAGCATTGTGTAGCACCTGGCCAGGCTCAGACGCTACGCTGGTGTTCAGTTGGGGCCCTGGGTGAATTCACGGCCACGGAGAAGAAGGAGACAGGAACATTAAACTCAAACAAAACAACATCAAACTCAAACAAACAATAAAACCTAAACCTAAAAATAATAAGTTAAATACTTACAAAAAACAAATGCTCTATGCGCGCCCTACGTAGTATTTTTCGTAGCACGTTCTACGAGCGTGCCTCAGAGCCATCTTGGGAATCGATTAAGTAGATTGGACAGCTTTATTTGCTATAAGTAGTATGTCTCTAGGGAACGCAGGGTCGCGGCGAAGCTTAATGTCACCGTTGGGCTTAACTGTATACTTACTATCACTAGGTAATGTTTATAGGTTCGTACTTTACGTACGTACATACTCTTATCCAAGAGCAATTTAATTATATCTGGTTATAATGTATGTATGTATATTAAAAATATAATTAATGGAATCAGGCGTTACTTTGCGGAAATCCATGACAATAAAATGCAATGAAAATATTTAGTTTTAATTCCGCTTATGCTGAGATGCAGGAGCACCGCCCTCCCGCCCGCTAATTCTGCACATGCAGGGAGAACTAGGTTGTCAGTGCAGCATGCATACCCAAACCTATACGACGACACGTGTTTCGCCTCTCCGGGAGGCATCATCAGGTGAGACGCTGTGAGACTTGTGCTATCCCAATTACAGGGTGTCACACAGCTGGTGTCACAGCTTGCACATGGTTTTCTCGACTTAATTAAGCTATTTTACAAAAAATAAAAGTTTGAAGGTAAGTATGTATGTCTTCTAAATTTTACCGCCTATTTTATCATCATCGAATCCAAAATAGAGCCGTGAGGAGCCAGCATTAGAATGTTGCCTCTCCTCTCTTGCCCGTGGATGCAGTAAGAATATTCTAAGGGTCTGCTCTGCTCCGGAAGATGGGCAGCAGCGTCTTTCCGTATATCAACATACCTTACTGCGCTCGCCAACCCGCCTGCCAGACGTGGCGAGTATGGCAACAATCCCCTCATGATCTTGGAGATGTATGAGAGGCGCCTACGACCAGTGCAGTGGAAGTGGACAGCTACGGCTGTAATGAGGATGATGAATCCAAAATAGGCGGTTTTTAAATTTAAATTTATAGTATAAAGACTTTGGAGTTCAACTGCTCAGGTTAATTGTCGTGTATGGAATAGTCTGTAAACGTAGCCGCACGGAACAAAGCCCCGGCAACCTCTCATTCCTAAAAAAGATAAGTAGATAGGTAGCTGTCATGTAAGTTATCTACAAATTGTTTCTGTATCGGGCTACTACACGGCCATGCCTGAGCCTGCCCATTGTAAAACAAACACGTTCACGACTGTATTGATCCCCAATGTGGACATTCGTATATCCGATTCGAGAAATAACGAGGACGTTTTGATACATATCGACGACCGCCGTGTGGGAATTGGCTAAAAGTAGATTAAACCACTGGTGGCTGGATCCAAGGGGCCAAACCAACCTCAAAAAACTGAATTTTGCACGATTTGTGGTTATTTGTTGTGATAGGTAGGTACCTATTTAGCAAGAATATTTCCTGAAACTAAAAACACAATAATTAGCACAGGACCGGGGCACAAATTTAGAAAGGCCTATATGCCCAGCAGTAGACGAAAACTCTGATGACGATAATGTTCAAGCTAAGCCTTATTTGCTATGTAAAAAAAATCAGCATTATTTATTTTATCTGATAACTGAATCCCAAAGAAATTCCTACTGCTTTGTGAAGACTAAGTATAAGGATGGTGGTTAAGCGAGGGCAACCAACATCTTTCGGCGTCCAAGGCAACATCACTATGACAACTCCTTACCGGCTGAAGGCATCACAGCTTACGTGTAGGGGAGGTACCCCAAATTAACTATTTTTCAGCATTTTTGTACCGTTATCTCGGCGTCATTCCGGTGAGTTGTCTGCTCACACGGACGAAGTTCGTGTGGGGAGGTATGTAGTTCCGAGCGTGGGGCCATGACTGCGGTGTTCTTCTTTTCCACCTTTAATTACAATTCACGGATCGTTTTGTCACTGCGTGCTCGGTTGATGAAGTGGGCCATCTGTTCGGATTGGCAGCTCTTGAGCGCTCAGGATTGTCGAAGATTAATCCTAGCCGTTTTAGCGGAGTTGCAGGCTCTCTTTACTTGTTTGGCCTTCGTTAGGCGTCTGTCGATGGTCACTCCGAGTTAGTTGGCGCTAGTCGACCACTGGATAGGCCGGTTGAGGAGATGCAGGTGTTCGAGTGTGGTGTTTACGAGTGGAGGCTACAGCTTGTGTCTTGCCGACGTTTACGGATAGCCACTGGGCGGGTGTTTAAGGTCCGCTGCATCTTCAACCGAGCGGGAGCGCCATCGACGAAGTGACATAAGCCAAGTCGTCGGCGTATACGGCCAGGAATGCGTCGTCTAGACATGGGATGTCGTTCGTGTACCACGAGTAGCAGATTGGTGACAGGCAGCTACCCTGTGGTATTCCGGCTTTGATCGACAATTCCATCGTTACGGTCCATTCCGGACCGAAACGATGGCTCCGGCTGGTCTCCTCGGGCTACGTACAATTATTGTTCAAGTGATACATGCATTGGCATTTCTGTTTTATTCGTATTTATTTTATGTGTTTTGCGGTACTCAAAAAGTTCTGTCAGAATACCAGCGTTGCATGTTTTATCTATGTGCAACTATTGCGAAGACAGAACCTTTTGGCACACCACACTTTTATGCTTGGAAACTGAAACCTTTATACGTAATGTATGTTTCGCATATACGTATCACTATGTGCACTAAATTAGCTTATTGATTATGTTTAAGGTGTGGTGTATCAACAAACGCATTTTCATTTCATTTCACTCTTACCCTGATAGTCCGGTGTTGGAGGAAAGACGCCACCGTCTTGGTGATCCCCGGGGGGGTTTCCGACTGCAACAGCTTGTACAGCAGCCCATCGTGCCAGACCCGGTCAAATGCCTTCTCCATGTCCAGGAATATTGCGACACCGTGCTCCTTGTTGTTCCTGGTAACCGTCAGGTGGTGCAGTACCTTCGATAGCTGCAGACTGTTATAGCAACATGATGAGCGTGTCCACTTTTCAGGTGGTTGGCAAATGGGAGGTGCGGAGGACGCCGTTAAACAGCCGTGTGAGGGCTGCCACTGTCCGGTATGGCAGATGGCGCAGCATGGCATTCGTAATGTCGTCTGGTCCTGGTGCCTTTCTGGGCTTAGTGGTCATAATCATCTTCCTTGTATGTTAAGGCGACCATAAGATGGGCGTGTCATAAGGTTCAGGGTTGGTGCGAACCTTCCTTACGTAAGGTAGAGATGAACTTCTTTTATTGATTTTCCCATCGTGTGGGGTATCGTTGAATATCTAAGTATTTTAAAACCATTAAGGGGTTACAAAAACTGTTTTTCGATTAAGGTTCCGTTTACAAAATATTAAATTTACAAAATGTAAACTGCTAGCGTTATAAATCTGACATAAATGCTCAAATATGTAAGTGATGCGGTTTCCCAGACATACCGGAAAACCGAAAACTCAATTAATTTCTGTTAATGTTTTGGTAAATTCAAAACAACTTCTAACAACAGGTCTACGGTTAACTACGAAACCCTACATAGCGCGTGGCCCGACACGCACCTGGCCTAATTTTTTTTTTTTATTATTAATATATCACAATACTCCACGCTTTATGTCCTTCACGGATCAACCGTTATGCACGACTTGTTTTCATTTGATCTGATTATATGGCATAGTTACGTTAATTATAACATCCTTAACAACGTCGATCTATGTAGAAAGCCAACTACTCTTTAAAGGGATTACTTAGGAAGCCGTACGGAGCGTTCGTGACCCGCTTGCACAGTCGCCACATGCTTGTATTCATAAAGAACAACAGTATTGAGGTATACAAGCTTCACTCCACTTACGCTGGTTCATCATCATCATCAACATCCATAGACGGGCCAGTACCTACCTACCTACTGCTGTGTATAACCCCTACGCTTTTGTTAGGTAGGTTCGTTCGTTTCAGCCGTAAAACGTCCACTATTGAACACAGGCCTCGCTCATGGATCTCCATGAGGGGTAGTTGCCATACTCAACACGCTTGACAGGCGGCTTGGCGAGCGCAGTACGGGATGTTGGTACACGGAAAGACGCTGCTGCCCATCTTCCGGAGGTATCTCTTAGCAGGCTCTTACTGCATCCATGGGTATGAAAGGAGGGGTAACATTCTACTGCCGGCACCCCACGGCAAGTTAGGTAGGTACAGTACAAAAATAGTGGCTTTTTTATATACATAGGAATCTACTGAGATGATTTAAACAGCTTTAATTCGTGACGCTGCAGTGCCTGGAATATTTTAAGAAGGATAAGGCTTGCCCAGCACCAATACTATGCTATATGCTTTATCGATTATGTACAGTTACATGTAAACTGGACTTCACATAAGTTCCTTATACTTGGTGACAACAACGTCAGCGATTATTCAACTCATCCAGGCTGTATGGAACGCTGCAGTGCCTAGTGCATTATTAGGTGGCATAGGCATCCTCTCATTTTATTCTGCAATATTCTGAGGAAAGAACAGGTCAATGCGTACGTCTGACGATGACTAAGCAAAGGCATTACTCTCTTTCACTGGTTACTTGTACGGTACTCTATCATCATTTCAGCCGTAAAACGTCCACTAATTAACACAGGCCTTCCTCATGGACCTTCATGAGGGGTAGTTGCCCTACTCACCTCGCTTGGTAGGCGGGTTGGCATGCGCAGTACGGGATTACTTCCGGAGGTATTCCTTAGCAGGCTTTTACTGCATCATAGGCATGAGAGGAGGGGTAACATTCTACTGCCGGTACCCCACGGCACTGTGCTCCACTATAATAACTCCACGAATAACTAGTTTCCTCTTTCAAGACTGCTAACTTTTGCCAGGATTATTTAAATTGGTAGTGAAGGTTTTTAAGGCTGAATTTTTACTAGCCTGTAAAAGTCTTGAATCTTTTCTATGGTTTAAAAAAATTGTTAGTTTTATTATTGTTTTTAATCGGATGCAGTTTATTATGTGATCTTTGTGATTCTTAAAAGAGCCGTCACGGGAAAGCAAACAAGACAATGATAAGTCAATTAACGTTAACATTAATTGTCTAATCATTGTGTATTCCCCATTAGTTGCCACCAACGCAACGGTCAGTTTGTTTTGTATTTTCTTCAAGATATTTATAAACATTGTAAAGAACGATCTAATAAAATTTACCCAAAACATTATAACGATAAAGTCGCGGGTGAACGGCGGATCAGACTAACCCATTCGTAGCGGATGGTACACACTAAGACATGCATAAAACACCCATCAGTGGGCAATATCGGATTGTGTATGACATCACATAGCTGATTTATTTTTTTATTTTATTTTTATTTTGTTTTATTCGGGAAAACAAACAGTACAATAACATAGACAATTTAGAAAAGTAAGAGTAACACTTAAACCAGTGAAGTTTCCACCATTACTTAATACATTTTACGAAAACAAACGTGAACGTGAACGTTATACAAAAACACAAGAAAATATCAAACAATTTTAACTATGGAATGGGTAGGTATTTAAAATTACAATATATACTAATAATGACAAATAATAAAAAAAAAAAATTATAACATTATAACATAGATACTTTTATCAATAAAGTATTTTCCTGCCAGTACTCAACGCTTGCTGTTGTTCGCATGGAATTGTTAGCCTTAAATCAGCGTCATAAAGCACAAATCCAAACTAAACACCGCAACAGTGACACAGCTCTTGTATTTGTACGCCTAATTTAATAATATAGCCTGTAGTAATGGTAATCTTTACCCAAGGGCGTAACATGTCAGTCTGTATCGGTGCGCGCTTGCTGGTGCATACGTGGACATGACCGCTGTCCCCGAAGTGGTGGTGGAAAGTTGCAATGGTGTGGACGAGGCTGGTTCCCAGGGTGACGCCACTGACGTGGCTCATACGAACGGAGATGATGGGTAAGTGCATCAAAGTAATACCTTGTAGCATAAATAGCGACCTCTGTGGCCAGCGGGCGAAGGTACGCCTGCGACGCAAGAGGTTGCGGGATCATAAATTTGTTATTTTTAATAAAAATCCTCCGATTTTGAGCTTAAAATTGAGATATTTTTAACTAAAAGCATAATTAAAGTAAACTTTTGATGTTTTCTGATAGTTAAATGATTATGAAGAAATTTAAGATACACATTTAGTTTAGATTGCTATAAAAATATAATATGGTGCAAAAACTACGATCGTTATGTAAAAGCATATTCTGCCGCAGAATATGCATTTAGATAATGATCGTACAAATTGTTTGTTTTTACTACAATTTATTTTTGGATAGCTAATGAAATAATGAAGTAATTTAAACGATTTATATGCTAACTTCTATACATTAAAATCGGGGGATTTCCATTAAAAACCAAATTTGGAATAATTTTATAAATAATAATTTCCGACACCGTATTATATAATTAAATAAATATATAAATCGGAAATGAGCGCTTTTATAACCCCCTTTAAGGAATGTCTCGAATTACCAATACAATAATTATGCCGAGATAACGGTAAAAACTAATCAATTTGGGTTACACGTATGATGGGAATTAATTATTTTAATCTTGTTTATCCCATTTCGTGTGGTATCGTTCAATACACAGAATTAATTATGTAGTCGAAGAGGTCTTTTAAAAACCATTCAGGCGTTGCGACTGAGGACATTTTTTCGATTAAGAGTACCACACTGCATTGTTATTTTTTTTTTAGTATTTTGACCAAATATTTTAATTAATTGCATATTATGTAATATAAACTAAATTGTACTTTAATATGTGCTTAATTGGTAAATAAATAAATGATTAATGTTTTAATGGATTTACATAATCTGAAATAAATTAATATTAATAATAAGCTATATGTGCTCTGTGAGAAATGTCCAAAATACTTTATTGTGTTTATTCTAAGTAGATCCTTTAGGCTTTAGATGCTTTTAGGCCCAACGTAATAGCCATTACTAACATACTAACTACATATTATATTATTGATTTTTAGCTGACCGCTTTAAAATCCACACTAAGAAGCCATTAACTCATCGGTTTGTATGTTCACAATCTCGGCACTTCAGACTCCATTTCTTTTAATGTAAATACCTGTATGTATTAACAAAAAAAATAGAAAACACCCAGGCCCAATATCTGTAAAAACCGAGCCAGTATCCACTTAGCGGCGACACGGAGCGCCCGCCGTTTTTCGCGCCAAAACGCAAACCAAATGAGGGTCGAAATATTATTTTCGCGAAACCAAACGAGCGGATAAAGAAAGCATTTGTCTCCCGGCCAACTGCGCCACGAAGGTCGTCAGGTTCGATAGAGTTAGGTTTTGTATAAGAATGAGAATAAGAATGCATTTATTTAACATAAAATATCAACAATGCGACGTATTTAATAATAAACCAGTGCAACAGAAAGAGTTATAAAACGTTATCAATAAATGCAGAAAGTGAAAAAGAAAAGTACACTTAGTATCTAAACGGATGTCACCAATATCATCATTGTGCATTAAGTAGTGATACATATATACATAAATAAATTATATAGATAGACGTTGTTAAAGTATGTCATATATGCGATGGAAGTGCAGAGTGTAGATAACTAAAGCAGGGAAATATCTGTGATTATGTCACCGTGCCGTATTTGGGCTTTCATAAGGTATACTTTTAACTTTTGTCTAAAACTAGTAACACTTTTAACATTACGTATTGGAGGAGGTATATTATTCCAACATTTGGAAGACGCATACCTAAAAGAGTGCGTTTTGTGGCTTTGAGTGGCCAATCTACTTAATGCTATCTTCCTTTCACCAGCCATCCAACTTAATTTATTGTACAAGTAATTTGGCGTTCTATAGTTAATCACACCAAAGAGGAGGCATGCTAGGTGAAGCTTGCGGCGAGACTTCATTTTCATACTCAAGTGCTCGTTAAGAAACGGTGTAAAATGACATCTTGGCGGTACAATAAAACAAAACCTCGCACAGGCGTTTTGAACTCGCTGAATAAGGCGGTCGGTCCGCACTAGCAATCGCGGTCCGTAAACCGTGTCTGCTTAATTTAACTTTGAAAGAACTAGCGACTCTACAAGACGAATCCGGATTTCTTTAGAAAGAAAGGGTCGTATCTTGTTTAACATTTTAAGTCTATAAAAACAATTTCGTACGCAATCAGAGACATGGTTTTCAAACCTCAGATCTGAATCCATTTGAAGACTTAAATTACGGGCTTCTAAGACACGCTCAACAGGTTCACCTTTAAGTAACACACTCATATTAATATTTAAAGTAGCTACATGATGTTTACTTCCAAAGATCATGTATTTAGCTTTCAGAGGATTCAGAACCAAACCATTCACATCAGACCATGAAGAGATTCTCCTTAAATCATCGTTTATTGCCCCGATAGCTCTGTTATGGTCTTGAGGCTTAAAAGAAAAAGAGACTTGCACGTCATCCGCATAAACGTGATACCTGTAATTGACTATCTGGTTTTTGATGCCAGAGCTGTACAAAATAAATAAGATCGGGCCAAGGATAGAGCCTTGAGGTACTCCCTGGATTAAAGGAGATAATTTTGAACAAAGTGAGGAATCATTACTATTTTTTAATTCAACAAACTAGTATCGATCTGTAAGAAGATGATAAGCTGTTAAACCATTTTAAAGTGTTAACGTCAAAGCCATAATAGCTCTAAGCTTAGATGGTAGTATTGTTTTATATAATGCATCAAATGCTGTAGAAAAATCTAGCAGGACCAACAAGGTACACATACCTTTATCTCGAACTACGAGTCTGTAACATCCAAAAGTGCAGTGGCCGTACTACGACGCTTTCTAAACCCTGATTGAGCGTCAGGCAAGATGTCATGTTTTTCAAGAAAATCTGTTAACTGATGACAAACGGCCTTCTCAATGATTTTTGACACGCAAGTCAGTATACTGATGGGCCTTAGATCTTTAACCGTAAATGGATTATTTATCTTAGGTAGATGACGTACTATGGCAATCTTGCACAAATCTGGGAAAGTTGCCGAAGAGATTGACTGATTAACGACCGCAGTTATGGCATCTAACGAGAATGGCAGAGTTAACAAAAGCATATTAAGGGTTATACCATCAAACCCTTCAGCGTCAGATTTAAGATTCCTGATGATTTTAACAGTGCTCTCTACATATTTACACAAGATTCATAGAAAATGTAACATTATTAAATTTATTAAATTCAAAGAATGTAAGGAGAGAGATATAATTAGATAATAATTAACGAGCCAGGGACGTTCAAAAAGTGATTATTTATTGTATCTGCGTCATCAAAATGTGATGGCAATGAAATACCATTTTTAGGAGGTAAAATGCTGGATTTCCAATTTTTCCAGAGTGCTTTTGAATCATTTGTATTACAGTTAATGTTGTGTTTTTAATATGCAGCTTTTTCAAAATACAGGACCGAGAGACTAACGCCTTGAGGCAACGCGTCATCTCGCAGTCTCATCATTACTTTAATATTGTCAGTGATCCAGGGATAACTTCGTTCAGATATAGTGCATGATTTCTTTGGCGCATGCATATCGAAAATGGCTAAGATATTTTCATTTAAACAATTGAGCATTATATTTACGTCATCTATCTCAGGAATTAGATACCAGGGTATCAACTGCAAATCATTGTCAAATGACTCCCGACAAATGTTTTTTTGTAATATAATGTATAAGGTATCTGTTTGATCTTAGAAATATGAAATTCACATGTGACTATAGAATGTCCATTAGCCTTGAGATCAGGCAGACTAAGTCTATCAGTGTCTGACTGTAGTCGGTTAAATGTGCTGGATCGCTCACTTACTGAGTTAGATTAAGACAGCTAAGCACGGTAGACAATTTCTTCGCACTGCATATGTCGACCTTTAACAGGTTCACATTGAAATCCCCTAACAGCACTACACTACCTACTCCGGATAAAGAATTAATACTATCTGTAATTGCATCCAAAAACAGATCCAGATGTACCCCTTTGGGTGGTCGATATGGAGTACCAACCGCAGCCTCTTCACATTAACGATTAATGTTAACCACATTTGCTCTACCGCCTTAAAATGAGGGTCCTGCGGGTGTGCCAAGGTGAGAGACCTAACTCCCCGCTTTATAAAAAAATCAACACCACCACCGCGACCGCCGGTAGCCCTACACGACGGGCGCGAGGCCCTACACATAATAAGATATAATAAGATAAAGATAATATCTTGTAATGATAATAATAATAATCGTCCACCGGGGGTTTTACGTCGTGTGTTCCTAATGAACTCAGAGATTTAAATCGTTAGATGTGTCCTCACCATAATGAGACTGCGCCATTTTGTTTCCACACGAAATGAGTAAGTGCACTCATTTGGAATCAGTTGACCTATAAACCGGACGTGTTGTGTGTTGTTTTTTTCACGAAAGTTCTTGCGACATCATTGCACAATAAATGGTAACAATAACAATTTGGTTTATTTGCAAAAACAGTGTACGTGCGTCGGAATTATGGTTATCACACATATTAGGACAATCCCACAGTTTTTGGTATCATGGCACATCTAACGATCTAAATCTTTGAGTGATCTATGTTATATGACTTCAGGCTTTAGTTTTATGAGTTTCAAATAAGAACCGGACCTGGTTACTGGGATTATTACTTGAAAATGGAAGGTGATTTCAGGTATAGGGTAGGTGGATCTGTACTTTTACTACAATAACCTACATCATCATCATCATCCACAGCCCGACTTCACCCACTGCTGGGTATGGGCCTCCCTTAGTTTGTGCCATCCGCCACGATTCTGCGCCAGTCCTAGCCATCGTCTGCTCGCGACTTTGTCAATGTCGTCTGCCCACCTTGCTGCCGGACGACCAACGTTTCTGTATCCTTGTCTCGGCCACTATTCAGTTATAACTTTACTCCACCTGCCATCACCACACACGTAACCTACATTATTTTACCAAATTGCATTTTGTATCTGCAAAGTAGGTTAAGTTACATCTCTCAATATTATAAATGCTGTAACGAATACTTATAATGTTTGTAACGAATAAACTCAAAAACTATTGGACCGATTTTCAAAACTCTTTGACCATTAGAATTCTACATTGTCCCTAAGTAACATTAAGTAAGTAAGTAAGGCCTTTGCATCTTTTATACAGCGTCAGCAACTGGTAATCATACTGTACGGGACGCTGCACTGCCTGGGACGTTGTTAGATGGATTAGGCTTGCCCAGCACTATACCATCCTCTCAGCATAGTCAGCTATTCAAAGAAAAGAACAGGTCAATATGTCTGAAGCTAACAAAGCCGCCGGTTTCATCACAATGTTTTCCTTCACCGTTAAAGCACGTGTTAAGTGAGCACATACATTTTTCAAGAAAGAAAAAATCCATTGGTGCACGGCCGGTATCGAACACACAACCTTCGGATTGAAAGTCGGAGGTACATACCAAGCGGCCAGAACGGCCTAAGTAACATAGGCTATATTTTATTCCCGTATTCTCACGGGAACGGGAACTACGCGGGCGAAACCGCGGAGTGCGGGTAGTATAACATTTTTTTAACTTGAATGAAACGGGAAAGCCCAACGCAGAACAATAATTGGACCTTATCGCGCATAAAACATACTTTCTGAATCCAAATGCAAATAATAGTTAGTACCTTTATCTAACTATAGCAAAATTACCTGCAATATTTGCGGAGTTCCCTCGATTCCTCATTGATGGTTTGAAAACTGTACCTTTTCAAACTCAAATCAATTCATAAACGACGGAGTTCTGAGGTAACAAAGATAAAAAATAGACGATTTGAGAACTTCTTTTTTTTAAGTCGGTTGAAAACTATATGACCCAGAAACGTGAAAGCGAATTAATTAACAAAAACAAACAACAACTCTGTACATTTCTGGAATTCCTAAGATACTCGCGAAGTTAAAGTGAATTTTAAATTATGTAAATTACTTTTTCTAAGTAGGTTTTTTTCTAAGTAGGTATTACCTTTTGCGCTATAAATGGAAAGAAGCCATATTAAGGCCAGGTTATTCCAGCGGCGGGGTACCTGAAGAGTGCGCGCGGGTGCGGCCTATTTTAATTCTATAAAACATTCTTTCTAAAAATTTTCTTCAGATTTTCAGACAAACTAACTGTTGAATATTCTGCTAAACCTCGTTGTCTATCTTCTGAGATGTTTTCTGAGTTGGACCCACAAAAACGAACACGAACCACAAAAACGAACAAAAACTATCCTACCTTCGATTTTTTTGTTATCACGTGAAATCAAAAATATCGTGTTTTGATTTGTTGAATAATCAATAACGTTTATAACATTATATTTTTTTTCGATCAAAACAAAGGATATTTGATCATTTAAGATTGAATCGATAATAAATTACCTAAAAGTAATAAAACTTTTTACCAAACAAGCTTTTAATTAAACGTGCTAAAATAATAAAATAAATATTTTCCATTAAAGTTAACTTAAAACGTCTTTACACAATTTATGTAATAAAAAGCTTGTCACGAGGTTAACCTGTGTACCTGTAACTTGATCTAATTGATTAATTTTTTTTATACAATGTAAATACGAGTTCTTGCTTTAATCTCGCGACAAGCTTTTTTTATCATATAATTTGTGTAAAGACGTTTTACGTTGACATTAAACTTTAATGGAAAATGTTTTTTTTTTTAGTGCGTTTCAATAAAAGCTTGTTTGTTAAATTTTTTTTTACTTTTAATTTATTTTTTACTTTTTAATTATCAGTGGACAGTTGGTTTCTTGTCTGTTCATCTCATGCCCGCCATGTTAACTATGAAACTGACTAAGCATAATATGTAGATTCGGACAATCGATAATTATAAAATTTATATAAGATTTTTATATTAAGGATATAAAATTTCGGAGACAAAATAGAGAACCCTCCAGACATAACTGCAAGGCTAGGTTCAGGCTGAGGGGTGGCCGAGGCCGAGGCCGAGGTGGGCGTCCATTGCGGGCTGTCCTGCCACTTCGACGGAACGCTTCCATAATAACTTTTGGTAACGTTACTAAAGGTCCATTTTCACGCTTGCTTTAAACGAGGTCATAAGTCATGCAAGTGATTATTTAATTTTAAGTTACAGTTGTCCACGTCTGCTCTAGCCAACGTCTCATCTGCCACTGCAAAGACTGTGGCGTCTATGGTTGCCATATTATATTGTGGTGTCTATGGCGACTGTAGTGACTATGGCCACTGTGGCAATCTTAGTGCCTGTGGCGAGTGTGGCAACTAAAGGGACTGTGGCAACTGCGGCTACTGCGGCAACAATGGCCAGTGTAGTGATCATAGTGACTGGGGCTACTGTGGCGACTGTGGCGACTATGTCAGCTGTAGTGACTGTGGCGACTAGGGGAACTGTAGCAATCATAGTGCCTGTGGCGACTGTAGTGACTGTGGTGAGTGTAGTGACTTTTGAGCCTGTAACAACTATGGCGACTGTGGTGACTAGGATGACTGTAGCGAATGTAGTGATTTCGTGACTGTAGCAACTCTGGTAACTGAGGCGGCAGTGGCGACTGTGGTGAGTGAAGCGAGTATGGCGACTATGGTGACAAGGGTGACTGTAGTTATTGTGGCAACGTCGGTGACTGTGTTGCCTGTGGCGATCTTTTACGGGGGGGAAGAGCTATTGGTACTATATTCCGCCATAGAGTCACTTTTTCGATTACGTAGGTACTGTCTAGATAGATTGACATAACTAGGTAAAAGGGCTATGGGTAAAAGTGGCGTTGTTTTTGAAGATCCGCGACCAGTTAAAAAACTATTGCCATTCATTAGTACTCTCAAAAATGAGCAACTTTCATTACTACAGGCCCTACCTAAAACATATCGGAATCGAGATATCGAATTGCAAAAAATCATAAAAAGATCGTCTAGATAAACAATTAACCAGACTTCCCTACAGTTTTTAAGTAAACAAAAATGCATTTCATCATCATCTCTGTCTTCCGGACCCCTTTGGGGGTCTCCGGGTGGGGCCTCGAGGTTAGACCTCCTTACCCCGGCTTCAACTCCAGGGGCTACTACCCCTGGGTCAATCGATAATTGCCTTTCAGGCTGGTTGCAATTTTGTTTTTTTTATTAATCTTCTCCCTGTGTGAGGAGGTCCCGTGGCTGTTGGAGCCACTGACCTTTGTGGTCCGGGGGTCTGGCATGCAGTGGGGCGAGGCCGTCGACGCGCCGTATGGATCACAAAGTCCTCGATGGTTTGGATCTGCACGTCGCGGGCGATGACGTCATCCCTGACGTAGCGGCCCGCGCCCGTACAGATCCACAGCGTGGTGTTTTGCTGAGCCTAGATGCGCTTCCGGTTGGTGGTGGAGGTCAGCGCGTACCATGCTGGTGCAGCGTCGGTCAGTCGTGATTAACGTCTTGTAAATCCGCAGCTTGGTCCTGAGCGGGAGATGGTAGTCTCAGATATGTCGGAGGAGCCCCCGGGCAGCGCGAGCTTGGCTAAGCGCGCGGTCTACCTGGGGCTGCATACTCAACGACCGATCTATCTCCACTCCAAGGTACCTAGCGTGCGGAACCCATGTGTCATCCTGGCCACGAAGCTGCAGAGGGGGAAGAGTTTTTCGGCGTCGAGTGATAAGGAGTGCCGCCGTTTTTCCCACATTAACGGCGATGCGCCACTTGTCTAGCCACAACGGCAGAAAGCTGAGGAGCTACTGCATCCTCTTGGCTGCGAAGGCGGGGCTGGAAGACGACGCGAAGTACGCACTGTCGTCCGCGAACAGTCCGAGTGTGACGTCCTTCCCCTTGCCCGGCTGTATAACTCCCGCTAGGGTGGGGATGTCGTCTGTGTAGAGGGCGTACAACGCGGGCGAGAGGCAGCTGCCCTGCGGTACACCCGCTTCGATAAGGCGAGTGGAAGACGTGGCTTCCTCAACCGCGACTGAGAACCGTCTGTTGGCGAGGAATGAAGCCACAATCTTGATGAGAGCTGGTGGCGTGCTGGTCTGCAGGAGTTTGAACACCAGGCCCGGGTGCCACACACGATCAAAGGCTTTCTCAATGTCGAGGAAGACCCCCACCGTGGAGCGCCGGGCGTTGTGTTCCTCCGCCAGATGATGGAGCAGAGTACCTAGAGTAGTATTAGAAATAAAGTACATATATATATTGGATCCATGTTTTTTATTCCTAACTTCAAATTAAAATGCATTTTATCACTTAGACGATATTATTCTTTACTTCAAAGTCGAATATTTTGGCTCCGATATAAGTTACGGTGTATTTTATTTTTCATAACAAAGATACAGGTGTAGTTCTTAAATTCAACAAATATTGCATCGGTGATCGCAAAAAAAAAATAACGCCATGACTCTATACAAACTTACCCAATGCCCTTTGCCTTTCACGTGTATTATAGTGATATGTATACAACTCATCATGGTAGCAGTACATGCCCAGACGTAGTCCGATTGATCGAACTATCAGGAGTCTCAAAAACACATGGATCGATTAATCGAACCAACTGGAATAAAAGTTCACGTACTCCAACTGATCGAACCATGCGGTCGGACCACGTGGCCAGAAGCAGATAAACTCTTCACAAAACAATCTACCACTACACTTTTATAACAGGGGCAGTTATCTAAGAAAACCACAGTTTACTCATGGCTGCTTTTCAGTTCATCTCAGGGTTCGTATTTAAATGTTGTCTTGTTTCATTATCTGGAACAGTAGGTAAATGTAGTCTGAGCTGTTTTTGTTCTTTTAAGTGTAAACCTACACTAATGTGTCCTTTATATAAATGAAAAATGCGATATAAACGCAAAATTTGGTCTCCGACGGGGCCTTTAACGCAGGCTGCCTTTACCATTTCGGCTGCGAAGACACTAACCGTCCGTCGTCGGGTCGAAAATCTTGAATGCTTTCGTCAGTTTTAGAGATAATAGTGTCTAAAAGCTTTTACTTAGCAACGACAATAACTTTGTGTCGATAGATGGTGTCTACATCGAGACAGAACGATACGAATCGAGACACCTTTGTGACTTTCACTTGCAAAAAGTTTTCTTATTAATAGAATATAATGTAGAACTTTGCTCATTTACTGTTGCCTCGATCGACCTACCTACGCACATCTTTAACTACTTCCAGGCACTATAGTTAACATTATATTAGTATAATGTATTAAATATACTTATATTAGTACCCATAACACAAGCTCTGCTTAGCTTGGGGCTAGATGATTAAAATCAATTAAATTCAATTCATATATTTTTTTTACTTTACTTTATTTAGCACTTACTTTATACTGTTTTTTAGTATTTCTTGTTATAGCGGCAACAGAAATACATTACCTATCTGTAAATATCAACTGTCTAGCTATCACGCTTTACGAGATACAGCCTGGTGACAGACAGACAGACAGACAGACGGAGAGCGTAGTCTTAGTGATAGGGTCCTGTTTTTACCATTTGGGTACGGAACTCTAACAAATAAAGGTCTATCTTCTTATTTTACGGCTATGAAAAATATATTTAATTATAAATTCCTCTCAGCTATTGCAATAGGCAAGGCCAAGTACGGATCATGAGGGATTGTTGCCATACTCACCACGCTTGGCAAGCAGTTTAGCGAGCGTTGACGCAAAGACGCTGCTGTCCATCTTCCGTAGGTATTCTTTTGCAGATTCTTAATCCATCGGGCAAGAGAGGATGGGCAACATTATATTGCCGACTAATTTCTGTTAATAAATTTCAGTTAAAATAGTGCATTTTGGTATCTAACTTTTTTCTTGCATCGAATGTTTGGCGTTTAAACCGAAATGCGACCAAATGCCGAACTTCGGCTCAAGCTGCTGAAATTTGGTCAAACCGACTATGAAACGAATTTCGGCCCATCCCTACTCGAAATGTGTATTAGGGACTAGTTAGATTACTAGTCAGGTGTCTGTGTTAAAAGCAACCTCCAATTCACCTGCCGATTCACCAGAATAACTTAATGAGCGCCCAAAGCGTAGCTTTTACGACAAAACTCTCCAGCAAAAGGCATATTTCCAAAATTTGATAGTTACAAGCTGTGGGTGACGATGATAAAACACTATCGTATTCCAAATTGCACAATTTAAGTGCGCATAAATTTGAATTGGATTTCTCTTTTGTAGATTGGCCATTGACCCCAAACTGGGATGCCGTGTGCGTTTCGATGACGTCATACAAACGTGAGTTCTTATCGTATCACGCCTTCATCATCTCGGCCATAGACATGGGCCTCCATGGATCAGCAAGTACTGATCATGAGGGGCTTATTGCCGTACTGGCAGGCAGTTTGGCGAGCGCAGTGCGGTATGTCGATACACGGAAAGACGCTGCTGCCTATTTTCTGGAGATATCCCTTGGCAGATTCTTATTGCATCCACGGGCAAGAGAGTGTTTATGTATTATTTATCAGGAGCTTATCAATGAAACGAGCGTGATCTAGCCATGACTGCTTTATTCACTCCCTACCCACAACATCATTTAAATATAGAAGATACCTACAACCCCCTTATTAGAACAATAAGTGAAGCGTGGTAATTTAACACTTAAATTGAAGATACTTAATCATAATAATTAATTACATAACATAATCACTCTTGTGTTGAAGATGGGCTTCTAATAACAAATCATCTGCTTACTTAGGTACATATTTAGAAATAATTAATTCATGCAAGACACGGTAACAAATATGTATACACAATGAATTATCTAATCATCCTTCTTGAAAAATTAATAACATTAAAGGTGCATTATCGTTGCTTATATATACAAAATTAAGTACTTCTTATTACTATCCAAACAAAAAAAAATATGATTATCAAATTTAAAAAATAGCTTCTATCATTACTTACCTATATTATGTATTGTTAAGTTCTAACTCTACATGCATCTGATTGTTTCCTTTTGTTATAAAAAGGTAGCATTCTAAATTGTATTAAAATAAAATAATAATTATATCTAACTGAAACGGCATACATACTTTTTTATAGACTAGGTAAGAGTCGTAATATGAGGTAGGTACGCGATTCAATCACCGCGAGCGCACACGCAGCGTGCCCGGGCAGGTCCACCGATCAGGAGGTATCACTTCCCTGCCAGAACGAGTACGATGGTTAGATGATGCGTTTGGTACAACTGCAACACTGGGGCTGATTGTTGATGAGGTTGAGTTTTCAATGTGTAAATCTTCATTCAAAATGTCATCATATTGTGATGAATTATATGGTGCTAAATCTATACGATTAATAGAATCGATTATGATATGTTTCCGATTGCGTCTCAACAAACGTCCTGATTGCATTCTGATCAAATATGAGCGAAAATCTACAATATCCTGAACTACGCCGGGTTCCCACCTATTGTTATTCCACGCCTTTACTTTTTGACCTATGATTAATTGTTTAAGATTACGTGATCCTTTATCGAAATAACGTTTTTGAACTACTTGCCGAGCTTTCAATTTACTTTGTATATCCTTATTTAATCTAGGTTTATAAACCAAATGTGACCTCGGTAGCATGCTTCGTAGTTTTCTACTGTAAAGCAACTCAGCAGGAGAAGGTATATCTGCACTGATAGGTGTATTTAAATATTCTAAGTAGGCCAAATTAAATTCCGACTCATCATAATCAGTCTTCTTCATTAAATTCTTTATAGTTTGTACAGTCCGCTCGACTTGCCCATTTGACTGAGCGTATCCAGGTGAAGATGTCTTATGCTGAAAATTCCAATCATCAGAAAAAACCTTAAAATTATTAGATGAAAACTCTGGGCCATTGTCGGTCATAATCGTTTGAGGAATTCCATGTCTAACGAACATTCGCTTTAATTTTTCAATAACCTCCTTTGATTGCAATGATAATAATTCTTCAATTTCTACAAACTTACTAAAGTAGTCTACTACGATGATGTAAGACCGATTTTTAAAATGAAATATGTCGGCACCTACCTTATTCCACGGTATATCTGGTATTTCATGATTTACTAAGGGTTCCTTTGTGTTCTGTTTTCTATGGGTCAGACATGCTTGACAATTACTTAAATAATTTTCTAATTGTGAATTAATATTTGGCCAAAATATACTTTCACGTACTCTGAGTTTGCATTTTTCTAAGCCCATATGCCCTGTGTGTATTATTTTTAACATGCCTTGTCGCAGACATTTTGGAATAACCATTCTAGATCCCTTCCATACAATACCAAAATTCATAGTTAGCTCATCCCTGTAATCCCAGTATGGAGCTAAAACATTGTCTATTTCTTTTTTATGCACAGGCCAACCAGACTTTATTATTTTAATTAAACTTTGCAACTCACTGTCATCCTTAGTTCATTTCTGTATTTTTAATAGATGAGAGTCTGTCAGCTGATTGCTAGCTGATAAGGCGCACACCTGCGCTTGAAAATGTAAATAGTCACGTGGTTGCGTTTGGGCCTCACTTCCTAGGGCTGGGGGTGCCACTGCACGCGATAATGTATCGGCAATGTATAAATATTTCCCTGGCTTATAAACAAGTTTGAATGCGTATGGTTGCAACCTTAATAACATTCTTTGCAATCTAGGGGGAGCGTTTACTAACGGTTTATTAATAATACTTACTAGAGGTTTATGGTCTGTTTCTATAGTAATATCTGACCTTCCATATATATACATATAAAATCTTTCACAGGCAAACACACAGGCGTATAGTTCTTTTTCTATTTGTGCGTATGATTGTTCAGTTTTTGTTAACGATTTTGATGCATACGACACCGGTAAATTGTCTTGCAATAAACATGCCCCTAAACCATTTTTACTAGCATCTACAGAAATTGTTATTGGTTTATCTAATGTGTAATATTGAAGCACTGGAGGGCTCACCAATAACTTTTTTATATTATTAAAACACTTTTGATGCCGTTCCTCCCAATGCCATTCTACTTCCTTTTTAAGCAATTCTCGTAATAAAGCTGTGTGCTCTGATAAATTCGGTATAAAACTACTAACATAAGTTACCAACCCTAGAAATCGCTCCACTTCTTTTACATTCGATGGAGTCGGCATATCTTTTATTGCACTAACACGAGATTCGTCAGGAGATATTCCATTTTTTGATATTTTGTGACCTAAATATAATATTTCCGATAATCCTATTTTACATTTTTGTTTATTCAATTTTATGTTTATTTCCCTACATCTTTGTAAAACTGCCCGCAATCTTTGATCATGAATTTCTTTATTTGGTCCAAAAACTAAAATGTCATCAATAAATTGTATAACTCATTCAAGGTCATCCAAATGTTCGTATAATTTCTTATGAAAAACTTCAGATGCTGAGCAAATGCCAAATGGCATTCTCAAGAATTTAAATCTACCAAAAATAGTGTTAAAAGTACATAAATCTGTTTCCTTTAATTTTACTTGCCAAAATGAATGTTTTGCATCTAATGTACTGAATACCTTAGCCCCCGATAAGCGAGTCGTAACTTCTTCAAAAGTTGGTAATTTAAAATGTTCCCGCCTAATCGCTTTATTCAAATCCCGTGGATCTAAACATATCCGTATATCACCACTCGGTTTCTTCACCACTGTCATACTATTTACCCAATCTGTTGGACCTTCCACTTTTGCTATAATGCCTTGTTGCTGCATTTCTGATAATTTATTCTTAACCTGTTCCGTAAGAGCTATCGGTAGTTTTCGTGGTGGATGTATGACCGGCTGAGCACTCTCCTTCAACTGAATTGTATGTACCCCAGGTAAACACCCTATGCCTTCAAAAACGTCCCTAAAATCATTTAATAAGTCGTTGGAGCTACAGCTAACTGACATAATTCTTTTAACTAGCTGTAATTCCTCACAGGAATTTTTACATAATATTGGAACCGATTTCACATCAGCTACTATAAATTTCAAAAAATAAAAATTTTGCTTATATTTCACCTTTAGATAACACTTGCCGATTACCGTTTTTCCGGTACCGGAGTAACCCCGCAGTTTTATGGATGTCTTTGTTAAATCACATTCGGAAACACCTATATTTTTTAAAAATCTTTTAGGAATTATGTTAACATCAGCTCCAGTATCCAGTTTAAATTGAATTAATGCATTATTAATTAATAAATCTGCAAACCACTCATCTCCATTCTGTTTATTATGACATACCTGATCGGTGGCCTCCCTGTGGTCCTCCTCACATACTGCATACACTCTGCACATCCTCGAAAAATGGTTCATCCGATTGCACTTATAACACTGTTGACCATACGCTGGGCATTCATAGGCCCTATGATTTCTACCACATTTTTTACACATCAGACCGGCACTCTGATATGAACGTCCACGAGCACCGAAATTAGACTTCCCACGACTGTGTTGATAATTCGTTCCACGGCGTGGCTGACCGCCGCCGCCCTCAGCGCGGGCTGCCGGCCCAGCACCGCCGCCGCCGCCGCCGCGGGAAGACCCTTGCCCAGCAAACATTCTTCGAGATTGTCCTCGTTGGTTTCTTCCTATCCAATGCATATCAGCCGATTGAATCTGAGTTTCCTCGTAACCTGTCTTCACTCCGTAAACGTGATGATTACTATTTATTTCTGTTTTAATATTCCCGGCTTGTACTCGTGACATTTCCGCCAAACGGCAAATATCTATCGCCTTTGATAATTTTAAATCAGCTTCCCGTAACAATCTTTCTCTGAGTGCTCCATCCCTCAATCCACATATCAATCGATCTCGTACCAAATCGCTGCATAAATTTTCGAATTCACAGTTTGCCGCCATTTTGTTCAATTCGAACACGTATTGTTCCAATGACTCCAACTCCCCTTGGTCTCTCGTGAAAAATTTATGACGTTCAATTGTTAAATTTTTTCGCGACAAAAAAACTGCATCAAGCTTTTCTAATAAGTCTTCAACTGTTTTGATCTCACACTTTAACTTCAACTGGTCATAAACTTCACGACATTTCTCCCCAGCAATGTGTAATAAAATGTTCAACTGCACTTTTTTCTCCTTTTTGGAAAGTTCACACGCTTCATAATATATTCTAAACGTATTTTTCCACTTTTCCCATTCCTTGCTCAGGTTTCCCGATGTCACATTAGCTAAATTATTTTCGTACGAAAATGGTTGCGGCGGCCATAACGACTCCATTGAGACAGATTTAGATATTCTTCCTGTGTTTTCTTTGACTTGTCCACACTTGTACACTACAATTCGTCTATTTTCTTCGTATTTTAGTTAATTTTAACCGGCTGCGCCATGTTTATGTATTATTTATCAGGAGCTTATCAATGAAACGAGCGTGATCTAGCCATGACTGCTTTATTCACTCCCTACCCACAACATCATTTAAATATAGAAGATACCTACAGAGGAGAGGCATGTTTCTACTGACGGCACCCCACGGCATCAGACCTTACCTGCACTAAATGTTGTTTTCGGGTTAGATAGATGGTTTTGTAGAAAGATGTCCAAATCATCGATGATGATGGTATATTATATATTACGTAAACACGCGTGGGGCCGTGGGGTGCCGGCAGTAGAATGTTACCCCTCCTCAAATGCCCGTGGAAGCAGTAAGAGTCTGCTAAGGGATACCTCCGGAAGACGGGCAGCAGCGTCTTGTCGTGTATCAACATCCCGCACTGCGCTCGCCAACCCGCCTGCCAAGCGTGGTGAGTATGGCAACTAACCCTCATGGAGATCCATGAGGGAGGCCTTTGTTCAGTAGTGGACGTTTTACGCCTGAAATGAAACACGCGTAGTCTTACTATGGAATAGTTTAGTTTTAATCTCTGTCTATATTAATACTAAAAATAAATGAAAAACTGGAAGAGTATGTACGTACATAGGTAAGTAGAATCGTTCGTTTCAGCCGTAAAACGTCCAATACTGTACACAGGCCTCGCTCATGGATCTCCATGAGGGGTAGTTGCCATACTCACCACGCTTGGCAGACGGGTTGGCGAGCGCAGTACGGGATGTTGGTACACGGAAAGACGCTGCTGACCATCTTCCGGAGGTATCCCTTAGCAGGCTCTTACTGCATCCATGGGTATGAAAGGAGGGGTAACATTCTACTACCGGCACCCACGGCAAGTAAAATAATAAATAATTAATGCTAGACAAATCACACAGCATCATCTAGCCCCAAGCTAAGCAGAGCTTGTGTTATGGGTACTAGATGACTGATATACTTAACTTAGGTAGGTAGGTATAGCCTAGCTTGTATACCTACAAATGTCTAATTTTATTTTTATTTTATTTTCTATCTTAAATTTAGCTTGTAATACTGATATGGACCTTGTCTGAAATAAAGATATATTATTATTATTATTATTAATACATTATACTAGAGGTACATAGATAGATATTTTATTATAAATAGAAAAACACCCAGAACACACTGAACAAATATCTGCAGATCGTACAGACATTTGTCCCGAGGCGGGAATCGAACCCGCGACCCCTTGCGTCGCAGGCGGACCTTCGCCCGTTGCGCCACAGAGCTCGTCAAGTGAAATAGATGATCTTTTTTTCCAGTAAACCAGTAAGGTAAGTAGAATAGATGATCTTTTTTTCCATTAAACCTACCAAGGTAAGGTAGAATTACCAACTGCAGTGGCCCATTTCAATCTTCCGAGTTAGCGGTCCCCCCGGAGAACAATGGGCTGCCGCGATGAATGCCTATTTCAGCCGCGTTCTGGAATGACGATCCGTTTCACAGGTTTTGAACGCTGAGAACCCTTCCATTTTTACCTATAGCTTTTGTCATTTTTATACGATTGCGTGGGTATAATTAGTTTATTTGTGGTATTTACCTTTTCACGCTTCAAACAGCATGAACACATTAACAAATCATATGAAAAAGAATACCAAACAATACCGCTCAAGCTTTCCCTGGACCACTATGCCAGCAAAGCGGAAACGTAAAGATTAATGGAGTTATATTGATAGCAGGATTCACAAAGGTGAACACGCGAAAAGAAAGTTAAAAGGTAGGTAGAGCTTGATACATTAAAACTTTAGTTGCCTCTCATATTTTTTCTCTAGTAATACCGACGCAGGTAAGGTAGAATTACCACAATACAGCACCCCATTTCAATCTTCCGGGGTTAGCGGAAGAATAATAGGCTGCCGCGATGAATGCCTATTTAAGCCGCGATCTGTCTCACAGCTTTTCCACCTTAGGTACCCTTCCATTTGGGCGCCCTCTGCGCTCGCCATAGCCCGGTAACGTTGTCATGGCCATCTGCGGTCAACAAAATATAAAAAAAAATTACACTCCCCCCGCGAGCGCGGAACTAACGCATGCTGTAGTGCGTTCTCTCATGTAAATAATTCGGAAAAATTAAATAAAGTCACTACTTATGCGCGAACTTTGTGGTTTCTTACTCTAAAAGAGTTAGACCTATTATTATAATCACCATTTCATGCAGAAAAACTCACAATGATAAATAAAACATGTGAATGTGGAAAATGATAAATATTTGGAAACAAAGCGGTGCATCTCATAACGGTAAGGGCGTATCTAACACTGACATTGATCAAATATCCATGTAAATTATTTGTATGACACTTCCAGACTCTTGGTGTAATAACAGGTATTGTAAATGGTAACTCGAAACAGGAATCTTTCCAGCGCGAGCGTGTTAGAAAACTGAGATTGTTAAACCTATTTTCAAAGTCGCACATCCGACACTTCTAAAAGACCTACGACCCATAAGTTAATTGCCATTTTTATTAAAAATTTTAGAAAAAGTAGTTTGTATTTAGTTGACTGTTTTCTTAGAAACAAATAAAAATAAAAAAATGATAAATTTTTGATAAGGTTATTAATTTCTTACAAATTAAAATGTTCCGCTTCGACAATCAGGCTTCTGAAAGGACTTAACACAGCGACAGATCTTATCCGAGTCAGAGTCCCCGTAAATGCCAATATCTGGATAGAGCACTTTGAAACTTTGATAGATCTGACAGCCTGCGGTATAAAACTATGAAAGATATAATATTATGTTGATGATGTTTTCTGCGTGATTAGCGGAGACAGCGGGGAAGTCAATCAGCTGACTGAACATCTAAACTCTATACATCCTAAGATAAGGTTCACCTATGAGATGGAGGAGCATAGATCTCTAGCCTTCCTTGATATTAAAGTAATCGTGAATTCGGATGGGTCCTTATCGCATACCGTGTACAGAAAGCCGACACACACCGACCGATACCTTAATGCTGCGTCACACCATCATCCGTCGCATCTGGACTCTGTAGTTAAGTAACTAATGTACAGAGTAACATCTACCAGGAGAGCTAGATCATGTTCAGGAGGTTCTTAAACGAAATGGCTACAGGACCAATAGATGGCATCCCACTCGTAAGCGCAAAGAAAAACACCTTGAAGTTGCAAGACATCTGTCATACATGATTTTTGCGAAACTTTAACCGTTTACGCAGCGCATGCAGCGGAAGCTCTCAAAAGGAAAAAAAAAACCGGTTTTGAAACATTCTTCATTGGTGCTCCGCTTCTATTTGCCTTAGCGTGATGGTATACCCCATAGCTTTTTTCGATAAATGGGCTATCTAACACTCAAATAATTTTTCAAATAGGATAATATTATATTATTATTAGTATAGATTAGTCAGACGAAAAATAGGTCAATACGTCTGAAGCTAACTAGGCCCGGCTTGCTCACGATGTTGGCCTACACCGGAGTGTAAAAGACTATAACTTTAATGGTTAACGGCTGTTATCGAACTCATGACCTTCGGATTGAATGTCGGGGGTACTTAACACTCGGCCAACACGGCTGTGTGATATGAAAACTCCAGTGATAATAATGTACCTAAGTATCTAATTGAGTCTGTTTTATTCGAGGTCAAAGGTCGAGGTTGGGGACTTGGGTTCGGGATCACATAAGTGAGCCTTGATGACATAACAAGTTAAGAGGAATCTTTAATTTTGACCTGAAGGTCGAACCTATGTACGTGCTCGTTCGTTAGTCAATTCATCGCCGTGTTGTCAAACGGGGGGTTTTAAAAAAGAAAATGTGACTCATATGTATAAAAAAAATAAAAAAAAAATTTTGTTTATTCAGACAACAATTATTATGGTCAATTCTGGTTAGTACCACAAAGTATAGTACTTATAAATAATGTTAGTAATAAGTAAAAGATAAAAAGTAAAAAATAAATAAAATTAAAATTAGCATTCCCTCACCTGAGTCAAAGACCAAATAGACTCTAGACGATCGAAAGAAGATAAAAAATGCTATTAAAATACTCCATCTCGCATGATCAGACGATGCGGTAGAAAATCTTGAACACTTAAGCATCGGTTTATGTTATTAACATACATAATATAACCGGGTATTAATCGCGGAAATTACCTTTATCATTTCCCGACGTTTCGCTTGGATTGCACCAAGCATGGCCCCGGGAAGACTATCGGTTTATGCTCCAAAAACGACTTTGTAAATAAAAGTCAATGAATGGTTAAGCGCAATGTGTGGCGGGCTAAGTCGAGGGTCATGTCATGTCATATACAGGGTGGGCCAAAATTTTTTGCAAATAGCAACACTAGATTTTTTTGAAAACCGTTCAAGGGAGCGGCGTGCGGTTGGCGGGAAAAAATGCGTCACTTCATGCAATTTTAATGACGATGGAGCGCTTCACGGGACAACAGCGTGCTTTTTGTGTAAAACAATTTTACAAAAACAATGATTCTTACGTAACTGTACGACGCCTGTTTATAATTGAATACGGATTACGCCGTGTAAGTGAATGTCCAAGTGTTAATTTGATCAAAGCTTGGGTCAAGAAGTTCGAGCAAACGGGATCAACAACGAATATTAAACAAACAGGGCGGCCACGTTCAAGAAGAAGCGATGAGAACATTCGAGAGTTCAAAAATAATCAAGGAAATAATGTAACTGTGAATTCAGCGGAATACGTCAAGATGTTGCACGACTTTTTGACGCCGCAGTTGGATGAATTTCCAGGGTACAACAGCAGGACCTGGATGCAACAAGATGAAACAACATGCCACACGTCAAATGTGAGTTTACCGGTAGTCAAAGAAATGTTTCCGAACAAATTGATTTCTCGCAGACGTGATATCCCATGGCCTCCGAGAAGCCCGGACCTAACACCATGCGATTTTTTCTTGTGGGTGACCTGAAAAGTCGAGTGTACCTTAATAAACCCATGACAATATCCCAATTAAAACAAAACATCCACGAGGAGATAGCCGCGATCCCCCGCAGCATGTATCAGCGAGTTTTCCAAAGTTTGCGTAGACGATTCCAGGAGTGCCAACAACGAAAAGGCGCACATTTGGACGATGTCATTTTTATAAAATAAATTTCATTAAATGATTATTACGTTACATAAATTACCAACAAAATAACATTTGTAGTTTTATTTATATTCATGTTTCAAATGAGCAAAAGTTTTTGGCCCACCCTTGGCGAACCCAACCCATGTAGGGTTGGGTTCGCCAACACCTTAAAAAATGAAGTGAAATATAATTCTAACAATGGTCTGGTTTCCAGTATAATCTTTACCTAGTTTGGGACTAGGTGGTGTCGTAGTCGCCAGTATTATTGTTATAAAAATATCTGTGCTACTGCTAAACTTACCCGTTTATTTTACAGGTAAGTCCCGGTAGTTCGAATGTCACAGCCAGGCTTAATTAGTCACTTGAAGCAACGTGCGACGTGATCCAAGGTAAGCTCACACAATCACAAGGGACTTGTCTCACATAAAATATAAGCAGAAAGCAGAAGAATATCAATGTATGCGCTTGTAGCCTCCGTGTCGTATCGCCTATAACTTGCATGACAATTTCACTGGAAATAAGTGTAATGTGGCAAGAGATGAATCGAACGAAAATTTCACGCGAGTCATAGGCGACTGATTAAAAAATAGACCCCCAGGTAATCCTATTTTCAAAGGGACATCGGTTCGACGAATCGAAGCGATAGTCTAAGTACATAGGATTGACCGTATTCATAAAAATTATCATCTGACACATCGAATGTCAAAATATGTATCAAATTATTGAAACTCAAAACGATATTGTGCACCGATAGCGAAAGTTTGTGGTTGAAATTAGGTTCTTTAATCTTTGTCGATTTCACAGTTCATTAAGAAGTCTTTAAATTCTGATACCGATAGATCAAGTAACGGCTTTTTTCATATAGGTAATATAATACACATGACGTGCCCGACTTTGGCCTTTATACATTGTTTTAAATTTGTGTGTTGTTTTATTAATAATACTTCATTTCTCTTTTCACTTCTGAGTCTCAAATTAGTTATAGTTATAGTTGTTAATATTCTATTACTTTTATGTAGGTAAATGTTAGTTTGTACCACCGACTAATTGTTTTAATCATAAATCCATCACTACTACACCAACATAAACAACGATACATACTCTATAATCCAACTTACTAATAATACAAGGCATTATGCCCACCATTTGTATGCTGTTTTTGTAAATTGTGTGCAATAAAGTATTAAATAATAATGTGTTGTGATCGCGAAAGTTTAAAAAAGACTACAAAATAATCAACATTTGAAAATTATTGATTGAGTAGATGTGTGTATAATCTTAATACACCCAAGTGTTTTAAGTTTAGTTTAAGTAAATTGAATGCTCCTTGGTACTTACATTATGTTAACGCACCCTTATTTTATTTAACGTCTAGTATAAATAAAATTAGTCCGGTTTATACATCTTTTTTGTGACGTCTTTTGTTTTCGGGCTCCGTAGAACAATCAAATAAACCACTTCGAGTTTGAACGAACCACCTCTATAAAACTTTTTAAACATTAGCAATTCATTACCATTATTATTTCAAAACTCATATCTCAAAAAAATACTTTATTCAGTGCGGCCGCATGGACCTTATTGACGCGTTACAAATTACAAAATGGCGCAGATTTGGGTAGGCCTATGTCCAGCAGTGGACTAATATAGGCTGATGATGATGATGAAATTACAAAATAAAACATTTGGTTTTTAAATAGCAGCAGTGGTGCATGTTATAAAAAAATCGGTAAGATATAATAATCAATAAATATCATGGAATCCAGTGATAGCCAAGACAGTGTACTCGGCGTGTAAACAAACCAAAGTGTGCTGATACAGTTACTGTAGTGTGCTGTCCCAGTATGAACCGACCTTAAATCTAATTATGAAGACCAAGTGAGGGTAGGCTGAAAAGACGCCTTCGCTTTGTTGCGGTTAACTTCAGCACGCTATGTGTGTCTGTGGCATCGTTGCTTTTAAACGAGTAGATCGATTTGAATGCAGTTTTTTTATTTCGAGAGACGGTTTTCTAGCAGTGGTGCATGTTATAACAATATCGGTAAGACGTTTACAAGTTATAGGGGATGAAAGTGGGGATGAAATAGCTTAGTGTCGGGGGTTAGTACAATTTTTAATATACAAACTTAAGCACTTTTAAAGTTAAAGACACTAGATACTGGCAGAGTGTTGTAAAACCAATAACAAGAGGCCTAGTAAATTAATATATACATAGGGGAATATATACTTATACTCAGTCTTTTATCGAATACTAACATTGTAATAGTTATCTGAACTACTACTGCGTATGCTGAGTGGTGACCACAGTAGGTCTACCATGAGTTTTCACAATCTATACTCGCTAGCGACTGTAGTTAACAAAATGTATAAAAACTTGTACAGCGCCTCTAGCGAATAGTTTGGTACTTACTAACATATGCAGTAAACTATACTGCAGCGACTGTAGTTTGGGCTTCATTTGCTTAGAATTTGGTACCTTATGTGACAGTTCTGACAGATATCATAGTAACGTACAATTACTAATGTACCTAGTAACGGCAGGCGATCGGCACGGCACGGAACGGCAGGATAGTGACAACTCATGGTAGGCACAGAACACTAAGTGGTGACCGATTAGTGCCATTTTTAGTGATTGATTTAATTTGATAATTATTGTCATATTATGTTGGCATAAATAATCGGGTTTTATCTTTATTCTTATTTATTATAGTTTAACTACCTTCTTTGATTGACTTCAATTCGTATTATGTTTACATTACTATTTACTACTTTTTGTTATTACTTTTTTGTTTGCTTTGATCTGGTTCACATCTTTTTGCACCTATGTATGTATTTTGTACATGTGGTAAACTTTTATTGGCCTCCTATTTCAAACTTTGTTTTTTCTCCATATATCCATGTAATGCGCGCTGTTGCTTTTCCTTTAAATAAATACTGATGTCTGAAACTTATCTGAAATTAAATTAAATTATCTTATGTTTAAACCATACCCACCCTATTAACAATGGATGCTTAGTGGAATTCAGATAAAGAAATGGTGTTGAACGTACACAAAGATCTACCATAATACTTACTATTTCATTTATAAGAGTATCCAATCTCTGTACATGCTTTGAATAATTTAACTCTTTTGTGCTACGAGCGACGTAGAGGGTTCTACGGAGCGCAAGTAAGTATAACATTGTTATATTAGATTGATAGTAAATAGCTAGGCTGGATCTATCTTGTTAACAAAGAATATAATTTCAATAATAAACAAGTTTAAATATAATTTGTATATTATTAATGAATTTGCGTTCGTGGACTATTCGAAGGCATTCGATAGCATTTCTCACGAATCGTTATTTCAAGCACTGACCAATCAAGGCATCGGATCCACGTACGTCAAGTTAATTATGAATATTTACCTTAAAAGTACAGCCGCCGTCAAGACACACACCACTGGTCCGTCTTTTCCAATAAGCAAAGGTGTCAAACAGGGAGACCCATTGTCCCCTAAATTATTTACAGCCACCCTTGAAGAAATCTTCAGAAGCTTGGCTGATCAGTGGATAGGAAAGGGAATTGTCGTTGGCGCAAACAGACTTACCAACCTTCGTTTCGCCGACGACATCGTTTTGTTCTCAACAACATCGCATCAACTACAACAGATGCTGGTAGACCTGAGCAACGCGAGCCTTTCAATCGGCTTATCAATGAATCAGTCAAAGACCAAGGTTATGACTAATAGCACCAAACATAAGATCTGCGCACAGGGTGGGGAGATTGCATACGTCGATGAATATATTTACCTCGGCCAGATAGCCTCTTTCCAGGCAAGACAAGAAAAAGAGATCATCCGTCGAACAGACAACGCCTGGAAAAGCTACTGGGCCATGAAGGAATTAATGAAGGGTAGCCTTCCAATTTGCCTCAAACGCAAACTCATGGACGTATGCATTCTTCCTATCTTAACTTATGGTGCACAAACCTGGTCTTTGACATCTCTTCAGCGCTCAAAGCTCGGAGTCTGCCAAAGGGCGATGGAGCGCAGTATTCTAGGTGTTAAATTAACAGATCGCATAAGAAACACCACACTGCGCTCCATGACAAAAATCGTCGATGCTGTCAATAAATCAGCTAAACTGAAGTGGGACTGGGCCGGACATGTGTGTCGCATGTCGGAAGAAATGTGGGCAAAGATAGCCACCGAGTGGGTCCCACATGCGGTACAACGACCGCGCGGCCGGCCCAGGCGCAGATGGCGGGATGAGCTGGACATGTACTGTGCTGACTGGTCGACCAACGCCTTGGACCGGGAAGTATGGAGAGAGGGAAGGGAGGCCTTTGCCCAGCAGTGGGATCCTACAGGCTGATTAGATTAGATTAGATTAATGAATTTAACGGATACTCGGAACGGATAGCAGCCCTTAAATTTAGACTAACCAAAAGTAAGGGTCAAGTCTACGCACCTACGTCAGCACATCAACGAAGACTTAGAGGAGTTTTACAATCTTTTGAAAAAAGCATGCTTTGAGAACGTTTGCCGTGGGGTGCCGGCAGTAGAATGTTACCCCTCCTCTCATGCCCGTGGATGCAGTAAGAGCCTGCTAAGGGGTTAACTCCGGAAGACGGGCAGCAGCGTCTTTCCGTGTATCAACATCCAGTACTGCACTCGCCAACTGGCCAAGGGAGGCCTGTGTTCAGTAGTGGACGTTTTACGGCTGAAATGATGATGCTTTGAGAACCATTGCACCTATAACGTTGTTCTAGGCGACTTAAATGCTAAAATAGAAACCAGATGGATAGCTAAAATAACAGAAAATTTAGTACAGTTCTTGAGTTTTGATGACCAAACAATATCATTGTTTAGTATCGTTATAAATGATATGATATTATATGTGATATTAACTAAGATGGGCGCCACCATAAAATGACGGATTACATTATTATCACATTTTTTCTAAATCAAATGAGTAGTAGTATTCTACTACTACTGTATTTAGTTTTAAGATGATTAAAACAAATTCAAGATGGTCGCCACCACAAAATGGCGGATTTCATATTTGCTTCAATACCCTTAATATGAGTATGAGCTGAAAGGGCTTGACGAGCTGAATACAGTTCATCATAAAAATCCTATTCAAGATGGCTACCACAAAATGGCGGATGTTAATTATGTTTTACCCTTTATATGGTTATCAAATGAAAGAGCTTAACTAGTTGAATACAGTAGATACATTATGTCATGAATAAAACATACATGTTAAATGGGAGCCACGTTCAATATTAAGAATGTCGTGATCGCCCATAAAAGAGAGATCTAAATGACTGATTTAATAGAATATTGCTGAATAGTTTGGATCAATTTAGGCTCGTGGTAAAATTTGGCTTTGTTTCACAACTGACAAGTTACTATTTTTATATTTGGAGCTATATTCTTAAATATGTTGTTAAAAACCTTGAGCTAAAATTGATACAAAAGTAAAATATATTCTTAGGTTTCACGCTATATGTTTGTACACAAATTTACTACCAAATTGTTTGTTGTTAAATTGCACAAATATTTGGCGGTGTCGACCCTTGAAGGCGTTTCAGAAGGTAAGAGGGGGTTCCGCGTTTGTCCGCCCGCCCTAGCTACCTGAACTTTCGTACCATGCCGCCAGCTTCAGTCGGTCGCGAACAATCCGCCCGGAGAGTCGCGCGCGCCCTCCGAAATCACATGGAAAACTTCGTGCTAAAAACCTTTTTTGTGATTGACTGGCAGTGAATGAGATTAATTGTGTCAACTAAAACGATGTTTTGTGGCTTAGTGACATCAGGTGGTTGATTATTTTCATAGGTATCACCGCCACGACAACTGGTAAGCATGGTCTTGCATGTTTAATTAAGTTCGCTAGTTTCATACACGTAACATTTATACTTTAAGACCTTGGTTAGTTTGTAAAGTCACTGTTAAAATCATAGGATGTCAAATTCAGAGTGGATTTTATAACAATGTAGTGAAAAAGCTGTTTTTAGGGTTCCGTACCTCAAAATGAAAAAAACATATAACTCTTATGGGACCACTTTGTTGTCCGTCTATCTGTCTGTCTGTTCGTCTGTCGGTCTGTCAAGACCGTGTAGAGGTCTCGTATCTCAAGAACGTGTAGAGGTATCGATTTGAAATTAAAACAATTTACTCAAATCTACAGCCTCTTTAATCTGTAAAAAAAACGAAATTCTATGTTGACTTGAAATCGTCGTATCTTTTACGACCGTTTATGCCGCAAAAAACGCATGTTTAGGCATTCTCAAAGGAATCAAAATTCATAGGGTACTTCCCGGAGAGCTAGAACTATGAAGTTTGGCAAGGTATAAATTGTCTTATACTGTAGATACAGAGAAAAACTATAAATTTGCAATGGAATCATATTTAAAAAAAAGTACAAAATCAATCGTAGAGGTTAAGCAACCCTACACGCGGCCATGAATTAGATGGGTGACCGAATGTTTTTGTGCATTTTTAAAACTTTTACGAAATCCGATCAGCTAATATAATAATTATTATGTTCCTACATACCTACATGTTTCCATACGTATAAACGTCTGAAAACCAGCGTTGCATACCGCTTCTGAGTGGTAAGCAGTATTATGCTAAGACGTCACCTTTTGGCTCACTCGTCATATGGGGCTTTACCCACATAATTCTTTTATTGGTTTGCTTCTTCTCGCCGTTTTATATTATTGTTAATTTTGATTTTGTTGTTTACCTGTGTCTTGTGTTCCAATAAATGTGTTTTGTTTCTTCTTCCTTAATATTGGCAAAAGCTTTATAAATATTCTGGCTCGCTTCATGCACCTGTCATAAGAAAAACACTTAACGTATTTCAACAAAAAAAATAGTTAAAGAAAGTTAAGCATGTCATGGACGTCATGGTTCTTTGTTACCCTTATCGTTATTTCTAGTTAAATGACAAAAACCATACAACATTAACCACGGTAGCTCAAAGCCTTCAAATATACATTTTATATCGTTTTGAGTTGAGTTTTTTAAGATGAGTTGCTTTTCAATATTCTCATGGGATGTCAAACATTTTCCAAAGATATGAAAGTCATTGAATCGAAAAGAAATATGGATTGTTCTTCTTTATTTGTACAAAGTTCGTGCGAAGTTTCGCATTCAAATCGGGCTAAAATTCACATATTTTTTTATTTCGTATCGTATTCATCGGCTTGCGTTTGACCTTGCCTGATGTTAAGCAATGATATGGTCTAGGATGGGACACGCTTGCCTAGAAAGTACCTGTTGATTTAAAGATACCCAAATTGTGCTTTTCAGGGAATACTGACTCCGGCAACGAATTTCAGATCTTTGCAGTACGCATTAAAAATGTGAAATCAAAGCGTTTCGTGCGAACGTATGGTATTTCTACCATGTATCTATGGCACCTTGGCCGGGTTTCCCTGGATGTACAAGTAAAATGGGGCTGGTGGAATTATATGGTGCAAATCGAAAGCACATTCTCCAAAATGTATCCTATAAAATACCGATAAGCTGGCCACCGTACGTCTATGTAACCGTGACACGAGTAATGTGTCATTGCCTATAATTCTTTTTGCACGCCTCTCTATCGACTCCAGAGCCTCTAGTTGATACTTGGCAAGGCCATCCCAAAGGTGGCAACAGTACTCCATACATGATCTAACTTGCGCTTTGTACAAGCAAAGTAGTTGTTCTGGCACGAAGTACCGTCGCATCTTAGAGAGGATACCAAGTTTTGTAGCGGCAACTTGCGCTTTTGACTCAATCGTAGGAGCCAAAATTCAGAGTCGACGAGAGGTTAACGCCAAGGAGTTCAAGTTCATTAGTCCTCGGTACAGACACATTTCGAAAGAGGGAGACACTTTAAACGGTATTTTTTTGGCAGAAAACAGACACGCCTGGGTTTGGCATTGAACTTGACCAGGTTGGCATCACTCCAGTCAGAAACGACCTCAAGAGACAAGTTCAAGCATTGCCTCTCTGAGTGACTGGATCTGTGGTCCACTGGTTCGAGCGTTGGATGTGTAGCTCTCTACAACTGTGACAGCACAGTTGAACGACAACAGCGTCTTCGTATCCAAAGATACCGGGCTTCAGGATCGTCGATTTGCAGCAGAAATAGTGTTGCAGAGAGCACTGACCCCTGGGAAACATCGGCATTAATTGCCATTTGATCTGATGAGCAACCGTCAACAACTACCCGAATCGATCGTTCCCGCAGAAAGTCCGAAATCCAAACACAAAGTCCAGTACGCAGGCCGAATGATGAAAGTTTGCTAATAAGGCTGTCATGCCAAACCCCGTCAAAGGCCTTCGAGATGTCAAGGGACACGCCGACCACCTCTCCGTATTTCTCGATGGCCTCACTCCAGATGTGCGTAGCATACGCTAGAAGATCCCCAGTGGAACGGTTTTGGCGAAAGCCGTATTGGCGGTCACTGAGGTCTGATTGTCCCAGCCGGAAATGCAAAAAATGTGTTATTGAAATGGTACACCATTTATTATGGCAATAGTATAGGAAAATAATATTTTATTAATGTTCCTAACCATACAAAGAAACCCTTATGGTGTGATTTTGTCTGTCTGTCTGCCTGTCACAGATGGATATCTTGAGGAATACACATGTCATTGACTTGAAATTAGAAAAAAAACGGAGCGGAAAGTGTCTCAAAGTTTTAAGTGCTGTTACTAGCCCATGTGGGCTTTATTTGCACATTAATAAACAGTTTCTAGTTTTGATTTATGTCATATATTTTAAGATTTGTTTACGAAAATTCTAAAAAAAGCCGTTCCCCCCTTTGCAAGAAGTTTGCAGAGATAAACACCTCATTTTTTTAGCTAACAGAAGTGTATGCAACCATTTAAGGAAAAATAAAACAACCTCATTATCATTATAATTAATTAGCATAGTTTTTAGAATCGCCGAAAGTTTAAAAAATCTACATAAGTTGTCAAGATTGTCCAACAAACATAAACCGCCTTTAACACAAATTATATTGTTTGATGGCACGGAACCCTCGGGCGAGAGTTGGACTCATATTGGCCGGTTATGTTATTATTATTATAAAACACGCTACAGTTCGTGAAATGCCACGGGCACAAGCTTGTTGTTGGTATAGTGAATGCCAGCCCAAGTTAGGTTCGCTCCAAAGTTTACTGAAATTTTGTAAATGGGTCAACTAAATGGCCACTTTTCGGTTTCCCTTTCCCCCTTTTGAAGTTTCCCCTTTTCTTCTGGTCACGTGGGACACACAGCGAATTGAATAGCAAATGAGAATTGAACAGAGCATTTTGGCCATAAAGAGGGTTCACAACCATGATAGTTCCAACGAGCTGTCCATCTCTTTCACTTCCAGCCGTAGGATATCCACTACTGGACAAAGGCCTCCCTCATTGATAACTTAGTACAGATAATGAGCGGACAACGCTTGGCAGACGGGTTGTCGAGAGCAGTACAGGATGTTAGTACACGGAAAGATGCTGCTGCCCATCTTCAGGGTGTATCCCTTGGTAGACTCTTACTGCATCCACGGGCATGAAAGGAGGGGTAATAATCTACTGCCGGCACCCTACGGCACAATGATAGTTTACCATTAATTAGACTATTCATCTTGTAAAATAGGAGGATCACTCACGTACATCATCATCATCATCATCATCATCACAGCCGTAGGACTGCTGTCCACGTCCACTAACTGGATATAGGCCTTCCTCATACATCTATAAGATCATGAGGGGATTTGCCATACTCACCACGCTTGGTAGGGTCGGCGAGCGCAGAATGGGATGTTGATAGGTACACGGAAAGACGCTACTGCCCATCTTCCGAAACTATCCCTTAGCAGATTCTTACTGCATTTACGGACAAGAGAGGAGAGGCAAAATTATGCTGCCGGCACCTCACCACCTCACGGCACTCACGTATAGTACCCGGCGATATATATTGCACATGGACCTATTAATTTTTATTTATTTTTACAAGCTTTTTAATGATCTATCTATACTAGAATTACACTAGTCACAGTCAAACCAGTTTTGGTTGCCAGTCAGTCTTCCGTTTGAAGTTTTTTAGTTTATTGTTGAGCTGATCTGTTGTTGAATGGGCTTTCCATTATATGTTATAAGTTTAGTTTAAGTATTTTGAAAATAGTTTGTTTTATAAGTACCTATTACCTCTTAACTTTTTTTTTATAAAAAAACTATACCTAATATTATTTCACACATTTTATGTTATTTTATTTTTTTATGTGTGACCAAAGGTCCTCAGCACCTGAAAACCAGCGTTAATCCTTATACAAGGTGGCCCATTCAAATCGGTCAGTATGGGAAAGTCTGAAACTGTAAGACATACGAAGATTTGTTATTAGGAACCATGTCACCGATTTCGATAAAAAGAAAAACTGCATTCATACAATTAAAAAAAAAGTGTACCCAACTGGGGAATCGAACCCGGTTGTTTTGAAAAAATAAACTTACACTATTTCTATTCAGATATCGTTTGTGTAGGTCTTAAGCAGTAAATATCTCTAAGAAACATAATGTCTAAAATGAATAAAATGCATTTTTTTCACATACTTTAATTTATCATAGTAGGTGTTCAAAGTGACCACCGTCTTTTTCAATACAATATTCAACACGTCTAGGTAACGATCTTACTATTGCATTTTGTATCTTCATGTGGTGAATCTGCGTTAAAGTTGACTCTATGGCTACTTTTAGTTCTTCAACGGTGTTATAGCTATTTTTGTACACTTCATCTTTAATGTAACCCCACAAAAAATAATCTAGAGGCGTTAAATCGGGCGACCTCGCCGGCCATTTGATCGGGCCGTTCGTACCAATCCACTTTCGCTGAAAGTTTTCATTTAAAAAGTCTTTTGCTATACGACTATTGTGAGCCGGTGCTCCATCCTGTTGAAAATAAAGTTGTTCTCTTATTTCTACTGCCATTTCTCCTACGGCCTCTAAAAGATCTTCTAAGATTGCAAGGTACTTGAATCTGTCCAAATGTCCATCATAAATTTTAAACATGAGTACCTTATTGTGAAGTAGGCCGACCCAGCAGTTAAATGAGAATCTAACTTGACGGCGTCCTTCGTGCACTCGTAAGGGATTTTCTCGACTCCAATAGTGATGATTCTTACGATTGTACATTCCGTTATTGGAAAATTGAGTTTCATCAGAAAATATTACGTAGTTTAAAAAATGTCTGTCTAGGCCCATTCTCTCTTTTATCCAATTGCAAAATTCAAGTCGTCTGATATCATCTCCTGCATGTAAGGCCTGCACCCAATGTCCATTCTTGTAGCACTTGTATTTGTGTTTCTTTAGGGTTCTTTGAATCTGTGTTCGTGAAATTTCAGGAATATCACGACTTGCATTACGGGTGGAGGCATCTGGTGTTCAAAATAGGTTAAAATGTTCATTTCCATGTTTTCATCACATTTTCTTGGTTTTACTTTAATTGGCTTTTTAAAACTTCCGTAAGTCTTCAAATTGTGCACAATTTTGATGAATATCTTACGGGTAGGTAAAATACGTGTCGGATATTTGATATGGTACCAATGTAGTGCACGGGAGCAATTTTTATCGTTTTTAAAGTAAGCTTCCAATAAATCAAAGTGCTCAGAATTTGTAAAACGCATTTTCCCAACCACACAGCGAACGACACAAAAATACCGAAGCATTGATTTTAATTTTCAGTTCCCGCCTAAACATTTGACACTCAAGTTTTTTTTTCTTTTTTTTTGTATCGCTATTCGGCCAGTCACACCGACACGTTCCATTTTCAAATGAGGTTTAACACGTCTCTGTATCTACAACATCTACATACTTACTTTAAGTGGGCTTTTCAATTGATTGTTAGTGTTTGATTAATAGAAGTAAGCAGTTGCAATAATAGATAATAATATTACTGTAGATAACAAAACTTCCTTAAACGTTTAATGCAATGCCAATGCCACATGATACATAACACGGTGTATGTAACAAGTAGAGAGGTACAAACAACCATAGAGATAGATTGCTGAATATTGTAACGGTGGTCACTTTGAACACCTACTATGATAAATTAAAGTATGTGAAAAAAATGCATTTTATTCATTTTAGACATTATGTTTCTTAGAGATATTTACTGCTTAAGACCTACACAAACGATATCTGAATAGAAATAGTGTAAGTTTATTTTTTCAAAACAACCGGGTTCGATTCCCCAGTTGGGTACACTTTTTTTTTAATTGTATGAATGCAGTTTTTCTTTTTATCGAAATCGGTGACATGGTTCCTAATAACAAATCTTCGTATGTCTTACAGTTTCAGACTTTCCCATACTGACCGATTTGAATGGGCCACCTTGTATATGTTATAAGGATTAGGTAACATTATGCTGAGGTAGGACCTTTTGGTCCACAAATTATACTTGTTTTGTTAGACCTAAATTTATACCTAACGTATGTACTGAGGACCAATAAATGATTTCTTTCTTTCTTTCTTTTCTGATAGTTTAATCTGCAACCAAACTAAATTATTCAGATCATGATCGGCACTGTGTTCACAATTCGTATATAAAACATCTATTCTCGGTTTACTACCGTACCTACTGTTCTTGAAATAGCGTTTTGATACAAGTCACTATGCCTATAGGTACCCACAATTTACAATGGAATAGTTTTATTCTGTGTGTCTTGCGCGAGTTTTAGATCGCCTGCCGTTACTACAGTAGGTAGTAATAGTATGTTACTATGACATCTGTCAGATTTGTAACTCATGGTACCAAATTCTTAGGCAAGTGAAGCACAAACTACAGTCGCTGTAGTGTAGTTTACTGGGCATTTTAGTACTTAACTATCCGCTAGAGGCGCTGTACAAGTTTTAATATTTTTTTAGAGCCGTTAAGTTTAAGAGAGGAGTGGTAACATTAAAATAAACCAAATATCACGTGTTTGTGTAGATTTTGAGTTATGAACGGAACAAAGCGCTTCCAAATGATTTGGGTAATACGAGTTTTAAAAAGACCATCTTCAATGACCTCATTATACGAATAACTTTTTCTGTTTTATTACTGTTTCCGCTCAATGTCATAAAGTGAAAAATAAGAGCGAGGAGTTCGCTCTAAGTTTTTACTTATTATGGATGTGAGGGCTCAATAACTCGGCTTCCTAAGATATAGAGTAGATACATAGATGATAAATACTCGATCCCATGATCAAAACTAATTGTTGTAAAACAAAGTCACCATCCTTTTTACCATATTGGCCCGGAACCCTAAAAAGGATCAATCAGAAAGTGTACTCTAATGACATGAGAAGCTCCTACTGTTAGAAGTTTAGAACTAGGCATGCATATGTATACCAATAGATGCAATAAAACAAATCAAAATACCGAGAAGTACGTTGTTTGTAAGGTTGTTTTACTTAGTTTATATAGGTAGTCAAGGCAGGTATAACGAGCAGCACGCAAGCGACAAAGGACACGTAATTGTAGCTATTAAAATAAATAACACTGAACATTTAGAAAAACTTTAGGAAACACATCGCTGAAATAATGCTTGATGTTTTAATCTATACTAATATTATATGAGTATAAAGCTGAAGAATCGGCAGTTAAGTACCTACTGTCAGTAAGGTTCGAATTGAAAACACAATTTCGGTGTTGGATAGCCCAATCGAAGAAAGCTTGTAGACTGTTATAACACCACGCTATGACCACTATGAGCGGAGCATCAATGAAAAATATTGAATTAGCGAGAAAAAAATAATGCTTTTGAGAGCTACCGTTGCGTGCGCTGCGTAAACAGTTGAAGTTGTGTTGTGGTTGTATAGCCACTCGTTTGGTTTCGCGCCGCGCCGATTATGCACCGCATTTGGTTCGCGTTTTGGCGCGAAATATGGAGTGCGCACCGCGTCGGCGCTAAGTGGATACTGGCTCGGTTTTTACAATGGAACGTATTGTGGTATATAAGTACTTATGTTCTATGGAAAGGGTTTGAATAAAGCTTGTCAGTACGTTAATTCATGTTAGTCTGTGTTCGGGATATACAGAGTAAAAATTACTTCAGCTGATAATGAGATTTTATTTTTAGTTCAAAATTTATTGCCATCTATCTACATTTTCTGCTGTATAAACATAGTTTGTAGTATAACGTTTCTGTAATCTGTGGTAGAACCTCACTGAAATAATAAAATAAGTAGGTGTCTTCAAACAAAATATTATTCTAATCGTAATTCTAAAACGCATTTTTTAAGCATATTTTTTTTTTTAAATTTTAATTTAATCGAATATTTTTTTTTCTTGGGTGACGTACAACTTATTTGTTATTGTCATTGTCAACAAAACCAGACAAGCGGTTAAGCCACTTCTAAAAATTAGGGATACGTCGTCAGCAAACAATACACATTTAGTATCAATACAATTTGGAAGGTCATTAATATATAATAAAAAAAATACAGCCAAGCACACTTCCTTGCGGTATTGAATTAATTATAGTTATCATGTCAGAAATCGTATGTACTAATTGGTCATATTCATTAAAATCCTCAATTTCAACTATTTGTTTACGATATTTTAGGTAGGATTGGAACCATTGAAAAGTCACATCTCTAATTCCGTACCCGTGTAACTTCTCAAGTAGTATTTTATGGTTTACTTTATCATAGGCCTTAGACATATCTAGAAAAAATCCTAATCCGTATTGCCTATCATTTAATATGTTATATATTTTTTGTACATAATAAACCGCCAAAGAAGTTAAACGGTTTTTGCGGAAGCCGAATAGGCAGTTGTTGAAAATGTCATATTTAAAAAAAAAAACATTCACTACGGTGACGCTTATAATCTATCGCTTTAAACTGATTTTACTTTATAGCGTAATTACCTTATTTAATTATTTCCAGACGTTTCGAGTGCCTTGCAGCCCTCGTGGTCACGGGTCAAGGGTTAAGTAATTACGCGCTTAAGTCCCGTTAATCAGTTTTAAAATTATGTCTACAGATCGCGAAAGTTTACACAGTATCTTACCTTTTAATTGGCAAATCCATAACTAATTTCTGAATATTACTTAGTTTCTGTAATCTGTGATATTACTGTGATATTACGTCCTTCACTCTACATTACGTGTCCGTACCATGTCAACTTTCCTCTTACTCGTATGTACGGCTTATTACCACGGAATCCACAAATTAATGATGTCCGCCTCCATGCAAAAAAAAAGGTAAGTAGGGTCTTTAAGCAAATTCGTATTTAAAAGTACCAGGCGACCATATTAATATATGTAGGTGGTTCAAAATTTTCTTTGAACCTTCTTATTAACCCTCCCTAATAAACACAACAATGAAACGGACTCATTCATAATCCTGACCATTCTGATCACACCAACCATCCACCCTAACCGCGGGGTTAAACTAATCATCATTATCGTCTATACAGACGATTCGGGTGACGCCTGTGGTTGCATTTTTCAAATGACTAGCAGTCCTTTCCTTGAGCGCAGTTTTGGCAAACGTGGATGTCCAACTAACTGCGTCACTGTAAATCCCCTAAAATAGATAGATAAACATCGAGAACCGGAAAATTATCTGTAGGTGTAATCTGTGTGTAAATCTTCCATAATCATAATCATTTGACCGATATGTCCGCCTAAGCGTCAACTTCAACGACTAGCGGCTCATCATCATCTCAGCCGTAGGAATTCCACCGCTGGACATAGGCCTACCTCTTGGATCTTCAAGAACTGAACATGAGGGGTTGATGCCATATTCACCACACTTGGCAGGCAGGTTAGCGAGCGCAGTGCGGGATGTCACACAGAAAGACTGCTGCCTGAGGTATCCCTTGGCGGATTCTTAGAGCATCCACGGGAAAGAGAGGAAGGGCAACATTCTACTGCCGGCACCCCACGGCAAGGCTATCCCCTGTTAACTTACAGACAGTGTTTATTAGTAGGTACATTAATTCCCTATGACCACAGCCTAACTAAGCAGACAAAGGGTTGTAAAAATACAATGTATTTCCAAATCTTTAACGACATGATCCTAAGCAAAGAAGGTTGAACCCACGTAGGATGAATGCTTTTTTAAAACGTTTTATTCCTCGTCCGCATCACTAGAACTGGGTGTAAAAAAACTCATTATAAGGGGAAACAAAAACCCAGTGCAAGGTTAAATTAAGGGCATAAAACTATACCTTGAGGGATTCCAGTGTCTACTATTACAATTATTCAAATTCTCATTGACATCATCACAAACGAGTTTTGATAACAATGACAATAAATTAGGCCAGGTGCGTGTCGGGTCACGTGCTATGTAGGGTTCAGTAGTTATTGTACATCTGTTTTAAACTTTCGCGTTCACAACACATTATTACTATATTGGATTATCGGGTATATATCGCATAATTACCTTTATTTTAATTAGTCTTCCCGCGGCCACGACCAGGTGCAATCCGGTCGAAACTTCGGGATTAAAATAAAGGCAATTACGCGATAAATACCCTATAATCCAACATAGTAATAACACAGAATATTTATAGATTTACTGTGATAATAACGTAGACTTGTTGTTAGAAGTTGGTGTATGTTCTACGTTAACCAAAACATATTAGCAGGAATTAATTGAGTTTTTGGCTTAAAGTGCCTATTCCGATATGTTTGCCGTATCACTTATTTGAGCGATAATTTCTCCCAAAAAAGCTAGCTTAACCACTTAAGATTTCCCAGTTTCAGTTATAGAAAAAGAATCATTAGAATACATTTATTATTGACGGAGTAACGTCGCTTATGAATATTAATTTATCTGATCAGAATAATTTATTCCCGTTCCCAGTTTCATTTCTTTTACGCTTGAACGCACAACAAAGAAACTTCAACATTCTGATTTCCTTTCGCTTGTCTTTTAGGATCACTCTCAGTAGATCCAGTCTGAATCTAGTGAAAGTTGTCCCTATAGAAACCTCTTACTAGGTCCAGTTTTTAGAATAGCAATAAATTATGGATCTAGTGAGAGTTTTTACTTGTTTGTACTCTCAGTAGATACAGTTTCGTTATTAATAAAAAAAGAATACTGCGATGCGATTATAACTTGAATCTACAAGTTTCATATCGATATTTTTGACCTAATGTCAAAATGAAAGATGTCAAAAATGACAAGTGACGGAATAAAAAAATAATAACAGATGAAGCTGCCAAACTTCAAATTGCCATAACTCGACAACTACCTCAGCCTAGACATTCCGTTTAGGGCTCATATGAAAGGCATTGATGTTACCTACTTTTTCGATGATTGCAGTCATACTTCAAATGGCCATAACTCGAAAACTACTTAGCCTATACATTCCGCGATCGACATTATTTCTTTCTATCTATTTTTTAATCAATTATTTTTGTAGTTGTATTGTGCTTGTGGTAAATAAATGCTTTTTCTTCTACTTATTTTGTCTATTATTGATGATCTGATGAACATAATTATAAAAAAGAACAGGATGGCATCTAGTTACAAAGGCTGAAGCCAAACTACTAAAAATTCCGACTCGTATACATTACGCGACTAACACAACTCCGAAAATTACGCACGTTGGCCCCAGCCAAATCCGCGGGTTTCCTCACGAAAACAGATAGGCAGAAATAATATGCATTTTGTTTCTTAAATTTATAAGAACTTAGAGTAAAAAAAATCAGCGTTAAACATTATGATTTTATCTGTAGGTATTATTAACCGACTTCAAAAAAAGAAGGAGGTTCTCAAGTCATCTGAATGTTTAGTAACAAACTTAAGAACTCCGTCTTTATAAACCGATTTGGAAATTAATTTTGAGTTTGAATAGAAAGACTTTCAATTTGGTCTAATATTTATCAAAACTAAGTTATGATAGTAGGATCCATGAGGAATCGAGGGAACTTCTCAAATATTGTCGGTAAATCGCGGTTTTGGCATATTTGTGGCATATATGTGGCGCAGCGGGCGAAGGTCCGCCTGCTACGCAAGAGGTTGCGGGTTCGAATCCCGCCTCGGAACAAATGTCTGTATGACCTGCAGATATTTGTTCAGGGTGTTCTGGATGTTTTCTATATATAATAAAAAATATCTATCTATGTAGTATATTGTATTAAGTATATCAGTCATCTAGTACCCATAACACAAGCTCTGCTTAGCTTGGGGCTAGGTGATGCTGTGTGAATTGTCCAGCATTATTTATTTATTTATTTATTTATTTAGCTCAAGGTCAAGCGTTTACATTCATGAAGAAGACCACAGAATAGTTATCGAAACTTTTCAGTATTACAAAATCACGGGTGACATCGAAAGATTAGAGCTTAGTTATAAGTTTGACGAGCTCTATGGCGCAGCGGGCGGAGATTCCCGCCTCAGGACATAATGTCTGTACGATCTGCAGATATTAACATTTGTTTTGGGTGTTCTGGATCTTTCTCTATATATATGTAAGTAATTTATCTATGTAGTATAATGTATGAAGTACATATATCAGTCATCTAGTACACATAACACAAGCTCTGCATAATTGGGGCTAGATGATGCTGTGTGGATTGTCCAATATTATTTATTAATTTGTATTTTATTTATTTAATATATCTTCAACTCATCGTTCTAACCTACATCATCATCATCATCATTATAAGCGTCATTGGAATTCAATAATTGTAATACTGGTCCCTCAAGGCATTGTTATAAGCACTAAATTTAAACTTGCGGATGGGTTTTATGTTTATCTTAGTAATTTTTGCTTGCTTTTAAACCCAGTTCTGATGCTGGGTCATATAGTGGTTGCGGTATTTTTCAGCAAAATTCTATATTTTATCATTGAAAACGTAAAAAAGAAAAACATATTATTATTTTATTATTGCCTCGAAGTGTAGCTACCTACGTCTTATGCTTTATTAAGCATAATTTAAGTTCATTTTAAGGTTTTACTGTTGGGTACAATGAAGTGTTAATTTATTCATTCAGTTATTTTTGTACCACGTTCTTTGTATTAAGTACCCAGTGCTTAAAAATATAGCTGCGCTAAATATACATTTAGCACGCATGGCAACCCCCTGCCCTGTGAAAGGATATTGATATGGAAACAGAAAACTAATTGAGCTCAAGTTAATAAAACATTTCTCTGATATTAAAACCGATATTCTGTTCGAAGCTTTGTTTCTATTATTTACTAGCTGACCCGGCAAACTTCGTACCGCCCAGAATCAACAACCTACTACCACATCTTCTAACTACAGTAGTTATATAAAACATTTACTAACAACTACTACTTCTGCTACACTACTATTACTTCTACTCCACCACTACTCTCCTACTACTACTCCTCCATCACTACTCAACTACTACCCCACAAATACTCTACTTCTACACTACTCTACTAATACTATTCTTCTACCCTACTTCTACCCCACTACTACGCTACAACTACTCAGCTACTACATTACAACCTGCTCTACTACTACCCTACATATACTCCACTACTACTACCTAATTTTACCAAAAAAATATAATCAGTTAAGTTTTGTCACTGTAATATTAAAAATTGAAAAGATATCATTTAAAATAAATTAATAAGAAAGGCAGGAAACTGTCCCTTTGAGATAGGCCAATTTTAATAATAAAATAAAAACTATGTGTAATAATAAAATGAAAAGAATGTTGTGGTACGCTATCATTAAACAAAATCGTATTAATATAAAGTCTCGGGCGCCAGATAGCTACCTAAAAAAACTATATTATTAAGATAATTAATTACCTGGAATAAATAAGTCGCATCGTTGGACTTTTAATCTGAGGACGGGGGATATAAAATCATCATTTCAGCCATAAAACGTCCACTGATGAACACAAGCCTCCCTCATGGATCTCCATGAGGGGTAGTTGCCATTCTCACCACGCTTGGCAGGCGGGTATGGGATGTTGATACACGGATAGACGCTGCTGCCCATCTTCCGGAGGTGTCCTTTAGCAGGCTCTTACTGCATCCACGGGTAGGAGAGGAGGGGTAACATTCTACTGCCGGCACCCCACGGCAGGATATAAAATAATATATGGAAATTCGGGAAAGATGTATTTTTACTTTCTAAACTTTGGGTGTATAATTTATATCCGTGGAATATGGTTAGTTAATCTTATAAGCCTAAAGTATGAGCTTATGCTCTTTATCCAAATATAGTTTATAGAAATTTAGTAATAATTTTTACACTATGCTATTCTGTTGTTACTGCATCAATTTAAACGCATAACTTAAAATAAAAAGGTCTTATAAATACCTGTTTTAATGAATTAAACCCTTTAAAAATAATCCTTGGCAGCGGGCGGTTCTAACAAGGCTTTCATGTTTCATCTTGAAGTTAAATTTCGTAAAAATCCAATAAGTAAATGGGGGGAAATCTAAACCGTGGCAAATGGAAAACGGTGGACAAGCGAACTGTCCGAAAAGAAAAGTTAAATTGCGAGAAGCAAAATAAAAGCTTGAAAGAAAAGAAAAGAATTGAAAAGAAAAGCGCTCTTGTTTGCAATTGCAATTTACAACCTCCAAACTTCCATCTATTCTCTCAACTAATACGGTTAGACTTACCGCTTTTCAATTAAATAAAATCCAATCCAACCAGCAAATGTGTTTTGATTTTGACATATTTAAACTTTCAAATAGGAATCCTGTAACAAATAATGAAAAGTTATCAGATATTTTTTTCTAACAAAACATTGTTCGATATGCGAGCACATGTTTGTTCCGAAACTTACCAATACTGAAGAAATATATTTAGCAACAGCCTAATTAGGCGTTATAAGCTAACGTTTGCAATCCAACTGCAATAAAAGCCATGATCCAACGTGGATCTTTTAGGATTTTTAATAAAAATAAAATTCAGACCAGAAATTATCTAAATATGCCGCTCCCTAAAATATGCCGTGGGGTGCCGGCAGTAGAATGTAACCCCTCCTCTCATGCCCGTGGATGCAGTAAGAGCCTGCTTAGGGATACCTCCGGAAGATGGGCAGCAGAGTCTTTCCTTGTATTAACATCCCGTACTGCGCTCGCCAACCCGCCTGCCAAGCGTGGTGAGTATGGCAACTACCCCTCATGGAGATCCATGAAGGAGGCCTGTGTTCAGTAGTGGACGTTTTACGGCTGGAATGATGATGATGATGAAAATATGCCGTCCTAAGCTCCAGCCTACTCAGCCTATTGGTAAATCCGGCTCTGGTCTAAGCCAACTATCAAATGTTTGAATGGCAGGAATAGTTTGTATTGGAGAATAAAATGAATTCTTTTAGTATATTTCCCGCAATTTTTCCCTATTTTCTCAACGTTTAAACCTTCCCTAAGCTTCCACAAATATTAGGACTAAAATAAGCCAAATCAGTAAAGCCGTTCTCAAGTTATAGCGTGAATAGGAGAAAAAGGGGTTAATTTTGAGGGTTCCGGACCAAAATGGTAAAAACGAAACTTATGGTGTGACTTTGTCTGTCTGTCACAGATGGATATGTTATGAACTATTGATGCGATCGACATGAAATTTAAAATGTTTAAAGGTTATGTTTTTGCAATAATAAAGCATACATAAAAACGTTGAAAAATATTCTTATGATATTATGATTATGAGGCAAGGGGATTTCAAAAATTTTAAGTAAAGTTGCTAGGTCGTGTGGGGTATCATATGAAAGGGCTTCATTTACACATTATTAAACAGTTTTTAGTTTTTTTAAGCGGTAGTTTTCGACTTATTCAGAAAAATATACCGTTCTGGGTTTATCTCCGCAAACTTCGGATATAAGGGCCCCCCTAGATAAACACTTAGATAAACACCTAAAACTTTTAGAGCTAATAAAAGTCTATGTAAAGATTATAGGAAAATTATAACGAACTCTCTAGTTTGCATAGTTTTTTTTAAATCATCGAAAGTGCAAACAATCTTCATTAGTTCCGCTATCAGACAAGAGATGGCACTGTCAAGGTTCTACAACAAATATAAAGCGCCTTTGCCTTTGCGCCTCATATATTATATTATGTAATATATAGTGAGATGGCACGGAACCATCGATGCGCGAGTCCGACTCGCTATTTCATTATATTTAAGTCGCTTATTATATTTAATAAATTGTAGAATGATACCCCTCCTTTCATGCCCATGGATGCAGTAAGAGCCTGCTAAGGGATATTTCCGGAAGATGGGCAGCAGCGTCTATCCGCGTATCAACATCCCATAATGCGCTCACCAACCCGCCTGCCAAGCGTGGTGAGAATGGCAACTACCCCTCATGGAGATCCATGAGGGAGGCCTGTGTTCATCAATGGACGTTTTATGGCTGAAATGATTATATTTATAGATTGAATTTTAATAAGGGAAATATTTAGTAAAGATGTGGTTTAAAATTTTATTCATTCAAACTTAGTCAATACAATAAAATAAGTACTGTTTTTTTACACGGTGACATATTTTTTTGCAACTTCACAACGTGAACACGACACTTCACACTTGTTGTGGAGTGCCGGCAGTAGAGTGATGCCTCTTCTCTCTTGCCCGTGCATGCAGAAACAATCAGCCAAGGGATTCCTCCGGAAGATAGGCAGCAGTCTTTCCGTGTATCAACATCCAGTACCGCGCTCGCCAACCCGCCTGCCAAGCGTGGTGAGTATGGCATAAACCTCTCATGGAGATATTCAGATGAGGAAGGCTATTGTTTAGTAGTGGATGCCCTGTGGCTGGGATGATGATGATACCTACGTACTTATGAAAGATAACTAATATATAGTGGACTGCGTTTACTAAATAATAAAACCGGACGGACAGTGCGAGCTGGGCTCGCCCACCGAGGGTCTATAATTGATCAGAAATTTATGATGTAGGTAAGCAACGCTTGGCTCGCCTACATCTTAAAGTTCTGTGTTGCTTTAGTTAGTAGTAATCTAACGAAACCCTTTCATAGGAAACCCAACTTATCAAGACTAACTCAAACTTCAAAAGTTGGACCATCGGTGTTTGCAGAAAATCCTATTTTTTAATCAATTAAACATACAGTACAGCTATTAGATTTCTTTTTCTTCTTTCGTTTTGTCCTGCGAATCAGTCGGCTTTTAGATCAATTACTGAGCCACGGAGGCAGTCACAGAGTTTAAAGCTCTGTTCTTTAAAAACCTCCATCGATATATGTACCTTCTACCATAATGACCAATTTAGTACACCACTTTTGGACATTTTAAGTACCCACTATTAGTAGTTCACACACGCGACCAGATGTTGTCATGTGGAATATGACCTATTAATTTACTCGCTTTAATTATACGTTTCAAACAAAGGACATTGATTTTGTTATAGCAACACCAGCAACTTTGGTATTTCGCCATGTACAAACATAAACCTAACGAAAAACTCGTAAACTTTTGCAAAAAGTTGGACTTTATTTACTTCTTCTTAGGACATAGGCTAAGATAGATATTTCATACAGTGCAAGTTTTAAAAAGTGATTTCTGGAAAATCCGTTTAAAGGTTGAAAAATTTTCAACCTTTAAACGGATTTTCCAGAAATCACTTTTTAAAACTTGATGAACATGATTATGATCTGAACTTTAATATTTTCAATGAAAATATTAAAGTTCAGATCATAATCATCTGAGCCGTAGGACGTCCACTGCTAGAGGCTTTGCCCAGCACCTATGCCATTCTCTCAGGCTAGTCAGCTATAAGTCAAAGGAAAGAACAAGTCAATACGTCTGAAGCAGACTACGCCACGGGTTTCCGAAGTTTTCTTTCACCAATAAAGCACGTGTTAATGACTTGACTTGATCTGACTTGATAAAATAATGTGCACATTACTTTATCAAGTCAGAAACATCCATTGGTGAACGGCCGGCCCCACGATCTTCGGATTGAAAGTCAGTAGTACATACCACACGACTCCAAGCCGTGCTTACTTTGAAGATACAGGATGTTGTGAAGTGTCCAGCATTAATTTAACAAGTAGCCTTTATTTTTAAGCGTGATTAACCCAATCAGAATTTTATACAAGACTGCCTTTTACTTGCATTTATGAAATGCGTCAATTAGTTATTATAGTCTTGTATTTTTTTTTTCAATAATAATAATAATAATTTATGAATATGTATGAAAATATGTCAATCACCCGCTTATTAGTAAGGGGGTAATGATTTTATCATCATCTCAGCCGTAGGACTGCTGTCCACTGCTGGACATAGGCCTACCTTATGAATCTTCAAATACCGGTCATGAGGGGTTGTTGCCATGCTCACCACGCTTGGTATGCGGGTTGGCGAGCGCAGTCATGTACGCTGCTGCCCATCTTCCAGAGCCATCCCTTTGTAGATTCTAACTGCATCCAGAGAGAAGAGGCAACATTCTGCCGGTATCCCACGACATATTTATCAAAAACTATTCAAAACAAATATATGAGAATGTTAGTTTTGCCCATTCGCCGCGCGTCTTTGGAAACGTGAGATGAAAATGTATGAACTACATCGTGTTGTCTGGGGAAACAACGCACTGAGACTTAAATCTGGTTTATGATTCAACTCGTTAAACTCACAGCTGAGTGCAGACCGCTCTAAAAATAAGACAACAATAAAAGTGACGTATGAACGAGTTAACCAGTTACGTATTTCGCGACAGGTTTGCAATCTAAACGTAAACGTAAATCTCGCAATCGTCGCTGTCAAAAGTCAATTTTGTATTAGTTAACATAACAGCAAGGAGTTTGAACTAAAAAAATCGGCCAAGTGCGAGTCGGACTCAGTCACTTTTATAAGTACTACTTTTCTTGAAAACTATCGGTACATACCGATGTAGTATGTTGGGTATATGCAAAAATTACGGACAGATTCAAATTTTCGGTGTTAGTCTTGGACAATGATTGCAATGGTTTCTCATATGAACGAAATTATTTTCGTTGTTTTGAATATCCTGAAAAGATGGTATGACTTGTCTAATAGTCTGTCTCAATTCTCGAGGCAATGTTAAAACAGTGGCCTGCGATATCAATTATTGTGGACGACATTATTCAAATGCGAGTCTTTTTAAAAAATACTTTCGCACCATTTTGTTTTCTGGGTTTAGTATCTAACATTATATGAGCATTCAGAGCTCAAGGAATGAAAAAAAACAGCCTCACGAGCGACACGGGGTGAGTGCCAATTGTTTGTCCACCACGTCGCCTTCTCCTTTTTCTCAGAATTATTATCCATTTCGCCATCATAGCGCATTTTTGAAAGTTGTAGTACATTCACCACCTTCTTCATTATCACTACCACACCTAATACCGTAAAAATATTATATAGCTCAGTATACGACGATATTATTTCATCATTTTACTATTCCATTTTCAGTCCATTTTACTATTTAATTAAATAAGAAAAAACAAAATCATAGATAAAACACATGTTACAAAATAAATCTAAATTAAAGAATTCTACTCGGTTTTACTTACGCCGTTAGTCGCGTGGAGTCTTTCAGAACCCGTACGCACAAAACATGTCTGTATCTCACGGATCTTTTGCGTGAACGGATATCACGGATCTTATGCAAAGTAAGCGGCGATATGCGGCAAATGTGTAATCCAAGTAAGGAGGGTACTTATAATATTGAGTCGCTGGATTAGTTTAATTGGTTAAATTTAACATTTTATTAACACCTGGGCTTTTAAAGGCCCCACGCGACCGACGGAGGGTTTAATGTAACAAAGAACCCAACCGCAAGTTACAATTTAGGGCATTTAGGGCTACCTACATTATTTATTTTTCGTCCTTTTGTATGTAATTTAACAAAAATAAATATCACACGTACAAACCAAGGAAAGTGCGTGCATCATTACTTAATGAAGTTGTATTAGACAGCCTGTATACGAGTGTAACACACATAAGCAAGGCGATTCTCCAGACGGTGTCTCGAAGCGCGTCGCATAGAAGTAGATGAGGTAGTTGTAAATATGCTCGATACAGTTCCTCACTCGATATTGTCTCACAGTAGTATTGATTCTTCGTGTATTGTATTCGTATATTGATATATGTACCTACTTTTAGTGTTATTTTTAGTGACTATCTACTGTCCTTAGTGTTAGACGCAGTGCCGGTTTTAGCACTACCAGCGCCCTGGGCGAGATTTATACGGCGCCCCCTAAATGCAATTCAAACCCATATGAAATAAAACCGGGCCAGAGCGAGTCGGACTCGCGCACCGAGGGTTCCGTGCCATCATACAATATTATATATGACAAAGGCGGTTTTATATTTGTAGGAGAACCTTGACAGCGCCATCTCTGGTCTGATAGCGGAACTTATGTAGATTTTTTACACTTTCGATGATTTTTAAAAAAGTATGCTATGTAGAGAGATTGCAGTAAATTTCCTCTAATCTTTACATACACTTCTAATAGCAATAAAAGTTTCAGAGGTTTATCTCCGCAAACTTCGGAGTTAAGAGGGGGGAACGCTATTTTTTTCAACATTTTTGTAAATAACTCAAAAACTATACAACTTAAAGGAAAACTAGAAACTGTTTATCAATGTGCAAATAAATACCTTTCATATGATATCCCACATCACCTAGTAACTTTCCAAAAATTTTGAAAACGCCCCTTCCTTTTGTCTAAAAAACTATGCAAATTAGGGAGTTCGCTATAATCTTCCTATAAAGTTTACATACACTTCTATTAGCTATAAAAGTATCAAGGGTTTATCTCTGCAAACTTCGGAGATAAGGGGGGGGGGGGACGGTCGTTTTTTCAACATTTTTGTAAATAACTCAAAAACAATACGGTTTAAAGGAAAACTAAAAACTGTTTATTAATGTACAAATAAATACCTTTCATATGATACCCCACATTACCTATTTACTTTACAAAATTTTTGAAAACTTCCCTTCCACCCCCCTTGTCTAAAAAACTATGCAAATTAGAGAGTTCGTTACAATTTTCCTATAAAGTTTACATACACTTCTATTAGCTATAAAAGTATCACGGGTTTATCTCTGCAAACTCCGGAGATAAGAGGGGGAAAACGGTCAATTTTTCAACATTTTTGTAAATAACTCAAAAACAATACGTTTTAAAGGAAAACTAAATACTGTTTATTAATGTGCAAATGAATACCTTTCATATGATACCCCATATCACCTATTAACTTCACAAAATTTTTGAAAACCCCCCCTCCGCCCCCCTTGTCTAAAAAACTACGCAAATTAGAGAGTTCGCTATAATTTTCCAATAAAGTTTACATACACTTCTATTAGCTATAAAAGTATCACGGGTTTATCTCTGCAAACTTCGGAGATAAGGGGGGGGGGGGGGAACGGTCGGTTTTTCAACATTTTTGTAAATAACTCAAAAACGATAGGGTTTAAAGGAAAACTAAAAACTGTTTATTGATCTGCAAATTAATACCTTTCATATGATACCACACACGGTCTAGTAACTTCACTTAAAAATTTTGAGATCCCCTATCCGCCCCCCTGCAATCAAAATAAGAATATTTTTTAACATTTTCATATTAGTAAAAAAGTGTTGTCTTTTACCATTTTAAATTTCAAGTAGATAGCATCAGTAGTTCTCGAGATATCCACTTGTGACAGACAGACAGACAGAGTGATTCTATAAGGGTTCCTTTTTACCATTTTGGTCCGGAACCCTAAAAAGGAAAAAGATATAATGAAATTACCATTTATTAAAAGAAATAACCATTTATTAAAAAAAACTAATAAAATTTTACTTTTCTAGCCTTTCTGTCGGCGAACTCTTTTATTATTTTATCGAAATCGAGGTTTTCAGCAATTTCATTCTCGATTGACAAAGTTGCCAAGTTTGTCAATCGGGATTGCGATAAGTGTTGTCGATCGCAGATAGGTTTTTATCAGTTTAAGCTTAGAAAAACTTCTCTCCCCACTAGCAACCGTTACAGGTATAGTTAATAATATGCGCATTGCTATCCATTAATTTGGATACAGTTCTTGTAAGTTGCGATCTTTGATAAAATTTAAAACAAAAACAGGGGTAGCCACATTCTGATCAGGCAAAAAAGATTTCAGACTTATGAGTTCATCACACTACATACACCCATCTTTATCTGATTTAGAGTCTACAGTCAATTTAAATTGGAGATCACCACAGAGTTTGACAAGGTCAGGTTTTTCCGGAATCTGTTTTATATTGTACAAAAAAGACCAATATTTAGAGTACTCATTTAACTGTTCAAATCTTTCATTGACTGAGATATAAAGGGGCGCCTGCGGCGCCCCTTTATATCCGGCGCCCTACCCTAACGCCGTTACTGGTTAGACGTACCTACGTATAGATTTAAGACATGAGGGCCCGATACGCTTAGGACAAGCCCAAAATGGCTTTTTGGTTGTGTTTTAGTTTTAGAAGTATTGTAATTTTCTTGAAATAACTAAATAATAATAATAACATTATTTAATTACAGTAACCATGATGCTGATGATGATGTGTAGGATGATAATAAGTGGGTAGGGATATATTATCTTAGCCATCTTTCGATGTTGACACCCGTGAATTTTGTAATATTGAAGAGTTTTGATAAACCATACGAAGTGGTCTTCTTCATCAGTTCCATTTCCCCAAATCAAACATTATGAATGCAAAAAATAAGTCCAAAACAAGCTTGTAAAGCTCAGTCATTTCATATCATTCTTATGGGATTTGATTTGGATTTTTTAAAGGCAAATAAATGCAAATAAAAATGTTTGCAAAATGTCAACCCAATGGCGAATGGTACACGCTCGATATGTATCTTTTTTTTTTTTTTTTTTATTGTTATTTATTCAGGACAACAAACAATTACACTCAAGTATTACTAAAGTATCGCGATATTTGGATCGTAATCCAGGATCACGATATTTATCGAGTGTGGTGTACAGCGAATGGCGTATCACGATACGTGATACGCTATACTACACACTTGATAAATATCTTGATCCTGGATTACGATCCAAATATCGCGATGCATATCGAGCGTGTAGCATTCGCCATTCAGATGTCAGTAGGTGGTCCTTATTTAGTCTTTCACCCGGACAAACTAACTTTGCCATTAGACAAATTGAGTGGGTGTTTCCATTCAAAATAGCTAGATATTTTTAAAAGATAAAAATAAAAATAGAAACAAGTATATTTTATAACCAAGTTTAAAGTACACACAAACAATTCGTAGGTAATTCAAATTATTGCTAATGATGTGCAAATCCTTTATATAGGGTACTCGTAGGATACATAATATCAAGGAATTGTGATTTCAGGAGAATTTTAATTAACTGAATTTATAAAATGATACGAATGTATTTTGTTTTCAACTGAGAACTCATCAATATTACGTTTCATTAATGAATAATTGATTGAAGCGTGGCCTTGTGAAAATACATTTTATTATCGTTTCATAAGTAACAATATCCGGCGGATTTGTCCAGGTTTTATATTTTTTTCTTTTTACCATAAATAGCTATCTGCAAGTAAAATTTTCGTCAAAATCGGCCCAGCTGTTTGGAGTTTAGGCGGAACAAACAGATAGTCGGACAGACGGACAAAAAAGCAAAAATAGTTTTTTGTATGATCTTTAATATGACTTTAGTAAAAAGCTGTCACTTTGACAATGCCGACTGCATTGTCACTTATATTTATATTTTATTTATTTGTATCGATATTGATTTACTAGACAAACTTTCTAAGTTACTCGTCGTATAAAGGTTACGCTACAGAATAAATTATGGAAGAGAGTGGGGACTCTCTCTCTTATACTAGTTGTGTTGCTGGATGCACAATACCTATAAACATTATAATACAATGTATGTGTACATGTACTGTGGGGGATTAGGGGTCCAACTAACACCTATCGGGCCCTAAGTCACCTGCACGTGGTATCACCTGCATGTGGTATCACCTGCCAACCAGCGAACGAAAGTCTGACGCAAAACTCATCACGACGCACTTGTCATCGCGTCGTTTTATGGCTAATAACCCCATTTCGGTATGAGCCACGCTATTAAGCCGCGGCCCTCAGTCCCCAGCAGCCCCGCTATTCCGAGTTCTGGCAGTGACTCTGGTTCCGGTTGGGCAGAGGTACTAAGAATCACTAGAAGAGTCCCAACTGCCATAACCCAACGACTCTGACCCTGGCGTGTTACAACGTCAGGACGTTGCGCACGGATGACCGTTTTTTTAGAGTTTAAGCAGGAAACCAACACGATTAAGTGAGATATTATAAGTCTTTGTGAGGTTCGCCGAAAAGGCGAGGAACAACAAACTAAATTCTGGCCGCCTCCTATACTACCGGGGCCATGAAGATTCCTCCTATGGAGGCGTCGGGTTCCTTATATATAATAAAATTGCTTCAGCCGTTCTAAAAGTCACCTGAATCTCCACTCGTGTCTGTTTCGCTGTTTTGAAACTGAACAAACGATATTCTTTGAAAATAATTCAAGCAAAAAGCATTCGGCAGCGTCGAGCACTGGGCCGTATTTAACGCTTATTTATTATTTTTTCCTGAATCGTGGGGTGCTGTGGGGTGCCGGCTGTAGAATGTTACACCTTCGCTCATGCCCTTGGCAGTAGGGCCTGACTGAAAACCAGCGCTTCCAAGCATTCCTTATGTGTGGGAGCATAATGCTGAGTCAGGCCCCTTTGGACTCACACAACTATGTGAACTGGTTTGTTCATTAGGTCCCTTCTTGAAATAGTATTCATACTGTTTTGACCCGCTGAGTTAGCTGTTTACCATCTATTTGTCACTACCTATGTCGCAGAATATATAACTGGGTAGGTACTCCTAGACTAAAATTAGAAATAAGTCAGTGTTTTTACTATAGTTATTTTTAAGTTTACTGTGTGTGTCCAATAAAAGTATTTCTTCTCCTTCTTCTTCTTCTTGGCAGTAAGAGCCTGCTGAAGATAAAGAAGATCTCCGGAAGATAGGCAGCAGCGTCTTTTCATGTATCAACATCCCGAACTGAACTCGCCAACCCGCTTGCAAAAAGATGTAAGTATGGAAACTACAACTCATGGAGATCCATGAGATACTTAGCACTTACGTATATTCTCTACCAGAAGACTATAATTAATACCCGATTAGAAAATATTACATTTATATATTATATTTATTTATTTTACTTTAACTAGAACGATATATGTACCAATTATACTAATTAAAGGCATAATTACATTTCCTTACATGTGACGACCTTCATGAATTTAGACCTAATACCAAGAATCCTTGTCACTGGACACCACGCTTGCGTCACTCGTCGCCGGATTCTATGTACCTACTTTAGTTTACGCCAAAAATAACCTGTTAAGGCTATGGAGAAAATGCGATGTATTCGTAGAATCGACGTAGAGCTTTAAATGCAGCACGCTCTACGCGACGTAGTGGTTCTACGAATCGTAGAGGCTCTACGCATACTACTACTAGCGAGTACTAGTTACTAATATTCAAAGGGGTTTTGAGTAAAACAAACTCGGCCGTTTTGGCCGAGTAATATGTTTCTTGTTTTTTTTATTTAGCGTTAGTCCTTATTTTTAAATATTAACACTATGATGTTGTAGCTGTTCTTTTGATCCACAAACTTGACTTTTTTGCATGTGCACATACTGTGGATTAATAAATGTTTTTTTTCTTTCTTACCCCCCACTTTCTATCCGTGTTAATTTTAATGAAAATCACTGAATCCTGAAGTGTCGTAGAACAAAAATTTTTGACACAATTAATTGGCTTTCTTTACTTTCAACATTTAAATACAAAATACGTAACACAGTATTTAACTAGCTATTGATATTAACGGTAGATATGGCCAGGTGCGTGTCGAGCCACGCGCTATGTATTGTTCCGTAGTTAACCTGTTCTTAGAAGTTGGTGCATGTTTTTTTTTACGTTTACCAGAACATATTAACAAGAATTAATTGAGTTTTCGGTTTAAAGTACTCCGGTATGTTTGTGAAACAGCATCACTTATTTGAGCGAATATTTCTCCGAAACTAAAAAAGTTAGCCTGACCCTTACAGTTGTCCTAGGAAACCTAGAAAGTTCGTGGTTCAAACTACATTCATGAATTTTTCAAATTTGTAAAGCTAGCAGTAAAGAGATTAGAGGGAGGAATATTTCGCAAACGGAATCCTAAGGCTAAAAATAGTTTTCGCAACCCGTATATGGTTTTAAACTACTATACCTTTTCTTTAATATCTTTTCTACGATACCACACGATGGGAAATACAAGAAAAAAAAAATCATCCCCACCTTTCGTGTATGGGAGGTACCCCAAAGAGCTTTACTTACATATTATATACAAAAGAACCGTAATGCTGTTGGCCAATTACAAGTTTTCATAGATAGGTTATACATATAAATAAATTATAAGTAAAACAAAATTAACAAACAAGATTTTATATCACATAAATTGTGGAAAGACTTGTCTTTTTTAAACTTTCGCGATCACAACACATTATTAACATACATATAACCGGGTATTTATCGCGTAGATTACCTATATTATTTCCCGACGTTTCGCTTGGATTGCACCAAGCATGGTCCCGGGAAGACTGACGTGATGGAGGTATCGCAGCAAAGCAAAGGCGCTTGTTAAACTACCCTTACTTGATCTTCATAAAAATTGGAACCGACCCTAATAATTTATTGCCATTATTGCAAGGTCGTTTGCCGGTTTATTTAGATCTTCTGTAAGTAGACCTTCTACTGATGTTACCGTATGCTTGACCATCAGCAAATAGCTTCGAGCCCGAGTATACAACGGCATGGTCGACAGTACTCTTCGTAACTAGTAGTATCTTGAGTATACCGCCATGTTGGATTCAGAGTGACGTCATTTCATTTCTCGAGTTATTCTCAGCAAGCCCTTTCATTTTGATACCCATGTTGTAGGAGTATATTAAAAATAAGTATACCGCCATCTTGGGTGTTCCGCCATGTTGGATTCAGAGTGACGTCATATAATTTTTCGAGTTATTCTCAGCAAGCCCTTTCATTTGATGCCCATATTGTAGGAGTACATTAAATAAAATAAGTAGTCCGCTGTCTTGGGTGTCCCGACATGGCGGATTCAGAGTGACGTCACATAGCTGACCATGCATTGTCATCTAAACAACTTAACTTAAAAGCCACGAATTAATAAAAATGCAGCCTATTGCGCATTGGTTGAAGATCTGCTTCAAAATTGAGTTGCAAGATTCCACCCGAACAAACATAACTACGTACATATGTATGTACATGGCAAATTAAATAAAAGCTTGTAAAATAAATTAAATCTAAACAACACAAAATATGGTTCAAAATCAAATAATACACGAAGAAAAAAATAAAAGGTACCTTAAATAAAATTACTCTTGACTAAACCTTTTAAAAAAATATATCACTGAGCAAGCGTTGAGTTGTGTTACTTAGTGAGAGTTCACTTGCTTGTTGAGGTGTTAAATACATCAACAGACAATATTAACGACATTAACAATTATTGAAACAAATAATTAGGATAATAATGTTGATGAGTTAATAATGTTATGGATTTCATTATTTAGCGCAAAAGAGTTAATGCATGTTAATCATTATGAACACCGATATTAGTGGTAACTATAATTATGGAACATTATAATATAGATTATATGTATATGGATCATTATGTCCCGTATGTGTTCCGTTAGCCTAGTAGAGACATTCCTCTTCGTTTCACCCACGACAAACTACCGCAGTCACGGTATGTCGTAAACGCCTGGTGTAGCTAGGTAATATCTATCCTAAGGAGAGCGTAAAGTCCTTACAAGCTTCGGGGGCCGGAATATCGCCTTGATGCTATATTTTCTGCGTAACAAGTGTCCAATCTTATTTGTCACCCCTTTGTCAAAGGGTAGGTATGCTGCAAGCCTGCAGCTGTCTCCACCGATACCTCTCCACGATATCCACTTGGAATACGCTGGATTTTTTTACGATGTATATTAATTAACGTACGAGTAGAGAGCCCGTTTAACATTACAATAAGCGTTCGCCCTTGGGGAAAGGGTTGTAGGGACCTCTCTGTTTCTAAGGGATAAGAGGATCGACATAAGTCCTTAATATTAACGCTTATTGATTTTACCAGAAATTACATATATTATGCTGCTACGTCCCATCATAACCTTGTCACTTATTTACCCCTTTCCGCTCGCTTTCCACTGCGAGCGTACGGAGTTCGCTTATCTCGCAGCGGTCGCGCAATCTTCTTAGTAGTGTTTCCACCGTAAACATGAAAAGTGGCCGGAGCGGATCTAAAGAGTGCAAAGAATGCACGCAGAGTCCAGCGGATTTCTAAGAGACTTTATAGACTAGGACTATTTGAATTTTTATTCGTGATATTTAATTGAAGATTCTTGATGCCCATCTGTGGTCTTTATCATCACTTTCATTCACCAAATCATGCTTTCTGAATGCAAATGGTGGACTATTGCATATAGTTTATATTCATAACAGATGGCCGATGGGGCCGAATAGTATAACTAGCCTACTTTAGGGTTTCTTAGTAAAACAGTGTCCGTCTTTGATGTCACGAAGACACTAATTATTACTAAAAAGCTTTAATTTTGCATGGACATACAAACTGGTAAAATAATGGCGCCGAGATAACGGTGGAAAAAATTGCAAAATAATTAATTAATTTGGGGTAAACCCTCATACGAAGATGAGGACGAACTTATTATTTCTTGATTTTTCCATTGTGTGGGGTACAGTTTCGGAGAAATTGTCGCCAAATAAGTGATACTTACGATTAACCAAACTTCACGAAACTCACCTGTTAATATGTATTGGTACATACACCAACTTCTAACTACAGGTCAACGTTAATTACGGAACCCTACATAAAGTTAACTACGCAATTTAAATTGGTTACAGCTAGATCATAAATTAAATTCCCCAATGTCTTTTATCGGAGAGTGTAAGTATGTAAACTCAATTATTCCGCCCCCGTAACGGCCGATTGATTAAGTAAACGTTTTATATGGAATAATTTAAAAGGGACTTATTTGACGCATCAGTTTACTACACGCGCGCACGGCAATGAAATATGTACCTATGTTACGTACCTAATTACTATCGGCATAGTGGGTTCGGCCATTAGTTAAGGGACCTCCAATTAATGACTGACAAGCTGAAATTTTCATATACTATTTATTACACACGAGAAAAGTTGTAGCAAAACTAGGCAAAATGTAAATTTAGACCTCAAGATAGATAAAACTGATAAAACCGGACAGACAAGTACGAGATGGACTCGCCCACCGAGGGTTCCGTAGATATATAGGAATATAATACATACTGATATGTATTACGCATGATTAAAGTTTTTAAAATGCACAAAATGTCACTCATCCAATTCATGATCGCGCTTAGGGTTGCTTAACCTCGATGATTGATTTCGCACTTTATTTAGGGATATATTATAGTTATGATTCAATTGAAAATTTATAGTTTATGGATTTTTCTGTATATCTACAGTACCTACTAGCTTCTGCCAGCGACTTGTCCGCGTGGAATAGTTACTTTGGGCTAAAGCTAAATTTAAATCGTGACTTCGTTTACGTGGAAGGTGAAAATATTTTTAAATAATACCTGCGTTAAAAGCGTTATTTAAGGTACCTACCTCACGCTTTTATCAGTAAGAGTGAAACTTTAAAACGTTGGGTAACAGTACTGGGTCTTATAATCTTATATCATGTAGATTGCAGGCTATTCTAAAAACTCAAAATTATATTTTTAGATTTGTTTTTATCCGGAAGAAGTAGATATTGATTTTCACCAGAATCAGATCTCGATATGGCAACATATACATAGTTGCCCGTGCGAAAAATAATCTTGTCGTAAACCTATTCCTACGTGCTTAAATGTTTGCCCCTGGGCCTTATTAATTGTTACCACAAACGATACCTTCACTGATTTTTATTTTTTATTTATTTAAGTGAAAAGGCCAATCCGTTGGTATCATAGGGATGCGCGGTATCAGCACTGTTTGCTACTACTGCTGTAGCACCAATCACGTTATTGCGAAGAAATTTTACTTAAAGTATGGTTCCGTTGCATAAATTTGGTAGATTAAGGTTTCTTAGCAACACAATTGGAGTGCCAGTTTTGAATTTGAGTGAATGTGGGGGAAGGCCTCTCGGATTTAGAGATCATTATTTTGCTGCGATTTTATGCGTTATTTTAAAACTGCGATATCTCCTAAGATATTCATTGAAATCAAATAATGTAAAAAGCATTTTGTTGTAAATTAAACACTTGTAATGAATAATACATTTATTTAGAAAAGGAATAATCATGTTTATACAAAACACATTCGCAAATACCTAATGCATTATTTTAGAACAAATTTGGTAAGTATAAAAAGGTTATAGTGAGCCATTCTTAAGAGATAGGTATGCTGTCGCTGAATTTTTTTTAGATCATTTAAGGAGGAACAATTCTGTCATACATGATATTTGCGAAACTTTAACCGTTTACACAGCGCACGCAGCGGAAGCTCTCAAAAGGAAAAAAACCCCAATTTTGAAATTTTCTTCATTAGTATTCTGCTCCTATTAGTCTTAGCGTAATGATATATAGCCTATATAGTAATGATATATAGCTTTCCTCGATAAATGGGCTATCTAACACTGAAAGAATTTTTCAATTCGGACTAGTAGTTCCTGTGATTAGCGCGTTCAAGGAAACAAACAAACTCTTCAGCTTTATAATATTAGTATAGAAGTATAGATAAGACGACGACTACAGATTGGCAAGGTATACTTGCCAAATTTCATAGTTCTAGCATGGACCAAATAAATACCGGGAAGTACCCTATGAGTTTTGATTCATTTGAGAATGTCGAAACGTGTGTTTTTGCGGCAGAAGCGGTCGTACCTTTTTTTCAGTCGTCATGTCGTCATTTTGACGTCACGCTTTCCGCCATTAAAATGAACTCCGCCCATTATTTTGACATTACATTTTCGGTTGACGAGCGGATTTCACCGTTTGCATATCAAAACGAGTTTAATTAAACTAAGTTTAGCCTAAACGAGTTCAAGTGTAAGTTTTGATCTCGTTTAACGTCGAACCGATTTCACCAACAGTATTTTGATCGCGTTCACCTAAACCAAGTTCCGATGCCCTAGATCGTAAATGTCGTCACTTAAACATAGGTTTTGCATAGATAATATCATATACATATATCATTTTGCATAGATAGATTATATAGAATAAATGCGTTGCTTGGTTTGTTTGCGAAGTTGTAGTTTTTCAGTTTTGTGTTATTAATTTTTTCGAACCGACCCTGCTGGACATTGTGATTCCCTCAACTGCCACGACTACGATACTCGTAGCTTGAAATAACGGACTGGATTCTTTCCTACACGATACTTCGGCTTTGCTCAACGGACTTGATATTTCCACGTGTGGTTTTATTTTGCTAGCTATGTGCTGCCAGTGAAAAAATGGCATTGATTAATTTGTTGGAAAAGCATTTCCATATTTTGGAGTCGAAAAAAACAGATGCTGTCTGGATAGAAATCAAATCCGAGGAGTGGCGTTTATTAGCGGTCGAATTTTATGCCATGTCTGTGTAGTAAACTCTATTTTATCTTCAATAGACTCTAATACCGACAGAACTGTTAGTTTCGTAAGACGAAATCTTGTCAAATAGTCTTTGTCATCGAGGGTCTCAAGTCGTCTTCCTCATCATATCTCTCATCAAAGGCAAGCGCCAGGGCTCTTTTTATTATTTATTTAAGTAATGACCAAATCAAATAAAACCGGGCAAGAGCGAGTCGGACTCGCGCACCGAGGGTTCCGTGCCATCATACAATATAAAATATGTTAAAGGCCATTTATAACTGTTGGAGAAACTTGACAGCGCCATCGGGCTCGTCTATCGTCGGGCGAAGGTCCGCCTGCGACGCAAGGGGTTGCGGGTTCGATTCCCGCCTCGGGACAAATATCTGTACGATCTGCAGATATTTGTTCAGGGTGTTCTGGGTGCTTTTCTATATATAATAAAAATATCTATGTATGTATTATAATGTATTAAGTATATCAGTCATCTAGTACCCATAACACAAGCTCTGCTTCGCTTGGGGCTAGATGATGCTGTGTGATTTGTCCAGCATTATTATTATTATTATTATCTCTTGTCCGATAGCGGAACTTATGTAGATTTTTTACACTTTCGATGGTATCTAAAAATTATGCAAATTAGAGGGTTCGTTATATATAACTTTCCCGTTATCTTTACATACACTCCTATTAGCAATAAAAGTTTCAGGGTTTTTTCTCTGCAAACTTCGGAGATATGAAGGGGAACGCTATTTTTTCAACGTTTTTGTAAATAACTCCAAAACCATACGGCTTAAAGGAAAAATAAAAACTGTTTATTAATGTGCAAATAAATACCATTCATATGTTACCCCACATCACCTTGTAACTCCACAATTTTTTTTTAAAACCCCCTTCCTCCCCCCTTGTTTAAAAAACTATGTAAATTAGACATTTTATTTCATTTAATTTTCATATATGCTATATGAGTAAAAAAGTGTTATATTTAACCATGTCAAATTTCAAGTCGTTAGCATCATTAGTTCTCGAGATATCCACTTGTGACAGACAGGGTGAATCTACAAGGGTTCCGTTTTACCATTTTGGTCCCACCCACGAGTTGAATGATTGTTGAATGACGTGAAAGTGACAGCCCTTGAACGCGTTTATTGTGCTCCACGTCCAAAATCGGGCGTTCAGAAATTAAACTCGGTTCAGCTTAAACTCGGTTCAATTTATGCTCGTGAAATGCAAACTGGAGCGCTGAACGCAGTCAAACGCTTAAACTGAGTTTAGCTTGAATTGATCGTGTTCAGTTGCATCGGTGAAATCGGCCCGTTAATCCAGAGTTAAACCGTCTTTACACAATGTCTTGACAGTTTATACATGGTCATGGCGTGTAAATTGCGCCCTAATATCGGGAAACTCAAATCATGGTAAATATCCCGGTATATTGCATAATAACCATGATAGTTTTAAAAGTTATAAATAAAAATTGCTACATTGGTACCTACAAATGCTCAATTTTGCTGACCTAATCTCTAAGGAGTGAAAATATTAGTAGCTCCAGTTTTATTTTAATTTTCGTAGTTAGTTATCTGAACTGAAGCAAGTACCTGCCCAGACATATTTATTTAAGGTCCCAATACCCTTTGGACAGGAGTGGCTCCTGCCGAAACACGAATAATAAGCTAAATACGCTTAAAAGCAAGTGTTAATAAAATAAAAACCTTAGAAAATTAAGCCTTTTATACAACAAGGTAAATTGAGCGAACACGAGATGTGTAGGCAATGACTGGCACCTTTGTGACGCGTAAGCGAAAAACGTATTGCTGAATACTTTTATTCAGGCGCTCTTTTGTACGTAATCCACTCCACTAGTAAAGAGTAGGTAGACAGTATGTTCGAGTTGAAAGCCTTTTAGAGCTGTTTTCAATATGTTTATGGGAAGCGAATGCCAATAAGTTTGGTCCAAAATGGTAAAAAAATATATACCCTTTGCTGCGACTTTGCCCTTACCTAGTCCTTTGACTGCTATTGCTCTGGAATAATTATATACCCGTTTCTGAGAGAGATTATAATTTTACAGGGGAACACTGTCGAAATGAAGCACGTGATACTTTAGAGCCCTTTTCGGTTGAGTTATGAATATCAATTAAAAATAATACTATCGGTCGCTGCTTATGCAGTGTGTACATTAATCACTATTACCTGATGAAGCTACAGCTAGACTGGTTTATTTTAGCTATGAATTTCATCAAGAGAACAAATTAAACAAAAATAAATTGCACATACACAAAGGACAATGCCCAAGTGTCTATGACGATATGATTCAGTATGATTATTGTTTAACATCAACGAATTATGCCTTACATTATAGCTTGACGCTTAATTTATCCAAATGAGTTAACAATATACGGAAATGTTGAATCAAAGTTCTTAAAACTCAAGAAAACAAACACATACATAGCTGATTCAGTTAGTTTGTTTGCATACCCACGGACTTAATAAAAACAGAGATACATAATTATTACGACCTCCAAAGCTCGGTTGGTTCATAGGAAGCTGAGAGGTAAGAGTTCGCGTATTGAGATCACGATTCATTTAGTAACCATACGTTGATTTCGTTATTGCGAGCCTAACAACGAATGTTATATATATTAAAAAATAATTATTTCACGCTCAGAATAAACAGTTTAAGGTAACACATTTATTTTGAAAATGAAGTTAACTACAATATTAAAAAGAGGCTATGGCATCACATGACTTCATTATTTACTCAGAATCTGAGATTATTTATAACTAAATCCAAACAAACGTCAAATATAACGAAACTTTTATAAATTTTACTTTTCTTTTTTCTTCCCTGACTATTTTGTTGTACATATTTTATGTAACCAAAGAGGATAAAATACAACCTAACATGCTCGTGTCCGCCATGAATACGGATATCAAGATACTTTATTTTACGTTATCATATTTTTGACTGACAAGTTTGATTAACATTGCAGAATTTTTTTATATTTCAAAATAATGATTTCAAACAGCATGTACTTGTTGTTCAAGTAAAATTTTGATGAACCTTAGAATGGTCAATCTCTTTTAAGCTCTAAAAAGTAAATAAATCATTTATGTGTGAAACTTCGTGAGTTTCTACAATAAGCTTTTATCGAGGCGACCGAACTATCGATTCATAGGTTTTAGCTTTATAAAACAAAATCTCATAGACAAAGTTTATTACTCCATTGATGATTATTTGAATGATATTGACTCATGACCGAGTGTTGCTCGGTTCAACCGCGATAAGAAATGATATCATTTTGCAATATCCAAACTTTCCAATATCCTTTCGGACAGTCTTTTTTAAACTTTCGCGATCACAACACATTATTACCATATTGGATTAACGATTATTTATCGCGTAATTACCTTTATTATTCGGTCGAAACGTCGGGATATTATTAAAGATAATTACGCGATAAATACCCGCTAATCCAATATAGTAATAATCCTTTCGGACAATAAACTAAGCATAATATTGTTACAATGAATAGAAGTGAAAGAGTGAGGTTTCTTCATCGCTTCTTTCCCTAACTTGGAAAAAAGTTTTCCAAAGCAAACGAATTTAATTATGTGCTTTATTCAATTTCAATGTGTTTTGTTTTTATTTTGTAAACTGACTATTCTATGTAGCTTCTTGCTCTATTGAATCAACGATTTACCCGCAAGCACTTTCTTGATAAAATGTACCCGTAGGTTCATCATCATCTTCTCTGGCTTGACCCTCGGATGTTCTGTTGTGAAGAGTCACTTAATAAAATGTTATTTAATGATAATTTTGTGTTTAGGTAGGTACCATTATAGCACGCCAAACCTCTAGACCAAAGTTAGTTGGTTAGTCTAGTTTGGCTGGTAGAGAACGGTCTTACATTAGGCCCATCTTTTATAATTTTTGTGCAATAAAGTATTAAATAAATGATAAATAAAAATTAATTAACTTTGACATTGACTTAAAAATAGAACAACCTTTATGCTACAAAAAATAGTAACAAAATGCTTAATCCTAAACTTATTATAATAGAAAGCAACGCAAGATCAGCTCAACACTAAACTAATAACATCAAGCGGACAATAAATAGGTTATGCCTCTAGAAAGTAATAAATTCATAATTTAAATTCTACGTTTACGTTCACTGTATTGTTCTCTATTCCTTAGAACGTTGTTACGAACCCAAACTAAGACTTTGGCCGGGTGAACCCTTAACCGTTAGAAGATTCACGGTAAAGGGCTTGCGAAAGTTTACGGAGTGTTGCCAACGAGGTAGTTGCCACTTGGTTCATTGGAGCTGTTATTACAATGATTACGGGTTTTGTTCGTCGCAGACGAAGAAGTTAGTTATTTTATTTATTTATAAGCCTGATTCTTCCCACTGCAGGGCAAAAGCTTCCCTTCCCTCTCTCCACTGGTCCCTACCATATGCTTTCTGGTGCCAATTTTCGCTGTAGGAGTCAAGCTCGTCTCTCCATCACCGCCTAGGCCTTCCACGTGGTCGTCGTTGTTGTGGAGCCCAATCAGTGGTTGTTTTTCCCCATAGTTCTGGGGGCATACGACTCACGTGTCTAGCTCAGTCCCACTTGAGCTGGCCTGCTTTATACGCTCGTCAGCTATTTGCGTTTTTGAGCGCGGTACCGTGTTTTTAACGCGGTCTGTGAGTTTGACACCCAGGATACTGCGCTCCATAGCTCTCTGGCATACCCCGAGGCGAAGAAGTTACTTGCTCAACTAATAACATAATAATATTTACATGGATAAGGAATAAGATTATAAACTTACTGGTTTCTCCTACAATAGTATTTATTATCTAACATAGCAACTTAAGTTTCAAACTTAAATTTAAAGAGAAGGGTATCCAGTCTATGTAAACTGATCCAGACAACGCTTCAACTTTAAGGCCAGGTTATTCCAGAGGCGAGGTTCTGAAGGAGTGCGCGCGGGCGCGGCCCATTAAGATTCTATAAGAATTTGTTTGATTATCTATTGTTTTTTTAGATCATAACAAAGGATATTTGATTGTTTAAAATTGAATTGAAAATTGGCTAATTTGGAATATAGTAGCCATAAATAATAATTCACGTTTCAAAGAAATGAAAAACCTTGTTAAAAATTTGATTTCAGCGGATTTCCAAACCGCCCAGGTCAAATAATATTATTTTTTCAAGAATTCCTTGTAACCTCTATAACGTTGTATAGTTAAGCGATATATAATAAAGATACTCGTGTTCCGAATCCGACTTACACTTAAGTAAGTTTGGGTGTCATGTTTCTTAGGATTTGTCCAATTATTAAACTACTCTTGTAACTTTTAAGTACCGAAGTATCATGTATCATGACTTGGTACAGAGTGGATAATTAATTCGATACAAATAGTAGAGCGAGTCTCTCCGCGTCTCCCCGCATCGAAGAAGAATCTTTGAAATACGCAACCAGATTCTTACCCTTGTATTTTTAAACGGTTTTATTTAGCTTGCCCTGTTTGTTATTTATTTGGGTCAAATTTAGCTATTAAAATTTTACACCCTTCCTGTTGGCAGATTGATCTGATATTTAGTAAACACCTGAGTATATTTTTTTAGCTTAGTACATTATCTACATTATTATTATATTAATTTATAACACCCAACTAAAAAGAGAGGTGTTATACCGCTATGTGTGTCTGTGCGTCTGTCTGTGGCACCGTAGTTCTTAAACGAGAGGACCGATTTCCATGCAGTTTTTATGTTTCCGTACCAAAATGGTAAAAAGGAACCCTTATGGTGTGACTTTGTATGTCTGTCTGTCTGTCTGTCACAAATGGATATTATCTTGAGAACTACTGATGCTATCGACTTGAAATTTGAAATGGTATAAGTTACGCTTTTTCACTAATATGGAATATATAAAAATGTTGAAAAGTATTCTTATTAAGATTGCCAGGGGGTCGGAAAGGGGGTCTCAAAAATTTTAAGTGAAGTTACTAGGTCATGTGTGGAATCATATGAAAGGTATTCATTTGCACATTAATAACAGTTTTTAGTTTTAGTTTATCGTATCCAAGTTATTTATAAAAATGTTGAAAAAAATACCGTAATCCCCCTTATCTCCCAAGTTTGCAGAGATAACCCCTTATGAAACTTTTAAAGCTCATAGAAGCGTGAAGTGAACAGTTACTTAAAAAAATACTTATTTAATTACTCGTAGTATTAGTAGATGCTACTTCAAAATGTCAAAGCAATTTGTTAAAAGTATATCAGCGTTCAGAGTAGCCAACACGATCTTACTTTCAGAAGTTCAAATTTATTTGAATTTCTGTAATCCTGTGTCTGTTTCCGTGATTCATATAGTGAAAACCGGTAGTGATTGCCAAATCGTAAGAGGCACATCGAATATGAACCATAAGCTTGAAAAGTCTCGTTTGATGAAGACTACGTTCCGACCCACTCGTGCACATATCCAAAATCTCGAAAGCTTTCAACCCGGACATTCAAATCTCTTTGACTATCTAGAACAGGATCCATCGGCCGTATGAAAGTTTCTATGAACCGAGACCCCTTTGTATGGACTATACGTCTACGAGACGAGATCAATAACAGGTTCATAGAAACTTTCATAGTCATAGTCCATACGGTGGGGTCTCGATTCTTTACGACGCCCCGTAAAAATAGATCTCAGAAACTCTCTGATGACAACTTTAACCTCATGGCTGAATGAAGCTTGTTGTGACTGCAATCTTTCGATGATGCTAAGTAACATAGGCAGCTCATTAGACAATTTACAAAATCCTTGCGGTACGATATTCGTGCCTTTAATACGGCTCGTATTAAAGCTACGATAGAGCGGAACAAAGGCTCCAAAGTGTTTGCAATATATGTGTCTATTGGGCAGAGCCGATGCTGAAGAGGGAAGATGGTCAAGTAGAGAAGTGTTAAGGGGAGTCTAAAGGTTCTATTAACAGCTCCACGATTCGGTCGCGTTTACAGTGCGGCCGAAGATCCAAGAGCCAAACTGACCCGACATTATACTGAAGATATCCCGGACATCAGCCAATACGAGATCAGGAGATGGCACTAAAACTGCTTAAGAACAACAAGGCGCCGGGTGAGGACGGCATCACGTCAGAGCTTCCAAAAGCTGGTGTATCACCGATACTTAAAATCCTTGAGAAGCTCTTTAACTTCGCCTTGCTCGAAATTACTACGCCAAAAGCATGGAACAAGAGCGTTGTGGTATTGTTCTTTATGAAAGGTGACAACACCTTCCTTAAGAACTACAGACCGATCTCGCTTTTGAGCCGTGTTTATAAGCTGTTTTCGAGGGTCATCGCGAATTGTCTCGATCACAGGTTTGATGACTTCCAAAAACAGGCGTAAGACAGGGAGAAGTTATCTCTCCGAAACTGTCTCGACCGCTTTGGAAGATGCCTTCAAGCGCTTGGAATAGAAAGGACTAGGCATCAACATTAACGGCGAATACATGACTCACGTTCGGTTTGCCGAAGATATTGTGTTCATGTCAAAGTCGATGGAAGAACTCAGCACGATGCTCGAAGACCTCAGGCGAGCCTTCCGACGGGTAGGTAGTTTGCGTAAAGATGTAAGTTCGTTATTCCACAAAATAATTCTTTGCGAGGGTCAGTAGCTGATCGAACTACTGATTTAGATATTTATTGTTTCGTAGTAAAACAAGAACCCCTTATAGTTTCGCTTTGTCTATCTGTCTGTCTGTCCGTCCGTCCGTCACTGGCTTTGCGAAGAGACTATTAGTTCTCATAAGCTGTTAATTCTGCATGCTGAAAAATTAATGTACTTGGAGTACCTCTCATAAACGTAAGGTGGGAATGAACTTTTTTTCTTCATTTTCTCATCATGTAGGCTGTATAGTTGAATAGGTATTAAAACCATTGAGGCGTTGCTAAGACAATTATTCGATCAAGGGTACTGTTTGCGTAATATGAAAGTTTAAACTTTTTTCGAGTGTCCCTTCCCCCTCTAAAATCTAAACTGCTAGCTTTAAAAATCTAAAAAAAATAATGGATGTAGTTTTAATCATGAACTTTCTAGTTAAACTAAAGTTCTAGGTAAAGCTACCTTTTTCAGAAGTAAAGGGAAAAAATAATTCTAAAAACTTAAGATTTAAAATATCTTTTACTTTATCTTTTTCCGTCTCTTGGCAAAGAAAAAATGACAATTTAACATTATATTTTTGACTTTGGCATCCATCCACTGCACAATAGTTACGGGGCGCTTTCGTCATCTAAATGAACGCATTTAACGTGCGTGCGCTCAAGCGGGCGTGTGGCAGCCTACTGCCTTGCAACACCGGTGTTGCGCAAAGCGGTAGGCATTTAACGCGTGGCCTTGAGCGAGTGTCGGATGCCGCCTGTACGGCAACTCTTCGCGGAGTTCAATGACCCTGACAGGAATCAGCTAGCGTTTAGGTTGTCGTTATCGTATCAGCGTAATCAGCTCTTAAAGTCAAAACTTTCGTGGTCTTTTCTTGAATGAAAATCACTGATTCCTGAAAAGCCGTAGAACAAAAGTTCTTCATTGGGAGTGTCAGAATCACCCCCTTTTGGCTTAGCACACATGTTTTAATACACGCTGTATATATATATATTATTTCTTAGTTCCTCTTCTTTTCGGTATTACGTATACATTGATTATTTTATTGATTTTTAATATTATTTTTGTCATACGTTGTGGACTTTCATAAGTTATTTTATTCATCAAAACTGGTTCGTTTTTTCTTTGATATTTTAAGGTTCAGACTAAAAACCAGCGTCGGTCCTTGGTGCGGTAGCGACATTTGGCTTAGACTGAAACCGTTTATCCGCGCACTTGGGGAAAAACCTATGTTTGTTATGTTTTTTACGTTATACCTGTTTTGTGTAGGTATGTTTCATATTTGCCATTTTGTATGAGCGTCTGTGTTAAGCAAATAATCTGTATCCTTATCTTTATCTTTACACTGTAAAATAACTTAATTGTGTTTTATGTATAATAAGTGTTGTAATAAGACATGTGTTGTCTATAGTCGTGTTGTGTGAGGTGTGTGCGCGCGAAGGGGCGGGGCCGTGAGGCGCGCGTGCGCCGCCCGCCCCGCCCGCTATGCAGCGCCTACGCTCCACGCTTCGACGCAGCCGCACGCCCACACCCCAAGACATGAAGACGCAAAGCAGCCTTGAAGTACCCAAACAGGTGAGTTTCAAGTTTTATTATTAGGGCCGCGGCCGTTCCACGAAAACTAAAACAATTAACGACCTACGTGGCACAGTTGGTTTGATAGCAAAGGTTGAAAATTTGGTCTGATAGCCGGCTGCTACGCAAGAGGTGCGTGTTTGATCCCCGCTAGGACCAAATGTTGGCGTAGGACCTTGCAAATCAACTATAAGATTATTTGAAATATTATTCTTGAAAATAAAATAAAATGGGCAAGTGCGAGCGTGACTTAAAGGTTCTCAAATAAGATTAGTTTAGATGTATTTAGATTATATCATAGTATTTGATGAAATATCTATGCTAGAAGGACGTTTGGCCCACATAGTCCAATTTTAAATGTTATTTTCTTCAAACTTCAGTAGGATATTATCGGGTAAAAAAAAATTCAATCCAAATTTCAGATTTTTTCGTGTAGTGCCATAAAAACTACTACCATTCCAAATTCCAGAGTCGTGTGACTTCTGGTAAGGCCCTAGAGATTTTCCATTTTTGCCATTTGAGTCTTGATTTTTGAAGGGACACCTACACACCTAGATGTTTGATATACATTTCAAGTAGTTTCCCTGAAGGAAAGCCGTTTTTGAGAAGTATTTTGACAGACAGAAATACAGACAAATGAGTGATCCTATAAGGGTTTTTAGTCTTGATGTTCTGAACCAAAAAAAAAACAAATTCTATAAGACCACTTACCCTTAGTAAGACCATCTAATTTTAAGTTTTTTTATTGTGTTTTTTGTTAGATGTTCAAATTAACTTGATTGTAAGTAAATAAAAGCGGACTGGCCCAGATGAACTTAAGGCTTAAGTATTATGGTAGATGTCTAGATGTCTAAGTTCACCGGTGAGTGTCAGTTACCCTTTCCCTTCCATTAGTGAATCCGACCGCTCTAAAACCGTTGATGCGAGTAACCTAATTTTGAGCTTGAAATATACATATACCTACCTAACGGAACAGATTTCCTCTTATTCCAACTTGGTTTAACTTCCGAAGCAAGACAAAGTGGTCAATACGATTAAAACACTTAGAATAATCGGTATAAATAATGTCTACCTGCGATGGCTCTGCCATGACTTTTGAGAGGTATTTAGCGCAAACAAGGGGTTAGATGTCGTAGACCGACCTCTAAGAAAGCCATGCTATCATGCCATCTAGCCTTTCACTACGCCTGGAATACGTGATAATACATATACACTTAATCCAAACTCATTTTATTTATGAACCTGATTCTTTCCACTGCAGGGCAAAGGCCTTCCTTACCTCCCTCCACCGATCTCTATCCTCTGCTCTCTGATGCCAATCTTCGCTGTAGGGGTCTAACTCGTCCCTCATTCACCTCCTGGGTTTTCTACGTTTATTGCGCGGGATTAAAATTATTTAAAAATAAAATGCAATGAAAATATCTAGTTTTAATTCCGCTAATGCTGAGATGCATATGCACCACCCTCCCGCCCGCTAATTATGCACATGTAGGGAGAACTATGTTGTTAGTGCAACATGCAGTCACAACCCCAGTTGTGTGGGTTTGGGTAAAACTAGATATTTTCATTGCATTTTATTGTCATGGATTTCTGCGAAGTAACGCCTGATTCCATTAATTATTTTAAAATTATTTGTAATTTTAGTTCGTACTTGTCCAACATTCAAATCCGTGATGATTAAACAAGCTTTGCTTAGTTTGGAACTAGATAGTGATTAAATGTGTAAGTTTATAACATAAATATAGGTATTTACGGTGCAAATAAGGATTTTTTTCAACATGACATCGAATGCTATGAAAGTATTCCTAATAGTACTCCTCGCGTGCAAAAATCCAGTCATAGCTTTTAAAAATTAAATTCTTTGAAACTTGGTTGTAAACAGGTAGCTGAATCAAATAGGTTGTAGGTTGTAGCCGTTGCGTTGGGTGCCGTCAGTAGAACGTTGCTTCTCCTCTCTTACCGGTGGATGAATTAAGAATCTCCCAAGTGATCCCTCCGGAAGATAGGCAGCAGCGTCTTTCCGTGTATCAACATCTCGTACTGCGCCTGCGAGCCCGTCTGCCAAGCGTGGCGAGTATGGCAATTACCCCTCATGGAGATCCATGAGGGAGGCCTGTGTTCGGTAGTAGACGTTAACGGCTGAAACGATGATGATGACATTGCACCATCTAGTCCTAAAGTAAGTGGAGCTTGTGTTATGGCTACCAGGATGTTTGATATAATACTTAAATATATTTTTGTAATCCATTCTTATCATATATAGAAAATATTATTATTATGAGCCATTTGAGTCCTACTGCTGGGCAAAGGCCTCGCCCAAATCTCTCCATACATCCCGATCCTGAGCCACTTCCCTCCAATCTACAGTTTTATTTATTTTATATAGTAAATATATATATAAAACTAGCTTCTGCCCGCCGCTTCGCACGTGTTGTACCCGGATAAAAAGTCGAAAGTAGCCTATGTGTTAATCCAGACCTACACCTATACGTGTGCAAAGTTTCAGCTCAATCCGAAGAGGAGTTTTTGCGAGAAGAGATAACAAACCTATATACAAACAAACTTTCGGCTTTATAATATTAGTGGGATAAATATATAGTACAAATATCTGTAGTTTACAAACGTTTGTCTCGCTCATCTAGCCTAAAGTCCTGCGCAATTCCTTCGCGTAACCCTAACCCCAACGTCTTTAATATATACATACATATGTGTAAGGAATTCGGCCTTGGACTTTGATGCCGAGCATGGCTCGCTGCATGGTTCTCGGTTAATTTCTAGTAAATTAAAATAAAACTCATAAATTTTGCTACCTGTGCTTCTAATTATAAAACTTGGTCAGGTTAATAAATAAAACGGATATACTTAAATAGAGCCATCTAATTGTATGGAACTATATGTAAATGTATAATAATTATGTAAGAAAGAAAGAAAGAAAATACATTTATTTCTGACACAATACAAAAATACAGCTAATTATTAAAATACACAAACAAAAACATTTATATTGTGCCACAAATAGGCGCCCAACTCAGCATTTGTTGTCTTGTCCTGCACAAGACTAGACAACGCTGATCTTCCGTAGGAACCTTTTTGAGTCGTCGATGTACGTATATGTATACAAGTTTATATATATGTATGTGAATGTACATATGTGTATATTATAGGTCCGGTCGGCATCGTTCGATGAGAACCAGCTGGGGGCGGGTCGCGGCGCGGACGGCGGCTCGCTGCTGTCCGTGCCGCCCAACGGCGGCGCTCGCAGCCGCTCCTTCGACTCCGCCGGATCCGACGACTCCGGCACTAGACTTGAGGTAACTCATCTTACTTACACAGATTGGATCAGAACGATCTCTGCTTTGAACTAGTTCTCGCCAGCTACTAGTATCTGACGATTTTGGCTCTAGGCTTGAAGTAACTCTTATTTTTCTCCAATGGTGATGTATTGTGCATTGTTCCCCTTATATTATACAAAATGAATAGTATATCTCACGTTAATTTTAAAAGGGAGATAGTATTGACTTACCGGTTAAGTTCAGATCAGACCAGTATAAACGCCACACACGATACACGCCTAAGTCGTAAACATATAATTTTGGTATCGGTTGAAGATAACAATTAGGTCCACGGTAGGTCATAGGTTTTTCATTGCAGGCACTTCAAACTACCAAAATTACACCTTTGGTTAATGGGGAAGAGGGAGGCGAAAGAGGGAGGCGAAATTTTGGAACGGTGGAAACTAGAATGAAACCAAACTCACCGTTCTTCGGGCTCCATCAAATCATGATGAAAGTTCTGACTTTACGATTATAACAATATTGTAGTTTTGTATTCGTGCTATTTGCTATTAAGAAGAATCAAAAAAAAATACTTTATTCAGTGCGGCCGCATGGACCTTATTGACGCGTCACAGTATTAATATTGTGTGAATTATCTCGTGTAAAGATTTTGGCTGCAACATCTATCAAAAAAGTATAGGTATTGTTATCAGCTATAATGTAATAAAAGCAAATGTATTATTAAATTTATAGTATAATTATATAAATATAATAATAATAGTAGGTCAAGAGAGAATGCTTCTATTTTACCTTGCAAGATTTAACTTTATAGTTACACTTGAATGGAATAAAAAATACTGTTATTAAATATTCTATTTATTAGCCGTTGATTCTCAGAGCTTTTCTAAGAGCTATAAATAACTTAGTAACAACGAACACGCGATTTCTATTATATACTGGAGTATAATATATACATTTCATTGGACGTCATTTTAAATTTATTAATAATCCTGCGGTAGTTATGTTTTTTTCAGTAAGCTTTTACAATTTCAGTATATAGTTAACTAGAACGACCTTTTGCTGCATCTTTATTTCAAGCAAGATCTTTCTTTTGTTTGCCAAAGTAGTAAAGCGGCCCTTTCCTTGCGAACTCAATGGCTCAGTAGGTACATACATTCAAAACCTGTTGAACGCTTGAGTTCTGAAAAACCCGGGGATTTCAGAATGTCCGCACTCCGCTCTGTATAACGCTGACTTGTTCAAGAGCAACCACGTCTACTGAGAATAATCTTACATGTAAATACTTAAAAACTTTGTAATATTCGGCAGGTCCCGCGCCTCTGGTCCCGACGTCGTTCAGGCAAGAGCACACCGCCGCAATGCGTCCATTGCCGGCACATGAAAACATGGCTGGCGCGACAAAGCAAAGAACGGAATACACCAGACCGTGTGTTTGTGTCTTCGTCCGCTGAAGACGATGACGATGACTATGATAGTGATACTAGAGGTTCGCAAATCGCGCTCACGCCGCCACTACCGCTGTCAACTCCACCAAGGTCGTTCGGATTAGCGCCTATAGAGTCGCCTCCTCCTCTGCCTTGCACGCCGTCCTTCGAGCTGCAACCGCCCAGTGATGAACCGTTTCATCCTCAACAGCGACGGCGCTCGATCTCCCGCCAGGAAGCATTATTTGTGGAACCGACGGGCAACTCGCTGGAGAACGTGCGAGCAATGGAAGGAAACCTAGTTGCCCCTGGAGACGGCTTCGTACATGATATATACCTTGCGGTGCCTGATCTGAAACGTGATCGCGCCGCGTCTGTTGACTCCTCGTTTTCAAACTCTCGTGCTAGAGCGGAGGAGTTGAATGGAGCTGGTAACTTGCTGACAGTGCCCGGGTCGAGCCAGCGGTCGCGGTCAGTGGACATCGTGCTGCCGACGGCGGAACAGTCGCGGTACAAGGCGCTATCTCTCACCTCCGCGCAACTGTCGCCGTCACCGCATCAGACATGTGAAGAAGAACATCCTGACTCACAACACGAAGAGGACTACAGGTCAGTTCTTAGTAAATAAATGCATGCTTTTTTACTTATTTGTTGTTTTATTTTCACTAATTGAATAACGAAGAAAAGTACTGGAGAATATTCTCTCCTTTTCATCATTTTAATAATTTAGTACCTATTTTTTAGGGGGCGAGGCCCCTTAATATACGTATCAGTGTCTGTCTAACTGTCTGTGTATTTGACGATTACCACCGAACGCGTTGACCGATTTACATGAAACCTTTTTGTTAGCACCGTTTTAATGAGAGAAGGTTACTGATTGGTTTTGGTGACCCTAGGTTCACAGGAACCGGAGTTATTGTTACCTCAAAAGGTCACCAAAAAATAAAAGTCTTCAAATGGCCGAAAACTTCCAAGAACCCAAAAATGCCATTTTTGACCTTTGGTGACCTTTTAAGGCCTTCACCCCCTTTTCTGGTACCCTCGTGTCAATGCTTGTTAATAAAAAAATATTTATTAAAAGTACACATACATCAAAAGTATTAAATAGTCATTCAATAACACATTAAACCAGAGTAATCAATCTAATACAATTGACAAATACACCCCGTACATAGTATGTTCCATTTGTGCGTTAGGAAAAATTAAAAAAATATGTACACGAAAAATCATATTAACGTAGAAAGAAAAAAATTACAAGAAAACAACTAAAAATTTTAATCTAAAAAAGGTTAAAAAATATATAAGTAGAGGCATGTAAAACTATGCTAAAAATATGTAGTAACTATAACTTCGTGTACATAGAAGAGCCTAAATGGCTCTGTAGGAGGTTCTTGTATGAGTGCATTTTATTGTTAAACATATCTATCCCTGGTATTTTCTTGTTAACAGAATTATATTTATTACATATTAGATTAGATTAGAAAACTCTTTTTTACACACCACATAAAAATAGAACATGAAAATAAAAGGAATTAAATGAAACAACTTATTTATTTATTTAATATAAGGAAAACCAGCAGCTAAAGTAAATGGTAGTAAATATTTTCGTTAGCATCAGAAAGTCAATTACAGCTCTTCACTAAAAGATATAGTCTACAATATAAAAGTGGACACTTGTAAAAACATAACTACATAATTCTAACTATATAAAAAATCTATAAACCTACAAAAATGGACTTAAATACCTTCTAACCTACATATACATATGTATGACTAAACAATATAATTAACCTACCTAATTATCAAAGAAATGACGTGTTAGGCACCGCCTTGCCTCGCCAATGCTACTACCAAATGACCAATAATTTACTAAAATCATTCACAATGTTCCTCGCTTTCATCATAATGCATTTTTCCTGTAGTTATTTCTATAAGCGATCTGTTCCAGGCAACCTTGGGATGGACAGGAAATAGAGAACGATATAGACAGTGGTGTAGAATTAAGAGAGTATAAATCGCAATTAAACTTACATACTATTCAGAAACTATACATAGGAGATACAAAATAATCATACATCAAATGAAAATTAAAAATAAGTATAAGTACTTACATTATAAAATAATTACAGCGATAAATAAATCTGATCCATCAACAGGATCAGTTTCTTATATATGGGAAGTGATTTTGCATGTGTGATGTATGAAGGGAGAGCATTCGACAGACGAATGGCTTGGACTGTGTAGGATTTCTCGTAGAATAAGGTAGATTGGGAAGTAAAGTAAGAGTCTCAGAGGAGCGCAACGAACAGGAATGTGAGTCAGACAGGAATTCGAAGCGCTCTTTGAGATAGTTCGGACTAAGGGGATATATTCTCGTAGTCGGTGCTCGTAGACCAATATTTGTTCTAGAATGCGGTGTACTAAAAGTATTATGTATAGTATAACCTATCTAGGGTATTTATACGGTACATAGAGAGGGAAACATTCAAGAAGTTGACTATATTGTATTATTACATTTATTACTATAAGAAGGAAGCAGCAGAGATCTGGTTGCTTTCGGCGATTATAGAGCCAGGTCGTATTAAATTTCGATAAGCGCTGTTCATAAGGGGTTCGTTACGAAAAGTTAAAAAGCAAGGTGAGTTGTGTAAAAGCTCGCTGGATGCTTTTGCGTTATTTATAACAAAGGTTCAAAGCGTGACAATGTATTTGTTTAATGTCTTGGAACGTGATTTGATTTTAAAGCTAGTAGAGAACTTTATATGATCTACGTCCCACTACGTGACTAACGTCAGTAACCAGTTAAGAAATTTAGATGATTTGGTGCAGTTGGTACTCCAGCTTCGATCTGGGAATATTATTTCTCCTTTACTTTTTTATGTTATAGAATGTTACTTAGTATATTTAGCATATTACTGGTGTCAATTTTCTTAACACCCTTCCGGTGACTAAAATTGCGTAAAACGGATACAAATGACATAACGTAAGTTGAACACATAATAAGCAGCCATTTTAATAAAGCTTATTCATGTAAATTATTAGCCGTGGAGTGCCGGCACTAGAATGTCTCCTCTCATGCCCGTGGATGTAGTAAGAGCCTGCTATGGGTTACCTCCGGAAGATGGGCTGCGGCATCTTTCCGTGTATCGGCATCCCGTACAGCGCTCGCCAAACCGCCTGCCAAGCGTTTCGGTCCACCAGGAGCAAATGGAATTGGTAAAATAAATAGGATTAGTTATTGAATTTTTGTCCGTTATGATTGTGTTAGAATAGTTAAATATAAATTAATCAATATCTTTTAATTATATTGTCCACAAAAGTTCGCCCGTTAATACAAGTTTAAGACAAGTAAAATTAAATACTGGATTTTGTTTAACGCTCGGTGAATCAGCCATAGCACAAATTACGTAGTTATTTTTATACTACTAAGCCTATGTTCAGATGACCGCGCGGCACCGCGCGGTTGACTCGGCGCGCGGTTTGAGATTGTAACAAATCAATGTTGTTGTTTACATGACCGCGCGGCACCGCGCGGCGACGCGCGGCTTAAGATCTACAATCCTGTATCGAACTGTTCAGATGACCCGCGCGGCACCGCGCGTTCATCTGAACATAGGCTAAATTACGAGACAAGACGAAGCCCCACCTAATGTTAAGCGGTAACCTCTAGCTATAAAAACTCCAATGCCGCGGTGATCACGTTCACTAAGTACGTTACCAACGCTACATTGCATTGCGCCCGTCACCCTGAGCACATGAGACCTTGCAACTCTTGCAAGGTCTCATGTGCCCGTATTTTCACCAGCCCCCTACACAGAAACACAGTAATATAGACATTACTGCTTGGCGACAGAAACAGGAATGGTGGTAATACTTCCCTGGATGAACTCTTCACAAAAAGTCTACTGCCTTATAAAGAATTCAATAGTTGCTATTTACTTAATGATCGAGTTTGCTATATTTGTCGCTAGTTTTCTTATTTTTAGGTTTTTATTGTTACGTTCCCTAAACTATTATCTCTCTTTTGTGAATAAATAAAATTATTATTCATCATCATAATAATCATCATCTGATCACTGACATGTTCGAGGTTCTCTGAATATCAACTACCAAAAGCTTCCTACCTTGGCCCCGCCTCGGTCGCATTTCAATCCCAAATAGGGGCGAGACGCGGCAGAGGCGAGGCCGGCCTCATCCACTGCCTTCTCTTCTATTCAGAGGAGTGCTTGGAGAGGCACCTTCCGAAAACCTGCTCAAGGATGCTCCTGGACAGGGCACCTTCCCTGGCGGTCCGACTGGACTCCGCCCTTTGTGTGTTCCTCTTGGTCTGGTCTCTCACTTGAGGCCTTCCGGCATGAGTAGCTCTACCGGCATAGCCCTCAAGATCACAGAGACACGCAAGTCCCACCACGACGACAACGTGGGAACACACAGTTGGTTGGGACCCTACAACTATCCTACAACTACCCTACAACTACCCTACTACTACCTTACAACTACCCTACAATTACCCTACAACTACCCTTCAATCTACTCCTATACTAAAATTCATCCAAAGCGGTTCAGCGGTTTTGACGTGAAAAGGGAGCATACATACATACATATACCTTCATACGTACAGACATTCTTACTTTCACTTTTAAATATTAGTAGGATTAGTAAATAAGCGTTATCTAATACCATTTCATATTTAAAGTTGATAGCATCAGTAGTTCTCAAGATAACCAACCATCTGTGACATACAGATAAAGTCACACCATATGGGTTCCTTTTTACCATTTTGGTCCAGAACGCTAAAAATATAAAATCTAATTCTTTTTATTAGTGACATTATATAATTGAGTCCTTCTCATCGATTTTGTTGACGGCAACCTTATAATTTTCTCTTTGTTATGAGCCCTAATAAGGCTCGTTAGACTTAACTCAAAATGGACATAACCGCCGCGGCAGTTATCCATGTTCTTAAAGCCGAGTTCACCAACCGGCGCGCTGGTCACTTAATTCAGTTTTCTATTCGGTAAGCGAAAACACGGTAGTCAGCGTTGCGGTATAAGCACGTGTTCAAAACACATCATAACACTTGTAATATTGAACCGGAATGTCGGGAGGAGCTTGTTTCACAGAGCTCATCTTGGTGAACAATAATCAAGTTAAAGTCTTTGAAACCAATCGCCTTCACGTGCCATATTCGATGTACATATAATGTTTACAAACAAACCGCAACAGGGTTTTCACTTCTGCATATTTCACAATTGCACACATTCATAAGTTTTACCCCTAAAAGCGATTGTAATATTAATAACGGCAACAGGTAGACGCTTGAAATATTCACAGAATATTTAATTGTATATTCCACTTTAAAAATAAATTAAAATAAAACAAATGTTTGAAGTGTGCTGCCACACAACCAACGTGATTTTTTTGCAGTTTTGTGCTCGATTTTAATAACGGCAGCAGGTAGATGCTTCAAATATTCACAGAATATCTAAGTTGTTTTGCCAAATAATGGTACGGAACTAATGAATGATCCCATCCGCTTTTTTGAGGGAAGGCGCAAACATTTTTGCGTATATGTAGTATTTCATAAGTAAAAAAACCAAGATAACCCTACATTATTCCGAATAATAACTGCATTTTTAATTTAGTCATATCGGCGTCAGGTGGTGTTGCCAAATCGACGATCAACAAACTTGGCGTGGACGTCATTCACATCTCTGCGTTCTTTAACTTTAACTTTAAGAATAAGAATAAAAAATATTTATTGCCTGAACAATCCTTACTCTAAGAATAAGTATTTGCACATAATTTATAATAATACAACGATTTAATATGCACTTATTACAATAAAAAAAGGAACAAAAAATAAATTAAATTACAATTAACATTGACATTATTAAAAAATAACAACAAAAAGACAAGTAAGATATTCAGGCAATATGACTAAGCAACATGCCGACGAGCGTAATGCTTGTACTGCGCTGATTTTCAGCTTAACCACAGCTTATTACAGCTTACATATGTGTTGTGTGTGTCTGTGCGTGGGTGTGTTTTGTGTGTATGTGTGTGTAAGTGTGTATGTGGGGCTCCCTATAAAACATGATTTCTGTTTTCATTTATTTTTTTATTAGATAAGTTTATGTGAGTAAATAATTAAAAAGAAAAATATTGCATTATTGATTGTTTGATTTTAACCAAGCACCTCGGTTGAATATTGAAACAAACTCATCGAAATATTGTATTGTCATTTGTCCTTGAAAGGGATTTATTTATTTATTTATTTTATATTTAAGGGATGTAATAGATAGATATATAGACTTTTATTTGGCAACAAAACAGCACAGACAAATCACAGTACGTATACAAGACCAAGAATAATAACTTTACACTTAGAGAATGAAAAATAATAATAGCTAACATACAATGCGATTGGGTTGGTTTCTAAACAAACAACAAAGTAAAGATAGGCGGGTAGGGCACCAGTAAGTCCTTTCTGTGCTGCTGTTGGCCAAAAAAGGCCAGTCTCAGCTATATGCTGCTCCGCACCAGAGGTACGAGGCAGCGCTGGTTTTCAGACTGATCCTGAAAGGGTGGCTTCACGAACCCTAACACAGTCCATTCAAAGATACAAAAAAATAAATACTAAATAACTGTTACCTATACTGTTTGTAATATGATTTATTTTTTATTATTTCTTTTAGTTCTAATACAGAGGATTATTGATGCACCTATGATGATTTTCTACTTAGGTAGGCGCTTTTGCCTCTAGGTACAGTAAGCCACGAGGCCAGCTTGACAAAAACTGTAATTATCTTGTAGGTACCCCCTGTATTTCCGTGCAAATGTAAGTATTGGAAAAGTTTTTCGCAATTTCTGACGTTTCTAGTACTCAAACCTCAGTCGGTCCGGTAGAGACTTTTAATCCTAATAAGAAAGAGGATCGATTGGCATCAAAAAAGTTTTTGTGTAAAATGACCATTTTCTTGCTGACTGTACATTTTTTTCCAAAATCTGTAAATGCAGTTCAGAATATCTTAAAAATGTATGGATAGTCTTCTTAAAACGTTTTCCTGTAACTATAACGGTTAAGGTGCCCGTGCCTAACCTGCCCTTACTGTCCCGTCTCAAAATTTCACCCTGTATATATAATTTAAATAAAAATATTAAATTGTTTTCGCTATGTAGGTATGTACTAAAATATATTACAAGAACAATAAAGAACAACCAAGTAGATACAACAATAATTATGAATTAACGAATAAATAATGTCACCGTCAAAAAATAAAAATGTTGCTGTCAGTGTCAAAAAGTGCAGAAGGAAAAGAAGTAAGGTTATAATCTACGCAGGTTGGTTACACAGGTTAGAAAAACACGTCATCGGAAACGTGGATATTATTTTAGGAAATATCAAATGAGTCTCAAAGAGAGAAGTTACATGCTTGAAACGATAGAGTTCAAAAGGAGTAATAAAAGGAGAGTAGAGTAAAAATAAATCAAGTAATAATAATATTTGTTTCATAAAATTTTCATTACATATTCAATACATATTTTACCTAGTAATCGATATGCACAACATTTTAATAAGTAAACAACAAAATAAAATGTTAAAGATGTTAGATGTTTTGTTTTTGATGCAGATGCAAAGCTTTTTCCCCTACTCTTAGGGGAAATATCCAAGAGCTGGTATCACTCAGTACTGTCATATCCGCTCGTTTGGTTTTGGTCAGTTTACTTACCAAGATTCCGCCTATCCGCGATATCCGCCGTTGTTTGGTTTTGGTAAGTAAACTGACCAGTGAGTCATCGTTCCACGAAAACAATGAGGCGTTTTCATTAAAAAGTAAAAACTTCAAAAATAGTTACCTCGAACCTTATAGATGGCGTTAATTTTCTTTTACTGGTAGGCACAATTTGACAATGACAGGATTAATCACAAACTTGCTTACTCCGCTTGCCAGCTCCATCTGTTAGGTTTAGTAGAAAACTCTTTTTGTTTTGTTACTGAAAACGGCTCATTGTCATTTTTAAACTATGGTGTTTATCAACTTCTTCTTTGTTTTGTAGCCTTCTGAATGAAGTTGACAATGACAATAACAAATAAAATTTACGTAGCCCAAGAAAAAATAATTTTATTCGATTAAATTCAAATAAAAAAAAAGATTATGCATAAAAAATGCATAAAAAATGCACTTTATAATTACGATCAAAAAATATTTTGTTCTAAGACACCTACATGTTATGTTATATATAGTGAGGTTATACCACATACTATGTATATACAGCAAAACATGTAGATATATGATAATACATTTTGAATTACAAACAAAAGTATTTTTTACATAAAAATAAATCAATAATTAATAGAAAATAATTTTTACGCTGTATATCCCGAACACAGACTAAATTATGAATGATTCTACTGACAAGCTTCATTCAAACCCTTTCCATAGAGCGTAAATACCACGATACGCTCCATTGTAAAAACCGAGCCAGTATCCACTTAGCGCTGACGCGGAGCGCCCGCCGTTTTTCGCGCCAAAACGCAAACCAAATGACGGTCGAAATATTATTTTCGCGAAACCAAATTAGCGGATATGTGACGTAGCGCGCTTGTAGTTAGTTAGTTTGTTATAGGTAGAGGTTACCGCTTAACATCAGGTGGGCCTTTAGCTTGTCTCGTTATTTAGTAGTACTTATAAAAAAAAAGTTACGCATAATTATGTGCGTAATTCGCGCACAAGCCCTTCAAATCTATCCTATTGTTTCTGTTGCAATTGCAGCGCAAATCTACATCTAGACAGATAAATAATCAAAGTTTCAAAAGAACGTTTAAAGTGTTTGCTTCCACTTTACCGAATTACATAAAGTAATTGTTTAAAATAGATCGATGTACAGAAATGGTCGGTCACGCGCATATTTGTGGACAAAAATATCTTTATCACTTGGCAGATCTCCTGAGATTGGCGCTGCGATGGCGCTCGCTCACGTTGTTGCATGGTTTGACTTCCTCACTTTAATTATAATGTTTACATTACATTGAAGTATGCCAATAACTTATGGGGATAATAGAACCTGAGACTACGACTGACGTCATACGCAATGTCACGAGCACTAAAAGCAGCAGATGCGCAGTATAATGATAATGTTTCCTAGCCGATTTCAGCCATGGCGACTGTGTATTCGTATAATGAACTATCTATTATGAGGATTTTGGTTATTTATTTATTATATAGGACATCCAATGAAAACTTTAAAACAGCATAAACATGCTGCTAAAAACTATCTGCTCTTTCAATAAATTAATAGATTCAGGCGTGACTTTACGGAAATTCATTCATCGATATCTAAATGATCAACAAATATTTCTGATGAGCGCTTGAAAAAACACTCAAAAAGAATTCAACACGTGTTTCGCCTCTCCACAAGGCAGAAAGGGACGACATTCCTTTGTTTATGCACTCTGCATTTAAAACTAAATAAATATAAACTAAAGCTGACAGTCTAAAAGAAGAGATCAATGTTACCATAAATAAACCTTAATTATTAAAATTGTTTCACAAAAACATTACATATTAGGTTCAATGTAATAAAGGTATTAGAAAAAGAAATAGAAAGTAGAGGAAATAAAGAAACAAAAATAGGCACGTATGTTACTTAATAAGGGTTTTCTACCCTTTGTGTGCTCTTAGATTAATTGCGTACCCAATCTTAAGAGAAAAGGTACGAGAAAACTTTGTGCACGTTAAACCTCGACGACATAATTGTTCCGGATGTTAGCTGGTGCACGAGCCTTCAGCTCATTGTGTTTCCTATCGTTTTAGGGTTCCCGAGCAAAATGGTAAAAAGTAACCCTTATGGTATCACTTTGTCTGTCTGTCACAAATAGATATCTTGAGAACTATTGATGCTATCGACTTAAAATTTGAAATGGTATAAGACGCCTTTTCACTATTTAAAAATGTTGAAATATATTCTTATTACTTTGCAAAGGGGGCGGAAAGAGAATCTCAAAAAAATTAAGTGAAGTTACTACGTAGTGTGGCGTATAATATGAAAGATATGCATTTGCACATTAATAAACAGTTTTTAGTTTTGCTTTAAGCCGTACCGTTTTTGACTTACCTATTTACAAAAACGTTGAGAAAAATAAAGTAAATCTCTGAATTTTGCAGAGATATACCCTGAAACATTTATTGTGTGTAAGATTACAGGAAAATTAACTAACTGCATAGTGTTTTAGACAAGGGGCGTGGAAAGGGATCGCAAAAAATTCCTTTTCTCCGAAGTTTGCAGAGATATACTCCTGAAACTTTTATTGCTAGTAGAAGTGTATGTAAAGATTACAGGAAAAGAATATGACAAACTCTCTAATTTGCAAAGTTTTTAGAAATCATCGAAGGTGTAAAAAATCTACATAAGTTCCGCTATCAGACAATAGATGACCCTGTCAATGTTCTCCAACAAATATAAACCGCCTTTATCATATATTATATTGTATGATGGCACGGAACCCTCGGTGCGCGAGTCCGACTCGCTCTTGGCCGGCATTATTTATTATCGAGCTCCTCGAGTAGTACTATAGATAATGGTGGGAGTGAAAGGAGAGCAGCACCCTTCGCGGAGGGTGCGGTTGCAAAGGAATTTCCTCCCGCGAACAGGTTATGTAAATTGCAATGAGCCTATCGCGGTTTTTCTAAGAGGACGTTTTATATTTGAAATGGGTTGGTAGGGCGAGTGTAACTTCTCTGGTGTCTAAAGCGTCCACAGGCGATAACCGCATACCATTCAGGTGGGCCCTATGATTGTCGGCTACCTTATTAGTATATAAAAGGGGGTAACACCAGTCTGATAGTGATGATGATAATATAATAAGGAAGGGGTACGCCAAAACTTTGCTATGAATATCACAGAACAACAATAAACTGTGTGTGCGTCCAACCACTTATTTATTCAGTTTATTAGCACGGCTCACAAATATAAATAAATTATAAATAAGATATCTGCCGGAGAACCGACAACCGTTGGGGTAAACGAGTTCTTGAGTGGAGACCGCGGCTTGGTAAGCGTAGTGTAGGACGACCACTAGCTAGATGGAGTGATGACTTGCGGTCGATCGCTGGTAGACGCTGGATGCGGCATGCTGAAGACAGGGTGAAATGGCGCAGCTTTGGGGAAGCCTATGTCCAGCAGTGGACTAATATAGGCTGATGATGATAAATGAGATAAGTAACTTTACATTTTCAATAATAATAAACCTAAATCAACACTCAACTACCACATCAAAGTAGTATTAACGGCCGAATAACAGCATTACTGTATCGTTTTCGCATTTTGAGTTAGTTCTATAGAAGCATTATAAACGTTAATACGGCTACTGTAATGCTTAATTGGGCACAAATTATGCGGCTTATTTATTAGGCCGTAAAGAGGTTCGCAGATGTTATTTGATGGCATTACAGTCGCATTATTACGGTCAACAAAGCCAATCGCCTTAAAGAAGCATCATTGCAGTCAATGTAGTTGCCAATTGTATTACAGAAGCATTATATTAGCAATATTCTTAATAATGAAGATTAGCATTACAAAGCTTTAGACTACATAATATCTAATAATATGCAAGTTCTAACTGTGCTGCACATGCAGCTGTAGTGTTTACCGTTAGAACTTAAATAACTCATTGCAAAATCAGCTCTAATGCACCGGTACAAATGTTTTAATACAAATTAACTACTTTGACTGCCATATAATATGGACGAAGACGGTTAAAATTGGGTGACACCATATTTGTTTGGATGAAAACATAGTTTATAATACTGGATAATAATTATTGTAAGAATATTGGATAATATTGTGCTTTTTCCCAATCTCAGGAACTACTAGTCTGAATTGAAAAAATCTTTTGGAACACCAAAAGATCGATAGTTGCTCTTCTATACTAACCTAACTTTTGTAAGAACGACTTGGTCTTTAAATAAGAACAATATTGTTCTCAAGTGACATAATGAGTCTTTTGAGAATAAATGTTATAAATGTATAATTAAACCTAAACCGATAAGTTATATAAATATATATATCGAGGCTCAGCTGCTGAGTATAAGCCTCCTCTTTAATACGCCATTGTCCACTGACTTCCAACAGAACTAATAATATCATTGGGCCAACGGGCGGGTGGTCTGCCTCTTGGTCGTACCGTGTCCCTTGGCCACCATTCTGTTACGGCCTTAGTCCATCTTCCATCGTCCCTTCCTCATACCTACGTCCACGACCTTTGTGCGACGTCGAATTTCGACGTTTGGTATGTGGTCTAGTAGGGAAATTCCGAGCATGGAGCGCTCCATTGCCCTTTGAGTGACTCTGATTCTATGCATGTACTCCTTTGTGCCACGTCTCAGAAGCATATGGGCAAGACACATTGGTGGGACACCTTGGTCTTCAGGCATTGCGGGGTTCTAGCTTTGAAGATATCCTCCAACTTATTAAAGGCGGCTCATCCTAACTGAGTTCGTCTTGAAAGTTCTTTCAGCTGTTAAAAACGCTGCATAAGCGGGGAATATTTATTCCTTTTCAGAGCTTCCGTTGCGTGAGCTGGATAAACGGTTAATGTTACAATGGATTCGGTCACCCATCTAATTTATTACCGCGCTTAGGGTACCTTTACACGTTCTCGAGATAAAAATCTTTGTTCTTGATAGACAGACGGATCACAAAGTGATCCTATTAGGGTTCCGTTATTTTTGTTTTGAGGTACGGAACCCTAAAAAATAACTCCCCCACGACAATCAATATATATTGATGTAATCGCCTAAAGTTTAAAATTTCATTATAATCGGATCATGCATCAGTTTAAGTGTTATCCTCGGACAAAATAATGATTAAGTATCTCAAAAACTACCCCATAAATCAAAATTCCCCACCAATGTAAGAAGAGCGTAGTTTATCCGTGATTATGACGTGTGAAACTGCGTCAAATATCAGAAAACTCAAAGAGATTCAAATCATGGTAAATATCCCGTAAACGTTAGGGGGGAAGCCCCCTAATATGCATAGTGCTGTCTGTCTGTCTGTCTGTGTATGGGACGATTGCAACCGAACGCGTTGACCGATTTACATGAAACCTTTTTGTTAGCACCGTCTAATTGAGAGAAGGGTACTGATTGATTATGGTAACCCTAGGGTTACCATAATCAATCTGTGACCCTAGGCTCACAGGGACCGGAGTTATTGTGACCTCAAAAGCTCACCAAAAAATAAGTCTTCAAATGGCCGAAAACGTCCAAAAACCCAAAAATGCCATTTTTGACCTTTGGTGACCTTTTGAGGCCTTCGCCTCCTTTTCTGGTGGCCCCCCCACCAATGCTTGTTGCATATAAGCAGAGCTTGTGTTATGGGTATTGACAAAAATAAATATAAGGAAGCTATTACAATATTGGATTATCGGGTATTTATCGCGTAATTACCTTTATTTTATTCCCGACCTGGTCGTGGTCGCGGGGAGACTGAACTTAAAAAAGACTTTATGAAAGCTATTTAGCTAAGATACAAATATTTTATTTTTAAATGCTTATTCTTTAATTTTATATAAAAAACCCGACTTCAATGACCTTGCTAATAGTGATGATGATAATGAAAAGAGAGGTGAAACCATAATTTTTTAGGTAAACAGCATAGGTGTCTACTAAGGTTAGGCTTGTAGTACAATCTCTTTTGCTCCCTATAATATGTTACGTGGGGTGCCGGCAGTAGAATGCTGCATCTCCTCTCTTGCCCGTAGGTACAGTAAGAATCTGCCAAGGTATAACTCCGGAAGATGGACAGGCGTCTTTCAGTGTAACAAAATCCCATACTGCGCTTGCCGACCCGCCTGCCAAGCGTAGCGAGAATGCTGGAAAAATCACACAGCAACATCTAGCCCCAAGCTAAGCAGAGCTTGTGTTATGGGTACTAGATGACTGATATAATTAATACATATACTACATAGATAGATATTTTTATTATATACTATAAAAACACCCAGAACACCCTGAACAAATATCTGCAGATCGTACAGACATTTGTCTCGAGGCGGGAATCGAACCCGCAACCCCTTGCGTCGCAGGCGGAACTTCGCCCGCTGCGCCACAGAGCTCGTCATCCTCTCTGATATTGGAGATCCATCCAGCAGTGAACGTGGACAGCAGCCCTACAGCTGCGATGATAATGACAAATAGACTACGTCGACCAATACTACTGACTCAAGGCAAATGTAATATATCTGTATTCGCTTCATACTGTCCTGCGTAAATTTGGTCATTTCTCAGAATACCGTAGTAAGTTAAAGGAAAAGCATTATTTATTACTCCCTATACACTCTTACCTAAATGGTACGCCCATTTAGGTAAGAGTTTATAGGGACTCTATTGGTAATAAATGTTCAACATACCTACATTCTGACCAATAAATGGTATAATATTATAGTCATATGTTAAAAGTTATTAACTAAAATTTACATTCTGTTACCTAGATATTAATTTAAAACTAAGCTAAAGTGTATGACGACCTCTTTGACGCAGCGGGCAAAGGTCCACCTGAGACGAGAGAGGTTGCGGGTTCGATTCCCGCCTAGGGAAAAAAATTCTGTACGATCTGCAGATATTTATTCAGGTGGTTCTGGTTGTCTGGTATATTTATTTGTTTTTTATGTTATGGTTTCCGTACTATATTTGACATTAATTTAATATAGTAATTTATGTATGTAAAATAAGTATAAATTGAAGGCGCTGCCCGCGTCTGTCTGTCGGTCTATCTGTTTGGCTTTCTTCTCCTCCTAAGCCACGAAACGGATTTCGATGCGGTTTTCTCCAATGGTAAGAGTGTTTCAAGAGAAAGTTTATGCAGTAAAATTCATTGAGGTTTGGTGTAAGTTCGCTGAACTAGGATGAAGATTGTTGAAGTTGTCGGAAAATTTCATGCCGATTGGGAGTAGTTTTGCCGATTGGGAGCTATCATTTTTAGTTTCGGAGAAATAGTCAATTTTTATCTGAGAATAACTCTTGAATGGATAATCGGATGTAAAATATTTTTTTCCACAAACTGAGCACTTTAACTTCGATTTTCTCAGATTTTTTTTAACTTTAATGTGTTTATTTCAATCCGAACTATTGGCCGGCCGATTAATTCCGATTACCCTTTGCAAACCATACAGGGCTTGCAAAGGGTAAATAAAAATATATATCTATATAGTATTAAATATATCAGTTATCTAGTACCCAAGCTATTCTTAGGGCTCCACGACCAGCAATATTTATTAATAAAGTAAGCTTGAGCGGTTGCCTATTTTGATCTCGCAGGTATACTAATATTATTGCTTCTTCATACAGAATTCTATTTATTCCTTATTCTTCTTCGTATTTCAAAGAGCGCTTTGAATTTCCTAATCTCCATCTTCCTAATCTCGCACGAGCGTACAACGCGGTCTTTTGAGACTCTACAACTCCTACTTACTTTGCTTTATAGATCGTTTACTGTACAAGCGATACGGCGCAGGAATGCTCTGCCAGGTGATTCAGAAAACTTAAAAGCTCATTGTTTAGTAATATTCTTTCTGTTTTTTTAAGGTACAAAATATAGAGTTATCTATTTAATAAAGACTTATTTCCTTATCGATGCCCGTAAGTTTTTGACATTAAAGAGTTTCGATCCCCATCTGTGGTATTTTTCATTAGTTTAAATTCACCAAATCATACTTTCGGAACACAACATCAACAAGTGGCCTTATCGCTGTAAGCAATATCTTCCCGGCAGGCTATTAGTTAAGAGACAACGTTTGGCAAAAAGGGCTAAAATCCCTTAGAGGAAAACAGCTAACACCTACTTAAAACCAAATATCATACCATAAAACATTATTAACCTACTTATAACTAATTACCTAAATTAAACTAAACGAAATTACCGTAATAAATATTAGTAAACATTTTGAAAATGCACAAAATATAAGGTCAACCATCCAGTTTATGACCGCGCGTAGGGTTGCTTAACTTTGATGATTGATTTCGTACTTGTTTTATGGACGATATTTTTTATTATTTCATTGCAAATGTATAGTTTTTGGATTTTTACATATATACATATACAGTATAAGACAATATTGTCCTTACCTTGCCAAACGTCAGCCCCTATGTATTTTGATTCCATTGATAATGTGGAAACTTGCTTTTTTCCGGCATAGACGGCCGTAACTTTTTTCAGGTTAACTTAGAATATTGATTTTTTCACAGCTTGGTAAGGCTGTAGATTTGAGTATATGGTTGTAATTTGAACTCGACATCTCTCCTCCTTCTCGAGATAAAGGGTCTTCAGAGACCGAAAGACGCACAGACAGACAGATAGACGGACAAGAAGGTGATCCTATAAGGGTGCTGTTTTTGTAGGTGCGGAACCCTAAAAACAATATTTTCTCGAACATTAATCATCGCCCGGCAATCTCTACTAACTCAAAAAGTCCTCACAATGAGTTCAACAATCGATATCTTCAACGAGCTAATGGTAACTGTTAACGTGTTTTATAAGTATTGCCCGCCATAACTCACGATCATTCAGACATTTCCTAGCCACTTACCATCGGCAGTAAAACAAATAGTCTCTCCCATTCTATTTTGGCAGACAACTGTATATTATTCTGTGGTGTGTCGCGATTTTTTGTTCACGGGCGCAGACGATACGGCACGCAGTCGGCGCACGCGCATCGTACGCACGCCATTAGTAGTTAGTTTAGTATCAGGGCACATTCCCAGAACATAACACGCCTAACGCGACAATCCCGGCTCATTGTTTATTTTCGTTATTATAACCCGACCCCGTTCAAGTGCAGTGACTGTGAATCAACTTGTGAAGTGGTTATTTTGATTCTGTCTATCATAGCCGCGCGAATAACAGACGTTTTGTTTAATTGTGGACGTAATTTTTGACGGGCTTCAATGTATGTTAATTTCTAATTCGGAACGGCCGAAATTAAAAGGTTTGGTTTGGTATGTTGTTTATAAGAGTAGACTTTTGTTTGTATCGATAAGCGTTTTGTTCGGCTTCATTATTTGTGTTGTTCGACTTTGCTGCCCTCAACATCTCATGAAAGTACATATTGTTCGTAGGTTCAGGATAAATCTATAAGTACTGCGGCATATTTAGATAACTATATCACTTTTTATTTTAATTTAGAGCAATGCAAACTAATTATTCTCTCTCATTTCTCGTAAAAATAAACGTAAAAAATTTACCCACTGAATAGCTATAAAATAAATAGCACACATGGTAGCGTATTAAGTTACGCTGTTATTATGTAGTTTTCCTGTTATGAGTCTTGAATAATTTATTAACCGAAATGCTTTAGTTAAGTCCAAGGCCAATGCGGAGTCACGGTTTTTACTTGACAAAGGATTCCGAGCCTTGAACTAAGGCATAAGGTCATTGTATTAAAATTTGTAAAGCACCTACCTACCAATGGTGGTTTGTTTTGTCAATTATCTCAGTTGACATGGCAAAATCCACTGCTGAGCAGCATATAATAGGTTGGCTACATACGCGGTTGATAACATTGTTTGATATGCGATAAAATTTAAGTACGTGGATTAATGCGTGCGCAATACTTTTTGTATTACACCTAGGAAGTTCTAAAGTGGAACACAACATTGTTATTTGATAGTTTATTAAGTATAATCACTACTGTTCTGTATTAATTACATTTGAAATGATAACTATTCACATTGAAAACTGGATGTTTATCGCGTTATTTAGCTGTTATTTCCTTTACTTTTTTGTTGTTAGTACACCATGTGGTGAAGTTCTTAAAAATGATAAACAACATACCTACCACCAAATATAATATAGAAACAGGCATCAAAAACCGTTAAATGCCCAAAGTTTAAAAGCATAAAACCATATTGACGAACACAAGTTATAAGGAACTCGTATAGTTTTATTTAATAAAGAGTCCAGTTAAAATATAAGTGAAGTGTTAGAAGGCAAAAATAAACCACATCAAAAACCATAAAATGCCTACACATTAAATCCATTGTGACGAACCCAGGTGTACTAAAGTGCGTAGCGAGGGCAAGGCGCTATGTGTTTGCATGGTGCAAAGAGAGGGAGCTCTCTAGAGGCACAACGGAGTCGCTCAGAGCCCTGCGAAGCGCCATGCTGTCCTGGGGCCGCGCCGCCGGGGGCAAAACCGAGGAGCTTCAAGATGAAGCACGAATCCCCCCGGCTGGTCCCAACGTGGCCAAGAGACGATACGCCGTGAAAGTAAAGAGGAAAGTGAAGTGCTCCTTCAAATTGATTAGGTTGGTGGTGTTGCGGTCATATTGTTTATTGCCGATGAGTTTCTCTGAAAATTCTTTATTAAGTACGCTAACGTACAAATAGCCGTCCGTCGCCCGCCGATATTTTGCATGATTTAGAGATTTGGTCGATGATTTTATGGTGAGGTGAGTATAATAGCAAGCGTTTGCTTCTTTGACTACTCTACAAATACTTTTAGTCAAATTAATATTATAAAGTTTTTAAATCTTTATAAATCTTCATAAAGTTTTATATATCGACCGTTATGTACAAGAATTTTCCCGCCAGATTTAGAATAAACCATCTTCTTGGGAAAAAATTAGTTGTTGAGAAAAGTTTACATAAAGTAAGATTTCTTAAGTGATTCATCTTTATCTTTATGACTTGAGATCCGTGACACAGTAGGTGAAATATCCGTAAAAGCCCGTTCTGGTTAAGCTTTTATTACCTCGTTTCAATCTCTATAAATCGTTATAGTTTGACTAATTACTCTGATATTTTAGGGGGCGAAGCCTCCTATTATGCAATGCGCGGTCAGTCAGTCTGTCTGTCTGTCGTCTGTCTGTCTGTCTGTCGTCTGTCTGTGCATGACACGATTACAACCGAACGCGTTGACCGATTTACATGAAACCTTTTTTGTTAGCACTGTCTTAATGAGAGAAGGGTACTGATTGACTTTGGTGACCCTAGGATCACAGAGACCGGAGTTATTGTGACCTCAATGTATTTGAAATTTTTATATTAAATTTTTTTTTTGGTTTTTTCGGAAATCTTCGCCCCTTTTCTGGTACCCCCGTACTAAGGCTTGTTATCGTATTTGGATAACTATATTTTATAGGACTTGACTTAATATCCATAAGTCCCCGAGGTGGGGCAGAAGGCGTCCACAGTAGTCCTCCATCGCGACCGGTCTTGAGGTTCTCGTTTCACTTCACTCCAAGTCATTCTGATGCTCGTCGCTTCTGCTAACACCGTATTAGAATCTCTTCGAAACGTGTGACAATACATCTCCACTTGCGTTGCCTAATTTGGTGATCAATCGGGCACTCGTGGCACGTCTCTAGTAGGTCTACGTTAGAGGTGATCTCGGGCCAGTATATTCCGAGAATGCGACGAAGTCAGCGGTTGACATAAACTTGGATTTTGTAAGAGATGTCTTTTGTGACCTTCCACGTTTCGCATCCATAAAGCAGCACGGCACATATTTTATAGGCGTTAACGCCAAAATATGAATGAATTTTAGTATAAATACATCCCAAATATTTATTTATTTATTAAAAAAGTCACGCCAACAAAACTAACACAAAAATAAGTAACTTAAGTATCCAAAAACAACAATAATAAACAGCTTAAGTCACATTTTTTGGGGCGAAGCCCCCTATTATGCATAGCGCTGTCTGTCTGTCTGTCTGTCTGTGCATGACACGACTCCAACCGAACGCGTTGACTGATTTACATGAAACCTTTTTTTTAGCGCTGTCTTAATAAGAGAAGGGTACTGATTGATTTTGGTGACCCTAGGGTCACAGGGACCGGAGTTATTGTGACCTCAAAAGGTCACCAAAGGTCAAAAATGGCATTTTTCGGAAACTTTCGCCTCCTTTTCTGGTACCCCCGTACCAATGCTTGTAATAATATTATTAATGCAAGCATAAGTACTGTAATAATATTATTATAATAATAATTTTAATCGAGCAAATCCTTTGTTTTGATCGAAAAAAAATGTTATAGTTAAATAAACGTTTTTGAATATTTAACGGTTAAAAACACGACACTTTTCACTTCACCTAATAATAAAAAATCATGAAGGAAGGGTAGTTTTTGCTCGATTTGTGGTTGTACTTCAAGTATAACAATGTTATACTCTCAAAAAATATCTCAGAAAAGAGGCAACGACGTAAGAGGAATATTCAACGATTAGTTTTTCTGAAAATTTGAAACTAATTTTATAGAATTTAAGTAGGCCTTCAGAAACCCACCGCTGGAATAACCTGGCCTTGAACTTACCGTTTCGGGAAATAGTAACTGTACGAAAACTTTCCATCCAACTAATCCAAAACACCATTTCACACAATATTACAGATTGTATGTCCGGAAAGAATAAGCTCTTAAAACTTGTACCTGCCTAGCTATAGAAACTTTTGCACAGACAGTTTCTTACCAACAGTTTAACATGAAATTATTTCTAGTTCTGATCAGCTCGAAACTGGGTGATGGTCTTAACAAGAAATTACTGCAATTTTATTACACTGTTTTGAAAAGTATTATATAAATAAGTTATATATTTCATTTGGGGTGCACACCATGCACAGGGAACCGCAAAGCCGATGCGTTAGCAAAGAAAGGAGCTAGTCTCACTCCTAACTCCAACGATATCGACCTCTGCAATCCCTCGACCGCAGAAATCAAAACCAGGCCCAAAACAAACTCTGAAAAAGAACACCAGAAAATATGGGAACGCAGACCAGACTGCAATCATACAAAACTAATACTCCCGGAAAGAAACAAAATGATAAACAATGCTTTGCTTAAAATGACGAGTCAAGGTCTACGGATGATGGTGGGTATCTTCACGGGATACTGTGATCTCAACCACCATCTCCTCAAGACGGGGGCCACAGACAGTGGACTGTGTCGCGGGTGGTGTAAGAAATAAGAATGCCTTGGAGTGCCGGCAGATAATGTTGCTCCTCCTCCTTTGTCCGTGAATGCAGTAGAAATCTGTTATAGTGCGCTCGTCAACCAGCCTGCCTAGCATGGCGAGTATACCCAATAATAACCCCCTTTTGATCAATGGGCGTCCACGGCTAATATGATGGGAATGAAAAGAACCTAGAGAAATAAAATAATCTGACTAAGCTTTACATCACACTCATTATGACTCATTATTTTTACACTCATTATCTTTTAAATAGTTGTACATTATTACCCTTGTTTTAGTATAAAACTTTTGTTAGAGGGTCTCGCTCTTCTTTATACAAGGTGTCCCAAGAAATAGTAATATAATAAAGCTAAGAGGTAGAGGACCTCAAGGGCTGTTCGAATCATCCCATGCCCGCGATTTTTCGTATTTTTGGAGTTATGATATTCTTTATTTTTTTTTACCTTGCGCTGAGTACGATAAGATTTTTATTTTTAGTGACATAAATTATTGTGATAGATGCTTGATTTGTTTTGCTAAGCTGATAATACAACGTGTTACAAAATACCCCGTAAAAATATAATTAATTAACTGAGCCAAACATTTTGTCAACCCTAGTAAGCTGTCATGGTCAGGGAGCCAGATTATTTAACAGAAAAGCTTACGTACCTATTTTACCTAATAATTGACTACTTTAATAGTTTTTATATTTTTCATTCATGAATGTTTGCTACCTAAATACAAGGACTTAAGTACCTACTGGCTTCAAAAAATGTCAAGTTGGAAAAAAAATATGTTGTCAAATGTAGATACATTCTGCGTAGTTTACTCTTTACTTTTATAGAAATAGGGTTGCACATCAGTGAAAACAATAATATTTTTTGAATTTTTTTAGGGTATATACAGCATTACTACGGTTCTTAAATATTGTGAATGGACTCGTTACAAGGCCCCATTTAACCTCCTTTCGGCTTTACGGGTCGTTTTGTAACACCCTCCTATATCAGCTTAGTAGAAGAGCTATCGGTCAATCCGGCATGGTAACATTTACTACCGTTAGATCTTTGTAAAGGGCTAAAAACAATTTAAATGACAAAAAAAATAAAACGACACACTGTTTTCACAACTTTAAGGACCCCTTAAAAAAATACATTATCAAAATTTACCGTTTGGTTTTAAAAAAACTTGCTCTATCAGGTAGTTGTACCGCAAATTTCATCCATGAGTTATGCATGAAAAGACAACTGCAAACTTTTCTTTGTAGAAAAAAACGTTTATCAAGAACAGCTGCTGTCATAAAAACATAAAGCTTGGCAGCCAGCTGATGTAAGACGCAAAACAGCCTGAAGCGAAGCAAACGAAAAAATATTGTTAAACATTTATTTTGAATGAATGCTTTCTATTTACAGCCAGATTGGGGTAAGAAATCTTTTGACAGATAAGACTTTTTTATTTGGGCGTTATAATATATTAATTTTGTCCATGACTGTATTTTTCTTCTTCATTTCATATCAGCCGTAGGACGTCCACTGCTGGACAAAGGCCTCCCTCATTGATCTCCAAGTACTGTGGTTGGAAGCTGTCTATAGCGGCCGACGCGGTTCTCAACAATCCGTCTGCCCATCTTGTACGTGCACGTCCTACGCTGCACTTGCCGGTCCGTAGCCTCCATTCAGGAACTTTGTTAGCCCATCCGAAGAATTAAATCGCCTGCCTATTGCCACTTCAACGTGCTCCTAATCCATTTGGCTATGTCGGTGACCCAAGTTCTTCTACGTATCTCCTCATTTCTGATTCGATCCCGTAGAGAAACCCCAAGCATGGATCATGACCATGAGAGTTAAATACGAGGATAAAGAAGTCCAACAAGTATCTGTTTTCAAGTTTTAGGCATAACTGTGGATCAACACATTAATTGGAAGGAACACTGTGAAAATTTAGGTCTGCCCATATGTCATCCCTTGAAGCAGGTAAAATGGTGTATCATGGCTATGTGAGTTCGAATCTGAGGTATATCTTGATAAGCTATATTGACCTATTTGGTAGTAGCATTGGCGAGGCAAGGCGGTGCCTAACACGTCATTTCTTTGATAATTAGGTAGGTTAATTATATTGTTTAGTCATATAGGTTAGTAGGTATTTAAGCGCATTTTTGTAGGTTTATAGAATTTTTCTCTTTTTGTCGTGATTAAGTAAATAAATAATAAAATAATAAATAAATAATGCTCGACAAATCACACAGCATCATCTAGCCCCAAGCTAAGCAGAGCTTGTGTTATGGGTACTAGATGACTGATATACTTAATACATTATACTACATAGATAGATATTTTTATTATATATAGAAAAACACCCAGAACACCCTGAACTAATATCTGCAGATCGTACAGACATTTGTCCCGAGGCGGGAATCGAACCCGCAACCTCTTGCGTCGCAGGCGGACCTTCGCCTGCTGCGCCACAGAGGTCGTCAAAGAGATCACAGAGGTCGTAAGTGTTTTATAAATTAAATCCAATAATTGCTCAATCAAACTGGATGGTATTACATCTTTTAGAAGAAATAAGTTCCATAATCTTGTTTCCGATTTTGTCAGGGACTATAATATCAGTAATTACGCTTAGTATTAAGTAGTAGTAGGCATGCCCATTCCCATTTTGATGGATGTTTGTAATAAAAAACTCTTCAGCTTAGTACACCTGTGCATAATTCGTCAAATTCAAAATCGTTCAAATCTTTCACTGTCCAGGCTGTTACCTTATGGAATGCATGGCCTGTACCGATCAGGCGTGCTCCATCCCTTCACATCTTCAAATCCATGGTTAAGGAACACTATTTGTCCTGCTGTCACTAGCTGCTTGATTCACATATCGTTTAAATTTATTAATTAAATATTATATACCTACATAAAATAATTACAAACGTAATTTAAAAATACATAAACTAATGTATTGATATTATATAATTTATGTATGGTATATTTGAAAACTTCATAAAACCTTTCGTACATCTTTAAACCCCTGGTTGTATCCACAAATCCAATCCATCCCAAGGTTGTCTGGTAGAGATCGCTCTTTAGCGATAAGACCTCCGATTGTCACATTATGTTTAGTGTTTATCTTTCTGTTGTTATTTTTATATTTAAGGTGTGCAATAAAGCATTTTCTATTCTATTCTAAAACTATTTTATTTAAATTGATCGTTACCCCGTTTCCCGTTTGAATGAATAAAATAAAAGTTTGTTTTAGGATCAGGGACAAATCATCATAAGTATACACGACAACTTTTTTAAATGACACCTATAGTTGTGAATGCTACAAGGGTCAAAGTAAATCTTTGACAAGAGTGGGTACGGGGTCTATACAAAATAACCCATTGTTCTTTACGTGCTCATTTAACACGTGCTTAATCATGAGGATAACATCGTGAGGAAACCCGCGACTGAGTCAGCTTCAGACGTATTGACCTGTTCTTTCCTCTGAGTAATAATCGGCGAAGCTGGGAGGTTGGTATAAGTGCTGGGCAAGCCTGATCCATCTAACTATGTCCCAGGCACTGCTGCGTCCTGTACAGTTGAATCATCTGTATAAATCAGCTGTATAAATTTTCTATAATAGATGTAAGGCCTTACTTTGTCATAGCAGACCAAAGCCCATGGTTAATTTTCTCAGTAGTTGTCTTTTTAAACTTTCGCGATCACAACGCATTATTAAAATATGGGATTATCGGGTATTTATCGCGTAATTACCTTTATTTCAGTCTCCCCGCGACCACGACCAGGTGCAATCCTGTCGAAACGTCGGGAATAAAACAAAGGTAATTACGCGATAAATACCCGATAATCCCATATTCTCAGTAGTTTTTCTTAAAATTTCGCGATCACAATACATATTAAAGCACAACAATATTGCGTTTTCAAATTCCTTTATATCGTAGTCTAACCTATAAGCAACATTCAATAGTAAATGCATCTTCGCCTTCGCGCTCATATAGTTAGATTGGAATACCAGAAGGGACGCAGACAATACGACCGACGACATTCCGGCATCCGGCGCTGGCCACGGGCACTTAGAATGCTAGGCATGTGCTCATGACTTATCAACAGTAGGTACACGCAACAGGTAACTACGTCCAAAGATTAAAATCGTTAAATACGCATATACGCCATTCCCACGATACGGGCACTAGTGTGGGTATCATTGTTAATGTTTTATTCTGCGAAAACTCTCTTTGTCAAATATGTGTGAATAGTAGATGTAAGCAATATGTAGACGATATAGCGATAAATATATTTTTATTTCTTTTCATGACCGTAATCAGACCACGCCACTTTTTTTCCACACGAAATGAGTGAGCGCGCTCATTTGAAAACATTGTACCTCTAAAAATAGTGTTAGCCGGACGTAATGCGTGTTTAATAAATATAATACGGCTTACACCACGTACCTAACTTATTATCATCTTGCTGACGTTTCGTAGACCATTTAGAGGCCCTTCTTCATGAGCACCGTTCGTGCCCGACTCCGAGGGCCGCGAGACGAGATGAGATGTTGTCGTCTCGCGGCCCTCGGAGTCGGCCACGAACGGTGCTCATGAAGAAGTAACTGAGTTAAAAATATTGACCTGATTGAAAGTGTGTTCCATTCAAAGTCAAAAATAATAAAGTAGTTACATTATTACAATACAATAAATAGTTAGTCAGTAGTCAATAGTGGTCAGTGTCGTTACAAATTATTTTTTAAAAAATAGATAGAACAGATATGCCTAGAGTTCTTCAAAAATAATATACACCTATATATATATTTTTATAAGTACTTAACATTATTTTTAGGGTTCCGGACCAAAATGGTAAAAAGGAACCCTTATAGAATCACTCTGTCTGTCTGTCTGTCTGTCTGTCTGTCTGTCACAACTGGATATCTCGAGAACTACTGATGCTATCGAACTTGAAATTTGAAATGGTAAAAGACAACACTTTTTTACTAACATAGCATATATGAAAATGTTAATAAATGTCCTTATTTTGACTGCAGGGGGGTGGATAGGGGATCTCAAAATTTTTAAGTGAAGTTACTAGGCCGTGTGGGGTATCATATGAAAGGTATTTATTTGCACATTAATAAACAGTTTTTAGTTTTCCTTCAAAACGTATTGTTTTTGAGTTATTTACAAAAATGTTGAAAAAACGACCGTTCCCCCCCCCTTATCTCCGAAGTTTGCAGAGATAAACCCGTGATACTTTTATAGCTAATAGAAGTATATGTAAACTTTATAGGAAAATTATAGCGAACTCCCTAATTTGCATAGTTTTTTATACAACGGGGGTGGAAGGGGGGTTTTCAAAAATTTTGTGAAATTAATAGGTGATGTGGGGTATCATATGACAGATATTCGTTTGTACATTAATAAACAGTTTTTAGTTTTCCTTTAAGTCGTATCGTTTTTGAGTTATTTACAAAAATGTTGAAAAAACGACCGTTCCCCCCCCCTTATCTCCGAAGTTTGCAGAGATAAACCCGTGATACTTTTATAGCTAATAAAAGTGTATGTAAACTTTAAAGGAAAATTATAGCGAACTCCCTAATTTGCATAGTTTTTTATACAAGGGGGGTGGAAGGGGGGTTTTCAAAAAAATTGTGAAATTAATAGGCGATGTGGGGTATCATATGACAGGTATTCATTTGTACATTAATAAACAGTTTTTAGTTTTCCTTTAGGTCGTATCGTTTTTGAGTTATTTACAAAAATGTTGAAAAAAATAGCGTTCCCCCCCCCTTATCTCCGAAGTTTGCGGAGATAAACCTCTGAAACTTTTATTGCTATTAGAAGTAAATGTAAAGATTAGAGGAAATTTATTACAATCTCTCTACTTAGCATACTTTTTTAGAAATCATCGAAAGTGTAAATCTCTACATAATTTCCGCTATCAGACAAGAGATGGCGCTGTCAAGGTTCTCCAACAAATATAAAACCGCCTTTGTCATATATGTATGATGGCACGGAACCCTCGGTGCGCGAGTCCGACTCGCTCTTGCCCGGTTTTATTTTTTCATTTACATTATACATTTTATTGTATTGTAGAGATACAATTAATATAGGTGTATTTACACACTGAACTAGGTGTACTTAACTAAACATTCATGTTTTATCTGTGTTCTGTGTTTTCAACCATAAAATCAAATCCAGCTTTGATAGCCTTTGATTTGCGAAGTTTTTCTTTTGAATAGCAGCAATAAGGCATGCTCCATTTAAGCTAATTTCTGTCGAGTTCTTGAGCTCAAAGGTATGTAGAATGTTCGAGAATTAACCGGAATACGATGCTGATTCATAGGACCATGATCAAAGACTAAATGTACCTAACTACCTTATTTTGGGACGACCTCTGTGGCGCAGCGGGCGAAAGTCCGCCTGCGACGCAAGAGGTTGCGGATTTGATGTCAGTATGATCTGCAGATATTTGTTCCGGGTGTTCTAGATGTTTTTGGAATGAAATAAAAAATATCTATCGATGTAGTATAATGTATTAAGTATATCAGTCATCTAGTACACATAACACAAGCTCTGCTTAGCTTGGGGCTATATGCTGCTGTGTGAAATATCCAACATTATTTATTTATTATAGTTTTTCTTCTTATTACTTTTTATCTCAGCAGATATAGAACCTGTTCCAATATTTAACGATAAACTTGCACCTGTGGGTGGATCTACTCACGAGTACTCAAGAAAATTCAGAAAATCAATATAATTATGTATATTTTTAAGTTACCAATAAAAACTTTTATAAACTGACATCCATCATGAAACTTTTGTGAAACTTTTAACAACCATACCCACAACGACATTGATTTTTGTATTAGTATCGTATGAGCACTGCAATTACTTATTGCAATTGCAAATCTCGCAATTAAAATTGCTCGCATAAAAGTTTTAACTTTAATACTTCGCAAACGGAACCTGAAATTTGTTTTCGCGACTCAAAATGATTTTAAAATAGGTACCTATTTCACTTTACCCCACACGATGAAAAAATTAAGAACAAGTTCATCCTATCGTACGTGTACGGGAGGTACCCCAAATATTTTTTTTTATTATTTATGGTACTGTTATCTCGGCGTCCTTATTATATGTCCATGCAAAATTACAGCTTTCTAGGACTAATGATAAAGCTAAAAAGTACTACTATAAAAAGTAAAGTAAAAGTAAAAAAAAAAGTAGTAAAAGTACTACTACTACTACTACTCTTCATATAGCCGAAGACAGACAGAGAGACATAGCGAAAATAGAAGGGTTCCTTGTTGTACTAATGAACCATACAAAATCCAGAATGCCTGTAATTTTTACACAGGAATCAGTCAAAAATATGTTTTCCCTTAAAATTTTGAAAGACAAGAAATCTTTAACTGGTGCGAAAAGTCTAGACATTGGTTTCTGTAATCTGTGCTAATACGGTGTGTATGTTTCTAAACTTTACGCAACCATCCAAGATTCCAAAATAGTATAATACTCTTGGAAAACTAACCAAATATAATATCGTACTATTTCTAAACAAGTCCCAAATTTCATAAATTGTTTTTGTTGACGGTAGGCAATCACTTTTGCTGTGGCCTTAATAGGATTTATGATGCAAATTCTTGAAATTTTAATGTGTCACGCGCGTATGTAATAAAATTAAGAGGTAGGGTGAGTTAATAATGAGAGATTATAAGTTAGAGGGAGGCAAATAGATGTTGTATAACGAATAAAGTCACAAAATATAAACAGCACACTAGCAGCGTGGTAAAATATGCCATAAACCTTCTTGAAATTGAAATACGGGACGGGTGTTGTCAATAAAACGTATAAGTTAGAAAGAGATAGATACGAGTTTAATGTAAGGTATAATATTTTGTTTAAAGTTTTACCACAGATTACAGAAACGTTTTACTACGTTATAAGTAGGTATGTATCTCAAAGTATGTACATATCTATTTGTATCTTTTGTGCAATATCTTCATTATAGCCCACATCACACACACAGGTTAACTGGAAGAGAATTCTATTTTGCATTAAAGTCGCCTGAGTACAGTACTTTAGTATGTGCAATAAAAAACTTTCTATAGATCCATCAATACGTACGACTTTAGTTCTACGACTTTTCAGGGTTTGATTATTCTCGATCAAGAAAACACGACGAAAGTTAACTTCAGCAACTGATACAATAATGGCAACCTAAAGGCCAGCTGATTCTTGACACGTTCATTGACCTCCGTAAATTGTTGCCGGAGACGTACACAAAAAAATACCTAAAACCACATAGAGGTTTTTCTTCATTAAAATATAAAAAGAAAAAAAATATCTGATTATGACCTCAGAACCATCTTTACAGTAAGTACTAGTAAAATAAAAAATATAAAAAACTTAATTCCCAGTTTTTTTCCTCCCAAACTACTTTTTTTCATGGACTGCACCCCCTTCCCCAACCTTTAAGGATGAACAAGTCGCCCATCTTTCCATACAAACGTAGAAGGGTAACTACTCCACTGTTTGACGTTAACCATTAGACACTAAGGATTATATCAATTTATCTCGTCATAATATACTATGTTTGTATACACCCCAAACCGCAAAAATAGTATTTATTTCAAAAATACAAGCTTCTAAACTTTCGTATTTCAACCCTGATTTTAGCCCAACTTTGGACGAAACTAAATAATATAAGGAGAAAGAAAACTCAAAAATAAACGCGTTCCGACATAGTTTAATAATTCAAAAGTTGAAATAAATGATATTTTGAAAAGATTATACTCAAGTTTTTCTATAATAACCCTTGTACTAAAAGTCACATATTTTTGCGCGGTCGGTTTAGAATGAATCATTATGCATTTCATTCTAGCGCGCGGGTAAACACACTATGTCAGGTGAAATAGCATACATTTAGGCCGCGCCCACTGACGACTTTGCCTCCGCGACTAGTTGAGCCTTAAGGTAGCACTAAGCCGGCCAGTCACAAGTGATATCCCTTACTACGCGACATCATAATAATACACTTTCTAGATAGGACCTGTACAGTACACCAATACATAATATGAAACAAAGTCGCTTCCCGCTGTCTGTCTGGCTGTTCCTATATTTGCTTAGGTCTTTAAAACTACGCAACGGATTTTCATGCGGTTTTTTCAGTAGATAGAGTGATTCAAGAGAATGGTTTATATGTATAATACATGCATAATATAGTAGAGAAACGCTGATCATTTTGGAGGTTTCTAATGTGAGGTCGTAAATAAACACATTTTTTTGCGCTCACTTTGCAAACGCTGGCTGAACCCTACGAGATAGATCAGAATAATGTAAGTACTACAGTATTGTACACCTTAAAAAGGTCTCAAAAAAGTCCGTGATGGTACATTTATTTAGTATCAGCATTGCACACGTGCGAAGCCGGGGCGGGTCGCTAGTTCAAAATAAAAACCAACTTTGTAATCCTCGCACACACGGTCTCTTAAGAAAGTAGTGTCCCAGAAACATTTAATCTTGAACAAAGTTGTTTTACTCTTCTAGATGCGTTTTTATTACGCGTATGTCGTAGGTTACATTTTATTGGCTGTAATCTGGAATCACTTGACCATCTCGTGTGGTCGTCTAACTGATTTGATGGTGTGTTTTTTATGGGCAATAACGTTCTATTGTCGTGGGGTGCCGGCAGAAGAATGTTCCCCTCCTCTCGTGCCCTTAGATGCAGTAAGAAACTGCCAATACCTCCGGCAGATGAGCTGCAGCGTATTTCCATGTAACAAGATCCCGCACTGCACTCGCCAACCCACCTGCCAAACGTGGTGAGTATGGCGACTACTCCCTCATGATCAGTACTTGGAGATCCTTAAGGGATGCCCATTTCCATATTTAAAAATCAACGAAACAAAAATCACCGAATACTGGAAAGTTGTAAAACTAAAGTTGTCCTTGGTCAGAAACATGTCCTTTCAGGTTTGTATGCGTATTAAAATTCACAGTGTTTAAATAATGCGTTGTGATCCGAAAGTTTAAATAGATTAATTAGGCAAGGTGCGTGTCGGGCCACACTCTATTTAGTGTTCCGTAGTTAACCGTAGACCTGTTGTTGGAAGTTCGTAGGTATATGTTTTTTAGCGTTTATCAAAACATATTAACATAAATTAATTGAGTTTTCGGTTTAAAGTAATCCGGTACGTTTGAGAAATCGCATCACTTATCCGAGTTTAGCATTATTTGTAGCGTTATCTCGGCGTTGTTATTTTAAATGTCCATAGCAAACAGGCAGACAGACAAAGCGAAACTTTTTGGTTTCTTGTTTTCCTACGAAACCCTAATAAGACAAAAACTGATGTCATTAGCGGCTAGACCTCACGAACCGTTTGTACTTTCTACTCGACAGTATTCGAGGAATATTTGGGGTAAATAAATACCCATTTCCTCGAATACTGTCTTCTTTTACTGCGAATAAATCCTTCTAAATAATAGGACGCTGAGAATTTAATTTAGAATCTAAATTAACTACAAATCCGCTAATCTATATCTAATGAGTGCACTCAAAAATAATTCGACATGTGTTTCGCCTCTCAACAAGTCACCTCCAGGAGAAATGGCGCCCCGTTTGTCACGGAATATACTAGAAACAACCACCGCTCTCTGAACTTATTGCCTCTCCGATTGCCTAACAAAAAAATATAAGTTTTAATAAAACAAAATTGCATAATAAACCTCACTAAAAGCTGAGAAACTTTCATTTTGTGTGGCTTCTTCTGTGTGTAACATTTAAATTAATCATTAACGTTAAAGCTAAATCGCATGCACAACCTTTTTAACCTCGAGTTAAAATAAATACCTCTATCTATACCATATAATAAATGATTCATCTATGCTTTATAAAAACTAGATAACGTATTTATACGTTATAATTTTCCCCTCCTGTTTTGTAGTCAGTTAAAATATGATTATACTGTTTTAAGGGCACCTCTTGAAGAATGCTTTTTTTTCACTTTAAAAATTAACGTGAGATATTCTATTCATTTTGTAAAAACGGGAATTACTCACGTAGTATTGTCGTGTCGGCCCCACGCGCGGACGGGCATTCAATCCCATGATGATGATTTTCTTGAAAGATCGAAACGTGTCGGAATAATCTTCGACGTTACAATACTACGTGAGTAATTCCCGTTTTTACAAAATGAATGCTTTTTTTGTTTTTTTTTTATAGGAAATATTGGTAATGCGGTAATATAAGGTGGGCCTTCGGCTTTTCTCGTCATTAAGCAGTATAAAAAATAAAAATAAACTTATTACAGAAATTCCCCAAAATATTTTCGATTTCATTTGATATAAGGTAATTATTATCATCTCGGCCGTAGGACGGCGACTGCTAGACAAAGGCCTCCCTCATGAATCTTCAAATACTATAAGGGAGTTGTTGCCGTACTTGCAGGCGGGTTGCCGAGCGCAGCACGGATGTTGATACTAGGTGTTTTACGGATATTCGCATCCGTAAATGCGGATTATTCGCGTTACTTAAGACATGCATACACATCAACTTATGAAGAGCTTAAACAGAGATTACAACACATTACATTACATCCTTACACATTACATACCACGCCGTGGGATGCCGGCAGTAGAATGTTACCCCTCCTTTTATGCCCGTGGATGCAGTAAGAACCTGCTAAGGGATACCCATGCGTCTTTCCGTGTATCAACATCCGGTACTGCGCTCGCCAACCCGGCTGCCGAGGGTGGTGAGTAGGCAACTATTCCTCACGGAGATCCATGAGAGAGTGTGTTCAGTAGTGGACGTTAAACGGCTGAAATTATGACACGGTACATTATCTCGGAAAGAATACTTGGTTCGAACTAAGGTTCGAGAAGTTGGATTCTCGCGATAATTTAGGTTTTAACTTATTTTTGGTGAGAGTTCCAACTGAAACCTATCGATCTTTTTAAATTCGGAATTTTGACCGCGGGACGGCTGCAACGTGATCTCGGGCAGCGAATGAGACACCGTGTCTGCGTCAAACGTCGGCGCATTCCAAGCGAGTGTATAATGAATCAGATTTATTATTATGGACTTTTAGGAAAACTTACAGCTAGATACAACAATCACAAACATAAACTTCAACAATCACAAACTTGATACAATAGATAGGTACAGAAGGTTAAATAAGAAGTTTTCACAATAAATATATTAGTCTATAAGGTATACTATAATATACTATACTATACTAAACTCGTGTATCGCATCAAATCGCATGAGAAATAACTTGTGGGCCAATATACCACACAGTGGGTGCCACAAAGTGGAAAGAGTTCTCGTGGTCGGCCCAGGTGGAGATGGCGGGACGAACTAGATGCGCATTGCACAGATTGGCGGACAGAAGTCCTAGGCCGGGATAAGTGGAAGAGGAAAAGGGAGGCCTTTGCCCAGCAGTGGGGTCCAGCAGGCTGTTTAGATTAGATTAGATACTAAACTTAGTTTGTTGCCTGAAATAAAGTTTATATTATAATTATTTAACTATCCCAGTTATGGTTGAGAACTCAGCTCTTGAAGTTGTCGACGCGTATTACGTATACCCAGGACAAACATTCTAATTAGGTAGGTCCAACTTCGAGAAAGAGGTCAATCGTCGAATCCAACTCGGATGGGCAGCGTTTGGGAAACTTCGCAACGTCTTTTCGTCCAACATACCTCAGTGCCTTAAGGATGAACGAGTCGCTCATCTTTCCATCCAAACGTGAAAGGGTAACTACTCCACTGTTTGACGTTAACTATCCAACACTTAGGATTCATCATTTCAGCCGTAAAACGTCCACTACTGAACACATACCTCCCTTATGGATCTCCATGAGGGGTAGTTGCCATACTCACCACACTTGGCAGGCGGGTTGGCGAGCGCAGTACGAGATGTTGATACACGAAAAGACGCTACTGCCCATCTTCCGGAGGTATCCCTTAGCAGGCTCTTACTGCATCCACGGGCATGAGAGGAGGGGTAACATTCTGTAGCCGGCAATAATAGATAATAACACTTAGGATAATATCAATTTATCTCGTCTTAATCTATGTTTTGTATACACCCCAAACCGTAAAAAAAGTATTTATTTAAAAAATACAAGCTTCTAAACTTTCGTATTTCAACACTGATTTTAGCCCAACTTTGGACGAAACTAAATAATCATAAGGAGTAAGAAAACTCAAAAATAAATGCCGTTCCGACAAAGTTTATTTATTTAAAAGTTGAAATAAATGTTATTTTGAAAAGATTACACTCAAGTTTTTCTATAATAACCCTTGTCCTAAAAGTCTATTCACATATTTTTGCGCGGTCGGTTTAGGAATAAATCATTGTGCATTTCATTCTAGCGCGCGGGTAATCATGTGAAGATGTCGTAGGAGTGTCTTTATAAATAAATAAACACGCTATGTCAGGTGAGATAGCAAACATTTAGGTCGCGCTCACTGACGACTTTGCCTCCGCGACTAGGTGGACCTTAAGACGAAAATCTACAATCAGTGTGTGTTACCAGTGATGAGATGACATATGGATCCGAGACGTGGTCCTTCACTATTGGCCTTATGAATAAGCTCAGTGTCGCTCAACGAGCTATGGAGAGGGCTATGCTCGGGGTTTCTCTACGGGATCGAATGTTGGAAATGAGGAAATTTGGAAATGGAAAATGAGGAGATACGTAGAAGAACTCGGGTCACCGACATAGCCAAACGGATTGGCACGTTGAAGTGGCAATGGGCAGGCCATATAGCGCGCAGAACAGATGGCCGATGGGGCCGCAAAGTTTTCGAGTGGAGGCCACGGACCGGCAAGCGCAGCGTATAGGACGTCCACCTACAAGATTGGCAGACTACTTGGTGAGAACCGCTGGTCGGCGGTGGATGCATATGGCTTCCAACCGCAGTACTCGGAGATCAATGAGGGAGGCCTTTATCCAGCAGTGGACGTCCTACGGCTGATATGATGATGATGATGATTTAACGAATGCGGATTTATATTTACAAGTGCAAGTTACGACAAGCAAAGAAATTGGACATTACCAGAATGGCGCGTTGCTATCTGTGCTCGCTAGCTGACCAATATAGCAAGGCACACATTGGTGGCAAGATCTTATATACATGTTTTGTTTGTTTTGATTGAGTTATCGACGTGATTTCCATTGTGAATCAAGCACATAGTTTGTTTACTATAATTATCAAGTTTGTATCTTAGTGGCTTGCATGGTTGATGTATATTATTTTGATTTAAACATTTGGTATAAAAGTGAATCAAAATATATCCACCCGGAAAATGCAGTTTGTATAGCAGATAAGTCTGTATGTAAAATACATATGTACCATGTAAAATATGAATTAAAAGTTATTTGCGAAAGGGACCTATTGTTACTTCTTTGAAAAGTCAATTTTTAAATGAATGCCTGAAACCTATTGTAGGTAGGTAGTTGTAGTTTAAGAACACGCAGAAATGTCACTAGTTACATAATATTAACTTTAATCCCATTAGTATTATAAAGCCGAAAGTTGGTTTGTGTGGATGTTTGTTACCTATTCACGCATAAACTAGGCTACGGATTGAGCTGAAACTTTGCAAACGTATTGATGTTGACCAGGATTAGCAATAGGCTACTTTTTTTTGGGTACAACGCATGCGAAGCAGCGGGCAGAAGCTAGTTATCAATAGATTCCCAATGAGTCGTTTTCAGTGAAAATAAATAAAACCGGCCAAAAGCGAGTGTGTGCCATCTTACAATATGAAATATGATAAGGAGTTTATGTTTGTTGGAGAACCTTGACAGCGCCATCTCTTGTCTGATAGCGGAACTTATGTAGTTTTATTTAAGACTCGAAGATTTTTAAAAAAACTTTGCAAATTAGAGAACTCATTATAATTTTTCTGTAATTTTCTGTTCCAGATCAAAATGGTAAATAGAAAACCATTATGGTATCACTTTGTCTGTATGTCTGTCACAAATGGATATCTTGAAAACTACTGATGCTATCGACTTGAAATTGGAAATGGTATGAGGCAAAGATTTTTCACTCACATGAATCATAATTAAATTTAAAAAAATATTTTATTATGATTGCAAAGGGGGGCGAAAAGAGGGTCTCAAAAATTTTAAGTGAAGTTACTAAGTCATAATTGGGGTATCTTATGAAAGTTAATCATTTGCACATTAATAAACAGTTTTTAATTTTCCTATAAACCCTATAGTTTTTGACTAATTTACAAAAATGTTGAAAAATTAGCGTCCCCTCCTTACCTCCGAAGTTTACGGAGATAAACTTCTGCAACTTTTATTGCGGTCGAGCTATTCATGAGATATGGGGTTTGACAGCAGGGGTGAAAAATCGAATGTTTTCAAATATACCCAAATGTGATGTCAAAAGAAAGTAAACATTCGATTTATATATATATTTCCCTCAGTTTTGCAATGATATATATATGTATATATACATATATATATATATATATCATTGCAAAACTGAGGGAACACATTACAAAATATAAATTACTAGATACCGAGAAGTGTGGGTGGCTACTTAAAATTATTATAATTTAGTTTATATTCTTGTATCATCCGGTTATTAATGGAACTTCCGGCCAGCCCTAAGTTACCGCTCAAAGTGAGTTTTTCTCCGTTAAAAATATTTTCTACTTTTTTGAACGAGCAAGCGGCATGATAAATTTAATTAAGGTTGAGTTGGAAGGTTAAGTCTTTACTTTTCATTCAATTCCAAAGCACTCATTTAATTTGCAAAAGAAGTTGAATAACATGAACTTAAATGTATTTTTTTAGTACATGTATTTGTTTTGTATACATATTTATATATTTCACATAACAGCACGATTCATTCTAAAATATGAACTTCCAGCGACCACACCGACTGCTGCAAGCACGAATGTGAGCGCAGCAAACCGCGAACTCTGCTTCGCTGTAATTAGTCCTGTTAAATAGACATTGTCATCATCTCAGACGCAGGTAGTCCACTGCTGGATAAAGGCCTCTCATGGATATCCAAAAACTATTCATGAGGAATGGTTGCCGTATTCACCATGTTTGTCAGGTACCTACGTTGGCGTGCCCAGTAAATCATGTTAATACCCGGAAAGACTGCTGCCCATCTTTCAGATTCCTACTGCATCCACGGGTAAGGCAACATTCCACTGTTGGCATTTTGCGGCATAGATATACTAGTCGACATTAATTCCCAACAAGCTGAATTTTTGTAGAGTTCTTAAATACATCATTAATAAGGTTATGCTTATGTCAAAAGTCAGGGCGCCTACAACTGTAGGCCCAGAATCGATCCCGCCTATACGTTGTTTTGTAGGCAAGGCCAACAAACAAATTTTATTCTTATTTGAAATAGTAAAAGTTACTAGAAATTGGTCCAGAAAAATCTTATATCATGAAATTCCCATAGACAAAAGGTAGCACCGTTACGAACCGCACCGTTCTCGAGTTCCCGCGGTTTTAAACAAACATTTCAGCTTTTTATATAGTACCTACCAAAATAAAATTCACCTCTAAAACAACGCACAAGCGGGATCGACGAGGACTTTTGACAAGTTTATTTAGGCCAGGTGCGTCCGACCACGCGCCATGGAGGGTTCCGCAGTTAACCATAGACCTGCGTTGTTAGAAGTTAGTGTATATTGAATTACATTTACCAAAATTTCATTACAGGAATTAATTAAGTTTTCCGTATAATGTATTCCGGTATGTTTGGGAAACCGCATCACTTATTTGATCTATTACTCCGAATATAAAAAAGCTAGCTTAACCCTTATAGTTTTCCTAGAAAATTCATGGTTATACCTAGGAAATTAAAAGTAGGCCCAACTTCGAGAAAGAGGTCAACCGTCGAATCTAAATACGTCGAATTGGGATTCGGGGTTTGGGAAACTTCGTCACGTCCCTCGTCCAACATACCTTACTGCCTAAGGACGAAAGTCTTATTTATTTATTTATTTATTTAGGTCTGCCAACAGTATCACAAGATTACAACTAAAACTTAACATTCTAAAAATGACTTAGGCTACTTGCGAAACCAATTATAGGCGAACACAGCTTGCTTAACAATCTAACATACAAATGTAGGTAACACAATAGTAATAACATTTAATAAACTATTTTAAATAATTAAGAGTAAGTAGTATTATGCAATCTTAACCTAAACCTTACTGAGACCATGAGCAATTGACGTGAATCAATTTTGATGTATAAAATCCCTTAATTTACAAATTGGATGAAAATTTATTTCAGTGATTGTTACTTCACTATTGGCCCCTACGGGATCGAATCAAACGTGAGGAGATACGTAAAAGAACTCGGGTCAAAGACAGCTAACTGGATTAGGACGTTGAAGTGGCAATGAGCAGGCCGCATAGCGCGCAGAATAAATGGCTGACGGGGCCGCAAACTTCTCGAATGGAGGCCACGGACCGGCAAGCGTAGCGTAGGAGGTCAACTTACAAGATGGGCAGACGACTTGGTAAAAACCGCAGCTGGGTGGTGGATGCAGGCCGCTTCCAATCGCAGTACTTGGAGATCAATGAGGAAGGCTCTTTTCCAGCAGTGAACGTCCTACGGCCGTTATGATATGAGATATGTTATGAATATGTTTTGGTAAAAGTAAAAAAAAACATACATCAAATTCTACAAACATTTCTACGGTTAACTACGGAACCCTAGGCAGCGCGTAAGTTATTTATTTCTTTGACTAGACTAATTTGCTAATTTCAACCAAGAAGTTAATTATGCAACCAAACGAGTTTCTAGGATTTTAATTAATTTCTCTGAGAAGGATGAAAGAATACTTCTAAGAGAAATAATTTATTTTTTAATGAGACTAAAAGACGTATTGAACACTAAGTAGGTGCACAGATAATATTAAGCACCAGTGAGTGCATCAAATAATCACAAAGCTGTTTCAGAAAGCACACGCGTCACTGAAAACCAGCGCGATTGTGTACCCTGTGACTATTATTGAAATACTGTCAACCTATTCTACAGGTAGTCATTTAATTTCATGTAGTGTAATTAATATTGTGACACTAAATAAACTTTTGCTATTTCTAAGAAGAAAGAAAGGTATCTTATTATAATTATTAACATACATATAACCGGGTATTTATCGTGTAAATTACCTTTATTATTTCCAGACGTTTCGCTTGGATTGCACCAAGCATGGTCTTCCCGCGATAAATACCCGGTTATATGTATGATAATAATGTATTGTGATCGCGAAAGTTTAAAAAAAGACAATGTTATTGTTGGGAAAAAAATATCAAAGCGTTTGCAACATCCTTTATAATTATAGAATTGAATTATTTATTTTTAGTGTGATTACTGTGGTTTCGATTTACATGTTTCAGTGTTGATAATTCTCCACATTGCTTTTAGTAGTTAGTAGTTTAGTGTTCGGATTTTAAATTGTTTCATTTCTGATTTACTAATAGGAGCCTGACTGCAGTAAATACTATCTATAATGGTAATAGGTAGCAGATGAAAAGTTACCCTCAAAGGTTCATTCAAGGAGGGGCGCTACACGCAGACAATTGTATGTCACTCTAATTATACACACGACAGCTCAACGGTTCTCTCTATAGATAACTTTCCAATATTCTTACGTTGCTATGGCTGTTACCACGTATAGTGGTCTTTCTTTTGAATAACTTATTAATGCGAAGTAACTAAATTGAGGGAGTAATTCATGATGAATCCAATGTTCAGTAATATACATAACATCTATATTGAAATAATTTAAAAATGATTCTAATAACTAAGACTTTGCTAGGAAGGCCATGTATTGTTTGCTAACTTTACTTTAAATTATGGTTAACTGCCGAGTAACTGCTGGTAATCCGCCGTGGGGTGCCGGCAGTAGAATGATACCCCTCCTCTCATGCCCGTGGATGCAGTAAGAGCCTGCTAAGGGATACCTCCGGAAGATGGGCAGCAGCGTCTATGCGTGTATCAACATCCCATACTGCGCTCACCAACCTGCCTGCCAAGCGTGGTGAGAATGGCAACTACCCCTCATGGAGATCCATGGGGGAGGCCTGTGTTCATCAGTGGACGTTTTACGGCTGAAATGATGAAATGATGATGGTTAACTGATGGATCTAGCATAGTAACAGGTTAGTCTGGAGACTGCGTTATATTGCTTATAACGCGATCAAAAATGTTATATGCTAACGATTTAGCAATCTTCTTTTGGTTTTGTCTACTACATAGTACATATATGTATGTACATAGTATCTGTCCTAGAGCCTTTACTAACAAAATTATTGGTATCATAAAATAATACGTCACTATGATGACATACCAAATTAAGTCTAAAAATAGTATCATTACCTCAAATTGATTAGGGGAAATCACAAATAATAACTTTCCCCAGCCCATATACCAACCTATTGAGCAATGATTCTACCAGTCTTATTAAATCTAATCGCTTAACACCGGTATATTCACTTAGTTGATTGATGTGGTTTTTTTATTCAATGTAATTTTTTTTTAATACAATTGACTACCTATATTTTTTTATTTTATTTTGTGGCTTAGATTGATATTATCATGAATTAGAATACATTGTTAGTATGATATGGATATGATAGTCATTATGATATACGAAAAATGCAATTAAAATATTGACTTTGACGGGAATCGAACCCGTTCCGACGAATACCTTAAAAATGCGCATTAGGCAATTTGGTAGTTCGTAATCGTTATTTATCTCAGAATCTGTGAGTTACCAACTTTATATTTAGGGAAGTGATACTTTAGGCTTTTATCTTTGATTACGTGTTTTAAAAACGCGATTGGTGAATTTTTTCTCTGGGGGGTGGGAATGGGGGGGGGCAGCAAAGTTCTCGAATGGAGGCCACGGATCGGCAAGCGCAGCGTAGGACGTCCACCTACAAGATGGACAGACGACTTGGTGAGAACTGCTGGTCGGCGGTGGATGCAGACGGCTTCCAACTGCAGTACTTGGAGATCAATGAGGGAGGCCTTTGTCCAGCAGTGGACGTCCTACGGCTGAAATGATGATGATGATGAACTGATGGATAACTGATTACAACAAATACTAGCATAGCAACAGGTTAGTCTGGAAACTGCGTTATATTGCTTATAACGCGATCAAAAATGTTATATGCTAACGATTTAGTAATCTTCTTTTGGTTTTGTCTACTACATAGTACATATAATGTACATAGTATCTGTCCTAGAGCCTTTACTAACAAAATTATTAGTATCAAAAAATAATACGTCACTATGATGACATACCAAATTAAGTCTAAAAATAGTATCATTAACTCAAATTGATTAGGGGAAATTACAAATAATAACTTTCCCCACCCCATATACCAACCTATCGAGCAATGATTCTACCAGTCTTATTAAATCTTATCGCTTAACACCGGTAAACTCTCTTAATTGTATGATTAATGTGGTATTTTTATTCAATGTATTTTTTTTAATACAATTGACTGCCTATATTATTTTTTTTATTTTGTGGCTTAGATTGATATTATCACGAATTAGAATACATTGTTAGTACTATAATATACGAAAAATGCAATTAAAATATTGACTTTGACGGGAATCGAACCCGTTCCGACGAATATCTTAACAGTGCGCATTAGGCAATTTTGTAGTTCGTCATCGTTAATTATCTCAGAATCTGTGAAAGTTACCACCTTCATATTTAGGAAAGTGATACTTTGGGCTTTTATCTTTGTTAACGTGTTTTAAAAACGCGATTGGTGAATTTTTTCTCGATATTTATTTTTTTAGAAAATACATGATTTGCACACATTTTCCTTTTATCTCAGGAACAGCACACTTTGTTAAGTTTTTGTTTTGTCAAGTAACCTCGAAGTATTTCTTTAGTTTTTATCTCTAATTTTTTGATTGGTTGTGTAATTAACTCGTTATTAGGTAAAAACAGTTTTGGCGCTTACGTTGTTAGAAAATACGGTGCGAGTCTATCGCTCTGTACTTCTTACTCCCGAAAAAACCATATCTTGTCATTCCACTCGACGCTCTGTTGTCAGTTGGCTGCGGCATTAATAATAATAATAAATAAAACGTTTATTTTTCTCTCACAATAGTTCTTAGAGGTAATCTACAAGTTCTTAAAGTACTGTTATAATTAACCTGCATTGTGAGAGACTGGCGCCTGAAAAAGGTTTAAGAAACCTGTGGTACAGGTCACCAGGCCCTCGCTCCACGGATAAATATACATTTAATAGTTGTATTCGTTACACCACAGTTGATTACATAAATTATTGTTAGGATTTCATCACATCCACACAACTTTGAGATGGAGGGAGAGAAAGTTTGAAATATCAAATATTTTATACGCAATACTAGGTTACTGTACTAATTAATATATACTACTAAATTAAGTGATGATTATGTGAAAAAACAAATATATAACTAACTTATGAATATAAATATACTTAGGTCTACATTATTGATATATTTACGCAATTGCATTGCGTGAGGGACGGACCTGTGCTGGACTTCGATACATTTTCTTATAAAGAGATTACTAGGTTTCGTATTTTACTAGTTTAATTAAACTATAGATAATAATAGCATATAATAGTACTACACTACCTAACGTACGTAGGTAAGTTAGCCGACCAAAATACATCAGCAAAGCGAGCACGATTCGAACTCTCGCACTCGGCTACATTGGCGGCGGTGTTGCATATTTTGGTAGAAGGGTGAAGGGAAGTGGGACACAAAACCCATCTCGAGCGGCGCTATTGTACGCTCTTAAACGAAAGTTGCGAAGACAATTTTCGATTAAGGGTTCCCTTTGCGAAATATTAAAGTTATAAACTTTTTTCAAGCGGTCCTCCCCCTTCTCTACTTGACAAATACGAAAAAAATCACAAATGTGATTATAACCATACACTTTCTAGGAAAAGTATAATAATAATAATCATTTATTTCAGACCAAAGATCCGTAATTTTATTAGCAGCGATTACTTATGGCTTATAAATCCAATCAAAATACATCTACTGTAACACCTGGCATGAGATCGGCTTCAACACAGCCGTCCAGTGCCTCATGAGGTTCGAGCACATATTTTGTGCACTTGCGGTCAGCATGATGCTGGCGCTGAGGCGCGTGCGTTGTACTAGGGATGCAGTTCTTTTTCTTATTATCGCGTAGAAACCGTCAGTGCGCGCGTCCGCAAACATCCCTGATGCACTACAAAAGCGCAGCAACCCCAGCAGCATTCTGAAGCCGCTATTGTATTGAACACGAAGGGCGTTGTAGGCCTTCTGCGTAAACTTGACCCATAGACTGCATGTGTAGAAGGTAGTGCAGTAAGCCTTGAATAAAGTTATTTTCACTTGCGCTGTGCAACGCGCAAATCTACGAGCAAGCATATTGCATCTGACCAACAACGCTCTCCACTCCCTCTAAATATCCATATCGTCCGATAGGTCATCAGTAACCTAATGGCCCAGGTACTAAAACTGTTTAACCCAATTAAAAGGTGAACCATAAAGCTTAACCGGCAAAGCAGAGTAGCTTTTGCTACCTGCCTTGAACAGCATTAACTCACTCTTTTTGGTGTTGTACCTGAGACTATGGGACTCTGCGTATGTCTCACAAATTCCAAGCAGGTGAGTAAGAGCATTGATCGAAGGACTTAACAGAACCATGTCATCTGCGTAACTGATATTGTTCATAATCTGTCCATTAAAGCAGCATCAAACATTAATCCTGCTACGTTCCACGATCAAACTGTTAATATACAGGTTGAAAAGCTTGGGAGAGCTTATACCCCCTTGCCGTACTCCACACTCCAACCTGTCCAAACACGTGACAAGTCCAGAAAGCAGGCATAGATTGGTGTTTTCTTGCTGGTGTAATACTGGACCGTGTGCTTGAGACACAGGACAGGAATTTCAGTAGATAAATTAGCCCGGAACCCAAACTGGGCTTCATGTAGACTTAAATGCTGTCCCAAGTGTTTATCAAGCAAACTATCCAGTATTTTAGCAACCACCGTGGCTAAAGATATAGGCCCTGTAATTACAACATGTCCAATTGGACTTGTCAGAAGCATCACTTATCTTGTTCATAATAATATACTCAACTATGGTTTTCATAAAATCTTCCGGCAAGAAACTATGACTAATACAGAAGCTGAAGAGCATGGCTCACACCCTAGGTAGGTGCACTCCAGCACGTTGAAGGTGCTCTATACTGAGCCCATCGTGTCCAGGGGATTTACCTCTTTTCATGTTTTTATTATCTTAGCAACATCCCTTGCAATAAAGATGGTATGCGAGGAGGGGATCTGTTTAGGCTGAGCATGATGGGCTACAGTAGAGGGCACCTGTACACGTCCAGTGCCGTCTGGTTTTACATGAAAATGCTCCATTAAAACATTTGCAATATTTTGTGGACCATACACACAATTCATGCTCACAGGAATGCTATGTTTCTTTTTTTGCTTAAAAACTACCAAAATCGTTCGAATTGTGGTGCGATGCTAATATGTATATTTGTCTGTTGTTCATTATTTTGACACCATGTTATTTGTCTCTTAAACACTCTACGCGTTTCCACCATATTGAAGTAGTATGGTCCACATATGGGCTTCCCATACATTACACACACATGAAAAGCAATGCGAGCATCCGTATGAGCCGTCTTGATGTGTTTGTTCCACCCTATTACGGGGGCGCGTTTCCTACGCGCCCTGTGATCAAAGCTCACTGTCGTAGCCTCTTTAATTACGTCAACTATGTTGCTATGCATAATATTTATAATATCCTTATGCTTAACATCATCACACATTTTTCCACAACAGTTCCTTAATTCGGATAGAAAGTCAACCTCCCTTAACAATGAATTACATATTAAATTATATTTTTTCTATTTGGTTAGGATCTCTGTGTCCATACACTTAGATTTATTATTTTCATAGATACATTTAGGTTTGATTATATTTATATTACAGTTTACCGCCAATGGGAAATGATCTGACCAGTACACATCATGATAAACACTGACATTTGTAAATGTTTTCCAAGCCGCTTGGGTCACTAAGCAGTGGTCTAACCAGCGCCTACTACCATGCGCGTCACCACATATTACACATTTATATCAGATAATGACCCCAGTCTCCTATAGTCCGCACACACCCAGTTTTCATCACAGCAAAGGACATAATTATTTGACACATTATATAGAACGGACAACCGATCTACAGTTAAAATTTATAAATAGACAGTTTTTATCTATATTTAATTCATAGATTTATTCAAAGTGGATGCCTCATCAGGCACCTTTTTCCTAATTTTAACGTCGATATAACCACATATAACGTCGAAACGAAACTCCATCTGGCCATAGGTTAGGCTGCAGAAAATCATTAATTTTCTGCTGCGGAACCACAATTTTAAAGGATCTGTACTCCTTTTCCCTTTTCATCACAACTTGATCAACTTTTAATTGCTATCCAGTTTTATCATTCAAATATGAACTTGTATCTGAAGGAGAGGGTTGTTTATTTACATTATAAACAAACAAAGAAGTTCAAGCAACGGCGGCCCTAAATTTATAGTTAGGTTCCGTCACCGCTCCTCCCTTTTGTCCCAACAACATATTCTTATATCTTTTTCTCTGTACTGTCGGAAGACAGTACAGAGAAAACGATATTACGTTCTATTTTCCTCCAATCTCCATCTTTCCTTAAAACTTCCACAAAAGATTTTTCATCGTTGGTCATAATGCCGCAATCTCTTTGAGTATTTATCATACAGTTACTTATATGCGATACAGGAACGTGAACAGATCTATGAGTTTCTGTAGTTAACTTAGTGTTGGCCGGTTGTTTTTGTTCTCGCGCCGGACAGCTGATTTGTGCATGCAGTGGCAGTGTAATAGGCTCGGTGCATGCCTGCGATAAGGAAGACTGCTCCGCTTGGGACCGTTAGGTACTCAGCCTGTGATAATTCATCGTGTCATATATGTATAATACATAGGCAAATTATTTACGCAAGTTTTTGTAGATATATTGATATTTCCTGGCGATACTGGCGTACATTCCTCCGGAAAGTGTTGCAAAGCCATGGGACCACTTTCACATAACAAACTATCATTGCAATAAGCCCCTCGTTTTGTGATGTTATTTACTTATAATAGCGAGGCCGGCTTTTTCTCATCACCTTGGTTATTAGTTCATAGAAATGCTCCATAGTAACGTAATTTTCTTTGATTAGTTTCATATCGTTTTTGGGAATAAGAATGTCCTTTATAAGCCTAGTAGCAAATGTCTATGATCAAAGGTAAGTGGCGGCAGGACATGTAGGTTACGAAGATGGGAGTTTCCTCAGAACTTGTTTCTTTAAATAGTGCAATAATACCAAATAATTGACGCTCTGATTTTCCGTTCTTTTTCCGTGTTATTTTGCGCTTCGATGTCGGGACAGAATCGAACAGCAAGTTATTTGCTGCCTCAATTTCGTCGGTCGAAAACGCATCCAAACATAACCGAACAATGGCTTCTTCGTTCATTACATCAGCCTTATTCTGAATGAAGGCGAGTAATTCATTGATCACTATTTTGCAGTGATAGAATTTGATCACTTTGCAGGCCCTATTGCCCATCTTATCACTAATTATACCCTCACTCATTATTGACATCGACTAAACATAATGGCGCGCGACCGCAGACTGAACGGTTCAGCTCACTTTTATAATTTCGGAGAAATTGTCGCTCCAAATAAGTGATACGGTTTACCAAACACACGGAATACTTAGAACCGAAAACTCAATTAATATCTTTTTATTCGTTTTGGTAAACGTAAAAGACATACCTACATCAACTTCTAACAACAGTTCTATCAATCAACGGTTAAGTGGGGAACCCGACACAGCGCGTGACCCGAAACGCACCCGGCCTTATTTTATACCATGTCACCTGAGCGCTCTTCTTCATCTGAAAAAGAAATATACCTACATCATGGTGCAATTATGTGCATAGATACATTTGGTCTTATTATCGCAAGAGGTCTATAAATTTACGGTATAGTAAGTAGGGCTCCGTACAAATAATAAATACATCGGTATTTCAGATAAAGTTATTTTTGAACAGTATTGCCGTACAGGTACAAATAAAAATTACCCTTATACACAGTTTTTCTTTACTATAAAACAAAAAAAAAATGTCCCTAGGAAATATTTTATATAACACCAAGTAGTAAAATTGTAAAAAAAATGCAAATTCCTAATCCTAATAATAATAATAATAAGCCCCTCAAAGCCCAACCCCACGTCCGTGCTGAACATCTATGCCACGTGAGGGGCGGACACTCGCAACAAAATTACTTAGCGGGTGACTAAAAGGGAAATGGCAAACCCGTCATGATGGAGAAAAAGAGTAAGTGTAAACGTTTATGGTCGCTTCCCGGGGGTGATCGCCGGGGCACGTCTGGAGCCGATGCTGGACGTCACAGCATGCAAGCCATCGGTGGCGAGGGTAATGGGCGGCCCTCTGCCGGGGAACCCGAACAAAGTGAGCCCAACAGAAGGTATAACCTACGACCACTAAGAAGAACAAACCGGAGCACATCTCGATCCGGCACAGATGGACTCAGCAGCACGAATGCAGCTAACGTGGGAGCATCACGGCTGGCGTCGATTGAGGAACGGCCTAGTCAAACCGATCGGGTTGAAGAGGACCATGAAACCCGATCCAACACATCCTCACCCAAATCTCTTTTTTCTTCAATTCCTTCGTCTCCTCCTTCTTACCTTGACTTTTTTTCTAACCCTTCACCTGTTACTTCCTCGTCATCTACTGCACTGGCTGAGGACGTTGCGCAGACGACATACGCCGAAAACACTGCGCCCGCCAAAGCCAAATCACGTACGCGTAAAAAATGGACCGAAGATATGAACATTTTGATCCTGCGTACCTATTTCTCAATAACTAAATTAGAAACTAGCTCAAGAGCGTACCTTTCCAAACTACACAAAGAATTTACAGATAAATTCCCTGACATGCAAATTAGTAAACAACGGCTGGGCGACCAACGACGAGCGATCGTTCGTAACAATTTACTGAGTGCTGCTACAGTGGCCAATATAAGATCTGAAGTAGAGGCCACCTTACGAACACCAGAAGGGCAACTACAATCAACCACCTCATTAACACCACACACCACACATAGAATGCATTGGACAACAGAGCACAATGAAGCCATAATTAGGTCATACTTCAGAATAACGGAGTTAGAAACAAACAAAACATCATATAGGAAACCCTTACACCAAAGTTTCATTAATATTTTCCCTCACCTTTCTCATATTAGTGAACAACGTATAGCAGATCAAAGAAGGGTAATTATTAACAACAAATTCATCGATGATGAAAAGCTTAATACAATTCGACAGGAAATTGCTGATGAACTAGGAACACAAATCACTACAAACACAAACTCACAAACAGAAGAAGACCTTAATACAACAATCTGGTATGATGTAACTGAAAATAGTGCCATGACCATGGCTAAGGACAATAATACACCTACACTAGTACAGGAACCATTGCACGCTGTATGCGAGGAGGATAGGAACCTAGAAATAGACGATCTATTTACGGAAGCTCTACAATATTTCAAACACACAAAACCTACTGAACGGCCCATTATCCCAAAGCAGAAAACATCAAAAAAATTTGCAAAAATTGTTAGTTACCTTAATTTAATTTTACTTCCTGAAAATGTAAATGTTGAAAGCGACTTCGATACTCTACAAACAACTATTTACTGTGCTGCATGGACAGCGGCTAAAATCAATGGTTCAAAACTTATTATACCGCCTGAACAATTAGGAAATCAGTTAAGGCGAGATATTGTTCCTAATTGGCAAAAACGGTTAGAACGAAAAATAATCGATCTGCGCAAAAAGATAGGACGATTAACGCATTATAAAAATGGCAATAGAAGTAGGGCACTCATAAAACACATCGATAAAATCTTTGAACAATATAAGACACATACATCCCATGAAGAACCGAATACAGATCTAACCCACTTTTTAGACACACTTAAACAGAAACTTATAGTTGTTAGTAGCCGCCTCCGAAGATATAAAGTCTGTTCCTTCCGTAAGACCCAAAACACCCAGTTTTACAATAACGAAAGAAAATTCTACCAAACTCTCTCTAATACAACAAGTAACCGTTCTAACCCAACTACCGTAACACCTGACAACGAGGCATTGGATCCTGCGACACTGCGTCAGTTTTGGGCTAATATTTGGGAAAAACCAGCTGATCATAACACCGCCGCGGACTGGATCGAGAATGAGCGCGAACGATACTCACAGTTGTCAACTATGCAATATGATTTTATTCCCATAGATTTGTTTCAAAATGTCCTGCGAAGAATACATAACTGGAAAACCCCCGGTTCTGATCACATTCATAGTTTTTGGTATAAAAAATTCACTCACATCCATCCATACTTGTACAATCATATAAATAACTTCATTAAAAATCCTGACTCTCTGCCTGATTACTTAACTGCTGGAACCACCTATATGATACCAAAAGACACCCACGACCTAACAAACCCTGCAAAATACAGGCCAATTACATGCCTTCAAACTTTGTATAAAATCCTAACAGCTTGCCTATCCCAAATCATTTACAAACACATAGATAGTAACTTGATTCTGGCAGAACAACAAAAAGGCTGTAGAAAGTTCAGTCAGGGCTGTAAAGAACAGCTTGTTATAGACTCAGTTATTTTACAGCAAACTCAAAGAACAAAACAGGACCTCTATAGCATCTATATCGATTATAAAAAGGCATTCGATTCAGTTCCACACACCTGGCTCATTAATATCTTAGAAATATATAAAGTTCATCCGCAAGTAGTCACATTCCTAGGTAGCGCTATGTCCCGGTGGACGACCCAACTTCACGCACAGACCTCTGGCAGGTCAACTCTAAGAACCACACCCATAAGAATCAACCGAGGTATCTTCCAAGGAGACGCACTGAGCCCGCTTTGGTTTTGCCTTGCGCTAAACCCATTATCAAACACTCTGAATTCGATGACACTAGGTTACAAAGTTAAAAGCACCACTGACGGTCAGACAGACAATACAGACAGTACACTCAGCCATCTTTTGTATATGGACGATATCAAGATATATGCTTCCACCCAAGACGATCTTGAATCACTTATACAAATTACGGAACAATTTTCAAACGATATTGCCATGGAATTTGGAATCGATAAATGCAAGATAAACTCTATCAAATCTGGACAATGCCATAAACACGCTTACCAAACACAATCTGGCGAAACTATAGAGTCTCTAAACGAAAATGAATCTTACAAATACCTAGGTTACCACCAGTCTAAGCAGATACATTACAAGGAAATAAAATTAAAGCTCACCCAAAACTTTCAACATAGACTAAACTCCATACTTAAATCTCAACTTTATTCAAAAAATACAACTAAAGCTATAAATTCCTATGCCATTCCAATACTAACATACTCTTTCGGAATAATTTATTGGACGAAGACGGAACTGAAAAATTTGCAACGCAACATAAACGTCACCATGACGAAACACCGAAAACACCATCCACGAGCTTGTATCCAAAGGCAGAGTCTACCACGAACAGAGGGGGGAAGGGGAATTATTAATATACGTAACCTACACAATAAGCAAATAACTACTTTGAGGGCGTATTTTCACCAGAAATCCGAAACATCTATTCTCCATAGGTCAATAGTAGAACTAGATAGAAAGTTTACACCATTAAACTTGCAAGACCCAAGCAAGCAGAAAAATGAAGAACTGACTGACAGACTGACTTTAATTTCTGAATGGACCCAGAAGTCTCTCCATGGAAGACATCGCCACGATCTGAGCCAGCCCACCGTCGACATGCAGGCGTCGAACGAGTGGCTCCATCGAGGCGAACTCTTCCCTGAGACTGAAGGGTTCATGATAGCTATCCAGGACCAAGTTATAGAAACTCGAAACTACCAAAAACACATAATGAAAGTACGAAATCTAACCTCTGACCTATGTAGGCGTTGCAATAGTTCATCGGAAACAATCCAGCACATAACAGGAGCTTGTAAATCACTTGCGCAAACGGATTACAAGTACAGACATGATCAGGTGGCAAACATCATCCACCAAAAACTGGCAACTAAATACGATCTTATAGAACAGACATCTAAGCCAACTCCGTACTACAAATACACTCCTGATACTGTGCTGGAAAACACCACATATAAACTTTACTTTGATAGGGCCATTTTGACAGATAAGACAACACACTTCAACAGACCAGACATAACACTCATCAACAAAACTAACAAAACAGGTATTTTAATAGACATTGCCATTCCTAACACCCACAACATACAAAACACAATAGCTGAGAAACTCTCTAAATATGTAGATTTGAAAAATGAAATAGCCAGAATGTGGAGATTGCAGAAGGTCTCCGTAATCCCCATAGTTCTCTCATCAACCGGTGTTATCCCGAACCAGTTATTTCAATCCCTAACCTTTCTTGATTTACCAAAACACACCTTTGCCCTTTTACAAAAAGCAGTTGTCCTGAATACATGTCGCATAGTTCGTAAATTTCTGCAAAGTGACACTCCCACCACCGAGTCGACAGCACCTAGTTTATTAAACCCAACCAACTCTTCTAATACACACTTGGCTTAGGCCCGTGTGTATTAGTCCCTTCCGATCATTATGGTCGAGCAGATAAGAATCTGAAAACACAATAATAATAATAATAATTCAAAAATAAAAATAATAATAATAATAATTCCTTGTAAAAAATGCAATTCCAAAACAACTTGTTTTCATAGACTGAAAGCCCGCTTTTCGGGTTAGTACACATATTATAATACACCCTGTATTTGGATTATCGGGTATAATCGTATTATCTATACTAATATTATAAAGAGGTAAAGTTTGTTAGTTTGTGACGTTGTAGGGGGTAATCTCTGGACCTACTGAACAGATTTGGAAAATTATTTTACTAATACATAGCCACAATAATATTTGTGAGTGTAATAGGCTATAAATTAACCCGATAAATCAAAAGACTTTTTCATGTTAGTTGGATTTACAAAGTAAGTCTGAGAAAAAACGGTTAACGAAATCGTTTCATACGAACGCTGCCTTAACGATGAGAGGTATATGTTTGAGTTCGAGAGAAAAGTTTTACAGCTTGATTAATTAATTGCCTACAAAAAAGTCTATGCCTATGTCTAACTTTTATATTAAACTCACAAAAAGTAGTTAGATAATATATATATTTTTAATATATATTTAATAAATAATTTTAATCGTTAAGTGATGTTTTGTTGGTCATAATATCGACAATGATGAATTCTTATCAAATAAGTAAATTTATCCTCTAAGTGTTATAAACAAAAGACTTTAAACAAATGGTTGAAGAGATAATATGACATAGGTATAGAGCCGCGACGGTGTCGTAATCTATTGAGTGATATTTATGCTGGACGGCTTTTTTCTCAGACAACACGTCAATATTTTATTTAAGACTACAGTATCTCCTTTGCCCTCACGATTAATAAGTTCCAGAATCAAAAATTCTCTCTGTTACATGTAACATGAGAAAGCAGTGTTTTTCTCATAGGCAGTTTTAAGTTGACATATATCTCGGGTTTGAACTCCTGAAAGACAATCATCACAAGTAAAAATGTTACCCGCCCAAAGAAGTGGGCACGGGTCAGCTAGTTACCTATATTTAACACCCCAGTCTGACCGTGACCACGATAGGTGTAATCCTGTCGAAACATCGAGATATAACACCCCTCTATTTTGTCCGGGGTTAAAAATAATGTTAAATAATATTTGTAATATAAATATATAATATATTATTTAAAATATTAATATTTGTAATGTTAATATATAAAGTTTTAATTAAAATATTAATATTTGTAATGTTAATATATAAAGTTTTAATTAAAATATTAATATTTGTAAATATTATTTACCATTATTTTTAACCCCCGAGAAAAAATATTATATATATACAAAATTATGCTAATAATTTTGTAGTTTTTTCGGCAGTTCACTATCAGTTTATATGCTTAATTCTGTATTAAAATGTCCCTGATCTTATTGTTGCCGGCCCATTGAGAATATTAAATAGACTAAATAGAAGTTTCTCGCCGATGCATGGGGCGAACAATAATGGCCCAGATAGAAAGTCTCAAATTAATGAGGAAAACAGAAGGAGAAACACAGTATTTTTTTTATTTCAAAATAGTTTACCTTGTTTTTTACATTGGATCAAACGTTTGAATATGTGAAATTAAAGCACCAAACAGATGTCTTTTAATTGTAACAACTCGTTAACATACTAGCATCCTAATTCACAGAGCCACTTTACCATTTTTTTTTTCAAAAAATGTAAATTTTCTCATTGTTTGAAAAAATAATAACTACTTACGGACAAAACTTCCCAACTTCAAAAGAAAAAGTACAAATATTTGAAACCCCATATCGCCCCCTTTGTAAGCAATATCATAATTCTTTTTACTACTTTTGTATAATGCAGTATTGAAAAAAAGTTATATCTTAAACATTTCAAATTTCAGGACGATAGCATATATCGCTCTCGCGATAATCGTCTCAAGAATCAAGAATCAAAAAATACTTTATTCAGTGCGGCCGCATGGACCTTATTGACGCGTCACAAATTACAAAATAAAACAACACAAATAAATAGAATAAAGCACATAATTGAATCTGTTACAGACAGACATATAGAATAAGTCACACCATGAGTTCCTTTGACCATTTTGGTTCGAAACCCTTATGATGGAGAATTTATACAGCGCCATGTAGTCTTAAAGCAATTAGAAGAGGGATTCTCCTGCCTCATTGTCAATTGGAGATATTTTAATTATTTAGAAATCAAAATAAAAACACTTGCGAATAGCTCAACAGTAAAAGTTATACAAAATTGCAATATTAAAACTGAATCCCTACCTATTTACACAACAATAACTACATTATGATGCCTCAATTTACAAACCAAGTTGGTAAAAAACTTGTATGTTTGCAAGTGCGGGCAATATCAAAGGAATCCCTTGTAAACTGCAGAACCCTGAATATAGGAAGCAAAGTGCACTTGACCGAGACGCACAAGCGTAGGTATAGTCATTAAAACTGGGTCTGTTGTGGAGAGTATACCATCAGTAGTCATTCAATAGTGTCACGCGCTAGTCGAGCACGAAGGGGCCCGCGCGCTAACCGCTTAGTCACCGCTCTCGACAACATCTGCGATAACACGCTATTTATAAAACCACTATCTGTGATAAAAAAGATAATAAAACAATCATAGTGAAATTTTACACTGCAACTTTTTGATGCAAGATAAGATAAGTGTAGATACTACATGGTTAGAAAAGTACTTATTGCGAATCTGTGATAGATCTGTGATTATTGTGGTGACGTTTCAAGGATACAATCTTTGGAGTAGCCACGTGTATGTAACAATGGGTTTTCTGGGTGTGTCATTTTCAGTGTTCAAAAACTGTCCCACTATTAGACTGAAGAGGAAGTCTCGTGTAAAAAACAGGTAAAAATGCTACAATAACCTTGACCTGCACACAGATGTGGACCTTATCTCAATTGCCATAAGGAATTCTTTTAATAAATTCACTCCTACGCCGGTTGTTATAAAATCGTGCCTACAATTTTCGACAGCACCAATTGTTTTTCTATTAACGCTTGTCTGCAAATCAATGACTAGGTCAAATACGAGTGCAAGTTAGAACATTATATAAGGATAACCAGTTGGCTCAGTAGATTGAATTCCATCGATTCAAATTAAAACTACATAGACACCTACATACATACATGAACACATTAACAAATTAGCTACGATCCCACTGTACTTACTTTCATTGGTTTGCTCTTGATATATAATGTATGTATTTATACATGTCTATTGCCGAAAATTATTGTTACACACTAAAGTTCACACCATAAGCGTTTTGACGTTTTTGAACATTCTACAGAATTCGTTTCTAGGTCTGCATGAGTCAAACTGATAAATATTTTTTTCACAAATAACAAAAATGACACGTTAATAAAAACCAAGCAGTATATTCAGTACCCTTCGACAATTATAACCGCAGAATTTGGCTTTACTACACTTCTCTCAAGTACGTTTCATCATTTCAGCCATAAAACGTCCACTGATGAACACAGGCCTCCCTCATGGATCTCCATGAGGGGTAGTTGCCATTCTCACCACGCTTGGCAGGCGGGTTGGTGAGCGCAGTATGGGATGTTGATACACGGATAGACGCTGCTGCCCATCTTCCGGAGGTGTCCCTTAGCAGGCTCTTACTGCATCCACGGGTAGGAGAGGAGGGGTAACATTCTACTGCCGGCACCCCACGGCAACATCTCAACAACAACATCTTAACAAGTACGTTTAGAACACTTCAATTCAATTCCCGTACCAACCTAAGTACCCTTCGCTATCGAACTCTCCTGGGTATTATCATCGGCTGTTACCTCTGAATGGGTTTCATTACTCCTAATCCTAATAGACTAGCTGGATGCTAAGTGCATGAAGCAACCGACTATAATACGGGCATAGACTTTCTTACGTTCATCGATGCCCTACGTAGCTATAACTTAAGGCCTTTACATCTATTATAGACTATATACAGTGTCAGAAACTGGTATTAATGTTGTTGGCTTCTTCGTAGTACCTACCCTCTCTTGAAAAAAAAATCTAATGGAACGAATTCAACTATATAGGTACTTAATTCAATTTAAATGTGTTTTGTTTCTCTTTGGAAATTGAAAATTCTAAGAAGTAAAAACCTCTAACGAATAATCAATAAGTATATAAGTCAAAGTAAGTAAGTATATTATGTCAATAAAGTATTGACTTTAATTTTACGGGACGCTGCAGTGCCTGGGACATTGTTAGATGGATTAGACTTGCATCACCAGCACATATACCATCGTCTCAGCTAAGACAGCTATTAGTCAGAGGAAAGAACGTGTCGATACGTCTAAAGCTAACTAAGCCGGGGGTTGTCTCACGTTGTTTTCGTTCATCGTTAAAGCATGTGTTTAATGTGTACATACATTATTCAAGAAAAAAAATCTATTGGCCGGTGTCGAATTCACGGCCGGTATCGCCACGACCTCCGGATAGAAAGTCGGGGGTGCATCATACCATTCAGGGAGCACGGCTTTTCACAGCGGCACATATATAGGTATGGGGTAATACGTGATACAACTGATGGTGTAAGGTCTTCTGCCGGCCCTCGTAAGACGACAAGTCGTCAGGTGACCCTGCGCGTTCCACTGTACTACTACACGCCTTTGCACTCCTGGAAACATTTATTATATAGGGTGTATTACAACAATTGGGAAAAACACGGAAATCCGTATTAAATTTTATTGTTTCAGTGTGTTATTTGTTCTTATAACTTACTTTTATACTCTAACACGAAATAAATAAATTATATTATATTAAAGCTTTGTGTATTTTTAAGGTTAAACTGAAAGCTATTCACTATTTTTAATATTAATTGACATTCTGCACCGACGTGCATTTCTTACTGTGATCAAGACTCTTTAAGGCCAGCTGAAGTTTGAGAACAGAAGTCACAAGACCGGGTTTACACGCACCTTATGTATGGCATAAGATAAAAGCTCTAGCAACTTTTTTCTGTAATTATAACGGTTATGGTAATTTAATGTCCGGTTTTAAAAAATCCACTCTGTATACTATGCACAGACTGTTTTCCGCTACAGTTGGGGACTATCTGGGATAGGATTGTTTTTTGTTTGTTATTGATTGAAATTTTCATACGCGGTAAATGCTTATTTCCATGTCTATAATGTATAATGGCAACCTTCTCCTACGCACACCTCCCACTGTATTCGTATCTAAGATGCTAATAAGGTTGTCCCGCGAGATGTTTGCAATTATCTAACGCCTACTATCTGCTGGTATTAATAATTTATGAGTTGTTATCTACATTATCGTGCTTTGTGACTAAGCTAAGTTTATCCATAAAAGTTATTATCTTTTATTCAATTCATAACCTGGTTAGCAAAGTCATTGTTTCGTTTTGTATGATCCAATAATCATACTTACTTTAAATTATTCGGTCGCGTGCAGCATGGTCAAAAGACGCTGCATAGATTATTCTAAAACTTGTGAAGGTGAATTTTTAAACAAAAACTATTGAAGTTGACGAAACGATTTTCTGCCCGATGAAGCATGACACCCTTGATCTAGCTTAACCCAAGGTGAATGGTGCCGGTGTCTGTTAGCAAAGACAAAAGACAGACGGAGATAAATGTATTTGAAAACAGTTATCTATAACTTACTAGCTAACCCGCGTGGTTTCTTCATTAGGACAACGCGCATGCTGTGGCACCCTGTAATTACAATAGTACATAGTTCGAATATTTTAATGTATAAGGTAAGAAAAATGTTATGTGCTACTTCTGTTGGGCGTCCTTATAAATAAATAAATAAACATAAATTGGGAAGGATCATGAGTGTAGCAGTCTAAAGAAGAAATACATTTATTAGACACACAAAACAAAACATAAAAACAACTAAAATAAAAGTTGGTCTTATTTCTAATTTAAACCTAATTTTATTTTTATTTTAATCTATCTACTAGAGTACCCAGTTAACGATTTTAAAAAATATGAGACATAAAGATGGCAAGCAACTCACTCAGCGGGTCAAAGCAAAATAACGCTATTATTTAATATGAACAACCCCGGTACCGGTCCATATAGTTGTGTGAGTCTAATGGGACCTGACTCAGCATTATGTTCCCACACATAAGAAATGCTAGGGAGCGATAGTTCTCAGTCAGACCCTGTATATTTACGGTTACCATATTTTGAAGAATATAGTGTCAATAGATTCGTTAATATGTCTAGGCTACATTTTGACCAGTCATTTCATCTCCTAGGTATATGTATATGTATTTCAACTTGAATAATACCTAAGGTATATATTACGACTTAAGCTGATGGGATATGCTGTAGCACGTATTTAATTATTTTTTTCCCAACTTTCGTATCTACATATCATTTCAGTCGTAGAAATGCTGTCCACGTCCACTGCTGGGCATAGGCCTCGCTCCCTCGTGGATCTTCAAGATCATGAGGGGGATGTTGCCATACTCGCCACGCTTGACATTTTGGTTGGCGAGAGCAGACAGGATGTTAATATACTTATAGAAAGACACTGCTTCCCATCTTCCGGAGTTATCCTTTAGCAGATGCTTATTGCATCCACGGGCAAGAGAAGAGAGGCAACATTCTACTGCCGGCACTGCAGGGGATGATTTAAGAAAAATGTTGAAACAGGTGTTAATTTTTTTTATTTGACAATGTTGGAACAAATTTTCAAAGTTCTCAAGTAAAAATATATGTTTCCCATACACAGCTTCAACTCCAATATTTTTACCCAAGGGAAGGGCTGATTTTTTAAAATATTCTAAAATAAATTATTTTTATGTTTACGTTGTTTATATGTGCCAATATTTATGCAAAATTTCTTGTAAATCAAGCAAAAAACTATGACTTTCCAACCTTACAAACTTTCATCCCCTAATTTGCCACTCAGGTGGTTATTTTTAAGAAACGCTAAATCATGTGTTTAACACTGTTGTGTTTAATAATTTTGGTATCTAACCATTTATGCGAAATTTAAGTAAATCAAGTGAAAAAAATATTCCCAAACAATTTTTTATTCCCTTTATTTTCACTTAAGGGATGATTTTTGAGGAATTCCGAATCACAGGTTCATTAAGTTTTTAATTCTAATATATTGTTTTTGAAGTGCGTACTAACCATTTTTACATAGAAAATTTCATCCCCCGGTTTAATTTACGCAACAAAAAGTAGCCTATATCCGTCTCCATGGTCTAATCTATTCCTATTCTAAATTCATCCAAATCGGTTCAGCGGTTTTGACGTAAAAACATTCAAACTTACATTCACACTTTCACTTTTATATTTTAGTAGGGATAGGGCACACTAAACAAGCAAACGAAATATAAATGTATTTTTGAAACATTTATTTATTGAAAGGAATAAAATAAGTAAGGAGTTTTATTTTTAAATTTTGTCAAAAACATAGTACATAATTTTTTTAATTGGGCGTGCAAAGATAAGCCTGTATATAGACGAGTAGAGCTTATATTGTTCCTCAAAACATTAAAACATCTAGGTTGGTGTCATTGGGCGGAAAATCAAGTCACGGTTCGTGGGATTATAATAGCATTGCCGCTGTTATCTCACACAGATGAACTGGTTACATAGGACTGCCTTTATGCATTGTGCACCTTGGAATGGCTTTCTGGAAGTTGGTTTAGTAGGAAGTTTTGAACAGTTCTAAATGCGGTTTGCGATGGCTATTTATGCTATCCGCCGCTTTATTCTGACTCTGTCAAAGACAAAGTCAATACCTATGCGATTACTGAATAGAGCAAAAAGCTACATTGAATAGTCAATGTACAAAATAAAAACAAAAGACATTTAAATGGAATAAAACATAATTGAATCCGTTTTCTTCAAAAAACTATTTTCAAGTGAGGGAAAAAAGCGAAGAAGTAACCTCACTCTATCACATCTATTCATTGCTACAATTCTCCACATAATACCGTCGATTCGAATTTCTATTTTACATATAGATGTTTTGATTGGTTTTCACATGCCATGACTGCGGCAAACTCTCACGGTCCATTACGCAAGAAATACTTTTTATTTTGTATTTACAAGTAAAACATGTTATAGAAATTGCGAAAGATTAAAAAGTTAAATTATGTCGGCTTAGCTGCAAATTTGCTCAATTCATATGCTAAATAGTATTATATATACATACATAAGTCTAAAACACATTTACATGTTCATTTACAAAATATGCCTGCTTTTGACGCTACTGAGAATTTGGACCCATTTTTCACCCCGATTCTTCTCCACCACTATGAATCATAATGTTAATACTTAAATTACTTAGTACTTAAATGAAAACTATCATATATTTATTTAATCCAACGTTATTTTGTTAGTTTTTACAATAAAACTTGTTAAACTTTCGCGGTTTAAACATATTAATTTGTTTTAAAAATACTGGATGAAGGAACTACCTTGCTCCAAATTAAGATTGTTCTACCTGCGAGCTCAGTTTGGTTTTAGAGCCAGATGAGATAAGATATTGCTGGTTTGATTCCTGACGGAGAACAAATGCTCTATAACTTATCTGCAGATATATTTAGTTTCAGGGTTGGGTATCTTTCTATGTATGGAAAGTACGAGGGCGGTTTGATAAGTCAGTGACTTTTTAAATAAAATATATAGTTTTCAGCAAGAAAGCATTTTCTTTTTCATTTAACACATTTAATCCAGTACCTACTTTTGAATTTTTTTTAATCCTTCCAAATAATAGGTTTTGTCAAGGCTCTTAAAATAGGAGTTTATTTCAATGATGACCTCTTCATTCGACCTAAAGCTCTTAAAACCCATGTCTGGTTTATGTTTACAAAAAAAATCATCAAACCACAAGCTCTATTTATTCTAGGGCTAGATGATCGGTTTAAAGAATTTATTTCACATAAGAACAGATACAGTAACCTACAGTTCACTTAAAATGAGGTTATAACTAATTATTAATAATAAATTTGTACGTCCGAACTGGTGATGGAGCATGGATTATGTACTCTTTTTGCAACTTACATTTTAAAACAATCTGTAGAACGACACAATCACAAAGGGTTCACAAAAAACATGCATAAATTTTTACCCTAAAACAAACTTACGTTAGGCTAGATGATTATGTGTTTTTACACATAATCATCTAGCACGTTGTCCAGAATAAATGATTTATTTAATTTTTGTATCGACATTTAAATTATATCAGTGACCCTAATTTTAGATTTGATCAGCTATGTTATGTTGCACTAGATAACGCTGTGAAATCTTGACATTTCATATACAATCAGTCTACCCGTCACCACGAAGGCTGCAAGGTAATCGACACGTCGGGATATAATAAAATAAGGTAATTAAGCGATAAAGTCCCATGAATCACTTTTTAAATGATGTCTAACAGATATCAAAAGTTTACAAAGTATCATTTCACATTGTCTGTACAGTTGAGCCTTAAAGACTCGTACCCTATTTCCTTGTGAAATTGTGAGTCACCGAGTAGGAAGCCTTTACGGGTCTCTTTGACCGCTCGTGTGTCTGAGTGTGGGCCTTACGAAACTTACCAAGGATTTATATTGCACTGTTGCTAAATGTTGCAAAAGTGTCATTAACCTTCCCTCTTGCAGTTGTAAATGGAAAGTTCACTTATCTCGAGGTCAAACTGAAAATAATCCAAAAGGTCACAGAGTTATTTTGTTTTATAGCCATTTCTTTGTTTTACGAAGTTGATGTTAAAGACTTGCTTGTGCTTTATTTTGAGCGTTGTGGCAGGTTTTTACATATTTTTCATTTCCTGATCTGAAATATGCTTAGTAGAATGTTAATCAGACTGTTGTACGTGAAACGGGGATCTTGTATAACAACATGTTTTGTAATAAAGAATTGAATTGAATGGAATTGGAGAAGGAGGTCTTGTCACGTCAATGTAAAGAAAATTAAACGCGAATGCTATGAAGGTGGTTAAAGCAGAATAAATTAATACAATTTTGTGAGGGTATTTATTTTATTTCAATTGAATTCATTAAGCATAAAGTATATAGCCATGAAAAAAATGCTTACTACATTTATGGCTTGTTTGCCTGCAGCACCTATATCAAGTGGTAGCACTTGTGACGCAGATGCAGCCTTACTTATATCATTAAAATAAGTAGTATGAAAGCCAGATCATAATGTTGTAAGTATATTATCACTAGCTTAATCAAAAATAATTACATTATACTAGCTTTTGCTCGCGATTTCGTCCGCGAGGAAGTCATAAAACGTAAAATCCCCTTTTTCACGCAGAGCCACTTTGATTCGAAAATATAAATCCCATTTATTCCCTATCCCCTGGGAATTTAGACAAATCCCTTTTTAGTGCACCTCTAGGATACTCAAGGTATATGTGTGCCAAATTTCAAGTCTTTAGGTCCAGTGGTTTACGCTGTGCGTTGATTTAACAGTCAGTCAGTCAGTCAGTCAGTCAGTCAGTGAGTCAGTCAGGACTTTGAATTTTATATATATACATATATATAATTCAATCTATATAGATTGAGAAAAAAATATCATAAGAATGAGGCTTTTGAGCGTATCTGTCTGCAAGCCTATGGGAGTTAATGGATGTGATAGTGTGCCTAGCTAGCTGGGTAAATGGTTGTTGAAATTAAACAAACTTTCACTTTAAGTATTTGTATTGAATGTACACAAAATAACAATGTTGTATTATCGGTTTGCGGATGTCCTAAAGGCATGTAATACTCACACTACAGTCAACCAACGGGGGTATGACTGTAGTGTGTGAGTTAAATCAAATAAATAATATCTTATTTTATTTTGAGGAATTATATATATTTTTTTTAACTCATTTTACCTATTTTTAATGAATGTATGTATATTATTTATTTACATAGCAAGTGATAAAAAGTAATACTCGTCTGGCTAGTTATCTTGTTTTGCCTAAAGCCAGAACGAATTATGGCAAAAAAATGTTTACTTTTGAAGAAGCACAACCTTTTAATAAACCAACATTAAATAAATAACTCGATTCATACCTTCAAAACAAAACTTGCGGATAATTGGCCAATTTTATAAGATTGCAAAATTTCACTCTAAGTAGTAAGCCTAAAAAATTTGTATGTATATTTTATGCGTTTTACCTTTTTATACCCACTTATCTTCATTTATGCAAAACTGTAGTTAATAATTAGCTACTACTACCCAAAGATTTAAATCTTTGCTACTACCTACAGACCGAACAAATTGTACATTGTTTACACTAAGCTAAATAACTGTTCTCATGTAAGTATGTATGTTTTTTATGTCTGTGTCTTTTTTGAGAATCTTTAAACCTTATTTGCATGAAAACAGGGGCATTGCCGTTGGGTGCCGGCAGTAGATTGTTACCCCTCCTCTCATGCCCGTGGATGCAGTAAGAGCCTGCAAAGGGCTACCTCCGGAAGATGCGCAGCAGCGTCTTTCCGTGTATGAACATCTCGAACTGCGCGGAATCACTACCATCGGCTTCTTAATTCTGCAAATTTTAACTGACTTTGTGTGCCGTGTGTATGATTTTTTTTTATTTTTTTCATCTTTGTTACCTCAGAACTTCGTATAGGAGTCTATATGAACAAATATTTTGGAGTTCGAATGGATACTCTTTGGTCCAGTTTTTTTAAACTCAGTACTGATTATGGGATTCATGAGGAATAGAGAGAACTCCTCAAACTTTGTAGGTAAATATAGAGGTATGGCTATTTTGACATATCTAGCCTTAAATTCAAGCTATTTGCATTCAAACAGTATGATTTGACTAACTGAAACTGACAGATGGGCATTTAAACTTTTCAATGTTGAACAATTTACTGATGTCAATATCAAAAGAGCTAATGCTGTGATGTATACATATATACAAAGTAATATAAGTATAAGGGAAGCGAACATATTCATTAATATACTTAGGATTAAATATACCTGTTTTCTACTTTAAGTAGACGTGTCTATGCTTTGTAATTACAAACTATGGAAATAAAACAATCTAATTAAAAAAAAGGTATCAAATGAAATGCCTTAAAGTAAAATTTATCATCAAATTATCTTCGTTCCTGTAAACACGCTGTATGTATGATAATCCATAGGTACCCAGCGCCCAGAGCACGTACGGACCATATTTATCTCGTGCATACCCTTCTGGAGATTGTGAGCAATTGCATGGTATCACGTCATTTCGCTTACGCACACGCTGTGCCACAGAATAAACTTTAGTAGGTAGTGCCGAACCTTGATAAATTGGATGCAAAGCGTCTCAAAACTAGAACTGCATCACAGGTTTGTTGCCTATAATAAATTTTGGATCTGGGTATAGATACAAATTAATATAATAATAATAATAAACTTTATTTAGTAACTTACAAAACATGAAACAAAGTTTTTTACAAACTTATAGAATATGAAATAATACATACACTTTTAATATTACGACAAAGTTTAATTTGTAAACAAAGTTCGCTAGCTCCCACCCTAGGAGAACCTGTGTTGTGGGCAGCTAGTACTCTTTCCGTTCGTGCATTGAGTCACGATAAATACGCTGTATGAGGGTGCAACATGTAGGTAGATGAACATTTTTTTTTTTTTTTTGTATATATAAATCAGTTTTAACATGTATTTATTGTGAATAATAGGTGTAGTATTTGTGAAAAATTGTAAATAATCAATAAATAAAGTGCGTTCATTTAGGGAAACAAACTGTAGATAAATACTTATATATAGAAAATTGTAGATAAAAACTTATATATATACATATTATGTACATATATACATTATTAAGAAGTTTGGCTTTCCCAATAAATTATAAATACTTAATTATATCATGGATAATAGAGTGTAAGCAGATACCTAACAGTAATTATAAATAATTAAAATAATAGTGTCCATACGACATGTGTGTTCTTATAGATCAGAATATCAATAAGATGTGTATATAATAGTACATTTATTGAATATTTTTATATGGTATGTTTTATGACATCACTTGCAAAAGCTCTTCAGTTTTTTGATAGGACAAGGTCAAACACCATGCAATTAGTATTTTTCTACACCGGTATCTAGAGAGATGTAGAACGTTGAGGAGTTTATTAATTTTTGTGTAAAGGTATGGGCCTAGGAAATTGTAGGATCTTTTCCCAAAACATGATTTTGTTTTAGGGGTATTCCATACAAGTCGGCGGTTGCTTTTTATTTGAGATACATTTGCTAGGGATGATTTGTGGAATTTGAGAACTGTAGCTGTAACATACAGCTGCCTTACCGTTAGGAGTTTAACATCTTTGTATAGTATGTCAGTGGGATATCTATATGGTTTTCTGTATGCAACTTTCAACACTGAGCGTTGGGCTCTTTCTAATCGGAGTAGATGAGATTTACACGACGAGCCCCAAGCCGGGATGCAATACGTCAGTACCGATTGACAAAGTGCTTGATACACTAGTCTTATAGTTGGCTCCTTTGCACTTGATCGTAGTCTTTTAATGATGTGTAGTAGTTTTCGCAATTTACCATCATCGATAATCACACCTAAATTCTCAATTCTAAATATTGTTTTACTATCTGATCCGCGCGGTTTCGCACACATTAAGACGGGATGGATCATGATTGTAGCAGTCTATGTACCTATGTAGGTTTATTTACGGTTAGGTACCGTATTTTGATATCGAGAGAGGATTATTTATTTATTTATTTAGAACACCAACATAGCTAGCACTAAAACATTTTTAAATAAGTGTAAGGAGATACATTTGTTAAGTGCAAGTACAATTAAAGGTGTAGACAACATGCATAATGTGATAACTTAAAACAAAAAAAAAATAGGTATTACAGTTTTTTATAGAAACAAAAATGCCATACTACTATTGACTAAAATTAAACACTAAATTAAAATAAAATATTAAAATATTATGAAGCAAGTTTTTTTTTTAAAGTATACAGTGAGTCATAAAATATATCCAGGTCAGACGATTTGTGAAGGGAATTGTAGTGCCTGATCATACGGTAGATCGGGGAATTGTGTCCCAGATTTGACCTGGAACCAGGTACCTGAAAGAGATTAAACCTCGATGTTCTTGGAAGTCTAGACGGAGCAGAGATAGAGACGGAGGCTAGAAGATCTGGGCAATCCAGGTGTACATTCACAATCTTAAACAGAAACATGGTGTCGAGTGTGCGTCTTCGATGAGTAAGAGATTTGATATTAAAATGTTGCAGTCTTTGGTCATAGCTTAGAATAGCTTTTTATACCATATGTTGGAGTCTCAGGTGGAAAGTAAAGAGAGTGGACTGTATATAGAAGCTGGTTTAATCAAGACTAGAAAAAGCGTGCGTCTTCAGTCGCGTGTGTGTTGTATGTTAGGGTCCCCTTTTTTTTTTTCTTCGAGAAGCAAGTAGGCTTTTGGCTGTGGCCACCAGTGGATAGTAGTCGTTGTCAAACTGCTCACGGTCTGCTTTGGTTTGTGGCTCGTCCGAGATAACCTCAATCTCAAAGAAATAAAGTGTCAATAGATTTCTATGCTACATTTGAACCAAAGTAATTTTTTTATCTCCTAGGTATAACATTTTAACATTACTATTAAGTAACATATGCTTTTAAGATATGCTGCTGCAGCAAGTATTTAATTATTTTATTTCCCAACGTTTGTATTATCATCTCAGTCGTGGGAATGCTGTCTACGTCCACCGCTGGGCATAGCCATATGCATCTCCAAGATCATGAGGGGGATGTTGCCATACTCGCCACGCTTGGTAGGCGGGTTGGCAAGCGCAGACCGGTATGTTAATATACGGAAAGACGCTGCTGCCCATCTTCCGGGGGTATCCTTTTGCAGATTCTTACAGCATCCACGGACAAGAGAGGAGTGGCAACATTTTACTACCGGCACTACACGGCAGGGGATAATTTAAGAAAAATTAAACACGTGTTTAATTTTTTTATTTGACAATGTAAGTACCAATTTTCAAGGATCCCAACTAAACAATTATGTTTTCCATACAAAATTTCATCCCCTATATTTTTACCAAAGGAAGGACTGATTTTTGAAATTGAAATATACGTTTGATTATTTTTATGACTCAATATTTATGCATAATTTCTTGTAAATCAAGTAAAAAACTATGATTTTTCAGCCATACAAACTTTTGTCCCCTAATTTGCCACTCAAGGGGGTGATTTTTGAGAAACGCTGAAACATGTGTTTAATAATTTTGGTATCTAACTATTTATATCAAATTACAAGTAAATCAAGTGAAAAAAAATCCTAATCAAATTATCCCATATATTTTCACTCAGGGGGTGATTTTTGAGGAATTCTGATACACAAGTTCATTAAAATTTCATTTCTAATATACATATATGCAAAATTGTAAGTTTTATAGTAAAAAATAAAAAAGTCCATACTTACATCCCCTATCCTTTCCGGTAATCCTTTCTGGTAAAATTTACGCAAAGAAAAGTAGCATTATATTAGTAGGGATTATAACGGTGTCAAATACTTTTTTCGTATTATCTATTAGTTTCGGATAGCTTGGGTTATTGAAATCGGGCTTTTTAAGGCTTGGGCCACAGAATAATAACTCCAGTCTTCTGCTTGACCTCGTTATGCAGTTTATGCTTACTAAGCAGAGCTTGTGTTATGGGTACTAGATGACTGATATACTTAATACATTATACTACTATTGTGTATTCGGGATTATTTCTACAAGTAAAACACAGTATATCATTGAACTCGTGTAATGGCCGACAACCAACTAACTTATTCTAGTGCCTACCCACATGTTATATAATTATAGCCGATACATACACTACATCCCTCCACCACTATTACAAAAATATACCTAAAAGAAACCATAACTTATCTATAGAGTACCTACCTAGTCAATACTTATAATTAACTGGCTTCCTAGTTTTTCTAATCGGCCAGCGGGCAACCCGTTGTTCAGTAACACAATCACTAGGATTATCCAGAGCGAGATCCCTGGCCGCTGGCACTGGGGAGCCTGCGTCTTGAAACTCATCATCAGACTCTTCCGCGTCGACTCCTCTGTCCTCCGCCCTACCATCTCTCGTAGGAGATGCGGTGGAGGCCGGAGTCGGCTCCGGTGACGTCACGCCCGAGGCCGGTGTCGTACCCGTCGTAGGTACGACAGGTGGACCCGTAGGTTCAGTCAACCCTTCAAAATCGTCGTCATTGAGCTCCAATAATGAGTTCCCTTTGTAGGCTAATAGCTGATCTACATGTTTTCTTACTTTAATATTACTATCTGGAATAACAATATTATACATTCGTGAGCCCAAACATTCTGTAACTATACCTCGTTTCCAAGTATGATTAGTACCGTTATTTGAAAAGCATTTTAACAACACCCTATCTCCTACTCTGAAACATACATTTCTTTTCCCACCAAACTGTTTAGCTTGATTCTCTTGAGCTTTAAGGACCTTGGCTTTTGCCGCGGTCGACGAGGCCGGTGACGAAGTTAGCTGTGAAGAAGTTCTTAACAAATCAAGCCGGCAGCGCAAAGGACGACCAATCATCAGTTGTGCCGGCGAGAATCCAGTAGATGCGTGAACAGAGTTCCTATAGTCAAATAGAAATTTATTTAAAACTTTTAATATCGTTTTAGGATCTGGGTATCTTATTAAAATAGCTTTTAAACCATTCTTGATTGTTTTAACGCTGTTTTCTGCTTGCCCGTTAGATATCGGATGATATGGCGCCCCCGTCATATGCTGGATTCCGTTCAATAAACAAAAGGTTTCAAACTCTTTCGAACAAAAATTAGTAGCGTTATCCGATACTAGCACGCGGATTAAACCAAATCTACTAAACATTTCGCACAGTTTACTAATAACCGACTCACTATCTGTTTTTTGCATTAGGAAACATTCAACCCATTTGGAATGAGCGTCAACAGCGATAAGAAATTGTTTTCCATGTAACATAAACATATCTATGTGTAGGCGTTCCCAAGCGCGCTCGGGGTACGGCCACGGAGCTAGCGGAGACTTAGGCGGATTGCATCTTAGCGTGTTGCATATGCTACACGAGCCTATCTTTTCTTCTATGTGTTTATCTATGTTTGGCCACCACATACGCATTCTAGCTTCGGATTTGGTTTTGACCACACCGAAATGCGAATTGTGCAATTCATCCAAAAGTCTTTCTCGAAAACAAGAAGGAATAACGATTTTGTGCCCGCGTAAAACCACTTCATTTTCTACCGCCAAGTCTAATCTACATAAGAAAAACGGGCGTAAATCTAATTTATTGACCTTAGCTGGCCAACCCTTGTTAATAAAACCTATAACTTTTCGCAATACTTCGTCACGACTCGTACCTACACGTATGTCGTCAATAGTAATAGGCAACGAAACACTTTTTCCAACAAAATTTATATACGTCGACCGGTCCATATCCTCACCCTCCATTGCGTTCGTTGTTACGGACCGAGACAAAAAATCCGCTACATTATCGTCACTTTTTACATATTCAATCTCGAAATTGTATGCTGATAAGAACAGTGCATACCTTTGCAGTCTATTCGCGGCTAATACGGGCACGCCCTTCTTATTACCGAAGATTGATAGTAGCGGCTTATGATCCGTCCGCAAAACGAATGGTACTGTACGCCCATACAAATAGTGATTAAATTTTTTAATCGCGAACACAATCGACGTGGCTTCCTTTTGAATTTGGGCATAGTTACACTCAGATTTGAGTAAGGAACGTGAAGCATATGCCACGACCCTCTCAGCGCCGTCCGGCTGGCGCTGGGCCAGCACGGCGCCCAGGCCGGCGGGGCCAGCGTCGCACGTCACTATCGTGGGGTACTCCGGGTGATAGTGGGCGAGCACCCGATCCGAAGCAAGCTCTTGCTTGATTCTTCTAAATGCATCTGAATGAACCTTTTCCCACGCCCATTTACTATCTTTTTTTAGTAATTTATTAAGAGGGCTTAACACAGACGAAGTATTCGGAACAAAACATCGATAATAATTAACCATTCCCAAAAATGACTTTAATTCATTAACGTTAGTAGGTGGTCTGCAATTAGTAATTGCTTCAATTTTACTGTTTGATTTATGCAAACCACTCTTATCGATTACGTATCCCAAGTACTCAATAGACTCCCTGAATAACTCGCATTTCTCTTGTTTTACCCGTAAACCGGCATCCTGTAATCTGTTCATAACCTGCTCTAATCGCTCTAAATGCATAGCCCTATTAGGTGCAGTGATTAAGATGTCATCTAAATAAATACATATACCATCTATGTCACCCAATAACTGTTCCATTGTACGTTGAAATATAAACGGCGCGTTAGCTAATCCAAAATTTAGGCGTTTATACCTATACAAACCTCTGTGTGTATTTATACAACACCACTTCTTTGAGTCATCAAGCTCTAATTGAAGATAAGCTAATTTTAAATCTAACTTGCTAAATTCTACTCCCCCATGTAGTTTAGCAAACAAGTCTTCTATCCGTGGTAGGGTAAAATTATCTAGGTATAAAGCTTTATTTAACGTCACCGAAAAATCCCCGCAGATTCTAACTTTGCCGTCTGATTTTAATACCGGCACTATCGGCATCACTTCTAGTGCCTACCCACATGTTATATAATTATAGCCGATACATACACTACAACTACAAAGAAAGATATTTTTTTTATACATATGTATGTATAAAGAAAAACATCAGAACACCCTGAACAAATATCTGCAGATCGTACAGACATTTGTCCCGAGGCGGGAATTGAACCCGCAACCTCTTGCGTCGCAGGCGGACCTTCGCTCGCTGCGCCACAGAGCTCATTTGTTTATTTATTTATAAATTCTTTATTACACAAAATTATAACAAAGATGCACAAAAGGCGAACATAATGCCGTAGGCATTTTCTACCTGTCAACCAAATATTGTAGGAAAATCAACTTGGCGTGCATAAAGAAACAGATAACAACTTAACTAATTGCCATTTAACCTAGATTTAGCATCTACAAGACTCATACTCTCTCATCAGAGCGAGAAAAATCTTGAAACCCTTGACGCCAATATCGTCAAGGCGTGTCGTCTTAAACACGCGTGACCTTGCGGATGCATTGCGTGGGAACCGGTTCTGCATCACGCGTCATGCCCAAGTTCACGCATCGCTGTGCGCCAACCGGTCCCTCTATGCCGTCTCGTTCTGATATCCAGGTTAGCATGGCGGAAATAGCAACTCTATTGTGTACAGAAAATTTTTAATAATGAGTTGGCTTCTGCGCAAAAACACTAAAATTCAAAAGTCGCGTGCCGCAGATTAATAAATATTTGCATAGCGGTAATAGCCATTCTATATTTAGAATTTTTAAAATATATTTTGTCGTCCGCGCTAAAACACTAAAATTCAGGCGTGTCGGCAGCAGATAGTAATTAATAATTATATTTATAGAATGGAGGGATTTGTAGGAGGCCTTATAAAGGAATAATAATTATTAGTCATTAATAAGAATAATAATAATAAATCATTTATTTTCAGACAACATAATCCACAGTATTAAATTAACAATAAAATGAAATTAAATAATCCATAATCACAATGTCAAAACACAATAATTAATTTAATAATTTTAGATCAAGCCTAAATCCATATTTTTACACAAAACACAGAACTTAGAAGGAGTGGACTACAGTGTTAAATTAAATTTACAACAAAGGAACACAAAGAAAAACATACATAAAAAAAATAAACAAAAATTATAAATATGCAGGCAGCATTGGGAATAGAATGTACCCCGACTTTATTTAAAGGTGTGTAGATACGACTCCGGTCGTGCAACAAAATTAAGATACGTGCTACCATGAATTGTTATTTCCTTTGTATATTGCTATTATTGTGCAAAGGTTTAAATATTTCGTCGTTTTTATTTTTATCAACGTTTGTACCATTTTTACCGCCTTATATACTTGATGAAACTGTTACCATTTTAACTTTTAGTTGTAAGTATTATTTGTATATTATTTACCCACTAATATTATAAAGCCGAAAGTTTGTTTGGAGGTTTGTTACCTCTTCGCGCAAAAACTACCCAACGGATTGAGCTGCAATTTTGCACACGTATGAAACCAGGAATAACACGTAGGCTACTTTTTATCCGGGTATAACACATGCGAAGCGGCGGAGGTTGGACTGAACCAATGGATGTGATTGACTTAGTACATAATATAAACAAGTTACATGTATTATGGCCATTCTCACTGAACTAAATCCATTAGCGTCAATAATATCAGTTGTTATTGTATTATATCTGGAGCACTGCGTTCGACCTACATCATTATGATGTCAGCTATTAGGCACTTACCTTGCTAACTACATTTACCATTAAGATACGTAACCTACAAGTATAACGTACTACCAGAGCTACGAACTTGTTAATTCACATCTTTTTAAGATACTAATCGAAACAGATCTCAGCATATTCATGTTGAACATGCTGTACGGGACGCTGCAGTGCAGTTGGGACATTGTTAGATGGATTAGGCTTATCAACTTAATTTTTTCTAGTTACGCGCGCCACATGTAAAAGAAGCAGTAAAATTATTGTTTTAACCAACTTTAAAAAAGAAGGAGGTTCGTGTGTCATCTGTTTACTTTTTTCTTTGTTAATTTACTCAGTCGTTTGTGAACCGATTTGTTTTTTAATTTTATTTGGAATGTATACTTTACTACCTTATATCATCATTCCAGTCGTAAAAAGTCCACTACTGAACAGGCCTCATGGATCTCCATGAGGGGTAGTTGCCATACTCACCACACTTGGCAGGCAGGTTGGCGAGCGCAGTACGGGATGTTGATACACGGAAAGACGCTGCTGCCCATCTTCCGGAGGTATCCCATAGTAGGCTCTTACTGATAATTTTTGACTGAAAATGCTATAAACGCGATTTATTATGTTTACCTTCAATATTTGAGCAGGTACCTTGATTCCTCATCGATCCAATCATCAAAATAAGTTTTGAATAATGGCACCTAATTATTTTATTTTTAATTTTTCAGCTATTTGTGCCCCACTGCAGGGCAAAGGCCTCCCTTCCCTTTTTCCACTCTTCGCGATTTAACGCACTTACAGGCCAAGATCTTAGATGGGTGTCTAGCTCATCGCGCCATCTCCTTCTGGGCCTTCCGCGTCCCCGGCGTGCATTGGGTGGTAGGTATTGGGTGTTCTTTGCCCACAAATCAACTACTTAAGGTAAAATATATATAGTAGGCGAGCCGTGGGGTGCCGGCAGTAGAATGTTACCCCTCCTCTCATGCTCGTGGATGATGATGTTGTGAAGTGGTTCTGATGAAGAAAAATGTATTTTTATTGCCAATATTTTGACTAAATTCCAAGAAAATCAAGTAAAAAAAAATATTGCCCATACAAACTTACATCCCCTGAGTGAAAACACGTGTTTATTTATTTTTAATTCTCAATATTTACGTCAGTCAGTCTGTCTGTCTGTCTGTCTGGGGAAAGGTTGCCTGGAAGAAATCGCTTTAAGCGATAAGACCGCCCACTGTTAATAATAGTTATTTTTGTTTTATATTCGGTATGATTTACACAATAATAGAGTATCTATCTATCAGTCAATATTAGGAGAGCTAATATTTTATTAGTATTGATTAAGTAATTTATACTTGGAAGTGGCTTTTAAGTGGTAGTGGATAACTGTATTCTAATATCTATTTAATGTTGGTCATTAATAAATCCTGAATAGCAGACAGACCTTAATTTACGCTTCAATGGCCTGTAGCTATTATAACTTTCTTACCAAGAAATTTCTTAATTCAGCTTTAATCATGACTGATGGATGAGGCGAGGTTTGAGTATAATAACTAAACGCACAATAGCCGAACGTCTCAAGAAGCAGATAACCGCGGTCAAAAATCGGCAAGTGTATAAGTCAGCGATTGCCGAACATCTGCTGGAGCCAGGACCTAACCACGGGATAGAACTACATGACCCAAACGTTCTATCCAAAGAACGCCCTTATTATAAGAGGATAGTTCGAGAGGCGATTGAGATCAAGAAACACCTAAATTTCAATTGTGAAGATGGTTTTCGTCTCTCTTCTGCATGGAGTCCTGTGTTTTATAAGTATGTGCGTTGTGTTCCGACTGTACAGCAGTCCGATATTGTCAGTGTCGATTCTCGTAAACATCGTCAGAATTCAAAATGGAATAAGCGTCTCAGTTTATACATTATTTATACACACACCTAGCCGTTTTCGGCTGCAGTGAACTGACTTCATGGATCTACGATTCATTCATGCGTCTCAAAATGTTCAACGTGCAGCTATTCTTAACGATCCATGTATCCTACAGCAAACAGTACATCAACATTAAACGCTGATAACGTGTTAAAAATATTTGCTTCATCATTTTAGCCATAAAACGTCCACTGATGAACACAGGCCTCCCTCATGGATATCCATGAGGGGTAGTTGCCATACTCACCACGCTTGGCCGGCGGGTAGTTGAGCGCAGTATGGGATGTTGATACACAGATAGACGCTGTCCATCTTCCGGAGGTATCCCTTAGCAGGCTCTTACTGCATCCATGGGCATGAGAGGAGGGGTACCATTCTACTGCCGGTACCCCACGGCGCTTCATTTTTTTGCCCCATTTGCTTCGCTGCGTGGTAAATGGTATGAATCTCTTTCTGCTCTTACGTAACAATGGGAGGAATGGTATGTGAATGTGTATTGCGAAAATCATTTCCAGCCGACGAAATTTTCAGGTTTCGAAAATGTCAGTGTGAATATTAGTGAATCTTTATATGAGAAATTGGCATCGTTGCGAATTACCGGATGAAAGGCCATAGAATAAGGAATGATCCACAAGCATTTAAATACACAGAGCCGGAGGATACAGTATGTACGGATACCGTTAAAAGTCCAATTCTTTATATACACTCGCGAACTGAATCGACTCAAAGCTACAAAATGTACATAGTGTAACTTTTCTCGAAAATTACTTGAGTAATGCGTAACTTGCGTAGGTGTGATTAGGTTAACGTCTGATAAGCGACTGATAAGTGTGCACTGCTTGCAGCAGGTTATATATGGGGTTGCGACGCGCCTTATTTTCGATGCTGTCATGGATATTCGATATTTAAAAAAAAGAACTTAAATAATTAAAATTATAAAGTTTTTATTATAAAGCCTAAAAATCAAGCTATTCAAATATATATATTTTATGTAATTTTCGAGAAAAGTTACACTATGTACATTTTGTAGCTTTGAGTCGATTCAGTTGCTCGCGAGTTTATTTTTGGCAATGTGAAATTGCATTCAAAATGTCAAAAATAGTTTTGTAACAAAACAAATTTAATTAATAAAAATAATACCCATTTAAAATTATAAAATGCTTGACTGGTTGTTAAAAACGCTTAAATCGCTATGTGTATATCCCTATTATTATTATTGTGTTTTCAGATTCTTATCTGCTCGACCATAATGATCGGAAGGGACTAATACACACGGGCCTAAGCCAAGTGTGTATTAGTAGAGTTGGTTGGGTTTAATAAACTAGGTGCTGTCGACTCGGTGGTGGGAGTGTCACTTTGCAGAAATTTACGAACTATGCGACATGTATTCAGGACAACTGCTTTTTGTAAAAGGGCAAAGGTGTGTTTTGGTAAATCAAGAAAGGTTAGGGATTGAAATAACTGGTTCGGGATAACACCGGTTGATGAGAGAACTATGGGGATTACGGAGACCTTCTGCAATCTCCACATTCTGGCTATTTCATTTTTCAAATCTACATATTTAGAGAGTTTCTCAGCTATTGTGTTTTGTATGTTGTGGGTGTTAGGAATGGCAATGTCTATTAAAATACCTGTTTTGTTAGTTTTGTTGATGAGTGTTATGTCTGGTCTGTTGAAGTGTGTTGTCTTATCTGTCAAAATGGCCCTATCAAAGTAAAGTTTATATGTGGTGTTTTCCAGCACAGTATCAGGAGTGTATTTGTAGTACGGAGTTGGCTTAGATGTCTGTTCTATAAGATCGTATTTAGTTGCCAGTTTTTGGTGGATGATGTTTGCCACCTGATCATGTCTGTACTTGTAATCCGTTTGCGCAAGTGATTTACAAGCTCCTGTTATGTGCTGGATTGTTTCCGATGAACTATTGCAACGCCTACATAGGTCAGAGGTTAGATTTCGTACTTTCATTATGTGTTTTTGGTAGTTTCGAGTTTCTATAACTTGGTCCTGGATAGCTATCATGAACCCTTCAGTCTCAGGGAAGAGTTCGCCTCGATGGAGCCACTCGTTCGACGCCTGCATGTCGACGGTGGGCTGGCTCAGATCGTGGCGATGTCTTCCATGGAGAGACTTCTGGGTCCATTCAGAAATTAAAGTCAGTCTGTCAGTCAGTTCTTCATTTTTCTGCTTGCTTGGGTCTTGCAAGTTTAATGGTGTAAACTTTCTATCTAGTTCTACTATTGACCTATGGAGAATAGATGTTTCGGATTTCTGGTGAAAATACGCCCTCAAAGTAGTTATTTGCTTATTGTGTAGGTTACGTATATTAATAATTCCCCTTCCCCCCTCTGTTCGTGGTAGACTTTGCCTTTGGATACAAGCTCGTGGATGGTGTTTTCGGTGTTTCGTCATGGTGACGTTTATGTTGCGTTGCAAATTTTTCAGTTCCGTCTTCGTCCAATAAATTATTCCGAAAGAGTATGTTAGTATTGGAATGGCATAGGAATTTATAGCTTTAGTTGTATTTTTTGAATAAAGTTGAGATTTAAGTATGGAGTTTAGTCTATGTTGAAAGTTTTGGGTGAGCTTTAATTTTATTTCCTTGTAATGTATCTGCTTAGACTGGTGGTAACCTAGGTATTTGTAAGATTCATTTTCGTTTAGAGACTCTATAGTTTCGCCAGATTGTGTTTGGTAAGCGTGTTTATGGCATTGTCCAGATTTGATAGAGTTTATCTTGCACTTATCGATTCCAAATTCCATGGCAATATCGTTTGAAAATTGTTCCGTAATTTGTATAAGTGATTCAAGATCGTCTTGGGTGGAAGCATATATCTTGATATCGTCCATATACAAAAGATGGCTGAGTGTACTGTCTGTATTGTCTGTCTGACCGTCAGTGGTGCTTTTAACTTTGTAACCTAGTGTCATCGAATTCAGAGTGTTTGATAATGGGTTTAGCGCAAGGCAAAACCAAAGCGGGCTCAGTGCGTCTCCTTGGAAGATACCTCGGTTGATTCTTATGGGTGTGGTTCTTAGAGTTGACCTGCCAGAGGTCTGTGCGTGAAGTTGGGTCGTCCACCGGGACATAGCGCTACCTAGGAATGTGACTACTTGCGGATGAACTTTATATATTTCTAAGATATTAATGAGCCAGGTGTGTGGAACTGAATCGAATGCCTTTTTATAATCGATATAGATGCTATAGAGGTCCTGTTTTGTTCTTTGAGTTTGCTGTAAAATAACTGAGTCTATAACAAGCTGTTCTTTACAGCCCTGACTGAACTTTCTACAGCCTTTTTGTTGTTCTGCCAGAATCAAGTTACTATCTATGTGTTTGTAAATGATTTGGGATAGGCAAGCTGTTAGGATTTTATACAAAGTTTGAAGGCATGTAATTGGCCTGTATTTTGCAGGGTTTGTTAGGTCGTGGGTGTCTTTTGGTATCATATAGGTGGTTCCAGCAGTTAAGTAATCAGGCAGAGAGTCAGGATTTTTAATGAAGTTATTTATATGATTGTACAAGTATGGATGGATGTGAGTGAATTTTTTATACCAAAAACTATGAATGTGATCAGAACCGGGGGTTTTCCAGTTATGTATTCTTCGCAGGACATTTTGAAACAAATCTATGGGAATAAAATCATATTGCATAGTTGACAACTGTGAGTATCGTTCGCGCTCATTCTCGATCCAGTCCGCGGCGGTGTTATGATCAGCTGGTTTTTCCCAAATATTAGCCCAAAACTGACGCAGTGTCGCAGGATCCAATGCCTCGTTGTCAGGTGTTACGGTAGTTGGGTTAGAACGGTTACTTGTTGTATTAGAGAGAGTTTGGTAGAATTTTCTTTCGTTATTGTAAAACTGGGTGTTTTGGGTCTTACGGAAGGAACAGACTTTATATCTTCGGAGGCGGCTACTAACAACTATAAGTTTCTGTTTAAGTGTGTCTAAAAAGTGGGTTAGATCTGTATTCGGTTCTTCATGGGATGTATGTGTCTTATATTGTTCAAAGATTTTATCGATGTGTTTTATGAGTGCCCTACTTCTATTGCCATTTTTATAATGCGTTAATCGTCCTATCTTTTTGCGCAGATCGATTATTTTTCGTTCTAACCGTTTTTGCCAATTAGGAACAATATCTCGCCTTAACTGATTTCCTAATTGTTCAGGCGGTATAATAAGTTTTGAACCATTGATTTTAGCCGCTGTCCATGCAGCACAGTAAATAGTTGTTTGTAGAGTATCGAAGTCGCTTTCAACATTTACATTTTCAGGAAGTAAAATTAAATTAAGGTAACTAACAATTTTTGCAAATTTTTTTGATGTTTTCTGCTTTGGGATAATGGGCCGTTCAGTAGGTTTTGTGTGTTTGAAATATTGTAGAGCTTCCGTAAATAGATCGTCTATTTCTAGGTTCCTATCCTCCTCGCATACAGCGTGCAATGGTTCCTGTACTAGTGTAGGTGTATTATTGTCCTTAGCCATGGTCATGGCACTATTTTCAGTTACATCATACCAGATTGTTGTATTAAGGTCTTCTTCTGTTTGTGAGTTTGTGTTTGTAGTGATTTGTGTTCCTAGTTCATCAGCAATTTCCTGTCGAATTGTATTAAGCTTTTCATCATCGATGAATTTGTTGTTAATAATTACCCTTCTTTGATCTGCTATACGTTGTTCACTAATATGAGAAAGGTGAGGGAAAATATTAATGAAACTTTGGTGTAAGGGTTTCCTATATGATGTTTTGTTTGTTTCTAACTCCGTTATTCTGAAGTATGACCTAATTATGGCTTCATTGTGCTCTGTTGTCCAATGCATTCTATGTGTGGTGTGTGGTGTTAATGAGGTGGTTGATTGTAGTTGCCCTTCTGGTGTTCGTAAGGTGGCCTCTACTTCAGATCTTATATTGGCCACTGTAGCAGCACTCAGTAAATTGTTACGAACGATCGCTCGTCGTTGGTCGCCCAGCCGTTGTTTACTAATTTGCATGTCAGGGAATTTATCTGTAAATTCTTTGTGTAGTTCGGAAAGGTACGCTCTTGAGCTAGTTTCTAATTTAGTTATTGAGAAATAGGTACGCAGGATCAAAATGTTCATATCTTCGGTCCATTTTTTACGCGTACGTGATTTGGCTTTGGCGGGCGCAGTGTTTTCGACGTATGTCGTCTGCGCAACGTCCTCAGCCAGTGCAGTAGATGACGAGGAAGTAACAGGTGAAGGGTTAGAAAAAAAGTCAAGGTAAGAAGGAGGAGACGAAGGAATTGAAGAAAAAAGAGATTTGGGTGAGGATGTGTTGGATCGGGTTTCATGGTCCTCTTCAACCCGATCGGTTTGACTAGGCCGTTCCTCAATCGACGCCAGCCGTGATGCTCCCACGTTAGCTGCATTCGTGCTGCTGAGTCCATCTGTGCCGGATCGAGATGTGCTCCGGTTTGTTCTTCTTAGTGGTCGTAGGTTATACCTTCTGTTGGGCTCACTTTGTTCGGGTTCCCCGGCAGAGGGCCGCCCATTACCCTCGCCACCGATGGCTTGCATGCTGTGACGTCCAGCATCGGCTCCAGACGTGCCCCGGCGATCACCCCCGGGAAGCGACCATAAACGTTTACACTTACTCTTTTTCTCCATCATGACGGGTTTGCCATTTCCCTTTTAGTCACCCGCTAAGTCATTTTGTTGCGAGTGTCCGCCCCTCACGTGGCATAGATGTTCAGCACGGACGTGGGGTTGGGCTTTGAGGGGCTTATTATTATTATTATTATCATCTTAGATCTTCTCTGCTCGGTTATTAAAACCGGTAGTGACTGAAAGCACACGGACCTAAGCCAAGTGCGCTTCAGTATATCGGACTTCATTGGGAAGTTCTGTTTGAAGGAATTTTCTTACGATCCTACAAGTGTTAAGAATAGCTGCTTTTTGTAGCAATGCGTAAGTGTTTTTTGGTAAATCTAAGGAATCTAATGATTGGAAAAGTTGTTTAGGAATAATGCCTGTTGCTGACAGGACTATTGGAACTATGCTTACTTTTTGCAGACGCCACATCCGTGTGATTTCATTTTTGAGGTCAACATACTTTGATAGCTTCTCTGCTATGGTGTTCTGCAGATTATGTGTGTTAGGAATAGCGACATCAATGAGGAGTGCTGTGTTGTTGGTTTTGTCTACTAGGGTAAGGTCAGGTCTATTAAAGTGTGTAGTTCTGTCGGTTAGAATAGCTCGGTCAAAATAAAGTTTATGTGTGGCATTTTCCAAAACAGTGTCCGGTGTGTATTTATAATAAGGTAACGGTTTGGCTGTTATGTCTAAAAGCTTGTATTTGAGTGCTAAGTTCTGATGGATGATATTTGCTACCTGATCGTGCCTAAACTTATAATCAGTTTGGGCGATTGCTTTACAGGCCCCTGTGATGTGTTGTATAGTTTCGGAGGCACTGTTACATCTTCGGCAAATATCTGTTGTTGGGTTTTGCTTTATAATATACTTTTGGTAATTGCGTGTCTCAATCACCTGGTCCTGTATTGCAATCATAAATCCCTCAGTCTCAGGAAAGAGTTCACCTCGGCGGAGCCATTCGTTCGACGCTTCCTTGTCGACGGTGGTTTGGCTCAAGTCGTGGTGGTGTCTTCCGTGCAGAGACTTACGGGACCATTCTGTTATTAATGTTTGTCTATCTGTTAAGTTTTCGTTATTCTGTTTATTATGGTCTTTCAAATTAAGTGGTGTAAGTTTTTGGTCCAAGTTAGTTATCGATTTATGCAAAAGGGATGTTTTGGCTTTATAGTGGAAATAAGTTCTGAGTGTGGTTATCTGTGTGTTGTGTAAGTTTTGGATGTCAATAATTCCCCTTCCTCCTTCGGAGCGTGGTAATACCTGTCTTTGGATACAGGCTCTCGGATGGTGTTTTCTATATTTTGTCATAGTGACATTAACAAGACGCTGCATGTTTTTAAGTTCTGTTTTAGACCACTTTATAATTCCAAAGGAATAAGTTAGGATTGGAACGGCATAAGAGTTTATGGCTTTGGTAATATTCTTGGAGTCAAGTTGTGAGTTTAGGATGGAGTTGAGACTATGCTTGAAATTCTGGGTAAGTTTACTTTTAATTTGGTTCGACTGTAATTGTTTAGCCTGGTGATATCCTAGATATTTATACGTTTCATTTTCTATTATTAAGAGCCTGTACTGTCCCACTGCAGGGCAAAGGCCTCCCTTCCTTCCTTCCACCTATCTCTGTCTTGAGCTACTGTGGTCCAGTCTTCCAAGTATGCGTCGAGTTTGTCTTTCCATCGACGTCTCGGTCTGCCGCGAGGTCGTTTCCTGTCTTGTGGGATCCATTCGGTAGTGGATTTAGCCCATGACTTATCCGGCCTGCGGCAGACGTGACCCGCCCAATCCCACTTCAATTGGCCCGATTTTTGGGCGACGTCTGCGATCTGTGTTTTGAAGCGCAGTTCACTATTTTTTATCCGGTCTGACAATTTGACTCCTAGGATACTGCGCTCCATCGCTCGCTGGCAAACCCCAAGTCTGCTCTTTTGCAAAGCGGTCAATGACCAGGTCTGTCTAGGTATATCCCTATTAATAAATAAATATTTACCTGGATTTATCATGGATCCCATGAACTAAAAAAACAAGCGCACGTTATGAAGTGAAAGAAAAAACCTAACCGCAAGGTACAATTTTGGGTATGAAACATACCATAGTGTTTACGATTACAAATATTTTATTCCTCATATATCCCATTATCAGAATCAAAATAAATTGTGTTATAATTGAATCATTAAAAATTAGATAATTGAATCATTCAATTATCTTCTCTGGCTTGACCCTCGGCTGTTCTATTGTGGAGTGTATATAACAAGCCTCCTTCCAAACTGATGGGAATGTACCAGAGCTCAAAGATTTGTTAAATAACATGGAAATAGGTAATGCTAACGCACTAGCACATTTTACAGCAAATATTGAGGGTGGCTAGGTAGGCTTGACCCTGCTCCTTTTGATGCATCAAGTCTTTTTAACACCCAATAGACTTCAGAACTAGTTACTAGATATTAGAGAGATTAACAGCATGATTATGAGTGGCAACAGAATAGGGTACACTGCCCATATTGTAGACAGAAGAGAAGTGAGAAGCAAAAAGCTCGCAGATGTCTAATCCCTTCGTCGCAATCTTATCAGCAGAAGACACCTGAGCAGGGTAACTGCGACTACCCTAGGATACTACCCTTTTTCTGCTTTACAAATGACCAATATAATTTAAGATTCGATTTTAATAACAACTCCAAGCCCTCCAGATACCTACTATCGTTAGAAACATGTAGTAATATGAACACGATAATTTACGATATATTTCTGTTTTTTCACGATATATGTCGGTTTTATAGTTCTGTTTCATATGAAATTTATGTTAGAACAGAACTAGTAATGATATAACTAGAATATCAATCAAGTAGGTACTTAGCTAAAGAGTTTTTATTTTTTATCATTCATATCATTTTTATCAATCAAATGATGACAGATGCCTATAAGGGCTTACTTTTACGTATATGACCTTGCTTCTCAGCACATTTACTTAGCATATTCAAAGACGCTTAGTTCTTGAACATTCATACAACCGGTTAACGGTTAACGTTGCACGGACATTATCATAATCTCTATCCGACTTTAGGATAAAACTATGAAGTTTTGTGCAGATAATATGTACGAGTATATCCACATTAATCTTGACTCGAGACTGGTATCTTTTTCCAATTATTTCTGTGACTTAAAATACTATGCTTTACACCTGAGTTATGTATGTATGTATATACAGTATGTTCGGAATTTTGTCCGAGGATTACTCTTGAACGGAAAAACGGTTTTTGACGAAATTTTAAAGTTCTGAAGATTGAATAACTAGAAATCAATTGTCGTAAGGGAATTCTGATTAATGGGGTACTTTTTGAGATATCGGGGTTTATTAGTTTTTTTTTGTTCGAGGATCACTCTTGACCGGATGATCGGATATTGATGAAATTTCAAACAAGAGGAGATTATTTACATCAATACAAAACCATTGTCATATTTTATATGAAAAGCGTAAAAAAAGGATTCGATTAGATTAGATTAGAAAACTCTTTATTGCACATCACATAAAATAAAATAAAAATGAGTACAAAGGGCGGCCTATGAGCGATCTCTTCCGGGCAACCTTGGGATGGACAGGAAATATAGAACGATATAAACAGTGATGTAAAATTAAGAGAGTATAAATAGCAAACTAACTTACATACTAATAGGAAACTCTAAATATGAGATACAAATCAAAACATAGGTACAGAAAAATAAAATTAAAATAAGTAAAAGTACTTACATATCAAAATATTTACAGTGATAAATAATGTTGATGGAGCAGATTCTTGAATATAGGAAGTGATTTTGCACGTCTGATGTCTAGAGGCAGAGCATTCCACAGACGAATGGCTTGTACTGTGTAGGATTTCTCGTAGAATGAGGTAGAGTGGGAAGGGATTTTTAAAGTACGAGTCTCAGAGGAGCGTCACGAACGGTAATGTGACTCAGATAGTTATTCGAAGCGCTTTTTCGCTCTAGAGAACAAGCCTATATATAGTACACTTATTATTTAAATGAACAACCAATTGACGAGTAGATAGTTTGTATTTTTCCACCTTTTTTGTGGCCGAAGCATATAGCTGTTTAGATTTTTTAGGGTTTCGGACCAAAATAGTAAAAAGGAAACAAATAGATATCTCGAGAACTACTTATTCTATCGACTTGAAATTTAAAATAGTTAAGTAACACTTTTTTTCTAATATCTACTCAATTCGTCTCGGAATGAATTTGGATAAAACCAAAATCATGATCAATGATCACATTGATCCTGGACGTATCTGTGTGAATGGCCACCTACTCGAAGTTGTTTTAGAATACACCTACCTTGGGCAGATTTTGCAATTAGGTAGGAACAATTTTGAGAAGGAGGCCAAGCGGAGGATTCAGATAGGCTCGGCAGCATTTGGGAATTACGTAGAGTTTTCTCATCACATATACCAAATGCTTATAAAGTTATTAATCTGTGCTCCTAGGCTAAAGTGACCGATTTAACGGTATCTACAGAATACCAGCGCTGACCCGTCTCCTGATGGTGAAGCATAATTTTGAGTTGAGACCTATTCGCAGCAGTTGGCTTTTTTTTTGTTTTGGCATTTTCATTGCTCATTCTCTGTGTATATGTTATTGTAGTGAATAAATAAATGTCTATGTCTATTACTCCAATTAAAATCTAAGTGCTCTCTGGCAAAATTAAATTGAGCAGTTTTATGATTTTCAGGTAAATAAATTGATTTTTTTTAAGCAATTAATCAAAATTGTTTTTAATGCCTGTTATGCAAACAATAAGAAACACAAACAATAAGAAACCCATGTAATGCAAGTGGCATTACATGGGTTTCTTATTGTTTGCGTAATAACATCGAATATTGTTGCAAAATATTAAGTCGCCGTGAAACCATTATTTTCATATTCATGTCTCATAATATCTCTTTGATCGCCCGAGATTTCACGCCGGCTTCGATGACGATCAAATAAATTTCCCTTTTTTGCCATCACGTCTTATCCATAATTGAACAGCTTGTCTGGACACATTTAGACGTTTCGAAATCTAACTAATTTTGAGGCTCTCGTTATAAAGTGCTATAATATTAGCTCGTTTGGCTCCTGGCAAATTACGAGGCATTGCAGCAGCAGTAAATCAAGAAATTAGAACAATTTATAATAAAATGAGGCGTTTTCATTAAGAAGTAAAAAATTCAAAAATAGTTCCCTCAACCCTTATAGATGGCGTTAGTTTTCATTTAATGGAAGGAAACACAATTTGACAATGACAGCATTTGTAATCAATCACAAACTTGTTTTCTCCGCTTACCAGCTCCATCTGTTTGGTGTAGTAGAAAACACTTTTTTATTTTTTACTGAAAACGGCTCATTACACTTTTTTAAATATTACCTACGCTGTCAAAAATGCCTGTCAACATATCAACAATACTTTATTTTTCAGTTGCGAAAAGTTATTAATGAAAAATGTCAAAATGGTCTAATTGAAGGGAAGATTAAATAACATTTTTGGAAAATAAAAGCTTATTGCATTGATAATACATACATACATACATATAATCACGCCTCTTTCCCGTAGGGGTAGGCAGAGACCACTTCTTTCCACTTGCTACGATCCTTACATACTTGTTTCGCATCGTCCACTTTCATTATTCCCTTCATACATGCTCTTCGGTTTAGGGTACTCTTGACCTGGCCTTTTTTCAAGACGTCCCTGATTTGGTCTCCAAACGTCCGCCTAGGTCTACCCCTTCGATTGATAATAAAGGTCAAATAAACATAATTAACCCATGTGAGGCATCTCATAGCAGAGAATACGTCATAATTGTGCATCCTTTACACTTGGTTAGAAAAGTCAACCTTAGCGATAATTAGATCTCACAGAACGGTTTGTGAAGAATTTCGCCGATATAGGCAAAGGCCTTCCGTAAGTGATTTGAAAATGTATGCTCTTCATCAACATTTAACATCACGTAGCAAAGTTTTTATGCAATTTAAATTATTAAATTAGTTAGGATATTAAAAGTTTAAACTTTTATGTAAAATGTTGATGAAGAGCATACATTTCCAAATCACTTACGGAAGGCCTTTGCCTATATCGGCGAAATTCTTCACAAACCGTTCTGTATGTTACAATAATAGGATATTACAAAATTATCAATTGTTTAGTGCGCGACAGGCACGCGCCGACGCGCGCTTCACGACCACAGAACACTAATATCCTTCACGACCCTTGCCAGTTGTGTTATATTGAGGTGCAACCTCGGCTAGATTGTTTGCCAGTATAATAGATAAGTAGAAATATTTCAAAGATAAACTTTCAAGTGGCCGGTACCTACGTATTTTGTGGAAAGAGTACTATTATATATATACTATACAATTACCTAGGTAATCAACAAACAATAAATGTACAGGTGTGTTATTTTGCGAATGTTTCATTGTTCGTTATACGGATAGGTCATTTCGCGAAAGCTTTGTTCCGAGTTTAGGTCCAATTGCTTATGTGTATATGCAAATTCTTCTTAGAGCGAATATTTTCTTCAATTAAGTAACGGTCATTGTGAAAAATGTCAAAATCATTACATAGTCATTATTTTTTTTTTATTAAAAAATAAACGCGCTACTATAGATGGTCGTAACGTGACCTACCTTTGGCCTGCACTGAAAACCAGCGCCGGGTAGACTACTGTCTACCCAGCACAAGCTACCATATTTGCCATAAATTCTGCTACGCACAAAAATTTGCAGTTACTCCTATACTAAAATTAATCCAAATCGGTTCAGCGGTTTTGACGTGAAAAGGGAACATACGTATGTACGTATGTATGTTCCCTTTTCACGTCAAAACCGCTGAACCTTATACTACAGTACTACAGTAGTATTAGTATTGTATTATTGCGTAGTAGATTTAAGGTAAATAAAATTGTTTTCATTCATTTAATTCATTATGCGTCAGAACCCCTTAAGCCTAAGGGCCGGCGATAACTGAAGTCGCGGCACGGTAACAGATTTTAATTTCTGATCAAGTTTTTAGTTAAATGCCCACTATTATTAGGCTGCTTAATCAAAATATATATTTCAAAGGGCAAATTTAATGCTTTATCCCCAGGTCTTCACTTTTCTTATTTTGCACAAGCCCCAATATTCGAAATAATGTAATATGAATATATGTATATAAGAAGAGTCTTATGGCCATCCTAAAAAACGAAACCACTAAACTCTCGCTCCGCGCCTTTGGAGTTCTCCTGAAGTGAAGGACGGATTTGAACAGATCAGTAGCTCTTGAATAATAGGAGCTCCTCCTGCCTTCAGAAATTCTGAAGGAGTTCATTGTCACCCGAGGCTATTCCATTTTTAAGCTGTCTCAGAGCCAGCACGATCTCGTCTCGGTCGATATCCGGTAGTCGCGATTCGTCGGTGTAGTGGCGAGTTAGGGTGATTCGAGGATTAAGGTCATATGATCATGGGTTTTATTTGAAATAATCTAATATTAATCAATATATCAGGGACCATGGGCAACAAAGGATCTAAAACTCTTCCGTTACTAAGTGACTGACAGACAACGCACAGCCTAAACCACTGGACCTAGAGACTTGAAATTTGGCACACATATACTTTGAGTATCCTACAGGTGCACTAAGGAGGGATTTTTTGAAATTCCCACGGAAACGGGAACTACGCGGGTGAAACTGCGGGGTGCGGCTAGTTATGTTTATAATGTAATATATTAGATACACATACATACATTTTTGTGTAAATTTTAAAATTGGTCTACTGCGAAATTGATAAAATAAAGAAATATTCATCTGACGATTCTATTGCACTCGCGACCCGTGTACCCACCGGGTCCACCCCCCAGTGGGTGCACGGGGAATTCCTTTTTACCCATGCACCCGCTGCATTTTGGCAGGAATCAAAGTTTTGAAATAAGTCGATACATTGCATCGATATAGTTTTATTTTATGAGAAATATACGTGATTATAAGATAAATAGGCAGGTACGTGGTAATTAATACTAATGTATAATGCAAAGTTATAGTGTACATATTATGACAAAAATAAAACAAAATTTATAATATTAACCAGTGTATAAACATTTCTTACATTCGACCGTACGTTAAGTAGGTACGTATATGTATACATCTAATATGAAGTTAAACAAAATGACCCGCTATCAACGTAACTTGTCAAAAAAATGGCCAACACTTATCTTAATGTTTATTACTTCCATTTGTGCATCCAAAATCTGATTATCTCTTAATGCATAAGTTGCGTTCCGTCTATCAGTTAATGTTGAGTTTGGCGTTAAAAATATGTTTGTCAGTATTTTGGCAAACGTGACATAATTTTTATTAACCCTCTTATTAATGCCCGAATTCCAGCTCTCTGAAACATTATGTGTTCTGTGACGTCTGTTATACTCGAACCATTCCTCGATAAATTTTTCTTTTAAATATTTTTTTTCAAAGTAAGTAACAAAACTTCTTAGTTTTGTATCGCCAATTTCTTTATATTCTTCAGTAATATAACTCCAACCCTCATGTATTATGTTAATGGGTAACAGAGGCTGGGCACAACATAAACCGACAATGCGTCGCAAAACTTTGGTCTTAATATTTAGGTTTTTTTGATTTTTTCCAAAGACTTTGTGTGTAGTGGTAATAACATCGGCTAATAATAATATCCAGGAAAAAAATTTTTAGTGCGTTTGTTTTAGCAAATTCAAAGTCGGCGTGAACTATTTTTGGCTTAAAATCAGGAATGGCCGCTTTTATCATATCAAACAATAATGTTTACGTCTTCTCGGTTTTGTTGGGAAGTAATACGTAAATAAATGCTAACTTTTGTTGATACCAAAGTGCTTCTAATTTCACAGTGATTAAATTTAATATATTAATTAATTAATTTATTATATTTAATCAATTAATGATTAACCATTAATTGATAATATGGAGAAGGGGCGGATTTGAAGGTACCGTCGATAAAAATCTCATTAATATATTTTATTTGTTTTAATTTTTCCTCATCAGCACAAACCAGTATTCTGGTGTTATCATCATTCTCATAATAATCTGCTATCAAATACGGTGTAAATTGATTAGATACTTCCACTTCACTAGAATTGTTATATATAGTTTTTTGCACTTTATAACTTTTGTTACGACCAGTATACAAAGCATGTTTTGTACTATCAAACGAAGGCACCTTAGTTAAAATAGCGAGACCTTTGTCTTTTAAAGGCTCAATATGCTTTTTATATATCATTGTTACTGGTTCACAAGTTGCTGCGGCTTCAATTTTCGCATTAATTATAGCTATTGCTACTTCATTTTGGGAATCATTAATCAATTTTATGGGGAACTTTTCTTAAGTACTGGCAACCCTGAAGAAAAAAGAAGGGAGTGAACAACAAACTTTTATTCACTTATGTTGGCCTATTTGATTAAACTTGAGTTTTACTTGGTTAGCAGGCACCCTAGCCTATAAACGTTAGTGACAACTCATGGTTATTACTCACGCGTTACCAACCATGTGACGTCAAGAACTTTTGCCACAGCACCCTGTAATTTCACTGTCATATCTCATCCTTCAAACCAGAACACATTATGAAAACATAGGTACTTGACGACAGAAAAGGGTGAGACAAAGGCACCCATGCGGACTTTGTACAAAGTCTCCCTCTGGTAAACTTGGTGCTTAACCACAGATAATATAATACACTAGTACTTAACTATACAAGCCAGATATCGCTTCTTCGATACTCGCTAGATGCTGGTACGGGTTAAAATAAAACACAACATCATACTCAACAGAGTGTGACGTTGTGTTTTATTTTACCATTCGGGTTAGCAAAATGACAAAATATAATTACAATGCAATCAATATATACATATTATATAACACTTCCGTTACTGACTGAGTGACTGACAGACAACGCACAGCCTAAACCACAGGACCTAGAGACTTGAAATTTGGCACACATATACCTTAAGTATCCTAGAGGTGCACTAAGGAGGGATTTTTCGAAATTCCCACAGGAACCACGGGAACTACGCGGGTGAAACTGCGGGGTACGGCTAGTATTATAATAAAGTCGGTCTGGTTAATGAAACAAGATTATATTGTTGTCACACTTACATAACCAAATAGGGTTCCGTAGTAATTCGAAACACGGTTTCAGAAATGCATAGCGATTATAGAATCATATCAACACTTACTAAGTACTCTGCAGAAAAAAAAATGACCCAAACATTTTTAAAAAGTTACCAAAAAGTAAAAGTATGTACGTTTTTGAGAGCCGTACGTTGTTGTAGGCTAGTTTGAGTGCTGAGTTTATACCTCTAAATCTAATAAATTATTTCAAATAAAGGAACTTACCGCAGTAACGGTCACAGTTCCGTTGCACTTTGTTGATTTGTAATTCCTACACCTCCATATGGAATTTAAGTCTTTATATTTTTTAAGTAAATAGTATTGGTGACCGTTATTTAGTAGCACTTTGCCACGTCCGCGTTATACGATGTTTATTTCAGCTGAAGCTGAATTGTCCATTTTGTTTAATTGATAAATCAACAGATCTAATATGATACGGCGTTGATGCATAAATAGTATAGGCACTCATGTCACTTACTAATGAGGGCTTTTCAATGCGACTTTAAAAAAAAAAAGTAGTTGCCATAGACTAAGATAGATGGCGCTGTATGAAATTCAGGTGTCAAAAATTTGCCAATAAAAACTTTGGGCTGTCACTGTCAACGCAATCATACCCCTCTGTGTCTCTCTGTCTCTGATTGACCCTCGTTCGCCCACTGGACCTCGATTCCTCGCTTCTCTGATTGACCCTCGCTCGCCCACTGGACCTCAATTCCTTGCTTCTCTGATTGACCCTCGCTCGCCCACTACCTCGATTCCTCTCGAACTACTTACTTTGGACTCTGCCTACCATGAGCATAAGATAATATAATTGATTTTTGTCTGATGTCAGCCTTACATGATGTACTATTTTGAATTTATTCTGGACAGGTAGGTACTTAAATAAAATAAAAGTAAGTTCACATTTTCAAGCGTTTTTATTTATAATATTAGACCTGAACTTTACAAGCATTGCACAAATAAAAACAATATCACTTGATAATAAAGTTTCGGTTTAGTTCATGGGTTCCGTTAATATTTTGTACGTTTTCTGCATACCAATAACTCTCTCAATATGGACTCTTTTACTTGCAACTTTTCGAGTTGTATAGCAAAATCAGAATGTCGGAAATGAGTTGAGCAAATCAGAGAATTGTTTCGTACGGTTAATCCAGGCTTGAATGTTTTATTGCTTGTATCCATTGTGCTCTTCTTACTTCATTTTTAAGAAAACGGTGTGTGCCAATATTTCGGCAAAGATGCACAATGCATGGCTTTCCATGTTTATGAATAAGAGTCTATTCTATCTATCGTCTTGTAAAGACGATTAATTTGTCTGCACATTACACAACTACTCACGGGGATTAGTATGTATCACGTACCTATGTATTTCAAGCGTAATTTTATTTTTATCATAATGGAAACGGTAGAAACAGAAAATTCGTTGTTTATTTTTATGACACTTGACCACAGAATATTAATACATTCTACGAGCACTTGAATTGACACTTGACTTTTGTGCAGCGCTATCTAGTGTCAAAATAAAAAGCGTGATTGTTTTTATTTTTGAAAAGCCCTCATTTGATTAAACTGTCATATCAAAAGTACTTCAGTCTTATTTAAGGCCCTTGCGCACTAGCGGTCAACCGCGGGGGCGGCTAACCGCGCGGTCTGCCGCTTTCCCAGTTTAATATGCAACCGCCTGTGATTGTACGCACTTGACCGCCGCAAAGTTTCAACCGCGGCGGTTGAATGGAGAGCTGCGGCCCGCTCCGCGGCTGGCCGCCATCTTGCTTGTACGCACTGGCGATTTTAGTTTGCGGCGAGCCGCCGATGAGTTTGTACGTGAGTCGCAGCTATGAACTTCGACACAGAGAAATTCATTGTTGAAATTTAACAACGAGAAGCTATTTGGAATTGTCAAGGAGCAATATATAGGAATAGAGATTTAACGCGGTTTCTTCGCGATTGGCCGCCATAGCGGTCAACCGCGATGAAACCGCGTTAACAGGTTAGCTGTCCGATGAGGCACATGTGCCTCATGGGTGATTGCACTGGTACGTCCATGAGGCATATGTGCCTCATGGCCAATGATGTAGATAATGCAATCGATCTATCGATATTTTTTTTTAATAATTATATTATTTGTAGCATTAGTAAATTATACTACAACCAAATTCTACCAATCAAAATTTATTATTGAACTTAAACAAAAAATAAATTTCACTTAAAAATTAACATTAACCTTATTCAAACACAAAATTATTCTTTCACCGATGTTACTATTATTGTGAGACCCTTTGAACAAGGGTTGCCAACAAAAATTAGGAAACTAGCCTATTATCATCAAAACCGAAATGGCGATTGTAGACCTGCGATTATATTCCCTCATGTATGTTTTTCTTTAAAACATAGCATACAATATGAAATGTTACATATTGTACACTCAGTTGATACCATTTTAGCCTTTTTTCCAGCATCTTTGGATGATAAATTTTAATTTTTATCGATATAATTAATTTCAATCACTAGGACACATAAAGTATCATAAAATACTTGAAGAGAATGACGTAACTTAATACGAAACTTCATGAGCGTTAGCTGTCATTATTTACTACGAGGACGTGTACAAAGAAGATCGAAACTTGCTTCGGGACAGCTAACCTGTTAAGCGGTTGGACCGCTCAAGCGAACCGCCTAGGCGGTCAATCGCTAGTGCGTATAAGCGCAGTGGCCAGTACAGAATCAACAGAAAAGTGTATCGCAATGAACGCAACACATTTTAGTACATTTGTACTACCGGTCCTCTGTTATGGACACTAGTACTACTGGTAGTACTAGTGACCATACGGTGTATCATTTGTTCTACCAGTTGAACTACGTGGTAGTACTACGGTCACAGAGGGAACTAGTTGGACATAGCTGTTGGACCAAGGGTCGGGAGTGAATTTATGAGCCAACATGGCTGATATTTGACGTTTAGATACTCGAACTATATCTAAACAGATAAATAATCAAAGGTAGTAAGTTGTTCAATGGTAAATACTTCTCATGAAGAAGACGTGGAACGGATATCTCACTAGGATAGGTGTCACCATCCAATACAACCTAGAAGAGGCACTACCATATTGAGATACACACTGCACACCATGTACCAAAATAAAACTAAAGTAAAGGATCCTTACACAAAATATTTATTTAACAGCACACTTCACTAGACAGAACCAAAAGGGCGGAAACACTACGCGACCAGCTCGGTGCACGTTTTCAGCTCAGCGTGCAGCTTTTGACAATGGCAACACCTCCAGTTATTGGTCGTAGGCACGAGGTGTTCACCATTTACGCAGCCAAGGTGGAACTGAGACGAGCACTGACTGCATTTGATGGAAGCACAGCCCTCCATAGTACGGTTGCAGAAAGCACAAACCATGTTGGAAATCTGAAAGAAACGTTACGGTTGGAATATCGCACGTGTTTAGACTGAGCCGTATTGATTTCGATACCGATTTTTTCTGAAAAATATATCTACATTTACATGCTTGGGAAGACAGGTACTGTTTAGGTAAAGGGCTAATCCATCAGACAATGTCCCAGGCACTGTAGCACTGATTACCAGTTGTTGGCGCTGTACAAGTCATCTACAACATATTCAATCAAGTTTTAAAGCTTATAAAATTTGCAAAGATTTCTCAACTGGTAATGAAATCAAAACCTATATATAAAACTGAACATGTAAGAGGTTGCATAAAAGGATGCCCTTAAATTTACATTCAAAATCAACATGAGCTTTATGTTTGAACAATACGGGTATAACATACGTGATCACTAAGTCCGGGAAGTACGAAGACTGGGGTAGAGGCTCTTCATATCATCGTAAGGTATATAATGAAATGAAATGGGAATAAGACCGATTGATATCGCCGCGCCAAGCAGCATTGCCGTTCCATTTTCTCACAGTAAAATATAAAAGATTACCTGCTTACCTATTCCCCTTGGCAAATCCCACGCAACAGCATACAAAAGTAAAGTAAACAAATCCTGTCAAACCAATACCAAACAAAATGAAATACTTACGAAGAAAAACCTTTTGTAGAATTAGTTAATCCTGCTTATTTACTTTTGTGCTTAATATTATTTTATGTTTGTTTGAATTTTACTTTTAGATTTTTATACAATTTTATTTAGACCGTTTTGTGTGCTGTTTTAAAAAAGACTGATGGAAATTTTGCTTCTGTTCTAGAATTCTATTTGTTTTTCTAAATTTAAATATTTTCTTTTTCTGTTTTAGACGTAATGAGGCTGGTTATTTTGTAAAGAAGTTGATACGACGCGAGGTTACACGGAATAAATGTCTATGGTAGTATAATAGATTATCAACGGATTTCATTATTCTGAGATCTACTGTGTCGTATCTTAATGGTATCGTGGAGCTTTAGTGGCCGTCACTTGCTCGCTAGGTATTTACCCTATTTGTGTATTGACAAACCGATGATTGATTCGCTTATTTTAAACATCTATGAGCTACTTACTAACTTACAAAGCACTCACATGGCGCTGAACCCCTGATGACATAATTACGTTAGATTTTTATCCACAAAAGCGGTAGGTAGCGTAAATATTTAATGGCTTCTTATTGTTTTTTATCTAGCTGGTTTATACGGGGTTTTCGAGACTAACAATAAAACTTCTGGATCACGACATAAAGCAGACTGTTTGTTATTGAACACAAAACTTCCCACATATTCATGTAGAAAACACCACACTCGCTAACCACTATTCAACGTATATTTCGTGTCTAAATGTTTTAAGCTTATAAGGTAAATAATCCAAGTGTTTTATTAGGTACTCGTAGTTTTAGTTTAACTGAACAAAATTAATAAAACAAGAGATCTCTCTGTATCTCTCTCTCGATATATTTTGTTCGTCGGAAAATAATAAAATAAGGTGATTACGTGATATAGTTCTGTCAATCGGTTTTAATTATAATATTATAATTTTAACACAGTATTCACATAGACGTAGTATCCCTTATAATACGGACACGTTTAATTTCTACAGACGCAGTGGTGAAGGGGGCGCCCGAGTGCTTCGCTCGACGCCGGACTGGGGCGATGCAGCCATCAGCGTCGAACATCTCTGGTCCCCAACCTCCGCGTCTGGCGACTGCTGCTACGTCGGTGATGCTGAGTGCCAGGTAATAACCACTGAACTGGGGCGATGCAGCCATCAGCGGCGAACATCTCTGGTCCCTGACCTCCGCGTCTGGCGACTGCTGCTACGTCGGTGTGCTGAGTGCCAGGTAATAACCACTGAACTGGGGCAATGTCAAAGCCATCAGCGGCGAAAATCTCTGGTCCCCAACCTACGCGTCTGACAACTGGGTGACGCTGAGTGACACCAATAGTGACTGTCCAATAGCGGACGTCATACGACTGAGATGATGATTATGACGATTGGTAATGAAAAAAGGGCGGCAGGTGTTTACCTACGACAAATTCTCGAGTGTAATAACAAACCATTGTCTTAAGAAAAACAGCTCTAAATATTGTATAAGACGCAATGTTTGGTAAATTGTGTCATGTCCAGGTTTCTATGTATGCAACCTGCAAAAATACCCAGAAATTTGACAACTTTTTTGTTCTACGACTTTGGAAAATCATATATTTTTCAACTTTTCATACAAGATGACCGATGATTGGTTCGTGCATACACCTGTGCGGAGCATGGGCATGTCGCTAGTTTTTAATATTTTGCAAAACGGAAACCGGAATTGAAAATAAGTTCTACGCAACTCCTCAATGATTACCCCACAAGATGGGAAAATCATCCCCATGTTACGTGTATGGGAAGTACCCGAAATTAATTATATTTTTAGTATTTTTTAGAACTGTTATCTTGGCTTGATAATTTAATTTGTCTATGCAAATTTACAGCTTTCCAGGAATAATACTCTCTATGTAATGCCGAAGATAGTCAGACAAGCAAAGTGATACTATAAGAGTTCCTTGTTTTGATCTTGTATGTGTTTGTTATCCTAAAAAGCCCTAAAAAATTGATGAAGCAATATTGGATTCATATTAATAAAAAAAAGTAATTTTAAAGAAGTTTTTGAGATTACCTGGAGCATGCCTAAAAGTTTAAGAGTCCTAAGAGATGTTGTAAAACTGCCTGAAGCTTAATAATATTTATTTATTTATTTAAATATATTTTATAGAGACTCCTTGAGTTATGCCACCTCCACAAAATTTAAATATGAGGCCTCTATTTTCAGAACCTTTTTATAACTGACTTCAATAAAGGAGGTTACTTAGTTACCTATAAAATCTGTCGTTTAAGAACCGATTTGAAAAATTGTTTTTTTTTTATTTATTTATAGAAAAGAGGGTTTTGTCGCTTAGCGATCATATCACCTTATATTACAAACAAAAACACCAGGTAATACAAATTATTACAAAATTACAAATCACTATTAAAATTATTGTTGAGTTCTGAGATCTGAGAGAATAGATAAACTTTGACTTAGGTCCCATTTAAAAATCAGTTCTGATGATGGGATCTATTTTAGATTTTATCACTTAAATCGGTTTTCTTTGATTTTTTTATTATTATTACATTGCCAGAATACGACAAGACATTATTTATTATTTAGGATCTCAAAACTGGTCGTTACATTATGTATACTAATAGTTACATATATTAGAACAAGCTCTTAGTATGTCAATACTAAGAGCTTAATTATTATTAGATCATAATAATATAGCTTATAACTTACCTTAAATCTATATTATCTATATATATAAATAAATTACGAGTAAAAAACTTTTTAACAAACAAGCTATTAATTAAACGTACCCAAGAAATATAATAAAATAAACATTTTCCATTAAAGTTTAATGAGAAATTAGTAATTATTGTTGTGATATGTTTGATTTTTTTTATTATATTTTCTATTGTTACCTCGATTGGGCGATATGGTCGCTAAGCGACAAAGCTCTTTATTAATTAAAATAAAAAATAAAAAAACTTAAAACGTCTTTACTCAATATATGTAATAAAATGCTTGTCGCGAGATTAACCTGTGTACCTGTAACTTGATCTAATTGTTTTTTTTTTCAAACAATATAAATACAAGTATGTGCTTAAATCTCGCTTCAAAATTGAGTTGTAAGATTCCGCGAACAAACATAGTTACATACATACATACATACAGGGTAGGCTAATTAAAAGCTTGTTATAAAATAACTAGTCCGCCATCTTTGGTATTCTGCCATATTGGATTTAGAGTGACGTTATTTCATTTTTAGAATTAGTCCGCTATCTTAAGAATATCGCCATGTTGGATTTAGAGTGATGTCATTTAATTTTTCGAGTAACTCTCAGCAAGGGCTTTCATTTGATACACATATTGTAAGAGTACATTAAGAATAACTAGTCCGCCATCTTGAGTATACCGCCATGTTGGATTTAGAGTGATGTTATTTAATTTTTCGAGTAACTCTCAGCAAGGCCTTTCATTTGATACCCATATTGTAGGAGTCCATTGAAAATAACTAGTCCGCCATCTTGGGTGTTCCGCCATGTTGGATTCAGAGAGACGTCATTTCAATTTTTGAGTTATTCTCAGCAAGCCCTTTTATTTGATATACCCTATTATAAGGGTACAATATAATACATAAGTAGTCCGCCATCTTGGGTGTTCCGCCATGTTTGATTCAGAGTGACGTCAGATAGCTGACCATGCATTGTCATCCAAAGTAAACATGTGTATACAAAATTTCAGCTTAATTGGTTGAAGATATCTGCTTCAAAATTGAGTTGCAAGGTTCCGCGAACAAACATAGTTACATACATTCATACATACACCCATACATACATACAAACATACATACAGGGAAAGCTAAATGAAAGCTTGTAAAAAATATACATTGTCTCAAACACAAGGCCTCTTATAAACCTTTGCACTTCGAACCGCGTTAGCCGTGGGGTGCCGGCAGTAGAATGTTACCCCTCCTATCCTACCCGTGGATGCAGTATGAGCCTGCTAAGGGACACCTCCGGAAGATGGGCAGCAGCGTCTTTCCGTATATCAACATCCCATACTGCGCTCACCAACCCGCCTGCCAAGCGTGGTGAGTATGGCAACTACCCCTCATGGAGATCCACGAGGAAGGCCTTAGTTCAGTAGTGGACGTTTTACGGCTGAAATGATGATGATGATGACTTCGAACCAGATGGTAACTCTCACGGTTGCTTCTTTGTTGTTTGTTAAGGTTCAGCGATTTTCCCTCTGAAGACAGTTCAGCTTGATTGAATATGATATGAGAACATTGAATAGATAACAATTTTCCTTGAAAGGATGTTGGATTCAGAGTGACGTCACATAAACATGTATACAAAATTTCAGCTCAATTGGTTGAAGATTATCTGCTTTAAAATTGAGTTGCAAGGTTCCGCGGACCAACATAGTTACATACATACAAACATACAGGGCAAGCTAAATAAAAGCTTGTAAAATTAATTCCTATTTGCTTTGGTCTCGGCATCACGCGTGAACGGCTGGACCGATTTCGCTAATTCTTTTTTTGTTGTGTTTGTTGTTGTCAGAAATAGGTTCTTATGAAAGAAAAAATTAAGTAAATCGCGCGGCAAATTAGAAATATTAAGAATACTTAACCACCATATAAAATTATTTCTAATGTAACCTTAGCGCTTGTGACAATTTAAACTTTTTTAATGTAACATGTAACCTTATGGCGTTCGACATTACATTGACAGGATGCGTGCTGCAAATATCGTCAAAGAGGATATATACTTGTAATATTCAATTTTCCATTACAAACTATTCATACCAGTCAAACATTTGATGTTCAGTCCTTCGCGCTTCGGTTTCACTTGGTTGTCAAATATTTATAGGTGCGTTCAAAAAGTTTATTATGTGACTAAACTTAAGCTGATTATATTTTTTTGTGCAATTAGGTAGTAGTAGTAAGTAGAGTAGTTGTAGGGGTAGTAATCGAGTAGTAATTGTAGTGTAGTAGTTGAGTTCTTGTAGGGTAGTTGTTGATTAGTTGTAGCGTAGTAGTAGAGTAGTAGTAGGGTAGAAGTAGAATAGTAGTAGAGTATAAGTAGGGTAGAATTAGGTTAGAAGTAGATTAGAAGTAGAGTAGTAGTAGTAGTGTAGTAGAGTTAAAATAATAATAATAATAAAATAATAATGCGGGACAAATCACACAGCATCATCTAGCCCCAAGCTAAGCAGAGCTTGTGTTATGGGTACTAGATGACTGATATACTTAATACATTATACTACATAGATAGATATTTTTATTATATATAGAAAAACACCCAGAACACCCTGAACTAATATCTGCAGATCGTACAGACATTTGTCCCGAGGCGGGAATCGAACCCGCAACCCCTTGCGTCGCAGGCGGACCTTCGCCCGCTGCGCCACAGAGCTCGTCAATTTCGATTCAATTGTCGATTCGTCAAAAAAGTTGTAGTAGAAGTAGAGTAGTAATAGAAACAGAGTAGTAGTAGTAGTAGAGTAGAAGTAGGGTAGAAGTAGAGTAGTAGTAGAAACAGAGTAGTAGTAGTAGTATTAGAGTAGTAGTTAGAAGATGTGGTAGTAGATAGGTGATTCTGGGCGGTACAAAGTTCGCCGGGACAGCTAGTTATGAATTATATAAAAATTAATCCCTATTTCCCTTGGTCACGGCATCACGCGTGAACGGCTGGACTAATTTCGCTAATTCTATTTTTGTTGTGTCTACTATAGTCAGGACAAGGTTTTTATGAAAGAAAAAATTAAGAAAACTTCGCAGAACAGATAAGTTAACCATATAAAACCACTTTCGTAATCAATAAATTATTTTGATGTCAGAAAATTTCTATATTCGATCGAAAGATTATAGGGTGAAATGTTTAAAAGGTGACATTGGATATTGAATAAACTTGGCTGTAAAATTTACTGCACACTTCGCGTTTCATAGCTGTCTTCTATTAAGGCTTTTAGTAGGCATTTTATCGGTCTCGTGTGTTCCTACACGATTATTACACGATGATAAATTTGTCGTAAAAAGCATCATATTGGCTGTTCGCGTTGTTGGGATACAGTTCGTTTTGCTTCAGCCTTGCTGTATTAGATGAAAATTCAGGGACACCTTGAATTTCTTTAATTATAATTAGCTTTAAGTGCAACTTACAGAATTAAAACATAACGTTAGCGATATTGGCGTCAGGGATTTAATTTTTTTTCAGAAATAACATTCAGAATGGTTTTAAGTTTACACGTTTGGTTAATTATTACAACAGAAATCCGAATATCCCTAAAACTATATGAAGACATAGATTTTTACTTTACAGGCGAACGGAACCAACGTATGCTTCTATATTTCCTTTACACCGTTTTCCAAATATTGGTTGGATTTTACATAATTACCAATCGTTTTTGTTTTAAATGGTTATTACTGTTTTAGCGTCTACGATTTTTTATTTCGAGCTAGCTTTTTACATCAGTTCCCCCCTTTGTCCACGTTTTGCCGCAATTACAATCAAATAAATGTTTAACAATGCTTCGCCTTAACTAGTATATCTTGTTCTATTTATCTTTGTTCCTTCCCGTTATTTCGGCTACGTTGCATAAACCGTGGTTGCGGAAGACCTTTTTAATAATAGACATAAACTGTTGTATTTCCTAGAGCAGAGGGTACGACAATGTCTATTGGGGGTTTGTGCCGAGAAATTGTAATTTCCTCTGGCCCATTAGTAGGTGTCCTGCCTATTGTGTTGTGACTTGTAAGTTGAATGCAATATTAATGACGCTATGCCCATTAGGCGGCTGTGATATCCCACCACCACCACCATTTCAGCCGTAAAACGTCCACTACTGAACACAGGCCTCCCTCAGGGATCTTCATGAGGGGTAGTTGCCATACTTACCACGCTTGGCAGGCGGGTTGGCGAGCGCGGTACGGAATGTTGATACACGAAAAGACGCTGCTGCCCATCTTCCGGAGGTATCCCTTAAGAGGCTCTTACGCATCCACGGGCAGGAGAGGAGGGGTAACATTCTACAGCCGGCACCCCACGGCCAGTGTGGCACGGCTGTGATATACAAGCTTTTAATAATACCTAACGCGATGTTTATTTTGGGACAGATTATTATTTGTATGCTTCGATTGATTTCTTTATTATAATAGTGTACAAAATACAAGATTGTTGTTTTTGTATTGACATGTATATGGGTCATATGTAGATGTTTTATTTTGAAAAAAGTTTGTCCGTTTTAATTTATAACATATTTATTTATTGAAAATGTACATAATTACTTAATACTAGAACTTATATAACGATACTAACCTCAAAAAGTATAAAACTGTTTCGTGGTGAGTTAGACGTGGTGGACATAGAATACTAATTTTGCTTTTAACTTTAAGGCCAATTATTCAAAATTAAATTATTCAGATATTCAAAATTACCCAATTTTCGATTTAATTTTAAACGATCAAATATCCTTTGTTTTATCGAAAAAAAATATATTAACAAAAAATATTTATTAAGTTTTTGAATATTTATCGGTTCAAAACACGATATTTTTCACTTCACCTGATAATAATAAATTACGAAGGAAGGATTGTTTTTTCTCGTTTTTAGGGTTTCGTACCTCGAAAGGAAAAAACGGAACCCTATAAGGGTTCCGTTTTTATCACTTTGTTGTCCGCCCGTCTGTATGTTAAGACCCTTTTTCTCAGGAACGCGTGGAGGTATCAAGCTGTTATTTATATCACATACTTAAGTTAGTTATATCATTACTTATTCCTATTGTCCTTTAAAGCTGTGAAAAAATCAAATTTGTAAGCCACCGCAATCAAAAGATACAGCCGTTTATGCCGCAAATTTCCGCATATTTTCGACACTCGCAAGGGTATCAAAACAAAACCTACAGGGTACTTCCCGTAAACTCAGAACCTTGAAATTTAGTACGAAGCGACGTCTTATAGCACAGATAAAGGAAAAATTGCGATAACCGTAAATTTTTAGTTACATCATATAATAAAAATATTTTTAATAATTTTAAACTTACTACCCCTTTCCTCATGAACGCGTAGAGGTATTAAATTGAAACTCATATCAAACACTCAGGTCTTATATACCTACAGGTTTGTACAGAACCCTTGGTGCGTGAGTCCGACTCGCACTTGGCCGGTTTTTTATTGTGGTTGTAATTAAGTGTATCAATGTTATACTCTCAAAAACATCTCATAAAATAGGCCGTTTAGAAGAAGAAGGACGTACATATAAAGTAATATTCAACGGTTAGTTTTTCTGAAAACCTAATTAAACATTTCTGAAACAATTTTTTATAGAATTTAAGTAAGCCGCGCCCGCTTGCACTCCTACTGAAACTCGCCACTTGAATAACCTGGCTATTACCCTTTCACGTGGCGGAGCACTTTATGTACATAAATGGTGAACTCGGGAGAGAAAGTCGCGGATACAAGTCGCGTGGGCGCCGCGCGCTCAATAATCATTAATTTTGGTTCAAATTTATACAGCTACATTTTTTTTTGAAATCTGCATGAAATAACCTAAATCAATTTTATAAAACTAAAATAAACCAATTTTTTTTTGATAAAAAATGGCCATTACTGAATTTGCTACCTTATCATTCAAAATCTTGCAAAACGGGAAGATTGGGGCAAAAATACATGAAAAAAGTTGGCAAATTACCTATCCAAACTAAAATAGATTAAACATTTATAAAAAACACACCAAAACTTGTTTTCACAAGCCTTTTCACTTCAACAAAAACAATACTCACTGGAGCCCTTAGACGAGATAAATCTTTTCTAAGCTGGAGCCACCACGACATTTCGAAAGAGTTTTTAGTAATAAAGTCTCTGAAACTATGTCTGAAACGATGTGCAAAATAAGCTTGTCTATTTTAAGTCAACTCTCATAGGTTAGAGGAGTACAGCAATCATTTTAGACATGAAAATGCGCGGGCATACCATGTACCACCGTTAAAACCAGTTTTCGGTTCATTGCTAAATTGAAACGTATTTATTCTTGTAAAGGATCAGCGCGTTGCCACCTGAAGGGTAATGGCAAATAATAATAATAATAGATTTCAAAAACCTTATAAACATTAAATATATTGTTACTAGGTTTGGGTTTAAATAATGTAGCCCAATTAAACTAAAATTAACAATTTAATCACTGATCACACTAGAATCTCTCTGCATATTCTCAGTAGAACACTTTGTCACTGAACAACACTGATCACACTATAACACTTGTTCACTATTCACTGAAAACTATAGCACTTGTACACACTCACTGATCACTGTATTCACTTTGAAGTCACTCGGATATGTATATCGCACTGTTCGCTTCCGTAGCCAAATAAAGACTGTCCGTTTGGCAAACACGCTCACGTAATTATATCGCACATAAAGAAGAGTCGTGTCGCCGAAGTATCTAGATTCACAGACAATAGAAACAGGACAACAATAGACAAGTAAACAACTTTTTACAAATTTATTTACAACCCGCACTATTTTTTCAACACCGGTTTGTCTACTTCACGTGTTTGTGTTGAAAACAATAGCAGTGATCTTTGGAATCTTTCGGCCGCTCACACACCGATCCTTTCGGTATCTTTCACTAACATACTAGTTTGCGTTTGCGCACGGCGCAACAATGTTACACATTAAAACAAGTACAGTCCGAAATTGATGATGGCATAGACTAGAAAAAAGCCGTTGCACAGCGATTGTGTGCCCTTTACTTACCTTGCTAAAGGATAGATAAATACAGTAAATTAAATACAATATTTTTTTTTTCTAGATGACAGGCAGTTAGATTTAAAGAAAATGTATAATCCTTACACCTAAAAATAGTAACTTTGAACGGAGAAACAATACGTACCATGTTATCTTATTTTAAGAGAAAAGTCTCTCTGTTTCTGACTTTACCTTTGTCCCCCAGAAACACGGATCCCGCATGAAGTGCTCAGCCTGCAAGATCATCGCGCACCAGGTCTGCATAGACACCCTGATGGACCGCGTGCAGTTCGCATGCAAGCCCACCTTCAGAGACGTAGGGGTCCGGCAGTACAGGGAGCAGACCTCCATTCAACACCACTGGGTCCACCGCCGGACTGAGAAGGGAAAGTGCAAGGCTTGTGGGAAGGTATGTGTTTTTGTTTTATCTTATTATTTTACGAAGACCACCACAGAGTGGGCCACACACAATGCTAGGAGGCGACGTGGAAGGCCGAGAATAAGATGGCGGGACGAGCTTGACGCTTATTTACCATCTTGGCCTGTCGTTCGTTGGCCTTGGCGTTAAGTCGCGAGGAGAGGAAGGAGGAAAGGGAGGTATTTGCCCAGCGGTGGGGCAGTAACGGCTGAATAATAATTATTATTATTTTACACATAGTTACAAACAAATCAGGTATTTTTACAAATGGTGAGCATATTCTGACATTTTATATTTTATATTTATTGTAGGTACCTGAAATTTTCTGAACATTGTGTTGCATATTGTACCAATTTTTGTAATTTTGATTTCTTTCTATGTTTTTAGGGTTCCGTACCCAAAGGGTAAAACGTAAAGATTTTTAATGAAAACTATGAACGGGTAAAACGTAGCGTGTGGCGATCCCCGATTAGGCGGGGAAAGTCGACCCGCAATTATGTATGTGGCTGGCAAAATGTGTATGAGTAGCCAAAGATCGGGCTTAATAGAAGCGTATCCTATACTAACTAGTAGCCTACATAACCGAGGCCTTCACCCGTAGAGGGGTTCTTGCAGTTATGCAAACCACTTAGATATAAAATTACACGTAAGAAATAATAAAGGCTTGTTTATTTTTTAATTTATATTAACAAGTAGTACTGTAGTTTTTTATCTAAATGATGATTACGAGTTTAATACGACGAACGAAAACGAGTTTTTTGTAAGCTTTCAAAATACTAAGATTTGTAAACTATCATCGTTCGGTATAACCGCGCACCCAGCAATTGAGCATCGTGTAAGGTACAAGTATTTATACCTCACAATCATGGAAAGTATAATGTGTTGTTAGATCTGTTATTTTGTTGGAGTAGGTACGTAAAACAAAATTCACACTTGTTGTGGAGTTATGTTATGTTGTTGGAGTAGGTACGTAAAACAAGAATCACACGTAAATCGAATGTTTATTTCCGTTTAAGTTACATAGAAAAGGAGGGTAATCTTTTCTTGGTTGTCTCTAATGTGAGTAGTCAAGTGCTAAAGATAAGTGCTTCAAACAAGTATAAAGGAGCCAAACGTATGATGATGATATTTTTTTAATATTTATCAAATGAGGGTACGGACACCACTTTGTCTGTAGTTTTTAAATGAACAAACAAAATAAAGTATAAAAATCAATAAAGAAAGCGCAGTGCGAGCGCTATGAATGAAATTCCGCGTGCGAAGATTCGCAACGTATTCGTACGATGAAACCGTACACATCGAATTGTATATTTTAAATATAAATAGCACAGGAACTGATCGCGTAAACCTTTGATGATTCCCGATGTTTCGACCGTGTTACAGTAGCTGTGGTGTACGGGTCGACTCGAATTGTATACGCCGCAAAGGAGCATCGATGTGCTGGTCCGCCTTTATCAACTAATACAACGCGGCACTTTGAAAGCTCATTTTGGACTCTCGCCTATTCTATTCGTCGCCTAGCATCTCGATGGCTCTATTTTTGAATCGCTCGAGTATAACTCATATAAACTATTATATCTAAATGAACAACAAATATTTAGTAACAAATCCGCTAAGTTTTATTTAATGAGCACTTGAGAAACACTCAAAATGAATTCGACTTCTTCGCCTCTCTACAAGACATCTTAGAGGAAAAATCTACTCCCTGTTTGTCACGGAATACAATAGAAACAACGAAGACGCAGAGGTGCCTTGTTGCCCAACAACGAGCAACTCCATCACTCCCTGGACGTGTTGCCTTTTCGATAGAACAGAAATACAAGTTTCTGTTCTGTCGAAAAGGCAACATGTCGATCGCAGAGGACTGATTTTTCAAGCACTCATTAGATAAACTCGCAGGTTAAGGGATTTGTTACTAAATTTTTGTTGTTCATTTAGATATAATGGATTTTCGTAAAGTCACGCCTGAATCAATTAATTTCATATAACTTTTTTCACCTTCAAAATTAATATACTATTCATTTTGTAAAAACGGGAATTACTCACGTAGTATTGTAACGTTTCGATTTTTCAAGAAAATCATCATCATGGGATTGAATGCCCGTCCACGCGTAGGGCCGACACGACACTTGACGCGAGTGTCTTTTTCACTCTTGCCCTAAAAATCGCCACCAAAGTTAGCCTGTAAATCGGCCACGGTAATTTAGCCATGGTGTTGGTAGCGGGCTCCGACAAAAATATTTTAAAAAGTCACTCATTTGTCAGAATACACACATATTCATTATGTCGTAGGTAATAAAATCGTTTGTTGATGGTCTCTTATCGCCTACGACATCATAATGGCATAAAGAAGGTCTAGAAGGGCCACTTGCGCGATAATTGGCTAAAATAGCTACTAAATAACATTGGTTAATTACTATCTAACGCTAATTATTGTTTATCTTAAACATAATTATAGACCTCTTCCACAAAGACGAGAACAGGCCTATATAGTTAAATATGTTTAGGATGTCGGTAAAACGGATTCTACGTTATAACAATTATTTTAGACTAGCTGACCCGGCGAACTCCGTATCGCACCTATAACTACAACTACCACTTACAACTTACCCCCTACTACTACCCTACAACTACCCCACAACTACCCTACTACTACCCTACAACTACTCTACAACTACCCTACAACTACCCTACAACTACCCTACTACTACCTTACAACTACCCCCTTTTTTTTTTTTTTTTTTGTTTACGAGGATGGAAATCTGCTTAAAATTCAGATACCGTACTGCATTTAGGGTGCAGTACGGTTATGTGGGGTTGTCACAAGACGACCCACTAAAACCATCCCCGATGGCCTGCCTCAATGCATGTCGAGGGGCTCCGGTTCCTCTTACAGACCTGTCCGGTGCCCCTCTCACATCTTGCCCCTAAGGGCACATCCCAGGGGCGATTAAAATAACCGCCCCCCACATCTCACGGTTTCCGATGGCGCAAGGCCACATGCGCCATCGCCCTCCCTGGATCCGTAACAGGGGCAGCTAAAGCCCTAACTCCAGACTGCCCACGGATCCAGTGGTCCCCTTAAAGGGATTCCGCTTCAGGCGGTGCGAGTGGCTACTGCCTTCGCCCCACCGATACCATCGCTTATACATATATATATATTTACACAACATAATATACATATATACATCCACCGAAAAATGGGCACCCAGGCGACATGGCGGGGGATATTCTCAACCCCAGGAAGTAGGGGCCCATCCTTCCCTCCAAATTAAAAACCTAAGGACAAACACAAACAATACATATTTACATCCACCGAAAAATGGGCACCCAGGCGACACGGCGGGGGATATGCTCTACCCCAGGAAGTAGGGGCCCATCCTTCCCTCCAACTTAAAACTAAGGACAAACACATTTATATCTGGCCGAGATCGGGTCCAAGACTCCCGATCCCCCCAGATCCCCCTCCGATGGGCACCAGATCCGTTAAGGTCTCCAGCCTCCGCTTAAGGCCGAAGATCTTCCGGTGTCTACTGCCCAGTCCTACCTCACTATTTACAAATGAATCCGGGAGAAAATGGGCCACAACTCCCGATTCCACCCGGAAACCTCCTAAAGGGGGGGCTCTAGATCCGAACAAGTCCCCAGACAGGCCCATCCTTGCCCTTCTGAAAGGACCGACCGGAGCCCGGAGCCCCCTTACATCACTATAAGCTAACATATAATCTATCTACATAGCCCACCACACCAATAATATATATACACTATAATATAAAACTCTGAGCGGAACCGGCCCTCAATTCCGATCCCGCTACCAGAGACGTCCTCTTTTTGCCTCATCCACTGCCTCCTTTGCTAATCAAAGGGGTGCTTGGAGAGGCTCCATCCCATTATTTACACAATTATGCTAAAATATTTACATCCCTACACAGCTCTTAAACTAAGGACAATATAATAAATAAATGTACTAAATAGATACGATATTATAAATAATAAACATAAAATAATAATATACTTAAATAAATATGTATAATATACCCCATACACCCCCCCAGTGTTTCTGTCCGCGCCAGCATGTCTGCATCGTAACCCCCATTTGGAGGTATACGATGCGCCGGAACCCCCTATCCGCAACCCGGGGACGCGCCACGTCGGAGCACCACCTCTCCACCCACTGGGACAACCCAGCAGGTCCGTGGTACAACTACCCCTACAACTACCCTACAACTACGTTACAACTACGCTACAACTACCCTACAATTACCCTACTACTACCCTACTACTACCCTACTACTACCCTACTACTACCCTACTACTACCCTACTACTACCCTACAACTACCCTAATACTACCATACTACTACCCTACAACACTAACCTACTACTACCCTACAACTACGCTACAACTAACGCTGAAACATGTGTTTAATATTTTTTTCCATACAAACTTTCATATCCTATTTTAAACCTTTCTGATTTAATTTACGCAACGAAAAGTAGCCTATGTCCGTTTCCATGGCTTAATCTACTCCTATACTAAAATTTATCCAAATCGGTTCAACGGTTTTGACGTGAAAAGGGAACATACATATATATGTACATACATACATTCTTACTTTCACTTTTATATATTATTAGTATTAGTATGATTAGTAAGAGGAAGGATAGGATAGGATGATTATCTATGGTTCTCGTACACAACACGTTATGGCCCAAAACGAAACGGCAGGGTGATTACCTATCTTGCGACAGGTTTTGCAACAGGCATTTTGTCAGCAACGATTGCTGTCAAATGTCAATACCTTGCTGTTCTCTAATAAAATACTGACGTTTGACAGCAACGATTGCCTGTTGCAAAACCTGTCGCGAGATACGTAATCACTCTGAAAGTTGTTGTTGTTGCTAGTGGTCATAATACTCATTGGTTGCTGGCAAAGAGTATAAACCACTACGTTTTAGTTGTTTATTTCTGGTTGCTAGTAGCAACAACACAAACACCCGTTCCGTTGCTACAAAATAGGAAATATGGGCTTTATTATTATGGTCCTATTCAAATATTCTTATTGTAGAATATTTGAATAGGACCATAATAATATAGCGAAGGAATTGTCCTTCGTCAGTGTCGGAATACCCGGATTGAAAATCAAAATACATTTTTGTTTATTTTTTTATGTTGAAATATCCTTACAATAATAACAAACTAGCCTTCAAAACTGTTTGTTGAAATCTTAGAATAGTAACGTAATAGAATCCAGGCTAAAATAACAACCAAAATTAATCATTCTGTACTCTTTTTACTTATGATATTTTAAAGGAGCTAGAAAGAGGTGAGAGTTGTATCTTAGTAATTTACAAGGTTGGCGTAAATAAACAGTCAAAAGGTTCTTAATTTGGTTGCACTTATGACGTATAAAGCTACTTAATTAAAATGACGTGTCTCACACGATCATGATTATGTCAAGTAAGATTAACATAACATTCTTATGGTTGACCATTCTATCCTGCTTCACAAACTTTGCCTAAATGGTATATCAGGTGCATTACTTAACTGGTTTAGATTAGGGTCTAAACCAGTTAAGTAATGCACCTGTAGGCCTCTTAGACAGGCCTTCAATAGTGGCGGTTGGTGGATATTCTTCTCAACCCTTCATAGCGGCTTCAGGAGTTCCACAGGGTCGATGTTAAGACCTATTTTATTTAACATTTTCATTAGCGATATAACTAGCTGTTTCCTTTTTTCTGAAATATATCTCTTTGCAGATGACCTAAAGATAACTAAAACTATAAAAGGGGCCTTTAGATTGTCAACCACTACAAAATGATCTAGCTAGATAATTTATCAGTTTGGTGTCACGTAAATAATATGTCACCTAACACTGACAAAGGTTTTCACATGCATTTTAATCCCAGTGAAACTCCATTAAATAAAAAGTATTATATTTAATGGATGATTACTTAATACTGTAAATAAAATTCGTGATCTAGGAGATATTATTGATACAAAACATACATGTAACACCCATATTCTCAAAACTGTGTCAAAAAGATAAAATACACTAGGTTTCATAATGCGCAATAGTAAAGACTTCAAAATTTTTACGAAAATTAAATTATACGAATCCTTTGGCCGTCCTATTTTAGAATACTGCTCTATAATATGGAATCCCCAATATGAGATTTATAGTAAACGCCTGGAGAATGTACAACAACGATTCTTATACCACCTTTCTTAGGGTGACCACTTGGCCAAAAATGTAACAGCATGTAAAATGTAATAAACGACTACGATATTATAAAATGACCCTACGGACATTGCAACGAAAAAGATCTGACTTACTATTCTTATTTAAATACTTCGGTAAAAACGGTAAAATTGATTGGATAAACCTTAACAACCAATTAGTAATAAATGCTCCTCTAAGATTACCCATAATTAAGGCATGTAATCAGTTTCATATTCCATACAAGAGGACCAACCTGGGGAAAAACGCCATTATTCCAAGACTCTGCAGTCACTATAAATCCTTATTTAAGAATAGTTTAATAGATTTAAGTGACCCTCTTCAAAAATTTGACAAAGACTTCAAATTCCTTCTTTTATAAGATTTATAAGCAATCACCTTTCGCGATCACAATTCATTATAATATTATAACATAAACACGGGAATTTATCGCGTAATACCTTTGTTTATTCCCGACGTTTCAACTGTGTTTCAACAATCGTGGTCCCCGGTTGACTGAACTTGAAACGTCGGGAACACCAAGTACAGGGCAACGCTGATTTTCAGACTGCTCCTTGTTGGGTGACTGCACTGTATTAATAAACATAACAATGTTATTATTGTGGGGCTATTTCAACACAAAGACATTTCAACATAAAAAAAAAACAAAAAGATGTGTCTTAAGATGACAGTCATCTTGTGTCTAACGCTACTAAATAGCCGATTTGCGGTATTTACTATACTTTGCGACAAATTTAAGGTCGTGCAAGACATTTTTATTAATTAACCATTGAAATAGCGTTTAATACGTCTTTAATATAAAATACTAATCTCGCGCAAGAGTCCTAAGTCGCGTTTTGCCTTATCTCAATTTTTTATTGGCAGTATTACTTTATTTCCAATCTGTTTTGTTTTAGCAACGGGCATTACTGTGGGGATTACCTTAATAGAGATATAAGCAAAGATTTAAATCTATTGAAATCTTTGATTATAAGGGCTGCGCAATCTGTGTATTTTATTTCCCCAGAAGGACATTTAATTCTAATATCGAGTTTTGTGTATAATGGTTATAGTTATGATTAATCATCATCAACATCATCTCAGCCATAGTAGGATGTCCACTGATGGGCATAGGCCTCCCTCATGGATCTCCTAGTAATAATAATGAGGGTTAGAATATGGACAGAATGTTACCCCTCGTCTTATGCCCGTAGATGCAGCAAGAGGTTGCTAAGTGAGCTGCTGAGTGGATAACTCGGGAAGGGATGTACATCCCGTACTGCGCACGCCAACCCGCCTGCCAAGGGTGGTGAGAATGGCAACTACCCCTCATGGAGATCCATGAGAGGGGCCTATGTTCAGTAGAGGGCGTTTTACGGCTGATATGATAATGATCATCATCATCATAATTTCAGCCGTAAGACGTCCACTACTGAACACACAGGTCTCCCTTATGAATCTTCATGAGGGGTAGTTGCCATACTCACCACGCTTGGCAGGCGGGTTGGCGAGCGCAGTACTTGATGTAGATACACGGAAAGACGCTGCTGCCCATCTTCCGGAGGTATCTATTAGCTGGCTCTTACTACTTCCACGGGCATGAGAGGAGGGGTAACATTCTACTGCCGGTACCCCACGGAATGGTAAATGAAAGATGAGGAAATGATGATGATGATGATGAGGAATTGCCTTTGAAGCTTTATCAATTAATTACTTTACTAAAGTGCGTTTCTCATTATGACGACAGTATGTACTCTGAACCGCAGGCCTCAGTTTAAAATATTGGAATATATTTGATTGAATAAAGATAATTTATAAATTGAACCATTTTATGTGTTCGAACAACGATAGTGACTTCAGTGTCTGTTCGAATGCCAACGTACAAATGACAGTATTTTTAATTGACTTTTGTTCGTTGTGCAGAATCTGTTTAATCTAGTTGAGTAAATAGCGCTGGATGTATGCAAACGAAGCACATTTACTGAACCGTCGATTGTGTCATTGCAGAGTCATGCAGCTTCTTTTTAGACTAACAGAATTATCACTTCATGCAAAGACCGTATGTGTAGGAATATACTATTCGAGGTTGAAATGAAAACTCACGGGGTAGCAGCTTTCCATTTATACTATTTCTTAACAATACGAGAACCTCTGTGGCGCAGCGGGCAAAGGTCCGCCTGCGACGCAAGAGGTTGCTGATGATATTATTCTATGTATTATAAAAATATCTATCTATGTAGTAAGTATAGTTTATTAAGTATGTCAGTCATCTAGTACCCATAACACAAGTTATGCTTAGCATGGGGCTTGATGATGTAACAGCTTAATTAGGTACTTATTTTAAATGTCCAATTATACTCCCGCCCATGGCCGAAAGTGCACCCCCCTCCCCGCATTTGCCGTGTAGGTTATCTATGTAGAACGGGACAGAAAGTTTTCTTCTGTTTGCAATAAGTGTGCCTTATGAATAGTGTAAGCAAGCCTCCTTTGTCCTGCCAGCACCAGTCTGTGAACAAGCCATACTATCCATGGTATGGCTTTCCAATACGCAACGGCTCGGCTGATGTCAACACACAACCTATTATTCCCCTCGCAAAAAGAAAACTAAATTTTAAATATCGCTAGCTTTTTCTGGTTGGTATTGTATTACTGCCTCACTTTGAATCAATATGGGTTGCGAGGGGACCTCGTGATATTTATGAAAAGAACGTATGGAAATCTAAAATGACGTATAAAACATTGCGTGACTAATGACGTATTTTCCAAATTGGTGATACAGAAAATGTTTAAATTAGTTTTTCTTTATAGGTCAAAACGATACATGACTCATTTATGGAACTTCCTTAAATTTGTTGAAAAAAGGTTTGATTCTAATCCGAATCCTGGGTTTACTTAGGCTCTGTGTCTGCCATGAGCTTACATAATGTTATAATAATACATTAGTACAAAAAACTATGGCGAGTATTCGTGTCATTCTAAAGCAGAAGAAATGAAGGTTTAATCTATCAAATTAATTTTTAATACAAGTATTTTATCAACTTTGGTATGTTGTGTTCTGTGCGTACATTCGGCGTTTAAATGAAAATTAAGGCGACGAATTCATAATTTAAAATTGCATTGACAAAACGCGGACGGAAAGGGGCCGTTGAGGCCTGTATTCAAACTGGCGCGAGAAGCTAGCTAGAAATGAAATTTACTTATCTGCGTTTAAGCGCTTACGACTAAGTACCTACCAAATCATAATACTTATTTATAATAAACTAGCTGACCCTGTTGGGATCTCCTGTTGGGAGACTAGATTAAGGCCTTCGAGCAACGTGCTGAGTTCCTCCATCGACTTTGCCGTGACCACAATATCGTCGGCAAACCGAAGACATGTATTCTCCATTAATATTGATGCCCAGTTCTTTCCATTCCAAGAGTTTGAAGGCATCTTCCAAAGCGGTCGTAAACAGTTTCGGAGAGATAACGTCTCCCTGTCTTATCCTTTATTTAAGGGAATAAACTTCGAACTCTGTTCCTGTACTTGGACTGACATAGTGGAGTTTCTATACAAAGACTTCAACACTTCGATGTATCGATAGTCAATGCGGCATCACTGGAGAGCCTCGAGCACCGCCCATAGTCCACAAACGCGAGACATAGCATCAAGTTATTCTCTTCGGTCTTCTGTATCACTTGCCGCAGCGTATGAATGTGGTCTATGGTACTGTAGCTTTTTCGAACCCCGGCTTGTTCAGTACGCTGGAAGTCATCAAACCTACGATTGAGACGATTTGCGATGATCCTTGAAAACAGCTTGTAAACATGGCTCAAAAGCGAGATCGGTCTGTAGTTCTTAAGCAAAGTTTTGTCACCTTAAAGAACAGTACCACGACGCTTTTGTTCCATGTTTTTGTTGCTATACCTTCGAGCAAGACAGAGTTGAAAAGCTTCTGAAAGTCTTTAGATATCGGTGATCCACCCGCTTTCAGAAGCCCTGACGTGATTCCGTCCTCACCCGGTGCCTTGTTGTTCTTATGCTGTTTCAGGGCTATCCTGATCCCGTACTGGTTGATGTCCGGGATATCTTCGGTATAATATCGCGTCAGTTTGTCTCTTGGGTCTTCAGCCGCACTGCAAACAGGTTTAGTGACCGAATCGTAGAGCTGTCTATAGAACCTTTTAACTTCCCTTAACACTTCTGCTTTACTTGACGCTATACTGCCATCTTCCCTCTCCAGCTTCGCCATTATTATATGCTTAATTTTATATGTCCATGTTAAATTACAGCTTTCTAGGACTTATAGTCTCTTTGCAAAGCCGGTGAGGGACGGACAGACAGACAGATAAAGCGAAATTACGGCTTTCTTGTTTTACTACGAAATTCTAATAAAATAAAAAAATTGTAGGTAACTAAGTACGTAAAATCCAACCACCATTTTGAAAAGGGTGCCTGATACGAGCATTATACGAGTATGTACAGAATTATAAGCATTAAACGGTTTCGTTCATCTGTAAAGTGAAAATCTAAGTTTTTATAGAGCAGTTTTTGGGATTGTTTTCTGTTGTAACCAATTTTGTAAACCAACTACCTACTTGAACTAAAAAAACGTGATCAATTTTAAACATAAAATATTAATTCCGAATGTTTTGTAACTGCTGAGAAAAGTTTGAAAAAAACCCCTGACGCCACATCGTCAAGGCGACATTTTAATAGCCTTACTATAAAGGTAAATGTACTTACAATAGGTAGAGTCACACGGGCTTACACTTTGTTTACGTTTTGATCTGAATTTCGAGAAAGCTAGTCAAGGATGGACAAAATCGAGCTTTTATTAAAACTACGTGAAGTCAATTAAAACTACATTTACCTTAGATTAAGGAAACAGAAAAAAAAATCATACATTATATGTATGATATAATAGTAACATAGGTATCGAAGTGTTTCCATGTAAACAGTTAGGATAGATCTAGTCCAGGAATCGTAAAAAAGATTCAAGTGTGTGTCAGGTTAGCTCCGACTTGCGCAAACAGTTTGGCTTGGCTAAGCTTCTACGTGATAATAACATCAAGGGTATCAGAGAAGTTAAGTATGTTCACCACTATGAGATTATGTTCGAGCAAGATGTTAGTTATACGACGAGGAAAGTTTTAAAATGTATAATTTAAGTTATTACATTATGTGACAATTCTTCTCCTTGTTGATAATTTATTTATTTATTAAGACACTCCTACGACATCTTCACATTACATTCACAAAGTAAATTAACAATACTGGTCCCGTGTGAGACACCTTTACAGGAGTGTACAGCACTCGATATAAAAAATTTAATGAGATAATAAATTTAGTTAAACCGAAACCTAAGATTGCGATGCAGATCTTTTATTCAGTCCAAAAAGTTTATTAATCTTGCTTGGAGATGTCAAAAGTCGTCGGAGGTTGGCCTAACCGATGTTCTTTAAAATTGACTTACAACACCTTTTAGTAGAGGAGGAGATACTAAAAGGTATTTATTGTACGTCAATTTTAAATCACATCGGTTAGACGACTAAATAAAAGGCAGTATGGCAAGGACAATAATGCTTCTGGATGGGAGAAATGTGAAGCTATCCGTTTGGCATTCCGTGGGTCCTCAGTGCCTTCACATGTACACGTAATGTGGTTTGCTAGTTAAGGTAGCTTCTTATGTCTTTCCCGTGACCCAGTGTTCGCGATGTTGGAAATTCGGACTCACTCGCCTATTATGCCATTTTACAAAATTGATCTGTCCGAATTGCAGTAAAAGTCATGAGAACTGTAAATCAACCTATTTTCGATGTGTAAATTATACAAGATCGCAAATGGCTACAAAAGATATTTCCAATTTTTTTTAAAAGAAAGTAGGGTATGAGAACTCTTGTCAGAGTTTAACTGTACGTATAGCAAAGCCACCTTTCCCAGTCCCTGAGAGGATTTTCTCACCTGGCCCATCACTTCCAGTGGTTCGTAGACCGCAGTTGATTACCCAGGAGCCTCAGTTACAGGACACCAACACCAGTGTTGGTGTTACACCACACCAACTCGGAGGGTAAATCTCGTGTCTGAGTTATTTACTCACTCGGAGGAAGCCCCATTCATGCCAGTAATTAGTCGTAAGAAGGTATAGGCGCATAGAAAAAGACAGTCGAACCAAGCCCCCCCCCCCCCCCCCCAACCCCGCTCCTCCTCCTGCTACGACCCCAATGGAGTCCGATTTAAATATTGAGTCTGAGTGTTCGGACAGCTGAGGCTCGCTGTCCGAACACTCAGACTCTGGTCACTGCAAACTCTTCACTGTTATTTTTTGTGATTAGTAATATTTCATCCAAATTTGATGAGTACAGAAGGTAAACAAACTAGCTGCACTTAAACTGAAAAGCACTGTCTTATTGTTGACTAAAAATCTAAAAATTAATAAAAAATCTCTATACTCGTGAAAACGAGATTATTATACTAGTAAAAACGAGATTATTATAGAGATTTTTTATTCCTTATGGTTGTTGGTAGTGAAATCGAGATTAGCGGGGCACTTGGTGAGAAGGGACTATCGAAGATGGATTAAATCCGTAGAGAATGGTGGCCAAGAGACATTGTGCGACCTAGAGATGGTCCAGTGACATTATTAGTTCTGTTGGGAATCAGTAGACAAGAATCACAAGGGACTATAAACAATGGCGCATCAAAGAGGAGACTGATACCCAGTGGGTGCTAACGGGCTGAAATGATGAGTGATGGGTTGTCCGCCACTCCCAACAATGTAAATGAGGCGTTCTCATTAAACGGTAAACACTTCAAAAATAGTTCCCTCGTACCTTAAAGATGTACATACCTTAAAGTTTTCTTTTTTATTGGTAGGAAACACAATTTGACAATGACAGCAACTGTGATTAATCACAAAAAGCAATGCTAAAAAAGCATGCACATTTTAAGTTAAAAAATATAAATTAGGTATGGTTTAATTATTAGGATTTTTCAAATTATGTGATTTGTGTCAATTGTATATTGTAACTACACCATCTGGCTCTGACACGAGTCAAATAATTTAAAAAATCTTTGCGTTATCATGAGCTAAACACAAAAAAAATGTTTTTGCTCCTCTGAAAAATGTAGAAAAGCAAAAAAAGATACCAAGCGAAGTTAACCTTGATTAGACGCAGCTACCGAGTGAAATTCGATTATTGAGTGAGTGGATCACGTTTAAAAGTTTGCGTGGTCGAGTTAACCCAACCATAATTGGTTACTTTGGTGGAAGGGAGGCGAGCTTCTAATCCCATTGGAGTCGAAACTTTCAATAAGGACTTTGATGTAAAATAGACTAATTACGAGAGGTTTGTACAAACAAAGGCTGCGAATAGTATCTTTGTACCATAAACTACGGCTTGTATGATGGTACGCCATCCATTCATACCAATAATATTTCGTACCATCTTGTTTTCAAATCCAAATAAAAATATTATTCGAATTTGAAAACAAGAATCTTGATGCGCCTATTATGAACCGTTAACTTTCGGCTAACTTCCAGTAAAAAGATAATAGTTATTTGTTATTCAAGAGTGCAAAGTTGCTTTTTAACCGCGTGCTTAATTTTGATGACCGAGCAAGCGAAGGATTCTAAAACTGAATAACGAGCGCAGCGAGTGATACAAAAATTGGAATCCTGAGCGTTAGCGAAGGAATCAAAAGAGCACAAGGTGAAAAATCTTTGTACTCGAGTGAAACACGAAACTTTTCATCCCACCTCAGCGAGGAAATTACTTTTTTAAGCTTTTTGTTTTTAACCTAAGGTTCTAACAATATGACGTGAAAAGAAAATGGCGCGCGCAAAGCACATTAAAAAAAGTACACCAAGAAGGTTCTGAGTCTGAGTTTTTAACAAATTAAAAAAGGTTGTTTAATAAATTCGACACCAAAGAGGGAAAATTAAATAGGTTTAATGATGTTTTGAATTCACAAACTTAGTGCACACGATGTTTTAAATTCAATTTACTTATCTTTTTGTGGTTTCAGGACCACTTGTCTGAAAGATATCAGGGTATATACAAACGAGGGTTTATGGTCACTTAAGCAATAAAGATTTACCGCATGTGGCATGCCCCAAAGGAGCACCGAATGTGCTCCCTTGGCCAAGGGAGCACATTCGGTGCTCCCTTGGGGATCCCTTGGGACCGACGCTTTTCCTAACTTATATCAATAATGTGTAAACTGTCTCTTAATAATGCTGATATATTTGCCGAAGATACACTTATAATTTTTCATGAATAAAACTTGGGAATCAGTTCATATAACGACCGAAAAAGGCCTTTGAACTATAATAACGTCAATAGGATAGTTTATTAACACTTAACATTGAGACATTCAGTTTCAGCGAAGCTGCTATAAATTCACCTCAAATATCTGACATTCTTATTCATTCTTATCTATGTAATCGGCAAACTAATACCATAAATGTATTATGGAACTGCTCTTCTCTGGAAAAAATACTTCTCATTAAATGTCTGGTCTACTCATTTGGTATATTAAAAATATTAATTAACTATTTATGTAACACACGTAATCAGTCGTAGACTATCAAATATTAACTTATTATTCTTAATGAATAGCAAAATGATTTGTAACTCTAACTTACGAAAAAAATATTCACAATAATCGTGTACATTTAAATTATGAAGGAACTATATAACCAAACGATTATGTAAAAACCCGCCGTGGGGTGCCGGCAGTAGAATGAGAGGAGGGCCTCTCATGCCCATGGATGCAGTAAGAGCCTGCTAAGGGATACCTCCGAAAGATGGGCAGCAGCGTTTATCCGTGTATCAACATCCCATACTGCGCTCACCAACCCGCCTGCCAAGCGTGGTGAGAATGGCAACTACTCATTGAGATCCATGAGGGAGGCCTGTGTTCATCAGTGGGCGTTTTATGGCTGAAATGATGACATGTAACAATCGAGCAATGTCAAATATTTACTTATCATTCTATTATACTAATATTATAAAGCTGAACGTTTGTTTGTATAGATGAATGTTATGTACCATTTGAGCGGAAACTTTGCAAACGTATTGATGTAGACCAGAATTATCATATATACTATCTTTTATCCCACTAATCTAAAAATTGTTCGCATTGGGAAAAACAATGTAATATATTTTCCTTTGTAATATTATTTTTCTTTGTTGTATCTTCTCGTAAAAAGTACAATACGGATTAAGCTGAAACTTTGCACACGTATAATAAATATTGACAAAGATAGACACTACTTTTTCTCACAAAATATTCAAGTAAATATAATTTTCTAAAAAAAAGAAACTTTGAGGATGGTGACTGCAGTTAACATACTCAAAGTTCTTTCATTAATTTTATTAATACAGTTCACAAACCAGATTACAACTATTACAATTGCCTTAATATGAGATACATTAAACTCCAGATCAGTGTGTTCCATTATGTGCAAACACAACAAAGATTTTAAAGATTTTAATTAAAACTTACATCACGCTTTAACCTGTTTATATTGAGATTAAAATCATAATTAACTATACTAAGCCATACTTTTGGCGCTAAATTACTGTATTCAGCTTCCGTTAGGTAAAGTTTGAGAAATACGTTTAAAAATTTCCAGCTACCGTAGCGTCTGCTAAAGTATCTTTCTGCACTTCCGTCATGTAAACTTGGGAGATGTGTCATAAAAAAATTCAGGTTCCGCAGCATCTGTCAAGGTACTGTATTCAGCTCCCGTTAAGGTAAAACTTGAGAAATTATTCATAAAATTATCTAGCTACCCGCTTGTCTGGTTTTCAACTTTGTATAAACAGTAGAAAAATGACAATAAATTTTGAACTAAAAATAAAAATATTTTGAACTAAAATGAATATCATTATCAGCTGAAGTAATTTTTACTCTGTATATCCCGATCACAGATTAAATTATGAATTAACGTACTGACAAGCTTCATTCAAACCCTTTCCATAGAGCATAAATACCATGATACGTTCCATCGTAAAATCCGAGCCAGTATCCACTTAGCGCCGGCGCGGAGCGCACGCCGTACCAGATGGGGTGCGTAATCATTCTGTTTTTTTCACGCCTCGACTCGGTCAAATGAAAACGATGCGGTAACGAATTGTATACCTACAATGTTCGGGATTCCTCATTATTAGTATAAGGAACATTGCCAAGTATTTATTGTTGGACGCTGAATAGTAGGAACACGGGTAATATTAAATAATTAGGTTTTACCCGCCGCTTCGCCCATATGTACTCACACATATGTATGTACATTGAATCTATTCGCTTCAGAAAACTTTTACATTGTTATGCAATATTTACGGGAAATTTACCATGATTTGTGCATTTTTATGTTTCTCGATATTTCGATGCAGTTTTGTTTTCAAGTGAGAGAAATAAGCAAAGAAGCCTCACTCTTTTTTTCTAACCGATTAAAAAAATGAGGATGTTCTGAAGCCCCCTGTAAAATAATATTTTATCTTAAATCGACTTCCAAAAAGGAGTTTCTCAAGTCACCTGTGTCAGAACTCTGTAGTTTATGAACCGATTCGCATTTTTATTTTGAGTTCCCATATATTTTTCAGATAGGTCCCATTTTTTCAAATCTTAGTTCATCAGAACTAAGTTAGATTGTTTCCTCGAATATTATAGCCACACATAGAGCGTTTATGGTATTTTTAGCAACAAATCAAGAATTTGTGTTCAGAAAGTATGATTTCGTGAACGGAAATTGATGAAGAATCAATGCGTCCCCATAACCGCCGTTGTTAAACATGTTGTGGACAGACAGCAAACTGGTGGAATTGTTTCCTGTCACACGCGCCATAAACAAAACAAGATGAATAAGAAGTATTTCTTTATTTTTTTTATTTTTACGTTAGGTTAGCTCTTGATTTCATCCTTGCTATTGCAAGAATGAGATCGACAATGGAGCGAGCTTCCCTAGAAAATGCCTATTAACTCTTTTCTTAAACGCAATCGGGTCATAAGAAATAATAAAAACTAGCTGACCCGGTACCCACTTCATTGGGCGGTAATTTATAGCCTTGACACTCACTATTAGTAAAATAATTTTTAAAATCGGTTCAGTAGATCCAGAGATTACCCCCTACAACCTCACAAACTCACTTTACCTCTTTATAGTATTAGTAAAGATTATCTACGTGCTTTGATCTCGTCTAAGGTGCTTTGCTTTGACAATGAGGCATCTTTATTAAAAATTATAAACATCAAAATAATTCCCTCGTACCATAAAGATGGCGTTAGATTTTTTTTAAAGATAGGAAACACAATGTGACAATGACAGCGATTGTGATCAATCTTGCCAGCTCCATCTGTTAGGTTAAAAAGAAAACACTTTTTTCTTTTTTACTGAAAACGGCTTCATCATCATTATTTCAGCCGTAAAACGACCACTACTAACTGAACACAGGCATCCTTCATGGATCTCCGTGAGGGGTAATAGTTGCCATACTTGGCAGGCGGGTGGGCGAGCACAGTACGGGATGTTGATACATAGAAAAACTGAAATGCCCATTAGGGCAGCAGCGTCTTTCCAGAAGATTCCGGTGGTATCCCTTAGCAAGGCTCTTACAGCATCCACGGGAATAAAAGGAGGTAACATTGTACTGCCGGCACCCCACGGTATGATAACGGCTTATTTACAAGAAATTGATATCATGTCATCTGCAGAATTCAATTTCTTACAATGAACGAATAAAAATAGAACGAAGGGAATCTAATATAACCTTCAAACGAGTGGCTTTCTATGCAAAGTATTTTATAATATCGTGTACTTAATACAAAAGGGAGTGATGCTGACTGACAAAAACTTTAGCTATTACGACATATCCGGATTCAGTAGTTTTCAGAAAAGACTACGAAACTTTTAACTTGAGCAGCTGATTATACGATAGTGACACTCTCATGATCGTATGAGCTCGTAATTAGCTAATCCAAATACATATAATATAGATTTGTAACTACCAAGCCGTTAGTTGCACCACTTATATCTTGAGAACGACTGGAGCAATTGAAATGATGTTAGATGTTTTAGATGTATCCAAACCCGGGTTAAAATATAGAATATTTAAACATATCGTATTAAAACGTAAATTCATTTTGATATACTTTTTATACGGATGATGTTGTGAGTTTTTTTGGCTTTCAAATGTTTAAAGGTTCGTTCAGAAAGTTTATAACTATTGTGATTAACTCAAAACTCAATAAAACAAAATGTTTATATTTAAGTAGTTGTTAACTTGTTGTTGAGTAGTTGTATGTTGAGTAGAATGCTTGTTGTTACAAATGAATATATTATCTTAATTGTTGAGTAGTTGTATAGTAGTAAGCACTCTAAATCTACTCTATTACTGCTACTAAGTACTTATGTAACACAACTGATTGGATCAAAGCTTTGGAGCCAACCCGATTACTCCTTAACCTTTTATACGCAGAATTTTTTTTCGTAATATTTTTTTATGTTTATAGCTTAAGTAGGAATCAATTATGCAGTTATAAAAAAACTGATTAATATACTTTTAGGGTATCTGCGAAATCCTATGTTTGTCAGGTACAACACTCCGAAACATACTGTAGTATACTTAAAATCTATGTTGCGCTTCACCGACACTGTCCCTTACTTCAGGTTTGGGAATTTTAATAAAAAACACAACTACATTATAATATAATCATATTTAATTTAAAAATCCACATCGGTTGATTTGGAGCTTGCACATAGCATCTTTGCCGTCTAGGATTAGGAAACTTAAATATTATCCTCAACTTTTCGCCGTAAACCGTAACAGACAGACAGAGAAACTTTCATTTGTGATATTAGTTAGGGATTTGGTTACGCAAAAAACGAAGGTAGGTACTTACCTACCTTCGTTTTTTGCGGGGTAGGTTAGGTACTTACCTAACCTACCTCCGTACGCAGTAGTAGCATTCTGTAATAGTATTTCTAATTCTTTGACGTACCTACCTAGATAAAATAAATGGTGACAATTTGAGAGACCGAGAGAGAGAGAGAGAGAATTACAATTGCAAAACTCCTTTATTATAATCCTTATAAGATTATTTTGTTTGTTGATACTCATAATAAATTAATACGAACAATCATAACAAATGTATAACATAGATGAATAAAATAACCGTTATAAATATTGATAAATCTATTCTATCCAGCCGAAGGTTGTCTGGAAGAGTCGCTGTTATCGATAAGGACGGCTATTAGACCTATCATTTGTGATATTTTTATTTCTCCTCTAATCTTTGTGTTATGGTGATATTTATTCATTCAAACTCAATAGCTAAGCGGTACAAAATGGGTTACGACCAACACTCTTATACCATACCTGTAAGACCTTTCTGAAAATAAACGTTTATTTTATTTATTTTTACTCTATACCAGTTTGGGTTTTCTTTTCAATAATAACGTGTTCCCTTAAATCGTATCGCGGCGAGGTCATTAACCCCTTCCGACGTTTTTTTTGTTTCACTGTACGTTTTGTACGTTCTTACCGTGTTTACCTCAAGTATATGAAATTATTTATTAATCTATTATTTCTATGGAGTCCCATTGCATCATTGAACTGGGTTTTACGTAGCGATTTGGACTGGATTGCTGGAATTCTGAAACATTAAGCTATTTATGTTTGTAAAGTATTAAAAATGCAATTGCATGCATTTATGCATTTATAGAAATTAAAAATGCAATCTAATTTTTGTCTTCGACGGGCCTCGAACCCGCAATGTTCAGACGAACGCCTTAAACGCAGGCTGCCTTAACCATTTCGGCCACGGTATTTACATTGTTAGTTCAAAAGTTATCCTCGAACAAAAAGTCGATTGAACCCCATTATGAAAGAAAAGTTGATTATTTTGAGATTTTTGATAACTTATCAAATCCCTAGTCAATCAATTTGTGTTGATCTAATATCCATATGTTTTTAATTATATCAAAATCAGATAATGCATTTCAGTGTTTCTCAGACAAAAACTGTTTTGGTGTTCTTGTGATTGTTCGTTAAGTTACAAATTTCATCAAAATCTGGTGATTTCTTCAAGAGCCTACCCCATTTTTCCAAAATCCCCCAGACAATTGATTTGTATTGATGTTATCTCCTAATAATTTTAAATAAAATCAGATGATTATTGCAAGAGATGTCCTTGGATAAAAAAAAATTAAACCCTATCTGAAAAATAGATAGGGCGATAATTTACGAACGGTCGCTGGCAGACGCTGCATGCAGCAAGCTGAAGACAGGCTAAAATGGCGCAGATCTGAAGCCGATGTCCAGCAATGGACTAATATAGGCAGTGTAATATACCTATGATAAGTGCTGATGCCGTGAATAGATTTAAAAATAAATATACGTTAATTTTGTTACTTCAATGTAATTTTTCTTCCACAGACGTTGCAAGCAAAGTTGTCGTTCAGTTCAAAGGAGATTGTCGCTCTCAGTTGTTCCTGGTGCAAAGACGCTTACCACAATAAGGATAGCTGCTTCAACCTTCAAAGAATAGGAGAGGATTGTTCTTTGGGTGCGTATTTACTTCTATTTAGCCCACACCCAGTGTTGGGTATAGGCCTCCTCTTTATTACGCTATTCTATGGTACTCCGCCATATGCCAGATCAAATTACTTAATGCTCTTAATGAAAAAAATACAATCATCGTAAGAAATCTTGATATACCTGATGAGATCATTTCACATGAGGGCATGGCCACAGATATTATTATAATACATACAATGTTCTGCTAACTAAAATGAGATAATGTTATATAGGTGAATGCATCCCTAATCGTGTTTCAAGCGCTACATTATGGATTAAAGGCTACTGACTCTGTATGAGTATCAAAAGCCAACATTTCGGCTAACAATGGGCTTGAATTATTGACATGCCCATTTTAACTCTGCATTTTACAGCATTCCTCATAATTATTTGATGTACTCGTACATTACAGCCATTACTGCCCGATTGATATTCAGTTATTTGTCATCAGGTTTACAATCAAAAATAATAGTCCCCCCGTCATGGATAGTAAAACTGCCTAGAAGAGGCAGTTTCAAATCGTCGCTTAGAAAATCGCCCAAGAAAAAAAACGTATCTAAAAAGAAAGGAAAGGACTCAAAGAGTGAACAGAAAACATTTGCGATAAAGCCTATTCCTTCATCAGAAGTGAGTCCGGTGATAGTGTTTATAAACCCAAAGAGCGGCGGCAACCAGGGGGCTAAGCTGCTACAGAAGTTCCAGTGGCTGCTGAATCCTCGCCAGGTGTTCGACCTTACGCAGGGCGGCCCCGGACCTGGGTAAGATAGCTTTTCTCTTTGTTTTTGTCCAGAAGGGGCTAATTTGCCGTTGATTTATTTATTTGTATCGTCAATGGTCATTATGGTTGGTGAAAGTGGTGTTAAAAAAACTGACTAAACAAGCATAATGCAAATACCCTTATCTCATTATCATCATCATCATTATCACAGCCGTAGGACACCCACTGCTGGACATAGTCCTCCCTCATGGATCTCCAAGTACTCATGAACCAACTCGCCATGCTTACCAGGGTGGTCGCGTACGCAGTACTATAGGATATTGAAGACATAGAAAGACGCTGCTGCTTATCTTGGGGTTTCGGCGCAGTAGAATGTTGCTTCCCCTCCTTTGCCCGTGGATGCAGTAAGAATCTGCTAGTATCCTTTAGCGCTTAGCGTCGTGGGGACCAAATTAGATTTTCACCATTAGATAGTAGAAAAAAAGGTACCTATAATAATATGATTATAATTATAATAACGAAAACACGGGAATTTATCGCGCCTTTGATTATTCCCGACGTTTCGACTGTGTTTCAACAATCGTGGTCCCGGGTTGACTGGAGATTTCTTGGAGTGGCCATCAATAATAAGCGATGTTGGTTTTTCAACTACCCTCACTTTGTCTTCAAAACTCGGTAAGACCGTGTTTACGTTGCGGCACACAACACGAACAGTATCTTCACTATGCAATATTATATCACGATGCGCACTACACCTACTTATCACTGATTTAGGCTCCCGATATTCCTAGATATCGGAAGCCTAAATCCATCTTCACGGTTGAAATTCGGGTGTTTTTTGAATTGATTGCCTCACGAAACATTCTCCGGTAATATTGACCATAATTAGCAAGAATCTTTGGATCGTGAAGCTCAATCCTGTTATAGTTTACTTATTCATTTGTAAAAACACTAATTGAATATTTAATATGCAGTCGCTTATACTTCTGATTTATAATTCAACTTTCGAATAAGACAAAGTCTGAAACAAATAATGTTGATTTCCATAAACAGCTCATTGTCAGGAATTTTCGAACAAAGTGTTAAGAAGACTATGTACTCATTTTAATAATCATTAATTTAATAATTATTTTTAAGTTAATAATCGCTGATTTATATCCATTAGTTTATAAGATTAGTTTAATTATAATACCATGTTTCCGCATAGCGCTTATTGGCTTTGAGAACACCGACCAATCACAGGGCTGTATTCTCGGCTGTATTCTCCAGCCAATAAGACGCTTACTCGGAAGTAGCAGGGATAGAAGTAATGTCAGGGATATTGGAATAATTCCTGGCACAGTTGGCTGTAAGACTTGAAGGTGCAAAGATCTTAATGTAAAGAAGAGCTAATACAGAAAGTGTTAAAAGTATAACTGTGTTTAAGTTTGCAATTCCTTTCCTTCTGGGTTTGAGGTGTAGGACACCAATAACTCAGAAGCGGGATTCGAATAGTGACGCCCACAAGCCGTTAAAACAGCACGCCATGGGCAAAGATAAGGACAAAGATAAACGACACCATCGTTATCGGCCACTGACTAAGACTGCAGCAACACCCCGCCGTACAATAACGGAGGTTGCAGAACAAGAAGCGCACAGTCCCAGCGTGCCTCGAGGCAGATTGCGGTCACGCTCGAAGCTCCATGATGATAATAGCCGATCCAGGTCAATAAGCCCTAGAGCTCAAGGCAAGCTAACAAGGATCATCGGAACAAGAAGTCGCAGCCAGTCGCGAGGGCGCACGCGGAACCGCTCCCCGTATACTCACCGCGTCGGACGACGTCGGTCACGTACAAGACATCAAGCAAAAGGTAGGATCTCTAGATCTACTTCACGACACCTAGACACTTCTGAAACTAGTGCACAGTCACGTCTTAGGTCCAGTAACTCGAAAGATCGAAGAGAATCGCCACCAACCAGGTCCAGATCCAGGCTTAGAGTTTCAAGTCAACCTGACCAATGCAACGGTCAATCGGAGCCTAATAGCAGTAAATATTATGAAATTGAAAGCATGTACTTTAAAAGGTTTCTAGATTTAATGAAAAATGTAAAGCCTACGAGTGATACTGACAGGTTTCCCGTTTTAAACGTTGTTCCCGAATTTGACCCTCAAAATAAGGAACAGACTGTAGATGTATGGATTAAGAAGGTAGATGAATGCGCTCAGATTTACAATTGGAATGATAAACAGATTGTTCACTATGCTATACCTAGGCTAAGCGGTATAGCAAAGACGTGGTACCAGGGTTTGCCTTCCCTGCTTCATTCATGGGAAGTGTGGAAGGTTAAATTGCGCGAATCTTTCCCTACTAGGGAAAACTATGCCGAGCTATTGTCCGAAATGCTGGGTAAAAGAGTGCGTTTCGGAGAACCTTTATATCTGTACTATTATTCCAAGATGAACCTTCTTAATCGTTGTGAAATAACTGGTAGACGTGCAGTAGACTGCCTGTTAGAAGGCATTGACGATAGAAATGTACGGGTAGGAGGACAAAGTTCAGAGTTTTCGGAACCCGAACAAGTCCTTAAATTTTTAAAATCTATCAAAGTAGGTCAAGATAAAAACAATGGTGATACTACTAAACCCAGGGACAAACGTAATAATAACCAAACGTCAAACAATGATAAAACGGCTGATAAAGCTTCTTCTTCTTCTCAAAAACCCAATTCAAAAACGGGTATAACATGTTATAACTGTCACGAGAAAGGGCATCCATTTTTCCGCTGCCCTAAACCAAAACTGCGCTGCGAAAACTGTAAATTACTAGGTCATGTGGCTACTGACTGCCCAAAATTAAAACAGGAAGAAGGCAAGACAATTTTGACAGTAGGTAGTGACAATAAAACAAGTCAAAAGTATAATATGCCCATTATGGTAAACGGGAAGTTAGTGATATGTACTGTCGACTTAGGTAGCGAAGGTACTCTCATGAAAATTAGCGAAGCAGAACGGTTGCAGTTGCAGTGGCAGAAGGTTAGCGGTCCAATATTAAAGGGGTTGGGCAACGTAGCTTATCTTCCTATCGGATTAGTGTATGCTACCCTAGAGTTACAAGGAGTAGTGGAACATGATGTCCCAATTCTAGTGGTCGATAATCACGTTATACCGTGTCCCTTTTTACTTGGACACACATTTACGGAAAGGCCATCGATCAAAATTATTAAAACTGATGAGGATGTTATATTTCAGAAGTCTGCACGATATGAGACTGTTAAGTATCCTCTTGTTTGTAATAATGAGATCTCTTTGGCTGTCAACGAGATTAAACCAGTTTCAGTAAAGTGCTCAAATGAATATACAGGTACGATATATGTCCATGGTAGTTTAAGGAAAACTTTTAATCGTGAGCATTATTTATTTCCCGGTGAATATATGTTGCGAGAAGGCACAGGCGTCGTTCTGATACAGAATATAGGGCCTTGTGAGCTGAAATTTAACACAGGAGACCTAATCACGAGGAGCCATTCTGTGACTGGTAAAATACATATAAATCATGGTGAACTATGGGCAGATGGTTTCGATACTTCTGTTAAATTTGGCGATTTTTTATCTCAATTGCAACAGCGGGAACTGATGAATGTCCTTAATAAATACAAAACCAGTTTTTCAAATAGCCTGCATGACTTAGGATTTACGTCTGAAACTGAGATGGTTATTGAATTAACTGATGCCAGTCCGGTTGTATATCGACCATATCGATTACCATACACAGAGCGTCAGCAAGTTAAAGACATGGTCCAAGAGATGTTGGACAGCGATATTATCAGAGAATCTAATTCTCCATACGCAAGTCCAATAATTTTAGTCAATAAAAAAAATGGAGAAAAGAGGCTATGTGTCGACTACCGCGCGCTAAATCGCAAAACAAAGCGAGAGCACTATCCATTGCCAAGAATTGAAGACCAACTCGATAGACTCTCTGGTAGTAAACTGTTTATAACTCTTGATTTGGCTTCCGGATACTACCAAATTCCTATTGAAGAAAAATCTCGAGATAAAACAGCCTTCGTTACTCCAGATGGCCAGTTCGAATTCAATAGGATGCCCTTCGGACTGGTCAACGCGCCGTCTGTATTTCAAAGGACGATGAACAAAGTTATTCAAGGTTCGCCCATTAGCTCTTTCACTCTTATTTACATGGACGACATACTCATACCAGCACGGTCATTTGATGAGGGACTAATTCGCCTAGAAGAAGTACTTAAACAACTCTCACAAAATGGTCTAACACTGAAATTGAGTAAATGTAATTTTTTTTTTTGATAAAATAGATTATCTGGGATATGAAGTTAGTGCCAAGGGTATTAAACCAGGGACAGCTAAAACAAAAGCCATTTCAGAATTCCCTCCGCCAAGTAATGCTCATGAGATCAGACGATTTATAGGACTCGCAAGCTTTTTCAGAAGGTTTGTCAAAGGGTTTGCTATTATTGCACAACCTCTTACAGCTTTGCTCAAGAAAGATGTATCATGGCAATGGGGAGTCGATGAGTCCAGCGCTTTCAACAATTTGAAACAGGTACTTGTAGAACGACCAGTTCTTGCAATATATAACCCAGATGCTGAAACCCAACTTCACACGGATGCCAGCAAAGTAGGAGTTGCAGGCATACTTATGCAGTTCGATTCTGCAGGTACCTTACGACCTATTGCTTATTATAGCAGACAAACTACTCCAGATGAGCAAAAACTCCATTCATACGAGTTAGAAACACTCGCTGTAATATCCTCGCTAAACAAATTTAGAGTATACCTAATAGGGATACAATTTAAGATCTTGACGGACTGTAATGCTTTACGTACCACTTTGACCAAACGTGATTTAGTGCCGAGAATCGCCCGCTGGTGGCTACAATTTCTTGAATATGACTGTGACATAGAGTACAGATCGGGAGACAAGATGGCTCATGTTGACGCCTTGAGTAGAAGTCCCGTCTCGGACGAGCTAGACAGTAGTCATATTTTAGATATATTAACCGTGGGTAGTGACGAATGGCTCGCCACGTATCAACAATCTGATGATGAAATAAAACGTATTGCCGGCATATTAAATGATCCCAAAACAAAAGAACAAACAGAGATATTTAAAAACTACAAAATGTTAAATGGCCGCGTCTATCGAGTACTTGACGATTCCACAATGCGCTGGCTAGTACCAAGGGGTGCTAGGTGGCATTTATTAAGAGCATACCACGATGACGCAGGCCATTTCGGGTATGATAAAACGTTGGGGCGTATAAAAACCCACTACTGGTTCCCAAAAATGAGACGATTTATTAAAAAGTATGTGGCGGCATGCATAGAATGCGCCCACCATAAGTTACCAAGTGGTGCAAAAGCAGGAGAACTACACCCAATCCCTAAAATAGACATCCCTTTCCACACAATACACGCAGACCATTTGGGTCCATTTATTAAGACAAAAAGGGGTAACATGTATATTTTGGTGATAGTTGATTCATTTACAAAATATGTTAACCTAACAGCTGTTAGAAACACAAAATCTGCGACAACTCTAAGAGTTTTACGCGATCATATCAGTTATTTTGGGACGCCAAACCGCCTGATCACTGACCAAGGTACCAGTTTTACCAGTGGTGCTTTCAAAGACTTTATTAAGAGAACTGGTATCAAACACGTGCTCAATGCAGTAGCAACACCTAGGGCAAACGGCCAAGTAGAAAGGTATAACCGAACTATTTTGGCCGCTTTAGGTGCCATGAATCACGATAAGGCAAATGGAATATGGGATGAACATTTGCCCGATATTCAGTTAGGTATTAATACAAGCATTCATGCCACCACTCAAAAGACCCCAACTGAACTACTATTTGGGAGAACGGTTTATAATCTATCACAAAGCATTTTCAATGAAATTGTTACTGATACTGATTCTGCTGACCCTACTAGACAAACATCATTGTCTGAAATAAGATCTGATGCTAGTGAGCGAATAAAAGAGCAGCAGATCAGGGATAAAGAAAATTTTGACAAACATAGAAAAAAGGGTATTCAATACAACGTAGGGGACCTAGTTAGGGTTATTCGTGCAGTTACTGGAATTGAAGGCCAATCAAAAAAATTAGAACCCAAGTGTAAAGGCCCATATAGGATAAAAAAGGTGCTTCCAAATGACCGATACGTTATTGAAGACACCCCCATTACACTAAAAGGCAAGCGTTATGAGGCTATAGTCGCAGTAGACAAAATGTTTCCGTGGCTTTCTTTTAAGCAACCGGTGTCTGATAAAGAATCTGACGATTCTGACTCTTCTTGAAATCACCTAAATTGATATAAGCAAATACTGTCAGTGTCACTCCAAAACTAATTATTTACCTATTACTAGTCATGATGATCGTTATTATAGAAAAGCAATAAGGCAATAAGGTACTCTGTAATAGTACAGACATTCAGAAACTTATAAAAAAAAAAATAAGTAATGTTATTATGAAGGAATATATTTTATTTTGTTTGGTAAAACGTACCAAAGGTCAGAGTCATGGACATAGGTTAAGAAGTAGTAAACTTTACTGTGCTTAGCAATGTAATGAATCGGCACTATAATTGTTGAAACCGGTAACGATCAATTTCTTGGATCGGGCAACAAATTAAAAAGAAAAGACTAGTTAACGTCATGAACTAATTTATGTTAAATAAAGAAAAGTTAAGGGTTAATATATTTAGATATGTGGAATGTGATTCATGAATATACAAATATAATTTATATGAATTAATGTTAATGAATGAATGTTTTTTTTATTAAAATTAATTTGCGTATTTACAAATGTAGGGCAAATAGTGTAGTAAAAAGTATACTGGTATACTCTTATGTTTAGAAATGCTGAATTTGAATTAGTATTTAATTGTTGTTAATCACGTAAATGTTACTAACAATTTAATTTTAAGTTTACGGTTGTGTATCAGATGGATTTAAACATAAACGAAGGGACTCGTTAATAGACAGATGGCCGAGTTGTTATAGTTTACTTATTCATTTGTAAAAACACTAATTGAATATTTAATATGCAGTCGCTTATACTTCTGATTTATAATTCAACTTTCGAATAAGACAAAGTCTGAAACAAATAATGTTGATTTCCATAAACAGCTCATTGTCAGGAATTTTCGAACAAAGTGTTAAGAAGACTATGTACTCATTTTAATAATCATTAATTTAATAATTATTTTTAAGTTAATAATCGCTGATTTATATCCATTAGTTTATAAGATTAGTTTAATTATAATACCATGTTTCCGCATAGCGCTTATTGGCTTTGAGAACACCGACCAATCACAGGGCTGTATTCTCGGCTGTATTCTCCAGCCAATAAGACGCTTACTCGGAAGTAGCAGGGATAGAAGTAATGTCAGGGATATTGGAATAATTCCTGGCACAGTTGGCTGTAAGACTTGAAGGTGCAAAGATCTTAATGTAAAGAAGAGCTAATACAGAAAGTGTTAAAAGTATAACTGTGTTTAAGTTTGCAATTCCTTTCCTTCTGGGTTTGAGGTGTAGGACACCAATAATCCAATGGCACAGATAATATAGTAATAATAACCAATGGCCAGGTGCCAAACCCACTAGGTGCTTTTTAAAAACTTTTTTAAAACACTCTAATTTCAACCGTGAAGACGGATTTAGGTAATGCATTACATCACCTAAATCCGGTAAATCCACTACAATAACAGTTCTATGTAATCTAATGAGTATGTTATCTGTTCGGTACCACTGTATCCCGAAACTACTTGTTAGCATGTTAGGATGGAACTAAACAAACATATTACATATTAAACTTACCTGCCATTAACCATTATCGTGTTATGAAAAACACGGAGTGTTGTTTTGTATCTTGTTTAATACGCATAAAGTTCAACACTCATGTTCAGCCATGAAAATGTAAACGACTGTTTGTAGCGCATCACACAAATCGCTACATTTTCACACTGTCTGCCCACTGCCAGATGAATGGTCATCCAACAGTGGCCAGACAGCTCTTTAATTAGGGATTACTCTCACTAGATTCAGTCTACAGATCCAGTCTGGAGCTAGTGAGAGTTTTCAGATCCAGTTTTTAGAACAGCAATAAGTTATTGATCTAGTAAGTGTTTTTACTATCAGTATAAACTCCACCTGTTTCTTACAAAAAAATAAACAATGTCAATGCTATAACTTTTATCTTGAACGACTTTAGCTTACAGCTTGCGAGTCACTAATTATCATCTCAGCCATAGGACGTCCACTACTGATATGGGATTCATTATTCGATGTTTTTTCTCTTTGCACAACTATTGTAATACTATTGTAAATCCGGGCATACCGCCCGGATTTTCATAAAATTTAAACGCAGAGAGATTTTACTAACACACGGTTAGTAGCCGATGAAACGCAGGAGGTTGCAAGTTCGTTTCCCGCCACAAATCAAGTTCAAATGTAATTTGGGCTTTCATAAAAAGAAGTCGCGCGGTCGTTCTAAGTTCATGGCGAACAACTAGTTTAATTCAAACAGATTCATCATTCATTTCAGCCGTAAAACATTCACTAATGAACGTCAAACAGATTATTTACTTTTATTGTAGTCCGTCATGTAGATAAACAAAATCTGTTGAAGTCGTATTTACGTTTCTTTTCAAACGTAATCCAAAAATAGCCGCGATACATTAGATCCAAATGTCACGAGAAGTCACACGCTAGTACGCTCCGAAAGTGCCTTAGTACATTATTATGACGTCACATTCAAGCCCCCAGTCCTAAACCTCAACTCGCTTTATCTAAGTATAGTTTCATTAATAATTTCAAAATTAAGCAGAAATAGCGAAATGCAAGCAGTAGCGGTAGCACGTGGTAGCGTAGCAAAAATAGGCGTGCATTCGCCGTTGGATCAAGCGTCTGACTGGTGAGTAGCCAGTATACTATAGTGCAGCGTTACCAGGTACACGGTAATTACCGTAGATGCACGCTAGTTTTGGCTGAAACACGGTCTACGGTAATGTTTCACTACCGTGTCATTTTCTACGGTATTTTTATTATGAATGACATTGACAGTGAATATGTAAATAATTAAAAAGGATTTTTTTTTAAAAAGATTCGTAAACCGAAACGAAAATCCATCTTTATAATACCTATGCCATGGCAACATCAAGCCGCCCCGCGCCGCTTCGCTTCACCACTGCCGGGGAAATCCCTAAATACCTATGTTGATAATCACAATACGTCTAAATGTAAACGTGTATGTATTAGTTTACATGTCTTTCAAAATCATAGCATTTCCTCTTTATTTTGCACGGTAATGTACATGGTATTTTTTAAATCTATTCACGGGTATTTATACATACATCGCTACAACTAAATCTTAAGGATGAACGAGTCGCCCATCTTTCCATATTAAACGTGGTAGGGTAACTACTCCACTGTTTGACGTTAACCATCCAACACTAAGGATTATATCAATTTATCTCGTCATAATCTACGTTTGTATACCCCAAACCGTAAAAAAAAATATTTATTAAAAAAATACAAGCTTCTAAACTTTCGTATTTCAACACTGATTTTAGCCCAACTTTGGACGAAACAAAATAATATAAGGAGAAAGAAAACTCAAAAATAAATGCCGTTCCGACATAGTTTAATTATTCAAAAGTTGAAATAAATGTTATTTTGAAAAGACTACACTCAAGTTTTTCTATAATAACCCTTGTGCTAAAAGTCTATTCACATATTTTTGCGCGGTCGGTTTAAGAATGAATCATTGTGCATTTCATTCTAGCGCGCGGGTAAACACACTATGTCAGGTGAGATAGCATACATTTAGGCCGCGCTCGCTGACGACTTTGCCTCCGCGACTAGTTCGACCTTAAGTAATGCGTTGATATGCACTTTCACAAGTTGTTTTGATTTTAAACAAAAACTAAATACTAATTAATTTATTGTCTTGGAAATATTTATACTAATACAAACATAATAAGTAGGTTATGCTAACGATACTACAAATACAAAAATTTAAAGATACCAATCGTGAATTGGTATTATAAATAAAGATTACTTCACTTTAGCCATAAAACGTCCACTACTGAACACAGGCCTTCCTCATGGATCTCCATGAGGGGTAGTTGCTATACTCACCACGCGTGGCAGGTGGGTTAGCGAGCGCAGTACAGGATGTTGATACACGGACAATACAACTCTTCGCGAGTTCAATGACCCCGACAAGAATCAGCTGGCGTTATTTTATCATTGTCGTATAATCAGCTGTTGAAGATAAAACTTTCGTGGTCCTTTATTTAATGAAAATCACTGAATCCTGAAAAGTCGTAGAACAAAAGTTGTTTCTTGGGATGGTCAGAATCACCCTCTTTTGCTTAGTACATATTACACATGTTAAGTATATATTACACGCTGTATAAGGTTCGAGAGAACTATTTTACTTAATATAAAAATGCTTTATAAGGAATAGTTAGCTCTTAGACGTACCTACTCGTAATAAATGTACGCTACTTGTATAATTTTTGTATTTTTATGTTGCATTGTATAACTCATTCACGATTGGCCTCATGAATAAGCTCAGAGTCGCTCAACGAGCTATGGAGAGGGCTATGCTCGGGGTTTCTCTACGCGATCGAATCAGAAATGAGGAGATACGTAGAAGAACTCGGGTCACCGACATAGCCAAACGGATTAGCACGTTGAAGTGGCAATGGGCAGGCCATGTAGCTCGCAGAACAGATGGCCGATGGGGCTGAAAAGTTCTCGAGTGGAGGCCACGGACCGGCGAACGCAGCGTAGGACGTCCACCAACAAGATGGACGATGACCTGGTGAAGACCGCAGGTCGACGGTGGATGCAGATCGCTTCCAACCGCAATAACTGGATATCCATGAGGGAGACCTATGTCCAGCAGTGGACGTCCTACGGCTGAAATGATGATGATGATGATGATGATGATTGTATAACTGCCGTTAGGTGCCGTAGTAGAATGTTCCCCTCCTCTCTTGCCCGTAGATGCAGTTAGAATATCTAAAAGGATCTCTCCGGAAGATGGGCAGCAGCTTCTTTCCGTGTACCAACATCCTGTACTGCGCTCGCCAGCCCACCTCCCGAGTACCACACTCGGGTATGGCAACAACTCCCTCATGATCAGTAGGTGCTTTGAGAACTATGAGGGAGGCCTTAGTCCAGTAGTGGACGTGGACAGAAGTCCTACGGCTGAGATGTTGATGATGATTGTATAACTTGTGTGAAGGAAATAATTTTATTAATCATTCTAGACGGAGCCTATTAGTGGTTTCGTCCGCTGAAATAGTTATTAAGGCCTCGTGGCCATAACGTGGCTCAGATAGCCTCATCTTTACTGTCACGGGAAGTCTTCGGCAATTTGTTAACTGTATTTATTACCCGCCAAGATATTGCTATGATAATATTTTCAGCATCAAATAACAACTAAAGAAATAGCGAAGCGAGATTGGAGTTATGGCGTTAGTTGTTTTGAGTAGCAACTGTAGACGATTTTTGTTTTTGTTATTACAAACTATGAAGATAAAGTAAAGGAATTTTGAACTCAGGTTAACAGAAGTAGGCAGATACAGCTAAACAAAACGGCTGGGCTCGCACTTGTCCACCCAGTGTTCCGTAGGTATGTAGGAACATAATAATTATTATTAATTAGGCAATCTGTATGGGGGACAAGATAGGGTTGGTAATCATACACAAGACAGCTTGAGTCCAAAGGTTGGGGAGTGGGTGGAAAAATGCATAACAAAACATACGGTCACTAGGTCGCGTCATAAGGTAACTAATTTGCCATCCAGGTGCATTTTCCCACGCGCGCCACAATTTATTATTTATTCAAACATATTCCACAATAAAATAACTTAGTGGTTCATACAAACAGTTCTTACTGTGACTTACAAAACACAACAAATACAATAAATAATTTATAAGCATCAAATATGACAACATATGTAAGTACCAATTCAATATTAAAGGAGGGACTTAAACATACTTGGTTTAGGAAGGTATGCGTGGCTTACTAAAACCCGAGAGCAATCGAACATAGTTACGTGAAGTAGGTACGCGCCTACAATTTGATTCGGTCCCCCATCCAATTTAAGGCCGCACGTAGGGCTGCTTAACCTCGTCGGTTGATATCGTACTGTTGTTAAACACGATTTTTTATTAATTTTATTTATGATTCGATTGCAAATGTATATTTTTTGGATTTTTCCTTATATCTACAGTATAAGACGATTGCCATATTTCATAGTTCCAGGTATACGGGATTGTGAACCCTATGAATTTTGATTCTTTTGTTGATGTCAAAACATGCGTTTTTTTGCGGCATAAACGGTCTTTTTTTCAGGTTCACTTAGAAAATTGATTTTTTCACAGCTTAATGAGACTGTAGGTAAAGCAGTCAATTTTAACTCGATTCCTCAACATGTTCTCGAGATAAAAAACTCTCTCGAGCTCTATCGAACTCTATCTCATCTCGAGATAGAAAAAGTTCTTGACAGACCAGCAGACAGACAGACGGACAACAAGTGGTACGTAATCCTAAAAACACAGAAGTGTGTCCAATAAGCTTAGATCGCCTTAGCCAATAAGGCAAATACAAATTTAAAAGCAATTACGTAGGCTTAGGCATCATGTTTAAGGCTACATTAAGCTTAAATAGATGTATTTTTACCCTCGTGTGTGATGTATTTTCTTTTCTTTTCTTTATTATGTTGTTAAAAGCATAGTTATTTTACAAGAATGTTGGTCTAGGTTTTCATTATTTTATTGTTTATGTATGTATGTAAAATACAAACAGAAATAATAAAATAAACATAAATTCTTATAGACATTGGGCAATAAAGTCTAAGTAAAATAAATAAAGGATAATAATACATGTCTGTGCTATAACGAGCAGAGGTGACTTTACAAAGTCAGTTATTATAGATTACAATGGGTATCAGTATATTTGTACTTGAGGAATTAATACTGTAATCTGCTTTGTGTTTTTAGAGGTTTCTTTGAGAATTAAAACTAAAGTAAATACGACGTTAAATCAAAATTTTAAATGTAGACTTTAAACATAAAACGTCTAATATGTTGTTTAGTGACCTATCAGTTATTTTCCACTACCTGTATTTATAGAGGGTATAAGCATCTGAAGAACAGCAAAACTCCGCAATCAGCTAGCTAATGCGCCTTAATGTGCACGCATATTATAAACTGTTGTCAATATGCGATGAATCTTCATGTTGACGTCGTGTGTCTGTTCTGGGACTGTCTGTGTTCTGTGGTTCTAAAATTATTGTTTGATCATTGTTCAGATTAACAGAAAAATAAGGCTGATAAGATAAAATTAGCTTTTGATAGATATATTTTTACTTTTTATATTAGCTTTTCTAAGCTATTTTAGCCCTATATTTCTGCAGCGCTGGCTGGCTATCTTAAGGCTGGATGATTGTGTTTTATTAAAAAGTTATTTTACCCTCAATAAAGTTAAAATCATAAAGGCAGACACGAAGCGACCTGGAATAGATCAAGAAAGATTTTCTTTTATAAAACGTAGTCTCAATTAAAAATTGGGTAACTTTTCCTCATCCTTTGATTCAATATTTAACTCTCAGACATTGACAAGATAAAGATGATTTTTTTTCAGTATTATTAAGAACAAAAATTTTGTTTTTTTTTAACCAACTACACCTTTATACACTACAAAAATGTAAAACGACTGTCATAAATCTTATTACTTCTTGTAAGGTCTAAATTACTATAAATTTTCATTCGGTCGTTTTGTCAATTGATTCGAGTACATTTAATTTGATTTGATACTAAATTACTCGCAGATGGTAAATTTTTAATTGCATCCTTTAACATTTTTTTTTTCGAAATGATTAAATGTAATTGACCGCAGATGGCCATGACAACGTTACCGGACTATGGCGAGCGCAGAGGTAGCCCAGCCGCAAAAGTTAGGTTGGGGCAACAAGCTCAAGGGCACCACTTAGGTTCGAACCACGGCTTGCCAGATTTTTATATGTAATGATGGTTAACGTCCAGGTGCAAAACTGCACCTTAAGACGGAAGAGTGTATTCTTATGCCTCTCCGGCGAGACCGGTTATTAAATGTGTGCCTAGCAGCTAGTGTAGGACGGGTTGACGTCACCTCCGGGTTAGCAGTGGTGAGCTCGTCAACGGGCAAGCCGAGAACGTGCCTCGGTTGACGGAGGAAAGAACAAAATTAAATGACGATGGCAGAACGGATGGCCGACGGAACCACAATTTGACTTGGTTAAGACCGCATGTCGGCGGTGGATGCCGACCGCAACGGTACTTGAAGATCCATGAGTGCTTTCAATCTAGCAGTAAATGTCCTGCCTAGAAAACAAAAAGAAATAAATTAACCAGATTGTCGGAGCACATACGGGCCATGCAGAACGCGGACGCAGGTAAGTCAGCCATAGCAGAGCATGTGCTGAGTTCCGGTAATGCGCATTACAACCGGTTCGACAAAGCTCAATTGCTCGCTAGGGAGAAATTCTTTGTGCCGCGTATGGTCCGTGAAGCTATCGAGATCGGTAGAACCAGGAACTTTAATAGGGATCAGGAATGGATAGTGCCTACAGCATGGAATCCCTGTTTCAACCTGTACGAGAGCAACACGCAAGGCCTTCCACTACCAATGTGGATGCAGTAAGCGAGGTCTGTTCATCTACACACATAGTCAGGATGATAGCAGTGAAGATGAACCTGCACCAGACACATCTGCCAGCGCCACTACACCAAAAACGACGCCTGCTTTCAACGCAAGTACATCAATCGCTACTACGTCGCCCGCGCCCCTCCTCTCGCGCCGAACCATACGAGGCTTGCGCGGTACGCGCTGCCAGCGCCTGTGTCATGACGACCCCACGCGCGAACGGGCATTCAATCCCATGAAGTTGATTTTCTTGAAAAATCCAAACGTGTCGGTATAATCTTCGACGTTATAATCAAAATTCTTACCCACTTCTGTATGACCTAGAAAGTTCAAATTTGGCATCTAGCTTAGTAATTTTGTGTATTTATACAAAGTAAAAAATAAGAAAACTTTAAATTTTGAAGACAAAATCATCCGTTTTTAATTTAAAATTCTGTTTGGGTCAAATTTAGGAATAACACTTTTACCCCTTTCTGTTGACCGTTTGTTCTGGTTTGTTTCGTACACATCTTTAGTTCTGATGACCAAACATTTTGTATGTTCAGTATTATTGTAAAACCAAGATGGCCACCACCACAAAATGACGGATGTCATATAAATGTTTAATCCCTTAATATGGATATCAAATAAAAGGGTTTGACTTATAGAATACAGTAGATATGTCATGAATAAATCATTATCGTCATCATCATCAACTAAGCCGTAGCACTTCCACTGCTCGACATAGCCCACCCTCATGGATCTTTAAGAACTGATCATGAGGGGTTGTTTCCATGCTCACCACGCTGGGCAAGCGCTTGCTAATTAATTTACATAAAGTAATGATATCCTATCAAAAACATAAATGTGAAAATGGGAGCCAAGTTCAATATTTAGATTGCCACGATATTGTAAATATTGAACTTGGCTATTAATTATAATTCATTTGTTGACTTCGCCTACAAAAGAATTGAAATCTAAACGACGCCAAGTTCCGTAGATAATTCTGAAACTTATTTAATTGAATATTGATGATAACTTACGAGATACGGAGATAAGGGGTATTTTTTTCAATATTTTTATAAATAAATCGAAACTATAGAGGTACATACGGCTTAAAGGAAAACTAAATACTGTTATATCTGCAAATGTAACGGTATTATCGTGCTAATGACGCCCTTATAATGCACATGATATAGTTACTTCTTAATCTCCTTTCCACCACCCTTGCAATCATAAATAAATAACAATATTTTTCACCAATTTTATTTATGGTATATTAGTGAAAAAGCGTTATCTTAAATTTCAAATTTCAAGTCGATAGCATCAGCAGTTCTCAAGATATTTAACTGTGACAGCCAGACAGACATAGTCACACCATAGGGGTTCCTTTTTGCCATTTTGGTCCGGAACCCTAAAAATTAACTAAATAGTAACCAGTATGTAAGCTTTAAAATTTTTACTAGCCTGACACGTGCAAAGTGATGAATGTTGGCTCCGTACATTAGGCCCTAAATATACCACGTGTCCCAAAATTCTACTTTTAAGCCTGCATCGGTGCGTCATTTGTGTTTTGTGGCTTTACTTGGTTCATCATCATCATATCAGGCCTCATTGATCTCTAGGTAATGCGGTTGGAAGCGGCCTGCATCCAACGCCAACCTGCGGTTCTTACCGATTCGTCTGCTCATCTTGTAGGTGAACGTCCTACGCTGCACTTGCCAGTCAGTGGCCTCCATTCAAGGACTTTGCGGCCCCATCAGCCATCTGTTCTGCGCACTTTATGGCCTGCCCATTGCCACTTCAACGAACTAATCCGTCTGGCTATGTCGGTGACCCGAGTTGTTCTACGTATCTCCTCATTACTTGTATATCGAACGTCAATCTATCATTCTCCTACTCATATTCTCTATTTATCTACCTCTCTCTTAATTCTAAACTTTAAAGACTACGCTCGTGTCGCATTAAAATTTAAAACTATCTTGCATATCAAAATATATTAGTTTAGAGTTATTACTATTTAAAGCACGTAGCAAAAGTGCTTGTTGCTTAGAAATAGAAGGATATTTTTTTTTATTGTAGCTAGCGCACGTTAGTGGCGTTGCCGTTGGTATAATAGTACTAAAAATAGTACTATTACACCAACGCCACTAACCAAAATACGAGTACAGTTTTGAGTGATGTTTATGCAACTTATATAATAAACATAACAAGTGGCATTGCTTATGGTGTAGAGTTAAATAAATAATTAACATGTATTTATGTATTTTGGACCCTAGCTCTTTATGCTACTAATGTGTGGTGAACTTAGGTCTGTCAGGTTAAAAACATATTGAATCTTGCATCTTTCTCAATAAATTGATCCAGGTACTGGAACATCATTGCTCATAATTGATGAGGATTATTTAGTGTCAAATTTTAATAAGATTTTATATTGCGTCTAGGTAGGCATACTTTTTGTACAAGATACCATATTTTGCTTGCTTAGACCCGAGTTCAATAACAGATGATTAAAATTAAACAGTCGGTTACACAGAAAACAGCTGTTTACCAAAAACTTGCTGTCAAAAATGTTAACTGCTTAACATTTTAATCATCTATTGGTGAACTCGGGTCTTAATATATCATTTAATATTCCATTTGTAAACAAGCGCATCTTCCATGTTTGGAATGTACAGCATCTCCTCGCTTGAAACCTTTTTGTAAACTTACAACACAACTGTGTCACAGCGGGCGAAGGTCCGCCTTAAATGAATTAAAAAATCAAAATGCTTTTAATTAAATGCTTCTCTTGAATTTCTGGTGTGGATGTCTATCCGACATCCGGCCTCTTAATTTAATATTTATGAATGAGAGCTTTCCAAACATAATTATAAAAAATCTTGTTTGGTATTTACTAGATTCGCTACGAACTAGCTACGTTTGTGCTACGAGTGTACTACGGCTACGAGTGCTACGAGCAATTTACGATTCCTACACACCAATAATTTAAATGTAGGTCTAACGAGCGATATTATTAAATGTATTATTATTTAAAAGAAAATAAAACCCGCGCAAGAGACCAAAACGAAGAAAATCGAAGGTTCCGTGCCATCATACAATATAATTCGTATTAAAGGCGGTTTGTATTTGTTGCAGAACCTTGACAGAGCCATTGATTGTCTAAGTTTATGCGGATATTTTTAAATTTGTGATGATTTCTGAACTGTGCTAATAAGAGAGTTCGTTTTAATTTTCCTGTAATTTTTACTCACACTTTTATAAGCTATAACAGTTTCAGGTGTTTCTGTCCAGTAAATCCAATCATAAGTAGGTGTAGTGCAAGTTGTGATGTGACTTTTAAAGTTGAAGTGACGTGTGCCGCAATTTAAAAGTCGCCTGATTTCTGAAGATAATTGCCTGATTAACAAAGCTCAGGAGAGTTTAAAAGGCGGCAGTTGGCATTAAGAGCTTCATCAATTTCTGAAAATAACTCTAAGAGGCCATGGGTGAAATATTTTGTCGTTTTGAAATTTAATTTTTTTTAAGTAACGTGAGTGTCGCACTTAATACTTAACTCAAGGAGGAATAATACGTTCTACATTGAAAAATATTTTTAAAAAAGATAAGCGAAATATGATCAAGATACCACCTACTAAAAGTTTTCCTGTTTCACAATAACTGACATTAAAGTAGTTATTTAAAATATACACAAAATAGCCTAAAAAGAAGAATAATATAAAACATGGAATACACAATGCTGCGATTACTTCATCTAAGCAGCTACGTCTATTCCGCGGCGTTATTGCGGGTTTCCAGCAGTGTTTGCAGATCGTCGAAGGTTTTAACGCGAACAGCCGGGCGCCCTTCTTGTTTACGTAAGAAGATAGCACCATTACTGGTCCAGCAGAATTTAGCAGAATAAGCTTAAAACAGGAGGTTTGAGCACGGTTTCTGCATTCTCGAAACAATTTGCAGTTCTCTCTAGTTATTTAAATAGACTTTCCTAAATAAAAACGAAATCAATAAGTGTTTTTTCAATAGAGCAAAACGCTACTTGAAACAAGAATAAAAAGAAAAAGACACCTTTAAATTGAATAAAGCACATATAATTGAATTCGTTCGCTTCAGATAACTTTTTCCCAGTGAGGGAAAGAAGCTAACAAGAAACCTCACTCTGTCACTTCTATTCATTTTTACAATTTCTGTCTCAATGTATGCTTAATTTAATGTTCGGAAGGATATTGGATACTTTGGATATTGCAAGATGACATTATTTCTTATCGTGGTCGAACCGAGCAACACTCGGCCAAGGGTCAATATCATTCAAATAATCATCTATGGAATAATAAGCTTTTTCTAGCAAATTTTGTTTTATAAAATACTCGGTTGGACATCAACGCCTAGATCTTTTGTGATAACGGTCTCACGGGTCTTAACTACTTTCAGGAAGTCATCGCGTTTAACCTGTCTTAAAAAACACATGACGATGGGACGTGGGAAATTCGTTGTAGAAGTGAAGGTTGAGGAAGCGGGAAACTTGTTGCCAGCAATAAGCAACCAGTCAATTTTGTTTTCATTAAGGTCAACACCCAATTTCCTAGCCGCAATAAGAGCTATGTGTTAGAGATTTTCGTTGGGAGTTCAGGCAATCCCAATAATATTGGGAAGAACTGTTTTCTTTGATGGTTTTTCAGAAAAACAACATTTTGAACCATAAATTCTCTTCTAAAGATATATCAATAATGTCGTCCAACGTCAACGCCGCCGTAGTGAAAATGCGACCGGTCCGGACTAAGCATGTATCGACTGCAAGGCACACGGTAATGTCAGCTTAGTTTGTTCTGGTTAAAGAACTAAGAGTATAAAGTGAGTGGACGCTCGACGCGAAGCGTGCAGAGTCGCGAGCAAGCGTAAACTAGATCATCTAGTAACTGGCCTCAGCACGCTCACTGCTTGTGTAAAGTGTAAGCACATAATTGAATTGCTTTGAATTGATTGTAATTGCTTGTGTAATAGAAGTAATAGAACGTAATAGAAGTAAGGCTAAAATACAATTCTGTCTGAGCCTTACTTCAAGTTTGTTAGAAGTGATCTTTATAGCTAACTTCACGTTTATTATTGCTTTAGTTAGCTTTATACGTCATAAGTAGAACCAAATTTAAAACCATTTGACTGTTTATTTACGCCATTCTTGTAAATTCCAAAGAGTATGACTGTATATGCATCTCTTTCAAACTCACTTATAATGCAATAAGTAAAAAGAGTATAGAATGATTGATTTTTGTTACTATTTTAGCCTTATTTCTATTACGTTATTTTTCTAAGGGAATGAGTGACAGAATGAATTTAACGTCAGATGAACAAACATGCGCATCAACATGTTAGGTCTCAATGCTCTTCGTTCCCCTTACATACCATAAAGTTGAATTCTCATAAAGTTGAATTCCCAAAATGTTGAATTTCCCAGAATGTTGTTTTTTTTTTAAGTTTTGCAAAATATTGAATTCTTATGAAGTTGAATACCCAAAACGTTGAATTTCCCTGCATGTTGATTTTTTTTAGTTTCGCAAATCCTTCTCTTAATCTTCTTGGTCTCTTAACCTATCTACAATTATTATTATTATGTTTGAAATGTGGTTCGCTAAGAGATTATAAATAAACAGAACTACCTTGTCCCGTATGTATCATTATTTCAGCCGTAGGACGTCCATTGCTGGAAATAGGCCTCCCTAATGGATTTCCAATTGTTGTGGTTGGAAGTGACCCGCATCCATCGTCGATCTGCATCCTGCAGTCTTTACCAGGTCGTCAGCCCTTGTAGGTGGACGTCCTACGCTGCGCTTGCCGGGCCGTGGCCTCCACATGCGAACTTTTCAGCTCAGCCATCTGCTCTGCGAGCTACATGGCCTGCCCATTGCCACTGCAACGTGCTAATCCGCTTGGTTTTTTCGGTGACCCAAGTTCTTCTACGTATCTCCTCATTCCTTATTCGATCGTGTAGAGAAACCGCGAGCCTAGCCCTCTCCATAGCTCGCAGAGCGACTCTGAGCTTATTTATGAGGCCAATGGTGAATAAACACGTCTCGATTACAAATGCATCACTGGTATCATACACTGATTATAGAACTTCGTCTGAGGGCATTGAGGAATTTTGGACGAAAAGACGTTGCGTAGTTTTCAATCCGAATTTAATTCGTCGATCTTTCTCGAAGTTCGACCTTCCTACTTAGACTGTTTATTATAGGTACGAGTCAAAAACAATCTTTGATCATGATTCATGATCTGAACCTATACAATAAAAATTAGATCTTTATAATATCTCTTCTCTTCGTCTAATGAATTTAAGTCGCTTCCCGCGTCTGTTTTTCCGTTTGGCTTTCTACGCAACGGATTATGATGCGGTTTTCGCCGATGTTAAAAGTGGAAGGTTTAGAGCTAAACTTCATTGAGGCTCTTATTAGTTTTTATTTTTCTGATATATACTAATTTTTTTTAGAATATGATAGTAATAAAAAGTCCTGATATAAAATGAAAAAGCAACTCATTAACAGATGGTGACTGGAGTTAATACATAGGTCAAAGTTCTTTATTCCGCAGGTCATCAGGTTTAGGAGAAGAATGCATGTTGAAAATTAGGAAGTTAACGTTTTAAGCTATGTGCGACATATACTAAATAGCGACGATAGGTCAATTAAGTTTAAGGCAAGCGGAAAACAAAGGGATCATATTTGCATCTTTACACCAGCTACTTTCGCTGTAGACACAAAGCATTGCTATGTAACCATTTGACAGCAGGGGTTAAAAATGTCCGAGATATGATTATTTTATGACTTAGATCACGCGCGCCGGAGCACTCTCCGTGTCAACGAAAAAAAAATTATCAGTTCTTAGTATTTGAAATTCGACATTAAAGTTCGATTTTTGACATTTTAAACTATATTGAAGTGCTTTTCGAATGTTTCTAAGTGATCTAATTCACGAGATATAGTTTTTTTTTCACATTTTTTTGCGTTTGCGTTTGTGAACATGATCACGCAAAGTGGGGCGAAAAAATTTAAAAATTTTCCAAAATGTGGGAAACGAAGTATTGTGAAACGCAGGTGGGAAAACGCAGAGATGTGAATGACGTCTACGCCCAACTTCGTTGAATTCATTCGTTGTGGAAATTCATCGGTTTGGCAACACCACCTGAGGCCGATACGACTAAACAAAAAAACAGATATTCGAGATACTGTAGGTCTGGTTTTTTTTTACTTATGAAATCTATACTAGTATTATAAAGAGGTAAAGTTTGTGAGTTTGTGATCGTTCGTGAGTTGTTTGTGTGGGGGTAATCTCTGGATCTACCTAACCGATTTTCAAAATTCTTTTTCTAATAGAAAGCCACAGTATTTGTGAGTGTCATAGGCTATAAATTACCGCCCAACAAAGTGGGCACCGGGTCAGCTAGTATTACATAAATGCAAAAATGTTTACGACTTCTAAATAAATACGGGCAAGAGCGAGTCGGACTCGCGCACCGAGGGTTCCGTGCCATCATACAATATATGAGAAAGGCGGTTTTATATTTGTTGGAGAACCCTGACAGCGCCATCTCTTGTCTGATAGCGGAACTTATGTAGATTTTTACACTTTCGATGATTTCCAAAAAAAGTATGTTATGTAGAGAGATTGTAATAAATTTCCTTTAATCTTTACTTACACTTCTAATAGCAATAAAAGTTTCAGAGGTTTATCTCCGCAAACTTCGGAGATAAGGGGGGGGGGGGGGAACGCTATTTTTTTTTACATTTTTGTAAAGAACTTAAAAACGATACGATTTAAAGGAAAACTAAAAACTGTTTACTAATGTGCAAATGAATATCTTTCATATGATATCCCACATCACCTAGTAACTTTCCAAAAATTTGGGAAACCCCCTTTCAACCCCCATTGTCTAAAAAACTATGCAAATTAGAGAGTTCGCTTTTATTTTCCTATAAAGTTTACATTTACTTTCTCGAGATATAAAAGTATCACGGGTTTATCTCTGCAAACTTCTGAGATAAGGGGGGGGGGGGGGGGGGGAACGGTCGTTTTTTCAAGATTTATGTAAATAACTCAAAAACGATACGGTTTTAAGAAAAACTGAAAACTGTTTATTAATGTGCAAACAAATACCTTGCATATGATACCCCACGCGGCCTAGTAACTTCACTTAAAATTTTTGAGATCCCCTATCTGCCCCCTGCAATCAAAATAAGAATATTTTTTAACATTTTCATATATGCTATGTATATTAGTAAAAAAATGTTGTATTTTACCATTTCCAATTCAAGTTGATAGCATCAGTAGTTCTCGAGATATTCATTTGTGACAGACAGACAGAGTGATTCTATAAGGGTTCCTTTTTTTACCATTTTGGTCCGGAAGCCTAATACCATTTTGGTCCGGAACCCTAAAAAGCAAGAAAGCTATAGGGATGGCATCATTGCCTATCATCACAAACCACCGCTAAATTATTAAATAATTGTTACTTATAAGCAATTTGAAAAGTTTTTCATATATTTTTGTGTTCTTAATGACTTTATAATTAGTTTTATGAATAGTCTGATCGAATTTTAGGGTAAAACTGCGTACATATTAAATGTGTTTAAGGTACATATTAAGGTAAAAATGTGTTAAATATGCACATGGCTGCCGTCATAGCACCCACTTCCGATCAAAAGTCGGGGTACATACCACTCTGCCAACACGGCTGTAACATGTTACAAGCACACAAAACACTGCGACATAACCACGTTTTTGCGTTCAGGTACAGGGCTTTGATCAGTAACGTGAGGCTAGCAGTAAGTGGCACATGAAAGAGAACGTTTCTGACGTACATTCTCGGTCAATATGCCTTTTACGCTGTTATAAGACAGGAAACGGGTCGTTAGTGCTAGATTTAATAATCTGTAACTGCCTTTTTCCTGGAGCGTCAATATTGGATGCTTTGCAGTTCTTTTGCTGAAATTGTTTAGGTTCAGGTCTGGTTTAACTGGTTTGTTTTGTTGCTTTGTTCTTTGAATTAGTACTGATAGTGTAATAAGCAGTTCTATTGTTGAAATTGTTTAAGTTCGTTCGGATCTTTTAATTAAACAAATAAAACAAAACAATAGTTTTTAATCGGTACTTTATAAATGCGTCTGTCTATCTGTCTGTCTGTTTAACTTGCTTCTCCTCATAAACCACGCAACGGATTTAGATCATTCAGCAATGGATAGTGTTTCAAGAGGAAGGTTTAAAAGTAAAATCCATTGAGGAAGTTCGCTAAATTATGATAAAGATTGTTGAAGCTGTTGGAAAATTTCATTACAATAGGGAGTTTTTGGCGCGCGCTGCGTAAACTATTAAAGCTATGTGCAAGTAATGTATAAAATAATTGTTCCTTATAAAAAGGCCTTTAAAAATTCAACGACAGCATATGACTTTCTATTATGAACACATAGTAACCATTTTTAGGGTTCCGGACCAAAATGGTAAAAAGGAACCCTTATAGAATCACTCTGTCTGTCTGTCTGTCTGTTTGTCACATATGGATATCTCTATAATACTGATAATACTGATGCTATTGACTTGAAATTTGAAATGGTAAAAGACGACACTTTTCTACTAATATAGCATATATGAAAATGTTAAAAAATATTCATATTTTGATTGCAGGGGGCGGCGGATAGGGGATCTCAATTTTTTAAGTGAAGTTACTAGGCCGTGTGGGGTATCATGTGAAAGGTATTCATTTGCACATTAATAAAGAGTTTTTACTATTTTTTTAACCCGAATCGTTTTTGAGAAATTTACAAAAATGTTGAAAAAACGACGGTCCCCCCCCCCTTCCCCCTTATCTCCGAAGTTTACAGAGATTAACCCGTAATACTTTTATAGCTAATAGAAGTGTATGCAAACTTTATAGGAAAGTTATAGCGAATTCTCTAATTTGCATAGTTTTTTAGACAAGGGGGGTGGAAGGGGGGTTTTCAAAAATTTTGTTAAGTTACTAGGTGATGTGGGGTATCATATGAAAGGTATTTATTTGTACCTTAATAAACAGTTTTTAGTTTTCCTTTAAGGTGTATCGTTTTTGAGTTATTCACAAAAATGTTGAAAAAACGACCGTCCCCCCCCCCTTATCTCCGAAGCTTGCAGAGATAAGCCCGTGATACTTTTATAGCTAATAGAAGTTGATGTAAACTTTATAGGAACATTATAGCTAACTCTCTAATTTGCATAGTTTTTTAGACAAGGGGGGTGGATGGGGGGGTTTTCAAAAATTTTATGAAGTTAATAGGTGATGTGGGGTATCATATAAAAGGTATTTATTTGCACATTAATAAACAGTTTTGAGTTTTCCTTTAAACCGTATCGTTTTTGAGTTATTTACAAAAATGTTGAATAAAAACGACCGTTCCCCCCCTTATCTCAGAAGTTTGCAGAGATCAACCCGTGATACTTTTATAGCTTATAGAAGTGTATGTAAACATTATAGAAAAATTAAAGCGAATTCTTTAATTTGCATAGTTTTTTAGACAATGGGGGTGAAAGGGGGGTTTTCAAAATTTTTGGAAAGTTACTAGATGATGTGTAGTATCATATGAAAGGTATTTGTTTGCACATTAATCAACAGTTTTAAGTTTTCCTTTAAGTCGTATCGTTTTTGAGTTATTTACAAAAATGTTGAAAAAAATAGCGTTCCCCCCTTATCTCCGAAGTTTGCAGAGATAAACCTCTCTGAAACTTTTTTCGCTATTAGATGTGTATGTAAAGATAAGAGGAAATTTATTACAAACTCTCTACTTAACATACTTTTTTAGAAATCATCGAAAGTGTGAAAAATCTACATAAGTTCCGCTATCAGACAAGAGATGGCGCTGTCAAGGTTCTCCAACAAATATAAAACCGCCTTTGTCACATATTATATTGTATGATAGCACGGAACCCTCGGTGCGCGAGTCCGACTCGCTCTTGCCCGGTTTTATTTAATTTAAATTTTGATTAAAAAGTATGCATTATTCGCGAAGCTGTTTTAACATGCTGTTAATTTATATGTTAATAAGTTATTTTATAAGTTTGAGTACTCCATCAAGACGCGTTTTACTGAAGTATCCCTAAATAGGATCACCCGGATAGGATAACCTCACAGTTAAAGTGCCCTAAACTGATTTGGTGTGGTGTAATGATAACAATGATTATATCTGTAGAGTATGGAATTGAGGAGATCGTAGGTAGTAGATAATTGCGGTAGTCCCTGTATAATAGTCATAATAGTCATAATAATAGTCTTACTAGGACAGGCGTAAGTTTATGATGGTTCTGTCGGCGGACTAGGTAGCGTTGACCTTTGACATCGTTTGCCAGTTCCGGAGACAATAAGTACAAAAAAATATCCACAAACACTTTCCACAAGACGGGTAGCAGCGGTTTTGCAAGGTTTGTCGTCACAGAAAAAATATCCTGAGATAGTATCGAAGGCCACTATCATACTAGGACACTATGACGTCGATTTTACCGCCTAATGTCATGAGCTTTTCCTCTTCGTGAAAAGAAGACGAAAAATTTCCGTGTCATCTGTTAAAATAAGCTTTTAAAATAATGTCTTAAACAACATAGAAATAAATCTTTCACTTGACGATTTGTATGTTTCTCAGCAACAGCATGTCTATTGACAGAGGCGTCCTCTAAGGACTTATATCTCTCGCTATTTTCATCCGTTCTGGACGAGCAACTCTTATCCCCTTTTGGCATCGATGTGCAATATTTACGTTCGGTACATTTACCGTTATTTGAGTCTTTTTGAGTTTTCCGATATCTCGACGCGATTTCACACGTTTTAAAATAAAAAAAATTTAGTACCTAACTTCCGACCTTAACCTAGTCTCAGAGGTTACGAATTTTTTTTTAAATGTGTTTCCTCAATTTTGGAATCTACACCATCGTGCCCTTTCATTTTATACTACATCATATTTGAAAAGTTGGTATATTTGAAACATTGTTCAACCCTACTTTCACCTCCCATATAAACGGCTCAACCAATTCCTATATAACTTTCAGTTTTGTATTCTACTCACAATCTCCTATCATTTGGTACAAAACTTGGGTATATTTGGAAACATTTGATTATTAATCCACACTTTCACCCCTCATATCTTGTAAAAACCTTAACCGTTTTTGTAAAGCATGTTTAAGAACAATCGCTCGAAAACTTTGTTTTAAGGCGATGATATCCGAACACTTAAACGTTACTTCACTCAGCGCGCCCGCACGTGCTACAGACACTTCGTATCTTGCGCCATAGTATAGTCATTCAGTAGGGGACTGCTAAAAATTTCAAACAGTTGTCACTAAAAAAACGTTTCGTTACTCAAAAACATTATTTTAATGATCATTATATGTAGTATTATCCTATTTTTGATCGTGTCTTCGAATATTTTTCACGTGCACGCCTAGAGAACTATACAGTTTTAACCCACGTAGTTACCTACCACAAATACGTCTGATGCTATACGTATGTATAGCATCAGCACTTTTTACGTATGTAAAATGTGTGTGTATACACACACTTTGTACACAGTTCTTTTGTCCCATTTATCCGTTAAAATTCTCTACATCTATTCTACGCGGCTCATTAGACCCCATCCTTCCTATCTACCCCATATTGTGTAGTGTCTGTTTAACATTATCATTAGGTATGTTAAAAACACTTGCCGTGGGTGGTCGGCATTAGAATGTTCTCCTCCTCTCATGCCCATGGATGCAGTAAGAGCCTGTTAAGGGATACCTCCGAAAGATGGGCAGCAGCGTCTTTCTGTGTATAGCATACCGTACCGCACTCGCCAACCCGTTTGCCAAGCGTGGTGAGTATGGAAACTACTCCTCATGGAGATCTATTAGGGACGCCTGTGTTTAGAGTAGACGATTTTTTCTCTTATACACATGCTACATCAGATCATTGGGTTTTAGCAATTCAGGTGTCAAACTATGTTACTACTAAGCTTAGTTGAAAATAGCTGCTAAAGAGATGAAAATAGCTGAAAATGAGCATTTACAAAAGTAAAGTAAGAGATCGGAAAAGCGCTTTTTATCTACCCCGAACCACGGTGACGTGCTTGCACGGGACAAACGTCCCTAAAGTTTGTCCCCAAAGGGCATCGAGCGGATATACATATATAAAAATACTTTTTTTACAATTCTCTAAATAATAATAACAGTCGCCCTAGTCGCCACAGTCGCCTTAGTCGCCATATCCACATCGTGACCACATTGCTTTAGTCACTATAAGGACCACAGTTGCCATTGTTATCACAGTCGCCCTAGCCACCACAGTCGACATAGTCACTACAGGCACCACAGTCGCCACCAGTCACCCTAGTCATCAAAGTCGCATCAGTTGTCCCAGTCACCACAGTCACCATAGGAACCACAGCCACCCTAGTGCGCACTGTCGCCCTAGTTGCCACAGTCGTTTCAGTTGACACAGTCGCCAGTCACTATAGCCACCACAGTCAACCCAGTCATTACAGTTGCCTCAGTTACTCCAAACGCCACAGTAGACCAGTCACCACAGTCGCTACAGTCACCAAAGGCGCCACCATTGTCCCAGCTTCCACCGTTGTCCCAGCCTCCACAAATGATCCTTTCATGAGTTATCCTTGGATAAAAATATCCTGTTAACCCTGAAGAACTACCACATTAATGAAAAAGCCCCAAAAAAAATCAGCTTCAATTTATGTAAAGTTGTAAATTTCAACCGTTCAAGAGAGATCCTTGAACAAAAATTGCGGACACACATACGTACAAACATTCATCCGAAACTCCAAATTGCCTCTATAAACTTCATTCGCTTCGCTCACTTGTTCGAAAATATTGTAGCAAAACACAACGAAAAAAAAATTGAGGTTCATAGTTTGTCAGCATACTATATCTTCGATCTACGGTGTCATTGTGCTATTTAGCTACTACATGAACGTAAACAGCGGAGCGGCACAGAGCGACATGACCACTCTGTGATGGCTCGGCCGGTATTGATTTGTTCGGAGCACGGGCGCTGCGCCGCGAATTTGTAGGTATTTTGACATTTTATAAAATATTTGTATGAAATAAAAAAAATCTAATTTCACAATTCTCTCCATAAAAAAGAGGCCAATGTTAAGGTGTAATTTTTATTTGATTTGATCGTGTAGTTTACTCATACCAGTTGTTTGAGATTTTATTAAGAGGTAACTTTGGCTTTTTTTATCGATGAAATTATCCTCAATTGCGTTTTTATTTTACCATTCTTTAGATAATATCCTGAACTTTAAAATGCACGAATTTCAGAATTCTATATTTAATGGTTATTGAGAAATAATTGTTTTACAATAATGAAATCTGGTAGTACCCGGCCTTAAATAATAGGAACTTTATTCAAATCAGTCTACTTCTTTAAGAGCTACAGTGCCACAGACAGACACACAGAGACACACATAGCGGTCAACCTTATAACACCCGTCTTTTTTGTCAGGGGTTAAAAACCAACTTCCAATGATAAAATCCTTGACATTTGCTGAACACACCCAAACCGCTTTATGAACGCCATGAGTATTTCCCACGATTTATCATGGATCCCATCATCAGAACTGCATGTAAAAACAAGCAAACATTATAAAGTAAAAATAAAGACCCAACCGCAAGGTTCAATTTAGGGCTTTAAACTAAGCCTTGAGGGACTCCAGTGTCTTTTTATACAATACTAGCTGCTGCCCGCGGCTTCGCCCGCGTTTTTAAAGGATGTAAATCAGCATTTTTTTTGGGACTCATATGCAAAGTGGATGAGGTACCTACTAAGTAGATGAAATCTATAATATGTGTCTGGTCACTATAGAAAAGTCTGTATTAACTTAACATTAGAAGGACAAAACCTACTACCTACGCTAAGGGTTGCCTCAGCCGCAAAGTTCTTAAAGTTTACACAACCGGTACTACCTACTGGGAAATAAGTTACATTATCTACTATATGAAGTCAAAGCGTGTGTGATTTCGCGGCCTTATTTGTGGCCATCAGTGACTAAACTTAGTCTTACAAAAAAACAACACATACATCCTACACCTAACCTCCTGACATAAGAGCCTCTGCCCACGGCTTTGCCCGCGTGATGCCACAACCAAAAATAGCTTATATACCTGCTTATATAGTATAACGTGTCTCGGTCGACGGAGAAAAGAACTCGTGGGCAATGGCTCTATCGGGTAGTCGGAGGGTAATCCCGAGATTAGCGGATTGGGGTGTTCCGCCGCCACTTCATAAAAACGCTTTGAAGCAGTTTTAATAAAGTGTTCGATGGACTCGAGTTTGAGATCTCGGTGGAGGTCTTCATTGCGCATGTACCATGGGCAGCCCGTGTCCCTGCGCAAGAAAATATTTTGGATTGGTGTCTAGTGCATGAGCGCGCGTGGACTTAGCCGGTTCTATTTATACTCCCGGCTGCCGCGAACGCACCGCGGCGCTGGATATTTTACTTGTTTATGTTTAAATTAAAGTTTATGTAGATGTTATTGCATAAATTACTGTAATAGGTATAAGCTCAATCAGTTTAATAAAGAATGGTTAGGTAGTGTACCTAAATATATATAAAGTTTATATTTTAAACAGAAACAAACACGTTTTTTACTTGTACACTTAACATGTTTAGTACTTGGCCAGTTTTTATAATTCATGGTTGGTATATCTAAAAAGTAAGTACTATTTTCACACCAAGTTTGAAATAGGAAGGCCTAACCTTTTGTACGACAGAGCTAAAATAACAGTTTATAAAACGCTTCTTGTATAAAGAACCACTTTTGTTTTAATTTTTTGAATATTTTATTTTCTCTGTAAATTTCAACATGCAACCGGATACGGCTTACTTTTCTAGCCGGAAGCTGAATAAGGTACTTTGGCAGAAGCTGCGGTAGCTGGAAATTTTTATGACTCATCTTGCAAATTTTACCTAATGGGAACTGACAACGGTGCTTTGACAGACGCTGCGGTAGCTGGATTTTTTTTATGACCCATCTCGCGAACTTTTGTTGATGGAAGCCAAATAGTTGTAGTTGTAGAACTTTTTGTTAAGAGTTCATCCGGGGAAATACTACAATCGTACTTCGTATTTTCTACAACCAAGCAGTAATGTCTGCATCACTTTGTTCCGTTTGAAAGGGTAAGGGGGCCAGTAAAATTACGGGCACATGAGACCTTAGAACTCTATCTCAGGGTGACAGGCGCAATACAATGCAGCATTGGTCACCTAGTCACAGGCTTCGTGACCATGATCACCGCGGTATTGTAGTTGTAACAGAGGTTACCGCTTTAGATAAGATGGGCCATCGGCTTGTCTCGCCGATAAGTCGTATAAAAAGGTACTTTAGCAGAAGCTACGGTAGCTGGACATTTTTATGACGCAGCTCTCAAATTTTACCTAACAGGAGCTGAATACGGTACTTTGACAGACGCTGCGGTAGCTGGTTTTTTTATGACGTATCTCTCAAACTTTTCTAGATGGAAGCTGAATAAGGTTCTTTGGCAGATGTTGCGGTAGCGGTAGGTTTTTTATTACGAATCTCTAAAACTTTAGATGACGGAAGTGGAACGGGGAACTTTAGGGGCGATTAGTGACAGACCTTATGTGGGGATAGAAGGTGATACATCTTTCTAGGATAACTCCTAGGTAGCGAGCTGACCTAACCCAAGGGATGGGTTGATCGAAGAGGAGGAGAGGCAGGGGCAAGAGGGGACTCCAAGTAAAGTGCACTGCTGCACTTTTCGTCGGGTTCACCTCTATGCGCCACTTTCTGAACCAAGCACCTAGGGTGTCTAGTGCATGAGCGCGCGTGGACTTAGCCGGTTTTATTTATACTTCCGGCTGCCGCGACCGCACCGCGGCGCTGGATATTTTACTTTTTTATGTTTAAATTAAAGTTTATGTAGATGTTAGTACATAAATTACTATAATAGGTATAAGCTCAATCAGTTTAATAAAGAATGGTTAGGTAGTGTACCTAAGTATATATAAAGTTTATATTTAAAACAGAAACAAACACGTTTTTTACTTGTACACTTAACATGTTTAGTACTTGGCCGGTTTTTATAATTCATTGTTGGTATATCTAAAAAGTAAGTACTATTTTCACACCAAGTTTGAAATAATAAGGCCTTATCGTTTGTACGACAGAGCTCAAATAACAGTTTATAAAAAGCTTCTTGTATAAAGAGCCCCCTTTTGTTTTAATTTTTTGAATATCTTATTTTCTCTGTAAATTTCAACCTGCTACCGGTTACAGTTCAAAAGATGTAGCTCTTTAAAGGTTTTTCCATAAACAATGGACCCCCTACCCTTTAATTTTGAAAATTAAAAAAAAACTTATACACGCCATTGTTTATTTCATTGCAGAAATGTACCTACATACGAATTTTCAAATGTCTATCGTGAACGGTCACGTAGATACATATGTCATATTTTACTCTGAACTTAGAACCCAATTTTGAACCCCTTGGCGTGCGAATTTTCAAAATTCCTTTCTTAGTGAGCGCCTACATACCAAGACAAACATACCCTCCAAATTTCAAGTCTGTGCGATCAGTGGTTTAGGCTGTGCGTTGATATCTCAGTCAGTCAGTCAGTCACTCAGGACTTTGAATTTTATATGTATAGATTACAAACTTTTCTAGCCGGAAGCTGAATAAGGTACTTTGGCAGAAGCTGCGGTAGCTGGAAATTTTTATTACTCATCTTGCAAATTTTACCTAATGGGAACTGAAAACGGTGCTTTGACAGACGCTGCGGTAGCTGGAAATTTTTTATGACCCATCTCGCGAACTTTTGTTGATGGAAGCCAAATAGTTGTAGTTGTAGAACTTTTTGTGAAGAGTTCATCCGGGGAAATACTACAATCGTACTTCGTAATTTCTACAACCAAGCAGTAATGTCTACATTACTTTGTTCCGTTTGAAAGGGTAAGGGGGCCAGTAAAATTACGGGCACATGAGACCTTAGAACTCTATCTCAGGGTGACAGGCGCAATACAATGCAGCATTGGTCACCTAGTCACAGGCTTCGTGACCATGATCACCGCGGTATTGCAGTTGTAATAGAGGTTACCGCTTTGGATAAGATGGGCCATCGGCTTGTCTCGCCGATAAGTTGTATAAAAAGGTACTTTGGCAGAAGTTGCGGTAGCTAGACATTTTTATGACGCAGCTCTCAAATTTTACCTATCGGGAGCTGAATACGGTACTTTGACAGACGCTGCGGTAGCTTGTTTTTTTTATGACGTATCTCTCAAACTTTTCTAGATGGAAGTTGAATAAGGTTCTTTGGCAAAAGCTGCGGTAGCAGGAAATTTGTATGACTCATCTTGCAAAATTAACGTAATGCGAGCTGAAAACGGTGCTTTGGCAGATGCTGCGGTAGCGGTAGGTTTTTTATTACGAATCTCTAAAACTTTAGATGACGGGAGTGGAACAGGGAACTTTAGGGGCGATTAGTGACAGACCTTATGTGGGGATAGAAGGTGATACATCTTTCTAGGATAACTCCTAGGTAGCGAGCTGACCTAACCCAAGGGATGGGTTGATCGAAGAGGAGGAGAGGCAGGGGCAAGAGGGGACTCCAAGTAAAGTGCACTGCTACACTTTTCGTCGGGTTCACCTCTATGCGCCACTTTCTGAACCAAGCACCTAGGGTGTCTAGTGCATGAGCGCTCGTGGACTTAGCCGGTTCTATTTATACTCCCCGCTGCCGCGACCGCACCGCGGCGCTGGATATTTTACTTTTTTATGTTTAAATTAAAGTTTATGTAGATGTTAGTGCATAAATTACTATAATAGGTATAAGCTCAATCAGTTTAATAATGAATGGTTAGGTAGTGTACCTTAGTATATATAAAGTTTATATTTTAAACAGAAACAAACACGTTTTTTACTTGTACACTTAACATGTTTAGTACTTGGCCGGTTTTTATAATTCGTGGTTGGTATATCTTTAAAGTAAGTACTATTTTCACACCAAGTTTGAAATAGGAAGGCCTTACCGTTTGTACGACAGAGCTCAAATAACAGTTTATAAAACGCTTCTTGTATAAAGACCCCCCTTTTGTTTTAATTTTTTGAATATTTTATTTTCTCTGTAAATTTCAACCTGCTACCGGTTACAGTTCAAAAAATGTAGCTCTTTAAAGGTTTTTTCCATAAACAATGAACCCCCTACCCTTTAATTTTGAAAATTAAAAAAAAAACTTAAACACGCCATTGCTTATTTCATTGCAGAAATGTACCTACATACGAATTTTCAAATGTCTATCGTGAACGGTCACGTAGATATGTCATATTTTACTCTGAACTTTGAACCCAATTTTGAACCCCTTGGCGTGCGATTTTTCAAAATTCCTTTCTTAGTGAGCGCCTACATACCAAGACAAACATACCCTCTAAATTTCAAGTCTGTGCGGTTTAGGCTGTGCGTTGATATATCAGTCAGTCAGTCAGTCAGTCAGTCAGGACTTTGAATTTTATATATATAGATGATTTTTTGAATATTTTATTTTCTCTGTAAATTTCAACCTGCTAGCGGTTACTGTTCAAAAGATGTAGCTCTTTAAAGGTTTTTTTCATAAACAATGGACCCCCTACCCTTTAATTTTGAAAATTCAAAAAAAAACTTAAACACGTCATTGCTTATTTCATTGCAGAAATCTACATACGAATTTTTAAATGTCTATCGTGAACGGTCACGTAGATATGTCATATTTTACTCTGAACTTTGAACCCAATTTTGAACCCCTTGGCGTGCGATTTTTCAAAATTCCTTTCTTAGTGAGCGCCTACATACCAAGACAAACATACCCTCCAAATTTCAAGTCTGTGCGATCAGCGGTTTAGGCTGTGCGTTGATATCTCAGTCAGTCAGTCAGTCAGTCAGTCAGTCAGTCAGGACTTTGAATTTTATATATATAGATTCCTCATGGATAATCAGAATCGAGTTTTGAAAAATGGATTACCTCAGAGGCATATCCTGTTCATACCTTCTAAAAAAAGAAATACATTTGAATTGAGAACCTCCTTTTTTTTGAAGTAAGTTAAAAAAGACAGTTTACCAGAATGATGACAGAGTGTGATTTGCAGGCTGGAATTGTTCCGGAAGGTCCACAACCTTCGGATCCTGGCGTGCGGCGGCGACGGCACCGTGGGCTGGGTGCTGAGCGTGCTGGACCGCATCGGCACGCGGCCGGCCGTCGGCGTGCTGCCACTCGGGACTGGCAACGACCTGGCGCGCGCGCTGGGGTGGGGCGGGGTATGTACCTTTTGAGCATATCTATCTGCAAGTCTATAGACGTCTATGGATGTGATAGGGTGCCTAACTGGGTGGGTAAATGGTTGTTGGAATTAAACAATTGTCACTTTAAGTACTTGTATTGAATTTACACGAATTAACAACAGCTTATAATAATTAATTATCAGTTCGCGGATACCATAAACGCATGTTATCCGGGGGGAATGACTGGAGTGTGACTGGCAATAGCTTGAGCTCTCTAAATTAATTATTAAAAATGCTGACAGCGGCAAACGCAGTTTGCTCGCGCACTATTCAATAAACGGTGTCACCACATACCCATTTTCTCACCATAGTTTTGCCATAGACAGTGCCGTAGGCAAAATATTGCACCTTTCCTCGCTTGCCCGTGGATGAAGTAAAAATCTTCCAAAGGTTACCTCCGGAAGATGGGCAGCAGCGTCTTTCCGTGTATCAACATCCCGCAGGGTGATTACGTATCTCGTGACGGGTTTGCAACGGGCGATCGTTGATACAAAATTGACGTTTGACAGCAACGAACGCCCGTTGTAAACCCTGTCGTACTGCGCTCGCCAACCCGCCTGCCAAGCGTATCAAGTATAGGCAAAGAGGGGTGCTCTTATGATCAGTATTTGGAAATCCATGAGGAAGGCTTATGTATGTACAGCAGTGGACATCCTACAGCAGAGATGATGTCTAACCTTAGTTCTAGTCGGTTAAAGCGGGACATTACCAACTTGTAATACTGCGGTACAGTGCCAGCAGGCTGATTACGGCTTTCGCGACAGGTTTGCAGCAGGTGTAAATATCGCGAGCTGCAGAAGACTTTAATGTCCTTGTCTTATATTTTTTTATAACACTATCATCTAAGTTATCTCTACACGTGAATAAAAGCCCTTTATCCCTGCAAATCCTTTTAGATCTATTGTCACAAGAGATCGGATTACGTTGCCCCTTTACTGACCCATATCAATGAAATAACCTATATTTTGTTTGTTTTGGTTACTAACAAGATAAAATATTTTATCTTGCTAGTGGCGAATAGATATTTTTTATTTATTTACCTGTACCGTCTCTCTGCTGGTCAAAGGTCTCTTCCATTGTCTTTCATCTGGATAGATAATATAGGAGGATAAATAATAAAGGCAAAGAGCTTATCTTTGATGGAGTTATAGGTGGTTGTATAGTTATTTATAAGTTATGCCTTCGGCATTATGCCCACCATTTGTATACTTTTTTTTGTAAATTGTGTGCAATAAAGAATTAAATAATAATAATAATAGGTCAAAGTGCTTGCTAGACAATACCATATGTAGTATTTATGTAGCCAGTATTCAGAAGTTTTCATTTCCTCGAAATGTTCTACCTTAGTGTGATTTAACACTATACAAATTGCAACAGGACATATTGTCTGCAGAAAAATTACAAACTTTTGTCCTGCGGGGGAAATCGTACTAGCATCCCCCTGCATCTCAGCCGGCTATTAAGACTGCACCACTATTACCTCCACCGTATTACCTTTACCACGGCGGTCGTCTATAATAAACCTTCACCCATCGACATCGTATTTTATACGTCTTAGACATAACATAGGGTCTGACTGAAAACCAGCGCTTCCTAGCATTCCTTTTGTGTGGGAGCATAATTCTGAGTCAGGCCCTTTTGGACTCACACAACTTTGTGAACTGGTTGTTCATTATTCTGCTTTGACCCACTGAGTGAGCCGCTTACCATCTATTTGTTACTATGTCGCAGAATATTTAACTGGGTAGGTACTCCTGGAGAAGAAGAAATACATTTATTAGACACACACACTTCTGTCTCACACAACTTTGTGAACTGGTTGTTCATTATTCTGCTTTGACCCACTGAGTGAGCCGCTTACCATCTATTTGTTACTATGTCGCAGAATATTTAACTGGGTAGGTACTCCTGGAGAAGAAGAAATACATTTATTAGACACACACATTTCTAATATCTAGGAGTTATTAATTAATTAATTAATAACTCCTAGATATTAGAAACAAGTCAGTTTTTTTACTATAGTTATTTTTAAGTTTAGTGTGTGTGTCTAATAAATGTATTTCTTCTTCTCCATAACTTAACCAATCTTACCCAATCAAACTTGTGCAAAATCACGGTAGGAACTGACAAATTCCCTAAGTCAAAGTTGTATGACGTAATCCCTCACGGGATCCTTCAATGGGAGCAAATTAATACGATCTTGGAGTTTTCCAGTTTCATTATACGAAACTTTTCAGTTTCGGGGGAGAATTATGAAACTTAAAAGGGAATTACTTTCAAATTGGAACGCTTATCACGCGCGGTTAGGAAATATGCCTTACTGTTAAAACTTTAACCCCTTCTTTTTTTTTAAAAGGGGAGCACGTTAAAGGATGGCATTTTTAGGTGTTAAGTTCACATAATAGGTACCTATTTCTTAAGCGTGATTAGGAAAGGGCTCATACTTTGCAGTGGTTTGATAGATAAATATAGTATTTTTAATTAGAGTAAATACTTACGCAGTCAAATGTGGACTTTCATATTTGTATTTGTATTTATTTATTGCAACATGTACAGGTTTGTTTAAGGTCTAAGCAATACTTTAATATAGATAATATACATACATGAAGCCTGTTAGGGCGCTGCCAATTTTAGATCGATTTTATAATTTCATGCAATTCAATAAAAAGTGATTAGTAGAAAAAAAATATTAATAGATGTTCAATTCACTAAATTGTCTAATATTATGTCGTGACCTAATATGAGACAATTTAATAACAATATTTTAAACTTAATTTGACTTGGATTTGTAACCATCAACTTTGAATCCTACTACCTACTATACAACTTGTTAAAAAATACCCCGTAAAAAATTTAATTAATTATCTAAGCCAAAAATATTGTCAACCCTAGTAAGCTGTCATGTCAGGGAAACAGATTATTTAACAGAATGGCCTACGTACCTGTTTTACCTAATAATTGTCTACTTTAATAGTTTTTCTATTCTCTATTCATAAATGTTTGCTACCTCAATACAAGGATTCAAGTACTGGCTTCAAAAAATGTCAAATTGGAAAAACAAAATTGTTAATTATGTGTTATGTGAAGGACAGAGTGTATTTCTCCGATTTCCCAACGGTTGCCGAGATGGAACAGCGTGTTAGATCGGTTTTCGCGTCAATAACACCGACGATGGTGCGAAATGCCACACAAGCCATATCCCGACGAGCGAGGTTGTGTATTGAGCAAGGCGGAGCACACATTGAGCCGTTTCTGTAAATTTGACGTTTATTATGAAAAAGTAACTGTTCGTTTAGGTTGTTTCTTTAGGTTAGGTCTTTTGAAATTTTTGTCGTTCCGCGAATTAGGTAGAAATGTAGGTACGTTCTGCGTAGTTTACTCTTTAATTTTACTGAAATAGGGTTTGCACATCAGTGAAAATATTTTTTTTTGGGGTATGTATACAGCGTTACTACGGTTCTTAAATATTGTGAATTGACTCGTTATAAGGCCCCATTTAACCTCCTTTACGGCTTTACGGGTAGTTTTGTATCACCCTATATAAAATTGAAAGTAAAAATGTATGAATGTATGTATGTTCCCTTTTCACATCAAAACCGCTAAACCGATTTGGATGAATTTTAGTATAGGAGTATATTAGACCATGGAGACGGACATGGGCTACTTTTTGTTGCATAAATTAAATCAGAAGGCGTTGAAATAGATGATTCTTCTAAAAACTAAGAGACGCCTTCGCTTTGCTGCGGTTACCTCCAACATATCAGTCTTCCCGGGACCACGATGGGTGCAATCCTGTCGAAACGTCGGGCAATAATAAAGGTAAATTACGCAATAAATACCCGTTTAAATATGTGTTAATAATGTGTCATGAATGCGAAAGTTTAAAAAAGACTATGACTTACTTCACAAAAACAATTGAGATTCCCTTTCCTTGCAATCATAAGAAGAATATTTTTCAACATTTTGATATATTAGTGAAAAAACGTTATCTTATACCATTTGAAATTTCAAGTCGATAGCATCAGTAGCTCTCAAGATATCCATGTTTGACAGACAGACAGACAAAGTGATACCATAAGGGTTCACTTTTACCATTTTGGTCCGGAACCCTAAAAATTATTTCACTGTTCACTGTCACTCTTTGTAAATTTTTCACTGATACTACATGTCACTTTTCATAAAATTCTCAAAATAATCGCCTTATTTTTAATAAAAAGTTGTGGATAGCGTAACATCGATCCGCAGGGTGATTACGTATCTCGCGACAGGTTTTGCAACAGGCAATTGACAGCAATATTGCTGTCAAATGTCAATTCCTTGCTTGTTCTCTAATACAAAATTGACATTTGACAGCGATATTGCTGTCAATTGCCTGTTGCAAAACCTGTCGCGAGATACGTAATCACCCTGCCGTTCATTCTACGAGTGGCTTTCGAACTTCCTTGACAATCTAGAACAATGGATATGGATGCCGTGATAATAAACCGGATGTTTCTATATTTATACGTCATTGCGGTTATACGAAGAAAATCTAGAACAATGGATATGGATGCCGTGATAATAAACCGGATGTTTCTATATTTATACGTCATTGCGGTTATACGAAGAAAATCTAGAACAATGGATATGGATGCCGTGATAATAAGCCGGATGTTTCTATATTTATACGTCATTGCGGTTTTACGAAGAAAATCTAGAACAATGGATATGGATGCCGTGATAATAAGCCGGATGTTTCTATATTTATACGTCATTGCGGTTTTACGAAGAAAATCTAGAACAATGGATATGGATGCCGTGATAATAAGTCGGATGTTTCTATATTTATACGTCATTGCGGTTTTACGAAGAAAATCTAGAACAATGGATATGGATGCCGTGATAATAAGCCGGATGGTTCTGTATTTATACGTCATTGCGGTTTTACGAAGAAAATTCATCAGGATTTAAAATATAAGTGTGGATTTAGGAATGATTCCCCAACTTTTCATCGGACAACCGACTTCGATGGAATTTTAATGGTTCAGCGGCAAATAAAAATTACCAAATTACCATCAATGGTACTATCTAATGGTGTCACGGTGAACGAACGGAAATTCATGATGCCTACGATGAATAAAGTATTATTAGAGATTCTGTTGCGAATTTAACATACATATACTGGTATAAATTAATGTTTGTATCTTTGGTCAACTACACTAAGCTAACATCATGCATCACCGTAAGTTGCTGATTATCTATGCCCCAGCGTATGTCGTCTGTAATAATGACCGAATCAGAGGTTGTGCTGCGACCTTTGCGAAAACCGGACTGCATAGGGTTCAGGAGATTATGGGAGGAGATAAATTAATTTAATTAGATGTGGACAAGACGTTCGAGGACTTTGGATAGAAATGGGAGAATGGAAATTGGACGATATTCGGACAAGGTTTTAGGATTTGCTTTCTTAGGCAGAGGAATTATTTGGGTTTCCCTTCAAATTGTAGGAAAGAAACTGTTGAGCAAGGATTGATTTAGAAGATGGAAATAAGAAAGGCACCCTCCCTGCACACCTTTAAACTGAAACTGAAACTGAATCTGGAGAAAGGAGTTTCAGTCTCATCTTGAAAATTGCTGATTTTTTTTTTACTTTTAACTAATAAGTATCTTATACATATTGACGTATAAAGGTAGCTTATATTGCTTTATATATATATATATTATATATTAGTCTATGATAAGCAAGTAGCGCCTTATTATTCTGTATTTGGGTTTTTAAAATAACTTATTATTGTAGTCATATTCTATCTTAATAATTCATAACATTTTGCACCGCCGTCCCTTACTGCTTCGCTCATTACTGTTCATCCAAAGGTTCGTTTCAGCCGTAAAACGTCCACTACTGAACACAGGCCTCGCTCATGGATATCCATGAGGGGTAGTTGCCATACTCACCACGCTTGGCAGGCGGGTTGGCGAGCGCAGTACGGGATGTTGGTACACGGAAAGACGCTGCTGTCCATCTTCCGGAGATATCCATTAGCAGGCTCTTACTGCATCCATGGGTATGAGAAGAGTGGTAACATTCTACTGCCGGCACCCCACAGCGATCCAAAGGCATCCAAAGGTTGCCTGGAAGAAATCGCTTTCATCGATAAGGCCGCCAATTGCACTTAGTTATAGATTAGTAATTTTAATATGTCATGTAATCTGGTGTACAATAAAGTGTTAATATCTATGTTTGTTTAGATATATTAGTTTAGTTTGTATAGTTAAACTTAGGGCAACACACTCATAATCGGTTATGGATGAGAAAATAGTAGGTCCATGAAAAAACGGCTGATTTTATATGTAAACGGCTTTCCGTTTACATAATTATAAACAAAGCATATTACTTTGTTTTTACCATCGTATGCTCCAAACATAAAGGGCCACGAGTCAATACATGTCCGGGAAGCAAACTATGAGATGCCAATACATTTAGGTATTTGTTTGAACTTTTATCAAAGGAATCTTCAGCAATGTTTATGTTAATGTCACCGCACAAAATGACGTTCTTATAGCTGTATAAATTTGATAGAATCGGATTGGATAGATTAGCTGTTTATGAAACTAGTTGTGTCAATTTTTCTGGGAGAGCTATAGATTCCTGGAATGTAGGTCTCTTTATTTAGCTTAAGTAAAATGCAGTTTTCATCGATAACCTGTGGTTCTTCGGATGTGACATTAAGGTGTTTGTTAAAGTAGATAACTACTCCTTCATTTTGAGACCTGTTTATTGATGTTGATTTATGGGTAAAACCGTCATGATCCGGTACGAATTAAGAGGAAGGGAGCCAATACTATGATAGAACAATGATCCCAGATCGCACAATAAGATAAGTAAAACATTAGATATGTATATCTAATATGTTGTGAAATTGTGCTAAGTGTAGTTTTAGTTACGTGTTGTTTTATGTCTCCGATGTCACATGTTATTGATTTTGCAATCGATAATATATCCAAGCCTAGGTTTATGCATTTACTATTATTTATATTAACCATATTTCCAATTTATATTAATAATACACCACAAAGAAGAGATTTAAGGCTGTGGAGATTATTTTCAGATAAAAACACGTCTAAAAAAGCACATAACAGAAAAAAAGTTGGAAAGGCCTTAAACACTTATCGGCATTTAACGGCACGGGACAACCAAAACCCCGAGGAAAACCGTTACACCTTCGACGAAATCAACAAACAATCAGATAACAGCACAGCTTTTATAGAAATAAAACCGGGCAAGAGCGACTCGCTCTTAATAATTCTTCTCTTCTAAATATTTCTACCTCATTATTATGAGAAATATACATCTTGAGGTAGATTTCCGATGAATTTTACATACACTTCTATTAGCTTAAAAAGTTTCACGGGTTTATCTCTGCAAACATCGGAGATAAGGGGGAACGATCGTTTTTTTAACATTTTTATAAATAACTCGGAAACGATACGGTTTATAGGAAAAATAAAAACTGTTTATTAATATATAAATGAATACCTTTCATATGACCCTTACCCTTTAAACCAGAACACAACAATGCAGACATTACTGCTTGGCGGCAGAAATATAAAAAGGTTCTTCCCCGGATAAACTCTTCAATAAAAGTTCTACTACTACAATCTAGCACAAAATACCCAAAAACATGATCAACTTCTATTACTTTTATTAACAAGGCTATTTCCTGTTTCATAACTCCTAAAACAGTTACCACGTTCGTGTAACGTGGCGTACTTATCGCGCGACGCATATTTTATTCAGGACCACGCACCTTTCTACGTAGTAACAATTCGAGCACTTTAGGTACAATACAATCAAATTGGGTTTTCAGTAATGGTACCCTAGGTGCCTAGTAAGTACTAGAACGAGTCACATAAACTCGAAAATCATTTTATTATTTTATTTATTCAGTGACCCTCTTAAGCGAGCACCTTGTTACCTTGGCTCTCAGCCATTATTATTTTAAAAGTGTGAACATCATTATTATAGAGGTAGGTAGTGTCAAGTTATCCTACTTGGCAATGCACTTTTAAAGTAAGGAATCGATTAAAATCGAATTCATTTTTTTTGTCGGTACTTATGTATTTATTATTTACTTATTTACTAAACGCGACCTACCGCGATTCAACATTCATTTTTCGTGCGTGGCAGCGCACGGGCGGGCGTCATTCGCTTGTTCACTAATTAATATACCTACGTACTTAATATCTGCTTATAAGTACTTTAGTTTTATGCAATGCCTAAAAGGAAAATTCTAGTTATAAAAGTGAAGTATCGGAAGTGAAAGAATACAAACAGCTCCAATGAATCATTAAATCATCGGTTCCGTGTTAGTCAAGTGTTATTAATTTAGGAGTGTTGTGAAAAAGTTAATTTTATCCTAGAGGTTGTCTGAAGGTCAACACAGTGGTAATTAATTATTATAATAACATGCTAAATGTTAACTGAGGGTATTTACGAATAATTAAATAGGGTTTGAAAACAAGTTAACTATATTATAGGGTCTAGATGTTAGCTGCGTGACCTCACGATGGCAAAACCTATGTATATGTAGTATAGAAATATTCCGATGCTAAGATGGTATCCGCACGGTACCTCGAAGCATTGAATAGGATTTGAAAACATGTATACCTATTTTATAGGGTCTAGATGTTGGCTGCGAGCCCTCACGATGGCCGAACGTAAGCCGAAAGTCGCCAAAAGTAGCCGAACGGTACCTCGAAGCCTATGAAAACATGTGTAAGAGTACCTATATTATAGAACCTAGATAGTGACTGCGGGTCATTACGATGGAAATCTATACTTATAATAATATTATAAAGCTAAAGAGTTTGTTTGTTTGCTTGAACGCGCTAATCTCAGGAACTGGTCCGATTTGAAAAATTTTGTCAGTGTTAGATGGCCCATTTATCAAACAAGACTATAGGCTATATATCATTACGCTAATACTTATAAGAGCAGAGAACCAATGAAGAATGTTTTAACATAGGGGTTATTTTTTTCTTTGTGAGAGCTTCCGCTGCGTCCGCTGCGTAAACGGTTAAAGTTTCGCAAAAATCATATATAACAGAAGTGTTCCCCATTAAAAAATCTAAAAAAAATCAGCAAGCATATATCTATCTCTTAAGGTTGGCTCACTATAACATTTTTATGCTAACCTAATTTGTTCTAAAATAATGCATTAGGTATTTGAGAAGGTGTTTTTATAAACATGAAATTAATACTTATCCAAATAAATAATTCATTACAAGTATTTCATTTAGAACAAAATTGCATTTTACATCATTTGATTTCAATGAATATCTTAGGAGATATCGCAGTTTTAAAATATTATCGCAGCAAAATAATTATCTCTAAATCCGAGTGGCCTTCCCCACACATTGACTCAAGTTATTAACTGGCACTCCAATTGTGTTGCTTAGCATCAAATTTATGCAACGGAACCAGACTCCAAGTAAAATTTCTTCGCAATAACGTGATTGGTGCTACAGTTTTGACTTTTCCAGCAGTAGGGCAAACAGCGCTGATACCTCGTATCCCTATGATACCTTTTAGCCTTTGCCTTTTAACTTATAAATAATAATTCAATTTCCGGAGAAGGTATCGTTTGCGGTAACAATTAATAAGGCCCAGGGGCAAACATTTAAGCACGTAAGAATAGGTTTACGACAAGAGTGTTTTTCGCACGGACTATATGTTGCCATACCAATATCTGGTTCTGGTGAAAATCAATACCTTATTCTACCGGATGAAAACAAAACTAGAAATATAGTGTACGCAGAAGTACTACAAAATAACATAGTTTTGAGTTTTTAGAATAACCTACAATCTATGTACATGATAAGAGATAATAAGACCCAGTAATTTTATTACTGGGTTATTTTATAGTACTTCTGCGTACACTATATTTCTAGTTTTGTTTTCATCCGGCAGAATTAGATATTGACTAACGTTTTAAAGTTCTACTCCTACTGATAAAAGCTTGAAGTAGGTACCTAAAATAACGCTTATCGTAGGTATTATTTAAAAATATTTTCACCTTCTACGTAAACGAAGACGCGGGTTAGAGTTAGCGTTAGCTCAAAGTAACTATTCCACGCGGACGAAGTCGCGGGCAGAAGCTAGTATTCTATAATATAGTAGTTATGAAACGCTTGGATGGTCCATCTAAGCGTTTGATAATTTGTCACAAATAATTATTATAAAATATGTAGCTATAATATTGAGCCTGAAAGTTGACAGAAGTTCATCCGATGGTATTAACATTATGCATGAGGTTATCGCAAATCATAGGAGAAAAAATAACTGCCTACCTACGAACTACCATTTTTTCTGAAATAGAGTTGACTAAAGGTCAGAAGAAAGCTCTATTCACGCTTAATTTACGATAGTTAGTAATAGCTCTTATGCATGCTTCTAAACTCCACCTTTGACATAACAGTCATGTTGAATGTAATTGGTTATTACCGTGTTAAATAAGTAAATAAATGATTTCGAATACCACTCTTCGATTAAAACAATGCGAGTGGAAAAGGAGTTCTTAGCAACAGCTTGGCTCAACATTACTATCGACTACAGAAGTCAACAGTCGTTGCTTCTCGAGAATGGCGAAAAAAGAGAGATACATCACTTTTTAATGTGAAAGTAACTGCCTCATAGCGTTATTTACCATATTGAGTCTGACGCGCTCGTATAAAGTTATGTATGACGAAAAACAATGTCTTAAGATCTTTTTTGTACATGATTAATGGAAAAATAGAAACGAAACTCACCTAGTTCTGACAAAAACTCTCCGAAAAAATTGAGGCCTTCAGTCTTCCTTCGCTCTTTCATTTAGTCTCCGGCTTTTCAATAAAGCGGGGTTTGCAAATATAGCAACCCCCCAGCAATTTTTATTGTTTATAACTTTTCTGACTTACAAAGTACCTAGTAGTCGGGTTCAATCACAGAAAAGGGTGGCTTTGCCATAGCCATAGCCGGTAGGGGGGAAGGCATTATAGGACGAACTTATCGTCGCAGATAAAAGTCATTATCTGTTTTCTTATTATAAAAATAAGTAAATAGTTAGTTCCTTAGTGGACTTTTAACGAAGGAAACTGAATTCCTTCTACTAAGTTGACACTTTAATGTAAAGAGTATTTTGAAATTAAAACAAAATATGGCTGTCTTGCTATAGATACCAAATCGGCCTTTTTTTTAATAATCTGCTTCTGCAGTTTTATATCTCTGCTTTTGCATATCTATGAGGGAGGCCTATGTCCAGCAGTGGACGTCCTACGGCTGAAATGATGATGATGAATATAAAGCAATAATGCCTAGTGTAAAAAGCAGTTTTATTTCATTGTTTGTTGTTTTGCTCTTATTTTTACAAAGCAAAGACAATATCAAAAATAAGTCGATCATTTATTGAAACGATATTTTATACATTGAAGACACACCATGTAAAGTCCTTGAAAAATTACTGCCATATATATAGGTTCTGAGTAAAGTTCTGAAATCTCAGCCTCTAAAGATTTTCTTGGAAATTGGGTGGCCAAGTTCGCCTAGGCCTTGCATAATGCGGGTAAATATTTAATATTTGCACGACCTTGTTCAGTGTAGCAACCTCACTTCTCTGGTTTATGTATATTTGAGTCTTGCATTTATACGGTACGTTATTTATTAAATATTTAATTTTATTTACGGCATTTTGTGTCTTTTTAACTGACTTAAAATAAATATTTGAGGGGATTTTGTGCCGTTGTTTGCTCGATATTAATAACGGCAATAGACGCTTAAAATATACACAGAATATTTAGTTGTTGTTATCATTAAAAAAAAAACAAATATTTTAGGGGGGCTTCCATACAACAAACGTAATTTCTTTGCCGTTCTTTGCTCGATGGTATAGATACATAGATGCTTTATCGAACCCTTTGTGTGCGAGTCCGACTCGCACTTAGCCGATTTTGTACGCTCAGTTCTGATAATGGGATCCATGATAAAATGAACGAACTACTCAAAGGGAAACATATAGCTGTTCTGATATTTTCAGCAATATAATCAAGGATTTTACGTTGTTATAAAATTAAAGAATTATGGATTATATTTTTTAATCACAAACATATCAATTTAATTTTTTTATACGACTTAATGACGAGACAAGCCGATGGCCCACCTGACGTTAAGCGGTAACCTCTACCCCTCTACCCATTAAAACTGCAATAGCGCGGTGATCACGGTCACAAAGCCTGTGATTATGTGACCAACGCTGCATTGCCTTGCGCCCGTCACCCTGAGCCAGAGTTGTATGGCCTCATGTGCCCGTAACTTCACCGGCCCTTCAAACCGCAACACAGCAATGCAGACATTACTGCTTGGCGGCAGAAATAGGTATGGTGTAGTACTTCCCCGGATGAACTCTTCACAAAAAGTTCTACTACTACTGTTTCTACTAACGTTTTTATGTTTCGTGGCGAAATAATGTTTTCGAAGTTGTATAAATTTGATGTAACAACCAATTACGCTTTTTTACCGACTTCTAAAAAAAGGAGATTCTCAAGTCTACTGTATTTTAATTTTTTACTTTAATCTTTGTTACCTCAGAACTCCGTCATTTATGTACCAATTTAGAATTATTTTTGAGTTCGAATAGATATATGTACATCTAATTAGGGACCCATGAGAAATCGAGGGATCTCCTCAAATATTAACCAATCGCAATTTTGGCATGTTTGCTAAAGATCAATCATTTGCATTCAGAAAGTTTATGTCGGTGAAATGAAACTAATGAAGATCACAGAACTCTTCATATAATATATCATAAAAATATCGCGAGTGACTTGTATCTTTATCCACTTATCATCACACTTACCAGCACATCATCATCATTGAAAAAAAAAATGTTAAAGAGGAGCAACCTTAAGGCCCCACCCAGTGACCCCAACAGGGCACTACTGAAGACAGCAACGACGACGAAATATCTGCAGAAAAGCAATGTCCTCCGGCGGGGATCGAACCCCTGCGTATCTGCCTGGCTATAAGACCAACTGACCCACGGACATCGTTACGTAAATCCCTAAAACTACGTATATAATTAACATTTACTTTATTAAAATTGTGGTTTTGTTAACTAACCCATTACCACATTGTTACTAATGTGGTAATGTATTATTACCAAATAATTTCTTATCAAATAAATGTTCTCGAAGATCATAACCATCCCGCCATCGGGTATTGATGAATATGAAAATACGTTCTGAATGATTAACATTTTAGCAACGCTAACTTTTTATATATAGCTTAGCTACCTTTGAATGTTATGAATAAAGAAGGAGGTAAAATCATGAATATGCAAACGAATTATTTTACCACATACCAGCACTTTGTTTGTACACTGTAATACCGAAAAAAAGTCGTTTTAAATCCACTTTAAAAATTTAGTCCATGTATTCATTTTTTAAACTTTCATGATGACAACAAATTTTTACTATATTTGATAATCGGGTATTTATCGCGTAATTACCTCTATTTCTGCGTGATTAGCGGAGACAGCGAGGAAGTCGATAAGCTGACTGAACATCTAAACTCTATACACCCTAAGATAAGGTTCACCTATGAAGTGGAGAAAAATAAATAGATCTCAAGCTCTTGATATTAAAAACATTGTGAATTCTGTTAGGTCCCTATCAAATACCGTATACAAAAAGCTGACACACACCGACCGATACCTGAGTGCTGCGTCGTACCATCATCCGTCACATCTGGATTCTGTAGTTAAGACACTAATGACCACCTGCGTGACCCTGAACATCTACCAGGAGAGCTAGATCATGTTCAGGAGGTTCTTAAACGGAATGGCTACAGGACCAATAGATGGCATCCCACTCATAAGTGCAAAGAAAAACACACTGAAGTTGCAAAACAAACAGCTTCCTTGCCGTACGTGAAAGGTGTTACTGGTAAAACTGGAAACATGCTCAAGAATTTTTCAGTAAAGTCAGTCTATATTCCACACACAAAAGTGGCTAAGCGTTTACGTTCACCAAAGGATCGTGCAAGTTCCTGGAGTTTACAAAGTCGATTGCAGCTGTGGTCGTTCCTACAATGGCCAAACAAAGCGCACAGTCGCCGAACATATAAAATAACATATCGCACCGTTCAAAAATTGACACGTAAACAAGTTAGCCATAGCGGATCATGTAGTGGACTCGGGACCCAATCACTGGGTCGAACTCCACAATTCTAAGATTATTTGTAACGAGAGGTACACAAGAGAATGTTTGGGAAGCGATTGAAATTAAGAAATATCCTAATTTTAATCGTGAAGGCGGCTTCAGATTTTCTGCTTTATAGAATCCAGTGATATGTAAGTGTACTTGGCGTGTGAATAAACCAAAGTGTGCTGATACAGTTAAGTGTGAACCGACCTTAAAGCTCAAATTTCTAATTAAGAAGACCAAGTGAGGGTAGGTTGAAAAGATGCCTTCGTTTTGCTGCGATTAACTTCAGCAGGCCAGTCTCCCCGCGACCACGACCAAGTGTAATCCGGTCGAAGCGACGGGTTTAAAATAAAGGTAATTACGCAATAAATACCCCATAACCCAAAATAGTAATAATTTTGAATAGGACCTCGACATTGTGAATACTGTCAGGAGTAAGTCGAATGGAAGCATGCATTATACTCCTACATGTGAGTATAATGCATGCTTCCATTCTACTCCTGACAGTACCTACTATTTTTTTTTCTTACTACGCTCTAAGGAGTTGCCATAAATTTTGGCACCATAACATTTTTAAAGTACCTAATAAACTTTAGTGGCTTATTTCTGTTTCAACTAATGAGGCTCCAAAGAACCGACACTTCTGATGAGAACGCGTAGTATATATATATATAGTAGGCTGCCTCTTTAGTAGGCAAACTGTTAGCCGCCGACAGAGTGAGCCGCTTTGCGGCAAACTGAACTCACTACGTTCCGACGCCGACTGGAACCGGTTTTGCTGTGAGTCAGCCGCTCACTGAAACAGTCGACGCATGTAATGCTGCAAACTGCGTTGAATGAGCGCAAAACAAGCAAACTGTAGACACTCATTCAAATATATGATACGGCGCCGGCCGCGGCGTACCAAACCGATACGATGCTAGCTTAGTCGGCCGCTAACAGATTGCCTACTGGGGACGCAGCCATAAGCTTTTATATAATTTCATCATAATTAATGTAGGGCATTAATTATTATTTTTAATGGAGTTCCAGAATTACCAAACTCATAATCAGCAATAAACAGTACAATTATAAAAGGTCGTAAAGAAAGGCCGTATAAATATAGGTACCTGTTTTATTCGAACGCTTCCCTAAATTCGGTACTTCGCCCTTCATTTACTCTCGTCGTATTCCAGAGGATGTAAATATAAGCATTTGTTCAATATAGCATTAGCATTTCGCAGACAAATCAGAAAAAGGTTGAGGCACTTTTGTGAGTCATTGTTTATTTATTATTTTAGAATACTGAGCGTTTTGTGCATAAAACACTTGTTATTTACAGCTATTTGTGTGTGACATTTTAACAAAGATATACAATTCATACTTAAAAGTAATTCCGGTATACAGTTATAAAATAATTGGTTGTTTTAATCTAACCTACATACCTAACATACATGAAAACGCAATTTGACGAGCTCTGTAGAGCAGCGGGCGAAGGTCCGCCTGCGACGCAAGGGGTTTAGGGTTCGATTCCCGCGTTAATGCGTGAAAAAACGCTGTTGCCGCCCATCCTCCAGAGGCAGATTTTTACTGCATTCATTATCTGCAGAGAGGAGGGCAAACATATTACACTTTTTGTCTTTTATCTACTACCGGAAGGCACCTCACGGCAATATGTGCGCTCCTATATTAAGCGTCCATCTAAGGCGACTGAACTATCGATTCTTAGGTTTAGGCTTTTTATAGAACGAAATCACATAGAAAAAGCTTATTACTCCATAGATGATTATTTAAATGATACTGACCCTAGGCCGAGTGTTGCTTGGTGCAACCACGTTAAGTAATAACGTCATCTTACAATATTTAAAGTATCCAATATCCTTGCAAACATTAACTTAAGCATAATACCAAGACAGAAATTGTAACAATGAATAGAAGTGAAATAGTGAGGTTTCTTGCTCGCTTCTTTCCCTCACTTGGAAAAAAAGTTATCCGAAGCGACAGAATTTAATTATGTGCTTAATTCAATTTACATATATGTGTCTTGTCCTTCTTTTGTAAATTGACTATTCATGTAGGAAATATCTCGCTTTGGGATGTGTGTGAAACATTCATTATATTTGATTTACCTTCAGGCAAGTCATCCCTCATCCTAATTGGATTTTAATCCGAAGTTAGATTACCGCAACTAAAATCGAACATGCGTAGGCATTCCTATGCGCCGCGCGAAACAAGATCAGCTTGATTTTCGATGCCCGCTATCTGTTACCAAGGCAAGCATGTGTAAGTTCGTTAATTTCAACGACCTAGTTTTGCAAGAACGTCTTATGTTAATTAGGAGCCATACTTCACCCTAAAACGAGACTTTTGGAGTCCGTCCAAAACACCACACTTTCAAATTTATAATTAATCGATTCGCTTATCCTTTTTAAAAACGCGCCTAATAATGGTCCGCACAACTCCAACCTAGGTATGCTACTGTTATTATTGACTGTGTGGAACTTGCGACGCATCGGTACAGATATGCAATTGTACATAACTAGGCACGGCGGCGCCTATAGCGTACCGAGGTACTCGTATTGAATCGAGCGCGGTAAGATCCTTAGCAAACCGGCAGGTTGATTACGTATCTCGCGACAGGTTTTGCAACAAGCAATTGACAGCAATATTGCTGTCAAATGTCCATCTATATATATAAAATTCAAAGTCCTGACTGACTGACTGACTGACTGACTGACTGACTGAGATATCAACGCACAGCCTAAACCGCTGATCGCACAGACTTGAAATTTGGAGGGTATGTTTGTCTTGGTATGTAGGCGCTCACTAAGAAAGGAATTTTGAAAAATCGCACGCCAAGGGGTTCAAAATTGGGTTCAAAGTTCAGAGTAAAATATGACATATCTACGTGACCGTTCACGATAGACATTTGAAATTTCGTATGTAGATTTCTGCAATGAAATAAGCAATGACGTGTTTAAGTTTTTTTTTTAATTTTCAAAATTAAAGGGTAGGGGGTCCATTGTTTATGAAAAAAACTTTAAAGAGCTACATCTTTTGAACTGTGACCGCTAGCAGGTTGAAATTTACAGAGAAAATAAAATATTCAAAAAATCATCTATATATATAAAATTCAAAGTCCTGACTGACTGACTGACTGACTGACTGAGATATCAACGCACAGCCTAAACCGCTGATCGCACAGACTTGAAATTTAGAGCGTATGTTTGTCTTGGTATGTAGGCGCTCACTAAGAAAGGAATTTTGAAAAATCGCACGCCAAGGGGTTCAAAATTGGGTTCAAAGTTCAGAGTAAAATATGACATATCTACGTGACCGTTCACGATAGACATTTGAAAATTCGTATGTAGATTTCTGCAATGAAATAAGCAATGACGTGTTTAAGTTTTTTTTTGAATTTTTAAAATTAAAGGGTAGGGGGTCCATTGTTTATGAAAAAAACCTTTAAAGAGCTACATCTTTTGAACTGTAACCGTTAGCAGGTTGAAATTTACAGAGAAAATAAAATATTCAAAAAATCATCTATATATATAAAATTCAAAGTCCTGACTGACTGACTGACTGACTGCCTGATATATCAACGCACAGCCTAAACCGCACAGACTTGAAATTTAGAGGGTATGTTTGTCTTGGTATGTAAGCGCTCACTAAGAAAGGAATTTTGAAAAATCGCACGCCAAGGGGTTCAAAATTGGGTTCAAAGTTCAGAGTAAAATATGACATATCTACGTGACCGTTCACGATAGACATTTGAAAATTCGTATGTAGATTTCTGCAATGAAATAAGCAATGGCGTGTTTAAGTTTTTTTTTGAATTTTCAAAATTAAAGGGTGGGGGGTCCATTGTTTATGAAAAAAACCTTTAAAGAGCTACATCTTTTGAATTGTAACCGCCAGCAGGTTGAAATTTACAGAGAAAATAAAATATTCAAGAAATCATCTATATATATAAAATTCAAAGTCCTGACTGACTGACTGACTGACTGACTGACTGACTGACTGAGATATCAACGCACAGTCTAAACCGCTGATCGCACAGACTTGAAATTTGGAGGGTATGTTTGTCTTGGTATGTAGGCGCTCACTAAGAAAGGAATTTTGAAAAATCGCACGCCAAGGGGTTCAAAATTGGGTTCAAAGTTCAGAGTAAAATATGACATATCTACGTGACCGTTCACGATAGACATTTGAAAATTCGTATGAAGATTTCTGCAATGAAATAAGCAATGACGTGTTTAAGTTTTTTTTTGAATTTTCAAAATTAAAGGGTGGGGGGTCCATTGTTTATGAAAAAAACCTTTAAAGAGCTACATCTTTTGAACTGTAACCGCTAGCAGGTTGAAATTTACAGAGAAAATAAAATATTCAAAAAATCATCTATATATATAAAATGCAAAGACCTGACTGACTGACTGACTGATATATCAACGCACAACCTAAACCGCACAGACTTGAAATTTAAAGAGTATGTTTGTCTTGGTATGTAGGCGCTCACTAAGAAAGGAATTTTGAAAAATCGCACGCCAAGGGGTTCAAAATTGGGTTCAAAGTTCAGAGTAAAATATGACATATCTACGTGACCGTTCACGATAGACATTTGAATATTCGTATGTAGATTTCTGCAATGAAATAAGCAATGACATGTTTAAGTTTTTTTTTGAATTTTCAAAATTAAAGGGTAGGGGGTCCATTGTTTATGAAAAAAAACCTTTAAAGAGCTACATCTTTTGAACTATAACCGCTAGCAGGTTGAAATTTACAGAGAAAATAAAATATTCAAAAAATCATCTATATATATTAAATTCAAAGTCCTGACTGACTGACTGACTGATATATCAACCCACAGCCTAAACCGCACAGACTTGAAATTTAGAGGGTATGTTTGTCTTGGTATGTAGGCGCTCACTAAGAAAGGAATTTTGAAAAATCGCACGCCAAGGGGTTCAAAATTGGGTTCAAAGTTCAGAGTAAAATATGACATATCTACGTGACCGTTCACGATAGACATTTGAAAATTCGTATGAAGATTTCTGCAATGAAATAAGCAAAGACGTGTTTAAGTTTTTTTTTGAATTTTCAAAATTAAAGGGTGGGGGGTCCATTGTTTATGAAAAAAACCTTTAAAGAGCTACATCTTTTGAACTGTAACCGCTAGCAGGTTGAAATTTACAGAGAAAATAAAATATTCAAAAAATCATCTATATATATAAAATGCAAAGACCTGACTGACTGACTGACTGATATATCAACGCACAGCCTAAACCGCACAGACTTGAAATTTAGAGGGTATGTTTGTCTTGGTATGTAGGCGCTCACTAAGAAAGGAATTTTGAAAAATCGCACGCCAAGGGGTTCAAAATTGGGTTCAAAGTTCAGAGTAAAATATGACATATCTACGTGACCGTTCACGATAGACATTTGAATATTCGTATGTAGATTTCTGCAATGAAATAAGCAATGACATGTTTAAGTTTTTTTTTTAATTTTCAAAATTAAAGGGTAGGGGGTCCAAGGTAAAAACCTTTAAAGAGCTACATCTTTTGAATTGTAACCGCTAGCAGGTTGAAATTTACAGAGAAAATAAAATATTCAAAAAATCATCTAGAAAAGTTTGAGAGATACGTCATAAAAAAAAACAGCTACCGCAGCGTCTGTCAAAGTACCGTATTCAGCTCCCGTAAGGTAAAATTTGAGAGCTGCGTCATAAAAATGTCCAGCTACCGCAGCTTCTGCCAAAGTACCTTTTTATACGACTTATCGGCGAGACAAGCCGATGGCCCATCTTATGTAAAGCGGTAACTTCTATTACAACTGCAATACCGCGGTGATCATGGTCACGAAGCCTGTGACTAGGTGACTAATGCTGCACTGTATTGCGCCTGTCACCCTGAGATAGAGTTCTAAGGTCTCATGTGCCTGTAATTTTACTGGCCCCCTTACCCCTTAAAACGGAACAAAGTAATGCAGACATTACTGCTTGCTTGTAGAAATTACGAAGTACGATTGTAATATTTCCCCGGATGAACTCTTCACAAAAAGTTCTACAACTACAACTATTTGGCTTCCATCAACAAAAGTTTGCGAGATGGGTCATAAAAAAATTCCAGCTACCGCAGCGTCTGCCAAAGCACCGTTTTCAGTTCCCATTAGGTAAAATTTGCAAGATGAGTCATAAAAATTACCAGCTACCGCAGCTTCTGCCAAAGTACCTTTATAAACGACTTATCGGCGAGACAAGCCGATGGCCCATCTTATGTAAAGCGGTAACTTCTATTACAACTGCAATACTGCGGTGATCATGGTCACGAAGCCTGTGACTAGGTGACCAATGCTGCACTGTATTGCGCCTGTCACCCTGAGATAGAGTTCTAAGGTCTCATGTGCCTGTAATTTTACTGGCCCCCTAACCCTTTAAAACGGAACAAAGTAATGCAGACATTACTGCTTGGTTGTAGAAATTACGAAGTACGATTGTAGTATTTCCCCGGATGAACTCTTCACAAAAAGTTCTACAACTACAACTATTTGGCTTTCATCAACAAAAGTTCGCGAGATGGGTCATAAAAAAATTCCAGCTACCGCAGCGTCTGCCAATGCACCGTTTTCAGTTCCCATTAGGTAAAATTTGCAAGATGAGTCATAAAAATTTCCAGCTACCGCAGCTTCTGCCAAAGTACCTTTTTATACGACTTATCGGCGAGACAAGCCGATGGCCCATCTTATGTAAAGCGGTAACCTCTATTACAACTGCAATACCGCGGTGATCATGGTCACGAAGCCTGTGACTAGGTGACCAATGCTGCATTGTATTGCTCCTGTCACCCTGAGATAGAGTTCTAAGGTCTCATGTGCCTGTAATTTTACTGGCCCCCTTACCCCTTAAAACGGAACAAAGTAATGCAGACATTACTGCTTGCTTGTAGAAATTACGAAGTACGATTGTAATATTTCCCCGGATGAACTCTTCACAAAAAGTTCTACAACTACAACTATTTGGCTTCCATCAACAAAAGTTTGCGAGATGGGTCATAAAAAAATTCCAGCTACCGCAGCGTCTGCCAAAGCACCGTTTTCAGTTCCCATTAGGTAAAATTTGCAAGATGAGTCATAAAAATTACCAGCTACCGCAGCTTCTGCCAAAGTACCTTTATAAACGACTTATCGGCGAGACAAGCCGATGGCCCATCTTATGTAAAGCGGTAACTTCTATTACAACTGCAATACTGCGGTGATCATGGTCACGAAGCCTGTGACTAGGTGACCAATGCTGCACTGTATTGCGCCTGTCACCCTGAGATAGAGTTCTAAGGTCTCATGTGCCTGTAATTTTACTGGCCCCCTAACCCTTTAAAACGGAACAAAGTAATGCAGACATTACTGCTTGGTTGTAGAAATTACGAAGTACGATTGTAGTATTTCCCCGGATGAACTCTTCACAAAAAGTTCTACAACTACAACTATTTGGCTTTCATCAACAAAAGTTCGCGAGATGGGTCATAAAAAAATTCCAGCTACCGCAGCGTCTGCCAATGCACCGTTTTCAGTTCCCATTAGGTAAAATTTGCAAGATGAGTCATAAAAATTTCCAGCTACCGCAGCTTCTGCCAAAGTACCTTTTTATACGACTTATCGGCGAGACAAGCCGATGGCCCATCTTATGTAAAGCGGTAACCTCTATTACAACTGCAATACCGCGGTGATCATGGTCACGAAGCCTGTGACTAGGTGACCAATGCTGCATTGTATTGCTCCTGTCACCCTGAGATAGAGTTCTAAGGTCTCATGTGCCTGTAATTTTACTGGCCCCCTTACCCCTTAAAACGGAACAAAGTAATGCAGACATTACTGCTTGCTTGTAGAAATTACGAAGTACGATTGTAATATTTCCCCGGATGAACTCTTCACAAAAAGTTCTACAACCACAACTATTTGGCTTCCATCAACAAAAGTTCGCGAGATGGGTCATAAAAAAATTCCAGATACCGCAGCGTCTGCCAAAGCACCGTTTTTAGTTCCCATTAGGTAAAATTTGCAAGATGAGTCATAAAAATTTCCAGCTACCGCAGCTACTGCCAAAGTATCTGATTCAGCTTCCAGCTAGAAAAGTTTGTAATCTATACATATAAAATTCACAGTCCTGACTGACTGACTGACTGACTGACTAACTGACTGAGATATCAACGCATAGCCTAAACCGCTGATCGCACAGACTTGAAATTTGGAGGGTATGTTTGTCTTGGTATGTAGGCGCTCACTAAGAAAGGAATTTTGAAAATTCCCACTTCAAAGGGTTCAAAATTGGGTTTAAAGTTCAGAGTAAAATATGACATATCTACGTGACCGTTCACGATAGACATTTGAAAATTCGTATGTAGATTTCTGCAATGAAATAAGCAATGGCATGTTTAAGTTTTTTTTGAATTTTCAAAATTAAAGGGTAGGGGGTCCATTTTTTATGGAAAAAAACCTTTAAAGAGCTACATCTTTTGAACTGTAACCGCTAGCAGGTTGAAATTTACAGAGAAAATAAAATATTCAAAAAATTTAAACAAAGGTGGTCGTTTTATAAACTGTTATTTTAGCTCTGTCGTACAAACGGTTAGGCCTTCCTATTTCAAACTTGGTGTGAAAATAGTACTTACTTTAAAGATATACCAACCATGAATTATAAAAACTGGCCAAGTACTAAACATGTTAATTGTACAAGTAAAAAACGTGTTTATTTCTGTTTATTTCTGGTTATTCTGTTTAGAATTAATATGCAAATTTATTATTGTATGTCATAGATATGATAAAATTGTTGATACCTAAATTTATTTAAGACCTTCATGTATATGTACCTACACAATTTAACAATAAAATTTTCTTATTTTCTTATTTCTTCTTATTTCTTAAAATATAAACTTTTTATATACTTAGGTACACTACCTAACCATTCTTTATTTAACTGATTGAGCTTATACCTATTATAGTAATTGATGCACTAACATCTACATAAACTTTAATTTAAACATAAACAAGTAAAATATCCAGCGCCGCGGTTCGGTCGCGGCAGCCGTGAGTATAAATAGAACCGGCTAAGTCCACGCGCGCTCATGCACTAGCCACCCTAGGTGCTTGGTTCAGAAAGTGGCGCATAGAGGGGAGCCCGACGAAAAGTGCAGCAGTGCACTTTACTTAGAGTCCCCTCTTGCTCCAGCCTCTCCTCCTCTTCAATAAACCCATCCCTTGGGTTAGGTCAGCTCGCTACCTAGGAGTTATCCTAGATAGATGTATTACCTTCTATCCCTACATAAGGTATGTCACTAATCGCGCCAAGTTCGTGCTTAGCCGGTTAAACAGCCTCCTTAACTCGAAGAGTAAAATGTTCTTTAGAAATAAAGTGACACTTTACAAAACAGTTGTACGGCCAATAATGACATATTCCTCTGTCGTCTTTGGCCAGTCCCGTCATTTTAGATGCCTTCAGGTAATCCAAAATATTTTCTTGCGCAGGGCCACAGGCTGCCCATGGTACATGCGCAATGAAGACCTCCACCGAGATCTCAAACTCGAGTCCATCGAACACTTTATTAAAACTGCTTCAAAGCGTTTTTATGAAGTGGCGGCGGAACACCCCAATCCGTTAATCTCCGGATTACCCTCCGACTACCCGATAGAGCCATTGCCCGCGAGTTCTTTTCTCCGTCGACCGAGACACGTTCTCGGCTTGCCCGTTGACGAGATCACTGCCGCTATACTACTTGAGGTCAACCCGTCCTACTTTAGCTGCTAGGCACACATTTAATAACCGGTCTCTCCAACGAGGCCGAAGAATACACTCTTCCGTCTTAAGGTGCACTGTTGCACCTGGACGTTAACTATCATTAGATATAAAAATCTGGCAACAATCCAAGCCGCGGTTCGAACCTAAGTGGTGCCCTTGAGCTATTGTAAATAAAGCTATTTAAGCAGGTATACAAGCTATTTTTGGTTGTGGCATCACGCGGGCAAAGCCGTGGGCAGAGGCTCTCATGTCAGGAGGTTAGGTGTAGGACTCTCAAGTTTTTTTGTAAGACTAAGTTTAGTCACTGATGGCCACAAATAAGGCCGCGAAATCACACACGCTTTGACTTCATATAGTAGATAATGTAACTTATTTCCCAGTAGGTAGTACCGGTTGTGTAAACTTTCAGAACTTTGAGGCTGAGGCAACCCTTAGCGTAGGTAGTAGGTTTTGTCCTTCTAATGTTAAGTTAATACAGACTCTTCTATAGTGACCAGACACATATTATAGATTTCATAGTACCTTAACCACTTTGCATATGAGTCCCAAAAAAAATGCTGATTTACATCCTTTAAAAACGCGGGCGAAGCCGCGGGCAGCAGCTAGTTAGATATAAAAATCTGGCAACAATCCAAGCCGCGGTTCGAACCTAAGTGGTGCCCTTGAGCTATTGTAAATAAAGCTATTTAAGCAGGTATACAAGCTATTTTTGGTTGTGGCATCACGCGGGCAAAGCCGTGGGCAGAGGCTCTCATGTCAGGAGGTTAGGTGTAGGACTCTCAAGTTTTTTTGTAAGACTAAGTTTAGTCACTGATGGCCACAAATAAGGCCGCGAAATCACACACGCTTTGACTTCATATAGTAGATAATGTAACTTATTTCCCAGTAGGTAGTACCGGTTGTGTAAACTTTCAGAACTTTGAGGCTGAGGCAACCCTTAGCGTAGGTAGTAGGTTTTGTCCTTCTAATGTTAAGTTAATACAGACTCTTCTATAGTGACCAGACACATATTATAGATTTCATAGTACCTTAACCACTTTGCATATGAGTCCCAAAAAAAATGCTGATTTACATCCTTTAAAAACGCGGGCGAAGCCGCGGGCAGCAGCTAGTCTATATAAATAAAATTCAAAGTCCTGACTGACTGACTGACTGACTGACTGAGATATCAACGCACAGCCTAAACCGCTGATCGCACAGACTTGAAATTTGGAGGGTATGTTAAACTTGGTATGGAGGCGCTCACTAAGAAAGGAATTTTGAAAAATCGCACGCCAAGGGGTTCAAAATTGGGTTCAAAGTTCAGAGTAAAATATGACATATCTACGTGACCGTTCACGATAGACATTTGAAAATTCGTATGTAGATTTCTGCAATGAAATAAGCAATGACGTGTTTAAGTTTTTTTTTGAATTTTCAAAATTAAAGGGTAGGGGGTCCATTGTTTATGGAAAAAACCTTTAAAGAGCTACATCTTTTGAACTGTAACCGCTAGCAGGTTGAAATTTACAGAGCAAATAAAATATTCAAAAAATCATCTAGAAAAGTTTGAGAGATACGTCATAAAAAAAAACAGCTACCGCAGCGTCTGTCAAAGTACCGTATTCAGCTCCCGTAAGGTAAAATTTGAGAGCTGCGTCATAAAAATGTCCAGCTACCGCAGCTTCTGCCAAAGTACCTTTTTATACGACTTATCGGCGAGACAAGCCGATGGCCCATCTTATCTAAAGCGGTAACCTCTATTACAACTGCAATACCGCGGTGATCATGGTCACGAAGCCTGTGACTACGTGACTAATGCTGCACTGTATTGCGCCTGTCACCCTGAGATAGAGTTCTAAGGTCTCATGTGCCTGTAATTTTACTGGCCCCCTAACCCTTTAAAACGGAACAAAGTAATGCAGACATCACTGCTTGGTTGTAGAAATTACGAAGTACGATTGTAGTATTTCCCCGGATGAACTCTTCACAAAAAGTTCTACAACTACAACTATTTGGCTTCCATCAACAAAAATTCGCGAGATGGGTCATAAAAAAATTCCAGCTACCGCAGCGTCTGCCAAAGCACCGTTTTCAGTTCCCATTAGGTAAAATTTGCAAGATGAGTCATAAAAATTTCCAGCTACCGCAGCTACTGCCAAAGAACCTTTTTATACGACTTATCGGCGAGACAAGCCGATGGCCCATCTTATGTAAACTGGTAACCTCTATTACAACTGCAATACCGCGGTGATCATGGTCACGAAGCCTGTGACTAGGTGACCAATGCTGCATTGTATTGCTCCTGTCACCCTGAGATAGAGTTCTAAGGTCTCATGTGCCTGTAATTTTACTGGCCCCCTTACCCCTTAAAACGGAACAAAGTAATGCAGACATTACTGCTTGGTTGTAGAAATTACGAAGTACGATTGTAGTATTTCCCCGGATGAACTCTTCACAAAAAGTTCTACAACTACAACTATTTGGCTTCCATCAACAAAAGTTCGCGAGATGGGTCATAAAAAAATTCCAGCTACCGCAGCGTCTGCCAAAGCACCGTTTTCAGTTCCCATTAGGTAAAATTTGCAAGATGAGTCATAAAAATTTCCAGCTACTGCAGCTACTGCCAAAGGACCTGATTCAGCTTCCGGCTAGAAAAGTTTGTAATCTATACATATAAAATTCACAGTCCTGACTGACTGACTGACTGACTAACTGACTGAGATATCAACGCACAGCCTAAACTGCTGATCGCACAGACTTGAAATTTGGAGGGTATGTTTGTCTTGGTATGTAGGCGCTCACTAAGAAAGGAATTTTGAAAAATCGCACTTCAAAGGGTTCAAAATTGGGTTTAAAGTTCAGAGTAAAATATGACATATCTACGTGACCGTTCACGATAGACATTTGAAAATTAGTATGTAGATTTCTGCAATGAAATAAGCAATGGCATGTTTAAGTTTTTCTTGAATTTTCAAAATTAAAGGGTAGGGTGTCCATTGTTTATGGAAAAAAACCTTTAAAGAGCTACATCTTTTGAACTGTAACCGGTAGCAGGTTGAAATTTACAGAGAAAATAAAATATTCAAAAAATTAAAACAAAGGTGGTCGTTTTATAAACTGTTATTTTAGCTCTGTCGTACAAACGGTTAGGCCTTCCTATTTCAAACTTGGTGTGAAAATAGTCCTTACTTTAAAGATATACCAACTATGAATTATAAAAACTGGCCAAGTACTAAACATGTTAAGTGTACAAGTAAAAAACGTGTTTATTTCTGTTTAAAATATAATCTTTATATATACTTAGGTACACTACCTAACCATTCTTTAATAAACTAATTGAGCTTATACCTTTTATAGTAATTTATGCAATAACATCTACATAAACTTTAATCATCTATATATATAAAATTCAAAGTCCTGACTGACTGACTGACTGACTGACTGAGATATCAACGCACAGCCTAAACCGCTGATCGCACAGACTTGAAATTTGGAGGGTATGTTTGTCTTGGTATGTAGGCGCTCACTAAGAAAGGAATTTTGAAAATTCGCACGCCAAGGGGTTCAAAATTGGGTTCAAAGTTCAGAGTAAAATATGACATATCTACGCGACCGTTCACGATAGACATTTGAAAATTCGTATGTAGATTTCTGCAATGAAATAAGCAATGACGTGTTTAAGTTTTTTTTTTAATTTTCAAAATTAAAGGGTAGGGGGTCCATTGTTTATGAAAAAAACCTTTAAAGAGCTACATCTTTTGAACTGTAACCGCTAGCAGATTGAAATTTACAGAGAAAATAAAATATTCAAAAAATCATCTATATATATAAAATTCAAAGTCCTGACTGACTGACTGACTGACTGACTGATATATTAACGCACAGCCTAAATCGCACAGACTTGAAATTTAGAGGGTATGTTTGTCTTGGTATGTAGGCGCTCACTAAGAAAGGAATTTTAAAAAATCGCACGCCAAAGGGTTCAAGATTGGGTTCAAAGTTCAGAGTAAAATATGACATATCTACGTGGCCGTTCACGATAGACATTTGAAAATTCGTATGTAGATTTCTGCAATGAAATAAGCAATGGCGTGCTTAAGTTTTTTTTGAATTTTCAAAATTAAAGGGTGGGTGGTCCATTGTTTATGAAAAAAACCTTTAAAGAGCTACATCTTTTGAATTGTAACCGCTAGCAGGTTGAAATTTACAGAGAAAATAAAATATTCAAAAAATCATCTAGAAAAGTTTGAGAGATACGTCATAAAAAAAAACAGCTACCGCAGCGTCTGTCAAAGTACCGTATTCAGCTCCCGTAAGGTAAAATTTGAGAGCTGCGTCATAAAAATGTCCAGCTACCGTAGCTTCTGCCAAAGTACCTTTTTATACGACTTATCGGCGAGACAAGCCGATGGCCCATCTTATGTAAAGCGGTAACTTCTATTACAACTGTAATACCGCGGTGATCATGGTCACGAAGCCTGTGACTAGGTGAGTAATGCTGCACTCTATTGCGCCTGTCACCCTGAGATATAGTTCTAAGGTCTCATGTGCCTGTAATTTTACTGGCCCCCTAACCCTTTAAAACGGAACAAAGTGATGCAGACATTACTGCTTGGTTGTAGAAATTACGAAGTACGATTGTAGTATTTCCCCGGATGAACTCTTCACAAAAAGTTCTACAACTACAACTATTTGGCTTCCATCAACAAAAGTTCGCGAGATGGGTCATAAAAAAATTCCAGCTACCGCAGCGTCTGCCAAAGCACCGTTTTCAGTTCCCATTAGGTAAAATTTGCAAGATGAGTCATAAAAATTTCCAGCAAACGCAGCTTCTGCCAAAGTACCTTTTTATACGACTTATCGGCGAGACAAGCCGATGGCCCATCTTATGTAAAGCGGTAATTTCTATAACAACTGCAATACCGCGGTGGTCATGGTCACGAAGCCTGTGACTAGGTGACCAATGCTGCATTGTATTACTCCTGTCACCCTGATATAGAGTTCTAAGGTCTCATGTGCCTGTAATTTAACTGGCCCCCTTACCCCTTAAAACGGAACAAAGTAATGCAGACATTACTGCTTGGTTGTAGAAATTACGAAGTACGATTGTAGTATTTCCCCGGATGAACTCTTCACAAAAAGTTCTACAACTACAACTATTTGGCTTCCATCAACAAAAGTTCGCGAGATGGGTCATAAAAAAATTCCAGCTACCGCAGCGTCTGCCAAAGCACCGTTTTCAGTTCCCATTAGGTAAAATTTGCAAGATGAGTCATAAAAATTTCCAGCAAACGCAGCTTCTGCCAAAGTACCTTTTTATACGACTTATCGGCGAGACAAGCCGATGGCCCATCTTATGTAAAGCGGTAACTTCTATTACAACTGTAATACCGCGGTGATCATGGTCACGAAGCCTGTGACTAGGTGACTAATGCTGCACTCTATTGCGCCTGTCACCCTGAGATATAGTTCTAAGGTCTCATGTGCCTGTAATTTTACTGGCCCCCTAACCCTTTAAAACGGAACAAAGTAATGCAGATATTACTGCTTGGTTGTAGAAATTACGAAGTACGATTGTAGTATTTCCCCGGATGAACTCTTCACAAAAAGTTCTACAACTACAACTTTTTGGCTTCCATCAACAAAAGTTCGCGAGATGGGTCATAAAAAAATTCCAGCTACCGCAGCGTCTGCCAAAGCACCGTTTTCAGTTCCCATTAGGTAAAATTTGCAAGATGAGTCATAACAATTTCCAGCTACCGCAGCTTCTGCCAAAGTACCTTTTTATACGACTTATCGGCGAGACAAGCCGATGGCCCATCTTATGTAAAGCGGTAATTTCTATTACAACTGTAATACCGCGGTGATCATGGTCACGAAGCCTGTGACTAGGTGACTAATGCTGCACTCTATTGCGCCTGTCACCCTGAGATATAGAGTTCTAAGGTCTCATGTGCCTGTAATTTTACTGGCCCCCTAACCCTTTAAAACGGAACAAAGTGATGCAGACATTACTGCTTGGTTGTAGAAATTACGAAGTACGATTGTAGTATTTCCCCGGATGAACTCTTCACAAAAAGTTCTACAACTACAACTATTTGGCTTCCATCAACAAAAGTTCGCGAGATGGGTCATAAAAAAATTCCAGCTACCGCAGCGTCTGCCAAAGCACCGTTTTCAGTTCCCATTAGGTAAAATTTGCAAGATGAGTCATAAAAATTTCCAGCAAACGCAGCTTCTGCCAAAGTACCTTTTTATACGACTTATCGGCGAGACAAGCCGATGGCCCATCTTATGTAAAGCGGTAATTTCTATAACAACTGCAATACCGCGGTGGTCATGGTCACGAAGCCTGTGACTAGGTGACCAATGCTGCATTGTATTACTCCTGTCACCCTGATATAGAGTTCTAAGGTCTCATGTGCCTGTAATTTAACTGGCCCCCTTACCCCTTAAAACGGAACAAAGTAATGCAGACATTACTGCTTGGTTGTAGAAATTACGAAGTACGATTGTAGTATTTCCCCGGATGAACTCTTCACAAAAAGTTCTACAACTACAACTATTTGGCTTCCATCAACAAAAGTTCGCGAGCTGGGTCATAAAAAAATTCCAGCTACCGCAGCGTCTGCCAAAGCACCGTTTTCAGTTCCCATTAGGTAAAATTTGCAAGATGAGTCATAAAAATTTCCAGCAAACGCAGCTTCTGCCAAAGTACCTTTTTATACGACTTATCGGCGAGACAAGCCGATGGCCCATCTTATGTAAAGCGGTAACTTCTATTACAACTGTAATACCGCGGTGATCATGGTCACGAAGCCTGTGACTAGGTGACTAATGCTGCACTCTATTGCGCCTGTCACCCTGAGATATAGTTCTAAGGTCTCATGTGCCTGTAATTTTACTGGCCCCCTAACCCTTTAAAACGGAACAAAGTAATGCAGATATTACTGCTTGGTTGTAGAAATTACGAAGTACGATTGTAGTATTTCCCCGGATGAACTCTTCACAAAAAGTTCTACAACTACAACTTTTTGGCTTCCATCAACAAAAGTTCGCGAGATGGGTCATAAAAAAATTCCAGCTACCGCAGCGTCTGCCAAAGCACCGTTTTCAGTTCCCATTAGGTAAAATTTGCAAGATGAGTCATAACAATTTCCAGCTACCGCAGCTTCTGCCAAAGTACCTTTTTATACGACTTATCGGCGAGACAAGCCGATGGCCCATCTTATGTAAAGCGGTAATTTCTATTACAACTGTAATACCGCGGTGATCATGGTCACGAAGCCTGTGACTAGGTGACTAATGCTGCACTCTATTGCGCCTGTCACCCTGAGATATAGAGTTCTAAGGTCTCATGTGCCTGTAATTTTACTGGCCCCCTTACCCCTTAAAACGAAACAAAGTAATGCAGACATTACTGCTTGGTTGTAGAAATTACGAAGTACGATTGTAGTATTTCCCCGGATGAACTCTTCACAAAAAGTTCTACAACTACAACTATTTGGCTTTCATCAACAAATGTTCGCGAGATGGGTCATAAAAAAATTCCAGCTAGCGCAGCGTCTGCCAAAGCACCGTTTTCAGTTCCCATTAGGTAAAATTTGCAAGATGAGTCATAAAAATTTCCAGCAAACGCAGCTTCTGCCAAAGTACCTTTTTATACGACTTATCGGTGAGACAAGCCGATGGCCCATCTTATGTAAAGCGGTAACTTCTATTACAACTGTAATACCGCGGTGATCATGGTCACGAAGCCTGTGACTAGGTGACTAATGCTGCACTCTATTGCGCCTGTCACCCTGAGATATAGTTCTAAGGTCTCATGTGCCTGTAATTTTACTGGCCCCCTAACCCTTTAAAACGGAACAAAGTAATGCAGACATTACTGCTTGGTTGTAGAAATTACGAAGTACGATTGTAGTATTTCCCCGGATGAACTCTTCACAAAAAGTTCTACAACTACAACTATTTGGCTTTCATCAACAAAAGTTCGCGAGCTGGGTCATAAAAAAATTCCAGCTACCGCAGCGTCTGCCAAAGCACCGTTTTCAGTTCCCATTAGGTAAAATTTGCAAGATGAGTCATAAAAATTTCCAGCTAACGCAGCTTCTGCCAAAGTACCTTTTTATACGACTTATCGGCGAGACAAGCCGATGGCCCATCTTATGTAAAGCGGTAACTTCTATTACAACTGTAATACCGCGGTGATCATGGTCACGAAGCCTGTGACTAGGTGACTAATGCTGCACTCTATTGCGCCTGTCACCCTGAGATATAGTTCTAAGGTCTCATGTGCCTGTAATTTTACTGGCCCCCTAACCCTTTAAAACGGAACAAAGTAATGCAGACATTACTGCTTGGTTGTAGAAATTACGAAGTACGATTGTAGTATTTCCCCGGATGAACTCTTCACAAAAAGTTCTACAACTACAACTTTTTGGCTTCCATCAACAAAAGTTCGCGAGATGGGTCATAAAAAAATTCCAGCTACCGCAGCGTCTGCCAAAGCACCGTTTTCAGTTCCCATTAGGTAAAATTTGCAAGATGAGTCATAAAAATTTCCAGCTACCGCAGCTTCTGCCAAAGTACTTTTTTATACGACTTCTCGGCGAGACAAGCCGATGGCCCATCTTATGTAAAGCGGTAACTTCTATTACAACTGCAATACCGCGGTGATCATGGTCACGAAGCCTGTGACTAGGTGACCAATGCTGCATTGTATTGCGCCTGTCACCCTGAGATAGAGTTCTAAGGTCTCATGTGCCTGTAATTTTACTGGCCCCCTTACCCTTTAAAACGGAACAAAGTAATGCAGACATTACTGCTTGGTTGTAGAAATTACGAAGTACGATTGTAATATTTCCCCGGATGAACTCTTCACAAAAAGTTCTACAACTACAACTATTTGGCTTCCATCAACAAAAGTTCGCGAGATGGGTCATAAAAAAATTCCAGATACCGCGGCGTCTGCCAAAGCACCGTTTTCAGTTCCCATTAGGTAAAATTTGCAAGATGAGTCATAAAAATTTCCAGCTACCGCAGCTACTGCCAAAGTACCTGATTCAGCTTCCGGCTAGAAAAGTTTGTACTCTATACATATAAAATTCACAGTCCTGACTGACTGACTGACTGACTGACTGACTGACTATCTGACTGAGATATCAACGCACAGCCTAAACCGCTGATCGCACAGACTTGAAATTTGGAGGGTATGTTTGTCTTGGTATGTAGGCGCTCACTAAGAAAGGAATTTTGAAAATTCGCACTTCAAAGGGTTCAAAATTGGGTTTAAATTTCAGAGTAAAATATGACATATCTACGTGACCGTTCACGATAGACATTTGAAAATTAGTATGTAGATTTCTGCAATGAAATAAGCAATGGCATGTTTAAGTTTTTTTTGAATTTTCAAAATTAAAGGGTAGGGGTTCCATTGTTTATGGAAAAAAACCTTTAAAGAGCTACATCTTTTGAACTGTAACCGGTAGCAGGTTGAAATTTACAGAGAAAATAAAATATTCAAAAAATTAAAACAAAGGTGGTCGTTTTATAAACTGTTATTTTAGCTCTGTCGTACAAACGGCTAGGCCTTCCTATTTCAAACTTGGTGTGAAAATAGTACTTACTTTAAAGATATACCAACCATGAATTATAAAAACTGGCCAAGTATTAAACATGTTAAGTGTACAAGTAAAAAACGTGTTTATTTCTGTTTAAAATATAAACTTTATATATACTTAGGTACACTACCTAACCATTCTTTAATAAACTGATTGAGCTTATACCTATTATAGTAATTTATGCACTAACATCTACATAAACTTTAATTTAAACTTAAAAAAGTAAAATATCCAGCGCCGCGGTGCGGTCGCGGCAGCCGGGAGTATAAATAGAACCGGCTAAGTCCACGCGCGCTCATGCACTAGCCACCCTAGGTGCTTGGTTCAGAAAGTGGCGCATAGAGGTGAACCCGACGAAAAGTGCAGCAGTTCACTTTACTTAGAGTCCCCTCTTGCTCCAGCCTCTCCTCCTCTTCGATAAACCCATCCCTTGGGTTAGGTCAGCTCGCTACCTAGGAGTTATCCTAGATAGATGTATTATTACCTTCTATCCCCACATAAGGTCTGTCACTAATCGCGCCAAGTTCGTGCTTAGCCGGTTAAACAGCCTCCTTAACTCGAAGAGTAAAATGTTCTTTAGAAATAAAGTGACACTTTACAAAACAGTTGTACGGCCAATAATGACATATTCCTCTGTCGTCTCTGGCCAGTCCCGTCATTTTAGATGCCTTCAGGTAATCCAAAATATTTTCTTGCGCAGGGCCACGGGCTGCCCATGGTACATGCGCAATGAAGACCTCCACCGAGATCTCAAACTCGAGTCCATCGAACACTTTATTAAAACTGCTTCAAAGCGTTTTTATGAAGTGGCGGCGGAACACCCCAATCCGTTAATCTCCGGATTACCCTCCGACTACCCGATAGAGCCATTGCCCACGAGTTCTTTTCTCCGTCGACCGAGACACGTTCTCGGCTTGCCCGTTGACGAGATCACTGCCGCTATACTTGAGGTCAACCCGTCCTACTTTAGCTGCTAGGCACACATTTAATAACCGGTCTCTCCAACGAGGCCGAAGAATACACTCTTCCGTCTTAAGGTGCACTGTTGCACCTGGACGTTAACTATCATTAGATATAAAAATCTGGCAACAATCCAAGCCGTGGTTCGAACCTAAGTGGTGCCCTTGAGCTATTGTAAATAAAGCTATATAAGCAGGTATATAAGCTATTTTTGGTTGTGGCATCACGCGGGCAAAGCCGTGGGCAGAGGCTCTCATGTCAGGAGGTTAGGTGTAGGACTCTCAAGTTTTTTTGTAAGACTAAGTTTAGTCACTGATGGCCACAAATAAGGCCGCGAAATCATACACGCTTTGACTTCATATAGAAGATAATGTAACTCATTTCCCAGTAGGTAGTACCGGTTGTGTAAACTTTCAGAACTTTGAGGCTGAGGCAACCCTTAGCGTAGGTAGTAGGTTTTGTCCTTCTAATGTTAAGTTAATACAGACTCTTCTTCAGTGACCAGACACATACTATAGATTTCATCTACTTAGTACCTTAACCACTTTGCATATGAGTCCCAAAAAAAATGCTGATTTACATCCTTTAAAAACGCGGGCGAAGCCGCGGGCAGCAGCTAGTCTATATATATAAAATTCAAAGTCCTGACTGACTGACTGACTGAGATATCAACGCACAGCCTAAACCGCTGATCGCACAGACTTGAAATTTAGAGGGTATGTTTGTCTTGGTATGTAGGCGCTCACTAAGAAAGGAATTTTGAAAAATCGCACGCCAAGGGGTTCAAAATTGGGTTCAAAGTTCAGAGTAAAATATGACATATCTACGTGACCGTTCACGATAGACATTTGAAAATTCGTATGTAGATTTCTGCAATGAAATAAGCAATGACGTGTTTAAGTTTTTTTTTGAATTTTTAAAATTAAAGGGTAGGGGGTCCATTGTTTATGAAAAAAACCTTTAAAGAGCTACATCTTTTGAACTGTAACCGTTAGCAGGTTGAAATTTACAGAGAAAATAAAATATTCAAAAAATCATCTATATATATAAAATTCAAAGTCCTGACTGACTGACTGACTGACTGCCTGATATATCAACGCACAGCCTAAACCGCACAGACTTGAAATTTAGAGGGTATGTTTGTCTTGGTATGTAAGCGCTCACTAAGAAAGGAATTTTGAAAAATCGCACGCCAAGGGGTTCAAAATTGGGTTCAAAGTTCAGAGTAAAATATGACATATCTACGTGACCGTTCACGATAGACATTTGAAAATTCGTATGTAGATTTCTGCAATGAAATAAGCAATGGCGTGTTTAAGTTTTTTTTTGAATTTTCAAAATTAAAGGGTGGGGGGTCCATTGTTTATGAAAAAAACTTTTAAAGAGCTACATCTTTTGAATTGTAACCGCCAGCAGGTTGAAATTTACAGAGAAAATAAAATATTCAAGAAATCATCTATATAAATAAAATTCAAAGTCCTGACTGACTGACTGACTGACTGACTGAGATATCAACGCACAGCCTAAACCGCTGATCGCACAGACTTGAAATTTGGAGGGTATGTTTAACTTGGTATGGAGGCGCTCACTAAGAAAGGAATTTTGAAAAATCGCACGCCAAGGGGTTCAAAATTGGGTTCAAAGTTCAGAGTAAAATATGACATATCTACGTGACCGTTCACGATAGACATTTGAAAATTCGTATGTAGATTTCTGCAATGAAATAAGCAATGACGTGTTTAAGTTTTTTTTTGAATTTTCAAAATTAAAGGGTAGGGGGTCCATTGTTTATGGAAAAAACCTTTAAAGAGCTACATCTTTTGAACTGTAACCGCTAGCAGGTTGAAATTTACAGAGAAAATAAAATATTCAAAAAATCATCTAGAAAAGTGCAGCGTCTGTCAAAGTACCGTATTCAGCTCCCGTAAGGTAAAATTTGAGAGCTGCGTCATAAAAATGTCCAGCTACCGCAGCTTCTGCCAAAGTACCTTTTTATACGACTTATCGGCGAGACAAGCCGATGGCCCATCTTATCTAAAGCGGTAACCTCTATTACAACTGCAATACCGCGGTGATCATGGTCACGAAGCCTGTGACTACGTGACTAATGCTGCACTGTATTGCGCCTGTCACCCTGAGATAGAGTTCTAAGGTCTCATGTGCCTGTAATTTTACTGGCCCCCTAACCCTTTAAAACGGAACAAAGTAATGCAGACATCACTGCTTGGTTGTAGAAATTACGAAGTACGATTGTAGTATTTCCCATCTTCAACATCTACATAAACTTTAATTTAAACATAAAAAAGTAAAATATCCAGCGCCGCGGTGCGGTCGCGGCAGCCGGGAGTATAAATAGAACCGGCTAAGTCCACGCGCGCTCATGCACTAGCCACCCTAGGTGCTTGGTTCAGAAAGTGGCGCATAGAGGTGAACCCGACGAAAAGTGCAGCATTGCACTTTACTTAGAGTCCCCTCTTGCTCCAGCCTCTCCTCCTCTTCGATAAACCCATCCCTTGGGTTAGGTCAGCTCGCTACCTAGGAGTTATCCTAAATAGATGTATTACCTTCTATCCCCACATAAGGTCTGTCACTAATCGCGCCAAGTTCGTGCTTAGCCGGTTAAACAGCCTCCTTAACTCGAAGAGTAAAATGTTCTTTAGAAATAAAGTGACACTTTACAAAACAGTTGTACGGCCAATAATGACATATTCCTCTGTCGTCTTTGGCCAGTCCCGTCATTTTAGATGCCTTCAGGTAATCCAAAATATTTTCTTGCGCAGGGCCACGGGCTGCCCATGGTACATGCGCAATGAAGACCTCCACCGAGATCTCAAACTCGAGTCCATCGAACACTTTATTAAAACTGCTTCAAAGCGTTTTTATGAAGTGGCGGCGGAACACCCCAATCCGTTTATCTCCGGATTACCCTCCGACTACCCGATAGAGCCATTGCCCACGAGTTCTTATCTCCGTCGACCGAGACACGTTCTCGGCTTGCCCGTTGACGAGATCACTGCCGCTATACTTGAGGTCAACCCGTCCTACTTTAGCTGCTAGGCACACATTTAATAACCGGTCTCTCCAACGAGGCCGAAGAATACACTCTTCCGTCTTAAGATGCACTGTTGCACCTGGACGTTAACTATCATTAGATATAAAAATCTGGCAACAATCCAAGCCGTGGTTCGAACCTAAGTGGTGCCCTTGAGCTATTGTAAATAAAGCTATATAAGCAGGTATATAAGCAATTTTTGGTTGTGGCATCATGCGGGCAAAGCCATGGGCAGAGGCTCTCATGTTAGGAGGTTAGGTGTAGGACTCTCAAGTTTTTTTGTAAGACTAAGTTTAGTCACTGATGGCCACAAATAAGGCCGCGAAATCACACACGCTTTGACTTCATATAGTAGATAATGTAACTTATTTCCCAGTAGGTAGTACCGGTTGTGTAAACTTTCAGAACTTTGAGGCTGAGGCAACCCTTAGCGTAGGTAGTAGGTTTTGTCCTTCTAATGTTAAGTTAATACAGACTCTTCTATAGTGACCAGACACATATTATAGATTTCATCTACTTAGTACCTTAACCACTTTGCATATGAGTCCCAAAAAAAATGCTGATTTACATCCTTTAAAAACGCGGGCGAAGCCGCGGGCAGCAGCTAGTTTTGTATAAGAGAACAGCAAAAAATTGACATTTGACAGCAATATTGCTGTCAATTGCCCGTTGCAAAACCTGTCGCAAGATACGTAATCACCCTGCCGTTCCACGATTGCGTGACGTCATGTGGCAGAGGGTCATGCCAATTTAATTTCAATACCTATAGTTTTTATAATAATACTTTCGCTAACACGATTGAAGGACTAAGCAAACTGTACAGGTTAAAAATTTGCGATGACATGTGATAAAATTATTAATTCTAAATCCCGAGTTACAAATAAACTCATCAGATGAGTTGTTCGAAGCAATACCTAAAGTTTGTCCGTCTGCGCACGCAACGTATTTACGTAGACGTAGCATTTCAGCCGCAGGACTGCTGTCTTCGTCCACTGCTGTACTTAAGCCTCATGGATCTATAAGATCAATAGGGTGTTGTTGCCATACTCACCACACTTGACAGGTGGGTTAGCGAGTGCAGTACAGGATGTTAATACGCGGAAAGACGCTGCTGTCCATCTTCCGGAGGTAGCCGTTAGCAGATTCTTACTGCGTCCACGGGCAAGAGAGGGGCAACATTCTACTGCCGGCACCCCAAGGCAAGGTCGACGTAGTGAAATGCCAAACAAATCGCTTTGTTTAGCGGGCCCGGCAAGCATTAATCGATTTAAGGATACGTTTCACCTAAGCTTTGTGGTGAAGATTTGAAAGAAATTCTGACGCAGAGAACCTTTCGTCACTATTGCGTGTCGTAGTTTTGACGAAATGTTTCTCGCAAGCCTTCTCCTCTTCAGAGCGCGCTTCACAAAGCATTGGTATCTCCTCAAGCTCCTAGAACTTACGTAATAGTTCATCACGTTCATCGGGAAAAATTACATCGCAAGTAACTCCACGCAATACAACGTAATACATTTTTTTTTATTATTTATTTAGTATAAGTTAACATGACCTACACTAAAATACATTACAATCTAGCCAAACCGGCTAATGAGTAATTTTATGCTAACCTAGTTTTATAAAAATAAACTGTAAGATAGTGTTCATCAGCACTTTTCTTATTGACTCTAATTTTATTAAGGGGAAGACACTTTGTTCTTGTGTTCTTTGTAAAGTTAAAAATATCACTTAGTAACTACTTGCACTGACACAAATTGCACTATGCTAGTTCAAAAGGTTTTGTCCTCTTTAGCCTTCTTACTAGGTTCGTATGGTCGAGGAGCTGGATTGCCTCGACGTTTACGTGATGATGAAGTCTGCGTTCATGACACTCTGCGTATTTCTTTATAACTTTGTCGACGACCTCTATATTGAGGTCCCGATGGAGGTCATCGTTTCTTATGTACCACGGCGCATTTACTATCGCTTTGAGTACTTTATTTTGAAATCTCTGTATGATATCGACATTGCTCTTTTTGGTACAACCCCAAAGTTGAATACCATAAGTCCATACTGGCATGAGGACTTGTTTGTATAAAAGTATTTTGTTATGTACTGCTAGAGTAGAATTTCTTCCAAGTAGCCAGTACATTTTTTTGAAGCGAATTTCTAACTCCTCTTTTTTTTTTCTTGACATGAGCTTTCCAGCGAAGTTTGGCGTCCAGCGTCATGCCCAAATACTTTGCTGTATTTTCATATGGTATAATTTTATTGTTAATGAATACGGGATGGTAATCTTCTCTTTTGTTTGTAAAGTTGATGTGAATTGATTTCGATTCATTTAATTTGATTCGCCAAATGTTTGTCCAATGTGATATTTTGTTGAGAGCTTCTTGAACCGTTTCAGCTGCTTCAGCCTGTGTTTTTCCTACAGCCATTATTGCAGTATCGTCAGCGAAAGTGGCTATGGTATTATTTCCTAGTTCAGGAATATCACATGTATATAATAGGTATAAGACCGGACCTAATACGCTTCCCTGTGGCACTCCTGCTTTGATTTCTTTTATTTCTGAGAACGAGTCTTCTTGCCTTACTCTATAGGCTCTGTTAGTAAGATAAGATTTTAATATGTCTGTGTATTCTTTCGGCAGCATGCTTTCTATCTTACACATAAGGCCTTCATGCCACACCTTGTCAAAAGCCTGTGCAACATCAAGGAAGACAGTAGTGCAGACTTCTTTTCTTTCTAGGGTATTTTCTATTATGTTGGTTATTCTGTGGACTTGGTCTATTGTTGAGTGCTGTTCTCTAAATCCGAACTGATGTTCTGGAATAAGATTTTTTCTATCCAGTATTGGTTTAAGCCTTTTTAAAAAAAGTTTTTCAAAAAGTTTTGATATTATAGGCAGTAGAGAAATTGGTCGATAAGAGGAAGTCTCATGAGGAGGCTTACCTGGCTTTGGGATCATTATTACCTCGGCAACTTTCCACAAATCTGGTACAATTTTTAGTCTAAATGCTGCGTTGATTAGGTTTGTAAGTTTTACCACAGCTTTTTTTGACAAATTGTGTAATATTTCCCCTGATATCAGATCAAATCCAGGAGATTTTTTGGTGTTTATTTTTTGTTTAATCTCTCGCCAGACTTCTCTTGGTGTAACGAGCTTAATATCTAGGTTCTCATTACATAACGCCGTGGGAGCCGGTTTACAATTATCTATGCTTTCATTTGGCTTAAAGATGTTCTCCAAGTGGTCTGCAAATGCTTTGGCTTTTTGTTTGTTGCTTACGGCCCATTCTCCTTGTCCACTTTTTATTGGTGAAATCTGGGTAACAGGTCGTTTCATGTTCTTAGTAGCTTTCCAAAGCGAGTAATCAGTACTTCGATCACTGGTTAGACTTTGTAGAAAGCTTTTTGTTATTGCACTGTTGTGATATTGAATTTGCCTTTTTAGTTGTTTTGTAAGACGATTAAGTTTGTTTTTATCTTGCGGAGATCTAGATTGGTGCCATCGATGTCTCTGTTTTCGTTTTTCTTGTATGAGTTGTATTATCTCCCCAGGATAGATATTTTTAGCGGTTCGTTTTTTAGATTGAGGTGTATTATCCCATGCTGCTTGTTGTATAACTTTAACAAATTTCTCTACTTCCATATTAACTTGTTCCTCTGTTTTTAGGGCAACATTAAGATCTAATTTGTAGTCTAAGTCAATTCTGAAGTTATTCCAGTCTGTGTTTTTGTTGGACAAACTTAAATATCTATCAGAATATAAAATATTTTCGCTCATTTCTAGATATATTGCCGAATGATCTGAGCTCATATCATAGCTTTGTTTCATATGTATATAATTTTGTGATATATTTTTATGAATAAAAAAGTCTATCAGATCAGGAATTTTATGTTCATCAGTTGGCCAGTAAGTAGGAGATCCTGTTGATGCTACGTCACATTTTACTTCTCTTACTGCGTTTATTAGTTCTCTTCCCTTCGTGTTAGTTAGTCTGGAGCCCCAGTATGTGTTTTTGGCGTTGAAATCACCCCCAAGTATGAATCTCTCGCCTAGTGATTTAAAGAAATCCACATACCTTTCTTTTTTTATTATGGTGGACAATATATTGCAGCTATTGTAAGCGAGTATCTATCTGTTTCTATTTGAATTGCCGCTGATTGAATATCTGGTTCTTCATACTTATTAAATTCATGATGTTTGATATTTTTCTTAATGATCACTGCGCTGCCGCCTCTTCCTTTGTTGTCTGGGTGTAGTGCATGGTATACTCTGTAGCCTTTAAATTGTACGTGATATTGTTTGGTGAAATGTGTTTCCGATATGAGGCATATATCAATGTTTTCTATGTCTAGGACTACTTGAAGTTCTTGCTGGTGTTGTAATAGTCCATTGCAGTTCCAGGCCATTATTTTTAGATTTCCAATCATTTTGTACGCTTTGTTTTAGCAGCTTTGGTGCTATTTTCAATCTTTTTTAATCTTTCATCAAAGCTACTCATTAGCTTCAAGATTTTGTCTAATTTGTCTTTTTCGTTGTGCCTTTGCTCATTGTATTGTGTTGTAGAAGGTTTTCCAGCAGTTACCTGGGCGAAAGACACATTATTATTTTGTACTGCCGATGATGAATGTGTTGTGTGAGCAGTAGAATGAGACTGGTTAGTTAACGGAAAAGCTTTGTCCTTCGAGGCTTGTTTTTGACGTGCAGGTATCTTTTTTGTAGATTGGTTACGCATTTTTTGCATTTCTTTGGCTATCATGCAGCCTCGATAGTTGGCAGGGTGAGATTCGCCACAGTGCACACATTTAGGCTTCTCTGCTGCTGGTTTTGTGCAATTTATGGTAAGGTGCTTACCAATGCATTTGACACATCTTGGCTCCTTGGCGCAGTACCTTTGTGTGTGTCCATAGACCTGGCATCTCTTACACTGGGGGATTAGTTTGGTTGATTTTTAGATTGTATTTCAACCAGGCATCCCAGAATATATTTTATTTCATAAACTTTTTTTATATCTTCTTCATTGCTGAAGGTTAGCGTAAACATATTAAGTGGAGCCTTATTTTTCCAACTCAATTTGTTCACTGCATCTTCTATCTTGAAGCCCTTCTTTTGTAAGTCTTCGATTATTCGTTCTGGTTTGCAGGTGTAGGGTAATTTCTTAGCCATTACTCTTAAAGGCCGTTCTTGTTTGTTTTCATAAGAGTGCCAAAGACAGTTATTTTGTTTTAAGGTCTTCGTTATGGATCGGTATGCTTCGCTATTGCGGGCATTAATTTTAACGCTATCACCATTCAACATCTTTACTGTGAAGGTGTCAGCAGCGTGGTCCATGGACAAGGAGTCATAGAAGTTTTGGTAGTTGTCCACTCCGTCTACAACAATTGGAGGTGGTGAGGGGACTTTTTTCTCTTTTTCACTCGTTGTTGTTTTATGCTGTGGTGAGAGCTCAGGCGAGGCGTTCAATTTCCTTTTTTTCCTAGACTTCACTCGTATCCACTCAGTTTCTTTAGCAAGTTCTTCCTCGTCAGTATCGTAGTTCGAAGGTTGCGTAGACACTTCCATGGTTGACGTCGACGGAACTTGAGTCTGATTTTCCATTATACATTGTAGCTGTTGTTGTAAAATTTGTACTTGATTTTTTAGATCTTCTATTACACTTTGTAATTTAATCCGTTCTTCTTTTTCTTCTCGATAGCAATTTTGTGCCTCTTTGTACCGGGTATACAAAGTATGCTCCAGTTCAGTTTTTAAAATTACTTTGGATGGCGTTTCCATTGCTAAGGTTGGTAATAGCTTCGCCTTAACAATATAATTTGTCACCTACAAACGTGCCTTACGCAATGATTAACTGGGTCATCATCGCGCCCGGCCGTCGCGGCGGCTTTGTTATGATGCGTTAGCACTTTTACGCGGTTCGCGGTCGAAACGACTGTTTTCAGCGAAAATCGAACGGTCACTGAACAACGTAATACAAAGTGAATAGTTTCACTTCACGGTAATTTTGAAAGTGAAACAGTAATAACGTATGGTGATCGCAAAGTTTAAAAATAACTTATTTATCAGTTGTCAATTGCACTCCGAGTGTGAAGGTCGCGTTGATAATCTTTGTGTGTAATACAAACATCCTTATCTATAAGATCGTCGCACGGCCACCTGCCCGGCGCTCGGGCCACTAGCCGAGTGATTGGTCGTAATGGATTCCCAACCTAGTGCAGTAGACGAGACGGTTCAATTTGTCGTGACGGAGCAGAACAATTCACAATTTTCTTCGGATGAATGTAACAACAGAGTAGAATCTGAGACCAATCAAGTGGAGATGGAAGCAGAAATAGACCTAACCATTAGAAAGAGACAACGCCAGAGAAATAATGCAGAGGAGAATTCATCTGAAGACACTGACGGATGGGAGAAAGTTTCACGTGGGAAAAAAGCAGTTAGAAAAGAAAAAATCAGGGAAGAGACTGAAGACAATGTTCAAATCTGTGTAACAAGCAAAAATGATTTACCAAAACAATTTGCGCTTGCTAAGTTATTGCAAGAACACAACATTGAGGATATATCTAAAATAAAATATTCTAGTAAAAGTAAAATCTTGATAACCTTCGACAAAAAGTTGAGCGCAGAACAATTTTTGCAAATAAAAGCATTTTCCGATATGGGGTGGAAGTGCCTGAAAACAGCAGAGGTTGGAGTGTCGTATGGCATCATTAAAAATGTGGAGATGGAGCTCTCTGAAGAGGAAATATTGGAACAAGTGTCATCCCCGTTTGAAATAATATCGGTCAAAAGGTTAAACAGAAGAAATTCGGACAATAATGGCTCCGCATGGATTTTGAGCGAATCTGTTAGATTGGGCTTTAGGGGCACATCAGTTCCACAATATGTATTTATACACAAAATACGCATTAAGGTTGATCAATACATATTTCCAGTTACACAGTGCAGTAGATGCTGGAAATTCGGACACACGTCAAGATTCTGTCCTAGTAGAAAAATAATATGTCCTAAATGCGCCCATAAACATGAAAACTGTGAAACAGCATCTTTTACATGCGTTAACTGTCGTGGACCACATATGGCCATGAATAAGACATGCCCCATCTTCAAGAAAGAAAGACGGATCCGTGAACTTATGTCAGAATTTAACGTGACGTACAAAAAAGCGAAAGACATGTATGTACCGCCTACCCCAGTGTCAGAACGTTTAATAAGACCCCCCCAAGAAGAACAAGATAACGCCAACGCTAATCAGACTGCAACACCGATGTCAACAATCGACGAGCCTATTTATGCATCCAAGTCAGTTGCTAACTGTTCTTATGCTTCGATATTGAAACCAAACCCCATAGAAAGAGAGAAACCGCCCCACGTACACATACAAGTTCAAAAACAGAAAGAGGAAGTTCAAGAATACACAACAGGGGAACAAGACAAGGAACGAGAACAAGGTTTAGGAGTAAGTCGGGGTAAGAAGAAGAAACAAAAGAAACGTAAACAGCCTCATCAATCTCAAGGTAGTATTAATTGGGACGAAGAAACCTCAGTGTACTCCGACGAGGAGCGGCTCTCACAAACGTATATGGAAACAGACGAGTCAGACAATAACTTATCATTCACGAATTTACTAAGTAAGTTAAAAGACATTATATTCAGCAAGCGATCTTTAGATAAGAAAATAGAAATGTCGTTCAAAATTTGTATTGACTGGGCTATAACAAAAGCTATTAATTGTATATCGGCCGGAACCTTTTTTAACTCGGACAATCAATATGGATAATAATCAACGGAATATAACATTTAACTTAATCCAATGGAACTGTCAAAGTTTAAGACCTAAAACGGTTTCATTTGAAGCGTTTCTTGCCCAAGAAAAAGTTCACATTGCAATTTTAAGCGAAACTTGGTTTGAGCCCGAGAGTAGTTTTAATATTCGCAATTATAACTGTTATCGATTAGACAGGGCTGACTCATACGGCGGCGTTGCTATCATAACACACCGATCTATAAAGGCGCGCGTTTTCCCATCGCTTAGTATAAATAGCGGTATTGAGTTGCTGCATTTAAAAATTTCTAATTGCAAATATATTGAGAACATTATTTCTGTATATTGTCCTTCTTCCGTACGTACGTCTCAAAGTGATTGGGATCATGTATTCTCCATTTGCAATAACAAAACGCTATTATTAGGCGATTTTAATGGACACCACAACAGCTGGTCTTACAAAACAGATATTAGGGGCAATCAAATTATAGAGGCTATGCTTGATTCTAATTTCACGTATCTCAATGATGGCAACCCTACTAGGTTACGACTGACGAATGGTGTTTTACAACAATCCTCTCCAGATATATCATTTATTTCATCAGATATCGCAATTAACTTCTATTGGAAAACTACAAACGAATCACTTGGCAGTGATCATCTTATCATTAAAATTTCATTTGTTCAAAATTCTATTAATACTGGCATTAAAAAAAGAAACTATAAAAAAAGTAACTGGCCTGAATATACTTCAAACATAGAAAATTCCCTAACCGATTTCAATTCACCGGACAACCATCAGGAATTTTATGACCAACTTTTAGACATTATTAATAAAGCCGCAAATACCCACATTCCAAATACTAAAATATTTACGAATTCAACACACAAGTTCATTCCAAAACCGTATTGGAGCCCACAATTGTCGAAAGCAGTGGCTATTCGTAGACTGACCTTGGCTAAGTTTCGCCAATGTCCATCGCCTAATAATTTGATTGAACTCAAAGAAAAAATAGCTGATGCGCAGAGACAGATACGTATTGCAAAATGTACATCGTGGCATGAATTTTGTTCGTCTGTAGATGAAACTACGTCTGCGTCGGAAATGTGGAATAAAATGCGGTGGCTAAAGGGTCGGAGTTTGCCTAAACAAAGCATAGATAAAGATAAGGCTGAACACTTACTTGCCGACTTATCTCCTGATTTTGTTAGTCCTGACATCCCATTATTTCATTCAACCAACAGTAATTTAGAAACTGACATTACATTAGCAGAATTATTAAATAGCTTAAAAAAAAAGACACAGCTCCCGGTACTGATGATGTCTCCTATTCTATGATTAATCATCTACCGTTGGTCGGTAAACTACTTTTGGTTGACTTTTACAATCGCTGCTATATGTTCGGCTTTATTCCATCACAATGGCGTAAGATTAGAGTAGTCCCGATTCCTAAGCATAATTCATCTTCCGCTTTGCGTCCAATTTCACTCATTTCGTGTATGTGTAAGATTTTACATTCCATAATAAATAAACGACTCGAATGGTATTTCGAAAAAGAAACTATATTCCCGAGTAATATGGTCGGTTTCCGTAAATCACGATCCTGCCTCGATAACCTTGCCTGCCTAACTACTAGCATACAAAAAGGGTTCGCTGATAATCAGTTAACTGTAGGCTGTTTTATTGACATAAAAAATGCCTATAATAATGTCGACGTGACATCTTTGCTAAAAATTCTTGATGATTTTCAGGTTGGATATAAAATATGTAGATACTTGTGGTCCTATCTCAGTTTTAGAATTCTAGAAATAGCTACTGAGGAGTATATTATATCTAGATGGACATTCCAAGGCCTAGCTCAAGGGGACCCCCTATCCCCACTACTTTTTAACATAGCAACAGCAAAAATATGTCAAAGTATAAATAATGTCGAAATATCACAGTACGCTGACGATTTTGTGATCTACTGCACGAAAATACACATTTCTGACGCCGTAACAGAACTTAAATCAGCCCTATGCACAATTAGTAATATATTAGACAGTATAGGTTTGGAAATATCACCTATCAAAAGTAAATTATGCGTTTTCAAAAAAGGTCGATATCGAGGTACAATTGATTTTACACATAATAATCATTCATTACAGGTATGCGATAACGTCAAATATTTAGGACTATGGCTTGATTCTACTTTAAGGTGGGGAAAACATATTAGTGAAACAGTTTGTAAAGTTCAAAAATATATAAAATTATTAAAAGTTTTAGCTGGATCGGGTTGGGGGGTTCACCAAAGACACTTAAGAAGACTGTACATCTCCATCATACGTAATAGGTTAGACTACGCAAGTTTTTTATATGATAGTAGTTGCCAAACAAATGTAATTAAATTGGATAGGGTACAAAACCAAGCCTTACGTGTGGTGGGGGGCTATATACGTAGTACGCCTATACACGCTATGGAGTCCGACTTATGCTTACCTCCCCTTTTCGTACGTCGTAGATATTTAGCGAAAAAATTCTGGCTTAGATCTAAATCCTTTAACGCCAATAGAGTAATTAAATATATAAATGAACTAAACATAAATGAACGTACCCAATATTGGAGTCGAAGAAAATTACCGTTATTAGCATCCATCCATCCTACTCTAAAATCTTTACCAATTCATTCCTGTGATAGACTTGAAATGTTTTCGTTGCGTACTTGGGTGAGCAATATAAATTTAACAGACGTCATCATTGATAACATTCCAATAATTGACCGTTCCAAGCGCGCTTACAACGTCAATGATTTAAAAAATAAATGTATAACCTACATTAACAATAATTATAATGACTTTTACCAAATATTTACAGACGGATCCAAGGAGGGTACGGAGGGCGGTGCTGCCTTTTATGACCCTTTCTCTGATAGTAACATTAAATTCAAAATTGACTCAAATATTTCTATTATGCATCTGGAATTAATTGCCTTATCTGAAGCTATCTCATATTTAGGTTCTATTAACTGTAGTAAATTTGTTATCTTCTGCGACTCAAAAAGTGCATTGCAGCATATAGCTCGGTGCACCTCGCACGTGCGAGGTAGCCCGATTGCTTATACTGTTATAGAATTAATACTGGAGTTACAATCGAAAAATAAAACAATAATATTCCTCTCATATAAATCTACTGGAAAATGATTTGGTTGACCTATTTGCAAAACAAGCTATATACGATGGCATTCCTTTGTTTAAAAATCCTTTATACTCGGAACATTTAAAATTTGTCAAATCTCGGTGTATTGAACTTTGGCAGGAATACTTCGATAAGAGATCTACAGAGAAAGGTATTTGGTACCGCACCATACAGCCGCAAATCATGTCGTATCCTTGGATTGATAACAGTACATATAGCAGAAATATATTAAAAACAGCTCTCAGGCTCCGCTCCGGTCACATTCCAACTAACAAGTTCGCACATCTTATGAAAAAAGTAGATTCTCCCAATTGTACTATCTGTAATTCTATAGAAGATACACAACACGTGTTAATGGAATGTGAACGGAATGCAAGTGAAAGACGAAGTATATTTGGATACTCTAAAATGTTAAATGTAGGACAATGCAATGAAATATTATCGTCACCTTTGTCAAATAAAGCGGAAAAATTATATGAGCTTACAGTGAAATACTTGGCATCTCGAGAAAATATCTGATTTGTGTTCTAATTATTTTTATATACCAAATGTTATTTGATTTTGTTTTGAGATTGTTTGTTTATGTTTGTTAAATTGTTTTGTTACCTTTATAGGGCGATATGGTCGCTAAGCGACAAAGACCCTTTAAATTAAATAAAAAAAAAAAAAAAAACTTATTTATATCAACAGAAGTCTTTTTAATCTTTCGAGATAGTTTGTCTAATAGTTGCAACTTTCTCCCCAGGGTTACGAAGACGAGCCGATATCAAAGATCCTGGCCAACATCGGGGAGAGCGACACGGTGCTCCTCGACCGGTGGCAGCTGACCGTGGAGCCCAACACGGCTGTGACGGGAGAAGATACCTCCAACTCTAAGCCAGACCTGCCTCTGAACGTTGTCAACAACTATTTCTCGTTTGGCGTGGACGCTCATATCGCACTTGAGTTCCACGAGGCTAGAGGTTAGTTCATGTTTTTTTATAAACGTTACACCTGGTTTTCTCTTATTACGAGCTGGGATTATAGAGCTTGCTAACGTCTATATCTCTCTCTCTCTTTCGTCGTTACCGCCAACAGCAGAGGCGTTGCTCGGGCGTAATACCATAGAGCAATAATAGCATAGGTGTGTAAAGTGTGGTGTGTACCTGTAGCAAAATTAACTCTTTGTGTCGGAAATCACACGATCGTTATATTTCATATTTGAAATGAATAGAAGACGCATTATATGGTAAGTACACATTATTATGTATTTTTCGAAGCTTTTAAGATAAGATGACGGAGAAAAAAGTTTAAGAGAAAACAAATAACATTTACATCCACGTATTAACGTTCCAACGAACAACAATTAACGTTCTTAAAGAGTGCAAATACTTTCGCATTTACTTTCGATTTATAAATATTAATCACGTTATTTGCGTTTTTAAAAGCTTTTTCGTTAAAGATAAAGGTTTTACGGAAACCCTATTTCCACATTCGTCTTTGAATTTTGATGAGAGCATGACGCGATGGAATATAAGAAAATGAAACTCCGGCTGCCGTGTAGTAAGGCAAAGGGAATCTGTTGCATTCACATTGCACCCTTAATTAGAAACGATGAAAATTTTTGCCTGGCTTGTTAGCCTGCTTTGCTAGCTAATAGAAGTGTATGTAAAAATTTCAGAAAATAAATAACGAACTCTCTTCTTTGAATAGTATTTTTTTAATCGTTGAAAGTGTAAAACCTCGGTGTAAAACATTTACATAACTTCCGCTATTAAACAAGAGATGGCGCATAACATAATATACATAAATTGTATAATGGAAAGGAACTCGAGTCCGACTCGCTCTTGGCTGGTTTTATTTTTAATTGAAAGGTTATCATGGCGGTAGTCCCATTTTACTAAAATCGACCTCAAGCTGTCAATGAACTGAGAAAACTAAATTGTTTTGGCATTCGTTTAGCGATTTTTGTATTTGAATGGCAACAACAGTGACTGATGAAGAAGATGGCCTCTGAAGTTTCTGATAAGTTTTTGAGGGCTATGAGATATTTAGATTAGGATTTTTGTGCTGCTATAGCAGTGATTCATCACAATTTGTGAGTGCACGGTCTCATTGAACGGTGCTTAGAGGAGTGCATTACAGCCATATTATTTTCCCTCTGTGAAAATTCACGATCACCTACCCCATATCTGCCACCAGGCAGCAACGCTTTTTAGCCTCACACCTTTATGGTGTGAAAGTCGTTCAAATTAAACTTAATTGACGTTAGCACCTGCCGCAGTCAAAGCGGTAGACTTACATATATTTTATGTATTGCAAACAAAAAGAGTCTGTAATTCATTCCCAGCACTCGTTAAACCCTCACTGGTGACACGTGATAAAATAACTTCCTTAATTTGGAGTTTTCAGCTCAGAATACGTCTCTCTGTGTTCTGTGGTTGTCAGAAACATTTTTAAAACAAAATAAATTATAAGTAAAAAAATAAAACCGGGCAAGAGCGAGTCGGACTCGCGCACCGAGGGTTCCGTGCCATCATACAATATAATATATGACAAAGGCGGTTTTATATTTGTTGGAGAACCTTGACAGCGCCATCTCTTGTCTGATAGCGGAACTTATGTAGATTTTTTACACTTTCGATGATTTCTAAAAAAGTATGCTATGTAGAGAGATTGTAATGAATTTCCTCTAATCTTTACATACACTTCTAATAGCAATAAAAGTTTCAGAGGTTTATCTCCGCAAACTTCGGAGATAAGGGGGGGGGACGCTATTTTTTCAACATTTTTGTAAATAACTCAAAAACTATACGACTTATAGGAAAACTAAAAACTGTTTATTAATGTGCAAATGAATACCTTTCATATAATACTCCACACGACCTAGTAACTTCACTTAAAATTTTTAAGATCCCCTATCCGCCCCCTGCAATCAAACCATAAATATTTTTTAACATTTATATATATGCTATATTAGTAAAAAAGTGTTGTCTTTTGCCATTTTAAATTTCAAGTCGATAGCATCAGTAGTTCTCGAGATATCTATTTGTGACAGACAGACAGACAGACAGAGTGATTCTATAAGGGTTCCTTTTTACCATTTTGGTCCGGAACCCTAACAAGCTTTTCATTAAATGTACTAAACAGAATGCTGTGTGGGGTGCCTGCAGCCTGCTTTCTTAAAGAACAATACCACGAGCTTTTGTTCCATGTTTTTGGCGTAATACCTTCGAGCAAGACGGCGTTGAAGAGCTACTGAAGGACTTTAAGTATTGGTGATCCACCCGCTTTCAGAAGCTCTGACGTGATTCCGTCCTCCCCCGGCGCCTTGTCGTTCTTAAGCTGTTTTAGGGCCATCCTGATCTCGTACAGGCTGATGCCAGGATATCTTCGGTATAATGTCGGGTCAGTTTGGCTCTAGGGTCTTCTGCCACACTGCAAACAGGTTAAGGTTTTAAGGTCTATTTGTACGGGACGTCTTAAAGAACTGAGACCCCACCGTATGGACAGTTTCTACGAACCTGTTATTGATCTCGTCCACTGATGCATGATCTTCTAGACCCAGACAATTAAAGCGATTTGAAAGTTCTAGTTGAAAGCTCTCGAGGTTTTGGATATGTGCGCGAGTAGGTCGGAGTGTAGACTTCATCAAACGGGACCTTTCAAGTCTAACGTTCATATTAAATTTGTCTCTAACAATTATGTGATCACTTCCGGTTTTCACACTGTGAATCACAGTGACATCATTAAATACCCGTTTCTTGTTGGTCAAGATGAAATCAATCTCATTTCTCGTGGAACCATCGGGACTCATCCAGGTCCATTTCCTGTGAGGCGGCTTCTGGAAGAAAGGGTTCATCATATAGAGTCCTTCTTTCTCCAGAAAATCGGCCAGCCTCTGTCCCATGGGCCTGTTGCCCATACCCAAATTGCCCCACTCTCAACACATCATTGCTTCTCTTGCCTAACTTTGCATTGAAGTCCCCCATAACAACAGTGAAGTGAGTGTTGTTTGTATGTATGGCCCTACTAATGTCCTCATACATAGACTCTACTTCTTCATCTGGGTGTGACGAGGTCGGCGCATATACCTGAACGACCTTCAGCGAATATCTTTTAGATATTCTGAGTGTTAGGTATGCGACCTTGCTCGACACACTGTCGATGGTGACAATGTTGTTAATGAGTGACTTGTGAACGAGAAACCCGACACCACCTTGGGACTGTTGTTCGCCCTCCCGATAGTAGAATAGATTACTGGACTTAAGGGATATCGTGTCCTCGCCCTCTCTACGGACTTCTAATAATCCTAAAATGTCCAAGTGTAACCTACTCATTTCTTCTTCCAGCTCAACAATCTTTTCGTCTGTCCTCAAAGTGCGGATGTTGTGTGTTACCAGGGCCAGTGGTCGTGATTGTGGTTGGTAGCCGTCCGTCTCCCGGGGATTCTTAGCACTCCTAGCTCCGCCGTTACCGTGGCTGCTACCGTAGCCAGGACTAACGGGGCCTGGTCCTTGGTTGTATCATCATCATGAGGGGTAGTTGCCATACTCGCCACGCTTGGCAGGCGGGTTGGCGAGCGCAGTATAGGGTATTTAAGACGTAGAAGACGCTGCTGCCCATCTTCCTAAGGCATCCCTTAGCAGATTCTTACTGCATCCACGGGCAAGAGAGGACGGGTAACATTCTACAACCGGCACCCCACGGCACATATTACATGCTTGATAAAAAATAACAACTAGATATCACAAGGGTTTAATACTTATGCTATTTATGAGTCACAAATTAAGTTTGAGTTGCGAGCAACTATAAAATATGCTAATTGTTACATATTATCATCTTTACAATAATATTAAGATAATTAATGGAATCAGGTATTGCTTTGCGGAAAACCATGACAATAAAATGCAATGAAAATATTTAGTTTTATTTCCGCTTATGCTAAGATGCATGAGCAATGGATTTGTGGTCCACTGGTTCGTGCATTGGATGTGTAGCTCTCTACAACTGTGCTGTCGTCTGCGTACCCAAAGATACCGGGCTACAGCAGATCGTCGATATGCAGCAGGAATAGTGTTACAGATAGCACTGACTCCTGGGGAACACCGGCATTGATTGCCATTTGATCGGACGAGCAGCCGTCAACAACTACCCCAATCGATCGATCACGCAGAAAGTCCGAAATCCAAACACAAAGTCCAGTAGGCAGGCCCAATGAAGGAAGCTTGCTAATAAGGCCGTCATGCCAAACCCTTCCGTCAAAGGCCTTCGAGATGCCAAGGGAAAAAGCGACCACCTCACCTTATTTCTCGATGGCCTCACTCCAAATGTGCGTAGCATACGGATAGAAGATCCCCAGTGGAACGGTTTTGGCGAAAGCCGTATTGGCGGTCACTCGCTTCAAGGTACGCAAAGAGCCTGTGGTTGAGGACACGTTCCATAGTCTTACAGAGTATAAACGTGACCGAGATTGGCCGGTAGTTGGCAGGGTCAGCACGATTACCCTTTTTGGGCACGGGTTGCTCGTTAGCTAGCACTTGACCCGTTTTAAGAGAGAGGCGAAAAAGACGCGTTAGAACTGGGGACAATTCAGGCACACAGGTCCTCAAGATGATAGCAGAGATACTATTGGGGCCACTAGCTTTGTTCACGTCAAGAGCTTTAAGCGTTTTACGGACCTCTTTTTGGTGACTGTGTATGTCACACATGACTATGTCGCTTTTCGTTGAGGTCGGAGGAGTAGCGCTTTCAGCATCCAGGCGTGAGAACTCCGCAAACAGAGATGCAAGCAAGTTTGCCTTCTCATCGGCGGTGTAAGCAAGTGACACGTTAAGCTTCTGCATTGGTGGCAGTGAGGGGCGGCAGAAGTTCGCCTTGACCGATTTAGCTAGGGACCAAAATGCCTTACTACCCAATGGGTACGAAGCATGTTTTTTCCCTGTTCGACTAATATGGTCGTAGCGAGCCCGAGCAATTGAGTTGCAAGATTTCACCCGAACAAATACATAGTTACATACATACATACATCGCAAGTTAAATAAAAGCTTTTAAAAATAGAAGCTTGTAAAAAGGCTATGTACCAACTGAAATGTTAAGTTCGTTTTATTTGTTCTTGTGCCACGCTTATAAAACTAATAATGAAGATAATTGGTTTTTACAGCATCTTTGTACGTTACAATGTTAGTCTTCTATTTGCTTTACCTATAACAATGGGTAATTTCTGATTTTAACTGCGATAAAAACATTATATGAAAATCTGCGCGCAGCTTGCTGTTTGTGAAATAATTATAAACGCGAGTGAATTTCAACTTTTGAATTTTTAAAACTTTGCCTCCGGCTTCGTTATTTTTGCACCCCCAGTTTTAAATTGCCGTTATATGTTTTAGGTAAGGCGCGCACTACAATTTTTTCAACATGGTTTATTTATTAGCGCGTCATCAACATCATCTACATGCGCCCACTGCTAGATGTGGCGGATTCAATCTGTGCTATTCCACCGGTGTTAAGCTTAATGCACATGCACATTAACAACACAAAACGAACACGCTGTGATTTTACATTTTCATCATCATCATCTCAGCTGCAAGACGTCCACTGCTGGACTTGGGAGTACCTCATGAATCTCTATAGATCATAAGGTGGCCGTTGCCGTAATCACCATTCTTGAGACACACACGTGGGTTGGCGAGTTTGTTGTTGATAATGATACACGCTGACGCTGCTGCTCATCAATATGAGATTTGACAGATTCTGACTGCATCCACGGGCAAGAGAGCAGGGCCAACATTCTACTATCGGCAGACATTAGAAGCAAAATCTAGGCAATTGCCGTAAAACTTTTTACTTAAGGTACAATTCATCGTCTGTGGGGAAAACAAATTGGCTCTACTGAGGTTTGTGTTCAATAAATTCAAAAGAAGAAAAGGAGTAACACTTTTCTGAACCTTTTATTGTATAGGTTTACCTGTAAATTCTGCTGGGAGTGAGACGTCCACCACGTACCATTAAATAGGATCATTTATCAGAAGAATTACCTCCTGACGTGGGTTTTATCTTGCTAAGTATAACAACCTGATCTCGCTTGAATACTTACATTTTTGCGGCTATTGCAACACAAGCACACATTCAAAATAAACGAAAATGCCTAAGTATTGTAATCAAAGGTAATTGGTAAAATGTGTTGTGTCTTTTTGTTACAAGGTATCTAGCTTAAAAAACTATACGGCTTAAATCAAAACTAAAAACTGTTTATTAATGTGCAAATGAAAACCTTTCATAATGATACCCAACATCAGCTAGTAAATTCTTAAACAATTTTAGAACCGCTTTCGGGGTGGAAAGTCCTTGTCTAAAAAACTATGCTAAAAGAGAGTTCGCTATAATTTGTTGTAATTTTAACATACACTTCAATATTTCATTTAGTGTGGGGGTTACATAACAATTTTAATTTTACAAACTTGTACTGTTATATGGGCACATCCAGTACCCACGTTCACTTAGCCGTTTTAGTCTGCAGCGCCCCAGCCATGGCATAGTCATAAGTGACTATGGTACTTGTAGGGGAGGGATTTGGCTAGTAAAACAAGAACTACTTTTAGATAAATGCTTCTGCGTGTAGCGCGGACGTCAGCTCGCTCCGCCCGCTAATCGTGCACTCTCCCGCTGCCTACATCCTAATATTTATTAGAAACTAGCTGTCCCAGCGAACTTCATACCGCCCAGAATCAACTACCTACTACCACATCTTCTAACAACTACTCTAATACTACTCTACTTCTACCCTACTTCTACTCTACTACTACTCTACTTCTACCCTACTACTACTCTACTGCTACACAACAATTACTACTCAATTACTACCCTACTTATTTCTAAGCTACTACTACTCTACTACAACTCTACTTCTACCCTACTTCTACCGTACTTCTACCCTACTTCTACTCTACTACGTCGTAGAGTAGACGATAAACCTCTCAACGATAAGGCGACCTTTCATCGCCACAATAATACCAGGATGCCCTCCATGAGCCGCTTCCAATACGTAACTTTGATGGGATAACAATTTTGTATTCTCTAAAGAGTATTCTTTGTACCCCTATCCGAAATAGCTTTTATTTTGGATAGGGTACAGTAATAGGCCTACTATACATAACTATCTGGTTAATACAGTTTTCGTTATCAAACGGTTCTAGTATTGTGGATTTGTATAGCCGTGAGAGTAGATCCGCGTTATTAGATTTACCAGGTTGATAATATTATGTTATAGAAATAGAAAAATAAAATGTTTATTTATGTCTCAAAGGTACATGAAAAATAACACATTAATTAAGGTACAGAAACATAAATCGGTCGCCAACTCAGCACACGCCGTGAGGACACGACACTGATTTTCAGTGGCGCCGACCAAAACAAAACATCGAAGATTAATAATAGTATTGAAATTAACAATAAATAAACTAGATAAGATAATTTTTACATTATTATCAATAAGGTAGATATCACCTATTATAAATGTTTAAGGTTATATAATTCAAAATAAACATATTGACAATCTCAATTTTAAAACTTAATTTATAGTAAACACGCCCTAAAAACGACCGATTATAAATTCAATTACTGAGATTTTAACATTTTTTTTTTAAATGAGGTTTTAAAAGAGGTCAAACTGTTACATATATAATATTGTACGCTAATGGTCGCTGATTAAGTTAAACGTCTTGCCATAAAGGTATATTTTAAAATGTTCTACAGCCCAAACCAGCAAGAGCCTTCTTTTCTGTTTGACAGTAACGCATGGATTGTTGTAGGCAAGTGTTTGTATATTGGACAAATATTCTATCCCTCCAGAAAGATTGCTGCTGTAATTTATTCATAAAATTAAAACAGACGATGAAATAATAACATGTCTTAGAAACATAGCACAAGCTTTCAATTACTTTTTTATAGATTTAGCAAAGACTACCTTACACCAAACCCTTAAACATTATATAGGTAACTATAGAATGTAAACTCAATTTTATAAGCCCAACAACGTCCCCCGACACACTAAAAATCATAAACACGCTAAACAATGCGAATAGCACGGGATATGACGATATGAACACTAAAATCATTAAACTTGTATTCCGACCGTTAAGCTCTGTCATTAGTTATATTATTAATTTTGATTACCCCGGCCTGCTTCTGGGCATCGGTGAGGTGGTGCGTGAAACACAAAAAACTGTTTTGCATTCTTTCTAAACTAGGTTCGACATAGAAATGAAAAATGCAATCAAAATTTTGTCTCTGACGGGACTCGAACCGGTAACAATACAATACAATACAAAACACTTTATTGCACACCTTAACAAAATAATACAGAAAAAAAAACTTACAAACAAGATTGGTACAATGGGCGGTCTTATCGCTTAGAAGCGATTTCTTCCAGACACCAGGTAACGTTCAGACAACACCTTTAACGCAGGCTGCCTTTACCATTCGGCTACGGAGCAATTAACCGTCGTGTCTAAAATCTTGACTGCCTTTATCGGTTTCGAACCGAGTGGCGACATCTAGCAGAATTTTTTAGAGATATTCTTGCCCACTGTCCGACAACAAGTAGTCACTACTGACTACTGGCATTTTTATATTATACCTTAGTGTGGGTTTACACCTTAAATACAAAAATAGCTTATAAGATCGACATGTTGTTAAATTAAAGTCCTTCCAATAAATGTGTATATTATAGATGAAGTTTTCTGTCTATAAATATTTAATAAGATGTGACGAATATATAAAACCACATATTTATTTCTGCAAATACAATATTTTTATTTCTTACTTATCTACAGAGGCACATCCAGAGAAGTTCAACTCCCGGATAAGGAACAAGCTTTTCTACGGCACCGCTGGTGGCAAAGACCTCATGCAGCGCAAGTGGAAGGGGCTGGCCGAGCTGGTCACCATGGAGTGCGACGGCAAAGACCTCACGCCCGTGCTCAAGGAACACCGAGTCCACGCTATCGTATTCTTAAACATTCCAAGGTGAGATATCTATATTATAACGACAGCAATAGCGCGGCCGATGAGTTGGACATGTACTGTGCTGACTGGTCCACTAACGTATTGGACCGGGAGTCCTTTGCCCAGTAGTGGGATCCTACAGCCTGATCAGATTAGATATACATAATAAAACTCTAAATTGGCGATGTCAGTTTATGGAAGATTATTGAGAAAACTACTTTTAGGGCATCTATTATTGTTTAAGCATCTGAACATCTCTACTCTGAACTAAACCCATGTGTACTTTGACGTAGGTAATACTCCTCGCTCTAAGTGAATATATTTTGTACTAGCTTGTGCCCGCTGCTTCGCATGCGTTGTACCCGGATAAAAAGTAGCCTATGTGTTATTCCTGGTCCACATCTATGCGTGTGTTTTATCTCAATCCATTAGGTAGTTTTTGCGTGAAGAGGTAACAAACTTCCCTCCGAACAAACTTTCGGCTTTATAATATTAGTGGAATGATATACTAGGCGGCTTGTCTCAGCTAGCAACGTGGTTTTTATAAAGTTTAGTGTTTATTATTTAAGTACTGTCCAAATGTAGAATGGGGATATACAAATTATAACCTACTTGCATGATAACAGTTATATGGAAAAAAAACAGAAGGGTCTATATTTTTTCTTATATTATTCTACGGCTTTATTAGGGAATACAATATTTTCTTAAAGACAATTATTACAAAATGAAACGGAGTTGTTTCCGAAAATACAATGACTTCCCGCCATTGTCCTCTTCAAACCATAGAGACTGTTCAACCCAAAGACATCCTTTTGTCTATGACATACCATCATATCACAAGGTATTCTGACTTTGACATTTGAATGAGTTACCAACACAAAACCTCGTCCAGGCGGTTGTCAAAGAGTCAACCCAAGCATAGTTTTTAAGTACCTACTTTGTTTCGTAATGCATCATGAAGGTTTTATTACAATTAAATCCCAAAGAAACGACAAATATATATTTTTTTCAATATAGCATTCGCGAACCATTATTCATAGGTAAACGAGACAACCTAGATTACTCGCGGAAATGCAGTGAAACTTGCCGAAACCTTAGAAAGCGGCCTATCAAGTCAAAGATTAGAAAGCAAAGTAAAATGATTGCTCTTTCTGTCACTTCTTCAGGCATAGCAGCCTATTTGTTGCCATGAGGAAAAACTCTACATACAACATTATAGGTCATAATCCGCATAAATAGCACAGAAAACCTTATTTATAATAAAACGTTAAGGCTGTGGGTGTACGTGATTGTAACCTTATTGGATGACAGCACTTTGGGATACCGTATGGTAGAATTAGTCGACAGAAAGTTACGTGATATCAGGCAAAAATTAACAACCTATGCGTGAAATAACTTAATTTTTTTTGTGTGTAGACTCGTCAACCTGTTTTCCCACGTGGAACAAGGGTTGACGGAGTTTCAACCTGTGGCACGACATCGTCATTATGCCAAGTGCGTACAATAAATATGCGAGCGCGTATTGGAGCCAATTAAAATGCACAGAAGATTTCCATTTTGCTACTCGAAATTGGTAATGACGTAACACCGAGGGTTCCGTGGCATCATACAATAAAATATATGATAGAGGCTGTTTATATTTGTTGAAGAACCTTGACGGCGCCATCTGTTGTCTAATAGTGGAACTTATGTAGATTTATTACACTTTCGATGACTTCGATAAAGCTATGCAAGTTAGTCGTTATAACTTTCCTGTAATCTTTACATGCATTTCTATTAGCTGTAAAAGTTTCTTGGGTTTATCTCCACAAACTTCGGAGATAAGGGGGAGAACGGTATATTTTCAACATTTTAGCAAATAAGTCGGAAACGATCATCATCATCATCATTTCAGTCCATTTGCACCCACTGCTGAGTAAGCCTCCCCTTTAAAACTCGAAAACCATACGGTGTAAAAAATCTTAAGTGTAAAAAATTTACATAAGTTCCGCTATTAGACAAGAGATAGCGCTTTTCTAAAGCGGTCTTCTAACAAATACAAACCGCCTTTATCCTATACTAGCCGCACTCCGCGGTTTCACCCGCGTAGTTCCCGCACCCGTGGAAATACGGATAAAATATAGCCTTTGTGACTCAGGGATAATTTAGCTTTCTAATGGTCACTGAATTTAGAAAATCGGTCCAGTAGCTTTTGAGTTTATTCGTTACAAACATAAAAAAAATACAAAATACAACGTTATACCTAGTACATAATATTGAGAGATGAGATTATTATTGTATCATGGCTGGCACGGAACTCTAGGTGCGCGAGTCCGACTCCCTCGTGGTCGGTTTTATTTTACTCTGAAAAGTTTTGAAGTCCCGGGATGTCCCGGAGCCTGGGACTTTTAAAACTTCGAGACTTCCCAAACCCTAGTATGAACCAACATTATTTTGCTAAAACATAACTTTAGTTAAATTTAATTGGACCGTTACTGAATGGTGGCCAAGGGACACGGTGCGACAGGAAAAATGGTTGTAAAGGTGGACTAAAGGCGACCAAGAGGTGGACTATCCACCCGATGCAGTGGTAGTCCAGTGACATAGTTCCGTTGGAAACCGGTGGACCAAATCGCAAGCGAGTGGTATTATAAATGGAGCATTAATTAATTAAGCCAGGTGCGTTGAAGCACCGGCGAGGTATGTCGATACGCACACACGCGATGAGTAGTACCTTATGACCTATTGTTAAAAGTTGTTGTATGTTTTTTTATGTTAGCCAAAACATATAACATATGTATATGTAAGTACTTAAACTGATTTTAATTTTCATTTTATGTTTATGTTTGTTTTGTAGCTCCTATGTATAGTTTCTTATTAGTATGTAAGTTTGTTTCATATTTATACTCTCTTAATTTTACATCACTGTCTATATCGTTCTCTATTTCCTGTCCATCCCAAGGTTGCCTGGAAGAGATCGCTCATAGTGATAAGGCCGCCCTTTCTACTCATATATTGTATAAAGGAATTAAATAAATTCCTTTATTTTAATGTTCTATTTTTTATGTGGTGTGCAATAAAGAGTTTTCTATTCTATTCTATATTTACAGGTATTAATTGAGTTTTCGGTTAAAAGTATTCAGGTATGTTTAGTAAACCGTACCACTTATTTGAACGACAATTTGACAAAAACTAATAATTAAAAAGCTTTTTTCTTAGAAAGTTCGTAGTTAAAACCAAAGATTTAAAGCGTTAGATATGAGTACCTTACTTATCGTTAGGTTCCTTGTTTTACTACGGAACGCTTAAAACAGGCAAGGTATCTGCCATTCGTTAAGTCAGCTGAAAATCAGCGCTTAGTAATTAACCTTGATGATGATGATGTTTCCTAGCCGATTTCGGCCATGGCGACTGAGTATTCAGATAAGAAGTCTCATAGGAGGGTTCTGGTTTTCTACCCTTTCATGTGCTCTAAGGTGACTTGTGTACCCAATCTTATAAGAGAAGGTACGAGAGCACTTTGGGCACGTTAATACCCCGTTGATAAAATTGTAGCTGGTGCACGGGCCTTCAGCTCATCGCGCTTCCTATCGAGCTCCTCGTGACCCTCATCTTCAAACCACCTACTTAGCGTTGTGCTGAACTGATGCCCTTTTGATGCGACACTCAATTGGGGGTTTGGTTGTGGTATGGTCGGGTGGGTGCATTATATGAGTACAACGCGGTAAAATTTTCCATTTATTTTATACTACTAAATGACGAGACAAGCTGACGGCCCACTTGATGTTAAGCGGTAACCTCTAAATTGCAATGCCGCGATGATCACGTACACTAAGTTACCAACGCTGCATTGCATTGCGTGACGGGCCTGAGACAGAGTTGTACGGTCTCATGTGTCCGTAACTTCACCGGCCCTTCAAACCGGAACACAGCAATGCAGACATTACTGCTTGGCAGCAGAAATAGTTATGGTGGTAGTACTTCCCCGGATGAACCCTTCACAATAACTTTTACTACTACGAAAAATATGCATTTAGTCCGCCACCTAAATAATAATACAAAATAATTAAAAAACGCGTAAGGCACGGACTATTTCGTATTTAATGAAAAACTACGTGGGTAAATTTGCATTTGAGCTTACGGAGCGAGGACTCGTGATGTCATGACGTGCCTTGAACTTGAAGCACATCGTGATGTCACGCGACATTTCGACTCTATATAATCGGCTTATTCCACAATTCTCCCACTGTGAGTGGGAAGGAGACGGTACCGCATAAAAAAGCTCCATTCCATGACGAAAGTTCGCCTGGGAGGAACTGAACAGGTTGGATACCTATTTTCAACGAATAATTAACGTGAGTAGAAAACCCATTTAACATAACAATTCTCCCACTCTCGTGATCCCAGTGGGAACATACAAATTTGTTCTGATTACGTATAATAACAGGCTGTTAAATACAGGCTTGTCTCATATAGAATAATATCGTCATTGTAAACAGGGTGTATAAGAATATGTGTAATAAGTCGAAAGGGGTTGATTTCGACCACCCCAAGGAACAAATTTAGTTCTACGACTTTTCAGGATTCTCTGATTTTCATTCACGAAAAGACCATGAAATATTAACTTCAACAGCCAATTATACGCCAGCAACCTAAACGCCATCTGATTCTTAACAGGGTAATGACCCTGTTAAGAATCAGAGCTCAATGGACCTCCGCAAAGAGTGCCGCACCGGGACAAATAAAAATACCTAAAAGAACACAGATATTTTTTCATCAAAATGTAAAAAAAAACTATTAGGAACTGAGAATCAGCTTCACATCACACCAACTAGTAAAATCGTAAATTAAAAGAACTTTTTTCCTTCTAAAACTACTCATTTTCATGGGCTGAAACCGAAAGGGGGCTTTTGGTTTATTATTTATTTTATTTTTATTTTTCAGCCGTTATTATCCCACTGCAGGGTAAAGGCCTTTTGGTTTAGTACACATATTATAAAACACCTTGTTTAACTTAACCTACAAGAACTTTATTTGATATAGGTTTACAATATGGTACCGTATTTAATCAAAATAACTTCAGCTACCTTTGTCTTGCCTTGGACAGGCCTACAAATTAACAAGGTAGGTATGTCTAAGTGACGGTAGCATCAAAGTCATCCAAACAGTCTAACTTTTGGCGTGCCCCAGGGTGCTATATTTTTCTTATTGTTTATTGTGTCCTTATTGTTCCATGTTTACAATAATAGCATGCACGAAATCGGATTAAAAGCTTATGCTACATTATACGCTGATGAAACCAGTTTGTTTTATTTTGGAGAAACAATAGACACTTTGACGACCTCTGTACATAAAACTACATGCTCCACTAACTAACTACGGCAAACAAAGTATTATGTATGACGTATTATTTATGGTTCTCGGTTATATAATAAACTAGCAACCCGCCCCTGCTTCGCACAGGTTATATGCTATGCACGAACCATCGGTCATCTTGTATGAAGAGGTAAAAAAAATATATTAGAGTACTTATATTTAGACAATTTATATTAATGCCTCAACTGAAATATGATATGAATATGAATATAATATGAATATGATTTTCCAAAGTCATAAAACAAAAGTTGCTCAGGTTGATGAACATAACAACTCTGTCAAATTTCTAGGGTTTTTTGTTGCAGGTTGCATAGATGGGAAACCAGACATGACACAATTTACCAACACTGCTTCTTATAAATAGAATGTCTTATACAATATTTAAAGCTGTTTAAATATTGTATAAGACATTGCGGCGGCGGGTGTTCATGTTACTATTATCATAAGATAATAGTAACATGAACACCCGCCGCCTATCATCACCATCTCAGTTGTATGACGTCCACTGCTGGATCTCCCTAGGCCTCCCTCATGGATTTGATCTTGAGGGGATTGTTGCCATACAGACGCTTGGTGAGCGCAGTACGGTGTCTTGATTCGCGGAAAAACGCTGCTGCCCATCTTTTGGAAGTATCCCTTGGCATATTCTTACTGCATCTACGGGAGAGAGGATGGGTAACATTCTACGGCCAGCACCGCATGCCAATACAATGTTTAGATCACATTAAACAATGGTAAGATATTACTTGCAAAGAGATGTCGTACGTGTTTTAAACATTGTATTGGCGTGTGGTGCCGGCAGTAGAAAGAGAGCGATATGACTGCGCAAGGGTGAAACAAATTTACCTGCTTAGGTGTAATATCCCAGTTTACCAAAAGGACAATTAACTATCAATACACTATTGCTATTTAATTTTTACCAAGGATTGTATTGAACTGAAATAAGTAAATAACTCCAAGTTTTTTTTTATTAAACAAGTTACATACCGTTCGAAAGGATATTTCGATGAAATCCTAAGTCTTCAATCACTTTTAGTTTTTTTTTTTTAATGCAATGCAAAGAAGAGCTTTAAATCATATTTTACCCCTTTTTGTAATGTTTGAAGGCTCATAACTTTTTGTGTAGCTGTTGTCTTCACCAAACAATAATTTAAGAAGAATCTACCAACAGTCGAGACAAAAACAAAAAAAAATGTTGTCAGTATCGTCTATCCTACATAAGGTAACCTTACTTCAAAGTTTTCAAACTCATGAAATACGGTTATTAAAAAAAAATCTGCGCTATTATTATATTTATTATTATATTTATTATTATATTCGCCCATAAAAGCCAAAGTGTATATTACTTAGCCGTTCAATGCACTTTGGGGACAACCATCCCCAAGCACGTCAACGTGGTACGGGGTAGCGTATCTTTATTATTATTTTCCCGACGTGTCGAACACGTTTCAGCGTTTTTGTTCACGGGAGAACTAATGTACTGGCTACAACCACAAACCGAGCAAGCAATGGGAACCAGATATATATTACTTGCGCTACATCTTTTTTGTTGCATTTGTAACCTTCTAAGAATATTATAACATAATAAATAAAAGTTTGGAAACGGCTACACTAAGTAAACATCCTATCAAAAACATAAATGTGAAAATGGGAATGTCGTGGTTGTCGACTTCGCCCACAAAAGAATTGAGATCTAAATGATGCCAAGTTCTGTAGATAATCCTTAAATGTATTTAATTGCTAATAAGGTAGGATTTATTGAAGCTCACGGATTAATTTGGCTCGTTTTAAGGATTACGTACCTAAAAGGTAAAAACGGGACCCTATTACTAAGACTCCGCTGTCCGTCTGTCTGTCTGTCTGTCACCTGGCTGTATCTCATAGACCCTGATAGCTAGACAGCTGAAATTTTCACAATAATGATGTATTTATGTTGCCGCTATAGCAACAAATACTAAAAACAGAATTAAATAAATATTTAAGGGGGCTCCCATACAACGAACGTGATTTTGATTGAATGAGAAGTAATAGCCATACCCACCACGCTTGGCAGGCGGGTTGGCGAGCGCAGTTCGGGATGTTGATACGCAGAAAGACGCTGCTGCCCGTCTTCCGGAGGTAGCATAGTAGGCTTTTACTGCATCCACGGGCATTGGAGGAGACATTCTACTGAATAATGGTACGGAACCCTTTGCTTACTCGTACTTAGCCGATTTTTAACAACATACTTAATTATAATAGAAGGAAGTGATAGCTCAAAATATTAAAACAGCAACTTATCACTTTCAAAAGACTCGTGAGTTACACTATTCATTGTTATGTTATATGGGTTTTCCACTCTCGTTATTATTGAAAACAGGTTTCGAACGCGTTAACAAGTTGGATTATTATATTATATTATTTATATTACACTCTCAATCAAGTTATGGAAAATACTCAGAGTTTCATAAACTCTTTTTATAGCTTTTGTGGACTACACGAAGGCATTCGATAGTGTTAAACAGTGCAATATTTACAACTTTACAAAACCAACACATTGATGAAACCTATATTGACATTCTTAAAATTATATATGAAAATAGTACAACAGTCATTAAATTAAATTCAACAGGTCCATTATTTTAAATTAATTAGTTAAACAGAGCGACCCGTTATCCTCAATACTTTTCACCACAGTCCTTTAATAAGTTTTTAACACCCTCTCCGTCAGTTAGGCAACAAAGGGCCTCAACATCGATGACAAACGCCATACAAATTTACGTTTTGCGGATGACATTTTTCTTTTTTTCTTTTTGCTCCGACTGCTTTAGAAATACAGGAGATGCTTTAGGGATCAAGCGCGGCAAGTCTTGAGGATGGTATCTAAATGAACCGGTCGAAGACCAAGATAATGTCAAATGGCACAAGAGATGGTCGTGGTAGATGGGCAGGATATACAAAAAGTTGACGAATACATCTACTTGGGCCAGTTAGCAGGCTTCTAAAATAGGCAGAACAAAGAGATCGGTTGAAGAATCGATAATGCCTTGAAGAGCTACTAGTCCATGAAGGGTGACCTTTCTATATCTCTAAAACGCAAACTTGTCGACATGTGTATCCTGCCCGTGCTAATCTACGGTGCCCAGATGTGGTATTCGACTGACTTACAGAAGAGCAAACTCAAGATTGGTCAGAGGGCAATGAAAGGAAGCATTCTCAGGTTAAATCTAGTCAACCGAGTTCGTAACACCTTGCTGTGTTCCCTTACTGGCATCACAGGTAAGAAGACTGCAACGTTGAAGTGGGACTGCGCGGGCCACGCGAGCCGAATGCCATCGGAGAAATGGGCTCAAAGTGTTACACCGCTCCCTGATGATTCTTTGATGTTTTATCAAAAAATCTTTGTTATTATAACACATGAATTATTATTGCCTTAACAACTTACCTTGTTGTTATCTGAAACTTGCATGGTTACCATCAAGAAATTAATTATATGCACATTTAACACAAGCTATAATGGTGAAGAAAAACCTCGTGAGGAAACCCGCGGCGTAGTCACCTTGGTAGTATAGGTGAAGTTATACTACTTCTGCGTCTATTAGGAAGCGTATACCTAAGCAGTTTCTTACTGCATCCGCATGGACAAGTAATAAGAAGCAAAATTTTACTACCGACACCCCGCGGCATAGATTTGATGTGTAAAATTATACAAACTGACAAAATAAACCTTCCTTTACCAAACACCAGAAACTATGGTATTGTATAATTATGTATGCTAATTTGCATGAAACGTGATGAATAGCTGGTTATTAACTGAAGCATTATGTGGAATATCCAAACATTTGTAATTAGTGGTGCATTTAAGATTAGGATCTGCAATTGGTGTCATATCAATTGTGTCAACTTATCTCATCTTAGGTTTGCTGAAGACTTAGTACTATTTGCAGAAAACTTTGATAATCTTCAAATAATGATACAAGTTGAACAGTTGAGGATGTTATTTGAGACGTTGTAAAAAACGGACGTGCTCTTAGATTAAAATGCACAAATAATATTTTTGCTGAATCGTGACCTCGTTTCCGCGACTAACATAATCTGTGTCACAGTATTTACAGAAAGTTGTATATTTGTGTTATAAAGTAAATCAAGAAATAGACTATTAAAACTAGCTAATACTACATGGACAGCAGTCCCTTTAGCCGGAGCGGGAGGACGGCGCGCAGTCCGCCGCCCACGCCCTCAGCGCCGGCAATGCCGCGCGCCCCGGACCCTCAACAAGTAGGCGAAACCATGGAATGTGTCTCTACATCGGAGATACAAGGCTAGATGACCATAGATCAGTTATTTAATGAAATGAGCACTATGCATCATGCAGCGGAGAGCAAGATGAATTCTGAGCAAAAACTTCGAATTAGTACTTTGTGCAGAAAAGTATCGAGTGGGATATCGCAGATGGCGATGCACTACCAAGGCCTCAAGGCGAAAGCTGTTCGCTCCTATTCCGCTGTTCAAGCCCTCCGAGAGCAACTGGATATCTCGCAATAGCTACAAGACCTAAAGCAAAGCATTGCCCCTGCACCTCCCGCCGGGAATTCCTTTGCTGACATGGTAAAAAGAGGGAGCAGCTTTATTAAGCCACAGAACACAAGCTCTGTGGCCATCTGTCCTTTAGACAAGCTAAAAACGAGCGAAGAAACAAAAAACTGGGTTAAAGAAATTATTTTCCCAGAGGAAATGAAGTTGTAGCTTCATTTCCTCTCATTCTCCTCTGTTAGAGGCCTTCGTAAAACAACAAACGGAGGAGTTATTATCAGCACTGAAACGAGGGGTGACATTGAAAAGCTCAAGCAGTCTATTGAAATTTCCAACTCAGCCCTGCTAGTTGATGAGCAACTCAAACGGAAACCCAGGGTCGTTGTAGTAGAAGTGCCTTCAAATATGCAAGAGAAGGAAGTGTTCACCTGCATCTACCACCAAAACCTGGCTGAAACTCTTCAAGACCTCTCTCTGGAGAAATTTCTGCGCTTCTTTAAATTAAGTCACAAATCAGGAACAAAGGACGCTGAAACTTGTACCTTTATAATAGAAGTTCCTTCAATAATACGCAAGGCCCTTATATCGAAAGAAAGAATATACGTGAACTGGTTGTTCTGCCCTGTAAAAGACTTCACTTTTGTCACACGCTGCTTCAAATGCCAGCAATACGGACACGCCGCCAAGACCTGTCGAGAGACCACCACCATCTGCAGCCACTGTGAACTTCAAGATTTGATACGTTGACTTTTGTTTTGTTTTTTTAATATTGTTTTTTCTCCCATTTACTGTATTTTATGTTGTATTTTGATTGTGCTGTAGATTATTTTATTGTTTGTCTTCGGTTCCATTATTCTCTTTGTTCCCTTCCCACTATCATTCACTATCGTTCAATTACTACTATCATTTCGTCTCCTTTTCATCTGGGGTCGTGAAATCACCCGGGGCCCCACCTGTAAATCAGGATCACTCTCACTAGATCAAGTCAACAGATCCAGCCTGGATCTAGTGAGAGTTTTCATTTTAGAAAACTCTCACTAGATCCAGTATTTAAAGTTTTTCGAATACTGGATCTAGTGAGAGTTTTTTATTTGTTTGTACTCTCAGTAGATCCAGTTTCGAAATTCACAAAAAAAATTAAGTGTATCTATTTAATGTAAATTATAACTTGAATCTTCAATTTCCATATCGGTTTTTTTGACAGGTGTCAAAAATTACAGATGTCAAAATTGACAGAACTTGTCATACATGACAGATTCAAAAGTACACAAAATAAAAAAAATGACAGATGACAGCTGTCAAACTTCAAATGGCCGTAACTCGACAGCTACTCAGCCTAGACATTCCGTTTAGGGCTCAAATGAAAGGCATTGCTTTGATGACAGCTGTCAAACTTCAAATGGCCATAACTCGACAACTACTCAGCCTAGATATTCCGTTTAGGGCTCAAATGAAAGACATTGCTGTTACCTACTTTTTCGATGACAGCTGTCAAACTTCAAATGGCCGTAACTCGACAGCTACTCAGCCTAGACATTCCGTTTAGGGCTCAAATGAAAGGCATTGATGATACCTACTTTTTCAATGACAACTGTCAAACTTCAAATGGCCGTAACGCCTTTTATTTGAGCCCTAAACGGAATGTCTAGGCTGAGTAGTTGTCGAGTTATGGCTATTTGAAGTTTGACAGCTGTCATCGAAAAAGTAGGTAACAGCAATGTCTTTCATTTAAGCCCTAAACGGAATGTCTGGGTTGAGTAGCTGTCGAGTTATGGCTATTTGAAGTTTGACAGCTGTCATCGAAAAAGTAGGTATCATCAATGCCTTTCATTTGAGCCCTAAACGGAATGTCTAGGCTGAGTATCTGTCGAGTTACGGCCATTTGAAGTTTGACAGCTGTCATCGAAAAAGTAGGTATCATCAATGCCTTTCATTTGAGCCCTAAACGGAATGTCTAGGATGAGTAGCTGTCAAGTTACGGCCATTTGAAGTTTGACAGCTGTCATCTGTCATTTTTTTTATTTTGTGTACTTTTGACATCTGTCATGTATGACAAGTTCTGTCAATTTTGACATCTGTAATTTTTGACACCTGTCAAAAAAACCGATATGGAAATTGAAGATTCAAGTTATAATTTACATTAAATAGATACACTTAATTTTTTTTGTGAATTTCGAAACTGGATCTACTGAGAGTACAAACAAATAAAAAACTCTCACTAGATCCAGTATTCGAAAAACTTTAAATACTGGATCTAGTGAGAGTTTTCTAAAATGAAAACTCTCACTAGATCCAGGCTGGATCTGTTGACTTGATCTAGTGAGAGTGATCCGTAAATCAGCGTAGCATCTGAGCCTTGCCAGGTTGCTGACCTTTTTACCCGCGCCACATCCCTTTCTGTCCGCAATATTATGTTCCTATTTTGTTAGCATATAGTTCAGTATTGTATTTGTGCGCGTGGTAAATAAATGTTTGATCTATCAATCTATCTATAGCAAATCTGCCTCTGTAAGGAAATCCGCATCTAAGGCTTTTCCTTTGCCGTCAGAACGTAATTATAAATGCACATAATATATTCATCAAGTCAAAAACCCGTTTACCTGCGAAAATTAATTATTGATACCTCCTGTATTATTGTACGCTTGAGCTCCCAGCTTTATGCTTTTACGCTCGACCAAATTAATCCGGATCAATGGTTATGTAAAATTCATTTGTTTTATTCGCATACAATATGCGTTTTATAGTTGTCATTTTTAGGGTTCCGGACCAAAATGGTAAAAAGGAACCCTTATAGAATCACTTTGTCTGTCTGTCTGTCTGTCACAACTAGATATCTCGAGAACTACTAATGCTATCGATTTAAAATTTAAAATGGTAAAAGACAACACTTTTTTACTAACATAACATATATAAAAATGTTAAAAAGTATTCTAATTTTAAATGCAGGGGGGCGGAAAATCTCAAAATTTTAAAGTGAAGTTACTAGGCCGTGTGGGGTATCATATGAAAGGTATTCATTTGCAAATTAATTAACAGTTTTTATTTTTCCTTTAAGCCGTATTGTATTGAGATATTTACAAAAATGTTGAAAAAACGACCGTTCCCCCCCCCCTTATCTCCGAAGTTTGCAGAGATAAACCCGTGATATTTTTATTGCTAATAGAAATGTATGTAAACTTTATAGGAAAATTATAGCGAACTCTCTAATTTGCATAGTTTTTTAGACAAGGGGGTTGGAAGAGGGGTTTTCAAAAAATTTGTGAAGTTACTAGGTGATGTGGGGTATCATATAAAAGGTATTCACTTGCACATTAATAAACAGTTTTTATTTTTCCTTTAAGCCGTATTGTTTTTGAGATATTTACAAAAATGTTAAAAAAATTACCGTTCCCCCCCCTTATCTCCGAAGTTTGCAGAGATAAAACCGTGATACTTTTATACCTAATATAAGTGTATGTAAACTTTATAGGAAATTTATTACAAACTCTCTACTTAGCATACTTTTTTAGAAATCATCGAAAGTGTAAAAATCTACATAAGTTCCGCTATCAGACAAGAGATGGCGCTGTCAAGGTTCTCCAACAAATATAAAACCGCCTTTGTCATATATTATATTGTATGATGGCACGGAACCCTCGGTGCGCGAGTCCGACTCGCTCTTGACCGGTTTTATTTTTTATTTGTGTTTTTTATTCGAATTGCTGGGCTTTTCCAATTTCATCTTTCGATATTGGCATCAGGGATTTCAACTTTGCTGAACCTAAGTGAGCATTTTCTGTTGCTGTGAAAGTTGAGCCGGAGTTTGAGTTTCGGAGTTTCGGTACATACAATATACCTAATTATAATTAGGTAATAATATTTTTTATAAGAAAACGACTAACCTTAATAAGCTAATGAAGCTCTACGTACGGACGTTCTTAAAAAACGTTGAAGATACCTATATCTTCAACTTTTAAGAATACGACTCGACAACTTCATAAGACGAGTTCTCTACCATAACTGGGCTAGGCACAACATGGGGGATTCGACATAACCTTTAAGAGATACTCGTAGAAACAGTCATTTAGAAAAGTTAAGATTGTCTTTGAAGGCAATCCATTGTATGTCACAGAAATTACTATCAATAACTTCAAATACTTGACACATTTGTATAAAAGATCTACTTCACTTGTTTAGCGAGAGAAAGACTTGAAAGGACAAGATTTAAAAATAATTAACAGTATTTGTTTAGAAAAAACATAATGTACCTACTATTTTGTTTCATTCAACATCTGAATAATACCTAAAAATTTAGTTCACCCAACTAATAATCTAAAAAGTAGTAGAATTTTAGAACGTATCTAACAACATTCCATTCGTCAAGCAACTTAATCTAGTACCATAAAGTCTGATATGCTGCCTAAATATGCCACATTTTCGATTGTTTAAGTACATGTTTTTAATTTTTCGGAGCCAAATAGTAGTAATGTAATAATATAAAACCTACATAGAATTTATGTTTTGGTGATGTATAGTCTGATTTGAACACTGAGCCTGATACACTGAGTCTGCTAATAACATAAAACATGACTACTTTTACAAACTATAGCAAATATTGGAACCAAATGGTCTGACTGTAACATCGTCCTACATTTTTTTTATGTCACTTACACATTTTCCTAACCATACGGTGGGATGTTAACATAATCAATGGTTAACTTTCAGATTTATAGAGGCAGAAGGTCCTTTATTTACATGCAATATTTTGATTGTATTTAGGCTCTTATTTATGATCTGATATCACTACCCTGCAAAGAAAAAATCAAGATTGCTGTGGTAAAATCAAATATATCAAAAAAAATTGTACTAGAACCATGTTGAACCAAGCCACAACTTGTAGTAGTTTTTTCTCCAATATTATGAAGTCAATTAAAAACAACCTGATTCGAAAGTTTGTTTTTGTTCTCCTGAAAAGTTGCAAAAATGGACATTCTTATTATGAGTGGTATGTTAACTTAGATTTACTTTTAGAATTATTATCTTTGTATTTATTTCATGTTAAACCTATAAAATGGCACTTTGAAATTTCCACTATATCCTGTTTAATTTAAGTACTTAATCTACAGTTATATAATTCAGTGTCGTTATCTTTACAGTATAACAAGAAATACATGTAATTGGGCAATAATATTTTATATTCACTAATATCTTACCTAAATTCTATGTAATTAATACTGAAAAAATAAAATGAAAAAATAAATGTGCACTGCCGCCGCAAACATACGAGGCACTGCAATAACGGGGGAGCCCTAATCGCTCAAACAAGTGATGTGGTTTCCTAAACGTACCGGAATAATTAAACCGAAAACTCAATTCATTCATTTCGGCCGTAATACCTGTGGTAATACGTCCACTACTGAACACAGGCCTCCCTCATGGATCTCCATGCGGGGTAGTTGCCATACTCACCACGCTTGGCAGGCGGATTGGCGAGCGCAGTACGGATGTTGATACACGGGAAGACGCTGCTGCCCATCTTCCGGAGGTGTCCCTTAGCAGGCTATTACTGCATCCACGGGCATGAAAGGGGGGGTAACATTATATTCCAATTCCATTCAATTCCTGTTAATATGTTTTGGTAAACTTAAACAAACATACACCAACTTCTGACAACATGTCTACGGTTAACTAAGAAACCCTACGTAGCGCGTGGCCTGAGACGCACCTGGCCTAATTTATTAAAACTGTCAGAGAGGTAGACTTAATCTCTGAAACTGTTACGCTTTTGGATGCTCGAAGGACTCAATCGAGTTTCCCAACGGGTAGGCTTTCTAATCAAGACGAAGGTTATGTCGAATGTCCATGTTGTGCCTGCACCAGTTATAGTTGAGAACTCGGCTCTTAAAATTATCGGCGCTTATGTATAGATCTACAACAAAGCTACCTAGGATAGACAGTCCAATTAGGTAGGTCGAACTTCGAGAAAGAGGTCAATAGTCAAATCCATCTGGAATAGGCAGCGTTTGGAAAACATCGCAGCGTCTTCTTGTCCAAAATAACTAGGTGTCTTAAGAAGAAAGTCTTCAGTGTGTGTAAACATTGATGATTTGTGGAAAAAAGACGTGGTTTTTTACTACTGGCCTTATGAATACTGAGTCGCTCAACGAGAGCATTATGCTCGGAGTTTCTTTAGGGGATCATATCAGAAATGAGGAGACACGTTCTTCGTTTCCTGTTATATCAATATAATCTACCAGATATACAATCTGAATTTAGGAAAGGTAGCAGCAGTTGATAGCGCAGCACTACAACTGCTTGATGTCACTGACCAAATACACTGTGCTCAAGATATGGGACTATGTGCTTTGCTCGTCCTGCTTGATTTTTCAAACGCATTTGATACATTAAATTTAAACTTATTATTGTAAAAATTACCGACAGTGGATGAGACTTGCACAGGACCGTTTACGTTGGCGTGCTGAAGAGGAGGCCTATACCCAGCAGTGGGTGTCAACGGGCTGATATGATGATGATGATTGTAAAAATTAAATTATTATGGCTTTGACTAGCCAGCATTACACTGGTTCAACAGTTCTCTCGCTGATCACTACTAGTAATATATACTAATGAAGCATCGCCGCCAACTACATCTAGCGTGTCTTATGTATATTATATACACCAATTTATAAATCCAAGTAATCAAGGTCTTGTGGCTCGCGTTTATGCGTGAGGCAGCTTGCCAGCCAGAGCCACAGCTCCGGTTGTTTTAAAGGTAGCTTTCGCAACGCAGCATCTAAGTGCTGGAATAACATCTCACCACCGATAAGGAGCCTGCAAAATATACACAATTTTATATTAAAACTGAAGAAATTTTTGTTTAATTGTCAGAAGGAGCAGGAACGTCAAAGGCATGACACTAGTGTTTTGTAAATTGTTGATTGTTTTTTCTTCTTACAGTACTGAATCTTTATCTCTTGGTTGTATATAGCTGGTGATTTTCACATAATGATTTTCTTTAATTTCTATTAGGTGTTACGGTTATAATTATATTGTATGCGCTCGACGTGTTCGCTCATTCGTGTAATTTTAATATTTTTTGTGTGAGAAGTCATCCGTAATGTAAGCAAATGGCGCTGACGGAAGATCAGCGTTAGTTGTCTAGCTTGCTAGACAGTCAACTCAATGCTGAGTCAGTGTCCATTTTGTGGTTTTAGATTTACAATATTAAAGTGTATTATTTTTTATTTAAGAGACTTAATAAGTGCATTGCTTAAAGTTGAGTTTGTTGAAAGTACGTTGGTTTGTTTCAGTTACGGGGGTGGGACTCACCCTTGGAACAAATCAGGGGGCACCGTGGAGCCCTCGACTGAAGATGGTCTGATCGAAGTCGTCGGGCTGACTACATATCAACTCGTAAGCATTCATCTTCATCATCATCTCAGCCATAGGACGTCCACTGCTGGGCAAAGGCCTCCCTCATGGATCACTGGGTATTGATCATGAGGGGTTGTTGCCATAATCGCCACGCTTAGCAGGCGGGTTCGCGTGCGCAGTACAGGTTATTGATGCACGGAAAGACGCTGCTGCCCATCTTCCGGAGGTATCCTTTAGCAGATTCTTTCTGCATCCACGGGCAAGAGACTAGGGGCAACATGCTACTGCCGGCACCCTACGACACTGGTTAGTATTAGCACCTTCTAATATGTAAATCTGCCTTTCACATCTATTCATCATTTCAGCCGTAAGACGTCCACTACTGAACACAGGCCACCCTCATGGATCTTCATGAGGGGTAGTTGCCATACTCACCACGCTTGGCAGGCGGGTTGGCGAGCGCAGTACGGGATGTTGATACACGGAAGGACGCTGCTGCCCATCTTCCGAAGGTATCTCTTAGCAGGCTCTTACTGCTTCCACGGGCATGAGAGGAGGGGTAACATTCTACTGCCGGTACCCCACGGCACATCTATTGCATTCACATCTATTATAACAGATGATTTATACAGCGTCCGCAACTGATACACGGTGAACATACTGTACGGGACGATGCAGTGTCTGGAACATTGTTAAAAATTGATTAGACTTGCCCAGCACCTATACCATCCTCTCAGCTTGGTCGGCTGAACTCAGAGGAAACAATGTGTCAATACGTCGCGTACGTATACTTATATAGTTTTACGGGCAAATAATTATGTGCTGTCGCGACCAGAGAGAAGGATGAGATAGAACCAATGACATCAACTTTAATAACTTAAAACTACTTAAGTTTCTGTTTGTTGATGTACTAAGCAAGCTTGTCTAGCGGTTATCACACCCGTCTCACAAATACAAGGGTATCTGATTCAAATCTCAAGAGAGCAATTATTATTTTGAATTAAAGTTTTTGTTTTTTAGTTTAACAACTTAATATTTAAAATATTTTTTTTGATAACTTTATTAAATAATAAATAAATAAATATTAAAGATAAAATAGTTTGCGTTAACAATATTTAATTTATTCATAATTTCAGCCGTAAAACGTCCACTCCTGAACACGGCCTGTGTTCAGGATTGGACGTTTTACGTCACCTCATGGATCTCTATGAGGGGTAGTAACTCACCAACTGACCGCAACCTCCCGTAATCACTTTTCCTAACCCGTTTTACATGGAAAATTGTTTGGTTCGTCAGATTTTACTCTATAACCACTGGAATTTTTGAGAATATTTTTCCAGACGAATTTGGAATAACGAAATTTGTCAGAAAATCGCGTAAAACAAATTAGAAAAATCCGTTCCGGCTGCGGTAACGTATAAATTATTTTTATCGGACGATAAAAATGAGGAGATTTCTCAATTCCACCGTATATATTTTTAAAAACAATATTTAGAAATTGTTGAATGTAACGGTGGATGGAGAGCATCTAGCATAGGTCCAAGATTATGTTTAACTGGGCCAAATAGTCTCCTTCGAAGACAGGCAGAGCAGAGAAATCGCACGGCGAGCTGATAATGCCTGGAGGAGTTTATGGTCCATGGGACACATAATGAAGGGGAAACTCCCTCTATCTCTAAAACGGAAATTAATGGACGTATGCATCCTCCCCGTTCTAACATATGGTGCGCTGACTTGGTCTCTGACCAACACTCAAAAGTCCAAGCTCCAAGTTTGTCAGCGAGCGATGGAGCGCAGCATCCTGGGTGTCAAGCGCACGGACAGGATCCGCAACACCGAACTGCGCTCCAGGACTGGGATCGCGGAAGTAGCTCTGAAAGCTGCTAAGCTGAAGTGGGACTGGGCTGGCCATATCTGCCGCATGCCGAGTGAGCTGTGGGCAAAGATAGTCACGGAGTGGCGGCCTGACCCGGCGAGAAGGCGACGCGGCAGACCGAAGCGCAGATGGCGGCACGAACTCGATCAGTACATCGTTGACTGGAGGGAAGCAGCTCAGGATCGGGATGTATGGAGGGAATTGGGGGAGGCCTTTGCCCAGCAGTGGGACCCAAATGGCTCATAATAATAATAATAATTTAGTAATTACCATTGGAAAAGGTAATGTTGTGCATCGATGTCATTAAATATATTTCAAATAAAATGCATTGACTAGATGAATTATTTTAAATTTCCGTCATGTAAATTAACAAAATCTATTGGACACGTATTTTTCTATCGTAATCTAAAACTAACCTCGATACATTATATCAAAATGTCGCGTGACGTCACACGTTGGTACGCGCCGACGTGCCTTGTTTCAGAATAATGACGTCACGAGCCCCTACTCCTAAACTTCAACTCGCTTTATCTAAGTATTGTTTTATTCATTGAATCATTATTCATAGAAATTGTAACAATGAATGTGTGAAAGAGTGAGGTTTCTTGTTCGCTTCTTTCCCTCACCTGGAAAAAAAATATCTGAAGCGAACGAATTCAATTATGTGCAGTATCCAATTTAAATGTGTCTTGTTCTTCTTTTGTAAATTGACTATTCTAAGTAGCGTCTTGGTCTATTGAATAAATACATTTTGATTTTGTTTCGAAAAAAGCTAAAAATACGTGTCTGTTATTTTTGTTTTATGTAACTGACGGACTTAATATAATTTGAATTTTGATACTCATGCCCTGTAAACATGCCTATTGATCTTAGATACCTAGGGACTTCCGTGGCGCATTCGGTTTAATAGCCGACTGAGACGTAGGAAGTTGCGGCTTCGAAGCCCGCCGCGATACATTATGTTTGTTGATTATCTGCAGGTTTTGTTCCTGGTCAGGATATTTTACTATATAATGATGAGTGTGTTTTAAAAATAAAACAAACTACTAACTTATAGCGAGATAACTCTTTATTCCAAAATCTCTAAGGCTTAATAAAAACATAACATTTAAAACAGATGGTAATAGTATGGAATTTGTATTAAACATTTTAAATAGACTTGCGAGTACGGCCTTTGGGTAAGTAAGTATACATAACACCGCCGTGCCGTGGTTAGCCGTGGGATGCCGGCAGTAGAATGTTACCCCTCCTCTCATGCCCGTGGATGCAGTAAGAGCCTGCTAAGGGATACTTTCGAAAGATGGGCAGCAGCGTCTTTCCGTGTATCAACATCGCAAACTGCGCTCGCCAACCCGCCTGCCAAGCGTGGTGCAACTACCCCTCATGGAGATCCATGAGGGAGGCCTGTGTTCAGTAGTGGACGTTAGGCTGGAATGATGACATAACACCGTCCTAAACACAGCGTTTGTACATATTGACGCTGTATGTGCTGTACGTCGCAATCAAATAATCCCCCAGCCGCGCCCGCCGTAGGGATTTAAAGCTAGGTGTCTTCTGCAACAGGGATCCTTATCTATGACGCAGTATGCATGCAAATGCGCCGGAATACGGGAAAAACCTTCAAATTGTACTAAATGCATTTAAGCGCTTACTTGGAAGCTTTGAACCAAAGTAACCGGAGGAAATGACAGGCATTGTCCCAATAGGTGCTAACGTCAGAAATCTTTATTCAATTAATTAAATATTTTTTGCTTAAATACAAAACTAAACTACATTATTTAAAAAGTAGAAGTTACTAAAAAACAACATTCTTACGACCAAAAAATATCACTTAATTTGTATTATACTTACCTTTTATGACTTTTTCTCTCATTGGAAAGGGCTATGGGTAAAAGTGGCGTTGTTTTTGGAGATCCGCGACCAGTTAAAAAACTATTGCCATTCATTAGTACTCTCAAAAATGAGCAACTTTCATTACTACAGGCCCTACCTAAAACATATCGGAAGCGAGATATCGAATTGCAAAAAATCTTAAAAAGATCGTCTAGATAAACATTTAACCAGACTTCCCTACAGTTTTTAAGTAAACAAAAATGCATTTCATCATCATCTCTGTCTTCCAGACCCCTTTTGGGGTCTCCGCGTGGGGCCTCGAGGTTAGACCTCCTTACCCCGGCTTGAACTCCAGGGGCTACTACCCCTGGGTCAATCGATAATTGCCTTTCAGGCTGGTTGCAATTTTGTTTTTTTTTATTAATCTTCTCCCTGTGTGAGGAGGTCCCGTGGCTGTAGGAGCCACTGACCTTTGTGGTCCGGGGGTCTGGCATACAGCGGGGCGAGGCCGTCGACGCGCCGTATCGATCACGAAGTCCTCGATGGTTTGAATCTGCACGTCGTGGGCGATAACGTCATTCCTGACGTAGCGGCCCGCGCCCGTGCAGATCCACAGCGTGATGTTTTTTCTGAGCCTGGACGCGCTTCCGGTTGGTGGTGGAGGTCAGCGCGTACCACGCTGGTGCAGCGTAGGTCAGTCGTGACCGGATGTACGTCTTGTACATCCGCAGCTTGGTCCTGAGCGGGAGATGGGAGTCTAAGACAGGTCGGAGGAGCCCCCGAGCAGCGCGAGCTTGGTTAAGCGCGCGGTCTACCTGGGGCTGCATACTCAACGACCGGTCTATCTCCACTCCAAGGTACCTAGCATGCGGAACCCATGTGACATCCTGGCCACGAAGCTGCAGAGGGGGAAGAGTTTTTCGGCGTCGAGTGAGTGCCGCTGTTTTTCCCACATTAACGGCGATGCGCCACTTGTCTAGCCACAATGGCAGAAGGCTGAGGAGCTGCTGCATCCTCTTGGCTGCGAAGGCGGGGCTGGTAGACGACGTGAAGTACGCGCTGTCGTCCGCGAACAGTCCGAGTGTGACGTCCTTCCCCTTGCGCGGCTGTATAACTCCCGCTAGGGTGGGGATGTCGTCTGTGTAGAGGGCGTACAACGCGGGCAAGAGGCAGCTGCCCTGCGGTACACCCGCTTCGATGAGGCGAGTGGAAGACGTGGCTTCCTCAACCGCGACTGAGAACCGTCTGTTGGTGAGGAATGAAGCCACAATCTTGATGAGAGCTGGTGGCGTGCTGGTCTGCAGGAGTTTGAACGGCGTTGTGTTACTCCGCCAGATGATGGAGTAGAGTACCTCGAGTAGTATTAGAAATAAAGTATATATATTGGATCCATGTTTTTTATAGGAATAACTTACACATTACATAGGTAAAATAATAGTACTTTTGAAATTAAAATGCATTTTATCACTTACTTAGACGATATTATTCTTGACTTCAAAGTCGAATATTTTGGCTCCGATATAAGTTACGATGTATTTTGTTTTTTATAACAAAGATACAGGTGTAGTTCTTAAATTGAACACATATTGCATCGGTGATCGCAAGAAAAAAAAATAACGCCATGACTCCATACAAACTTACCCAATGCCCTTTCAAAGTGTAACTCGAACGTATGAGAGCGAGCTTATGAGAGGACGTTTCTTTTTTCATGTTTTTTTGTGTTTGGCTTAATTCGTCCATCACACCTACAGTGTACTTATAATACTTGTGACCTTCATAAAGTTATGAGGGCCAGTTATACGGATATTTTGTAAATATAAACTTTATTTCCACAGCCTTTATTGCAAGCAGGAGCCCACGGAACGTGCATATGCCAATGCAAGACAGCAAAGATAGTGACGAGTAAAGTGATCCCGATGCAGGTGGACGGCGAGGCTTGTCGGCTCAACCCGTCCACCATCACCATATCCAGACTCAACCAGGCCATCATGCTGGCTAAGAAGAAGCCCGGACGGGCTATTGCACCGTAAGCAATTCTTGTGTTTTTACAGCGTTATTAAGAGGCAGCTGATAATTTCTTAGTGTGCGTCCTGAGTGGCGGCGCACCGCACCAAAATACTCTAATACAAACCTGTAATAAACCTGTCCGAAATTTTAGGCCTAAAAATTTGAAAAATCTTTGTTTTTTAATTTTAGGACTATATAACATTTTTATATATCCATTATTTTACAAAGTAAATGTTTACTATTGTTAGCAACATACACCTACAGGTATTGTTCCGGAACTGGATATTTTATCTAACACACAAGTAAATAATAGTGAAGACCATGATTCATAGTGTAGTATAACAGGTACCTCAAGCGATCGTGGTTTTATATTAGTAAGGACTTGTTCTACTTGTTCAGCTTTTAAAAGTCAGTCAAATGCATAGTTTTCTATGCATTTGACTGTGTGAATTCTATATATTGTTTTCTATAGGGAGAAATAATTAACACTGTCTCACTGGTAAATGATACAACTGCATTGTGAGACACTGTGAGACATTTTGCGCGTTGAGGTCAAGAATAGGATTGCTTAGTCATTTAAAAAAATGCAGCCCGTAACCACAGGCATTACTTGAATTGTCTTAGACGCGAAGGCCGATGATGATGATTGGTAAATGCTTGTCATAATCCATAAACGGTAACTTTCTACCATACCAATTCGAAATAAGAGAAGAATAATATTAAATTATAGCTTGCGTAGCACGGGCTACGAACAGGATTGGCGTAGCAAGCGCTACGAAACATGTTTATGTACGTACGCACTGTTGTTTACTAATTATTATTCGAACTGACTGCTTGCATAAACAAGGATATGCTCGTTGGCTCATTTTCAGTATAAATTATACATTCCGCTGGTTTATTAATTAATACATATCCTGTTAAACCTGAATGACGAGTTAAGTTGGTTCAGATTAAAAATGTGTCATATTTAATTACTTACATGCATTGTACCCGGGTAAAAAGAAGCTTATGATGTTAATCCAAGTCAACCTCTATACCTACGTTTGCAAAATTTCACATCGATACGTACGTTAGTTTTTGTGTAAAGAGCTAACAAACTTCCATACAAACAAACTTTCGGCTTTATAATTTTAGACTGTAAATAACATGTCAATGAATCAAGCAGCTAGTGACAACAGGACAAATAGTGTCCCTTAAGAGAAATTTGAAGTTTGGAAGCGAATGAGCACGCCTGGAAGGTAAAGGATTTGTTGTAGTACGACGAGTTATGCACAGATGTCATGAGCTGAAGAGTTTCATAAGAACGAAGAGACAGGGAGTGGGGAAGGTGCTGTGATGTGACCTGTCAAAAGCCTTCGATGTGGCGGACCACGAGATCATCATGATTAAGCTTCGACACTATGGCATCGCAAACAAGCCTTTACAATTACTCAAAAGTATGATGAGTGGCCGCTCTCAAATAGTAGTCGGAGCTGGCGGCAAGGTGAGGTCGAACCCACTTACCACCACTATGGGTGTCGCTCAGGGATCAGCCATCTCTAATGTGCTATTCTCTTTGCTACTTAACGACTTGCCAGACGCTATTACTAACGCACAAGTCATGATGTATGCGGACGACGTGGCCGCAATAGTGACAGCGCCATCTGTAGACATACTGGAAAATAACCTCAACGCGGTTGCTGCACGGGTGGCTTCGTGGTTTAGAGATAACGGATTGGTACTAAACTTAACTAAAACTAATTTCATGCATTTCTGCTTATCAGGCCATATGACAAGGAAATTGACTGTTACCGCGGACGGAACTACACTCAAACAGGTGAACAGCATTAACTTTCTCGGCTTTGAGATTGACAAAGGCCTTACCTGGGAGTACCAAATTGACAAATTGTGTGGAAAACTAGGCGGAGCATGTTTTGCACTGAGTCGATTGTCGAGGTTCCTACCCAGGTCTACGGTTAGGTCGTGCTACTTCGCCACAGTCCACTCGGTACTGATGTATGGGGCTGAGCTGTGGGGGCGCGCGGCCGAGTGGGAGCGCGCCTTCCGTATGCAAAAACGTGCGGTGAGAGCTATCGTTAGGATCTCGCGTCAGACTTCAGCACGCCCGTTTTTCAAAGAACTAGGAATAATGACCCTACCTAGCCTAGTCATATACCAAGTAGCCGTGTATGTCAAGAATAATCTTGGCATGTTTACCAGAAACGGGGATCTCCACCGGTACCAGACGCGGAGGGCTGATCACCTAGCGCTGATACCACACAAGCTCGCGAAGTCTAAAAAGATTACTCATGTCATGGGCCCGGACGTCTACAACCGCATCCCTAAAACCGTGACCGAAGCACCCAACTTAAACACATTCAAATCCAAACTCAAAGCCTGGCTTGTGGAGCAAACCTTCTACACTGTGGACATGACATAATAACTTGAATGATGATTTATATGATTTATATGACATACTTTAATTCAATCTGTTTTGACATTTACATTATTATTATTATATAATACTAATAGTATTTTATATTTTCTGGTTACTATAGGTAACTGACTTTGAGCATTGTGTGTTAATTTATTTTATTATTTTTATTATTATTTGACTGTTTACTGAAATGTTTGACGTGTATATGTATATACCAATAAATGAATCTGAATCTGAAGGTGAAGAAAGTTAAATCGTTCCTTGAGATAGGGAGGAGAGGAAGGTGTGAAAAGAATATTGTACAGTAAAAATAAAAGATGGGAATTCCGACAAAGCCGTATTGGTAGCCACCTTAGCTTCCTGCGATACTCCGAGAAATGGTCATACTTGCGCAAACCAAATATAAACCGTATCCCGACGTTTAAGATAGGGTGAGAAATAGATTGAGCAAGAGAAACTCTAGTACCAATAGGAAGGAAGTTACGCAGTCTACGTAATAATCCTAAGCTCGCAAACATTTTTCGGTTGATTTCAGACAGTGGAAGTCCTGATGACAGATTTCTGTCAATAGAGGACGCCTAATTTTTTCACCGATTCGCTTAGCAAGATAAGTTTACCGTCTAATAATACCGAAGGAAGCCCGCCCCAAATTACACGTAACATCATTCTCGAACCTCCAACAACAATCTCCTGTGTTTTAGTCGGGTTCACCTTAAGACTATATGCTCTGCTTCAGTCCAGGATACGTCTCTTACGTATGTACATGCAAACAATGGAAGTGCGTCATAGAAACCTACACGTGTACAGCTTGCTTGAAGCATAGAGAGTTTAATTGTTAATTAACGCTATTTCAAGCCTTATGGTTATTACAATACTGAGTCTCGGAGGTCCATTATAAAGGACACTTGGCTATGTCAGAGAATCTATAATTGAATGTCACTTCTTAAAATAACAAAATAATAATCATTATTTCTGCCGTAAAACGTCCACTACTGAACACAGGCCTCCCTCATGGATAGCTGCCATACTCACCACGCTTGACACGCGGGTTGGCGAGCGCAGTTGGGATGTTGATATACGGATATACGCTGTTGCCAATCTTCCGGAGGTATCCCTCAGCAGGCTCTTACTGCATCCACGGACATGAGAGGAGGGGTAACATTTCACTGCCAGCAACCCAAAATCAACAATTATTTTTATAAAAATATATTTTTTACGACTCAATGACATACGTATGTATGATGTGTACAGACAGACAGACAGACAGCGCTATGAATATTAGGGGGCTTCGCCCCCTAAGAACTGCATGCAAATCTGTCCACTCGTTTAAGAGCTACGGTGCCACAGACAACACATAACGGTCAAATTTATAACACCCCCCTTTTTCTCGGGGGTTAAAAAGCTGCAGCTTAACTTTTAATCGTATTTCCCCGACGTTCTTTCACAAAAAGCGCTGCAATAACAATGGAAGGAATCATCCCATTGACTTGAAGTGTAACTGGCGACTTGTATTATTGCAGTCAAACTACAATGGAGAAGCTGATACTTACTGTGAATCTCATTACAATGGCCGACTACGAGCGGCATCACTACGATAAGGAGCTGCTCGCTAATACTGGTAAGTGCTTTTCGTTTGTCTGCATTCGCCTAAGATTGTATGTAAAGCCGATCTGGTGACAGGTTCGCAACAGGCGCAAATCTCGTGACCATCTCTATCAATGGTCCAACTTTGATTTGGATATCTTGTCTTGTCTTTTTATTTTATGGCTTTTTGTGTTTAGTTTTACACAATTCCGCCAGTGTCAAGTTAATTTATAAATTCTTTTGTTATTTGGCTGGCCATGTCTGCGGCCATTTTTTTTTTATTTGGAAATCAGTTGTTGTTGTATATTCGTTACAAGTTAATGAGCCGTTTTCAGTAAAAAACAAAAAAGTGTTTCCTACTAAACTTAACAGATGGAGCTGGCAAGCGGAGAAAGCAAGTTTGTGATTAATCACAATTGCTGTCATTGTCAAGTTGTGTTTCCTACCAGTTAAATAAAACTAGGACAAAATGGCCGCCAACATGGCTGGCCAAATAACTTACGAATTTATAAATTAACTTGACACTGGCAGAATTGTGTTAAACCAAACACAAAAGGCCATAAAATAAAAAGACAAGACAAGACAAATAAAACTAACGCCATCTATATGGTTCGAGGGAACTGTTTTTGAAGTTTTTACTTTTTAATGAAAACACCTCATTCCTAAATTGACTTTGGACAGCGATGATCGCTATTTTTATTTATTTATTTGTTCAATCAATATTTTTTGTCAATTCAACTGTATTCCTTTGTATTAAGGTATTTGTTTGTAATTTCGAAAATGGAGAAATATTTGCGATGATGCAAAATGTCAAGAAGATTTGATTTCAATTGAAAAAGCCATTAGCTAACGCACGCGGTTTCACTTGCGTAAAGTTTACTAAGACGAACCATCAAACAATTTAACACATCGCGAGTCTTTTCTAGGAAGCTCTGATGAAAAGAAACCTAATATTTCTAAGTATCATCACTTACTTTTACCTCTCTTTCTCTGCTTCATCCTAACTCGGCGATAGATTTAGGGTTGTCCGTCTGCCTTTTGGACTGTCAAGACACTTTATCTCGGGAATGTGTATAGGTATCGTGTTGAAATTAAAACCATATTGTTTTAATTTCAAACTTAAATCTACGGCCTCTTTAAGATGTGAAAAAATAAATATTCTAAACGCATGTTTCGACATTCTCAATGGAATCCAAATTCATAGGGTAGACCTAGGACTATCAAATTTGGTAAGATATATCGTCATATGTTGTAGAGACAGGGAAAAATCAAAAACATTTGCAATATAATCATAAAAAACCGTCCTTAAAAAAGTCCGAAATCAATCATCGAGGTTAAGCAACCTTACGCGCGTTCATATTGGATGGGTGACCGAATCTTTTTGTGCATTTTCAAAATTTTTGCTAATTATATTCCTACATACCTACGTGTTGGCCGAGTGGTATTTACCCCCTTTCAATCCGAAGTTTGTGGGTTCGATACCAGCCGTGAACCAAGGGATTTGTCTTTCTTGAAAAATGTATGTTCACATTTAACACGTGCTTAACGGTGAAGGAAAAAAATGTGAGGAAACCCGCGGCTTAGTCATCTTCAGACGTATTGACATGTTCTTTCCTCTGAATAATAGTCGAATAAGCTGGGAGGATGGTACAGATGCTGGGCAAGCCTAATCCATCTAACAATGTCCCAGGCACCGCATGCGGCGTCCTGTACAGCATAATTACCAGTTGCTGACGCTGTATAAATCATGTCTAATTGATGTAAAGGCCTCATTATTATCCAGCAGGCTCATTTCTAAACAGTCTTTAACGATCACCATAATATAACACACTTGATAGCTTTTCAACCCCGTTGGGCTTGAATTTTTAAAAATCTACCGTTTGTTTTATGCACATTTCCTTTGTATACCTGTATCAACTGTCGTCCTTACAAACCTAACAGTATCAAGTATATTATACAGGGTACTCGTACGTCATGTCAGTTGGTGGAATTTTTCTTTACATTTTTTTTTAGACTTTTAGTCTTGCTTTACACATATCATTTGTCCTGACCATTTAAATACCGTAATATTTTTTTTATTTATTTGGTAGATTATATGATAACAAACATCTAAAAATATATACTTCATCGTATAGAGTATTTTTTTTCGTATTACGTCCTAAATATACAGGGTGATTGGTAATTCGATACATTCCCTGAAGGGAATGTAAATATAGAAGAGCTGATTTCCGATTGATTGTGTAGTATTATAGGGTGTCGGAAATCATTATTTTCCAAATTATCCCTAATTTTGTTCTTTTATAGAAATCCCCCGATTTTGAGCCTAACATTGAGATATTTTTCAATAAAAGCATAATTACAGTAAACTTTTGATGTTTTCTGGTAAAATGTATCGAATTATCAATCACCCATACATGCATGTAAAATACACAGAAAAAACAAACAATTATTATCACGGCATAGTGCGCAACTGCTTAAAGTTAGGCTATTGTGTTAAGAGTTAAAAAATAAAACTGCCGTTTGTAATGAAAACCTTGCGATAGAACTTTTAGTCTGGACTCCACAAACTGTGTGAATGCATTTTGTACTGCTTCCTAAGATGACTTTTTTTTCTAACTGCAGGTCTTGTAGTGTTTAAACGGTTTCTCGAGTGTCAGAGTGAGGTCTTCTTTAATCAGACGTAGTCGCTGACAACAGCTACTTATTTATAATTTTAGAACAAAATATTTTAAACAAACGACGTTTTAGTGACGTCATGCATATAGTGATAGCGAAAAATGCTTAGAAGTAAAAATATAAATTAATATTTATTCGAAAATATATCGCATTTTTAACGCTGGATGGTTGAAATTTGTCAAATACATACGCTGGGCGCCTACTTTAGATCGAGTGAATGTTTAGATACCGTTGAACGGTTAACTACTTACTGACATAATTTTGAAAACCCTCAGAGCAGATTGAACTTTTTTAATTATTAATTTTGTATACTTTGGTGGCAAGATCAATATGGTGACTCTCGAAGCGTAGATGAAAATGAACATTGTAAATAAGATATTTTTGGTCAGTTTGGAGGCTGAGATACATTTTACACAGCGCTGGTCTTCCATAGTGACCAAAAATTTGCGGTTGGTGGATACCACAAATGCACACTGTAATTAAAGAAGAAGTAGCTATTATTCTATTACCTAAAAAATATCTGTCACCGAAAGAATCAGTAAGTTATAATGTTACGGAATTTCAAATATAATGTACTCGTAACACGCTTGGCAGGCGGGTTGTCGAGCGTTAGAGAGATAAGTAATAAATAGTAATAAACCATTCTATTACAGTGAACTCAGAACGTATTTTCATAAATAAGAACGAAAGAGTAATAAAGACCTATCGTTATTTTATCGCGTATATTAATAATATTGTTTATAAAGGTTCATCATCATCATTTCAGCCGTAAAACGTCCACTACTGAAAGTTAAACACAGGCCTTCCTCATGGAGATCCATGAGGGGTAGTTACCATACTCACCACGCTTGGCAGGCGGGTTGGTGAGCGCAGTACGGGATGTTGATATACGGAAAGACGCTGCTGCCCATCTTCCGGAGGTGTCCCTTAGCAGGCTCTTACTGCATCTACGGGTAGGGGAGGATGGGTAACATTCTACTGCCGGCACCCCACGGCAACTGTTTATAAAGGTTAAAGTGTAGCAAACTTGGCACTTTCGTCAGCTTTTAAGAATTAATAAAAAGTTAAAACACACGAACAAAGGTTTAGGTAAGTGTTTGTTCTTTTGACTAAAATAACAGTAAATGGCCTCAATAATCACTTTCATTATATTGCTTTTCGTTTATTTTTCGATCATACACAATTCAAGTAGAACTGTTTTTTAGGGTTCCTGCATTTTTTCTGGTATTGTTGAATAGGTATTTTAAAACGAAAGACAATTTTTTAATTTAAGATTGGTATCTTTCAAAAAATCTATATATATGTATATAATTCAAAGTCCTGACTGACTGACTGACTGACTGATATATCAACGCACAGCCTAAACCACTGGACCTAAAGATTTGAAATTTGGCACACATAGTATATGTACCTTGAGTATCCTAGAGGTGCACTAAGAAGAGATTTTTCGAAATTCTCACGGGATAGGGAATAAATGGGATTTATATTTTTGAATCAAAGTGGCTCTGCCTAAAAAAGGGGATTTTACGTTTTATGACTTCCACGCGGACGAAGTCGCGGGCAAAAGCTAGTCTTAAATAAACGTCTGATATTTCACCTCCATATTGTCTGAGCAACAATATGGTTTTAGAAGTCGCAGATCAACGGAGGATGCAGTGATTGAATTCACTACCACCATGGTATAAACTTTAATAGGAAGTTAAAAACAGTCGGTTTCTTCCTTGATCTTACTAATGCTTTTGACACCGTCTCTGTGCCCACTTTGTTAAACAAACTCGCTTCTATAGGCATCAGAGGCGATGTCAATGCAGATTTTAACTCTTAATAATAATAAAAATATCGCGTAATTATCAGATACATCATGAAAACAAATATGCCAACTGACATTTTCAGAAGATGCAATAGCAACTCTGGAACCATTCAACACATGTCAAACAGGAGCATGCAGAGCGATTTACCACACGGATTAAAAGTTTAGACATGACCAAGTAGCTAACATATTCCACCAAGACTTAGCAGCTAAGCTATAAACTTGTAGACGTTACTCCAAATCCTACACCATACTACAAGTATATCCCTGAAACTATGTTGGAAAACTCCTCGCACAAACTTTACTTCGATAGAGCTATCTTGTCTGATGAAACCATCCATTTCAATAGACCTGACTTAACCCTCTTAGGTAAATCCAACAAAACAGCGGTTCCTCCTAACTCTTGTTTGATCCAAACCATGTATTAGCAAAACGAAGACATGATATTGTGTGCAACATAAAGTTTTCAGGAATTTTTAACACATATTTAACCGGGGTATTTGGATATCGCGTTATTTACTTGTACCTATTATTGCCCGACGTTTCGACAGGATTTCACCCATTGTGGTCCCGGGAAGACTGATAGGGAAGACTGATTATGTTGGAGGTATCCGCAGCAAAGCGAAGGCGTCTTTTTAGACTACCAAGTGAGGACTTGGTCTTCATAATTATAGGAACTTGAGATTAAGGCTGTTTCACACTGGGACAGCACACTACACTAACTGTATTAGCACACTTAAGTTGATTCACACGCAGAGTACACTTGGTTATCACTGCATTCCATGAGGCAGAGAGTTTGAAGCCGTCTTCACGATTGAAATTAGGATACTTCTTAATTTCAATTGCTTCCCGAACCATTCTTTTTTTTTCGGGAAGCAATTGAAATTACTTAGTTAATTATGTATTTTCTTTGTATTTTTATCAAATTTGTACCCAATGGTTACTACCGTAATTGGAACTTTTTAGTTTAAATTTGATTGCTGTGGTCTCATAAACTGGAAAATATATTATGTAAACTAGTTATATCGGAGGTGGGCACTGACTTTGCAATTTTCCACAGTTACAAAGTTCAGGTTTAAGAAATCTTTATTCTCATCTTAAGAATTTATAATTCAATTACAATGAGAACTTATAAACTAGGTAACATAATATCATGCGGTACGAGCACGCTACTACCTACCCGCGACAAAAAATAAATAAAGTTTGTAATTGCCATCGTCCTAGATGGACTGCAAAGAGAAACAAAGCGGGCTCAAAGCGATGTGCTGCGACGCTAAATGTGGTTACAAAATTAACATTAAGTACTAACTATAAACTGCCTGACGTAGATAAAATATTGTTTAATATTTTTTGTACATACAGTATTCTAATCTATCGCAGTAGTTCAACTTTCTAAATAGTTTATGTAACAAAATGTTGTTTCAATTATTATTTTTTTAGGATTCCCGTTTGCGACATATTAAAACAAACACCAACTTCTAACAACTGGTCTGCGGGTAGCTAGTGAACCCTACACAGTGCGTGGCCCGACACGCACCTGGTCTAATTTTTTTATGATTGTTTACAATTCACTCGTCACCAGCACAAAAAATTGTACTTAACTCCATAATAAAATAAAAAGAGGATACCATAACTAACTGTACCTTAGATCACTCACAATTAGATTGGGGCAGCCGTTGCTTTCTTCGCAAATTAGTTCAACCTCTGGCGTCGAAAAGCCAAGAGTCTTAGCGTAATCTATTTTACTTTCATAAATTGTTATTTATTACTCTCTGAAAGCATAATTAAGATCGTTATCCATAACGTATGAAATTGTTCACAAACTAAATAAGATTGTTGTGCATTTGCTTTGTAAACTCAAAGTTTGAGCAATTTATTTATAAGTCCCATTTATTTACTAAGATTAACAATTTAAGCACTTAATCTTTCTGAAGTTTAATGTGAAATTTTCTCATAAACTAGTTCCAATATTCTTCATCATCATCATCATTTCAGCCGTAGGACGTCCACTGCTGGACATAGGCCTCCCTCATGGATATCCAGTTATTGCGGTTGGAAGCGATCTGCATCCACCGTCGACCTGCGGTCTTCACCAGGTCATCATCCCATCTTGTTGGTGGACGTCCTACGCTGCGCTTGCCGGTCCGTGGCCTCCACTCGAGAACTTTTCGGCCCCATCGGCCATCTGTTCTGCGAGCTACATGGCCTGCCCATTGCCACTTCAACGTGCTAATCCGTTTGGCTATGTCGGTGACCCGAGTTCTTCTACGTATCTCCTCATTTCTGATTCGATCGCGTAGTGAAACCCCGAGCATAGCCCTCTCCATAGCTCGTTGAGCGACTCTGAGCTTATTCATGAGGCCAATCGTGAATGACCACGTCTCGGTTCCATATGTCATCACTGGTAACACACACTGGTTGTAGACTTTCGTCTTAAGGCACTGAGGAATTTTGGACGAAAAGACGTTGCTTAGTTTCCCAAACGCTGCCCATCCGAGTTGGATTCGCCGATTTACCTCTTTCTCGAAATTGGACCTACCTAATTGGACTGTTTGTCCTAGGTATACATACGCGTCGACAACTTCGAGAGCCGAGTTCTCAACCATAACTGGGGCAGGCGCAACATGGACATTCGACATAATCTTCGTCTTGTCCATGTTCATTTTAAGACCTACCCGTTGGGAGACTCGGTTGAGGCCTTCGAGCATCGTGCCAAGTTCCTCCATCGATTTTGCCATGACCACAATATCGTCAGCAAACCGAAGGTGAGTCATGTATTCGCCGTTAATGTTGATGCCTAGTCCTTTCCATTCCAAGAGCTTAAAGGCATCTTCCAAAGCGGTCGTAAACAGTTTCGGAGAAATAACGTCTCCCTGTCTTACGCCTCTTTTTAAGGGAATATCCTTCGAACTCTGTTCCTGTACTCGGACTGACATAGTGGCGTTTCTATACAAAGACTTCAACACTTCGATATACCGATAGTCAATTCGGCATCGTTGGAGAGACTCGAGCACCGCCCATGTTTCGATCGAATCGAAGGCTTTCTCATAGTCCACAAACGCGAGACATAGCGGCAAGTTATACTCTTCGGTCTTCTGTATCACTTGCCGCAGCGTATGAATGTGGTCTATGGTACTGTAGCCTTTTCGAAACCCGGCTTGTTCGGGACGCTGGAAGTCATCAAACCTGCGATCGAGACGATTTGTGATGACCCTTGAAAACAGCTTATAAACATGGCTCAAAAGCGAGATCGGTCTGTAGTTCTTAAGCAAGGTGTTGTCACCTTTCTTAAAGAACAGTACCACGACGCTTTTGTTCCATGTTTTTGGCGTAATACCTTCGAGCAAGACGGAGTTGAAGAGCTTCTGAAGGACTTTAAGTATCGGTGATCCACCCGCTTTCAGAAGCTCTGAAGTGATTCCGTCCTCCCCCGGCGCCTTGTCGTTCTTAAGCTGTTTCAGGGCCATCCTGATCTCGTACAAGCTGATGTCCGGGATATCTTCGGTATAATGTCGGGTCAGCTTGGCTCTAGGGTCTTCTGCCACACTGCAAACAGGTTTAGTGACCGAATCGTAGAGCTGTCCATAGAACCTTTCGACTTCCCTTAACACTTCTGCTTTACTTGACGCTATACTGCCATCTTCCCTCTTCAGCTTCGTCATCTGGCTTTGCCCAATAGACATATCTCTCGCGAACACTTTGGAGCCTTTGTTCCGCTCTATCGTATCTTTAATACGAGCTGTATTAAAGGTACGAATATCGTGCCGCAAGGATTTCCAAACTTGTCTATTGAGCTGCCTATGTGACTTAGCATCATCGGGAGACTGCAGTCGTAATGAGCGTCGTTCAGCCATAAGGTTAAGAGTGTCATCAGAGAGTTTCTGAGGTCTATTTGTACGGGGCGTCTTAAAGAACTGAGACCCCACCGTATGGACAGTTTCTACGAACCTGTTATTGATCTCGTCCACTGATGCATGTTCTTCGAGACCCAGACAATCAAAGCGATTTGAAAGTTCGAGTTGAAAGCTCTCGAGGTTTTGGATATGTGCACGAGTGGGTCGGAGCGTAGATTTCATCAGACGGGACCTTTCAAGTCTAACGTTCATATTCAATGTGCCTCTAACGATTCGGTGATCACTTCCGGTTTTCACCCTGTGAATCACAGTGACATCATTGAATACCCGTTTCTTGTTGGTCAAGATGAAATCAATCTCATTTCTCGTGGAACCATCGGGACTCATCCAGGTCCATTTCCTGTGAGGCGGCTTCTGGAAGAAAGAATTCATCATAAAGAGTCCTTCTTTCTCCAGAAAATCGGCCAGCCTCTGTCCCCTGGGGTTCCGTTGCCCATACCCAAATTGCCCCACTCTCAACTCATCATCGCTTCTCTTGCCTAACTTTGCATTGAAGTCCCCCATAACAACAGTGAAGTGAGTTTTGTTTGTATGTATGGCCCTACTAATGTCCTCATACATAGACTCTACTTCTTCATCTGGGTGTGACGAGGTCGGCGCATATACCTGAACGACCTTCAGCGAATATCTTTTAGATATTCTGAGTGTTAGGTATGCGACCCTGCTCGACACACTGTCGATGGTGACAATGTTGTTAATGAGTGACTTGTGAACGAGAAACCCGACACCACCTTGGGACTGTTGGTCGCCCTCCCGGTAGTAGAGTAGATTACCGGACTTAAGGGATATCGTGTCCTCGCCCTCTCTACGGACTTCTGATAATCCTAAAATGTCCCAGTGTAACCTACTCATTTCTTCTTCCAGCTCAACGATCTTTTCGTCTGTCCTCAAAGTGCGGATGTTGTGTGTTACCAGGGCCAGTGGTCGTCGTTGGGGTTGGTAGCCGTCCGTCTCCCGGGGATTCTTAGCACCCCTAGCCCCGCCGTTACCGTGGCCGCTACCGTAGCCACAACTAGCGGGGCTGCCGGGGACTCGGGGCCTGGTCCTTGGTTTCGCAATCATAAGGGGTTGTTGCCATACTCGCCACGCTTGGCAGGCGGGTTGGCGAGCGCAGTATAGGGTGTTAAAGACGCGGAAGACGCTGCTGCCCATCTTCCGAAGGCATCCCTTAGCAGATTCTTACTGCATCCACGGGCAAGAAAGGAGGGGCAACATTCTACAGCCGGCACCCCACGGCCATATTCTTACCGCTCATATAATAAGCTGTTTTCTACTTAAGGCCATGATATTCCAAATAAGCCTTATATTTATTTTCGATTAAATTTTACATGATCAAATACCCTTTGTTTTGATCGGAAAAATATATATCCTCCTATGTTTCCCGTAGATGCAGTAAGAATCTGTCAAGGGGTACCTCCAAAATATGGGCATCAGCGTCTTTCCGTGTATCAACGCAAGTAATAAATGTATATACATATATTACTTGCGTTGATACACGGCCTGCCAAGCAGGTTGAGTATGGCAACAATCCCTCATGATCAGTACCTACTTAGTGATGCAGTAAGAATCTGTCAAGGGGTACCTCCAAAATATGGGCATCAGCGTCTTTCCGTGTATCAACGCAAGTAATAAATGTATATACATATATTACTTGCGTTGATACACGGCCTGCCAAGCAGGTTGAGTATGGCAACAATCCCTCATGATCAGTACCTACTTAGTGATGCAGTAAGAATCTGTCAAGGGGTACCTCCAAAATATGGGCATCAGCGTCTTTCCGTGTATCAACGCAAGTAATAAATGTATATACATATATTACTTGCGTTGATACACGGCCTGCCAAGCAGGTTGAGTATGGCAACAATCCCTCATGATCAGTACCTACTTAGTGATCAATGATGGAGGCCTTTGTCCAGCAGTGGACGTCCTACGGCTGGAAGAGTAACGATTATTTAAGCCATACGAATTAAACTTCGGAAAAACTAATTTTCGCAATATTAATATTACGAGGCAGCGATGAAGCTTTGCCTCGTGTTGTGAGAGCGCCTACTCTAGAAAACGATTACGATTTTATCGTCAGAATGGCAATCTTTGCGTTATGGCCTTATAAGTTTTAATTTTTAAATACTTCGATTGTTTATTGTTTTCTTTGGCCGCATATACCTGTTACTTACAGGTTTAATCTGTTTCATTTTTATCAGTACATTAATATATTGGTGACAGTTATAAGTCCTGACTTCTTTTTATTTTGTCTTCTGTTCTATGCTTTATGCTGTAATGTGAACCAAATAAATATAATTTTTATTCATTAATATATTTAAGTTGGTTTAGCTTGATTACGGTTTAGATTAATCGCGATTTGAATTCAAGAGTAGGCCCCCTGAATGTTTATAATTAATTTGCATCCGTGCGCTTCACCGGCTTTAATTACTACATAAAATAATATTAGGGTGAAGTTAGTTTGCATTTAAATCAACAGTGGATTAGATAATTTATGCATGTTGAGTAGGTGTAAACCTATTTGTGGGTATTCGATGAAGATACGCAAGCTTAAACACGATTAACTCCGTTCGATGTCCCATATAACTTATTTGCATAGATGTTTAGGCGTGTCTATTCGTCGAGTCAATGTCAATAAGTTTGTACGTAAAAACGGCTTAATTTTAGTTAGACTGATTTGTGCGAATCAAACTAGCACACACAAACTAGCAAAAATTTATAATAATGTCGTGGAAGCGAATTCGTAGATCCGAGTTCATCTACGTAACAGTTTAACAACGTAGCAACGTAACGCAGTAAGCAACTGTTTACCTAAAATTTTAGTCATAAGTTGGTCAACTCAGATTTAAGAATTCTATACACCACGTTGTTATAAATATACACAACAGTTAGAAAGATAAAGATATTTTCCGTTTTCACACCCCTCTTTTGTCGGATTCCATAAGAAGGTCCAAAAGTTGATTTTCACAAGTTACATAGTTTCACAAATACATTTTGTCGCTAGTTTGATGCCTTTCTAGATGCGATATTGAGATTTGTATTATATATCGGTGATTATTGCTTACCAGTCCCTGTCCGTAGCCTACCTCCATTTATTTATTTACTAGGCATACATAACAGAATACAATCAATCCATAATAGATTTTAATTGTTGACCAAGCTGCACTAGGTGTAAGTTATTCTTTTCATGGTACACAACATTTTTGCCCAATTTATTTTATAGGATAAAGATTGAGCACAATCTCAACTGATGGTAACTGACGATGTGGCCAATGATAGATCGCATAAGTCTAGAAGACACCGATTCACTTTTGACTAGAATAGAGACAGGTTGTAAGTAGTTTTCGGGGAAAACAGAAACTGGCAACGTGTTGCAGACCTTAGCGGTGCGGATGATGATGGTGGTGGAGAACCGCTTGGTACGTGTGGATGTAATATCTGGTTGCAACCGGGCAAAAAATACACTTATGTACATGACATGTATAAAATTGTATTACTTATGTGTGATTCAAAAAGCATTTAAGTCATGAAAATATGTTAAAAAACCGGGCAAGAGCGAGTCGGACTCGCACACCGAGGGCTCCGTGCCATGATACAATATAATATATGACAAAGGCGGATTAATATTTGTTGGAGAACCTTGACAGCGCCATCTCTTGTCTTATAGCGGAACTTATGTAGATTTTTTACACTTTCGATGATTTCTAAAAAAAGTATGCTAATTGGAGAGTTTGTAATAAATTTCCTGTAATCTTTACATACACTTCTAATAGCAATAGAAGTTTTAGAGGTTTATCTCCGCAAGCTTCGGAGATAAGGGGGAACGCTATTTCTTTCAACGTTTTTGTGAATAAGTCGAAAACTATACGGCTTAAAGCAAAACTAAAACCTGTTTATTCATGTAAAAATGAATACCTTTCATATGATATTCCACATAACCTAGTTACTTTACAAACATTTTGGAAACCCCCTTTCCACCCCCCTTGTCTCAAAAACTATGCAAATTAGAGAGTTCGCTATAATTTTCCTATAAAGTTTACATACATTTCTGTTAGATATAAAAGTTTCACGGGTTTATCATTGCAAGCTTCGGAGATAAGGGGGGGAACGGTCGTTTTTGCAAAATGTTAGTAAATAACTCGGAAACGATACGGCTTAAAGGAAATATAAAAACTGTTAAATAATTTGCAAATGAATACCTTTCATATCACACCCCACACAACCTAGTAATTTAACTTAAATATTTTGAGATCCGCCCCCCTGCAATCATAATAAGAATATTGTTTATCATTTTCATTTAAGCTATGTATATTAGTAAAGAAGTGTTATCTTTAACTATTTCAAATTTCAAGTCGTTATCATCAGTAGTTCTCGAGATATCCACTTGTGACGGACAGACAGACAGACAGAGTGATTCTATAAGGGTTCCTTTTTACCATTTTGGTCCGGAACCCTTAAAACGGCTGATTAACTGCAATTTTTACTTAGGCCCGAGTTCACCAACACATGATTAAAATTTTACCAGTTAACAGCTGTTTACGAAAAAACAATTACAGCACTGCACCAAAAAATTGCTGTCAAACAGTTGTTTACTGTGTAACCGACTGTTATAATTTGAATCATCTGTTTGTGAATTCGGGTCTTAATCCGCGTTTGCTATGTAAGGGGAATATTGTTAACTTTACGGAACACCCTACCCGCACACAGAAAATGATTATTTAGTCGTAAATTTTCTTTTATTTTATTCAAATGCAAGCCTTAATTTTATTTTTAATAATTAATAAATTATTTGAAATGTATTAGAGAATGAAAATACATAACACACACATATATGTTAGTGTAAAGTTTATTTTGCATCGGTTTATTTCATTCCTCATGTTAACATTTAGTGTCTAAAATTTTATTTTTAATTATGATTTGGAAGAGCGAAAACACCTAACACCAGTATTTTTTATAATACTTAAAGGGCGTTTTCAACCATGGCAAAAACTTATTACTGAATAAAACATTTGAAACACTTGATGTATCTATTTTGTCCATAAGGACAAGCCGGAGATTGTTTTTGAAAGATATGAATAGAGAAATATTGTTGGTGATATTTGCAGCTGAACGCGTGGGCACCCTGGAGGTGAACGCGGCGTCCGATTTGGAGCAGCTCCGAGGCCTCATGCAGAACCTCTTCAACGAATCTCAAGCTCACTCGGCCATCGTCGACTGGTGGTTCGTCGATTGTGAGTTACATATAATTATTTATTTTTTTAAACTTACTTTTTTAGGAAAGACCTCCACGCTTCACGATTTAATGCCACCACTTACAAACCATCTGGACACGCTGCGGCGTATCCGAACAGTGGTGGCATTGATACAGTAATAATAATCAAGACGATGACGCGCCGTATACATTTTCTATGGATCTTAGCGTTGAGTAGCGTTGCGCCCTTATGAATTATTATAGAGGCACTCGCCCGTCGGTCCAATGACATTATTAGTTCTGTTGGGAGTCAGTGGACGAGAATCGCAAGGGACCATTAAAGTGTAAACAATGGCGCTTTAAAGAAGAGGTTTATACCCAGCAGTGTGCAAACGGGCTAAACTGATGATGATAATGTTCCATTAGAATAAAATTGTTATAATACAAACTAAGTAAGACTATTTAACCTTATCCAACGAAATGGGAACAGGCATGCCTCAAACTTAGCGTTCCCACTGTTATTATACAAGGTTAATGGAATCAGGCGTTACTTTGCGGAAATCCATGACAATAAAATGCAATAAAAAATATCTAGTTTTAATTCCGCTTATGCTGAGATGCAGGAGCACCGCCCTCCCGCCCGCTAATTATGCACATGCAGGGAGAACTAGCTTGTCAGTGCAGCATGCATACCCAAACCTATACGACGACACGTGTTTCGCCTCTCCGCGAGGCATCATCAGGTGACCGCTGAGATGTTGACTGGTCGGCCGCTGGAACGAAAGTGAAGCCACAACGCAGCCGTCGCTCCTTAAATACCCCCACCGCGTGACGTTGTTGCCCTACTACTACCCGAAAAAATACGTAATAATGGAGACGACACTAAATTTGTTTGGTCATTCAACAGTGTAAACGCGCTATTATTGTTGTGTTTGAGAATCTCTAACTGCTCCAACACACACAACCGGAAGCTTTTCCCACATACATGCAAAATGTTATAATTATTACTGTCGCGCAAGGAATGGCCGGTATCAATTAGATGTTTTGCGAAATGTGATTTGTCGGGATGGCCATTCCTATACGCTGCAGTATGTTCCTTATACCTAGTATCAAAATCTCGGCCCGTCTGACCCACATATACCCCGTTGCAATCGTCACAAACCAACTTGTAAACACCGGATTTTTGAGATGGTTGTAGATAGTCTTTACCGTTACACAGAGATCGAATATTGTGGTTTGTTCGGAAAGCAACGTAGATGTTATTTTTTCTAAGTATGTTAGCTATTTTATCTGAAATTGGGCCTATGTAGGTCAGACTGCCCAGATATTTGTTAATATGAGTGACGGGACATGCATACAGTAGTGAACGAACCCTATCTTTCATCTTATTTTTAATTAAATTATCTACTATTTGTTTAGAATAACCGTTTGAAATCGCAATTTGATAAATAACATTAAGTTCTTTGACATAATTATCTGCGGACAGTGGAACTGACATTAATCTATGGACGTAGCTGCGGAAGGCAGCTAGTTTATGTTGGAGAGGATGACAGGAGGCAGCAGGGATGGTTGTATCAGTATGGGTAGGTTTTCGGTAAATTTGGAAATCAAGTTTGTTATTGACTCTAGTTAAGGTTATATCCAAAAAATTAAGTGAATTTTGAGACTCTAACTCTAACTTAAATTTAATTTTAGGGTGTATCTTATTAAGCTTGTTAACAAAAAGGTCGATTTGACGGGTGGTACCTGTCCAACAGATAATTATGTCATCAACATATCTATAGAAAAACAAGATATAGCGGAATTAAAACTAGATATTGTTTATTGCATTTTATTGTCATGGATTTCCGCAAAGTAACGCCTGATTCCATTAAGAAAATAGAGGTTACTATTTTTGTGTAAATCCTTTTCATTCATTTATACTTCTTTTTAAGATTTTTTTAGACTTAATTATTGGCATAAACATTGAGTCGGCCCGGTGGGTGGCCGTAGTGAACAATTCGATCACTATTACTCACCTTAACTGTACCCTTCGCAGAATTTATCTCTGGTTGGCCATAACGTATTGTCTGTTGGTAAGAAGGTACGTAACATAAGTATTGCCAATGCATTATATACTTTATTACCTTTGTATAAAAGGATGGTTTGGTGCTAATATTACTCTAATTTCATGTTAGGGATAATCTTTAAAACAAGCGATTGTTTTTTTTTATAACCTTTGTTTGTAATACATATCTCACCTGATGGTAAGCGACAATGTCGAATGATAGTTTAAAAAAAGTAGTGACCTTATCATATTATATATAAAACTCTTCCGTTACTGACTGAGTGACTGACAGACAACGCACAGCCTAAACCAATGGACCTAGAGACTTGAAATTTGGCACACATATACCTGGAGTATCCTAGAGGTGCACTAAGAAGGGATTTTTCGAAATTCCCACGGGAACGGGAACTACGCAGGTGAAACTGCGGGGTGTGGCTAGTTCTTATATAACTGGGCAGGTGGTATGGGTACTTCATACCACATTCCGAAACACGAGATGGCACAGACACAGTGGTGACGGCAACGACCAAAGCAGAACTACAAGTACATATGTAATACTCGTATAACTATATTAGCATTGCAGACGGTACCAGGGTCGGAGGAGAGTACGAGAGTAGGGTCTCCTATGATTTTTATTTTTATGTACTGTTTAAAATATATATTTTTTGTCTGTTGCCGCTTTAAGTTTGTACATGCTGTGACGTCCTGTGATTACGGGAGCACCGAGCTATTAACTAACTGTTACTAACCATGTACAGAATCCCAACTGATTTTAGAGGTGTTCAATAAAACAACCGTACTATGTAAAAGAAGTCTCTCTTTCAAGCTCTCAATTTATTTTTATTGATCTATTGACTAGGTAAAAACCTAAAATGCTTCGATAGCATAATCTAGAATTTGACCTAAATTAAGGACGTCATCTGTTGAATTTATTTGTGTAAATAAATAAACACCTACGGATATAAGTTCTAGCCCCCCAAAGAGACTTTCAGAATAGATATCAGATACTTTTTGGACTTCATTCGGGTACTATGCGTAAATGTTGCCGTCAGAAGCTTAGGAAGGAAGCTGAGGAAAACTATAAAATAAATAAATATAAATAATGCTGGACAATTCACACAGCATCATCTAGACCCAAGCTAAGCAGAGCTTGTGTTATGGGTACTAGATGACTGATATACTTAATACATTATACTATTTACATACATAGATATTTTTGATTATATATAGAAAAACATCCAGAACACCTGAACAAATATCTGCAGACCGTACAGACATCTGTCCCGAGGCGGGAATCGAACCCGCAACCTCTTGCGTCACAGGCGGACTTTCGCCTGATGCGCCACAGAGGTCGTCAACTATGAGAAAGATGATTGATGTATTCACATAATTAATGTTTACATTGTTGTATGATGGAAGAGAATAATACATCAAAATAATACCAACTCAGGAGCAATAGAGCAATATAAAACAAAATGATAACGTTACTGAGGATCTAATATAGATTATTTATACAGCATCACCAACTGGTACAGAACGCTGCAGTGCCTGGGACATTAAATGGATTAGGTTTGCCCAGCACCTATACCATCCTCTTAGTCAGAGGAAATAACAGGTCAATATGTCTAAATATGACTAAGCCGCAGGTTTCCTCACGATGTTTTTTGTGGAACTTAGATTCGTATGACGCAAGACAAAGAAACCGAATTAATCATTGTTACAGTCGTTACCTGTAGCCGTGGGGTGCCGGCAGTAGAATGTTGCCCCTCTCTCCTCCCCCTCCTCTCTTGGCCGTGGATGCAGTAAAAGCCTGCTAAGAGCTACCTACGGAAGATGGGTAGCAGCGTCATTCCGTGTATCAACATCCCATACTTTGCTCGCCAACCCGCCTGCCAAGCGTGGTGAGTATGGCAACTGCCCCTTATGGAGATCCATGAGGGAGGCCTGTGTTCAGTGGTGGTTGTTTTACGGCTGAAGTGATGAGTGAGTTACATTCTACTGCCGGCACCCCACGGCAAATACCAATACCTTGAATTTAAAATTCTTAAAATTAAGCAAATTAGGGTACGGACGTCATTCTGTGTATAGTTGTTAAATAAAACCATATAATAAACCAATACCTTGTATCTAGCTAATCCTACAACATGCCTTTGCAACGTTAGATGAATTTAAAAGAAATTTAATTATGACAGTGCGAAGTTTACAAAACCAATCTTGCTTTTATAATATTAGAATTACAAAGAAGATAAATATTGTATATCTAGTCAGTAAATCGGCTTCTTACATCTATTATTGATGATTACAATAACAGATGATACCCAGCAACTGTTAAAGATGCTGTACGCAACGTTGCCAGTGCCCAGATGATAGTTAGAATTATTGTTTATCTTATGTATGTACCCTCAGTACATACCTAGTTAACTTCTTAGCTGAATTATGGATGCGATGATAAACTTGTTGTGCCGCTTATAATTGGGGGAGCACTAACCTAACTACACTGGCAAAGTCCGTACCACTCTCGACTCAAGGCTCAACGAAGCAATGAGAATCGCCGGCAATAGATCCCGTTGGCGCAACATCGTCCACAAAAAAGTGATCCATGGAGCCACGACCCTCATTGAGGAATACGACGCAAGGAGGAGAAGCAGCCTAAGTACCTGTTGTTTTATAAATAATAAATAAATAAATAATGCTGGACAAATCACACAGCATCACCTAGCCCCAAGCTAAGCGGAGCTTGTGTTATGGGTACTAGATGACTGATATACTTAATACATTATACTACATAGATAGATATTTTTATTATATATAGAAAAACACCAAGAACACCCTGAACAAATATCTGCAGATCGTGCAGACATTTGTCCCGAGGCGGGAATCGAACCCGCAACCCCTTGCGTCGCAGGCGGACCTTCGCCCGCTGCGCCACAGAGCTCGTAAAATTTTATATTCATCATCATCGTCATCCACGGGTTCGGTTCGTTGTCCCCCAGTCCCGTATTCACCCGGTTCGTTCTCCCCCGATTTGGTTTAGCTACGATAAATTTACAGTAGACTACTGTATGCATGTCCCGTCACTCATATTAACAAATATCTGGGCAGTCTGACCTACATAGGCCCAATTTCAGATAAAATAGCTAACATACTTAGAAAAAATAACATCTACGTTGCTTTCCGAACAAACCACAATATTCGATCTCTGTGTAACGGTAAAGACTATCTACAACCATCTCAAAAATCCGGTGTTTACAAGTTGGTTTGTGACGATTGCAACGGGGTATATGTGGGTCAGACGGGCCGAGATTTTGATACTAGGTATAAGGAACATACTGCAGCGTATAGGAATGGCCATCCCGACAAATCACATTTCGCAAAACATCTAATTGATACCGGCCATTCCTTGCGCGACAGTAATAATTATAACATTTTGCATGTATGTGGGAAAAGCTTCCGGTTGTGTGTGTTGGAGCAGTTAGAGATTCTCAAACACAACAATAATAGCGCGTTTACACTGTTGAATGACCAAACAAATTTAGTGTCGTCTCCATTATTACGTATTTTTTCGGGTAGTAGTAGGGCAACAACGTCACGCGGTGGGGGTATTTAAGGAGCGACGGCTGCGTTGTGGCTTCACTTTCGTTCCAGCGGCCGACCAGTCAACATCTCAGCGGTCACCTGATGATGCCTCGCGGAGAGGCGAAACACGTGTCGTCGTATAGGTTTGGGTATGCATGCTGCACTGACAAGCTAGTTCTCCCTGCATGTGCATAATTAGCGGGCGGGAGGGCGGTGCTCCTGCATCTCAGCATAAGCGGAATTAAAACTAGATATTTTTTTATTGCATTTTATTATACAAGGTGTCCCGTAACTGGGGTATGAAGCCAGGAGCTGCAAATTACCCCCCACCAGAGGAATGCAAAGGCGAAGAAAGATTTCAGAAAAACGTATTTTCAGGTTTCCATACAAAATTAAAGTTTTCCAAGTCGCTGTCAACCCTAATGTATAACAGACGTGTGTCCGTAATACATACCTACGCGCCTACGCACACCACGCACCTATACCCACACTCAATATACGCACAAGCGCGTTGCGGGCGCGCCGCGGGAATCCCCGGCGGTCAATAGGTCATTGCCCGTAACAACTGAGAGCAGGGTTGTCACTCTTATGAAATTGGTATAAACTTTGAACGTTATCTTATCACTGAAAAACTTGAAAATCAAGAAAGTCGTAGAACAAACGTTGTTTGCCAGGGGGGGGTAGAAAAACCCCCTTTCGGCTTAGTACCCCAATTATGGGACACGCTGTATGTCCCTGATAATAATCAGTGTAATATCGTAAACTAGAATACGGAACTATTTTCTTCCAAAAGGCGCAATACCATTCAGTATGCTTTAATGAGTGGATTCAATTTCTGAAACACGTATCTGCCAAAAAGAGTATTGTACTACTTAATCAAAGTATTAGGCTGCTTAAATGTTGTACTACTTAATTAAAGAAGTATTATTTAGTTCATGAATAAAACCAGTTTAAAATGTTTTTCTATCTAGATATGAACAAAGTCAGTGAAGCAGTTGGTACTCCGGCAATGTGCTAAAATCCTGCACATCTGAGCGTCTACTCTAGCCTGCGTCACTAGAAACTGATCGAGTCCCAAAGTGCTAGCTTATAAAATTATAACCTGGGCCTAAATAAAGCCAGTCAAGCCGAATGTGTTACAAACGTATCGTTTGTATACATATATACATGTCTGCCTGTCAGTGTTTTCTAAGTTACATTTTGGAGACTGCAGGTTAGACTTGGACAACCTGATTCCTTCGTCACCGTTCCTTCGTCAGTTCACATTTATCGGACGACCAGGCATGCGGAAAAGTGTCACACATACCATGCACATTCCATCTATCCATACAAGGCACTGCGAGTCCACGTTTATTGTACTGTCCGCTAAAGTGCGATCCCAGCATCTGTGCGTCCTGTGAGCAACATTTTAGGTGCTCGGGAGGGAGTGATCATGGCACATTTGGACAAACGAACTCCATTCTTAACAACGTTGTAAATAACCATTAGGCGAGATGATGACTAAAATATTCAAACAGCTCTGTCTAAGGTTCATTATTATTTAACAAATGTTTTCTGACTTAAAGCGGTTGTTTTTTTTTATGGTAAAGACAGATTCGTTAACAGACTATTGATCTTATAAAAGTCAAAAGTACCCATTCTTGCCTTTTATTTGATTGTACTCGATAGGTTACGAAAGATTCTTGGCATATTTCAATGTCAAATAACTTTTTTCTCTCATGAACTACGAAGTTTGTGTAATACAAAAAAATATGTATTTTTAATGACCTTTCCTATGATAAAAGTCTCAACCAACTACAAGGTGGATACGCCTTTGCCCATTCTTCTTTACGTTTTCGCATCTCATTTTTAATGAATTTGTCCTGACAACAAAGCTCTTTGCTGCAGGCGAGATTAGGGCGCTTTATATAAATATAGAGCACCTTGACTCCGCTAGCTATTAGTCGGAATTGTTGAGCACTTTTGCGTCTACTCTTAATAAATTAAACATGCTGAACAATTTTCGTACTGCCGGCAGTAGATTATCGCCTCTTCTCTCTTGCAGTAAGAATCTGCCTTGGGATACCTCTGGAAGATGGGCAGTAGCGTTTTTCCGTGTACCAACATCCCGTACTGCGCTGGCAATCTCGCCAAGCGTGACCATGATCAATGAGAGAAGCCCATGTCCAGCAGTGGACGTGAACAGCAGTCCGACAACTGAGATGGATGGAATGATTTCACACGGTGCTATCTAGCCCCAAAGAAAGCCTCTGTTATAGGTACCGGATGTCTGAAAGTATGTGTAAAACATTATACATATAAATAATATAAGTAGAAAAACAAATATTTGTCTCAAGGCGGTAAGCGAACCCTAATAACAGCCAGCTATTAAACCAACTGAGCCACACATAGTTCATTCAAAAGCTGGTGCTCAGAAATTCTACCCTACTTATGATTTTCCGTACAACATAATTTATATTTTCACGCTAACCTAATTTCTCATCGCAAGGATTTCCATGGAGATTTACAGAACAAAAAAAATATTTTTATTCGTCTCGCGGGGGAACGTAATTAAATGTACGGTGGTATTACGAGGAAAAATTTTCGGTGAAGATTAGAAAACGTTATTTTTGTTTGACAATTTGCCTGTAAGCAGGTTTTATACTCGTACCATGGTAAAAGTCTTGTGTTATACTTTGTACCCCAGAAAATGTGTAGGTAAAGTTTCATGAAGATCGGATAAAACTTAAAGCAGTATTCACAGACTAGCTTCTCCCTGTAGCTTCGCATTAATTGTATCCGGATAAAAAGTAGCTTATGTGTTAATCCTGGTCAACATCAATACATGTGTCTGCTTGCTTATATATAGCGCCTCGGGACAAATGTCTGTACGATCTGCAGATATTTGTTCAGGGTGTTCTGGGTGTTTTTCTATATATAAGAAAAATATCTATCTATGTACTGTATTAATGTATTAAGTATATCAGTACCCATAACACAAGCTCTGCTTAGCTTGGGGCTAGATGATGCTGTGTGATTTGTCCAGCATTATTTATTTATTTATGTGCAAATTTCAGCTCAATCCGTAGTTTTTGCGAAACAAACATCCATACATCGATACAAACAAACTTTTGGCTTTATAATTTTATAATCCCACTAATATTAGTCGGATGATTCTTGAATGTTTCAAAATAATAAGCGAATTCAATAATAAAATGCTTTTTTTTAATACAACGAAATAACGAAACAAGGAGGACCTAATGTTACGCGGTAACATCTACCGTGGTTGATACAGTGGTGACCACGTTCACTAAGCTCGTGACCAGCTCTGTATTGCATTGCGCCCGTGACTCAGAGACTTAGTTGTAAGATTTCATGTCCCGTTAAAGTGGTATCTGACGTAAGAGGAATAAGTCGACAACTGTATATCTATTACATTTAAGTAATTCCCTCTATTTCTCTTTAAGGCGCGTTAGCGAGCTTTACCTTCTATAAATAAAAGTAGGGTGAAATAAGTGAAAGGTCGCTAATAATATTTGACATTTTATGTTTAAAGTCCCCTGTCAAAATTTTCCTTAACGTCGAATTTATTGAAATTGAAAATTCATTTATTCAGATGAGACATCCATTTTCTTCAGTATAAATTCTCAAAGAAATCTCAATAAATTAAATGTTAAGAAAAATCTTTTTAACAAACAAGCTTTTATTTAAAACGTACCCACTAAAAATAATATAATAAACATTTTCCATTGAAGTTTAATGACAACTTATAACGTCTTTACACAATATTTATGTAAAAAAAAGCTTGTCGCGAGATTAACCTGTGTACCTGTAACTTGATCTAATTGATTTTTTTTTTCAAACAATGTAAATACGAATACCTGCTGAAATCTCGCGACAAGCTTTTTTATTACATATACTGTGTAAAGACGTTTTAAGTTGACATTAAACTTTCATGAATAATGTTATTTTATTATTTTTAGTGGAACGTTTAAATAAAAGCTTGTTTGTTAAAAAGTTTTTTGTTACATTTAATTTATATTTTACTTTTTAGTTATCACTGGACAGTTGGTTTCTTGTCTGTTCATCTCATAACCGCCATGTTGGATTTAGAGTGATGTCATATAATTTTTCAAGTAACTCTCAGCAAGGCCTTTTATTTGATACCAATATATTGTAAGAGGGCATTAAAAATAACAAGTCCACCATCTTGAGTATACCGCCATGTTGGATTTAGAGTGATGTCATTTAATTTTTCAAGAAACTCTCAGCAAGACCTTTACTTTGATACCCATATTATAGGAGTGCATTAAGAATAACTAGTCCTCCATCTTGGATGTTCCGCCATGTTGGATTCAGAGTATCGTCATTTCATTTTCGAATTATTCTCAGCAAGCCCTTTCATTTGATACCAATATTGTAGGAGTCCATTAAAAATAAATAAAATAAATAAATAAAAATAAATAATGCTGGACAAATCACACAGCATCATCTAGCCCCAAGCTAAGCAGAGCTTGTGTTATGGGTACTAGATGACTGATATACTTAATACATTATACTACATAGATAGATATTTTTATTATATATAGAAAAACACCCAGAACACCCTGAACAAATATCTGCAGATCGTACAGACATTTGTCCCGAGGCGGGAATCGAACCCGCAACCCCTTGCGTCGCAGGTGGACCTTCGCCCGCTGCGCCACAGAGCTCGTCTAACTAATAACGTAATAACTAGTCCGCCATCTTAGGTGTTCCGCTATGTTGGATTCAGAGTGAAGCCATGTCATTTTTTGAGTTATTCTCAGCAAGCCCTTTTATTTGATACGCATATTATAGGAGTACATTAAAAAAATAAGTAGTTCACCAGGTCAGTACAGGACAGTCCAGTCAAGTCCAGTCCAGTCCAGTCCAGTCCAGGCCAGGCCAGTCCAGTTCAGTCCATTCCAGTCCAGTCCAATCCAGTCCAGTCCTGGATGTTCCGCCATGTTGGATTCAGAGTGACGTCATTTCATTTTTTGAGTTATTCTCAGCAAGCAATTCATTTGTTACCCATATTATAGGGGTACATTAAAATTATGTAGTCCGCCATCTTGGGTGTTCAGCCATGTTGGATTCACAGTATAGTCATTTCATTTTCAAATTATTCTCAGCAAGCCCTTTCATTTGAACCCATATTGTTGGAGTCCATTAAAAATAACTTGTCCGCCATCTGGGGTTTTCCGCCATTTTGGATTCAGAGTGAAGCCATTTAACTTTTTGAGTTATTCTCAGCAAGCCCTTTCATTTAATACACATATTATAAGAGTATATTAAAAAAATAAGTAGTTCGCCAGGACAGTACATGACAATACAGTCCAGTCCAATCCAGTCCAGTCTAGTCCAGTCCTGGGTTTTCCGTCATATTGTATTCAGAGTGACGTCATTTCATTTTTTCAGTTATTCTCAGCAAGCCCTTTCATTTGATACCCATATTATAGGAGTACATTAAAAGTAAGTAGTCCGCCATATTGGGTGTTCCGCCATGATCGATTCAGAATGACGTCATTTATTTTTTTCTGAGTTATTCTCAGCAAGCCCTTTCATTTGATACCCATATTATAGGGGAACATTAAAATTATGTAGTCCGCCATCTTGGGTGTTCCACCATATTGGATTCAGAGTGACGTCACATAGCTGACCATGCATTGTCATCCATTATTACAAAATTTCAGCTCAATTGGTTGAAGATATCTTCTTCAAAATTGAGTTGCAAGATTCCGCGAAAAACCATAGTTACATACATACATACTCGTACATATAGGGCAAGCTTAATAAAAGCTTGTAAAAGAACACAAAACCTTTATTTTTAAACTTCTGAAAAAACTATAATTTTGAATCATTTAATATTAGCATATTATCATTAATTATTATTGCAAATACGACCATGCGCAAGGATAAAACTTTAAACTCTTCCTACAACAGGCACGAGTGACGAAACTCTCAAGGTCGTCGGCTCACTACAGCGCCTTAATCCCATCATCAGAACTGTTTTATGAAACAAGCTAACATTATTACGTAGAAGCTATGCCTTGTCACACCAGCAGACACTAATTCCACTATTTAATTTTCTCATGGACCATCAGAACCTAGTTTTGAACCGGACTAATCTGGAAGTATATGTACTAGAACACTAAAATTATATTAATAACATTTCCCAGAAACTCAGAAGTAGTTTTTTGTGAACATCACTCAACGTCTTACGACAACGTACGGGACGTTGTCCTATAAGATTGTTTGAAGTTTGCCAATACACTCAAACACAGAGATATTGTACCCAGCTTTGTCTTTGATTATGGAATAATAGGGTTGCGTTGAAATTTTGGTAACCAACTTGATATCGAGGTAATCTGATTTAATGTTGTCTGGCTTTAAAGTTTTGTATACTGGATACCTAATCCGCCGCTGGGGTAAGTTTAATTAAATGGACCTAGTTGGTTTATGTTACTTGAAATTTTAATAAATTGGATACAGGGTACGGGGTAGGGGGTTTGATCCCATGAAACAAGGAGATAGCTTTGGAGGGGAATAAATCAGGGATTTTTTCATGTTTTTAGGTTCATCGAGGTTAAGCAAACCTACGCGCGGTCATAAATTGGATGGGTGATCGAAACTTTTTGTGAATTTTTAATTTTTTACTAAACCAGATCAGCTAATTTATAATAATTATAATGTTCCTACATACCAACGGAACCCTGGGTGGGCGAGTCCAGCTGGCATTTTTCCTGTATTATTACCCTTATACTTACACACTGTCCGTCCGTCCGTCACCGACTTTGCGAAGACTATGAGTCCTAAATAACTGAAATTTTGCATGGACATAAAAAATAACAACGCCGAGATAACGCTACAAAAAAATTTAAATAGTAAACTTGGGGTACTTCCCATACACGTAGGATGGACATTTTTTTCTTCATTTTCGTGTGGGGTATCGTCGAATAGGTATTTTAAAATCATTTAAGGGTTGTGAAGACAATTTTTTCGAAAATCTTGATTGCCTTTTATCGGTTTTGTAGATCAAGATTTACACTTAATCAAGATTTTCGACCTGACGACTAGTGACTTTGTGGCCGAAATGGTTAAGGCAGCCTGCGTTTAAGGCGTTCGTCTGACCATTGCGGGTTTGAGTCCCGTCGAAGTCGAAAATTTTGGTTGCATTTTTCATTTCTATAAATGGTACGTTAGTGTGGGTTTACACTAAAAAAATGTAAATAGCTTAAGTATAAAAAAGATGGTTTACCAAACGAACCGGAATACTTTTTAACTTTTTATTTTTTACTTGGTTCCGAACCAAAATGGCAAAAAGGAACCCAGAGGGTGACTTTGTCTGTCTCTCTGTCACAAATGGATGTTTTGAGAACTACTGTTGCTATCGGCTTGAAATTTGAAATGGTATAAGATAATGGTTTTTCACTAACATGGAATATATTGGAATATATCAAAATGTTGAAAAATATTTTTTTGTCTGAAAGGAATTTCATGAGGGGTATCATATGCACATTAATAAACAGTTTTTAGTTTTTTTTTAAGCCGTATAGTTATCGTCATATTTACAAATAGGTACATACATTGAAAAAAATACCGTTCTCCCTTATCTCCGAAGTTTGCGGAGATACACCCCTGAAACTTTAAGCTAATAGAAATGTATGTAAAGATTACAGGAAAATTATAACGACCTCTCTAATTTGCATAATTTTGTAGATCGATACCATCAAAAGTGTAAAAAATCGACATAAGCTATTAGACAAGAGATGGCGCTGTCAAAGTTCTCCAACAAATATAAACCGCCTTTAGCATACCTCTATATTATATGGTATGACGGCACGGAACCCTCGGTGCGCGAGTCCGACTAGCTCTTGGCTGGTTTAATTGTTAGTGGGGTGTAAAAAGTAATCATTAAATAAACAAGCATTTTCAAACTTAATTGGTTATAAACATTTTGTAAGAACGGGGATTCCTGACGTAGGTAGTATTGTAACGTCGAAGATTATTCCCGACACGTTTCGATTTTTCAAGAATATCATCATCATGGGATTGAATGCCCATCCGCGCCTGGGGCCGACACGACACTGAAATTTTGAAAGTGAAATAAATAAATAAATAATGCTGGACAAATCACACAGCATCATCTAGCCCCAAGCTAAGCAGAGCTTGTGTTATGGGTACTAGATGACTGATATACTTAATACATTATACTACATACATAGATATTTTTATTATATATAGAAAAACACCCAGAACACCCTGAACAAATATCTGCAGATCGTACAGACATTTGTCCCGAGGCGGGAATCGAACCCGCAACTCCTTGCGTCGCAGGCGGACCTTCGCCCGCTGCGCCACAGAGCTCGTAAAATGGTTATAAACACTTAATAGGTTATTTAGAGTTCGCGCAAAACTTTATGAGCTCTGTGATGTTAGCTTCACTTGCTGCGCGATACAAAGTTTTTAAAGCGTTGGGAAGAAAAAATAAAAAGGGCGTATACGAGATAAATCAAAAGGGGTGCGGTCCGTCCGCGAAACTAGGGTTGCAAGCGAGCGTTTTGGCCTATTTTCGTTTTGAATATATTTAACCTTAATTTGTCGTAAGAAGCCCAATTTTAAATATGCCATTTATACCTCTATTATACCATGAGGCATTTGCAATTGTTTTCAATATAATGTTCTGAGCTCTTCGTATGACAGAGATGCAAGAGTTACTGGCGCTAGGCCAAAGTTGCATTCCGTATATTTGCTTCAAAATAGCATTATAGAGGTATATCAGCAGTTTGTTATCTGTGGTGAGTTTTGAGTTTCATCCGAGTATCCAGTCGAGGTTTCTTAATTTGAGGTTTATTTGATCTCTAATCAATTATCACCAATGACCCTCAGCCGACCCTCAGCGGTATCGTCGGCGAAGGTAGCTGTGATGACGTCTTCTATCTCTGTAAAATCCGCAGTATAGAGAGAGTATAGAATAGGTCCGATTGCGATCCTCAATTTCATAAAATTTGGCAGTCGATTTATTCTCTTTGACCTGGAAAAGTCTATCCATAAGGTAAGATTTCAGTAGAGGAAAGTAGTTGTGAGAATGAAAAGTTTTTGTTAAATCTATATATATTCAAAGTCCTGACTGACTGACTGACTGATATATCAACGCACAGCCTAAACCACTGCAGGGCTAGCATGGCCGGAGATATTCTATCCACGGGGAGAGGACAAAATACTATCCCCCTTTGTCAATTTTGTCCACCCTCCGATGGTGCCACCCATGGCGACATGGGTGGATAAACTATTCACGGTGAACAAACCAGGGGAAACGCTTGTCTCCGAAATTATAGGTGGAGGGTGAGTATCCACGTCTAATGTCAAAAAGTGATATAATTATCTTTCCCCCTGTTGCCGTGCTTTGGCAGGTGGATAAAATAATTTTATCCCTTGTCAGTGGAAATAACCGGTGGACAAAAGTTTTATCCCCAGCCCATGCTAGCCCTTCAGGACCTAAAGACTCGAAATTTGGCACATATATACTCGTACCTTGAGTATCCTAGAGGTGCACTAAGAAGGGATTTTTTTGCAATTCCCACGGGATAGGGAATAAATGGGATTTATATTTTCGAATCGAAGGGGCTCTGCATGAAAAAGGGGATTTTACGTTTTATGACTTCCATGCGGACGAAAGCTAGTCTAACATACATTTTGTGTTACATTTAAATATTTTTCAATGAAATACTTATGTATTTGAAATCTAATTATTATATCTAATGAAGCTGAATTAAAACTTCAATGTTCAAACAAATTTAACTTTTATTTAGCGCGTAGTCCGATTTGTAATATAAAATTAATTACCATGTAGCAAGTTTAATTATAACCTAGTAAGCAATAATTATTGAACATGTTAACATGCGCATTCCGCAACTTTGCATTTACCTCAACGTTCACAGAACTCATAAAGATTTGCGCGAACTCTAACTTGACTTGAATCTTGAATGAATGCGGAGTACAGTTTATCCGTGTTTATAGCGCATGTAACCCATCAAAATACCGTGAAACTTAAAAATAATAAGTAATATATATATATATACCTCTATATCTCGTGGGTAATGGATAATAATGGGAATATTTTGAAAAATATTTTAAAGTATAAAATCCTTCCACAGCTGTAACGGCGGAGCGATTTTTCCGTATCGACAAGGCTCAAGAGAATATCCATTACCCGACGGACATCGCGCACGAGAACATATACATATTAGACGCGACTCTTCTGACCCCCGACACGGAAACCACAGCGCATCCCGACACCACGGCTTCTTTGGACCGGACGGGGCCTTCTGTGTCACTCGAAACCACAACGGGATTATCTGTGTCGCTCGACATGTCACAGAGCCTGGATACCAGTGGTGGCATCTCTATCGATGTCCCTGAATCTCATTGCAGGTGAGTTATTTTAAAGCCATTTAGGTATTTTAGTACAATTAGGTATTATAGTACAATGTAACTTACAACATTAAGATCATGGCCGTAATAAAACTTTAACATCTCAATCGAAATTGTGAGAATTCTAAAAGAATAAAATTAGACTACCCTAGGCAAGCAGCACTGCAGCGTCCCGTACAGCATGATCTCCAGTTGCTGACGCTGTATAAATCATCTATAATAGATGCAAAGGCCTAGGCAAAGTTGAACTGTAAATAGTTAGGTATCGTATTTGTTATGATTTTCCATACTTGAACGGATACAAGGAATGAACGAGTTGAAGAAATCAAATAATATCTTGATGGCTTCGGTATTGCTAAATCGAATCGGAATTCAATTTCAACGACCTGTTTACACTTCAGTGCTCTATTTTACACTCCGGAATATATAGAGCATGTGCGAACCTAAATAGAGGTAGAATAACGCTTGTGTCTGTATGATCTAGCACCTTTGCTCTAAATACAAGCTCTCGTAACACACTGAAGAGCTTACACTCGTAACACATCGCATACTCGTACCTATTGATGAGGTAAACTGAACTGAAACAGACAAACTTAAGAGTTTGTCTGTTTGTTTGAACCATCTTAGGAACTACTAATTTGAATTAAAACATTATTTTAGTGTTGGATATCTTATTTATTGAGAAAGGCTATAGGCTATTATAATAAATAAATAAAACGGACAAGTGCGAGCAAGACTAAAGCCCTAAGAGTTCCTAAATAAAAGTAGATATGATATTTGATGAAATATCTAGGCAGTAGGACGTTCGCCGTGAGGTTCTGCCGTGGGGTGCCGGCAGTAGGATGTCACCCCCTCTTATGTCCGTGGATGCAGTAAGAGCCTTCTAAGAGATACATCTGGAAGATGGACAGCATCGTATTTCCGTATCTTAACACCCTGTACTGAGCTCGCCATCCCGCGTGCAAGGCGTGGCGAGTATGGCAATAACCCCTCATGAATTCACACTCAAGGACTAGGCCCCGAGTCCCCGGGAGCCTCACTAGTCCTAGCTACGGTAGCAGCCACGGTAATGGCGGGGCTAAGAATCCCCGGGAGACGGACGGCTACCAACTCAAGCGACGACAACTGGCCCTGGTAACACACAAAATCCTGCACTTTAAGGACAGACGAAAAGATTGTTGAGCTGGAAGAAGAAATGAGTAGATTGCACTGGGACATTTTGGGATTATCAGAAGTCCGAGAGAGGGCGAGGATACGGTATCGCTCAAGTCTGGTAACCTGCTCTACTACCGGGAGGGCGACCAATAGTCCTTAGGTGGTGTCGGGTTTCATGAACAACATTATTACCATCGACAATGTGTCGAGCAGGATCGCATTCCTAACATTCAGAATATCTAAAAGATATTCGCTGAAGGTCGTTCAGATATACTATGTATGTGCCAACCTCGTCACACCCATATGAAGAAGTAGAGTCTATGTATGAGGTTACAAACAACACTCACTTCATTGTTGTTATGCAAAGCTACGCATAAGAAGCGATGATGAGTTGAGAATGGGGCAATTTGGGATTTGGGTAACGGAACCCCAGGGGACAGAGGCTGGCTGATTTTCCGGAGAAAGAAGGACTCTTTATGGTGATTTTTTTCCAGAAGCCGCCTCACAGGAAATGGATCTGGATGAGTCCTGACGGTTCCACGAGAAATAAGATTAATTTAATCTTGACCCACAAGAAACGGATATTCAATCATGTCTCCGTGATCCACATGGTGAAAACCGGTAGTGATCACCGAATCGTAAGATGCAAATTGAATATGAACGTCAAACTTGAAAGGTTCCGTTTGATGAAGTCTACGCTCCAACTCACTCGTGAACATATCCAATACCTCGGAAACTTTCAAATCGCTTTGACTGTCTAGAGGAGGGTGCATCGGTGGATGAGACCAATAACAGGTTCTTAGAAACTGTCTTAGAAGGTGGGGTCTCAGTTTTTTAAGCCGCCCCGAACAAATAGAACTCAGAAACTTTCTGATGATACCCTTAACCTCATGGCTGAACGACGCTCGTTGCGACTGCAGATGATGCTAAGTCACATAAGCAGCTCAATAGACGAATTACAAAATCCTAAATCCGCTTTTAATACGGCTTGTATTAAAGGCGCCGGGTGATGACGCAATCACGTCAGAGCTACTGAAAGCAGGTGTACTCCTTCTGAAGGATTATCGATCACAGATACTTAGTCTTTCAGAAGCTCTTCAACTCCGCCTTGCTCGAAAGTGCTACGCCAAAAGCATGGAACAACAGCGTCGTGGTATTGTTCTTTAAGAAAGGTGACAACACCTTGCTTAAGAACCACAGACTGATCTCGCTTTCGAGCCATATTTAAAAGATGTTTTCAAGGGTCATCGCAAATGTTCTCGATCGCAGGTTTGATGACCTCCAGCCTGCGGGGTTCCGAAAAGGCTACAGTACCATAGATCACATCCTGCTCATCAGCTGCGACAAGTGATAGAGAAGACCGAAGAGTGTTGTGAAGTGATTTTTGGATCATCATTTGCCCGCAGGGTGATATTTGGTACAAATTTCAAGTTAATATTTTCAGCTGTTTCGAAGAAAACGAGTTTGACAGACAGACAGACAAACAAGTGATCCTATAAGGTTTCCGGTTTTTCTTTTCGATGTTTGGAACTCTAAAAAATAATAAACACGGGAAAAGCTGCGAGCAGCAGCTAAGTATAATTTATAAGTATGTAGCTAAACGTTCTAAAATCCACTAAACGGATTGAAAAACTTTATCCATACTTCGTCGGGCAAATTTTCTTAAAAATAAACTTTTCCCCCAACAAATTCATCTCCATCGGATTAGGAATGCAACTTGATCTGATAAGAGATGCGGCCGCAGGCTAAGTTACGCCAAAACAACATAAAGCAAATCGTATAAAGCGGTAAACAGCAAAACCTTTGTTGCGGGAAACTTATTTATTTATTTTTATTTTTATTATATATAATTATATTATTACGCGCTGCTTTGGAAGCACACAACGAAATGTAAGCGCGTTCAATTACCTTATAAACCTCATTATTTCACCAAGAGTTCACCATTGTAATTTGGTACTTTCCGCCAAATTGCGAACAAAGCTGGTCTGTTTTGAAAATTCCGTAAATTTAACTTTGCGACGAGTAGATTTTAGACAACTTTGTTTCCGTTTCAGGTTTTACATTTGCATAATTTAATGTAGCAGTTATAATTAGGAAAAGTATCGCGAAGAGGGGAAGAAATGCCTGCATGCGTTGGTCACTTGTGCTTAGTGAACGTGATCACCGCGGCATTGCAATTGTTATAGGTAGAGATTATCGCTTAATATCAGTTGGACCTTCGGCTTGTCTCGTAATGACGAGAGTATATACTCGTAGTAGTATAAAAAAAGCTTTTAGATATATTAAAATCGATGGTAACAGCCAAAGCGACATATTTTGGTAAATCGACATTATATATACATATACATATATATACATATATATATATATTATATAGTACTAATTTTTTCTGCGTCTTTTGATCTGGGTATCATGGCTCTACGATAGATTTTTTTTCGCTTACGCTTACGCAAAAAAATGCAAGTTTTTGACCTTATTTTTGGTCATACGCGAAAAAGTTTTTAAAATATTTTATTTCTTTGGTAGTTAGATGTAAGAAGTTTTTAGAAATTGATTCTTACGTAATTTGCGCTTTCTCGATTTTTTTGTCGAATGAACGTTAAGATCGTTTAAACAATTTAGATAACATTCCCAAGACATTTTGGAACCTGACCTTATTTTCCCTACCACCGTTAATAATGCTAATTTTGATCTCAAACAATTAGAGGTATATATGTATGTATATATATAATAATTACCATTTTAATTAAAGTAAAGACTGATTGAACTAATGTGTCACGTTTTATTTCTTAGGCTCTATGTGTTTATCATAGTATTCCTAAGTGATATTTATACTGTTTCCACGTTTATAAATTGCGAAATCTTTATATTGGTAGTAGTTATTAACTTATTACAATTTTCTTGTCTATATTTTGAATTCCAAAACCACATATTTCCCTATTTCATGAAATAGTATTTAACAGTTACGCTATTTTTCCTTTCTATTTTTACTTATATAATATACCAATGGCGGTTATAAAATTAAGGCGCATAGTGGTTCTGAGAAGGCTGTCACTTATGGTATTCTTTCTGTTCGATTTATGTTAAATCGTTCATACTATTTTGAGGAATAATATAATAATTCAAAGTGACATGGCAAAATTTTTCAAGTTTGAGGAAGCAGTAACTGATTTACTGAATTTTTAAATATTTTTTTTAACTTTAAACCTCTCTCCTGTAAACTTTGGAAAATGGCGGTTATCCCTTTTTTGTTAACCATCGAAATATGTTTTCTTATGATAATTAATAATATTATGTTCCGTGCCAAGAACTAAATAATCCGTACACCGTAATTCAAGCTTAAATAATAATCCGCAGTAATACGGGGAATTTACAGATTACCCATAATTTCATGCATTATTTTATTATTTATATAGTAATTATTTACATCAAAGCAAATTTAACTTTATTGTAAATAATTTATTTTCTTACAAAATGCTTCTAATTCAGGTATCCGTCTGGCAATTTACGAATGTTAATAAATAATTTAATGTGTTTATTCGAACAGTGAATCCGGTCCCGGCAGTCCGCTGATGAAGGCATCAGAAGACATCCCAACGCCGGCCGTCGCGTCGTCATCTCCAAAGCTCACTTCTCCTTCAGCCAAGATCTCTCCCACCCCCGACCTTCCGCTCTCGCCCGCGAGGGTGATATTAGCGCCGCAGGAGCAGTCTCCGCCGCTCTGCACGAGCCCGCCGGCGAGAGAAGTTCTGCCCAGTCATGACTCAATAGCCAAATTCAAGACGTATGTACCAGAGCTAATCTAACTTACCGATATTTTCTTGTGTTATTTAGAACTTCTTGTGCCTATCACATAGAACAGTGCTATAGTGATAGTAGATTTCGTTTTCTAAATGATTGCCTCAGAATACCTTATTTAGGTTATGCCGAGGGGTGCCGGCAGTAGAATGTTACCCTTCCTCTTTTGCCCATGGATGCAGTAAGAATCTACCAAGGGATACCACCAGAAGATGGGCAGCAGCGTCTTTCTGTGTATCAACATCCCGTGCTGCGCTCGCCAACCCGCCTGCCAAGCGTGATGAGTATGGCATCGACCCCTCATGATTAGTATCCATGAGGGAGGCCTACGTCCAACAGTGGATGTCCTGCGGCTGAGATGATGATTACTTAATAAGGTTCATCGTTTCAGCCGTAAAACTTCCACTACTAAATACAGGCCTCCCTCATGGATCTCTATGAGGAGTAGTTACCATACTCACCACTCTTGGCAGGCGGGTTGGCGAGCTCACTACGGGTTGTTGATATTCGAAAAGTCACTGCTGCCCATCTTCCGGCGGTATAACTTAGCAGGCTCTTACTGCATCCACGGACATGAGAGGAGGGGTAACATTCTACTGCCCAAAAATTGAGTTTTATTTATTATTTTTGGTGAAACAGCCCCTTTTCTATTTAAATGGTAAAAAAATAATAATGATCCTTTGAAAAAAGACATAAATATATATAATATAAATATTATTTAAGGTATTATGTTATTTTATTTTACCATTGTAATATAAAAGAGGTTGTTTCACCAAAATAGATAAATAAAAATCAATTTCTATATTGTCCCACTAATATTGTAAAGCCGATTTGTTTGGATGAAGGTTTGTTACCTTTTCACTCAAAAACTAGGCTACGAATTGAGCTGAAACTTTGAACACGTATTGATGTTTACCAGGATTAACACATAGGCTACTTTTTATTCGGGTACAACGCATGCGAAGCGGCGGGCAGAAGCTAGTTATATTATATACTATATTTCTATTTATGTTTAATTAAAAATTAATAATTAAATAGTTATTGGCTTAGAATGAAAGTTTTCATAACAAATGTTGCTTAAGTTTCGTGTTACCCAAAGGCCGATATTACCGATTCGAATCGGATAAATATAAAATAGATTATACAGTATTGGGGCTCGGTACGACCTGGTAAAGTAATATGACGTTGTTTGTCTAGTTCTGGTCATCTATTTCCAAAATACCTCTGGCTTACAACGAAATTCGTTCGCTTTCCCATTTAAATCTAGATTGAGGTCGGCTTCGGATGGCCTCAAGCTAAACAAATTCATTGTGCCCGTATTTTGGACGAATACGAATATAATGAGTTATTTTTAACACAACTGAAAAGGAAACCCGTATAATGTATTCATATTTACTATGTTTGGGGATTTGTATATAACGGGATGCTAAGGGGATATCTACGAGTATGTCTATCACGCTTTGAATATACGTGGAATATTTCGTTATCAATATTCAGGAGGTTCACTATGAACATGCTATGGAAACTCGCCGGTACATTGTACCTACTAACTGTAGGGAAAAGTATAACGTGATATATCAAATAACGAAACCAGCCACTTGTAATCTGGACACAGGTACAACATTTCGAAGCGAATTAAATAAACCTTTTTTGGTATTAGGGTTTTGTATGTCTTTATTGCAATTTTATCACGTGTGTAGGGGTACTTCCACATGTTATTGTTTTGCTCTCACACATTATTCTAAACATATTGTGTTTCTGGGTTGTTGTTTTCAAAATCAATACGCCGTAAGTAACGCACGCAGTCAACCGTAACTAACATTGGTTATATCCGACAGCTAATTGTTTACGTTCTTACAAAGTACAAAACAAAGAAGTGTCTGCTATATCCGAACCTCCCGAACTTACTGTCTGCGGATGCTGCAATGCCGACAATGAAGAAAGCGACTATGTCCTGTACGTATCACCTGGTATCACCTGGCTTGCCTCGCTTCGTCTGCCGGTGACAACATTACTAGACAATCTGGTTGGATATGCCCACTATGTACTTCAAAGCCGAAATGTAATAACGACAACACCCCGCTGCGTTCTCAATGTAATGTAACTACGAGACTACCTAAACGAGCTGCACTAAACTCGCCGCCTCAAGAAGACGAGGCGCTGACAACGGACGACGTAACAGAAGTATTGCAGGAATTGTTTCATACTGAAATGGAAAGTATTTTTTTTCGTCTCGGACAGCAAATCCGTACGTCTATTGCGGCCAAGTTGGCCCCTATAAAGAAGGAAATCTCGGAGTTGAAGGCTTCTGTATCTTAAAAAACAATCGATGCGATGACGTCATTGCCAAACAAAATTGTATAACAAAAGAAATCAAAGAAATGAATGCTGAAAACTGAATGCATCATTGCGCACTGTAAACAAGGATTTGACATATAAAATAAATCAGATGGGCTAGAGGATACGCTAGGGGAAACAACGTTGAACTCCAGTGTGTTCTCGAAAGAAACAATGAAAACCAGCTTCGAATAATTCGAGACATTAGCACCGCCATTAACTGCGACATCAAGGATGATATTTTTTTTAGCTACAGCCGCATCACTAAGCTTAATTCGAAGAGTAGCAGACCTCGCTTCATCGTCGTTCAGTTTAACTCGCCTAAGATTCGTTTAAGGCCGGGAGACGAGCATTAAGTCAGACGAAATGTTGCGCAAACAAACAACTAACTTTAAGGCATTTTCTCGAACCATAGGCAACATTAATATGGAAATCATGTCGCGAAAATGGGAATTTGAGGCTGCTTTAAGAGCAACAGAAATACGTTGTTCAGCGATTGATTCTCTTCATTGGGATCTTGACCTTGCGTTAAGTGGCAAAAATGAGGAGTATGAAGTGACCTTCAGTAATTACGAGCAGAAGCATCTTACTATCAAGAGAGATATCAATAGGAAGATGAGTTCAATGGTGCATCGCGATAAATCTACACCAGTCATCGACCTACCTACCTTTGGAGGTAGCTATTATCAGTGAGTGAGTTTTAAAGACCTCTTTACAAAGAGCATTCAAAAACACCCAGCCTTATCAAATGCGCACAATATGCAATTCCTAAAAAGTAAGGATAAAGGAGAAGCCGAAAAGCTCATCCAGCATCTGCAAATCATATCAAGAATTATCAGGTGTATTGGGATATTCTGAACAACAGGTAGGTACTTATAAACATAAGAAGATGATTTTTACTTCGTACGTACGTAGATACTTGCACAGATATCAAATAATGCCTTAACACAAAGAGAGATACCTATTTGTGTAACATTTAAGGTCCCATTTAAAGATTAAAATCAAATCAAATAAATTTTTTATTATAATCTTTACAATATAATAAATTAAAAGCAACTTTCAAGACCTCTCGTGCTAATTTAAAACTGTGTTACAGCAAGGCAAAGTCTATCAAACTACGTGAATGTATAAAAATACTTCACAAGATCGTAGATACTTCTACATAATATAAATACAAAAAATAGATACATAATATAGAATACTATAATAATACGTGTCGTATACATGTCGGATACTATATTATTATATATCCGACATGAGCTTATGCGTCAAGGGTTCCGGATCAATACATGCCTAACACTCGTGTCTTTCGTTTGTTTACTACGAGTCGATCAAATATCAACTGAACAGATAAGCCAGACTGACAACATAAGTCTCGGTCAAGGTTGCATAATAAAGGGAGAGGTCCATCTATTCACTTCTGCGACCATCAACATCAGGTATATCAATGTTGAAGTTTCCACAAATAATTAAACTTTTGTTGTTAGAAAATATTTTGAGTAATAACTCCTTCATAGTGGACTCAAATACATCCTGGTTTGCATCATGGGGGCGGTACACGTAAACATCAATATGCCGCTCTAGTTCAACATACGACAACTCTACGATAACTATAGTACCTTTCTATAGATAACTTTGCAATATCCTCACGTTCCTTACATTTAAGACTATTTCTAACTATAATTAAGGAGCCACCACGTAATGCGGACTACAATAGCTATATAGAGGTACAAACGCCTTAGGTGTTTAGGATGAATGCCCCTACTTCCCCCGGACAGTACTTAAAAAACTTTAATGAATTTTAATAAATTGTCCCGTGTTTCGTTAATATGCTTACACCATTTAATACTCCTGTCTAACCACATGCTTAAATACCTATTACCCCTACTAAACACAATAATTTTGGATTTGCGATAAGAGATCCTAATTCTTTCAATGAATTACAAAACAGATCCATAAAAAATTGAATATCGCTGACAGCGCGGTTAATAACTTTGTTGGAGCTGTAAATGACAAAATCGACAACATACTGCGAAATAAATGCATTTTTAATGAGCCGTTTTTAGTAAAAAAAGAAAAAGAGTTTTCTACTAAACCTAACAGATGGAGCTGGCAAGCGGAGTAAGCAAGTTTGTGATATATCCTGTCATTGTCGAATTGTGCCTACCAGTAAAAGAAAATTAACGCCATCTATATGGTTCGAGGTAACTATTTTTGAAGTTTTTACTTCATAATGAAAACGCCTCATTGACTGGCATACTTTTATATTTGAAATGTTAAATAAATTAAAGACAATGGGTTCCCTTGGGCTATCCTTGGGTACCCCTGTACTACGACGTATATATATCTAAATCAATTGAAAGAATTTGTTCATGTAGAAATTCCCATAGATATTCACGATGGTTTTATCTATTCCTATACTGTCCACAATGTGCAGCAAGCTATGATAATTACGTAGCTATATGCTCCCTCTATGTCAATAAAGCAACCGACTGTAGGTAAATTTTTTGTTAGTTCTATTTGTATGCGTGAAACTATCCGGGATAAATTATCTAAACATGATCTTGACATTCTAAAGCCTGTTGTTTCGTTGGAGAGCAGATTATTTTTTTCAATGTACCAATCTAATCTTCGGGTTAAAATAGTATGTAAAATTTTGTTTAAACAAGAAATGAGGGCTTCTTCTTTCCCTTCCCCGCCCCCTCCACCCTCCCCCCCTAAAAACATTCGAATAACTAAATAGCGCTATTCAAACCTAAAAAATTTTGCCACGGATATCTCCATAACCATGGGGCTCCGCGGGGTGGGGATGGTACAGGGGGTAGCCCCATGCGGCCGCACTGAACAAAGTATTTTTTGAGTTTGAGTTTATATTTCTCTAATATTTGTAAAACAATCGATTATTAAATTTAGCTAGAAGAAACCTTATACCCTCACCCTGTAGGTGAGGTAGAAGTTACTTTTAGGTCAATCTTTTCACGGGCAGTTTCTTACGTGTTTTATATGAATTTGGGTGTTTAGGTATTCTAAATTGATGTTTTAATATAACTTCAAAAGTCTTCTCGTTACTAGATATTCCACAATTAAGGATAAATAGATAATTTTATTTAAGTGTTGCACACGTGTTTCGATAAAATTTGTTACATCTTACAAAACATGAAGATCTCTGATAAGTTAACAATGTAGTTAATAAAAATAAATGCAACCCATCTTAAAAACAAACAAAAATTTTATATAATAAATTTATTACGTCAAAAAAGGTGTACATTTTTAAGGTTTTAGTGCTTTGTTTCATCAAAATTGTTGGTAACGATTCACCTTTGTTTCGTTAAATCCACAACGAATGTTTTAATTAACTTTGTCGAAAAGGTTTTTGAGAATGTTGGATAGGTTCTGTAAATCCGTTGTGCTGGGAAAAATGCCTAATGCGTTGAGTCCTCCATTTGTGTTATCATTTTATTCGTTTTATAATAAACATTTAAATAAATCTAGTTTTAAACGGCTACTGGTCAGCTGCACACGTTCTTGTCACTGAGTTTGGCTGACTAAGCTAAGAGCCTAATTAGATGGATTTAGACCACGTCCCCGGCTACTACAGTGTTCCCATTCAGATTCAACAAACGGTTTGTGATGCTGTTAACCAGATAGATTTGAAAACCTCAAGAAGCTTGTAATTTTGCTTAATGCACGTAACGGACTAATTGCGAGTTCGATCCCCGCCAGGAGACAAGATATTTACTTTAACTGCAGATATTATACCTGCTATAATTTACATTTAACGGTTGTCATTATGTATATGACTATTTTTACATTCCCTATTATAGTGACGCAGTATTGTAAAGATATAAGTGAGATGTGCAGTCATTTTCAGACGAAACGGTCTACCCATTATCTGGAGCCTCTGAGAAGCCGCTAGCTCAAATCGTAATTAATAAATAATATCCCGTGGATATAATTTATGCGTTGGGGTGAACATTAGAATGTATATTTTTCTCCTCTTTTGCTCGTGGATGCAGTAAGAATCTTCCAAAGGAAACCTCCGTAAGATGGGCAGCAGCGTCTTTCCGTGTATCAACATGCCGTACTGCGCTCGCCTATCCGCCTGCCAAGTGTGGTGAGTATGGCAACAACCCCCTCATGACCAGTACTTGGATGTCTAAGTCCCTTGAGGCCTTTGTCCAGCATTGGACGTCCTACGACTGTGATGATGATGATGATGATCTAGTAGATATTAAAGTTTCTATAGAAACAAACCTAGTCCAAATATAGGTGTATCATGGCCATTTCGGACACCAAGAGGATCCCAGTGAACTCACCGGTACACCAGAATCCCCTTGAAGTAAAACTAAGTTTAAAGATGTTGTCACACTGTTTTATTTAACTGCGTCCAACCCAGAGAGAGCGCACAGAGGAATTCCTACTAAGTGCCGGTTACACTTGTTTCTATCAAATGCTGTCTGTCAGGCGCAGGGACTGCGTTCCACAAACGTTGGCGTTAGCTGGATTTTAAGTGAATTTCTGTAAATACTCGCAACAGAGACGTAAAACTATAAACGGGGTCGTAGGACTTTAAGAGCATAGTTTGTAAAGCGTTACAAGTTCGTAAAGTTAAATAACATAAAAAGAAAAATAACTTAAGTAGGTATTTCGTAACGAGAGAATATATTTTTTGTTTATTTGTTTAGACTATAAGCGTCTATTTGTGTTTTAGAAAATAATGTAAATGTAACATAAGTAGGTATTTCGTAACGAAAGAATATATGTTTTTTTTTATTTGTTTAGACTATAAGCGTCTATTTGTGTTTTAGAAAATAATGTAAATTTTAGTAAATGGATCTTAAAACTCTCTAAGAAGTCTAAGAAGTGTTTTTCGGTTCTAAATTAATTTTATGTGCCAATGTGTTATTTGGAAAATAATAGATTATTTAAACTTAGATGATGAGTCTCAAGACTCCCTGTTGTGCTAGTTTCTTTTTAGGATTATCTGTTTGATTTACTCTGTCTGACAACTTGCTAAGCGCACGCACACTATTAACTGACTGATCTGCACTCTATTATTTTCTTTCTTCTTCTATTGCATGCAGCATTCACGAAAAACTCTTTGGATTTGACCAGGATGTGTTTGGCTATAGGTGAGACTCGCTTGTGTGTATTTAATTAGTTCATTAGCTACAGTTCATAATTACCTCATCTAGCTAGAACTCTACTTTTTATTTAAGATTTTGAGAATTTTCTAGGCTAAATATATTCCTTTAAGAGGGGCCAATCCAACTTACTTTTCATACAACCGTTCATAAAAACCTAGATATAGTGCACAAGATACCTATTAGATCAAAAGTTTCATAGAAAGATCTATTACGACGCCACACCCACGTTCGAGCGGTTGTAGAAAAGTAAGTTGGATTGGCCCCTCTTAACCTCTAAATATTGATAAAAGAAACAAAAAAAAATAAGACATGTTACGTAGCTTTGTGATTGTCCGTAAATACATTTCTCAGTGAGATTCTCGAATCTGGTTGGTCGACCACAGGCGCATCGACAACTGGAGGCCTCCGCCACGAACTCGTTGTGAAGAATATCATCATTCATCATTTCAGCCGTAAAACGCCCACTACTGAACTAAGGCCTCCCTCATGGATCTCCATGAGGAAAGATACATCAAAGTCGCCATACTCACAACGCTTGGCAGGCGGGTTGGTGAGCGCAGTACGGGATGTTGATATACGGAAAGACGCTGCTGCCCATCTTCCGGAGGTGTCCCTTAGCAGGATCTTACTACATCCACGGGTAGGAGAGGAGGGGTAACATTCTATTGCCGGCACACCACGGCTCGATCGTGAAGAATATGAGTATATATATTTGATTAGAATGTTAATAGTTAAAATGTTGTTTCAGAAACTTATTGGAAAAAACTTCCGACTCGCTCCTCAAAGCGGCGAAAATTGGCGATTTGAAATTGGTGAGGAAAAATCATTTAACTTACTAATTAAATTTACGTCGACATGGAGTTTTGAAACGTATTACATTCAAAGGTCCCAGGTGTCAAGTGTAAATTGTAAAATCAACAAAAGGTTTCGGTGAAAATTTCACCGTGCGTAATTTTAAGACTTGTTTACTAAGCAAGAGGCTTCATTCGATTTTAACATGGATAAACGTATATTTTTATTCCTTAATGTATTTGGGAAGGTTATGTTAATCCTTTTTGTCTTTTCGGCATTCAGTGGTAAGAATTAGCAGACATTTTGAAGTAAGCGAAATTGAATTTGACAATGTATTTTCAAGATGAAAGACCTCCACTCCGCGGGCTACTCGCTGCTATCAATCGACTCCGTCGGGCAAACTGCACTGCATATCGCCGCCCGCTATGGCCACAAGGAGATAATAAAATATCTGATCGCGGGCGCGCCTACCGCTCTCGTCAACATGAGAGACAACGAGACGGGTCAGACGGCGTTGCATAAAGCTGCGGCGAACAAACGGCGGGCTATATGTTGCATGCTGGTGGCGGGCGGGGCTTCCATCACGTGGCAGGATAACGCGGGGCTCACGCCACGTCAGCTCGCAATAAGGGCTGAGGATCACGACCTTGCCGCTTATTTAGAGAGTGAGTCATTAGTCTAGGTATATATTTTGGTTTTTATCTTTTTTCCCTGCTATTTCATCCTTCCGAAGTCCTCGGTTCATTCTCCTTTCATCACTTATAATTTTTTATAACCTCTTTTCATTTACATCATTCTTCTTTCATCGTCCTTTCATCAACATTTCATCTTACTTTCATCCTCTTTTTATTCTTCTTTTGTCTGTCTTACTCGTTTTATCATGTTTTAATTCTTCATTTATCCTCATTTTACATTTATACTCTTTTCGATACTCCTTTCGTAACCCCTTCCCTTGCTTGTATCCTATATTCTCTTTTTATTAATATCATTCTCAATGACCATCGATTCACAGCAGAATTAGTTAATTTCATTTATTTTACAAATAGCACCTCTTATTAGATTTAAATTTATTTATTTCAAAAGACGTAAGTTTACAGTTATGACACCAAAACACTTACTATCTTAATTTACTTAAATATACTAGAAGAGATCTAACAATAATAAAAAACTTATCGTGAAACATGTTGACGTGCTGTAACTCTTGCAAAAATGAGTTTATGAGTGCTTGTGCTCTGATCGTCGGCGAATTGCTTGCATGTTGGGTTCGCGTAGCAATGCCACCAAATAGGTTGTGCTGTCGACGACCTGAGCGCACTTAGTTATTAGGTACATATAGAAATATATAAAAATGTACAGCACAAAAATAAAATTATTAATATAAATCTGTTCTGGTAAACAAGTAACGTTTCACATTTAACTTTATTCAAACTTTTCAGGCCAAGAACATTTTCAATTAGTGTCTGAAGACGTGGAAACGGCAGTTTGAAGAGCTTAGTGACTGGCTCCCTCAGAAGAATGGATTACTGGCTCCCAATAATTAAACGATCTCTAGCAATAGCGGAAACATTATTCTAATACTAGACTAGTATCTTAATTGTACCCTTTAATTTGTGGGGTTGAAATTTCATTATATCAATCGTAATATTGAACATTACTTAGATTTTTAAAAATAATATTTATTAAAATTTACTCGTATTAACACTTTTGTAAAGTAAAGATTTTCATCTACACGTTTTTAAGTATTTTAAGGTGATTTCCTAAATCATAGATTAAGTACTTATAAGGATGTATCTTTGTAATGATGAATTTATACTATCCATGGGACCCTTGATTGAATTTATTCCTACATTATTATATAACTACATATATGTATATATGTATATATATGTGTGTGTTTCTATTATACCTATAATATTTTTCTTTCCTTTTATGCCCTCATGTATTGTGTAAACTTTTCATCTGCTTTATTAACTTGTCATTGTCTAGATCTATTGAGCCAATACTAGCATGGTCGTTTGAAAATGTATACTGTTTTTGAATAATCTCAAATTTAAGTATGGACAGTCATTATTTTTATATTTGGTGTGAGTGATAAATTCGAATTGTACGAAGAAAATTGTAAGCCTATTTTAAATTCATCGTACAATCGTGATTAATGAGAAGGAATATGGTGTTAAGCTTTTCTATAACTTAGAAATATATCCCGTCCCATATTGGATATGACTTGATTAAGTATTAATTTAGTGTTCGAATGATTGTATCACTCATAATTATTTATTCATATAATTATCTTAGAAAAACTGAAAATATTTCTTAATAAACTAAACTTGTCTTAACAGGGTTCCGTATGTGAAATGAAAAAGGGGAAACGCATTATTGTCGCCACGTTAGTTGTGAGTCGGTCGATTTGACAAAGACATCTAGGGAATCACCAACAACGAAGACAAGGCCTTTTTTGAGGGCGATGTACGGACGCTGGCCCAAATCAAAAATTGTAGTTTTGTAGGTATTTTGAACATAATAAAGTAACTGTTTTTTCAAGGATGGTATTCATGAATGAGGGACCAATGGTGTCATTGTAAGATTGAGAACAAAGTAGGGCTTACAAATGGCTAGCGAGGCCTACATCTTTATGTTGGTTGGCCGAGAACTACAATGGTATTAATACAGCCTAGGAATATACTGCTGTGTAAAAAATACCAAAAAAAAACTTTAGTATATACAATACATACTGTTTGGACATTAAGGTTGCTCATAGAGCGGAACCCTTAGAAGGAAATATAACTTATACCTGTCAAACTTTTTATCTAAATTATGCATCAAAAAAGGTCCGCTTTGCTGGCCAAGGTCTTCATGAAAGTCTTCCAAACCTTCTTTTCACTGAATTACTTATTACATATTTTCTACATGAGTTTCTACCTCTATATTTATAGCTCAGTCATAATATTTATGTTTCCAACTACTTTTGAAACGCTTCCATGTACTCCGTGATAATCTCATGGATGCCACCGTTTACCGGAGTAGTTCTTAAGCACGTATACTACAACATGGATACATTGCATTGCATGGCAATAAAGTCTGCTATTGCAATGTTTTCAAAACGACTGATTGACAGATTTGCCATACAAAAACTGTCACAAGTCAGTGATCGACCATTTCCAAAACATAGACTCAATCCCCTGTAGTTTAGATTTGTGACTGTGTCTAGCAAGACGACGGCAGCCCTTTCTGTTAAGCAAGAGAGTAATTAAGTTAATTAGGTTTTTTAATTTTTTTTTACCTATTCTGTCCCACTGCTGGGCAAAGGTCTCCCCCACGTCCTTCCAGGAATCACGTTCTCTAGCCAAGTCCCACCAATCAATCCTAAATTTATCCAGATCATCACGCCAGCGTGTCTTAGGCCTGGCTCGACGTCTTCGCCCGTCCTCAGGCACCCACTGTGTCACACCCACGATCTTTTTAAATTGTATGCCTCTAAATTAAAACACGTTAAAAATAAATAGCCAAAAGCAGACATACATTTCGCTTCTAGTAGTTTCATGATGTGTTCAAATTTATGTTGAAAAACTCTCGTAACCTATAAAAAACTACCTTCATAATTTTATCAGTACCTCGATTTACCAGCGATATGTAGCTTTGATTCAGCACGCTCTTTATTGAAATACGGTGGCCGCCCTTCTTCCTAATTTGGATTGTTAATCTTCCTAATTGAATAATGAGTCCAGATGATGAGGAGTTTGTAGAATTGTGTGTATAAATATTGTATTTATGCTTTATGCCGCTCTTATCGGCATTATCATTGATCTCAATGGTGTAATTTTAATTATTGAATTTCGTGATGTTTATTCGAAAATCCTTATTTAAAATAACATTTGTTGGATGCTTTTGATTGACAATTAGCACCGCGAAAAGGTATTAAATTTCAGTATTTTAAATAAAATATTAGTCATTTACATATAAAAATAAAATATTACCTTATAATAAGTGCAAATAATAAATAAGTGTCGTCTTTATATAATACTTATGAATATCTCAGGAAACCCTCTTTTTTATTTGTGAAATTTTACTCTAAGGATGGCAACTACCACTCATGGAGATCCATGATGGAAGCCTGTGTTCAGTAGTAGACGTTTTACGGCTGAAATGATGACTTTAAGGATTTTATTTTTATTGTTAATATCCTAGATAATAATCAAGTACAATATTATTAAAATTATTCGTATGTAGATACTTATTCACCGTTCAGGTGATCTATGAAAGACAGTCTGTGAGAAAATTATAGTTTATAATATAAGATAATTGAATGATTAGATAATTATAATTTATAGATAGGCATTTTTAAATTTTTCTGTCGATTATTTATTGTGTAATAACAATTCACAGAAAAACTTCTCCTTAGCGAAACTGAAATTTATTGATAAAACCAGATAAAACCATAATGCATTACATAAGCTTCTACGTACTTAAATAATTTGGTACATATCTAATACCCGTCGTTCAGCGTTTACTATAATGCCGTTCAAATGTATGCAGGTGGACAAAAAAGCCATTTTGACGGCTATTTGACAGTTTTAACAATAAAATATGGAATAGGTCGCATAGTTTTTTTACCGTTTTAATAATTTGATTTATGCAAAATAAATTTACGAATTTTATCTATGGATCTGTTTCGGGTCTTGTGGGCCCGACGACAACGCGCCGGCCATGATTGAGTATGGTCTGACGTCATATCTCACAAAACTCAAAATCTGTCGAGCAGTCAGAGCCTCTTAATTAGTTTTGTTATTTGAAATAACAAAAACTGTATTCGTGCGATATTTCAAATTAACGAAGTAAAATATGTTTTTCATAATTTAGGAACCAAAATATTTTTTTTTCGAGGAAAAGATAATTTTATAGAAACGTTTGCCATTTTTAGAATAGGTACTTTTACCGTCACAAACGAAGCTCGTGGCTTACGCAATTCCCGAACGAAGTTCGTTGCTATTGGTCTAATGAGCCGTTTTCAGTAAAAACTGAAAAAGTATATTTACTACATGAACCTAATACGAGATGGAGCTAGCGCTAACAACAGTCTACATAAAAAAGTTATATGCTTTGTAAAATTAACGATGATCATTTTGACAGCTCTCGCCACAGTTAAAAATAAAACTAACACTTTCGGTTAAGTAATGAACAGATAATGTGGTACACTGATAGGTACCGCCCCTTAGTGTAGTGCCACGCATAACCAACAACCGGACTCGAAAATCAGTTTTGCATTAAACTAATCAAACCAAAGGTTTAGAAATTCAGAAATTTTCTGAATTTCTAAATATTAAAGTTATTTGCCGTTTCTATAATTAAATTATTTGTAAAAACTATTAAATCCTATCTATTTTTTAAATTTGAATAATATTCGATTCCTCGTTCTATGATAATAATAATCGTATATCGGATAAGTTTATTAACGATTATACACTACATCATCCCTCCTGTGAGCTTTCAAAATTATCATCATAATATTTGACAAAGTATAGCGCACTTATTTTGACTTTTCTTTATTTTATTTGAAAACGCCTCATTTGGCAGTAACGGTGTCTGTTACAATACGGTTACGGCGTTTGTCATTCGTTCCATAGCGATTTTTAAACCAAGCTACAATGTGTAAGCAAGAAAAGTGGTAAAAATATGTAAGTTAAATGAAAATAGTTATCCACTTCTCGCTTATGTTGTATGACATGTGGTCGATGTGAACGATATCATCGTAGAGAAGTCCAATGCATGGATAGGTATAGAGCAAAGCTCTTGTCCTTGAGATTATAACCTATTGTTAGTGTAAAATGTGATCGAATGTTAGAACGAATAAGTGCACTGTTGTGAAATATGTTTAAGTACATGTAAAAGTTATTGTTGTATTGCTTTAAGTGTTTCAGAAATTATAATTTAACAAGAAAATAAAAATGTTGCAATTATTTTAAGTCTACGTATAATGAACGTATTATCTTATGTACTTACATTTACAAACACCCGAATTAATACTCAAGTAGATATTACGTGAATATTTATCTTATATAGACGCAATACAAATAAGTGTGGCAAGCTTAACGAGAAAAAAATGCAGATTCTGATTCATATCGTATCAGAAACTTGAACACAAACTGGTTAAGCATGAACATTTTTCGGCATTGATTATCGAACAAAACTATGTTTTGATTTCATCGATAATATTCCCCGAGCCAAGCATAAATCTGGTCCCTATTTTCTCCTTTACTTTTGTAAAAACTGGTAAAAGGGTTAAGAGAGTTGCATCATGAAACCCCTTGAACGTCAGCTGCGGTTCCGTGGGTGAACAGCAGTGCGAAACAGAGTAAAACATAGTATATTAAATGAAAGGAAAACAATGAAATCTCAACTTTTACTAATGAACCCTTGAAAGAGTTTATCTTCTTTTCATTCTTGTATTTTATTTTTAATGTTTGTGAGACTAACTGACGCTTTTCAACCACACCGGTGGAAAATGCGTCAGCTGACTTTTTTATTATTCAAGATATTGGGTTAACTATAATTTAAAATACAATGAAAATATTTAGTTTTAATTCCGCTTATGCTGAGATGCATGAGCACCGCCCTCCCGCTCGCTAATTATGCACATGCAGGTAGAACTAGTTTGTGCATAATTAGCGGGCGGGAGGGCGGTGCTCATGCATCTCAGCATAAGCGGAATTAAAACTAAATATTTTCATTGCATTTTATTGTCAAGGATTTCCGCAAAGTAACGCCTGATTCCATTAACTAACTATAATTTGACAAAGTTTTGATCGTCAGGATTTTTACGGGTTTGGGAAGCTACTGCTGCTAAACCCACCCACGAAACTGCAGCTGACGTCGGCTAGGTTTTCTGTTACACCTCTCTTAACTAAATAAATAATAATAAATAAATAATGCTGTGGTTTGTGGCATCATCTAGCCCCAAGCTAAGCAGAGCTTGTGTTATTGGTACTAGATGACTGATATACTTAATACATTATACTACATAGATAGATATTTTTATTATAATATAGAAAAACACCCAGAACACCCTGAACAAATATCTGCAGATCATACAGACATTTGTCCCAAGGCGGGAATCGAACCCGCAACCCCTGGCGTCGCAGGCGGATCTTTGCCCGCTGCGCCACAAAGCTCGTCAGACAATTATACTACGACGACTATTTTACAAGTTATCGTCCGGGAGGAAATTGGTCGCCAAAATCTGTTCCTGGCTCGGGGGCTATAATAGCAACTCAAACTTACTACGTACAGAAGGTATAACTGACATGAAAAGTTATACTATTTTGTATTAAGTGTTTGCAAGGGGCTACGCCGCCATGCGCCAGTGTGAATGCGAATAATAAATCTGGCAATCAGACGGGCACCGTACGTCTTACACGACGAAATGGTTTTTACAGAATACTTTCGTAGCTACCTATCTATATGCTGATGATAGGTTAATTTTTTTACGTAAGACGAATTAGGTCAAGGTTAAAAATATGTATTCATGCGAACCCAGGTCAAGTTGCAAAAGAAAAATAAAACTTGAACTTAGCACTTAATTGAATTCGTTCGCTTCAAAAAACTTTTACTCCAAGTAAGGAAAAGAAGTGCAAAAGAAACTTCTATGATTTTTTTTTTTCTCGGGGAGACATTTACGTAATATGAAAGAAGGGAAAATGAACTTTATATAACTTATCTAACGTTAGATTGAATGAGAGGGTAGAAGGTTTATCCAAAAATTACATTTTATATTACAGTCTTTCTCATCTATTTCTATGACGGCGACCCTAAAAAATAATTGCTTTTTTCTTATAATTATGTCCAGATGTGGCTCGCCTGACCAAACTTCATCGGTCATAAATACCCGATGACACGGGTGCTTTATCTTTTTTTACAGGATCGTCAGAAATTGCTTATTCTTATGTATTAAATAAACGGCGCCTTATAAAAGTTATCTACTTATATTACTACCTAAATTATCTTGAAATATGTATAATACTTGCTTATGTATAGTGCCTACTACGTAGACGTAATTTGAAAGTATGATATGATGTATTTGTATATTATAAGATATTTCAACAGTTTTACTATTAAAATTATTGACCGAGTAAGTAAATTACTGAACTCAACTCTGACACTTATTTTTTCATTGTTATCTTAACTGTAATTTCCAATTTGTTAACTAGTTTTAACTATCATAGAGATAAAACCGATAAGTTAAAATTATCTTGTGCATTTCACTTAGCGCATTTTGGGGCGCAAACGTAAACTGGTCATTTTGCAAAATTTCGTGCAGTGTAGACATTTTGAGGAAATTAATAACCTTTTAAATTATGGAAGTATTCATTTGATGTGGGATCATATCCCACCTAAATAAAAACAAAGACATGATTCTTAATTTCCTTGAAATGTTTCACCTAGCTGTGGTTAAAGACTATAAAAATTACAAATTGTCGTAGATATATTTTTTAAAACACACAAAATTCCGTTCGCATCCGCACAGTTTCGCATTTGGTTTGCTCTGTGTTGTACGCGAACGCTAGGGTCAGTTTTGGGTCATAAAGAATATCCATACCTATAGAGCTAATTGATAAATATCAGAGAAGTATATAAAATTTATCTACAAAGTTGGACAAGCAATACCAATGTTTTTAATCTCTATTCTCATATTTGTGTTTTGCAAGTAAACCAGATTGAAAAGTTTTTTGTCTGACTTATAAATCTCATTTTTATGTGACTATATACATTATAGATTAAATAGAATTATATAGCATATTCGATCACGTATGTATCGATCTTAACAGCGGAATATAAATCTACGAAGATTATCAACGATAATAATTGATTATATAATTTTATACTTATACGTATGTCCATCGAGTGTAAGGTTGAGAAATATGGGTACAGCCGCGGCCAACAGGTTATGGGCGCACGAGCTTTGTCTAGCTGAAGAGAGAATTAAGAATTATTCGCGAAAAACCAGGTGGTGTTATTGTCAATAAGATGATTGAAAACTTGCTACAACTTTGTGGATATTTGCGCGCGCTCAAACGGCAATATTATTAAATCTAAGAGTACATCAACACTCACAGTATTAATTAAAGTTTTTTTTATAGATAACATGTTGATAAAAATCTGTAGTTATTAAACACAGCTCCTTTAAACGATTTGGACTATCATGTTTTAAGTATTTTTTGGGTTTGTTAAAAATAATATTATTATTATTGAGATCATTGACAATTTCTCTGTTGTTATGCCTCGTAAGCAGAAATAAGGTCGCTGTAGCCGAAACCGGTTAGACAGACGTTTATTATCATTGAGTATTTGTCTCTTATTAAGTCTTATTTTGCTTATTGTTTGCTAAACATGATACTCGTAATTATCCGGTCCAATATATAAGGTCGACACCGCGGTGACTCCCTAACCTCATTTTACAGCAGGCGGTGAACGCATATGCTCAACTCTACACATCCCAAAACCTATAAAGTATTAAAGGATAAGGTTATTAGCTATTTAAGCACTAAGTTATTTTTGTATTTATTTATTAAACGACACGCTGAACTACAAAATATAATCTTCTACAATAAGTCCTGTTATGCGCCTTTGTAAATGTGTCCCAAAGCAAAGCTTCCAAATCCTTGTAATGCTTGCGGGGTGGTTTCTTAATATTTTAGAGACATCCTGCATTTAACACTACTTTATATATAATTAAATTAAATACCTAGATTTGAATATTTAACAAAATCTCTTGTGAGCTAAAGCAGTGTTTCGATAGGGGTTAGTTTCAAGATGAGTGTTGGAGCTAGCCCTTATTACAATCTTTTTTATGTAAGTATTATACTTAAATATTATTGCACTCAGTGATATCACTATTACATCATAATTTAAATAAAGTACCTACACCTGGTTCAAAAATAAATTATTAAAACACACTCTTGACTATTTATTCCCGTGGTGGATCTTTTTTACCCATCTCTAAGAATTTTTCGTTTGGTTTTATGACAGAATGAATATTTTGTGTATATACAAAGTGGTAAAAACCATCCGTAAAGCCCTTCTCCCATTACGATACGCACAGGCGATTCAAGTATCCTGCAAGTCTCAGAGACTTGTCGCCGCCAAGTATCTCACATACATTTGAATGCAGGCTCGCACACTACGCTACTACTGGTATCCTACGCGTCCGCAACTAGTATCGCGCGACTCGCCGTGTTGGTCGCTTCTGCGTCGCGTCAGATGCGCGTCTCGACAAAATGAAGAAATAATCATTAAATTTGTACAAGAAGTTGAAAAACATGCTCGTTTATATAACTACAAATTACCATAATACATGCGGGAAAATACAATAGATAGAACTTGGGCAGAAATTGGGAATGAATTTCAAATAACAGGTTTGTTTTGTTTATGTATAAATTACGGAAGCTACAGCTGATGGAATCAAAAAAAAATCAAATATTTTACTTTGAATTACAAAATTATCGTATAAAATATTCTAAGTTCAAACTAATATACCTAGAGACTACGCTAGGTCGTCGCAAGAGACTACCCAGGATAGAATGACGATCCGCGGATTCATATACATTAGAATCCAAGTATCTACATGGAAATTGCTGAATCGGCGATCGTCTTGTACCGCCCGAACACAGAGTCAGCTGGATAGATATTTATGTGCCGCATGTAACACCTCCGTCCTCAGAACAGCAACTATTTGCGAATGTTGAGAGCAAATGTTGCTGGTACAGCCTTCCTGGCTTTGGGTTTATAAGGAACTGCATAAGTGTGCTCTGGGGAATTTTCCTCCATTTCATTAGATTGATTTGAAATATTGATCGTGTCCGTCTCCAATAACGTCGCACTGCGAAGACGACAACGAGTGCAGCTGCACCGGACACATACAATTTATAGAAAACTCATTATTATCACAGCCGAAAGACATCCACTGCTGGACGTAGGCCTCCCTCATGGACTTAGAGATCCAAGTACTAATCATGAGGGGTTGTTGCCATACTCACCACGCTTGGCGGGCGGGTTCGCGAGCGCAGAACGGGAAGTTGGTACACGGAATGACGCTGCTGCCCATCTTCCGGAGAATTCCCTTAGCAGATTCCTACTGCATCCACGGGCAAGAGAGGAGGAATGACATTCTACTGCCGGCACCCCACGGCCTTGAAAGAAAGAAAAAGAAAAAGGCCTTCAGAAAACTCATAAAATAATCAAATAATGCTAAGTAAGGTATACAAGTTTACAACATACAAACAATGCTGCGTGAGGTTAAAAATGCACTATGCACTCTGCCTCAGTATTACCGCAATCACATAGCAAGCTACGCGGTAGCGGCGCTGAGTTTCAGGCAGGTCCGTGTGACCGCCTCATCTGCCAGTGCAGGTCCGTGTGACCGCCTCATCTGCCAGTGCAGGTCCGTGCGACCGCCTCGTCTTCCAGGGCAAGGAGGAGGCGTACAAAATAAATAAATACAATTTAAACCGTAATTATATTACATACATACAATAGAGTAATATAATTAATAAATAAATGAGGAGTGTTATAAAATAAATTCATGTAAGGTAGACCGACCAACCTAATATTTGAGTAAAAATTGTAGTTAAAAACAACGACTTTCCATACAAAATTAAACCCCTATATTTCACTTTGGGGATGATTTTTCATACAAGCTAAAGCATGTGTTGAATTATTTTTATTTAAGTGCATATCCACACGTCTTTGCTATATAACAGCAGGTCAGCGGTGGATGCCAGCCGCTTCCAACCACATTACTTTGAGATGTATGAGGGAGGCCTCTGTCCAGCAGTGGACGTCCTACGGCTGATATGATGAATTGCTTTAATAATGTATGTTCGTATCTAGGTACCCTTTAATTGTATCAATATAACGAATTGGCTTTACTGTAATGTTGTACTCTGTGCATGAATAACTAAAAGTTTTAATGACTTCTGATAAAAAGTCTGATAAAAAACATTTTTGATAAGCACGCAGTGTTCACTGTTTTTAGAAATTACGCCGTAAGAGTTAATTTTTTTTTCTTTTTTTTTAGTTTATAAGTGTAGCGTGGATTTCAATTTGTGAACCAAACAATAAAAAAAAAATGGTTTTTCATTTACTTATAGCGTGGTAAGTTTGGCAAGAACCCCCTCGAAATGAGGAAATGACAGAGAGCTGTTCAGCTCTCTGTCTTCCATGAATTTGCTTAAGTTTTAAATTATATCAAAATCAGATTTCAGTATTCAATTTTTTAATTTTTCAAATTAATTTATTTACACATGTGTAGACATGTGACAGATAACAATCCGATGATTATCCTGCAATCACATATAGGTAATCTTCGGACAAAAATGTGATTAATTCCAACTACCTAAATTCCTCCACGACAATCGATTTTTATTGATGTATAATCTTAGGTATATTTTTATTTTCATCATATATCGTGATCGTGCCGTGGTAGTATAATGTTACCCCTCCTCTCATGCCGTGGATGCAGTAAGAGCCTGCTAAGGGACACCTCCGGAAGATGGGCAGCAGCGCCTTTCCGTGTATCAATCAACATCCCTTACTGTGCTCGCCAACCCGCCTGCCAAGCGTGGTGAGTATGGCAACTACCTCTCATGCAATACAATACAATACAATACAATTATTTATTAATAACACCAAGTTACAAGTCACAAAGATAAGGTAAGCAATATAGTTTATAATATCGACCTTAAATTATAGTAAGTATATGTATAAAAGTAATATAGGTAATTAGATTAATATAATTATTCGATATAGATAAAATTGCGTAGTGCGAATGACTTAAAACTACATGTTCCACGAACTAACTACGGCAAAAAAAGTATTATGTACAAAGGTGCTCAGTAAAAAATAACAATTAAAGCCCACCCAATATATACATATATATAAATATATATGTATATATTAAGCTACCTCATTCATTATATTATTATAATTGGAGAATATCCCGTGATACACGTAACTAATAATGTATTTGACTATTTTTGTATAATTATGTAATACAATACAATAAGCTGTCCCGGCGAACTTCGTATCACATCACTATAACCACTTTTTACAACTTACCCTACAAAGACCCACTATTACCCTACAAATACCTTTTTTTGTGACGGGGGGGAAATCTGCTAGGTCAGATACACATGCTGCGTAAGATCACAGCATGGTTATATGAGGTTGTCTCCCGACGACTCACTAAAACGCCCCCGATGGCCGGCCTCGGTGCACTAGGGGCTTCGGTTCCTCGTAAAGAACACTCCGGAGCCCCTATCGCACCTTGCTGAGCACGTCCTGTTCACAACTAACGCCCCCTACGTCTCGCGGAACTAACGATGGTGCATAGCCATCATGCACCATCGCCCACCCTGCGTCCGTCTGGGATAGTCCAAGCCCTTACTCTGACTACCTTACGGACCAAGATGGTCCCCTATAGCGGATGCCGCAGCCATGACGCCGTAGCCTCACGGGGTAGGCGGTGCGGGGCGACCGTTGCCTGCACCCCGCCGCCGCCTTCTACGAGCGTGATCAGCCCTCTCGCGATTCTGCTTCGCGGCCTCTTTCCAAACAATTACGGTCTCACAGAAAGAAGCCACCGCCTTCCACACCGTCTCATCTGCCACCATAGCCGCTACTACGCTGGGCAGAGAGAGATCTTGCCCGAACCTGAGTGCCGGATTCCGCCTTTCTACGCACCATGCCAAGCAATCCTCGAGCGTGTGCGGGGCATAATCCTGGCCCCACCCACAATGGTGGCACTGCGGTGTCGGTTTGCGTCCGATCCAACTCAGGTACTCACCGAAGCAACCATGCCCGGTGAGTACCTGAGTAAGTCGATAGGTGACGTTACCTCCCTCCCTCCTTAGCCAGGTTTCGAAGCTTGGCAGAGCAGCGCCGACGGCGCGTTGGCGCAAGCTCCTCGAGCCGCTCGCGCCACTTCCCAAGCGCACGTCGACGCTCCTCTTGCCGCACTACAGCTGGCGCAGCCCCACCATCGCCCTCCTGTCAGAGACGAACGTACACTCGTGCGTCCATCTCCGCCAGGAGGTCAAGCGGCGGGAGCCACGCCAATAATGTCGCCAACTCACGCGAAATCGTGCGGTAACCGCGAACGATCCTGATAGCAATAGAACGCTGCAGGCTACTAAACATAGCCCTAGCAACGCCTATCACCCGTCACTCTTTTGGACCAGACGGGCGCTCCGTAGAGTCGACCGCATGACGCCCGCATAGAGGCGGCGAACACCTTCCCTTGGTCCCCCGAGATTGCAGTCTGTGCAAAGCACCCACTACCCTCTGATACATTTTAATAAAGCATTTTTTAACTTTATAAGATGATGATGTTTTCCATGCTGATTTCGGCCACGGTGACTTTTGCTTACGGTTTATACGGATGAGCTTCGTTCGTGTGCTCTGATGTGGCTAATGTACCCCATTTTGGCTTTGAAAGCGTTTGCAGTAATTGCACGTCAGGGTATTATTTTCGTAGTGATAGAGGATGTTTGAAGGCGGGCTGCTTTTAAGGTCGTCACGTTTATTATCCAAGTCACGCCTTCTATCCTCCTCAAAGGTCTTAATGTGTTGATGCACCAGTCTCCTCCATTCCGGACGTTTTACCGAATGAGAGGGCTCAATGAGGCATATTTTCATGTGTCTTTTCTGAACCATTTTATATGTTTGTATGACCTGCATTATATCGGTTGGATGTTAGATATGATCAAGTGGGCCTTCGGCTTGTCTCGTCACTTAGAATCATAATATATAAATATATATAGAAGGCCTCTACATTCTTATAAATAATACATACAGGCGTCAAGCGATGTATGGATTGTGTAAATGAGGATATGATAAAGAAAGGAGTGAGTGACAAAATTACTGTATAATCTTACACATTGATATATGCATAACATCATTCCAATCCACAGCCGGATCCTTCTTCTCCGGAGTGGACATCAACACCCTCTACATCCAGGTCTCTCAGAAGGCCGCCATCGCGTTCATAGTCGGTCTGAATCTCGTCGACAAATACGTTACCAACACGCAGTTCATGTCTCGGGGTCACCTCTCCGCAAAAACATACTTCATCTACTCGACACTGGCAACTGGAACTGGCTTGAACAGGTAACTTAGTGGCAAGTACGTTAGCAACGCACAGTTCCTGGCTCGCTTACCACTTCACTACAAAGTTCAATAATTTAACTATGCAACCGGGCTGATGAGCAAGTGCAGAGCAACTATTTGTCGCTTCAACTCTATCGCAGAAAAGTAAAATCATTCACTTAATTTCCTTTGTAATAATAAAACGCCTAAGCTAACTAAGGCACCTAACTAAGCTTAAGAGATTACCTGCATATTACTATAATCGTATCAGGTATCTTGTAACAATCATGGATAATGACGGCAATAATAATAAGCATATACATATCATGCTTGGATTACTGCCTATTATTGCCTTTACTATTACACTCATGATAATAAAATTGGCATTGATTTTACCCGTTTTTTCCAGTTGTTTCATGACATTTTTCATAAGGATTATTAGGCAATACAATACAAATACAATTTAATATTTTTAATTCAAATAACTAACGGTTATGTGGTGCATATTACCAGAGACATAACTTATATCTAATTTAATCAAATAAACCTAATGAACTAAGCGTGTACCTAAACTAGGTGGTCCTGTTTTCAGGCAAATCTAGGTAACAAGCAATTAAATTTAATCACTCAAAAATTTTATTAAATCTGATAAGTTAGCACATAGATAAATAATAAAAACAACAGTGACAAATAAAGCTGATTGTACATTTATTTTTTCAGGCCTATGTCCAGCAGTGGACTAATATAGGCTGATGATGATGATGATGATGATGATGATGATGTGCATTTATAAAATACATTCATAAAATATTGCCGTGGGGTGCCGGCTACAGAATGTTACCCCTCCTCTCATGCCCGTGGATGCAGTAAAAGGCTGCTAGGGGATCCCTCCGGAAGATGGGCAGCAGCGTCTTTCCGTGTATCAACATCCCGACTGCGCTCGCCAATCCGCCTGCCAAGCGTCGTGAGTATGGCAACTACCCCTCATGGAGATCCATGAGGGAGGCCTGTGTTCAGTAGTGGACGTTTAGCGGCTGAAATGATGATTATGATAAAATATTATTTACATTATTTAGGCAAATTTATAAAAATAAAATTTTATACCTACTTTATATACAGACAGACAGACAGCGGAGCCTTAGTAATAGGGTCTTGTTTTTACCCCTTGAGTACGGAACTCTAAAATAAAACCGGACAAGAGCGATTTAGACTCGCGCACCGAGGGTTCCTTGCCATCATACAATATAATTAATAAAGGCATTTTATATTTGTTGGAGAACCTTGACAGCGCCATCTCTTGTCTGATAGCGAAACTAATGTAGATTTTTTACACTTTAGATGATTTCAAAAAACTATGCAAATTAGGGGGTTCGTTATAATTTTCCTGTAATTTTTTCATACACTCCTATTAGCAATAAAAGTTTCAGGGGTTTATCTATGCAAATTTCGGAGATAAGGGGGAACGCTATTTTTTCAACGTTTTTGTAAATAAGTTGAAAACTATACGTCTTAAAGCTCAACTAAAAACGGTTTATTTATGTGCAAATGAATACCTTTTATATGATACCCCACATGACCTAGTTACTTATATATTTTTTTAAAACCTCCCTTCCACACCCCTTGTCTAAAAAAACAATGCAATAATTAGCATAGTTTTTCTCTAATGAGAGTTCGCTATAATTTTCATATAAACTTTACCAACATTTCTATTAGCTATAAAAGTTTCACGGGTTTATCTCTGCAAATTTCGGAGATAAGAGGGGGGGAAGGGTCGTTTTTTCAACATTTTTAACACGCTTTTATTAGTTTCCCCTGCATGTTTGCTTGTTTGTACCTGACTCGTTGGGACTCGATTTTGCCCCACTTTAAGCGATCAGATTTACTTTAAGCGTTGTAGACTTATCAACGACTGCCGACCATACAATATTATGATAAGCTTATCTCATTATCCTGATTAGGATCGTTAGGATTAGTGATTTTATTGATGTGAATTATCTATAGCCGCACGTAAAACCATTTTCAGGCGTGGCAACGCATCATATTACCATATACGCCGGGCCCAGGCCCCCGACGCGTCGCCACGGCATATATGATGGTATATACATATATAAAGTATATTTATTTATTTACTGTACTTTACTGTACTTTACTGTACTTTACTGTACTTTACTGTACTTTACTGTACTTTACTGTACTTTACTGTACTTTACTGTACTTTACTGTACTTTACTGTACTTTACTGTACTGTACTGTACTTTACTGTACTGTACTGTACTTTACTTTACTTTACTGTACTGTACTGTACTTTACTGTACTGTACTGTACTTTACTTTACTGTACTTTACTGTACTGTACTGTACTGTACTGTACTTTACTGTACTGTACTGTACTGTACTGTACTGTACTTTACTTTACTGTACTGTACTTTACTGTACTCTACTGTACTCTACTTTACTGTACTGTACTGTACTTTACTTTACTTTACTGCACTGTACTGTACTGTACTTACTTGTACTGTACTTTACTGCACTGTACTGTACTGTACTATACTGTACTGTACTGCAAAGTAAAGTACAGAAGACGGTTTTATAGCAAATTGAAATAAAAAGTGAAAAATAAAGTTATGAAAAGATAATAAATTTCATTGTAAAAAAGCGTGGGGTGCTCGATATTGATTGTTGTAAATATATAATTAGTAGTTATTTATAAACGTAGAGTTTAAAATAGAAATATGATAAAAAGCACCCTACACTTTTTTACAATGAAATAAATTTTCTTTTCATAACTATTTTTATTTCAGAATTTTTCAAAATTATTGAAACATATTGAGTTAGTATACTTTTTATGACAGTTGAATAAAATATAAATTAAAAGTTTTATTATTATAACATATTGCAATTCTTTTATCACTATCCATTTTTCTTTTTATCTTGGTTTAGTTTTAGTTCAAAAGTTTTATATCTTCGTTGATTAAAAAAATACATACCTGTGATTAGCAATAGTTAATTTTTAGTAAAATGTATAATGTTGATCAAACTGTGATTTAAAACCTACCAAATACTGCAAATATAATTATTACATAATTATCTAGCAATTTTTTTGATCACTATCCATATTTCTTCTTATCTGTACAAATAAATAATTGAAATCCTTAATTTTTTATGCGTGCCTAAATTGGACTAACAAAATGAGCATCGAGTCGTTTTTCCCGTGGTTCGAAACGACCCATTTCAAAAGAATCTTGGGCGATTCGCGAATGGCCCCATTCAGTAACAGTACTTGGGTTTTTCGCAGCGCGGTCCGAATCGCGTGTGGTGCGAAAGGACTAAAGCCCCCTCAGAGACCAGAACGGCGTCCTGCGTGATATCTACCTGCACCGCGACGCCAACAACAACCCGCAACTGCCTGTCCCACTTTACTTCTACAAGGTGACCAAACAGAATAACTTTTGTTCACTTTGGTCTTCTAAGATAGAAAGCGGTCACGCGTTAGTTGTGTGTGTTCATAATTAAGGGAATTATGTAGCATCTCAACTCGTGACTATGTAAAACTATGTAAGTGCGTATGTACTTGGTGAAGATCATTTTCTGATTAAAACATTCACATGATCCGCTCAAGTGCTTAAAACCACAGAATAGAACTAATTTAAACCACAAAATTCCAGGTGGTGCGTGAACCCATCCGCCGCTTGGGAACAGCTTTCATAAGCATCAACAATCCTTACTACACTCTGGAAGAGGCCCGCCAGCTCACCTTCTGTACTGACAGATGTCGCAACAATGCCGCCTGCAACTGGCTGCGCTGGCAACCTGACCACGATGACCCTGATCCGATGTCAATACATCGGATACTCCTTCTGTTGCACTGTCGATGAATTCAGGAGGACCCGCTTTTGTAGTAAACGGCCTCCTAGCTTAAGAAGCAATAAATATATCTAAGATAAGAGTTGGCTTTGTTTATTTTGTATCTTAGTAACACTTTATACACCTATCGGTCATAGTAATCAAAAGGTATGTTCCCTGGTTTCAAAATTCTATTTGTCAACAAGTAGGTGTAGCCTAAATTAGTAGATAGAAAAAATATCTCAGGAGGGCAACATTGGCAAGCGCACGAATTATTAAAGCGCGCATTCTCTGGTAATTTGTTATTCAATATATATTTCATCATTGGCTACTTATGTGGATCCTGTCATACAGGGTGAATTTTTGAGACGGGACAGTAAGGGCAGGTACCTTAACCGTTATAGTTACAGGAAAACGTTATTAAAAGACTATCCATAAATTTTTAAGAGATTCTGAACTGCATTTACATGTTTTGGAAAAAATGTACAGTCAGCAAGAAAATGGTCATTTTACACAAAAACTTTTTTTGATGCTAATCGATCCTCTTTCTTATTAGGATCAAAAGTCTCTACCGGACCGACTGAGGTTTGAGTACTAGAAATGTCCAAAATTGCGAAAAACTTTTCCAATACTTACATTTGTACGGAAATACAGGGGGTATAAGATAATTACAGTTTTTGTCAAGCTGGCCTCGTGGCTTACTGTACCTAGAAGCAAAAGCGCCTATCTAAGTAGAAAATCATCATAGGTGCATCGATAATCCTCTGTATTAGAACTAAAAGAAATAATTACAAAATAAATCATTTTAATGTGTATTTTAGACACAGACAAAAATAACTTTTACTTATTAATATGATCTACGAAATAAATGGCTCAAAATGACCGCCGTTTTCACGAATACATAAGTTCACTCAAAAGGTTTTTAATTACCTTTCTTGGTGGTACTAGTCGCAATGGGTACTAATTCGTGTACCACACCAATGCAGATTCCGTGCTCCTATTATTTACAAAATACGCTTCAATTAAGTACAAACGTTTGCTATTTAAAGGCATTTTTTTACAAGAAGTCTAATCTAGAATTTTCTCAGCACAAACATAAGAATGATCTGAAATAACCCAAGAATTCGAATCGAATTCGAAGTTTGAAATTTAAAACTTTTTTTTAAAAGTAAGTACCTACTTTCTTCAGCTAGTCTTCTTAATAGCGGATTATAGCGGATCTACCCATAACAAAAAGTTTGGCTAATTTAGAAGTTTGACTCTTTTACCGAAATGTATGGAAAAAGTTTTTCGCAATTTCTGACAATTCTAGTACTCAAACCTCAGTCGGTCCAGTAGAGACTTTTGATCTTAATAAGAAAGAGGATCGATTGGCATCAAAAAAAGTTTTTGTGTAAAATGACCATTTTCTTGCTGACTGTACATTTTTTCCAAAATCTGTAAATGCAGTTCAGAATATCTTAAAAATTTATGGATAGTCTTCTAAAAACGTTTTCCTGTAACTATAACGGTTAAGGTACCTGCCCTTACTGTCCCGTCTCAAAAATTCACCCTGTATATGATATTTACTGGCATTCAATATTGATACGCTTGTATAATAGAATATGATTCAGGCTGTAATTTAAAAAAATAAATCAAATAGATTTTTCACAATTACCCTTGTAGCTTGGTTTAACATTTGTATATTTTTAATGAAAATACTAAGACATGTCTTGATATTGTATGTCCCATTTCTTCCTTTAACGGGAGAAATGGGACTACGGCCATGTGAAGCCGAAGAATATTATTTTTAATAATATCAAAAATAATATTCTTCTTACTGAATTAGAACAGATACTCAACCTATTTGTCATCATGGGATTGTCATATTGCCCAAGTCAGCAAGAGAATGTATGGAACTATGCACTCTTTTAAATGAGGTGTTTTCATTAAAAAGTAAAAACTTCAAAAATAGTTCCCTCGAACCATATAGAAGGCATTAGTTTTATTTTACTGGTAGGAAACACAATTTGACAATGACAGCAATTGTGATGAATCACAAACTTGCTTTCTCCGCTTGCCAGCTCCATCTGTTAAGTTTAGCAGTTTTTTATTTTTTTACTTTACTTTTTTATTTTTTACTGAAAACGGCTCATTAATGAAAAACTTTCTGCCTCAATCTACAAGGATGACACTGGTTAACGCGTTGCTCTTTCCTATACTCGATTATGCAGATGTGTGCTACCCTGACGCTACGGAAGATCAGCTTAATAAACTGGAGCGATTGCAAAATCTCTGCATTGCTTCATTTATGGTCTGCGAAAGTACGACCACGTATCTGTCTTTCGAGTTCAGCTTAACTGGCTGGAGATTAGGCAACGTCGGGATGTCCATATACTGTATGCCTTATATAATATCTTGCATAATCCCCTATCTCCCAACTATTTAAAAGAACGTTTCACTCCCCTACATTCTGCGCACCGTCCTGTCCGATCTCCACGGTCTTCAGGACCCCTGAGCATAATACGGCTGGTTACTCTGATTCCTTTACTATCTCTGCTATACGGCTCTGGAACAGTATCCCATATCAGTACCATAGGGCCTCGTCGGTTGAAGTATTTATATCTAAAGTGTACAACCACTACCTTAATCTCATGAAAGAATCCTACAATCATTAATTATAATAATCTCCACGAAATCTTACATATATTGTCTTAGGTATTTTTATTTCATATATGATGTAGTTTAAGGATATGTATATATAAAAAGTTTTTATATATATGATATATATTTTTTTATGTGTTTTATGTTTATCTACGTTATAAGTATGTGTCGGAAAGTTTGTATATGTATATCTCTTTGTATCTTTTGTGCACTACCTTTAATCTAGTCCACATTACACACACAGGTTAGCTGAAAGAGAATGCTACTTAGCATTAAGTTCGCCTATGTACAGTACTTTTAAGTTTGTGCAATAAAGAATTTTCTATCTATCTATCTATCTATTTGTCTACTAAATAATCTGATATTTTATCTTATCCACCTTATGAAGCCTAGTAAGCACGGCGAATTTATTTTGGTTTAAAGTATTTACTTATTCTAGAAAATCGTTTGTTTTTTTTTCACGTTGCGTTTTTTTTAATTAGATAACCAATATTATTTTATAAATGATAATGATAATCTCTCGCAGCAGAATGGTCGTTCTGCATATTCGTTATGTCGAAACTTAAGATAGAAAGCCGCCAATCTGATATGATAAATTGCGTGGGCGTCCAAACGCCCACTGTTGGACATAGACCTACCCCATAAATCTATGCATACTGATCATGAGGGATACCTACTCAACACGCTGGGCGAGTTAGTGACAGACCGGAATAACGCTGCTGCCCATCTTCCGGAGGTAGCTCTTAGCAGGCTCTTACTGCATCCACGGGCAAGAGAGGAGGGGCGACATTCTACTGCCGGCACCCCACGGCAACTATTACAATTATTTAATTCCTCATGGATCCCAACATCAGAATCGAGTTTTAAAATGGGATCACCTCTAATATGTTATATGACCTTACAAAATGAGAATCATCAAAATCCATTCACAATAAGCGGAGTAATTGCGTCAGAAACATACAAAAAACAATACAGTCGAATTGATAACCTCCTTCTTTAAAAGTGCCTGCAAAACAAAAAAATATTATCATTATACGAGTATAGGTACTTTTCGCCCGCAACTTCGTCGTCTCTTGGGTGAAAATATAGGGGATGAAACTTTGTATGAGGAAATAATTATGTTTCATTTGAAAACCTTGAAATTCTTTCTGATATTGTAAAATAAAAATAAAATACATCTGCTTCAAAAAATTTCTTAAAATCATCTTTTAAGTAAAAATATAGGAAACGAAACTTTGTAAAGGAATCACTGCTATTTACTTGATATATGTACATGAAGCGCATAAATGTTGGCAAAATAATCATACACATGTTTTGGCATTTCTCAAAAATCGTTACTTATGAGATAGGGTGATAAACTGTCTTAACGCGGGCAAAACCGCGCGAGTCATCTAATTGATAGAATCATCATTTCAGCCATAAAACGTCCACTGATGAACACAGGCCTCCCTCATGGATCTCCATGGGGGGTAGTTGCCATTCTCACCACGCTTGGCGGGCGGGTTGGTGAGCGCAGTATGGGATGTTGATACACGGATAGACGCTGCTGCCCATCTTCCGGAGGTGTCCCTTAGCAGGCTCTTACTGCATCCACGGGTAGGAGAGGAGGGGTAACATTCTACTGCCGGCACCGGATAGAGTAATTTAAGATAAATATTTGGATACCTGCACGGCAGGCTGATATTAAACGATTTGACTTGATTAATTTAATTTGAACAGGTTGTTCGCCTAATCAATCTAGGAATTATTACAAAGCCAGATAAGTAATGATAAAAATCAGTATAAATAGTGAACAATCTGTCAGGTACTAGTAGGTACTAGGAAGTTATGTTGCGGTTTGCGGTGCTGATCGCTGGGTTGGTGGCGGCGCTGTGGGCTCTGCCGGCCCACCCCAACATGCCGGAGCCGGGAGAACTGGCCCTGGTGCTGGGGGAGGAGGAGTTCGAGGACTACCTCGACGAGTGGCTGGCTGCTGAGGAGATGAAGTGGAACAATGCGAGCAAAGCTGTGGCGCCTCGAAGCGGTAAATTCTTATATTTCATCAAAGAAAACTCCGTCGTTCGTGATTTGATAAATTTCTTTGTAGATGTCATGAAGCCGAGAACGCGGCTGGACCGATTTCAATGGTCTAAGATTTTTTTTAATATGTCTCCATCTCGCAATAACATACCTACAAATAAACTAAACATCTTAAAAGTTCACTGAAAAAAAATTTTATGACGTAAATTCATTGTTTCATACATCATAATAATAAAACCGATAATTGGTTGTCTTATTTTACGATTAAACTCAAAAATGTCAAAAATGCTTCCTATTATGTAACAATCAATTTATTTTAATACACAAACCCTTTTCTTTCTAGTGGTTGTTCTACATGTACCTCTACATTAATTAATCTGTAAAAAATATGTTTTAAGAACAGCAGTAAATTATAGATCTAGTGAGAGTGATCCTCGTGGATGAATCGTAAATTGTGGACCCTATAACTTCATTAAACTCGTAAATGACAGTAATCTTCTTCTGGATGTTCATGACCCTGAATTCTGGTCGAAGGGGGTTCACCTTCAAGGGCTACCTGGCCCGGGGCCCGTTGCGCAACACGACGGCGATATCACGTGTGCCCTAGTTTTTAAGATAAATTATTAATATGTTAGTCTGTAAGGTATGGGCCTTAGATTAAGTTTTTAACGTCTGTTACTTATCTATAGTGGCCTAAAATAAAGATTATATTACTATTTTTAAAGGGTTTTTTTCTCAAAATATCTTTTAGATATTTCGGTATAAGTGAAACTCACAGGCCTAAGCCAAGTGCGTATCACTGGAGTGTTGAGTTGTAGTGGAATCGTCCTTCAAGAACTTTCGAACCGTTCTACAGGTATTTAATATAGCAGCTTTCTGCATCGTCACGTGTAGGCTTTCCTGAAGACCTTCAGGTAATGCATGAGATTCGTAGGGACAACGACGGTACAAGAGAGCACAAGTGGAACGATGTAAACCTTGTTCATTTTCCACATTCTCAGTATCTCTTCTTTTAACTCTGTGTATCTATGTATTTTTTCCGTCACTGTTTTTTGAATTTTATGTGTATTTGGTATTGCAATATCTATTAAATATGTATTTTTGTTGACTTTGTCTAGTAATGTGATATCTGGTCTATTGTTATGTACAGTCCTGTCTGTAAGAATACTATTATTGTTATAAAGCTGAGAATGGTGATCCAGGTTGTCAAATCCGCGTAAACGGCGACCTCGGCCAGCCGCAACCGGTGTACCTGCACCGCGGAGCGTACGCCAGGCCCACCGGCAGCACCGGCGTCATCAACCTGTCCTCCGGCGAGCAGGTCACCGTCGCCTGCACCGGCAGCGGCCGCACCATCGTGCATCCCAACATCGCCGCCAACACCAACACTGGCGTGAGTAATGGACATTTCACACGGAACTCATCATCAGTAGGTCTACCATGAGTCTTCACAATCCATACTCGCTAGCGACTGTAGTTCAAAAAATGTATGAAAACTTGTACAGCGCCTCTAGCAGATAGTTTGGTACTAAACTACGCAGTAAACTATACTACAGCGACTGTAGTTTGGGCTTCATTTGCTTAGTATTTGGTACCATGAGTTACAAATCTGACAGATGTCATAGTAATGTACTATTACTACTGTAGTAACGGCAGGCGATATAACAGTGACAACTCATGGTAGACACACAGTTGGACGTCCGCCGGTGGACATAGACCCCCGTGCAATTCCAACTACTGATCCTGAGGTGTTGTTGGCATACTCATCACGCTTGGCAGTCAGGTTGGAGAGCGTAGTGGTACACGGAAAGTCGCTCCTGCCCATCTTCCGGTGGTGTCCCTAGGCAGATTTTTGCTGCATTCACGGACAAGAGAGGAGGGGCCTCATTCTACTTCTGGCACCCCACGGTAACACTCTATACCTATATATAAACAAATAAACAATGGGCAATTCACACACCATCGTCTAGCCCCAAGCTAAGCAGATCTTGTGTTATGGGAGTATCTAGTAAGATTACTGTTATACTCAATAAGTACATAATACTAGATAGACAGTTATTTTTTATTATATATAGAAAAATATCCAGAACACCCTGAACAATTATCTGCAGACATTTATCCCGAGGCGGGAATCGAACTTGCAACCTCACCAATATATATCCTTTGTATTTAACTTGCACACGTCAAATAGGAACAATTATGAAACAAAATTAAGCAGAGCTTGTGTCAGGCCTACCAGGTGAATTTATGCTGTAAGGGACGCTGCAGTGCCTGGGGCTTTCCCAGCACTTATTATATCTTCTTAGACCGCCTTTTAGGGAAAAAACGGACAAAAATCAGGTCTGTAGTAAAAGCGGGCATCAAAAACCATCAATCGCACTGGCCTCCATCGTGATTCCGCCTTCTCCATTGCGGCGATTTGATTTAAACTTGACTTGTTGTCACCATTTTTTTTTCTGTTGTATATAAATAAACCATTATAACAAGAAGATGATTTATTTTTGTATGAACAGACCGCTACATGCGTTAGTAACGCCATGGTGACCGGCGCTGGTTGGCTCAACGGCCAAGGTGCGTTCGGCCAGCTGACCTGTTCCGCTCACTCCAGCTCCGAGGCCCAGTATACCGGGGAGCGCTGCTACCTCAACAACCCCGTCATCAGGTAAGTCAACTGTCACTTTAGGCTTTCAATGATAAAGATAAAGATAATTTATTTGCAAAAAACATGTATAAATAAGTTGACAAAATATGATATAAGACACAACATGCTTGACCAGTATTGGTATGCAAAAAATGTCGAGAGAATGGCATGCTTAACTACCCACTATATATTTATTAGAATCATATTACTTACAAAATTAAAACTCCAAATACAAAGATAATAATTTAAACTATATAATAACATGAAATATACCATAATCTATTAAAGTTTATCATTTAAAAATTCATTAATATTATAATAACATTTATCACATAACATCCTTTTAAATTTAATTTTAAACATATTGGTATTCAATTCCTTGTAGCTCTTTGGCATTTTATTATATATAATAGGCGCCATACACACTACGGTTTTCCTCTGAATTGAAATTATCGTGGCTTGACATCATTTAATAAATATAATACGGCCCTCGGAGTCGGCCACGAACGGTGCTCATGAAGAAGGGCCTCTAAATGGTCTACGAAACGTCTGCAAGATGATAATAAGTTAGGTACGTGGTGTAAGCCGTATTATATTTATTAAACTTTAGGCTTTCTTAAACATTTACGTTATGTTTTTGAGAATGATAAATTTTGCGAACCTATTTAAAGATTTATTTTGTCACATTTGTACAATCAAATAAAAGACATCAAATCGGTTTTTAAACTAGTGACAAAAATGGTCACTACTCAGCATGTGCTGTGGCAGAACGAGTCGTACCACAGCGCTGGTCTATTTGCTAGTGTAGTGTTGTTAGTGTAGTTTTTTTTTTATATTTCAATTTATTTATTTATTTCATTTCAAGCATAAAGTACTGTACCATAATCATGGAAAATAATCTTATTTATAGCTTGTGTTCACAAACTGGGCTACAGCACCTACACTAAGTGGTAAGACTTGTGTCGCAGGTGCTGCCTTCCTTTTATGATCACAATAAAATACAAAATCCAGATCAGCATTGTTACACTTCTTAATATTATAACACTTAAATTATACATGCTTACATAACATTAGTTTTATTATATTATTAAATTACATTACAATCAGAAAATCAAATAACTATTACAATTAACTATATCCTAACTAATTATATACTTAGCAAAATTTATAATACGTTCTATTAGTTATTACTAAATTTGAATTAAATACTTATTAAATTAGTCAACTCTATACAGTAAAGCTGTTGATTCAGTTAATTTTTGTTTATTGAAACATCGCTTATAACAATTTCATATAATATTTATTAATGCCACCCTAATAAATTTAGAATTTCCTATTGCAATTTAATGGTTATGTTTGTGTAGGTTTTGGTTAGTGTGTATTTGTGTAATTAGTAGATGACTTGTACCCATGTAGCAATTGTAGGTTACACAAGTAATACTAGAATAAATTATCAAACCATAATCATTATAATTATTTGATGACTTTAAGTAGGTTTTCAGTGTCATCATAACACAATGATAATAACCATTTCTTCACCGCCATGTTACATTTAAATTTATTAAGACCAACGACTGTTTAAAACTGTTTATATGTTGAATATTTTTAACGTCATTATCATCTCAATCTCAGCCATAGGACTGCAATCGTATGGCTGATAACGAATAACGTGGACAGCAGCTGTCTACGTCCACTACTGGACATAGGACTTCCCTCATGGATCTTCAAGATCATGAGTGTTTTTGATTGTAAAGGTACACATATTCCGCAATTGTCGAGACCTGTCCTTAATTCCCACGCTAGTCAGAAAACTATGCGCCATCACAGAACTCTTATGTATACAAACTAGCTAAATAGAAGTGACAAAAGGACTCACGTTTAACAAACAAACTTCGCAGGCTGGAGGAAACGGCTTGAATTTCAAATAAGAAGTCCTATTCAACGCGATCCCCTCTTCTTCACAAAGTCCCTCGATAACTTTAACTGGCTACCTGTAACTTTGATGCAAGGCGGGTCGCATTTATCCCGCATACATTCACGTATTCTTTCCCCACTTTATATTACTCCTAGTAAGATAAAATTCTGTTATGTATTGTATATATCAAGCAAATAAAAAAAAGAAGGACAGATCAATGTCCAATTCCCAGGGTTAAAAGTAAATTCGCACAAAAACATTTCACCGTGGTGGCCCCACACCCCTACAACCAACTTAACAAAGAGCATAAGGTGGTGGGAAATAGTAATAGGGACATTAAATCTATAATTTTTGCGTGGTTGGGGGGTTTCGCGTACGATGATTTTGAAGGGATGTTATGTGAGTTTTGTGGTGGTTAAGAGTTGCGAACAAAATCTTTGTTTAGCACTCTACAATGATATCTTATATTATGTGTATTGTAATATAGTGTATATATAATATGTATGTTTATATTATAACATAAAATTTCTTATATTCGTATTTATTTATTTTTGCAAGTGAGAGACAATTTTTATTTTGTTATAAATATTGATACATTTTTTTTAAATACAATAGTTATTGTTTTTGTTTTTATTCCTTATAATATTTATTTTCTTTCGTTAGTTAGTTGAAAGGTGTGTTTTTTTTTAGCAATTTAATTTTTTTTAAGCTTTTTGTTTAGATTTACCTAAGTTAGGCATAATTATTATCACAGATTGTTGGAGAAGCCACTGGCTCCTGAAACACAGTTATTAACTAGATCGGGTAGCCTATGGATTCATTAATAATTGTAACACCCTACTTATGTCAATAAAACATTTTTTACTTTACTTACTTTATATAGTTGTATATTTAGGGCACGGATCCCGTGACTGTCCTGAACAAACTAACTAACTTTCATGGGTTGCAGTCATAATTTAAAATTTTAATAGCTTAATGTGGTTACTATTCATGTACGCTGTGGCTGCTTTTAAAGCATTATCCCACTGCAGGATAAAGTCATTTAAGCATCATAATTGCATACTCGTAGAGTACAGTCGCGATCAGAGAAGGAGCGGTCTAGCGGATGTCACACCCGTCTCACTAACCGAAGCTGCCTGATTCAAATCTCACGAGAGCTATTCTGATTCAAAGATATCAAAAATTTTACGGTTCCGGAGGGATTCGAACCCACGTCCGTCAAATCGATACTTGACGCTTCCTAAAGCTAGAAGTACTATGACTGCTAAGCTACAGAACCCATGTCTGGACCCGCTGAAATATTTGATAAGGTGATATCGGTTGGAGCAACCGATTAACATGTATATATTTTATTAATTTATTAATTTTTGTTGGTAGTATAGTAGTAAGTAGAAGTAATTAGTTGTAGGATAGTTATAGTGTAGTTGTAGAGTAGTAGTAGTAGTACGTAGTTTCAGTAGTAAGGCGGTGCGAAGTTCGCCGGGACAGCTAGTAATAAATAAAATGAAATATAAATTATTTAGTATAGTTATTTATTTCCATATCTCGAGCTATTTTCCGTATACTTTGTTTTTGTTCCCAAATAACAACTATTTTAGTTTAAATAAAAGTTTTTAATCGAACCATAATCTTAATAAGAACTGTTCGAAAACTTAACAAATCGGATAATAATACGGATCAGCACAAAGCGTAAACATTTGTAAAGTAATAAAACTATACCCTTACTCACATTTAAATAAATGTGGTACACAATCCAAGTCAATTATTTAATAAGTCATTCTGAAGTAAAATTACGGTATGTTAGTAATGACTAATGAAGATATAATTGCCATTCCCATTGCCACTAAAGTTTCTCTTGCTCAATCCCTTCTTCTCCCTATCCTAGACTATGCCGATGCGTCCTTCCTCGATCTGACGGAGCAACAATTGGACAAGCTAGAACGCCTGCAAAACCTCGGAATAAGGTTCATATTTGGCTTACGCAAGTATGACCATGTTTCGGAGTTTCGCAGGAAGTTAAAGTGGCTACCAATACGGCTTCGTCGGAATTCCCATCTCTTATTTCTACTTTACAACATACTTTTTACCCCATCCACTCCTCCTTATCTCAAGGAACGATTTAATTTTCTTCACCTTTCTCACTCTCGATCTCTTCGGTCTTCTGAGACATTTCAACTTATGACACCTGTGCATAACTCGTCTTACTACCACAAATCTTTTACTGTCCAGGCTGTTACCCTGTGGAACGCATTGCCTGTATCCATCAGGCGTGCTCCATCTCTTCCTATTTTCAAGTCTATGGTTAAGGAACACTATTTGTCCTGTTGTCGCTAACTGCTTGATTCGTTGACACCATTGTATATATTTATATGTATTTTAGTATATAATATAACAGTTGTCTTTATATTTATGTATGTTTATCAAGTACCTACATATGTATGTATATAATTATGTATGGTATAATATTTTCAAATTTATTACTATTACCGTATGTACATCTTACATCGATAGAACCCCATGTTGCATATAATAATCCAATCCATCCCAAGGTTGTCTGGTAGAGATCGCTCTTTAGCGATAAGACCGCCGATTGTCACATGATCAGTGTTTCTTTAGTTTTTTTATTTTGTACTTGTATGTTTTAAGGTGTGCAATAAAGCATTTTCTATCTATCTATCTAATTATGAGGACGCAAAGATCTTTGCAACCTTGTTTAACTAGCTAAACAAGTTAATCTTAATTTCGGCTTTCGCAGTAACTTCTCGGTGGCCGTGCCATAAACTGAGCGACTTTCTTTAAATGGTGCGAGGGGTTCGAATCCCCTGGAATATTAATTTTTGGTTGCATGTAATATTTTTCTTATTTGGTCGACTAATGTTTTAAGGCGTCTTTTGCTTTGGTATCCTTTACTATGAACGCGACTGTACATGAATTGAGCGCTAAAAGTACGTATATTATATAAGTCATATATATTTTTTAACAAACTTAGATTTATGTAGTTTTCTAACCAGACTTATATGGAATAGGGGTAGGAATATAATGCAGGTCACCTTGGCACACTAATGTGAGTAGAATACTATTCACACCTCGAAGGAAGGTAATCTCTGAAACTACTCATTTAATATATAACTAGCCGCACCCGCAGTTTCGCCCGCATAGTTCCCGTTCCCGTGGGAATTTCGAAAAATTCCTCCTTAGTGCACCTCTAGGATACTCAAGGTATATGTGTGCCAAATTTCAAGTCTCTAGGTCCAGTGGTTCAGGCTGTGCGTTGTCTGTCAGTCACTCAGTCAGTAACGGAAGAGTTTTATATATATTGATTTTTTTTAACCAACCTTTCGTTTTTACATAAAAATTGTATTTGCATAAGGACTGCATATGAAACTTATTTGGACAGACATAATAATCAAATCGCCCTTCATACTCATAGTATTACGTATATTGGTAGCCTACTTTTTAGCCGGTTAGTTACAACGAAGCAAATATCGGCCGCTGTGGGGAGCCGGCATCGGCAGTAGAATGTTGTCTTTCCTCTCTTTCCTGCGGATGCAGTAAGAATCGGCCAAGGAAGGTAGCAGCGTTTTTCCGTGTACAAACATTTTGCGCTTGCCAACCCGCCTGCTAAGCGTAGCGAGTATGGCAACAACCCTGTCATTTTCAGTGCTTGGAGATTCACTTGTCCAGTAGTAGACGCCCTACGACTGAAACTCGGATGATGTTGAATTATCGTGTAAATCTTTGTTTTCAGAGTCGGCTTTATTGTCGACAACACCTTCTACCCTAAGTACAGGTCGTGCTTTGACCCCGACCGCATGGAAGTGCTCTATGTGTGGTATGAGCAGAACGCGCCCAACGCCGTCCACCAGATTGGAGTCACCCGGCCCAGTTGGCTCGGTGAGAATATTTGTTCTGAAATAACACAGCAGTTAAGAAACACAATCGGAATTTTATAAACCAAGCACAGACAATGAACAATTATCGCTATACTATACTATAATATGTAAAAGTAAAATGTATGCATGTATGTTCCATTTTCAGGTCAAAACCGCTGAACCGATTTGGATGGATTTTAGTATAGGAGTAAATTAGTCCATGGAGACGGACATAGGCTACTTTTCGTTGCATAAATTAAATCAGAAAGGGTTAAAATTGGGGATGATAGTTATAAATAGTTAGATACCAAATCTATATAGCTGTAGGGTAGTTATAGCGTAGTTGTAGGGTAGTTTTAGGGTAGTTATAGGGTATTTGTAGTAAGTAGTTGCAGTGGTAGGTGCGATGCGAAGTCGCTGGGACAACTCGTTATCTATAATGACAGTAAACTTACAACTTTAGAAATAGATGAACTTTTGTTAAAGAGTTTGCCTGAGGACTTTTCCAGGGGAGAAATAGGTACGGCGGTAGTGCAATTCTGCATTGCCGTGTTCCAGTTTGAAGGGGAACGGGGGCCGACGAAAATACGGGCACATGAGACATTACAACTCTGTTTCAGACTGACGGGCACAACGCCATGCAGCGTTAGTCATGTGCTTTACAAGTATCACGGCGGTATTTCAGTTGTTATAGGTAGTGATTACCGCTTAACATAAGGTGGGACTTTGGCATGTCTCGTCATATAGTGGTATAAAGAAATATTTGTTGGTAATGATGTAGAAGGTCCAATTTCTAAAGCAAAACAAAAGAAAATAACCGTGAAATGTATAACTTCATTTCAATCCACAGCCGGATCTTTCTTCCCCGGAGTGGCCATCAACACCCTCTACACCCAGGTCTCTCAGAAGGCCGCCATCGCGTCCATAGTCGGTCAGGATCTCGCCGACAAATACGTTACTAACACGCAGTTCATGTCTCGGGGTCACCTCTCCGCCAAGACAGACTTCATCTACGCGACCGGACAGAGGAGCAGCTTCTACTTCATCAACGCCGCTCCGCAGTGGCAGCCGTTCAACGCTGGCAACTGGAACTGGCTTGAACAGGTAACCTAGAGGGCAATAGGGCAAGTAGGTCACTAGCACAGAGTTTCTGGCTCGTGACCACTTCGCCGAGGTGTGCCGGCAATTGTATGTTGCACCTCCTGTCTTGCCCGTAGATGCATTAGAAATCTGCTAAGGGATACATCCGGAAGATAGGCAGCAGCGTCCTTAAGTGTATCAAAAACCTACTACTGCGTTCGCCAACCCGCCTGCCAAGCGTGGTGAGTATGGCAACAAACCCTTCATGACCAACCTATGAGACCTATGTCCAGCTGTGAACGTTCTACGGCTGAGATGATGATGATGGCCGCCTAGACCACTAGGCAACCCGACAGAGTTGCAGCGAGAGACATCAGTCACACATTTTTGGAACACCCTATAGGCTTCACGCCATAATTCTGCACAATCATGTGCAGAATTATGGCGTGAAGCCTATAAGGAAATAGAAACCAAGACCAACTCCTTAATTAAAACGCCATAGATATCAATCTATGGCGTTTTAATTTACGAGTTGGTCTTGGTTTCTATTTGCATTCTAAAGATACTATCACGATATTTGTCAATTCTTCATCACAAGTAAGTGTTGTTTGTTTAAACAAAAAACAAACATTGTTTTGCTTCGAGTATAAAGCTCCGGTCACACTAGCGTTTATCGTGCGTGCGTATTTCGGCAGCGCTTACCCGCGAAACGAGGCCGCAGCCTTCTACGTTTCAGCCGGCATAGATCATAGTCAGATAATCCAGAGCTTATGAGATTACCTACATTGATATCAATCACATTGTATATATGAGTATAATAGAGTACAAATAATCACAGGAACGTTATCTTAAAAATTATCTAGATGATAACAAAATTAGCACTGATTATTATCCTGCTTCGGGAAACCAAATTAAACCGGCCAAGAGCGAGTCGGATTCGCACACCGAGGGTTCCGTGCCATCATACAATATAATATATAATAAAAGCGATTTATATATGTTGGAGAACCTTGACAGTACCATCAAATAAAACAAAAATCTACATTAGTTTCGCTATCAGACAAGATCAAATAGCGAAACTAATGTAGATTTTTAACTAATGTAGAGAAGCTAATTAGCAAATAAATAATCTCCAGAACCTGCGCACGCGCATCGGCGCAGCCGGCTACAACACGATGGTATACACCGGCACGTGGGGCGTCTCGCAGCTCAGAGACCAGAACGACGTCCTGCGTGATATCTACCTGCACCGCGACGCCAACAACAACCCGCAACTGCCTGTCCCGCTTTACTTCTACAAGGTAATTAATAGAATCAGGCGTTACTTTGCGGAAATCCATATTATTATGATAAACAAAGAAAAATATCTAGTTTTAATTCCGCTAATGCTGAGATGCATATGCACCGCCCTCCCGCCCGCTTGCGGGCGAATATTTAATTAATAGGCGGAATATTTTTCTTTGTTTATCATAATTCTACAAGGTAACTGAACAAAACACGTACGTGATGTCTTTATCACCCGCTTCTGAGCTGGGTGGATTGGGCTTCGAGAACCTAAGGAGGTTTTCCCCGACTTCTAGGCAGTTGCAGCTTATCAATAATTTAGAAGAAGTAATAAGTAACCTTCTGAGGCATTTATAATATAAGCTACAACTTCATCATCGTTGTCGTAGTTTACTGCCATTTCCCGCTAAAGCGGGACAAGGCGACAAGGTAACTGAACCAACCAACTTATTTCAAATATATTTAAATGAGTTAGAAAAATATTGCAGCAGTGGACAAAAAATGTCGAGTAAAAGAGGCCAGTATAGGCCTGTGGGTATACACCCACTTATGCCTATAGTATTTATACTGATTATATAGATATATAGGGTTTTAATTTAACAACTACAGACAAAATGTCCTATAAATAGGGTTGTGATGGCTTTGTGTGATAAAATATAAGATTGATAAGATTATATGCCTTTACTATTACTTTGCGGTTTGAGGAGTTATCGGTTGAGCACCGATTTTAGCCAGTTATTATTGAGCTACTTTGCACTACTAGCAAGGGCAGTATGTCTCAAAACTTATATTGCTGATCCAGACTATTCTAATTTTATATTGTTTTAGTTTAATTAGTGAAGGCATTCTGTAAATTGTATAATTTTAAGCACACCATCGTCATCACAAATAGTCGTCAAAAAAATATTCGGAATCGAATTTTTATTACAATTGTTAATTAAATTACGATAACGAATATTTTTTGATGACTATTCGTGATAACGATTTTATTTACTAAAAATGTTTTTTTTGAAATGTGGTCACTGTGCACAAGTGTGTGCACGTTTTAGAAAGCTATGTACTTGCATAGCTTTCTGTATTCAATGTATTCTAAAGGGTGAGCGTAAACGCCGTTGAACGCCTGATCTGCTTTCTATCTGCTAGGGCCTTAAGCTGACAGATTGTTATTGGTTTTGGTAAAACACATTTTTATCACACATAGTCATCATTACTCACATATGTATAAATTATAACCCAAAAACATAACCCTTCTTCAAAATCCAACAGACAGAAGGTTCTTGTAATAACATGTTAAAAAAATATCGTATCATCTAAAATTGGGGAATCGAGTACCTAGCTTTTAAATAACGTGAACTGTCTATTAATTATTCAAGCTAGGCACCTAATAGAATGGACTGAGCTAATGTACATAACCTTTCAGGTGGTGCGCGAGCCTAACCGCCGTTTGGGAACAGCTTTCATAAGCATCAACAATCCTTACTACACTCTAGAAGAGGCCCGCCAGCTTACCTTCTGTACTGACAGATGTCGCAACAATGCCGCCTTCAACTGGCTGAATTGGCAACCTGACCGCATTGACATCGGTTACTCCTTCTGTTGCACTGTCGACGAATTCAGGAGGACTATTCCTCATCTACCCGATTTTGAAGTAAACGGGCTCCTAGCCTAAACAGTATCTTAACGATCAGTCGTTGGTTTTATTTATTGTGAATATCAAACACAGTGTGGACATTTTCTTACAATCGACCCTAATCCTAGACCTAAGTGAAACATTCCTAACTATTGGCAATAGTAATTATGTGATTGTTTAACAAGAATTGTGCAAAGTGGGCGATAACGCCCCTTTGTTGGCGCTGGAGTCCATCAGGGAGGTGGTAGAAAGCTCTGATAAAATTGGGGGCGTGGGCGTTAAAGCGATCAAGGAGCGATGACAGATTACGAAAAAATAAGCTGCAGTTGGCGTTTTTGATGAACATTGCGTTGTGAGAATTCGGTTGTTTACCCAGAAAACTAAGGGAACATCTGTTAAATCGGTAATTTTGTGTGCATTTCTTCTCTGCAAAAAAAGCAGTTTAAAAATGTTTGCAAATTACAGATTTATCTAGTCATTTGAATCATTTGAGTTAGTATACTTAATATGCCAATTTCCATAATGATTTGAATTTAACGCAAGCTGGTCATCAAAAGATACGATATTGCTTCAATTATGATGTCAAGAGGGAAATTAGGAAGAGTATAATAGAAATACATAAATATTATTTATGACCCCTTTCTAATTTCCTAAAGTTAACGATATTGCTTCAATTATGATGTCAAGGGGGAAATTAGGAAGAGTATAATAGAAATACATAAATATTATACCTCTATAAGACCCCTTGCCAATTTCCTAAAGTTAACTAAAACATCTGTGTACATCCATAGGCAGAGCTTTGGTATGAGGCCCCAGTCCTATCCGACGGTTCGTGAACACTGCCATAAAGGCTTTTGTGGTTACGTGGTCTAGCTGCTTGCTCCATAGGAGTCTGCTGTCTAACCAAATTCCGAGATATTTGACCTCTTTGCTGAGTGTCAGTTTTGTTCCAAACCAGGGATGGGAGTTCTAGCTTAGGTATTTTTTTCTTCCTGGTGAAGAGTACTAGTTCCGTTTTGTGGGGGTTTACAGATAAGCTGTGTTTTTGGCACTCTGCTGAATCTGCTGAGAGACTCTTAATGGTGTGATCTGTGATTAAAGTATTAATTTTGGTGGAATTGGACTATATTATTTAATCCCGAACCTCCAGCTCGTAACAATTTGGTGTCAGAAGTGGGATTAAATAATGCCGGTTCTACCAAAGGACGACACGGAGAGGGTCCGAACCAGGAGCCAACGGCAGCAGGATACGGACCAAAGGTTTGGTTTGTGGTTTGTAGTCACTGCCTCCAGCGCGAAGAGGTAACCAACAGATGATGGAGACGGCCGCAGTTCATCCGGAGTTTCTGCAGCCCCAGCTCCTGCCTCATCGGAAATTGCCACCTTAATAGCAATGATGCAGGAGCAGGCTTGCTGCCAAGAAGAGCCGACACGCCGTCAGGAGTTGGTTCGCCATCAAGAGGAGAAGCGCATTCGCAATCAGGAGGAGACGGTAACCGTTAGCGATAACGCGTCCGCATTAGAGTTGCATTTGCCTTGAATATATTCGACTCTATAATCGTACTCGCTAAGCTTTAGGCGCCACCTAGTAAACTAGGTACTAGGGTACCTAGTGAATAGTGAACTGGGGTCTTTTAGATTAACTACCCATTGTAAGGGCCTGTGGTCCGTGAGAATCAAAAACTTTCTTCCAAAGAGGTACGGCCGAAAGTATTTCGTTACCCAAACAATCGCAAAAAGCTCTATTTCGATAGTACTGTAATTTAGTTCGCTATTTAAGAGTTCGCGACGCATACGCAATACGTTTATTCGAGCTCTTAGTGCCTTGTGATAAGACTGCACCGATAGCAACGTTCGACGCGTCATTTGTAAGAATAAATTCCTGGTTGAAATCAGGGTACTGTAGGATTGGGTCGTTTGTTAATAGAGTATTACAAAGTTCGAAACAGTTAATGTAATTTTGGTCCAATTTAATTTTAGAACCCTTTTTTAAACAATGCTTTAAAGGTTTTATAATACGTGCGAAATCTGGAATAAATTTCCTATAATAGCCTAAAAGTCCGAGAAAACGTTTTATTTCCGTAGATGTCTTAGGAATTGGATAATTTTGAATAGCTGTAATTTTATTAGGATTCGGTTTGACACCATCTTTGCAAATAAAATGGCCTAAGAATTCAGTTTCCAGCTTTGAAAATTGAGACTGAATCTCCATCTGAATCTTAAAGTTGGATTCTCTTAATCTTTGAAATACTTTGTCTAAGTTAACTATGTGTTCCTGAAGGGATGTGCTGAAAACAATTATGTCATCTAAGTAAACTCTAAGCAAGTTTCATTTTGGAGGCCTCTCAGGACATTGTCAATGACCCGTTGGAAGGTTGAGGGTGAATTTTTCAGACCCATACGAAGGAATTTGTATTTTCCACGTTAAATCCAGTCTAATGAACATCGGAGGAGTCCATTTCGACTTGATAAATCCACTGGCCAGATCTAAAATATTGGCATTTTCGTAACTTATCCAAAACATCTGTGATATTTGGAATCGGGTATTTATCATCTATCGTTTTCTCGTTAACTTTCCTAAAGTCCGCGACAAGGCGCCACTTAACCTTACCGGAAGCATCTGCTTTTTTAGGAACTATCCAAATTAGAGAGCTCCAAGCTGACTCTGAAGGTCTTATGATGTTCTGATCAAGCATCTTGTTAATCTGATCTCTGACCTCTTGTCGATGAACGTAGGGGTATCTATAGCTCTTAGTATGTACTGGAATTTCACAAAATTAAATTGGTAAGGGGTTCACCCTCCAGATAAAACATATCCGCGTAATTAGCACATAAACGGCTTAAATTAGCGAGTTCTTCCGGGTTAAGATGTTCGGTTCGGAGACGCGATAAAACATCTTACGCGCCTGATAATATTTCAGTACTCTCACATTCAAAATTAAATATTTCAGCTTCAACAGGACGATCCATAGAAAAAATAACATCATTAATAGACCGATTAGTAATTTCTACCCATGCTCGGTTATTCCGTCGTCAAACAATCTGAAATAAGGCAGTTACAAATTGTCTGGTCGTCACCGTCTTGTGAATTAACCGGCAATCTAACTACCTTTGAAGGTTTTGCTGGTATAATCTCCTCGTATAAATTGACGTTTCTAGAATCGTACATCTGTATAGGTATTTTAGTGTTACGGGTAATTATTAACTTATTTTTAAGTCGATGTTAGAGACCCATAAATCCAATAAATCAAATTCCATAAGTCCGTCAAAGTAGGTAGTTGTGAAATTTATATATGTATAATGTCATATCATGTGGGTCATTAAATTCCTGGAAGCAAGGAAGTATAGGGTAGTTTTTAGTACTTGTCGCATGTACATTAGTAACTTCGAATGGATCGTATTTCAAAGGAATATGTTTGTAATATCTCTTAACAGCGTCAGGGCTGATAAACGATTGGTTCGCACCTGTATCAATTAAAAAAATTAAAGGTGGATTTGCGATCTGAATGTACCCTAACTGCCTTTGGATATGCAAATTGACCTCTATTTTGGCTTTTCTAATTTTGATTCCGTCTGAAAATTCTGATTATTTTCCTTGTCATCCTTTACTTCTTCTACGACGAATAAAAATACTGATCAGGGTAGTACTCAGGATCGTAAGAATAATAGTAATCCTGATAATAATCGGGGTAGCTGTTATAGTCGTCCCATTCATAATTATCATAGCCATTAAATTCATTAAAATTCACTTCGCGGCTTTTAAAGTACATACCTAGTTAGACGGGGGTGGATTCCCGTGCTTACGCCAGTCACGTCCAGTCGTGGGTAGGCGCTTTTCTACGAAGTGGCTGACTCCACTCATTGGGGTTGGACGCTAGGGATGTCCACATTTAAATTGCTGTTGGTGTTGAGACTGAGGCATCCTAAACGAATTATTCTATGGGTTATAGTTCTGTGGTGTGGCGCGGAACTTTTGAAGGGTACGCGAAGGACCCTGTGGTGGTTTATATTGAAAATTCGGGTTTGGTCTCCAACCTTGAGGAGGTGGATTTGGCCTTGATGAACCAGGCATAATAAAGTTTGGTCTAAATACAATTCCTTCATTAGGACGTGGGGCAAAGTTATTTAGGGGCAAATTAAATGCGGGTGTCTTAAAGCGACGGGCTGTTGCCATTCCTTTTTATTAGGTGCACCACCACTGCGTTACTGCATGCACAAGGTGTTTAATTCTTCCTGGACGAATTTCAGTGCCCTCGCCATAGATTCGGGACGCATACAACGAATCCTAGATCCTAAAAGATTCTTAAGTCCTCGTAAGAAAGCGTGCAGTGTAAGCTTGTGGTAGAGCGATCGTTTTGATTCGATCGTCGTACCGACTGTTTCGTGAAGCGAAACGTATGTCATTATGGTGCTAAAAAGAATTTGGCACCTTTTGTAGTATTCTTCGTAGTAGACCCTTGCGTCTCAAGAGATAAGTCACTATATAGAGTGGTCTCATCGCGATGATCTGCAAAACTTTTAATTAAAAAACTCCTAATTCCGTGCCAGTTATCTGGTATCCCGTTAGAATTAATTAATCGAGCTGCGGACCCCGAAACTTTATTTAAAATCCCATTAAGAAGAGCTTGATTTGGAAGCTCGCTACCTGGCTCTGTACTAAAATAGGTAAGTACAAGTTGGTCGCACAAATTAATAAAGCGTGTTAATATGTGGAGGTTTCCGTCAAAGTCCAGTACAATCCGTAAGGACATATAAATCTTGTCCATTTTAGTGACCATGATTTTCGCAGCTTTATCTTCAATAGACGTGTCGTCTAAATCTATCTGCCTATTTTCGTCAATTACTCTAAGCCTACTACTATTACCTAACCTAACATACCGAAACATTGGATGAAAAAATTTGTATTAAATTAATAAATTTAAAAAAAATTAATACTCCTAATAAATAAAAACACTCTTGTCGATGAACTTAGGGGTACCTATAGCTCTTAGTATGTACTGGAATTTCATCAGTTGTCTTAATCTTATGTTTGATCTGATTGGTTTTATTTTTAATTTTAATTTTTTTTTTATTTTTATTAAATTTTTAAATTTTGCCTTATCGCCTAACACAATTAAAGTAATACACAAAAGGAAAAGGATTATAATTAGGAAATCAGTGAAGGATGAAAGTTTCAACTTACTACATTTTGTTCTCTTTCTGTACCACTTGTGTCGATTTCTTGACCCGACCGAAGCACAGCACAACTATTAAGATTCGTTCTAGAATATTAATTACGGATATATTATAACGGATATATTCTAGATATATCCGTCGGCCTGCGCCAATTATGTTGGCCGCGCTACGGGGTGGCTTTAAAAAAAGAACTTTTACAATTAAACATAAATTTAATTACTTACGACATGAGACTTGCTTGAAGTGTGAACAAAGAATACGAACTAAGTAAATCCGAGGTGGCTTGCCGATGACGTCAATTGCACATGTTAACGTTCACGTTACGCTATTCATGTATCTTCATGTAAACTGTGAAAAGTGAGTTAGTGCTATGGCAGCAACTTTCATACATCAGGACTGCGTAACACGGATGTAAATAAGGTTGTTTACTTTTTAATCTATTGTTTGTGAATTTAGATCCTTCCACATCTCGAATGTTCTTTATGTGCGACATAAATGCGTGGGCGTGTGTTTGCCGACAGTCTTTATTTGGCTACGGAAGTGAACAGTGTGATATATCCGAATGACTTCAAAATGAATACAGTGATCAGTGATTTGTGTATAAGTGCTATAGTGTTCACGTTCAGTGAATAGTGAACAAGTGTTATAGTGGTAATCAGTGTTGTTCTAGTGAGAATCTGCTGAGAGATTCTTATCGGTGTGATCTGTGATTAAAGTGTTTATTTTGTTGGAATTGGACTACATTATTTAATCCCCAACCCTCAGCTCGTAACAGTATGCTCACTTATACGAAGTCGGGTTAAATGGTTTGATTTTATCTTGCAAAAGAATGGCACATTAATAAGGAGGCCGAAACTAAACGATATTGCGATAATCATATTGAGGACCATGACGATAATGATTATGGACTTTACCGAATCATCATCTTGTGCAGTGCAATAAACCTGCTTGAAATGTGACTGGACAATCTTAATCCGAAAAATCCGAGCATTTTATTATATTTATCAAAAAATAACACCAATTACCCAGATAGGTATCATGCACATGACGCAGATGAGATATATTTTTGCCCGATAATAACTAGCAAGTATAAATACTGATCGTGTGTCCTTTGCCAGTACCCCGCCTACGGTTCCACTGAGTTATGTTGCGGTTTGCGGTGTTGATCGCTGGGTTAGTGGCGGTGCTGTCGGCCCACCCCAGCATGCCGGAGCCGGGAGAACTGGCCCTGATGCTGGGCGAGGAGGAGTTCGAGGACTACCTCGACGAGTGGTTGGCTGCTGAGGAGCCGAAGTGGAACAATGCGAGCGAAACTGTGGCGGCTCGAAGCGGTAAATTCTTATATTTTATCAAAGAAGACCTTCGTCGCTCGTAATTTGTTTATTAAGCTGCTTAGACCTTTTTTCTTTAAACGGTTCAAAATCTAGCAATCCTGTTTCACCTTTTTAGGGTTCTGTAGTACAGACAACCGTTATAGTTTCGCTATGTCTGTCTGTCTCTCTGCGGCTTTTCAAAGAGACTCGAAGTTCTAGGAAGCTGTAATTTTGCAAGGACATACAAAAAATCACGCCGAGATAACGGTAACAAAAATCAAAAATAAGTTTTTTGAGATACTTCCCATAAACGTTATGATGTTTTTTTTCTTGTATATCCATATCATCGTGTCATCATTACAGCCGTAAGATATCCACTGCTGGACATAGGCCTCATTGACTTAGAGATCCAAGTGCATGAGGGGTTGTTGCCAAACTCACCACGCTTGGCTGGCGGGTTGGTGAGCGCAGTTCGGGATGTTCTTACACGGAAAGACGCTGCTGCCCATCTTCCGGAGATATCCCATAGCAGATTCTTACTGCATCCACGGGCAGGAGAGGTGGGGTGACATTCTACTGCCGGCACCCCACGGTCATCGTGTGGGGCATCGTTAAATAGGTATTTTGAAACCATTGTTCCGTTTCAGAAATACGTTTTTTTATGTATGTATATATAAGCCCCTTCTAAAATCTTAACTGCTTGTTTTTAAAATCTAAAAATCTTTCGCGATCAGAACACATTATTAACATACATAAAACCAGGTATTTATCGCGTAAATTACCTTTATTATTTCCCGACGTTTCGCTTGGATTGCACCAAGCATCTGTCCCTTCATCCTGTCCCTGTGCGTCTTCCCGGGGCCATGCTTGGTGCAATCTATGCAAAACGTCGGAAAATAATAAAGGTAATTTACGCGATAAATACCCGGTTATATGTATGTTAATAATCTAAAAAACATCAGAAATGAAGTTTAAGCCATGACCATTAAAGGAGAACTATAACGGGTAATCTAGGCTTTCTGGTTTCAGAGAAACACACACACCAACTTCTAACAACAGGTGTACAAGTAACTACGGAACCACAGCGCGTGGCCCGACATGCACTTGGCCTAATTTATTTTTCATTATTATTCTGCCGCTTCCAGGTTGTCAAATCCGCGTAAACGGCGACCTCGGCCAGCCTCAACCGGTGTATCTCAGCGGAGGGAACTACGTCGTTCCCGCTGGCAACACCGGCATCATCAACCTCAACGCCGGCGAGCAGGTCACCGTGTCGTGCACCGGTACAGGACGCATCGTCGCGCACCCCAACATCGCCGCCAGCACGGCTACTGGAGTGAGTCAATAGAAGAGTATAACAATAATAAACACTATTTAGGACGTTTTTGCCGTGGGGTACCGGCAGTAGAATGTTACCCATCCTCTCATGCCAGTGGATGCAGTAAGAGCCTGCAAAGGGATACCTGCGTATGATGGGCAGCAGCATCTTTCCGTGTATTAACATCTTTTACTGCGCTCGCCAACCCGCCTGCCAAGCGTGGTGAGTATGGCAACTATCCCTCATGGCAATCCATGAGGGAGGCCTGTGTTCAGTAGTGGACGTTTTACGGCTGAAATGATGGTGATGAGGACGTCGTCTAACACTGTCCTAGGACAGTTCCTAGGCAGCCTCCTGTACAGCATGAGTGCCATTTACTGATGTTGTTAATTCATATATTACAGACGTAAAAGGCTTTATTTTGAACTAGATAGGATATATAGTATCAGTATCAAAAACCCGTGCTGTACGGCACCCTGTAGTGCTTATGTATGACATTGTGAGAACCCAACACTGGTGCGTTTTATCCGACAGAGGACTAAGTCATCGACATACATATGACATAGTATAGAGACGTTTTCATTAAAAAGTAAAACTTCTAAAAATGTTCCGCCGAACCTTATACAACGTGTATATAACATAGTGTACTAACCCAAAAGCGGGAGTTTCAGCCCATGAAAACAAGTAGTTTTAGGAGGAACATAATCAGAGTTTCTTTTTTTTTTTTTTTATTTATAATTTTATAAGATAGTGTGATGTGAAAATAATCCTGACGTCATAATCGGAATTTGATGTGGTTAGAGGTATTTTTATTTGTAGGTAGGTACCTATTTGTACGGCAACTCTTCGCGGAGATCAATGATCCTGTTAAGAATCAGCTGATTTTTAGGTTGTCATTATCGTATAATAAGCTGTTGAAGTTAAAAGTTTCGTGGTCTTTTCATGAAAGAAAATCACTGAATCCTAAAGTCGTAAAACAAACGTTATTCCTTGGGATAGTCAAAAACACCCCCTTTCGGCTTAATACACATGTTATTATACACGTAGATGGTGCGATGGCGTTCGTTTATTTCTTAAAATAATAATTAGGTTTATTCTAGTTTATTGTTACCGTAAAGCACAATTTGACAATGAGAGCAATTGTAATTATTCACAAACTTGCTTTCTCCGCTTGCTAGCTCCATCTGTTAGGTTTAGTAGTAGCTCTTTAAGAAGTTACGAAGCAGCGGGATGGCCAACGGCCATACCTATCGACGGCCACTAACAGATGCTAGATACTATACTGCCCTCCTTATCATAAACGCAATAACTCGATTTTTGGGGCCTACAGAGTTATTGCGTTTATGATAAGGAGGGCAGTATAGCAAGACCTATAAACAAGTCGATTTCGGGATAATGTGGCGTAATTTCGGGGTAATTGCCGTGGGGGCAGTAGAATGTTACCCCTCCTCTCATGCCTGTGGATGCAGTAAGAGCCTGCTAAGGGGTACCACAGGAAGATGGGCAGCAGCGTCTTTCCATGTATCAACATCCCGTACTGCGCTCGCCAACACGCCTGCCAAGCGTGGTGAGTATGGCAACTACCCCTCATGGAGATCCATGAGGGAGGCCTGTGTTCAGTAGTGGACGTTTTACGGCTGAAATGATGATGGCGTAAATTGTCGGAGGCCATTTATTATGATCATGATGTATCCCAGTTTTCTAGTCAACTACTCTTCTCAGGTCTTTTTTTCGATATTCAGTGCTTGACAATGGCGCATTAAAGAGAAGGCCCAGCAGTGGGTGCAAACGAGCTAACATGATGATGATGAATGCTTGACAAATTTAGTAATGACGCGTAATTGTGTCTTAAAGAGATATGGGAAAATAATTTAATGAGCCGTTTTCAGTAAAAAACAAAAAAGTATTTCCTACTAAACTTAACAGATGGAGCTGGCAAGCGGAGAAAGCAAGTTTGTGAGTAATCACAATTGCTGTCATTATCAAATTGTGTTTCCTACCAGTTAAATAAAACTAACGCCATCTATATGGTTCGAGGGAACTATTTTTGAAGTTTTTACATATTAATGAAAACACCTCATTATTGTTTGACAAGAATAATAGTCCTCTCTCTTCTCTGAGCGGTATTAAATGGTGCCTTCTTTTTCATGGTTGACTTGATTTATGTATATGCAGACCGCTACCTGCGTCAACAACGCCTTGGTGACCGGCGCTGGTTGGCTGAACGGCCCGAGTGAGTTTGGCCAGCTGACTTGTTCCGCTCACTCTTTCCACGAAGCTCAATACACTGGGGAGCGCTGCTACGGCGACAATCAGGTCATCAGGTAAGTCAATTAAAAATAAAAACGGTCAAGTGCGAGCTGGACTTGCCGCTGAGGCTACGTAGGTATGTAGGAACATAATAAGAAACTGATATCCGACAGCTGCAAACGCTTGTTGTGTTTTCTACGTGAACTGATTATGACCTGTGTCAATACTTTTCAATGTCAATAAAAAATTGATGATACATCATAAAATTCTGTCTCGCTTTGGGCTAATGAAACCCTTTCATAGGACACCCAACTTATGAAGACTAACTCAAACTTCAAAATTTGAACCATCGTTCTTTGCATGCAAGCATTGGTACGGGTGTACCAGAAGAGGGGGAGAAGGTTTCCAAAAAATGGTATTTTTATTTATTTTACGACGATTTGACAATTCTTCTGGACTCTTGATAAGCTTAATGATTAGTTGTTGAAATGGTGGACAATCATTTTGTTTCTAGTGTGAGCGTTTTTACGTCATCGTCGGCGGATGTGATTTCTGGGCACCTACTCTAAAAAAAGATTACGATATATATTATCGTCAGAATGTCAAGAGTAGGTCCCCTGAACGCTTATTGGAAACCAGCAGGGATTTTGTGGAACAAATGATACGTACCATTGGTGGAGAGGTACATATATATGTACCTACCACCGATTTAAGAAAAGTGTTCCACTACCATAGGTTCAGGTACTTGTGGTGCAGTGGACCACTGTGTTGTAGATTTAGGTTTTCGGTTATTTTTATGTTTCTGATGTCACTTTTAAACAAACAAATACGAAATAAACTTTGACTTAAAAAATATACTAAACCTCACAAAGGCAATTTATCTTTTTTAGCCACAGATAAAGAAGAAAAAAGACTGATAAACAATGTCCACAAAATACCAAAAAAACTGGGATATGTTTCGTTTGCGCCGGACCTAAATTTTGTATGGATCGTGACCATTCCCCTTTCCTCCCTCATGAATCTACAAATGCTGGTCATGAAGGGGTTGTTGCCATAATCACCACGCTTGACAGGCGGGTTGGCGAGCAAATAACTATTGCCCATTAAACAATAGCCCATGAAACCTATTCAACTCTATTAAATTTAATTGAATATACTTACTTATACTTAGGCATTTTTTTACCAAATGCACAGTTGAACTAAATCAAGCTACTAAAACCAGGTACTACCTATTAACCTAACCAGGACATAAATTATGTTAAGTCTCGAAGATCTTCTCTGTGGAAGGAGGTCTTCTCTGTGTTCTGTGGAGATCTTACAGTTTGTCTTTACATTTTTTCAGAATTGGCTTCATCGTCGACGACACGTTTTACCCTAAGTTCTGGTCGTGCTTTGACGCTAACCGCCTGGAGGTCCTCTACGTATGGTATGAGCAGAACGCGCCCAATGCTATTCACCAGTCTGGCGTAAGCAGGCCCAGTTGGCTTGGTGAGAACATTATTTCGTTTTTATTACCTAACAATTGTATGTAACCCACCTTAATTATACGTTTTTTACTAGAGTTAATTTTGAATTAAATCAAGCACAAACAAATTACAACTAAACAAGTTCGCCACACAGTTGTGCAATAGTAGAGAATTGAATACCCACCGACTACCCTAAGGTAAGGTACGAATACCATACCATTTGTTTATGTAATCTGTGCTAATACTTGAATTGCAATCGCCACGATAATAGAAGACCTCCGCGACATAATGGACCTATGTAGTAGGTACATAAATAATGGCTGAGACGTAGAAGACTTCAATTACCTTCCTGAAATATAATAATAATATATAATAATAAAAGATTTGTGTTAGATTGAATGAACGATGGATTTTGGTTCCGGGTCTGGTTATTATCTATGTAGTGACTGATCAGTGATCATCTGAATAAGACCGATCGAAAGACTACTTTATATTATCCTATTCCACAGCTGGATCTCTCTTCCCCGGAGTAGGCATCAACACCCTTTACACCCAGGTCGCTCAGAAGGCCACCATCGCGTCTATAGTCGGCCAGGATCTCGCCGACAAGTATGTCACCAGCTCACAGTTCCTGGCTCGCGGCCACCTCGCTGCCAAGACAGACTTCATCTACGCGACCGGACAGAGGAGCAGCTTCTATTTCATCAACGCCGCTCCGCAGTGGCAGCCATTTAACGCTGGCAACTGGAACTGGCTTGAACAGGTACATCTATTTTTAAAACTGATTAACGGGACTTTATCGCGTAATTACCTTATTTTATTATTTCTCGACGTTTCGAGTTCCTTGCAGCCCTCGTAGTCACGAGTAGACTATATTAATCTGGATAGCAGTGGGGCGATCAATTCAATTTAATCTCTAATATTTAATATTAAAGTGTACTCTTTGTATAAAAACGTCTAACCATCTTCTCTTTGGTCGACCTCTGGGTCTTTTCCAGTCTCTCGGGGTACACTCTGTGACTTTCTTGGTCCATCGGACAGAAGAGACACTGAAGCCATTCTCCATTCCACATATGTGTCCAGCCCAACTCCATTATAAGGATCTATTGTTAAAACAACGATACTCACAGTTGTTTGTACCACTTATAATGAAGTATTTACGTTGTTATAAGCTGAAAATAATTAACGAGCGTCTGCCCATTTCAGTCTCAGGAACAAGAGGAGCGCGCCATCTTGCCAATGCCGCCATCTACATCCCGTTTTTCCCTGTCGGCGACAGTGTTGTCATATTAAATATTTATTAGTCTTTCTGTATTTGGCACACGAAAATATTCGACCCTTGATGTAAAATATGCATAGTTTCCTGCAAGCTAACACTATAGACGACTTCCGTAAGCCTTTTCTCGTCTCTAACCGTTAAACTTCAACATTCAAATTTTGTCGCTTAGTTTTATACCGAGCAAGCTTATTTCCATTTTTTTTGGCAAACTGATAAAATGTTTCATCCTATTTCTTTAAAGACCAGCTTTAGCATCCTTCAGTTAAGGATAGAAGAACAATGATATTGAATAGCTTTTTCATGCTTTCACTCGCTACCTCGTTGATCATCTCTTCTAGCTTTGTACAGTTATCCCCAAAAATAGCTGGATGGAATGAACTTACCTAAAACTAATATTATTATGAGCCTGTAGCACAGTGGGCGTCACAATTGAGTAATCCCCCAATCAACTAAAGTTTAACTTAGCGAACAGTTTTATAGAAATTGTTGCAATCATAAATTAAATTCAAAAACTGTTCCTACTGTCTTCGTGCGAATTCGAATGTCGACGATGTCGATTCGTCATGCATGACACCATGACCGACCGCATATCCAACTCTGCTATCATGTTAGCTATAATGATAAATTTTAAAATCACTAGCGTCGTAATATGTCCTTGTCTAGCTAACGAATGCAAAACTTATTTATTATTTCGATGTGAGTAGTTGTCAATTAATTATTATAACGAACGAACAAAGACAACAAATCATTGTGATTGTATGACTTGACTTATTTTTAGCTGTTTATTTAGTATTAGGTGCAGTATGTATTCGAAAACTATTGAGTTTCGATAAAATACAACATTTATCATCATCATCATTTCAGCCGTAAAACGTCCACTACTGAACACAGTGGATCTCCATGAGGGGTAGTTTCCATACTCACCACGCTTGGCAGGCGAGTTTGGGAGCGCAGTACGGGATGTTGATACACGGAAAGACGCTGCTGCCCATCTTCCGGAGGTATCCCTTAGCAGGCTCTTACAGCATCCACGGGCATGAGAGAATAAATACCGGCACACATGCCGGCAGCACAATGTTACCCCTCACATTCTGCTGATAATTAATTAATAACTTACGTTCAAGGCATATTTAGAAAACTAACTGTAAACATGAATTGAAACAGCAATAGAGGCTTTTTTATATTACACGTGTGTGTTTTTTAACTGGGACAGTACGGGGCAGCCATAACCAGAGGAGATACAGGTGCAGTTTCTTTTGAAACATCAGCTCCTTTTTAGAGAAAAACATTTTGGCATTAAATTTTTTTTGGTCAAGCGTGAGTAGCGCCAGAATGAATCAAGTTGGTATTTTTTTTTTATGCCAATCGACTCAGTCTTTTATAAGAATCATGTGTAAAGACGTTTTAAGTTGACATTAAACTTTAATGGAAAATGTTTCATCATCATCATCATTTCAGCCATAAAACGTCCGCTACTGAACACAGGCCTCCCTCATGATATTCATGACAAAATGTCGCGACCAGCTTTTTTATCACATAAATTGTGTAAAGACGTTTTAAGTTGACATTGAACTTTAACAGAAAATGTTTGTTTTATTATTTTTAGTAAGTTTAAAGAAAAGCTACTTTTAATTTATTTATTTAAAAATAAATTAAAAGTAAAAAAAACTTTATTAATATTATAGGTATTTGTAGTTCTGGACATTTGATCTCACATCTTTTAATAACGGGTAAATAATAGTTATATTTACGAGAGAAAAAATATTGATGTTACCTAATATTTTTTCTTTTTTTGTAATTTTAACAGTGATAACTACACTTTGGTAGAACATTTCAAGGAAATTAAAAACCTCATCATTGTTTTACGTTTCCAGTGGGGTTCGTCCGTCAAAACGATCCTTGACGCTTCCTAAGGCCGGAAATGCTTTAACCACTAAGCTACGGAACCGTAGGGTAACGTCGAAATTAAAATAAAAAAATAAGGTCATGTCGGTTGAGCACCGCTATCAAGAATTTCGACGTAACGTACCTTCCTGGATATATTAACATGTTTGTTCGTCGGTGAATTGTAACAGATTAGTTTTTAACAGACCTAAAATAATATGGCTAAATAAATGACAATGTCATTTTTGTATTAAATATTAAAAGTTAAATTATATGTAAAATTGATTATTCATCTTGTAATGTCACCCACGTAAGGAAGCGCACACGGCATTTTCCGCATCGTAAACCCGAGTAATATTACTTTTCTGCTAATCACGACTCTTAATTTATAGTTAAAGTTATGATTAGGCTTACACTCCGATGAAAATATAAATTAGTTTTGCTAGCAAAACTCTTTTCACCGCGCGCCGTAGGGATTTAGAACTACGTATCTTGTACAGGGGGTTGACTTATATATGACGCTATCTGTCTGTACATATGTTCCTAAAAATGTTTAAAAACACCAGTTTCATAATAAATGTTAGCGATCAACTAAATATTTATGAGTAAGTATAATCATAGTTAAAAGCAAGTTGTAGGTGTACCTAAGTGTCCAATTTCTAAAAAATCTAAATATACATCATTATCTTTATGTTAATCAGCTCACACGCTAGCAGGGGGCTTGTATGTAACCTTCCCACATATTTACCTTACTATAATTTCCAGAACCTGCGCGCCCGCGTCGGTGCAGCCGGCTACAACACCGTGGTATACACCGGCACGTGGGGTGTCTCCCAGCTCAGAGACCAGAACGACGTCCTTCGTGACATTTACCTGCACCGCGACGCCAACAACAACCCACAACTGCCTATGCCACTTTACTTCTACAAGGTAACCTAATAACTTTTGTTTTTTTCACTAAGACGGTCTCAAACAAAGATTTAAAATCTTTAGTTTCTAAGGTTACATCAACTGTGAGTCACAGGAACTTGTTTCTTAACAAAAGCGGACAAGTGCGAGCTGGACTGGCCCAGAACAATATGGGTATGTAGGAACATAATAAGAAACTGCTATCCCACAGGCTGCAAACGCTTGTTGTGTTTTCTACGTGAACTGATTATGACCTAAAGAGATAAAAGGTGTTTATATTTTTCATTGTCAATAATTAATTGGTAGTACCTACCTACATCATAAAATTCTGTCTCACTTTGGGCTAATTAAACCCAACTTACCTATCAAGACTAACTTAAACTACATGGACCATCGTTATTTGCATATAACCCTGTTTTTGTGATCAATTATGAATATATACAGTAAAGTTATTAGATTTCTCTTTCTCTTTTCTCTTCAGTACAAATTAGTAAAAGTTTTAAAAATGCACAAAAAGATTCGGTCACCCATCCAATTTATGACCGCGCGTAAGGTTGCAGTAGATTTAAGTTGGTTTATGGTTTTAATTTCAACTCGATACGGTCTCTACACATTCTCAAGATAAAGGGTCTTGACAAACAGTCAGACGGACAGTAAAATGATCCCATAAGGTTCCGTTATTTTCTTTTTGAGGTATGGAACCCTAAAAACATTAATAATGTTTACCGCTTTTGTAAATAGATAGATAGATAAACTCTTTATTGTATAATAGGCATTGTTGGAAAGAGCTGAACAAATGAAAATCATTTCAGGTGGTGTACGAGCCCACTCTCCGCATAGGAACTGCCTTCGTGAGCATCAATAATCCTTACTACACTGCAGAGGAAGTTCGTAGCCTCACCTTCTGTACTGACAGATGTCGCAACAACTCCGCCTTCGACTGGCTGCGTTGGCAAGCTGATCGCATTGACATTGGATACTCCTTCTGTTGCGATGTGGATGACTTCAGGAGGACCGTTCCTCATCTACCCGCTTTTACTGTTAACGGGCTCCTAGCTTAAGAAGCATTAAAGATCAAAAATATCAGTAATTCGTTTTATTTATTTTTGTATACCAAGCACAGGTAGATAGGCATCAACGCCAGGTAGCCCCCTTTTCAAGTCTATTACCTAATAAAACCAACCAAGATGTAGATTCTTCTGAGTACGAGCTAAGAAAAGCACATATTTCTTTGTTATTTTAACATACTAATAAATTTAAAGTAAAAAAAACTTTTTTAACAAACAGCTTTTATTTAACTCTTAATAGTGTTTCTCCTGGAATGGGTAGGGTACCCATTCCAGGAGAAACACTATTACTACCCAGGGGTTAGGACCCCAATATTATTAATTCATAATTATAAAATAAAAACACATTTAATTACAATTATGATTTATTATTATAGACTCCTTATTTGACAATACGAAAAAAATATCAATTGTTTTCTTTACCCCTTGGGTAGGTACATGGCACATCTTTTTTTAGCAGTGGGAGCAGAACTTGGTTCTTGCAATGGCCGCTTCTTTTGCAAGATTTCACCTAGGAGAACTTGAAGATTCATGGGCAAACAGGTTATATGTGTATAAATAGGGTAAATGGGCAATATCCATGTAAATCGTTCTTCCATTTGAGGGGTGATCAGATCAATGGCAAGTTTTTCAAGAAAAGACGTCTTTTTATAGCTCTTTTTGTGGCCATTTTTAGCAGGACATATGAATTAACACCTACAATATTCAGTAGGCCAAAGAAAATTGCCATTGGCCACCTTTTTGATCTTCTAGACACGCTGTACTTGTAGCATAGCTGATCCATCAAATCGACGCCGTATTTAGTCTTATTATAGAAAAAAACAGCACTATTTTATCTTACCATTTAAAATATTGTATCAAAAATAACAGTACTCACCAATATAACGACAAAAGAAATGACAAAATACTACGATATTACTACCCTGGGGTTTGACAGTCCCATAAATAGCTATAAATCCGTCTACACTGTTTAAGCGATGACGCTCTCGTTAGAGTATATTGTTCTGTGATGACGCTAGACTGGCTGGTGATAACATAGCCGCCGACGTAAATAAGGATTAGCTCGAGCGGCGCAATAGTGCGTTTCGTTATTTCAAAAATACTTACAAAATATTCAACCTCTGGGTTTGCTGGACCCCCGGATAGGGTTTAAGGGTTAAACGTACCTAATAAATATAATAAAATAAACATTTTCCATTAAAGTTTAATGTCAACCTAATATATGTATAAATATTATTATTTTTATTAAAATTCAGTGTAAAAAATGTTTAATGCCAATAAAAACAAATATTTGATCAAAAGAAGTTTATTTCAATTTAATTTTGTTTGTATATCCAATTTCAAGCAAAAAATATTTTTGGCCGCCTAAATCATTGAAATCTGTGTATGTGCATCGTGTATTTTGTTTTGCAACACCTGCACCGGGACAAAGAAAGGGTAGCCCCCTTTCCAAGTCCATTTCCTCATAAAACCAACCAAAAAGTACAAATCAACTTGGCTAGCGAACAAGTTAGGAAAAGTGCATTTTCTTTGTTTATTACTTAGACAACCACGCCCCTACGCCACGTCCGTCCCCATGAATTCGTCGCTATTGGATCATAGAAACTTAGACGAGATAAATCATAGAAACAAGTTTCTACTCTAAATCTGTGCAAGATAGAAACGCGCCGACTTTGCGTTGCATAATAATTTATAGTGCTACGTTGCTGCCACAGAATTAAAAGGTCTCTTTTCTGTGGTGGTTGCAATGAGCCGGGCAGAATTTCGTTATTTATTCTAAGGGGCTGCATTCTGCGGGTTGCATGCACACAGACCACCTTTTAGAAGGTGGGTGCCTATAAAATAACAGTCAGTGTCAATTGTCATTTAATCACTGTGATTTATGTTAAGTCAAGCCAACCATCAAAATTGTGCATCAATCAATTTCAATTTGGACTTAAGATAGGAGGGGGCGCGGGCGGGCGGTGGCACTGGCATGGCACTTGGCTTGGCAGTTTGCTGGGCAGTATATTGTGTTAATTTCTGATAACAACTGTGATTGTGGCTATAGTAGATGCCGATTTCAACAAAAATAGTGTTTATCCCTACGTGATATTACTTATCGCTCGGTTTTCTCTATTTTATTTTGGCATTTATAATCTATAATAGGTAAGTACAACCTAATTTCAGTTCAGTCGGCTGATTACAAGGCGTACTATGGTCGTACCTCAGATAATTCAGTAACTTTACTTATCTTGAGATAGATTTGAATCTATTTTAAACATTGTGGACGCCCCTTAACTCAGACATAATGGCAGAAGAACCAAAACCAGTAAATGAAGAGGATTTTAAGCAGCTAAAAGAACGCATGAGTTTAATAGCTGGCGCTGATCCGTCACAATATCACAATGATTTTTCCCTGAAGCGGTATCTCAGGGCTTTCAAAACAGTTGATAGTTCCTTTCAGGTATGTTCCATGTTTTCTTGTACACAGCTATTTATTTGTTTTATATGGACGCTCAACAGAAGAAGCACTTACCAAATTTCCTTACTAGACATCTTATAAAAAGAGTAATATTTTATTTAGAAGAGTACATTTTAACTAGTCAAAGTCAATAAGTGTTTTTTTAAACTCTTAATTCTGTCAATATATACTAAACTATTTTAATTATGGGATGCCACAGCATGCATAAAAATATTACTCTTTGCTATGTATGTTATAGCTTATATATAACGAAATGCTGCTTTGAATTAAATTAAATTTTGTTCTCTTGGTAGCTTAACAATTTCTTTAAACCTGTCAATTCCTTTAGCTATGCTAAGTTAAGTTTTAAGTGTATTCTTACTTTTTAGGCCTTATTAAAGACTAATAAATGGAGAGTTGAATATGGTGTGACAGAAATACAAAATAACAAAGAGCTTATAGAGAAATATTCAGGAAAAGCAAGAGTACTCCGCCACAGAGACATTCATGGACGACCAATTGTGTACATTCCTGCACGAAACCATAGTTCTAATGACAGAGATATTGACGAGCTGACAAAATTCATAGTTTGTTGTTTAGTAAGTATCAACCTTCCATCACATTAATTGCTTTAAAGCAGGGTTTCGCAAAGTGGGGTACGCGAACCCCTAGGGGTTCGCCATTCGACGGCAGGGGGTTCGGCTATACTTTCCAAGGCCGACTGGCGAGTTGGAAGTCCATATTTTTTTTGTAGATAGTCCTCACCAAAAGAAAGCGTTTTGCAAAGTCTCAGGTTGCGCAAATTTACGGTTCACGAGATGTATTTATTTTTAGTTTTCATACAAACTGGGAAATAACACACAATCACCACTTCAATTTGACAACTAATTGTCATGTCAGACGAGAAAGTCGACACTTTACGTTTCGTTAACACAGTCGAGTTGTATTTTATTCCATTTTAAGTCATGTTCTTTTACTTAAATATTTTTAAATTTTCACAATTATCATTGGTGTATAATAAATACGCAATATTACGCTTTACACTGCTCTGAACGGAATGCGAAGCGACGCCATTATGTTTCTTCTTCTTCTTTTTTGGCTTGAGACAAACTAGTTTTGCCAAGGCTAAACTAGTTCTTCCTAAATACAACTCCGAAGCTATTTAGGAAATGTATAAAATAAAAACACTGCCTGTGACAGAACCGAGATGGAAAGACAGTAGGTTATTAGGTTTTTTTTTATAACTATCCAAAAACACTGCTTTGGCAGAACCGAGATGGAGAGACAGTAGGTTATTAGGTTTTTTTTTATAACCACCCAAAAACACTGCTGTGGCAGAACCGAGATGGCGAAACAGTAGGTTATTAGGTTTTTTTTTTATAACCACCCAAAAACACTACTGCGGCAGAACCGAGATGGCGAAACAGTAGGTTATTAGGTTTTTTTTTTATAACCACCCAAAAACACTGCTGTGGCAGAACCGAGATGGAGAAACAGTAGGTTATTAGGTTTTTTTTTTATAACCACCCAAAAACACTGCTGTGGCAGAACCGAGATGGAGAAACAGTAGGTTATTAGGTTTTTTTTTATAACCACCCAAAAACACTGCTGTGGCAGAACCGAGATGGCGAAACAGTAGGTTATTAGGTTTTTTTTTTATAACCACCCAAAAACACTGCTGCGGCAGAACCGAGATGGAGAAACAGTAGGTTATTAGGTTTTTTTTTATAACCACCCAAAAACACTGCTGCGGCAGAACCGATATGGAGAAACAGTAGGTTATTAGGTTTTTTTTTATAACCACCCAAAAACACTGCTGCGGCAGAACCGATATGGAGAAACAGTAGGTTATTAGGTTTTTTTTTTATAACCACCCAAAAACACTGCTGCGGCAGAACCGAGATGGAGAAACAGTAGGTTATTAGGTTTTTTTTTTATAACCACCCAAAAACACTGCTGCGGCAGAACCGATATGGAGAAACAGTAGGTTATTAGGTTTTTTTTTATAACCACCCAAAAACACTGCTGCGGCAGAACCGAGATGGAGAAACAGTAGGTTATTAGGTTTTTTTTATAACTCCGCGGGGTGGGGATGTAACAGGGGGTAGCCCCTCCCCCCTTCCCCGTCTCCGCCCCCTCCCCATCCTTAAATCCATAATGGAAATCGTTATTCTAACCTAAAAACTTTGACCATGGTTATCTCCATAACCATGGGTTTGCTTGGGGGGGGGGGGGGGTGGTACAGGGGGGTATTGTTCTGTATGATTATTGAGGACGGACAACTAAAACACAGGTGTACCTTGATCACTGGCTAGCAATGCACTGCCGTTTATTGTACGACCGGCAGGTGGCGGGACGCAGCCACACACATACCTACCAATCCTCCCTCTAGTACAATAAACTCTTAATTAAATCTAGAAATACTTCTTAAAATTAATGAAGGGACGTGGACGTAACAATCTCTTTGTAGAACCATCATCCTGTGGTTCCCTCTGGGCATCGTTTGCTGCTTCTTCGAACTCATCCTCAGAGCTACTAGGACTCTCCACTACTGCCTTCCTGGTATCATTGGGTACAGTATTATTTTTGTCATGAAGCTCATTCTCATTTTCGCCTTCCATTGGAGATGATGAAGTGTATGGCTCGTAGAACTCCACTCTCCTCCCTCTGGTCGAACTGCTTGGCCCACGATTTGGCGATGTCAATTCGGGCTGACATAATGACAATTCAGCTGGAACTAGCGATTGTTGTTCTGGCGATATTGACGACGGTGACGGTGGAGGCGACGAAGGCGGCGACAGGGGCGGCGGTGGAGGCGACGGTGGAGGCGACGGCGGCGGCGACGGCGGCGGCGACGGCAGCGGCGATAACCCAGGTAATTTTGCATTTCCATGTTCATTGTTACATGTCCCTTTATACAACATTAACTGATTAATGTGCCTTTTCTGAATTTCTGAACTCTCTTCATCTTTTACCAAATATAAAACTTTCCCTATTCTTCTTATAATCACTCCTTTACACCATGTAAATTTTGCTTTGTTAACGAATTTTTTGTAAAGTACAATATAATTTTTCTTTAAAAATAAAGTTTTCTTTTGTTCTTGTAGTTTAGTTTGCATAAACTGTTGATTTTTTACATGGTCAGATACAACTGGTGACGAGGGTGCCGATGTTGTCGGATCGATTAAGTCCAATCGCGACCTTAACTTACGTCCGTATACCATTTGAGCAGGGGATAATCCTGTGGTAGTGTGTACAGAGTTACGGTAATCCATTAAATATTTAAGCAATTTATTAGACGAATCTCTTGAGTTTAGACCCAATATGAGGCAAGATTTTATTCCTTTCTTTACCACCTTTACAAAACTCTCCGCCTGACCATTACTAGGCGGGTGATAAACCGGTGACGTCATATGTGTAATCCCGTTAGATTCGCAAAACATTTGCATTTCACGTGAACAAAAAGCTGTGCCATTATCGCTTACGATTGTTTTAGGAACCCCAAACCTAGACATAAAATCGCATAACTTCCCTATTACAGCAGCCGATGACGTAGCCGTGTTCATGTTGTACACTTCTACCCACTTAGTATGTGCATCTACTGCTACCAAATACACGCTACCTCTAATGGGACCCAAGAAATCAACGTGTATTCTGTAGAAAGGGTAAGGTGGAAATTCCCAGTGCGCGGGAGGGGCGCGCGGAGGGGAGGGTCGCAGCTGGATGCATACATCACATGAACCTATCAACGTTTCTACTGCTTGGTCAATTCCTGGAAACCAAAATCTAGAACGGGCTTCGGATTTAGTTTTAACTATACCTAAATGGGAGGCATGCAACTCTTTTAAAATGGTTTGGCGTAAACTTTCAGGTATAACGACCTTGTGCCCTCTCATAACGCACCCATTCTCATATGACAGTTGAGATCTGCACAAGAAGTACGGCTTTAGCCGTATGTCGTTGATCTTCGGTGGCCAACCCTTCAAAATGCATGTCATAACACGCTTCAAATCCGCGTCCCTTCCCGTTTCATCGCGTAACTTCTCAATCCCTTGGGATACTGGCATACTTCCGTCTACAACAAAACATACGTAAGTAGCTCGATCGTAGGAAACCTCGCAATCACTGCACCTGCAAGGTTCGGGACACGCGCAGCGGCGCCCCGGCCCCCGCGCCGCGCCCGTGCGATCCTGTGCCCACGGTAAGCTCGCGCGAGACAGATAGTCTGCGCTGTTATCGGCGCTACGAACATACTCTATTCTATAGTTATAGCTACTAAGAAACAACGCGTAACGCTGTAGTCTGTTTGCTGACATTTCCGGTATTCCTTTATGAGGGCCAAATATTGTTAATAGCGGCCTATGATCCGTTCTTAAAACGAACGGTTCTGACCTACCGTATAGATATTGATGAAAACGCCGCACCCCGAAAATTATAGCCGTCGCTTCTTTTTGAATTTGAGCATATCGCTTCTCCGCAGCATTCAACGTCCGAGACACGAACGATATGGGTCTCTCAACACCGTCTACCCCACTCTGTGATAGGATTGCGCCCAATCCACTTGGTGAAGCGTCTACAGTTAGTATCAACTTCGCGTTCGGGTCGTAATGAGCCAGAACCTGTTCCGATGTCATAAGTTCTTTGATACTTCTAAAAGCCTTGTCCTGCGCCTCATTCCAATCCCACTTGCTACCTTTTTTTAATAAATCATACAATGGAGTCAGAATGGCAGATGCATTTGGTACAAAATTTCTGTAATAATTTATTAATCCTAAAAAAGACTGTAACTGATGAACGGTTGTAGGAATCGGTGCATCTACCATTGCTTTGACCTTTTCCGGAGATTTATTAAGACCTTCTCGGGTGATAACGTATCCTAAATAACTGATCTTGTCTTGAAAGAAACTACACTTTTCCTTCTGTAACGTTAACCCTGCGTCCTGTAATCGCGTAAGAACGACGTTCAACCTATTTAAATGTTCCTCCCTATCCTTACCCGTCACTAAAATATCATCTAACAGGCACAACACTCCATCTATACCTGACAGTACGCCTTCAATAGCTCGTTGGAAAATGGATGGCGCGCTAGCTAGCCCAAAAACCAAACGCGTAAAAACATACAATCCCCGATTTGTATTAATACAAGTTAGGTTTTTTGACTCGTCTTCTAGCACAAATTGATTATACGCCATAGATAAATCGAGTTTACTAAATTGCTGACCGCCATGAATCTTAGAAAACAACTCGCTAGTGGTGGGTAGTGGGTATTGTTCCACCAAAAGCTGTTTATTGATGATTACTGAATAGTCAGCACATAACCTGACAGAGCCATTATTTTTTAAAACCGGGACTATCGGCGATGCGTATTCCGAGTACTCGGTAGGTTCAAGAATACCTAAATCGACCAACCTATCTATTTCTTTGTTAACCTTCTCGCGTAATGCAAATGCGACGGGACGCGCCTTGCAAAAAACCGGCTTTACATTGTCTTTTAACAACAATTTAATTTTGTACTTGTTGAATTTTCCTAATTTATCGGAAAATAGTTCGGTGTATTGTTGTTGCAGATCCTGAATTGTTAAATCGGAATCTTTACAGTAATTTATCGGCAACAACTGTAGGTTAAACCGTGATATGAAATCCCTACCTAGTAGCGGCGGACCTCCGTCGCGTATCACGTAAAAAACAATAACATTGGAATGTCCAGCGTACACTACGGGTAATCGGATTGTACCTACACAAACAATTTTACTGCCCGTATACGTCATCAGCTGTTTGGACGTACTCGATAATGGCACATCTTTAAAGTTAGTTTTATAAAAACTTTCTGAAATCACTGTTACTGTAGACCCGCTGTCAATTTCAAATTTTAAAGGCCTATTATTAATGAAAACCGTTTCCACCATAGGCTCCCCCCTGCATGAACGGATATAATAAAGCTTACCGTCATCGTCTGCATCATCCTCACCCCGGTCACCGCAATCCGCCACGTAATTCACTTTAGTGCACACTTTACTCAAATGACCTCTGACGTGACATTTCCTACACACGTAATTTGCGAATCTACAAGCTGACAACTTGTGATTCGTTAGGCCACACGCACTACACTTCACTTTTCCTACACCTCCATTCTTTCCATTGTTCGAGATCTTGTACAGCTCCACGGTGGATGCAGCCATGCCGGCGACGCCGCCGGCTGCACTGACGACTGCTGCCGCGCGTGCGCAGCTCATGTTGTCCGCCATGATGACGACCTCTGCCAGTGTGAGGTCAGCCAAATCCTTTGCGTACAGCTTCTCTTTCTCTGGCCCCGACAGCATTCCCACGATGAATTTATCGCGGAGCGCTTCTTCCACATTCAGAAAACCACATTTCTCTGAAAGCCCACGTAGGCGTGCCGCCCATTGAGAATATGTTTCCCCGGCCTGCTGCGTAGCCGCATAAAAGTTGTGCCGCTCACTAAACCCAACGCGCTTCGGGGTGAAATGGCCGTGTAGCACTTCCAAAAGATCTTCATATGGAACGTCTTCGATATTTTTAGGCAATACCAAGTCCGTTGCCAATTTATAAGTCCCCTCAGAGAGTGCACTGAGCAGGATCGCTTTCCTTTTGTTGCCCGTAGAATCAGACTTTTCGTTGATGTCATTTGCTACGAAGTACTGGGTGATACGTCCTATGTACGTTTTCCATGTCTGAATATGATGGTCAAACGTATGTAATATTCCAAATTGTGCACTTGAAGACATCTTGAACGCAATTTTTTATTTTTTACGCGGGTAGATCGTCGCCACTGTTCTGTATGATTATTGAGGACGGACAACTAAAACACAGGTGTACCTTGATCACTGGCTAGCAATGCACTGCCGTTTATTGTACGACCGGCAGGTGGCGGGACGCAGCCACACACATACCTACCAGGTATCCCCCTCCCCCCCACTCTCCCCCCCCTCCATCCCCCCCCAAATCGCCAGTCGGCTTTGGAAATTATAACCGAATTAAGGTTAAAATTGTCCAAAGTTACTCCTAAAATTGACTCCATTTGTGACAAGAAACAAGCACACCCATCACATTAATATTAATATATTTCTTTTGGCACTTTATTTGTTACCTTTTATTGAAATAAAACCTTATTTTCTTCAACAGTCAATTTTATTGTTTTCTTTAGGGGGTTAGGAGGGGGATTTAATTAGTTAAGAGGTTCACTGTCATCTGGAAACTTTAACAGGGGTATGTGGAGCCGAAAGTCTGAGAAACCCTGCTTTAAAGCTATAAAGAAGTTCTTCAGAATAGATTACAAAGCATATTGTGTATTCAAGCTTTATTGTGGTGTGAGTGACCTTGTCAAATTATTTACAAAACACTACAATAACTGTTCCAGGAAGAGGCCAGTAAAAAGTGCTTTGAGGAAGTTGTGGACAATCTATGCATTGTCTTTGACCTAAGTAACTTTACATTATCCTGCATGGACTACCAAGTGCTGAAGAACTTGATATGGCTGCTTAGCCGACACTATCCCGAGAGGCTTGGCGCTTGCCTCATCATTAATGCCCCTGCATTCTTCTCTGGCTGCTGGGCTGTTATAAAAGGATGGTAAAATCTCTGAAATGATTTTATAATTTTTATATTATAGTTTGATATTCTTCCATGTAAGATTTGATACGAACTTGCTTCCTGTGGTCCTACCCACATGTAATTTATTATTATATTAAACTTACTAACATACATGTAGTTTGGTTACATTTAAATTGAAATATTCATTTATTAATATAATTTTGCCATGAAAAATTCTATAATTTAAAAAAAACGATTTTAATGATAAAATCCATCACTTGTTGCTGAAAACACCCACAAACCGTCTACCAATGTATGTCTATTCTATTTGAGTATTTCTGTCGATATAACACAGATCCTCATCATGAGAAGGTGCAAAAACAAGCAAACATAAAGTAAAATAAAAACCCAACCGCAAGCTTAAATTCAGGTATGAAACTATACCTTGAGGGACTCCAGCGTCTACTATTACCTACAATTATTTAATTTCTCATGGATTTGAGTTTAGAAAAAATGGGACCACCTCTGAAACATGACCTACCTTATAACAAAAGAATCATGAAAAGGCAGAGTAATTGCGTAATAAACATTTAAAATAAACATATTTGAATAGAGAACCTCTTCTTTTGTTTTTGAAGTCATATGTCCAATTAAACAATTTAGAATTACTCAGTTTACACATGAATATAGAGAGCATACAAAACAGTCAATAGGTGTGTTTAAACAATCTTTTTGCCTTATCGTCTTAAGTACTATACACAGGAAGGAAATTCATGAGGAAATTAAAACATAAATATTTAGTATTGTTATTTATTTTTCAGGCTTGATGAAAATACTGCTGGCAAAGTGACTTTTGTGAGCTCAGAAATGGATCTGTGCAACTACTTGATACCTGATATTTTACCCACGGATATGTGAAGTATTAACATAGGATAAACTATTGCTAATAATATTGACGCCATAGAGTGAAAACCTTGGTAGTCGAAAGGGTTCTAGCACTGACATCCTTGGTTTTCACTGTACTGCAACTATATTTTGTGTTAAACTTTTTTATCTTGCTAATGTTTCATAGACCATTTGCACGAGACGAGACTGTTCTCATCTCACGGCTTAGACTCGCATACCGTGCTCATGAAGAAGGGCCTCTAAACGGCCTTGAAAACGTCAGCAAAATGATAGGTAATAAGTTTTTTGTTGTACCTGTGGTAAAAGCCGTAATATATTTGTGTTGATTCTATATTGTATTGTACCAAAGTAAATTTAAAACTTAAGTAGCTTTTTCCAGTCATCATTTCAACCATGTTCTAATTGTGCTGTTAAAACATACTACCTTATATTAACATTTTAATGCATGCTGTGGCATCCTGTAAAAACATACAAGTAACATTCCATTGTTGATTTTTGTAGTATGTGTTCTTAGACAAAGTTACCTTCTAGTCGTTACGAGATTCTAGATAGTTATTTATTATGCTTGTCATACTTATATATTTCTATACAAGTGACGTTATAAATTATGAAGAAAGGATAGATTTAACGAAGCCTGGCCGACGACGCAACCACTCTTATAAGCAATAACAAGTTCTTTTATATCTATGAAGGTACACTATATCCTGTATATTACCTACCTGTTTTAAAATTAATTAGTACCTACAACAGTCGATAGTAATTCGGTATTCGAAAAGGAACTATGCAGGTACATTGTACACCATTTCTCAATCGGTCGCAGTTGAGACGCAAGAGTTTGCGGGTTTCCCGCCACGTCTGCGTATTTTCTATGTATTTACTAACCACTACTCTTAACCAAGAACTGTGTGAAAAAGGCAATTGTTATTTTTTATTTCTTGCATAATCTGATTTGTTCCCAACGAGTAACACCCTCAAATGTCACACTGTTACTCGATGGGATTTTTTTCTGAAAAAATTCCCAACCGGTCACACTACCAGTCACACTGTTACTCGATGGGAATTTCTTCAGAAAAAAATCCCAACCAGTCACACTGTTACTCGATGGGAACACACTGTTACAGAACTTAATGAAAATAAGAATTAAATCGGTTTTTTAAATTTTTATTATAATCAACAAAATAACAACATTGGTAAATACAGTTACTTAATTACGGACGTTAAACGTTAACATTCGTCATATTGCTAGTAATTCTCATTTTAATGTTTTAGTCATAGTAACAATATCTAAACACAATCGGCCTTATATAATATAACAGAGTAAATCATCACATTTTACAATAATTAACAGTCCTTATTTCTAATATTAATTTGAACCTTTAAAGAAGAATTTTCTAAATATAATCAGCCTTATGTTTGTACCTATATGCATGTATCACAGTAAATCATCACATTTTACAACAATTAACAGTTATTAATTTCTAATGTTAATTTGAACTTTAAAGAACAATTTTCTAAATATAATCAACCTTATGTTTGTACCTATATGTATGTATCACAGTAAATCACCACATTTTACAATAAGTATCAGTTCTTAATTCTAGTGTCGTAAAATCTCCAAAGCATGGCCAACTGAAATAAGACCTTGTGTTAATTCCAGCTGCACTTCCTGAATAAACTCGTCTCTTGATATAGATTTCTTACCCCGTTTTCTTTTTGACGGTTTGCCTTGTTGTTTCAGAACATTTCTGACAGTATTCTGAGAAGAATCTTCTTCAATTGTGTGCAAGAAATGCATAATATTCGGGTGTTTTGTTCCAATGGTCTTATTTAGTTTATTATGCCAAGATTCGAGTGCATTTGTTGTGCGATGGGCGTCACCAAAAACGCACCACACTTTTAAATATTCCTCACGGAGCCACTGTTTTTCCATGTAGTTAATGAATTTTTTTGTGCCTGTACCTTCACTATCTCCGTATCTAGCAATTATGTAAACCCATCCATTAATTATCTCGTTTTCGGGCAATAATGGAAGAATCGCACTAAGTTCAATTATTCGCACCTCCTTCAAATCTTGTGACGTTCGTGAGGTCATATTCAGGCTTTTTCCTTTTTTAAAAATGGCTTTGTTGTAATGATAATAACAACCTTTTATTATGACTGTTGGAAAGACTTTGATAATGGCATTCATTGCAGCCTTTTCATAATCAAGTTTAAATTTTGTTGGATTCCAATCCGGCAACTGCGACTTAATCATTTGAAACAGAATTAAGTAGCTCTGCATTGTTTTGTTGGTCATTAAAGCATATATCACAGGGGTTATATTTGTGTGGTTTATTGTACTACCAGTATCTACATGAATTGTATACAATTGCACGAATGGAGAAGGGCAGCTTCTGAATGTGCCATCGCCATAAAATTCTTTTGATTCACATGTAATTTGCCTTGCTTCCACCGAGGAAAATACTATTATTCGTGTATTATTAGTTTTATTTGAGTAGTCTGCTAACAAAAAGTTATTATATCTTGGTGGCACTTCGACTTCAAGAGCGTTTTTAAATAACATCTTTGAAACTCCAGCTTCTTTGTTCCGTTGTCTATACAGTGTACTTTTAACGCTAGTAAATTTTGGTATGTTGGATACAATATTTATACCGGCATCTTTAAGGTTGCCTATCATGGAATTGTATTTTTGTGGAATGTTAGGAAAGTCCGGTTTGTACAATTCAGTCTTTAATTTATGGATTGATTCATCAATTTCGTTCTTCGCAAAGTCTGGAGCATGGCTATGAGCAGTCTCGTCTAGTATTCGTTGATCCTATAAATAGAAAATAGCAACAATAATAACAGGAGTCAAAGCTGTCGTATTAGTAATATTCGTCATATTGTTTAACCCTGCGTATGATTAAAACAAGTTGTTTTAAAACACGTGTTTATAACAGTTCCAAATAAATCGATTAAGTGTTTATGCCGCGTTTGTGTATGACGCATCTACTACTACTTAGCATACATGTTGAACGTCACTTGTCGTGTGACTTTAAGTAGCTTGAAATAAAACAAATCTATAGTTTTATGAAAATAATGCAAAGCATTCATTCACAAATAAACGTATTGATTAACAAACAAACCATAGGTTTATCAGTAAACTTTATTATATAGGTACTTACGTTTATTCTCAAGATTCCTTTGCAAATGTTTCGTTTTGTGCACGCCCACACTATTAATCCGCTACTATGCTTTCGTCTAGCATAAAATTGATGTCCACTTCGTAGCAAAATTGTCCCACCATTCCTTTTAATTAAATTTAATGGCACTTGACCGGACGAACTAGATGCGGTGGGCTCTGACATTGTCGACAACGTGCACTATGCTTCGTTGCACTGCTCTAATTCATTTTGCGTCCCTCTCCCCCACTTACGACACGTGGCCGCCGCCGCCGGGGCCGCGGGAAGAGGGATGCAAAAGTATTTTTACATTAAATGTGCATGGAAAATAACCGCCATTACACACTCGCGATAACTGATGTTGCCGGCTTATCATAACTTTATTTTGCTATACATAATTTTAATTGTCACAACATACTTATGGCTAATTATATGTATTTGGAAAATTGTTTAAAGTTCAAATTAACATTAGAAATTAGAACTGATAATTGTTGTAAAATGTGATGATTTACTCTGATATATTATATAAAGCTGATTGTATTTAGGTACCTCCCCCCCCCCCCTTATTACGTGGGACTTAAATATAGATGGCGAGATGTGGGTGTAATATTACACCTCTGCCTACCCCTTCGGGGATACAGGCGTGAGTCTATGTATGTATTTAGGTATTGTAATTTTATTTAATTATTTAAGAATAAAACGTTCAAAGGAGAATCACCAGCAATATGACGAATAAATGTTTTTAAAGTAAAAACCGATTTAATTCTTCTTTTCATTAACTACTGTAATATTGTGACTGGTTGGGAAATTACTAATAAGAAGTTCCCATCGAGTAACAGTGTGACTGGTTGGGAAATTAGTAATAAAAAGTTCCCATCGAGTAACAGTGTGACTGGTTGGGAATTTTTTCAGAAAAAAATCCCATCGAGTAACAGTGTGACATTTGAGGGTGTTACTCGTTGGGAACAAATGCATAATCTTTGTTGCGTCGTCGGCTACCAACGGTCGCTCGTCGTGAAAATCGACTTAGTTGATGTAAGTAATTGTACCTTATTAAATATTTGAAGCATCATAAATTCGTTTTACTATTCATTTTAGTTAAGATCATAGAAATCCTTTAGTCCCTAAAGTTTAGCACATACATAAATAGTGAAGAGCAGCTCTTTCGACTTATGTATTCAAAAGTGATTTCCAATTAACTTCCGATTTCCGTTGATAAAAATAAAAATGTATGTAAAAATTAAAAATCATTTTATTTATTTATCTGCCTTTAATATTCTTACAAAACAGTTATATAAATTGCGGTACAAATCCACAGAGCAATTGTTTCATTGTACAAAATTAACTCTTCTATCACTAACTCAAGAGATATCCTTTTCCCAAAAGGAGATCAAGAAAATTCTGGCATTAATCAACTTGTAAAGATTTTCATATAATTGGGCTACATTACGGATTTCTCAAGAGTTAATAACTTATCCTTACGCAATGAATGGCATGCACCTTTTAAATAATAGTACAAATTGAGTGCTACTTATTCAATAATAAAGAAAAATAGGATGGCGTTGTACAAAAACTTAGTAGTTTAGTTTGATTTTAATTTTGTGTAATAATAGTCCTATAAACATTTATCGATATAAATATTTGCATCTACAACATTTACAAAGATTGACAACAAATAAGGTCACTAGTCACATTTCAATTTGACAATGGCCAACAGCCGGAGCTAGTGGTAGGAAAATTCTAGCACGTAGGGGCTAACACTGTCGGCAGTTCAATAAACATAATAATGTCACTTTTCAACGCAACTACAGTAGAACGCGGTGACTGTGCCAGGCATGTGAGATTGTGCCACGAGGGTCCGGTATTATATTTTAGCCAAATTCTAATAAAACATGTACCACTTAGTCACCTCGTTTTACGGTACTTAGAATTGAAAGCCAGTTAATTAGAATATTTACTGATTAAAATCCGAGAATCCAGTTCTAGTAAAAACATTCAGTCACATGGAAATATCAAAATGTTTGATTGGCACTAGGTATTTGTGGCGCAAGATCGCTGGAATATTCTATACTTACGTAAGTTTTTCACTAATCGAATGTATTCTGCTAAGGTATATTTATACTAACATTGCCGTGGAAAACCATTGGGCAACTATAACACTTGTATTCACCTTAATATTTTTGTTGCAATGCCAACTTAGCAAAGTTAAACTCTGTGCAGCAATGCGATTGTATACAATCGTATATAATATTGATTGTAGGTATACAATAGCAGCACGCCAAGTGATAACTTTGTGTAATGCTGCACAGAGTTGTTTATGATTATAATACCTCTACCTACATGAATGTATGAAAATGATTGTTTCGCATGTTTCTAAATGTCTCAAGCGTATTTATTGTATTGCTTATTAGAAACAGCTGGGTAGTATAAAACTAGATATTATTCTTAATGACTAGCGGTTTATTATAGTCAGGATTTTCGTAATTATGTAAAGGTATAAGTATATATATGTACTTGAGCCATGGCTCAAACATTATTGTGCGCGTGTACAATAATGTTTTTTTCTATATATTATATATAGTTATAAAATAACAATGTTGCAGTAGCCATGATCATAAAATAAACATATTAAATCTAAATGTGCGTTGCTTAAATCTAAGATATGATGCCCTAACTTTTAAATAATATTTATGTACACATTACAATCTAGGGTTAAAATGGGATAAGATAATGAAACAATTAAGTGTAGTTCTCTAATTATACTAATACTAGCTTTTGTCTGCAACTTCGTTCGTATGGACTTTAGGTCATATGTAAGGTATCCCACAGGGACCATATTTGTAACCTATGCCCATAGGTAACGTTATTTTGCATTCATAATATCAGTAAGGATGGAGTTACATAAATATTCGTAAGTTATATGTATCAGCTGCGGTCTTAGAAGTAATAACTATAACTTTGCATTAGGTATACAATGATTTAGTTACTTCGTTTGTATAAGCATTAGTTAGAAATATCAAAACTACCTCACGGGAATGATATGTACTAACAATCAATCGATTTGAATAGTTGAAGTAATATGCATAACACATTCTAAACGCTAAAATCACAATTTTGTTTATATTTTCCGTACCAGCATAATTTATACACAACTGCCGATACCTTTATTCGTTTCTACAGTAAGAGTATTCTATAAAACTTTTTATGAACTCTGAGCCTATTATAAGCGAATGCGATCACAAAACTTTACAAATACAAATCTAACAAGGTATTTAAGAACTTTGTATGACTAACACTAACTAATGTGATCACAAAACTTTACAAACACAAATGTATTTGTACGGTTCGTACAACAATAAGTAAATGCTGAGTTGCATTCTCAGAATTATACCGTAGAAACCGGGCGCGACATGCGGCCATCCGCGTCAGTCCACAATATCATCGCGGCTCATTCAACATCTTCCCAATAATTATTACAATAAAGTGTGCAGTGAATATAACTAACTCTTTTTCTTTGATGTCCCATACAGTATTTGTAAAGTTTTGTGTTGAACTGATAGCAAGGACTGGTTGGTAGTTATGGACGGCTGCGGACTGCTTAAATAACATTACATGAGTTCCTGTTCAAAAGTCCTATCCAAAAATGCTAATGGTAGCATGGCTGTATTGTACATCAAAATCAAGTGTATTAACGTATGGCCCCAAACTCGATTAAATTATTACTACAACGTCTGAATTGTTGGGTTGGATCAGCGGGGCTTGCGCTGGTTTTTATTCATTTCGATCGTGACAAAGTATACACGACTATTATGGATTTCAAATTGCTTCTGCTATTTGAAACTAGGTGGCGTTGTTAAATTCCATTCCATAGAAATTGCAGGTTACTTTTTCAAGATCGAGGTAGTCAATTACACGCACTCGCTATACAGAATAAATCGTGAGTTTAAGCTAGTCACTAAATAGACTCATTCCCTCTAGCAAGGGTAACTTAAGACACCTTAGAATGGCTTTATGCACGTTGTAGGATACACTAGCGCGTTTTGCCCGCCATAACTCTTTATTTATATAAGCTCTTGCGATGGCTATACTGCCGACCGAAGCCCAAAGTCATATTTACATAATCTTGGTTTTCACACCTATGTTGAGTTACCGCTCGTGTTATTAGGGCAGTGTGGTTTTGCGAGCAGTAAACAATCTTTCCACTCTTACACATGTTTCTAGCTGATAGCTGTGCTCTTCGCTTCGTTAATGTTCGCGGGCTGTGGCCAGCTCTACTTTTGAAAGGAGTAGACGCAAGCTACCAGAGAGCAGCATTTACTGCTTATGGTCTTGCAGTGACGATGGATGTGTTGCCAGAAGTTACTAGCTTTGGTCATGCTAAATGTCTGCAGACTACCAATGAGTAGTATTTTTTGCTAGGGGGATATATTCAACAGCTGTTAGCTATGGTCCGCAGAGACCGCAGGCTACCAGAAAGAAGTAGATGCTACGACCCAGCTAGTCTTGCAGTAGACTGGACGCGGGTTAGTCCTGAACTAGTAGTACCATGGAGCAGAAAGCATTTCAAATGATCTTGCAGTAGACTGGCTGCGGTCTAGTCCGGTGTGCACTACGACAGAGCAGTAAGTGTGAACTTGTAGTAGAGAGGCGGCTGCGGGGCGATGTACTGTCACAAGCATGGAATATGATCTTGCAGTAGAGTGGCTGTGGGCAACTACCACAGAGCAGTGAGAATGATATCGCAGTAGAGTGGATACGCTGTGGCTACGGTCCTGAGCGCACTACCACGGGGCGGGGCGCAGGTCGGGTGGCGGCGGCGGTCAGTCGTGCAGCGCGGCGTGGTGCGTGACGGCGTGCAGCTCGTCGCGCAGCGCACGGAACGAGGGCCGCTCGTCCGGCGTGCGTCGCCAGCAAGCTCGCATCACCTGCGAATAGCACACCATCATTATCGTCGCCGCGGGGTGCAAGCAGTAGAATGTTACCCCTCCTCTCATTCCCATGGATGCAATGAGAGCCTGCTAAGGGATACCTCCGGAAGATGGGCAGCAGCGACTTTCCGTGCTTCAACATCCCGTACTGCGCTCACCAACCCGCCTGCCAGGCGTGGTGAGTATGGCAACTGCCCCTCATGGAGATCCATGAGGGTCTGTGTACAGCAGTGGATGTTTTATAGAGTGCGCACTAGTGACTTGTTACCGCGCCAAAAAGGTTTTTGCTTCACATACAAATTGTCCAAATTGTAACGTATCCAAACGCGCGCAGCTTCGTCATGGATGACGTACACGGTGACAGTGACGCAGACAAAAGGCACTAGCGCCATCTCTTACGGCTTTGATTATGGAAACTTACATTGTATATCTCGTTGATGCAGCCCTTGGGTTTCTCGAGCAGTTGACCGCGCTGGACCATGTCTACCACCTCGGAGTTCTTCATGCGTCCATATGGCACCTTGCCGCACGTGAATACTTCCCACATCAGGACACCTGCAAACAATTAATAAGTTAAGACTCGTTTATTTTATATTTTTCCTATTCTGATTTAATTTGACGACCGCTGTGGCGCAGCGGACGAAAGTCCGCCTGCGACGCAAGACAATGCGGGTTCGGATCCCGCCTCTGGATAAATGTCTGTATATGCAGAGTATAATGTATTAAGTATATCAGTCATCACCGCTCGGACACTCACCGAACGTACCGAGCTAGACCGAAGTATAAGGACACTCAACGAACGTACCGAGCTAGACCGAAGTATAAGGACACTCACCGAACGTACCGAGCTAGACCGAAGTATAAGGACACTTACCGAACGTACCGAGCTAGACCGAAGTATAAGGACACTCACCGAACGTACCGGGCTAGACCGAAGTATAAGGACACTCACCGAACGTACTAAGCTAGACCGAAGTATAAGGAGACTCACCGAACGTACCGGGCTAGACCGAAGTATAAGGACACTCGCCGAACGTACCGGGCTAGACCAAAGTATAAGGGCACTCACTGAACGTACCGGGCTAGACCAAAGTATAAGGACACTCACCGAAGGCCCACACGTCGGACTTGGAGGAGAAGCGCGTGTAGTTGAGCACCTCGGGCGGCGCCCACTTGATGGGGAATTTGGTGCCGCCGGAGCTGGTGTACTGGTCGTCCAGCACGTACCGGGCAAGACCGAAGTCTGCTACCTGGAGACACGTTTAGATTTATCATAAACTAGCTGTCCATCGCAACTTTGTCTTGAATCATTGAACAAAATAACGACCTTTTTAATGCAATTTTACAAACCGGTTAAGTGCCTAAACAGATGTGTCACTCAAACATCGTCCTCCTTCATAAAAGGGGGGACAAAACTAACATTAGCAATTATAAACAAAAGAAATTTAATTATGACAGTGCGAAGTTTACATAACCACTTGCTTTTATAATATTAGAAATACATAGGAAATAAATATTGTTACTATTCTACATCATTTATTTGTAAACTCATAAAAACACATTTTTTACTATAAAGAAATATATAAACAAATACTCTACGGTAAAAAATATATCAAAACGGTGAATCACCGGCCGCGAAGCAAGGCTCAAGCGGTCGGTGACTAAGGCTGCAGGGAGAGGAATCTCCTTACTATACATGCCGAGTCCAGGATTACTGCCTTTTGGATCTGGCTCTTGATCCAACTGCCTAGCGAAAGTATCTCGAGATGTTGATCAAGACTCTTCGCTATGAGTCCGTTAACGGAAACAACTATCGGAACAATAGTCGCTGAGTCAACATCCCACATGCTGGCAATCTCGTGGGCTAAATCAAGATATTTGCTAAGCTTATCTTTCTCGGCTTTGACGAGATTGGCATCATGTGAAATGGTGACATCAACAAGTATTGCCTTCCGCTCCAACCGATCTATCAGAACGATATCAGGCTTATTCGCAAGAATAGTCCTGTCCGTAATTATAGATTTTTATTTATTTATTAAGACACTTCTACGACATCTTCACATTACATTCACAAAGTAAATTAACAATACTGGTCCCGTGTGAGACACCTTTACAGGAGTGTACAGCACTCGATAAAAAAACTAAAAACAATATTGCTCATACATAACCTTACAAAACTAAAATTAAAATCAAAATTACCTAACTACAAATTATACAATAAAAAGAAAAATTACGAATTAGATTGGATCGGTCCCAATACAGCGTGGCAAGGCCATTTTCAAGAACCGGCTCCGGTGCGTATTTATAATAATTCCGAACTTCAAGGCCCGTAAGGCCATATCGAAGAGCAAGTTGCTGGTGAATGATCTTGGCTACTTGATTATGTCTGTGCAAATACTCAGAGTTAGCAAGATGCGAACAGCCCGAAAGTACATGCCTGAGGGTGGTGACATTAAAAAAAAAAAAAAAAAATCAAAAATTATTTATTTTGGAACAATAAACGTAATAGTTACAATAAACAATTTGATAAACGATGATGACTGCAATAGTTATAAACTGTGACGCAGTCACCAACGCCCACCTCCTGGTACAACAGGAAAGTATACATGTTCCAGCTTAGGTACTACAAATTAATATCTACTTCTGAAGGAAGATTTTTACTAAAAATAAGGGTGAAGCTAAAGTAAGAATATAATTGAACATGCCCGACATATTATGTCAATTATTATTGTGTTGAATGAAAGACAGAAGCAGCAGCGATACCAGTTTATTCATCAGCGGACGAAAAGGAAAAGAGAGCTGTACAACATTTCTTCTTAATTTATAGCCTTGTTCTATTGACACCTTCGCTTGGTCGGCCTACCGACATTCGTCATGCCGGCCCTCCCGCGACAGATGGCAGCACTAGTCTTAACGTATCCGATTCATAACATTTCTTATAAATTATTTAATTGTGGCCACACTGTGACAAATACCATGGATGGAATGATTTAAAACGAAATGTCAACGTAAGACCAACCAGCTGTCACAAGTCACTTTACTGTCAATACATGTTCACAAGTTTGATTCTCGCAAATTAGTACTTGAACTGTTTACATTTGAAAATATCAATTACAATGCATGAGATTGCGGTTAAAATATTGTAAAAGTTACTATTAATGACAGTAATAACAAGAATAGTGAATACTAGGTTACAAAAAGGTGGAAAGCTTGCTTTCAGACAGTGAATACATGGATTACTGAATTTATTTTAAATGATGGCTTACACTTGTTATTATTATTTTTATTATTACTGTTTTCAGAATTTATAAATATCTGATAAAATCATCCCCATACTCAAAAACAATTTTATTTAGAAACACATATTTATCATAGTTTTTTGTTTCAAATACCCAGACCCGAGACGAGAAAATAAAAAGCAAATACTTAAGTAATTTATAAAAGTCTCCTGACGGCGGGTATCGAATCCGCAACATTGCCCGCTTATTTCAGCTTCGTGTATCTTACTAGGACTTTCGTAAGGCTCAATAGATTTGGTCCCAAGGGTGTCATGATAAAGGTGGTGGTACTACCATGGGTACAAGTATTCAGTGCTAATAGATCACAAATAAATAGCCAAATAGGTAGTAAAGAAAGTTGAAATTTGCATACCTTTACAATGTTAACATCACCAACCAAACAATTTCTTGCAGCTAAATCTCGATGGATGTAATTTTGCTTTTCTAAGTACGCCATTCCTTTGCAAACCTGAAATGTTATTTTTACAATAAGCAAATTTGGATACGGCGAATGAGTATCAACAGTATGACCATGTATTTAAAGTGTAAACCCAACTAAGGTATCATTTATAGAAAATGAAAAATGCAATCAAAATTTAGTCTCCGACGGGACTCAAACCCGTAACGTTCAGACGAACACCTTTAACTTTCGGTACAAAACCGATAAAGGCAGTCAAGGTTTTCGACCCGACGGTTAATTGCTCCGTAGCCGAACGGTAAAGGCAGCCTGCGTTAAAGGTGTTCGTCTAAACGTTACGGGTTCGAGTCCCGTCGGAGACAAAATTTTTCATCTTCTATAGTATGACAATGTAGGTATGATAAATAACAGATTAAGTTTTTTTGTGGGCGTCCTACACTGAGCTTAACGAGTCACGGTCTCGTCTACCCGAGAGCTCGTTTACCAAATCGGGTACCGGATCTTTGACAGATTCGGAGGCGGCCACGAACGGTGCACATGAAGAAGTGCCCCTAAATGGTCTACGAAACGTCAGCAAGATGATAATAAGTTAGGTACGTGGTATAAGCCGTATTATATTTATTAAAAGATATGGAGGGGTAAGAAGCACTAAGAGTTCCAAGACCATGGCGATACCTTTATAGGTCGGCCTACATAGTGACGGAGTGTGCCATAGGCAGTTGAAGAAAGAGATATCCTTGCCGCATTTACTCGGTCACCATGTAGTAACAATACTACAAAGTAGAAAAGTTCTACTACAAAGTAGAAAAGTTCTACCACAAAGTAGAACTTTTTGTGGGGGGAAGTATTACCACCATACCTATTTCTGCCGCCAAGCAGTTATGCCTGCATTGCAATGTGACACCGGCACCTTTAACTCTCTCTTTGAAGGGTAAAGGGGCCCTTTGAGGGGTAAGGGGGCCGTTGTCGCTATGCTACGCTAGCCGCTTGTTGTGTGGTGAAATCTCGTTTACCCCATCGGTCATTCGCAGATATCCCCGTCTCTAATGATGATGACTGTCAGTAGATACCTGTATGCACATCTCTAGGAGCACGCCGTGCCCTATGACGTCGGGCGAGGTGTGCCGCAGGTAGTTAAACAGAGACCCGTGCCGCATGTACTCCGTGATGATGTAGATGATGATGACTGTCGGTAGATTCCTGTATGCACATCTCTAGGAGCACGCCGTGCCCTATGACGTCGGGCGAGGTGTGCCGCAGGTAGTTAAACAGAGACCCGTGCCGCATGTACTCCGTGATGATGTAGATGATGATGACTGTCGGTAGATTCCTGTATGCACATCTCTAGGAGCACGCCGTGCCCTATGACGTCGGGCGAGGTGTGCCGCAGGTAGTTAAACAGAGACCCGTGCCGCATGTACTCCGTGATGATGTAGATGATGATGACTGTCGGTAGATTCCTGTATGCACATCTCTAGGAGCACGCCGTGCCCTATGACGTCGGGCGAGGTGTGCCGCAGGTAGTTAAACAGAGACCCGTGCCGCATGTACTCCGTGATGATGTAGATGATGATGACTGTCGGTAGATTCCTGTATGCACATCTCTAGGAGCACGCCGTGCCCTATGACGTCGGGCGAGGTGTGCCGCAGGTAGTTGAACAGAGACCCGTGCCGCATGTACTCCGTGATGATGTAGATGATGATGACTGTCGGTAGATACCTGTATGCACATCTCTAGGAGCACGCCGTGCCCTATGACGTCGGGCGAGGTGTGCCGCAGGTAGTTAAACAGAGACCCGTGCCGCATGTACTCCGTGATGATGTAGATGATGATGACTGTCGGTAGATTCCTGTATGCACATCTCTAGGAGCACGCCGTGCCCTATGACGTCGGGCGAGGTGTGCCGCAGGTAGTTAAACAGAGACCCGTGCCGCATGTACTCCGTGATGATGTAGATGATGATGACTGTCGGTAGATTCCTGTATGCACATCTCTAGGAGCACGCCGTGCCCTATGACGTCGGGCGAGGTGTGCCGCAGGTAGTTGAACAGAGACCCGTGCCGCATGTACTCCGTGATGATGTAGATGATGATGACTGTCGGTAGATACCTGTATGCACATCTCTAGGAGCACGCCGTGCCCTATGACGTCGGGCGAGGTGTGCCGCAGGTAGTTGAACAGAGACCCGTGCCGCATGTACTCCGTGATGATGTAGATGATGATGACTGTCGGTAGATACCTGTATGCACATCTCTAGGAGCACGCCGTGCCCTATGACGTCGGGCGAGGTGTGCCGCAGGTAGTTGAACAGAGACCCGTGCCGCATGTACTCCGTGATGATGTAGATGATGATGACTGTCAGTAGATACCTGTATGCACATCTCTAGGAGCACGCCGTGCCCTATGACGTCGGGCGAGGTGTGCCGCAGGTAGTTGAACAGAGACCCGTGCCGCATGTACTCCGTGATGATGTAGATGATGATGACTGTCAGTAGATACCTGTATGCACATCTCTAGGAGCACGCCGTGCCCTATGACGTCGGGCGAGGTGTGCCGCAGGTAGTTGAACAGAGACCCGTGCCGCATGTACTCCGTGATGATGTAGATGATGATGACTGTCAGTAGATACCTGTATGCACATCTCTAGGAGCACGCCGTGCCCTATGACGTCGGGCGAGGTGTGCCGCAGGTAGTTGAACAGAGACCCGTGCCGCATGTACTCCGTGATGATGTAGATGATGATGACTGTCAGTAGATACCTGTATGCACATCTCTAGGAGCACGCCGTGCCCTATGACGTCGGGCGAGGTGTGCCGCAGGTAGTTGAACAGAGACCCGTGCCGCATGTACTCCGTGATGATGTAGATGATGATGACTGTCAGTAGATACCTGTATGCACATCTCTAGGAGCACGCCGTGCCCTATGACGTCGGGCGAGGTGTGCCGCAGGTAGTTGAACAGAGACCCGTGCCGCATGTACTCCGTGATGATGTAGATGGGCCGGTGTTTGGAGCACACGCCGTAAAGTTGAACTAGATTCTCGTGCTTTAGTTTTCTGGAAGAGATAAATTAATTTATAAATAACACAGTGTTGAATGTTTAAAGTTAACCGTCGTTTAACTTGGATCTTAGCAATACATATTTATCTATGGAATACTCATGTAAACCTTCGCCTCGTCGATAAAGTCGCTCTCCGGATATGGTTCCCTCCTTCATCATTTTGACCATCATAATCTTGACAAGTGGCGCGCGTCCATGTCGACGGACCCGCGCCACTTGCCGCTTCGCACCACGCCGAACTGGCCCCGAGTTCCTCCATCAGGACCAGCGATGGGTCTATTAATAGAGACATACTATAGCCAGTAGTCCATTTAACAACCTCCAGTCTATGCCTCCAGGGCGATAGATCGGCATCTGCCTGCACGCCCGGCACGCCTTTGAATGTGATCCTCCTTTTCGTAAATCTCCACTTGGCCGAAGTAGCCTGTGTTACTTTGATTCGCCGATGATGAGCTCGGTCTCGGTTCGTTCGCGCGGCTCTTTCGCAACCTCCAGCGCGTCCGTCTTGCTGGGTTTTTCGGGACACTAGGATCTTAGTAGAATATATTTACTGATTGAGCACTTACGTCATAACCTTCGCCTCGTCGATAAAGTCGTCCTCAGACATGGTTCCCTCCTTCATCATCTTGACCGCGGTGTCGATGGACCCGCGCCACTTGCCGCGCCGCACCACGCCGAACTGGCCCGCCCCGAGCTCCTCCATCAGGACCAGTTCCGATGGGTCTATCTCCCATTTGTCTGTGAAGCGAAATATGTCAAGTCATTCGTAAGAGTTCAATGACTAGGTTGCTTATTTTTCATTTTGAAAAATACGGGGATTACTTACGTTGTAGGTAGATTCAGTCTAATGATTTTCTTGCAAAATAGGACTTTGTCGGAATAAGCTTCGTGCAGCACCCTTCGCGAATTGTTTATAATCAAAAATATCAGATTATTTCGAGTTCCTCGCTTAGTGACCGATCCTATAATAGGCACCAACCTAGGCATGCAATACGTCTGTTCAATATCATGCGTTAACAAGCGAGTAGCTTGGACTCAGCCAAGAGGATGGTATATGTGCTGAGCTAGCCTAATCCATATAACAATGTCACCGGCACTGCTGCCAGTCCAGCATGAATACCAGTTGCTGAAGCTGTACAAATCATCTATAAAGAGATATGAAGGGCTTTTTTATATGCGGCTGTTACCGTGCGAGAGGCCGGCGGTGATTGGTCTGGGCGAGGCCTTGAGCCGCGAGCAGAGGCCGCCGCTGTTGTGTCGGTGGTAGTTGATGAGCTCGAGGATGGAGCGCAGCGGTGCTCGTGCTATATGGACAGTTACCGTGCGAGAGGCCGGCGGTGGAGGGCGCGGGGCGGTCGCCGGGCGAGGCCTTGAGCCGCGAGCAGAGGCCGCCGCTGTTGTGTCGGTGGTAGTTGATGAGCTCGGGGATGGAGCTCAGCGGTGCTCGTGCTATATGGACAGTTACCGTGCGAGAGGCCGGCGGTGATTGGTCTGGGCGAGGCCTTGAGCCGCAAGCAGAGGCCGCCGCTGTTGTGTCGGTGGTAGTTGATGAGCTCGGGGATGGAGCGCAGCGGTGCTCGTGCTATATGGACAGTTACCGTGCGAGAGGCCGGCGGTGGAGGGCGCGGGGCGGTCGCTGGGCGAGGCCTTGAGCCGCGAGCAGAGGCCGCCGCTGTTGTGTCGGTGGTAGTTGATGAGCTCGGGGATGGAGCGCAGCGGTGCTCGTGCTATATGGACAGTTACCGTGCGAGAGGCCGGCGGTGGAGGGCGCGGGGCGGTCGCTGGGCGAGGCCTTGAGCCGCGAGCAGAGGCCGCCGCTGTTGTGTCGGTGGTAGTTGATGAGCTCGGGGATGGAGCGCAGCGGTGCTCGTGCTATATGGACAGTTACCGTGCGAGAGGCCGGCGGTGGACGGCGCGGGGCGGTCGCTGGGCGAGGCCTTGAGCCGCGAGCAGAGGCCGCCGCTGTTGTGTCGGTGGTAGTTGATGAGCTCGGGGATGGAGCGCAGCGGTGCTCGTGCTATATGGACAGTTACCGTGCGAGAGGCCGGCGGTGATTGGTCTGGGCGAGGCCTTGAGCCGCGAGCAGAGGCCGCCGCTGTTGTGTCGGGGGTAGTTGATGAGCTCGGGGATGGAGCGCAGCGGTGCTCGTGCTATATGGACAGTTACCGTGCGAGAGGCCGGCGGTGATTGGTCTGGGCGAGGCCTTGAGCCGCGAGCAGAGGCCGCCGCTGTTGTGTCGGTGGTAGTTGATGAGCTCGGGGATGGAGCGCAGCGGTGCTCGTGCTATATGGACAGTTACCGTGCGAGAGGCCGGCGGTGGAGGGCGCGGGGCGGTCGCTGGGCGAGGCCTTGAGCCGCGAGCAGAGGCCGCCGCTGTTGTGTCGGTGGTAGTTGATGAGCTCGGGGATGGAGCGCAGCGGTGCTCGTGCTATATGGACAGTTACCGTGCGAGAGGCCGGCGGTGGAGGGCGCGGGGCGGTCGCTGGGCGAGGCCTTGAGCCGCGAGCAGAGGCCGCCGCTGTTGTGTCGGTGGTAGTTGATGAGCTCGGGGATGGAGGCGCAGCAGTGCTTGTCCGACAGATAGAACTCGCCGCGACTGTTCAGCTTTATGTGGTAGTGCTTCGTTTGTGGATGGTTGCTAGAAATAATAACGATTATTGTAAGCAACGGTTGTAGAAGAGAAAAAATATTTATAGTTGGCAACAGCACAGACAGAAATAAAAAAAAATACGAAACTACTTGATTCATGGGCTGAAGCCCCCGCCCACCGTCTGGTTAGCACATATAATAATATATACACTGAATATTTATTTTGATTTGAATGGCTATCAGGGTTCCATTCTGTACTATTTAGCTTTATTAAGACCTATGTTTACAATTGAAGGCAATAAACAATTGAATACTGAATCAAATCTAAAATTTTTATTAGCTTTAGTTATAATTAATGGAATCAGGCGTTACTTTGCGGAAATACCATGACAATAAAATGCAATGAAAATATCTAGGTTTCATTCCGCTCATGCTGAGATGCATATGCACCACCCTCCCGCCCGCTAATTATGCACATGCAGGGAGAACTAGGTTGTTAATGCAACATGCATACCCAAACCCACACGACAACACGTATTTCGCCTCTCCGCCAGGCATCTTCAGGTGAGACGCCGAGGTGTTGACTGGTCGGCGGCTGGAACGAAACATTTTCGTTCCAGCCGCCGTTCTCCCTGCATGTGTATAATTAGCGGGCGGGAGGGTGGTGCATATGCATCTCAGCATTAGCGGAATGAAAACTAGATATTTTCATTGCATTTTATTAGCTTTAGTTAGTCGAACTACAGAATCGACACCAATAAGAACATAATTAAGTACTTACACTTTGGTATATAAGGAGAGTGTGTACATTCCTTTGGTGGAAGAGTTGCGGACGACGAAGCAGCCTTCTTTGTCCTCTTGCTTCAGAAGTGACTCGGCGCGTTGTCGTGACATCTCTCCTACGTACCATCTGCACATAACGTTAACATTGTTAGAGTTCGCACAAAAATTTGTTCTGTGTTATGTGATCGTGAAGTTAGCTGTAACGGCTGCGCAGTACATAGTTTTTAGGGCGTTAAGGGAAAGGAAAGACGAGAGGGGAGCGAGGGGGCTCGTGAAACTAGGGTTGCCAGCGCGATTCATGGCGTATTATCGTTTTATCTAGCACACATTTTACAATGACTTTACTTAGTTTCAATAATTTAATGATACATCATTAAATTATTGAAACTAATATTTAAAAAATATATTATATTTCATGAAGGCTAAATTAAAACTTAAATGTTGGAACAAATTAACCTTTATTTATCACAAGAAAACAGTTTTTGAATATTAAATTAACTTTTTTTTAATGAACCGTTTTGGATGAATTTTAGTATAGGAGTAGATTAGACCATGGAGACGGACATAGGCTACTTACTTTTCGTTGCGTAAATTAAATCAGAAGGGGTTAAAATAGGGGATGAAAGATTGTATGGAAAAAATATTAAACATATGTTTCAGCGTTAGTTGTAGCGTAGTTATAGGGTAGTTGTAGAGTAGTTGTAGGGCAGTAGTAGGTTAGTAGTAGGGTAGTTGTAGGGTAGTTGTAGGGTTGTGGGGTTAGTTGCTCTATAAATTAGTATAGATCTGAAGTATTTTTTTTTATTTAAATAATCATTTTAAGGACGAAAATCTGTAAAAAGTCGATGGTGGAGATAGCGTTATGATATGTTCTCATTACGTTAGTAAATGTTTATAAGTAATAAAGTTAAATAACGCGATAAACACCCGGTCGCAGAGTGTAATGTGCGAACGTTTTGCACACCTACTTAAATACATCGATGTGAAAGGATATATTAGGTAATTTATTGGTTTAGCAACATTATTTACAGTAGCGAAGCTTTAGAATCGATTGTGATCGGTCGTTTTGTCACTTCAACCTTGAACATGTGCATTTAAATATCAATGCCACATAATAAGTAGGATAAAGATAAAACCCGGTAGTATAATTAAATCTGTACGTATCTTTAAAGCACCTGTTTTTATGTCAGCCAAGAGTTTTATTCTAATCTGTTTGTCTGTGCGATGATTCATAGAGTTATCCAACAAACAATATACTTGGAAATTGTAAACATGTAACCACACAGTAAAAAACGCGCTGCCACATGTGGTCGTGACGTGACCTGGCATTGACCAGCGCTGGGGCCGAATTCTCGAGAAGATGATAAAATATCAGTACAGAAAAATCATAAAAAAACTATTAAATATGTATTGAATCCAACGTGTCTTGCTCAGTCCCACTTGAGCTGGCCTGCTTTGTGAGCTACGTCGGCTATTTGTGGTTTCGGCGATATAAAAATAAATAAATAAATACTGCTGGACACTAAACACAACACCATTTAGTCCCAAACTAATCTAGATGAGCTTGACTCTTTTAGCAAAGAATGGTTTCAACAAGTTCAAAACCGAGATAAGTGGAAAGAGGGAAGGGGGATTTTGCCTAGCAGTGGAAACATCAGGCTTATAAATACAATAATTAAAGCCCAAGGGCCATCGGCAAGCCTCAACCTGACCGGTTGCTTTTTGCCTTTACAATGTCATCTTTTAAGCCGTATTATATTTATTAAATGATGTCAAGCCACGATAATTTCAATTCAGGAAGAAAATTATCTCGAAAAGCAAATCCACCCAATAGATAACACTACTCATATTTTCATCATACTTACTCATATTTTTGAAGTCCAATTGTTTCCTTTTCTTTAACATAATTGCTTGGAATGTAACCGACGGATCTGAAACAGAGAAATGATAAATTTAGTTAAAATAAAAACATCATTAAGTTGTAATAACAATGTTAAATGTACATCAAAAGATAGTCAGTCGCCTTTCAACCTGTTAAACTGTAAATAGTGGATGGAAATTTATGTTTGTGAATACATCGTTTTAAAGATTTCCCTTCCAGCCGTAGTACATCCACTGTTGGACAGAGTCCTCCCTCATTGATCACTAAGTACTGATCGTGGGGGGCAGGAAGTTTTGCCATACTCACCACGCTTGGCACACTGAGAAAAAATCAGCCAACAAAGGCACAATAAACGCTTTGTTGATTTTTTATAGTCACCATAACAGGCCAGGTCAAGAGTACCCTAAACCGAAGAGCATGTATGAAGGGAATAATGAAAGTAGACGAAGCGAAACAAGAATGCAAGGATAACAAGTATGCAAGTGGAAAGAAGTGGTCTCTGCCTACCCCTACGGGAAAGAGGCGATATTATAATGTATGTACCATAACAGTAAACCTTGTAATTATATTTATTTGAACTTTTTGCCTCAGGCAAAGTTCTTAATGCGAAATAATTATAGTGCCACGCACAATTTAAGATTATCGATTTAAGAAAGTTATTTTGTCAAAACACAATCACAATTTTCTATTGTTGAATTGATTAGAGAAATTTATCGAACCGACAGTGGACAGTTGTCGAACATTTATGTGACACATTTACTTTGTTTGGTTGGCAGTGGAAGTTTGCCTACAAAATAACGATTGCTACTGTACTTATTTTCAGGCTTTTAATTTGACAACGTATATTGTCGACCTATTTATATTAGTATTGTTAAAAAAATAAAACTTTTAACAATAGAACCATTCTCATTATGTGACAAATTTGCTTTGTTAGGTTGGCAGTGGAAGTTTGCCTAACAAAATAACAATTGCTGTATTTATTTTCAGTCTGTTAATATAACAACGTATTTTATCAACCTATTTATTTTAGAATTGTTAAAAAAGAAAACGTTTAACAAATAAGATCATTGCCATTACAAATAGGTTTATCTGTTATGTTGGCAACGTTTACTTTTAGCATCCCCAGTTAATCTGTGGTTCACATTGTTGCGTTCACAACATCTCGGGTGCAGCGGGGTTGGAGGGGCCTCATTCCTTGAGCATTTTGAAGAAGACTAGGAGAGTTTTCTACTAAATGCAGACCTCTCCCATTTAGCCGAAAACATGCTTTGTAAGTTCATATTTGTTTTTGTGATAGGCACATAACGGGTCGTTCGCCATTGCTAAGTAGTGTAGTGTAAGAACACTAAACTTGATACATTAATGTAGTACCTACCTACTATAATACCTTGTATGTTGTAGGTACCTTGCATGTATAATGTCTAAAGATTAATTTAATTTTACAGTTGGCGAGTGACTTTGATGAGGTTTATCCGAGTATTTTATATAAATAAATAACACCCAACAGTTGTATCCATAGTCCTGCGTTGCAAATATCGGAACAAAAGACTGAACAAACAGTTGAATAATAATATGGTTTTAATAAAGTATCAAAGTAAGCATAGGTATTAAAGCCAAGTAAGTTTGCTGCAATAGCAAAATATTAAGTACTAGTAGTTACTACTAGTACTAACAAAATAAGGTTGTTGTGGAAACAATGCAACCTTATCGCAACAACAATTTCAATAATGATAACATTGTTAAAAGTTATCATTTTGTCACATTTGTAACATTGTCACAACAACAAAATGATAACATTGTTACTAAAACAATATTCATGATTACTGTTAGAATGATAAAATTGCGTTTAACAATAAAAACATTGCTGCTGGAACAATTAACTATAAACGGTTGTGTGGTATCTAAGTTTTGTTGTTACTGTGACCATATTTTTTTCTGAGTGCAGGCAGGCTGGCGAGCGCAATACGGGATGTTGATACACGGAAAGACGCTGCTGTCCATCTTCCAGAGGTATCTCTTACTAATCTAACCAGCCCGTTGGATCCCACTGCTGGGCAAAGGCCTCCCTTCCCTCTTTCCACACTTTCCGGTCTAATGCGTTAGTCGACCAGTCAGCATCACTTACTGCATCAGAATTTAGAGAACAGATTCTAACTGCATCCATGGACAAGAGAGGAAGGGCAACATTCTACTGCCGGCACTACTCGGCATTTAAACATTAATGCAGCACGAATTTAGCAAAAAATATTTTTAATTGTTTTGTTTTTCGCCAAACCTACATTTATCTTTACCGCAAAAAGTTAAACTACCAGGCCTAAGACGCAATGAGTATCACTGGAGAGTTGTGTTGATGTTGGGTTGTTCTGTTGTAATATTTAGAGTTTGAGGATAGCTTTCTGCAAGTCCACGTGACCGCTTTCTTCAAATACGTAAGGTTTTTAAAATCTTATGGATCTCCTGCCCGCAGTGTCGCACGCGTTGTACCCCCCTTATAAAGTAGCTCATTTTGTTTTTCATTTGTTCATTCTGACCAACATCTATACAAGGCGTAACCCCTTCGGGTCGGGCATGACAGATTTTTTCCATTAAAAAAGTCTGCTATGTCGCAGGTATTTTTAATTTACTACGGCAATTCCTTACGGAGGTCAATGACCTTGTAAGAATCAGCTGACGTTTAGGTTTCCATTATTGTTTAACCAGCTGTTAAAGTTGACACTTCCGTGGTATTTTCTCGAACGAAAATCACCGAATCCTGGAAAGTCGTAAGAGGCGTTCCGTGGGATGGTAAGCCCCGTTCTGTTAGTACACATAAATATACATACAGTACATATACAGGGTGAATTTTTGAGACGGGACAGTAAGGGCAGGTACCTTAACCGTTATAGTTACAGGAAAACTTTGTTAGAAGACTATCCATAAACTTTTAAGATATTCTGAACTGCATTTACAGATTTTGGAAAAAATGTACAGTCAACAAGAAAATGGTCATTTTACACAAAAAGTTTTTTTTAATGCCAATCGATCCTCTTTCTTATTAGGATCAAAAGTCTCTACTGGACCGACTGAGGTTTGAGTACTAGAAATGTCAGAAATTGCGAAAAACTTTTTCCATACATTTCGGTAAAAGAGTCAAACTTCTAAATTAGCCAAACTTTTTGTTGTGGGTAGATCCGCTATAATCCGCTATTAAGAAGACTGGCTGAAGAAAGTAAGTTTCAAATTTCGAATTCGATTCGAATTCTTGGGTTATTTCTGATAATTCTTATGTTTGTGCTAAGAAAATTCTAGATTAGACTTCTTGTTAAAAAATGTCTTTAAATCGCAAACGTTTGGACTTAATTGAAGCGTATTTTGTAAATAATAGGAACACGGTATCTGCATTGGTGTGGTACACGAATTAGTACTCATTGCGACAAGTACCATCAAGAAAGGTAATTAAAAACCTTTTGAGTGAACTTATGTATTCGTGAAAACAGCGGTCATTTTGAGCCATTTATTTCGTAGATCATATTAATGTAAGTTATTTTGGTCTGTGTCTAAAAAAACACATTAAAATGATTTATTTTGTTATTATTTCTTTTAGTTCTAATACAGAGGATTATCGATGCACCTATGATGATTTTCTACTTAGGTAGGCGCTTTTGCTTCTAGGTACAGTGAGCCATGAGGCCAGCTTGACAAAAACTGTAATTATCTTATAGGTACCCCCTGTATTTCCGTACAAATGTAAGTATTGGAAAAGTTTTTCGCAATTTCTGACATTTCTAGTACTCAAACCTCAGTCGGTCCAATAGAGACTTTTGATCCTAATAAGAAAGAGGATCGATTGGCATCAAAAAAAGGTTTTGTGTAAAATGACCATTTTCTTGCTGACTGTAAATTTTTTCCAAAATCTGTAAATGCAGTTCAGAATATCTTAAAAAAATATGGATAGTCTTCTTAAAACGTTTTCCTGTAACTATAACGGTTCAGGTACCTGCCCTTACTGTCCCGTCTCAAAAATTCACCCTGTATATACAGAACACATTATAAACATGCAAGGTTTCAGCTTGATCTAAGCATTAGTTTTTGCTCGAATATGTATTCAAATTTCGCTTTAAAAATATCAGTAGGATTTCTATATTTCTTTATTTAAATTATTATTGTAATTTTGACTTAGCTTTGGATCAATCCCTTCATGTGCCTAGCTAGATCTTACTTTGTGAAGAACTTCCTCCTTCCCTAGTAAGTTTTTCAAAGTCATCCAATCAATATTATTATAAATAAAACCTCAAACACAAAGCTTACGCAAGATCAGATTTAATGTGGTTGTTGCTATTAAGTATAACGAAACAACTTATGTATGTGGTTTGTCGACATGGTTCTGCAATATGAATAGATGAATGCATCTATGAACTAGATGTGACTGCTAGAACGTATTTTAACATTATACGAATACTTAACTAGAACAACTAAAAGATATTAAATTAAGTAATATTGATTAAGCATTGCTATTTTAGTTTTGCGTCTTGAGTTAAAATAAAAAATAATTATGACCTATATTCATTTTATATTCATATATTCATGACGACATTTTTAGGGTTCCGGACCAAAATGGTAAAAAGGAACCCATATGGTATCACTTTGTCTGTCTCTGTCTGTCACAAATGGATATCTCGAGAACTACTAGATGCTATCGACTTGAAATTTAAAATGGTTAAAGATTACACTTTTTTACTAATATAGCATAAGTATATGAAAATGTTAAAAAATATTCTTATTATGATTGCAAGGGGGCGGATAGGGGATCTCAAAATTTTTATGTGAAGTTACTAGATCGTGTGGGGTATGATATGAAAGGTATTCATTTGCACATTATTAAACGAATTAATTGACGAGTTCTGTGGCGCAGCGGGCGAAGGTCCGCCTGCGACGCAAGGGGTTGCGGGCTGCGGGTTCGATTCCCGCCTCGGGACAAATGTCTGTACGATCTGCAAATATTTGTTCTGGGTGTTTTTCTATATATAATAAAAATATCTATCTATGTAGTATAATGTATTAAGTATATCAATCATCTAGTACCCATAACACAAGCTCTGCTTACCTTGGGGCTAGATGATGCTGTGTGATTTGTCCAGCATTATTTATTTATTTATTTCAACAGTTTTTAGTTTTGCTTAAAGCCGTAAGTATAGTTTTCGACTTAGTTACAAAAACGTTGAAAAATATTGCGTTCCCCCCTTTATCTCCGAAGTTTGCAAATATAAACCCCTGAAACGTTTATTGCTAATAAGAGTGTATGTAAAGATTACAGGAAAATTATAACAAACCCTCTAATTTGCATAGTTTTAAAAATCATCGAAAATGCAAAAACTATACATAAGTTCCGCTTTCAGACAAGAGATGGCACTGTTAAGGTTCTCCAACAAATATAAACCGCCTTTATCATATATTATACCTCTATTGTATGATGGCATGGAATCTTCGGTGCGCGAGTCCGACTCGCTCTTGCCCGGTTTTATGCGGTTGTCAAATATGTTTGAATTTTTAGCTAATTTAGGTATTTATGTATTAGCAGGTAGTAGATTATGAGGTGTTTAGTACTAATTCGTTTTAAATACAGGATAATGGGACTCAGCGTTCTTGGTCGCCGAAGGAACATCGTAACGTGTTCGGAACATCGTCAGAAAAAGAATAAAAAAGGTACGAGATAAAATCCTGCAAAAGTATTAAGTAAGAATTCCGCGGAGTATCGGCGGTAGAATGATGTCCCGCCTCTCTTACCCGTGGATGCAGTAAGAGTCTACCAAGGGATACCTCCGGAAGATGGTCAGCAGCGTCTTTCCGTGTATCAACATCCCGTACTACGCTCGCCAACCCGCCTACCAAGCGTGTTGAGTATTACGAAAATCCCCTCATGATCAGTACTCGTAGATCCATGGATGAAGCCTTTATCCACCAGTGGACGTGCTACGGCAGAGATGGTACAATACAATATTCAACAATTTTATTCAAGTAACTTACTACGGCTAAGTAGTATAAATTGTTTACATCTAATTTAATTAGAGAAACCTTGTGAACTAAGCGTGGGCCTGAATTTGGTGATCTCGTTTTTCAGGCAAAAACTAGGTCCACAAGTTCTGTATTCTGAGGTCCACAAGCAAAAAATTTAATCACACAAACATTTTAATAGATCTGATGTTAGTATAAAGATGAAATGAAAGGGGATGGTGCGTTTATGCACATTCTTAAAATAATGTAAACAAAGTAACGATACTGATGAGGTAAGAATTGCTGAGAACATACCCAGTTTCGTCTTTGACTTTCCACCAGTGGTCTTGTGAGTCGTCTATTACTTCGTACTCGGCGCCCTGTCAAATAAAATTGATTCATCAATAACCTAATAAACATATTCGTTCCTAAAATAGTAGATAGATAGACAACTGTTTATTCATCACCCAAAAAGTACTTATAATAAAAACATATAACTGTCACCAAAATTGAATCACTAAGTAGAATTTGGTTCTGGCACTTCGCCGGCCGCCGCTCGCTGTGCCCGCTCGGCTCGTGCTTTGTAGGAGTGTTTTAACCTTTCTTGATGATTCAATTTAGAGCTCTTACACACGAGCGGCATGTTGCCAACGGCAGAGGCAACAGCAGTCGTCGACACGTGTCGGCGGCAGCCGTCGACCTATAGCGCTGCCGTCGACACGTCAACGGATGCCGCCGACACGTGTCAACGGCTGCAGTTACCTATGCCGTTGGTAACATGCCGCTCGTGTGTAAGAGCTCTTAGGTGACAGATCTTAGTAGATTAGATTAGAGTGGCCGAAAGGTGTCTTGTTTAGAAAGTTCATCGGCCGCCTGACACATGGCACCTCGCGCACGTCATCACAACGAACGCGATAAAATTGATGTGCTATAAATCTAAAAACAATAATAATAATAATAATAATTATTATTGTTGTTTTCAGATGCTTCTGCACGACTTTAAATATCGGGAAAGCACTGGTGCGCACGGGCCTAGGCCAAGTGTGCATCAGATTATTATTATTTTATGAGTTTACAAATAAATGATGTGAAATAATGCTGGACAAATCACACAGCGTCATCTAGCCCTAAGCTAAGCAGAGCTTGTATTATGAGTACTAGATGACTGATATACATAATACATTATACTACATAGATAGATATTTTTATATTATTATATATAGAAAAACACCCAGAACACCCTGAGCAAATATCTGCAGATCTTACAGACATTTGTCCCGAGGCCGGAATTTCCTGACTTGTGGTTCTTTCGTCATCACATCAGCTGACGTCGATCATGACGTCTATATCAATCTTTAGCTAAGCTAAGACGATTTATTTTTATGACTTAATTGTTCTAAAAACAGACAATTACCTTCCAAAATAAACCTGGTCAAAGTCCATGTTTCGTTCAAAACGACTGACTGTTAATCAATGTATAATAATTATAGAGTTACCTTTTCAAGTGAGAGGTCGCCATTTTCGATAGCTTTAAAGGGATATAGCGCTATAACCACCTTAGCCCTTTGTTTATCCTGAAACAAGGAAGCGAACGATTAATATCACAATACATTATGATTATCATCTCAGGCATATGACTGCTGGTCACAGGCTAGGTTGGTTGCTGTACCCGCCACGCTTGGCAGGCGGGTTGGCGAGCGCAGTACTAAATTTCGGTCCAGAGATGGGCTGCGACTTTCCGTGCATCTACACACCGTACTGCGCTCGCCAACCCGCCTGATAAGCGTGGTGAGTATGGGAACTACCCCTCATGAAGGTGCATGAGGGAGGCCTTTGTTCAATTAAGACGTTTTACGGCTGAAATGATGATATAATAACGCCTAAATAGACCTAGTTAGGTAATCATCAGACATCGAGGACATACCCAATAGAGAGGAAATGTCAATTATTTTGTCTAAACAACAATTCCGCCAAAAATAATTCATAATTGTATGGAAAACATCACAGATCGGCTGTTGGCGCTGTCAAAGGCAGTCGAGAGGCAGGTTATCATTGCATTAGTGCACTAATGTGTTTCTGAATTCTTACGACCTTTTTCCCCTCTATTGGATATGTGCTCGACGTCATGAGATTAGACACGTCGCCGATGTGATGACTGCTACAAGTGCTACAATAAGTAACAGCGGAGCAAGTGCCCCGTCACTTACTTTGGGTTTGGCAGAGGGGGTGCCGGGCGGCGCACCTCCTCCCGGCATAGTGACGGCCGCCGTGACAGCTGCAAAGCACACCATCATTACATTAGACATTTTATTTGGCGACTTTTGTGGCGCGGCGGGCGAAGCTCTTTTTACTAGTAGTAGAACTCTTTGTGAAAGATTATTAACACATATTTCACCGGGTATTTATCGCGTTATTTAGCTTTATTATTGCCCGACGTTTCGACAGGATTGCACTTATCGTGGTCCCGGGAACTAGTCTTCCCGGTTAAATATGTGTTAATAATGTGTCGTGATCGCGTAAGTTTAAAAAGTCTCTGTGAAAAGTTCATCCGGGTAAGTACTACCACCATACCTATTACTGCCGCCAAGCAGTCTCCATTGCTGTGTTCCGGTAAAATTACGGGCACATGAGACCTTACAACTCTGTCTCAGGGTGACGGGAGCATTGCAGTGCAGCGTTGATCACGTGCTTAGTGAACCGTGATCACCGCGGCATTGCATTTGTTATAGCTATTGTACTTTAAGTTAAGTTCATAAAATTAAGTTCTATTTTTGCCACTATTTACAACACATATGCCAGTCTCATCATGTTACGATCAGACTCAATTCAGAAGAATAAACTTCTAAATTGAATTGATCAGACTTTATTTAGTTTAAAAATAATAAAATTTAGTATAAGCAATATAACAAAATGTTATTAATTTAACAGACAATACACTATTTTGACAGTCTGCTTGGAAAAGGGATGAGGACCAGAGGACCAGACTTGGAGGACCAGAGTTAAGACAGCCATGCCCGTGGATTCAGTAAGATTCTGCCAAAGGATACCTCCGGCAGATAGGCAGCAGGGTCTTTCCGTGTATCAGCATCCCGTATTGCGCTCGCCAACCCGCCCGTCAAGCGTGGCGAGTATGGCAACAAACCCATCACGATCTTGGAGATCCTAGGAGGCCTATGCCCAGCAGCAGTTGACGTAGACAGCAGTCCTAAGATTGAGATGAATCCTTTCCTTTCTAAAAATAGCTTATGGAGGCTTTCGCTCTCCTGTTTACAAATAGACCAATATTAGCCCGTTATGAAAGCGTAATCCAGTTAAATATAATGATTTAGACGTTATCCATTGCAAAAGTCAGGCATTTAGGGTAAATGATGGTTGGTGCACATATGCGGTTGCGTGTCCACACATCAGGAACCACTAATCATTTTCCCGTAGCGACGCGTTTTGCTTCCGTAGAGCAAGTGAAATAAATTTAATTTAAGGATATAGGTTTTGTTACGTCAATAAATAATTAACACATGTATGTATGTATATTTAACCGGGTATTTAATAACATAACACATAATATAAAATAACGCGACCTTTATTATTGCCCGACCTTTCGACAGGATTGCACCCATCGTGGTCCCGGGAAGACTCCCGATACCCGGTTAAATTATGTGTTAATAATGTGTCGTGATCGCGAAAGTTTAAAAAAGACTACGTCAATATATATTATATGATGAAGCTATGAGACATCCATAGCAATATGTTTAATCAGGCAATATTTACGGGAAAACCACGATTTGAGTATTTGTGAGTTACCCAATATTTCGGCGCAGTTACACGCGCCATAATCACGGATTAACTCAGATTCAGTTTATCCGTGATCATGGAAAACTCAAAAATACTCAAATCATAGTAAATATTGCATACAGTGTTTACAACCACGATTGTTTCAAAAGTTATAATGTTGTAATTATTTTCTCTTACTCTCCCTTTTTTCCTTTACTTACTACCTAGTACACTACATTGCAGATTTTTTTAACAATCATTTCTTTCAGTTATTTTATATGGTGTATTATAAATTAGTTCGTTATGTTCAGCATCTGTCAAGCCAAAATAATTTGATTGAAGTACATCTTAATTGTGTAATTATTTTGGCTTGATAAATGCTATGGTCAGTTAAAAAACATAACCAACATTAAATTATTTAGGAAACTTACGGCAGACATTAATTATTATAATTACAATATTAACAGTAATTAATAGTAATCACATTTGTTGCGTTCTGAGCGAAGAACCGGCTTAGTAGTAGAAGATTGTGGCTTCGCTTACTTCCGCGGAATAAATAAGAATAATCTGTAATGATTTTACTTTAAAATATAGTAGGGAACTCTCGGCTTTAAAATAAGCTCGGTTTAATTTATAGGCAGATTAGGTTCGTTTCGTGTATTATCCAGATTTTTTTTGTTTAACCTATATTGTCCCACTGCTGGGCAAAGGTCTCTCCTAAAGTAATTATTTCAAAATATTTTATTAAATATACATTAAAGTTTTCTTATGGATATGTTTTTATCGAAGTAGGTTTTAAGTGAGATTAACAAATACCTTAATACTCAGTGACGAACACTCTTTTAAAAAAATAACAGAAAGCAGAAAGTTTTTGGGGATCAATAAAGACAAAAATGAAATAGGTACAGATTAGAGAGTGCTGTTGCCATTGAAATAATGTAGTAGTCTCCCAACGTGGGTGAACCATACCAAAAACGCAAAACGCGTAACTTTACAAGTTTCTGCTTGAGCAAAGCTTAATGCCGTGGGGTGCCGGCAGTAGAATGTTACCCCTCCTCTCCTACCCGTGGATGCAGTAAGAGCCTGCTAAGGGACACCTCCGGAAGATGGGCAGCAGCGTCTTTCCGTATATCAACATCCCGTACTGCGCTCACCAACCCGCCTGCCAAGCGTGGTGAGTATGGCAACTACCTCTCATGGAGTTCCATGAGGGAGGCCTTAGTTCAGTCGTGAACGTTTACAGCTGAAATGATGATGATGAAAGCTTAATGCATGTTAGTGTAAAAGGTCAAGACAATATGACAGAATATAAATACTTTTGCTTTGCTATAAAATATAATGGTCTCGGAAGAGGCTCGTGCCCAAGAGTGGAATGTTACGGACTGTTGACGTATGTATATGATAATGTACAAAAAAATTGCAGAGCCACACAACTCGTAGCGTAGTTATTATTATACACAGCAATTCATGCCTGAAGAAGACTAGCACAACACAATCACATCCCAACGACCGTGACAACACAAAAGGCACACTGAGTGGATGTTATTATTACATCGTTTGGAATAAGCGGAGCACTTGAGCACAAACCTAAAACACAACAAACGAAAAAACACCTGACCGCGACATGAAAGTGAGCGCAACAGGCCACCAGTGAACGTATGGAGGCCGTGCAATCGAGTTAAGGTCATTTGGTACGCACCCTCGAGTGCCGGCAGAAAGGCTGATAGGGAGAGGCATGGTATCTTGGATTTCTTTTTGGCTACCATGGGCTCGTCGTCGGATTTGGCGGGCAGCATGGGAGATGGCCGGGCGCGCGCGATTGCTGGCGGTGACTGCCTACGAACGCGTCCAACAACCGTAAGGCTATGATAAGGCAGCGCTCACGCGTGAGCGGATGTTGACGTCATTGATTCATGTCTGGTTCCGAGCGATACTGAATTTAATACATAAATGTATGCTTTGAATCTTTATTATTATGCTCCTTTAGGTTCCTTATTGTATGTTATTTTAAGAACTTATTATAATTGGTACAGAGAGTAAACATCGGACGGATCCGGCGCAGAAAAGGCTTATTTTATTAATATTTCATAAAAGTATTTAGCATTAAGTACCTATGTGTAGACTAAAATTTGTTTATTTTAGTATTATTAAGGTATATCTATAACCAGTTGCACTTACGATTATGATCGGTAGTATAAGTCAAGTCCACTGTTAATCAATGAAAAGTTTATATTAACTAAGTTTACTAAATAAGTTTCATTTAAATCATCATTGCACGTAAGTACTGGTGCTATTTTGTTTTAAAATAATATTTTAAGAGAAAGAAAGCAAAATATAACCGTAATCTACTGCTACGAAAGTGTAAATGTTTCTATTACGACACTAAATACATTTTAAGTCCAAACGCGTGCGAAATAATAAGTAGTCAAAAAGTAAAAGTAAAAATCAATATTTGTATGCCATGAGGACAAAGCCTTATGGTCTCAGAGACGAGGGTTTCAAGATGGTCGCAGGCGGCCTACATTCACCGCTCGAAGCGCGGGCGCTCGGCGCGCTATCTCCCTTTCACTCGATACCAGGTCGCCCGCGGAAGCGAGACGGTAACTCAGCCCAAACGTCAGCAAAGGCTATCGACTTGTAAGATTAGAATACTTATCAATAAAAGCCTTCCCTGCACTTTTTCTCGAGGACCTTAAGGACAAAGGCTTCTTTTTATAAATAAAGCCACGCGTGGAGGTAATTAAAGGACATTATGGAGGATGGTTGGAACTGACAGGTAAAAAAGGATCGATTCAAGGATTTGTTTTACTTCCGCGGACCTGACGAGAAAGGTTAATTATTTGACAATGAAATAAAATCTTTTTTGGCTCGGGTCGACCAATTTTATCAACTTTGTGGCACATAATTACACAAGGTGACAAATTTTGTTGTCGATGCAACCAAACGAGTCGGAAAACCGAAATTTCCATAAACAGGCGCATTTTTTTGACTCAACGAATTTTTGGGTAGTATTAATTAAAAGACCAGCGTGTTAAAGAGGAGGCCTTTATCCAGCAGTGGGTGAAACGGGCTGATATGATGATGATGATGATGATCAAAAACTCCGGATGTGTCATACATAAGCTTTGTCAAAGCTCGAGCACCTCATGTGAAAATGAGTTAGTATAGAAAATTTATTATATTCAGATGACTAAGGTCACATACAACTATATGCAAAAGGTCGCCTGACAGGAATGAAGTACAGAGTGATTTGTAGCAAAATTTATGAACGGGACAAAACAGGTATTATTTATCCCTAGTGAATTTACGATCAAATGTCGAAGTTGCGCGAGAATGGACATAGCATGCTTGATATGAATAAGGAATTTCATGGAATTACTGTGCGTAATACCATGAAATTTTGCACTTTAGAAAGTGTCAGATGGGCGCAATTAAATGAGAAAGGAATCACAGATGATGAGGCTTATTGACGGCTTCCTAAAATTATAGGTAGAGTACCCAGGAGCGATGTTTAACTTATACATATATGCTTACATAGTGTCCAGATAAATAATGCTGAATATTTCACAAACCTCCATCTAGCGGAGGCGTGGTGGCGGTCGAAATGTACGTCTAAGTCAGCTATATAGGTACTCTCACTAAGGACATTAAAATATTAGAAGATGCCTATAATATGGGTTTAACCTAACCCTAAAAGCTGACGTTCCCTGAAGAATATGAATGGCGAAGGCGGAGTCCGCAGCTATTAGCAATCCCAACAGCGAAAACCAACGGAGTTGATACTCTATCTAGGTACATCATATTCGCAGTATCAACATTATACCGAGAGAGAAATAGACTTGTTTCGTAGTGCCCAAAGTGAATTCAGAAAAGAAGCGTAACTGTAAAGATAGCCGATAATTATGTTTAAAATAATAAATTAAACTTGTATATTGGCGGTCAAATCCGAAACCTTCTTAGTCAACTATTCTCCCACTGCAGAGAATCTAACTATTTAAGTAGGTAATTAAGGGACTTTTCTCTCTTTCTTGCTTACGTGCAAGCTTCTACCTCCCTACAATAAAAACTGATGTTACTTAAGCAGAATGCACCACACACTCGTACACCGCCACCGCGCCGCTGCCTTCGAGGCCAGTTTCATTAATATGTATGCACTGCAACGTATACGCTACGAAACAATTGACAACCAGTGTCGAACGTTAGCGTCTGTTGGCGTGCCAACCTGAGCGGCTCTCCGCTCAGACCACAGCTGGGGCGATACTTCTACTAAAACTCATCTTTCCAATTCATGTGCAAGCTCCGTAGTGCAAGACGTCCGCTCCGCGTCGCACCAAACCACGCGGTCGCGATACCTCTGCTAAAACCTTTTTCACTACCTATAGACCACCTATAGTTACACACCTATAGTTACCTATAGTTACACCTATAGTTGCGTGTCTCTAAAACGAATGTAATCTCTTTGTAACTCACGTGCAAGCTCCGCAATGTCTTGCTCTATTTGGTTGTCGAACGCGGGCAGCGGCCAGACGTCCGCTGGCGTGCAGCCCTGAGCGGACCTCCGCTCGGCGTCGCAGCACGCCCAGCGGCGGGCGGACCACACGGCAGGGTGGTACAGCCCGCGACGATACTCAACTTGGCACACTGGGGGCAAAGGTGGAAATGTCACACATCGGCATAGTCTCAAACTAAGCAAACAAAAAAAAATCACCGTGAAGTCCTTTCTCTTCCTGATTTCCGGAGGTATCTTAGGGATACCTCCAGAAGATGGGCTACAGTCTTTCCGTGTATCAACATGCTCGTCAACCCAACCAACGTCAAGCGTGGCGCGTATGGCAGCCACGCCTTCATGATCTTGGAGATCCACGAGGGAGGACTGTGTCCAGCAGTGCACGTGGACAACAAGCAGTCTTTCTGAGATGATAATGTTGAAGCAAAGTTTGATTGACCTAGACGATTAATAAAATTCCTGTGCAAAATGACTTAGCTTTTTGCATGTATTTTAGAAACCAGACGATTGATGGAATACTTTTTTTGTAAATAACTCAGCAAACACCCAGACCCGAGAAACAAAAAAATACAGATGACTTGAGAACCTCTTCCTTTTTTTTGAAGTCCCTTAAAATATACTTTAAACTGACTTTCAATTACCATAATACCCTACATGACACCAAGATGATGTCATAATACTCGTAGCAAAAATATCTACATTTTAAAAGAAATTCGGAAGTAGGCGTAGAAGCAAAACAAATAAAAAAGTCACATTTGTAATGGAGTAAAGATGCCTCTCTCTTGCCCGTGGATGCAATAAGAATATGCCAAGGGATACCTCCGAAAGATGGGCAGCAGCTTCTTTCGGTGTATCAACATCCCGTTTCGCGCTCGCCAACCCGGCTGCCAAGCGTGGTCAGTATGGCAACCCCCTTATGATCTGTACTTGGAGATCCATTAGGGAGGCCTATTTCCAGCAGCGGATGTAGACAACTGGCTGTCCTGCGGCTGCACCTTATACCACCTTATCAGCATCATACCACCTTAGCTAAGCAGAGCTTGTGTTATGGGTACTTGATGACTAATTTACTTAATACATTGTACTACATAGATAGATATTTTTTTATTATACACCCAGAACACCCTGAACAAATATCTACAGATCGTTTGATCGACATTTGTGCCAAGGCGGGAATCGAACCCTTCGGCCGCTGCGCGACAGAGGTCGTCGCAATATGTTATTTATTTTAAGATAACGGGTAAACATTAAAGCATGGTAAAGTACTGGTATATGCTACCCTTAACAGATGTTAACATCGTACATGCAAATAAAAGCAAATGGATGACAATAAACGTAATTTATACGCGCAGGAAATGGAAGCGAAAAAGAATGAAAGCTTTACACGTGTGTGTAATCAAACATGTTGCTCTGTTGAAAAGTAAGACTTAATTTCCATCGGAATTAAATGGCAAGAAATTTTCAATGTTGAATGCAAACAACTAGCGACCCGCCCCTGCTTCCCACAGGTCATCTTGTATGAAGAGTTAAAAAATATGTTTTTCGAAAGTCGTAGAACAAAAGTTGTTAAGGTGGACACAATAACTGTCGGAATTTTGTTACAGGTTGTATGCATGGATACCAGACATGACAATTTACGAACATTGTTACTCATAAAATGTCCTTTAAAACAATGTTAAGAGATGTTTTTCATAGGCCAATGGTTACATATTACACTCGAAAAGTTGTACGTGTACATCCGCACCCTGTAAATATTTAGTCGAGCGAGAGTTTTGATTTCGCTATAACTTGTAAAGTTATTGATTCAAATTATATGGTTTAAAATCCAAATAATGTTATATATGATTATGAACTACTCAAGATGTTAAAACTTCTAACGTTAAAATGGCTTCGCAAATAATGCATACTTTTTAATCAAAATGGTTACTAAAATTCATCTAATTCGGTTAAGGCGTTTCTATGTAAAAACGGAACATATACCTATGTTCAGTGGGCGTTACAATAAAGTAACCCCCCACCCCAGCCATATACGCTGTAGAGATTTGAAGCTGGGTGTCTTGTGCAAGGTAGATACTTATCAATGACGCTGTCTATACAAACATGCATATCTACACACTTTCGCATTTATATCTTAGTAGATGTTTAAAAAAAACCATAATTAATCAAACCCAAAACATTATAAGATTTATTTAAAAGGAAGTTTAATATTTTTGGAAACAAGAGTATTAGACAAAGTTGCCTAAGAATAAGGATAGAATGAATGCATTTGTTAGCAGAACGACCTTTACGTAGGTATCGGTATTTCTGCAAAACGTCAATTATACTTAAATATTCAGTTATAAGCTTTGGCCTTGAACTAGTTAAGAATATAACTCATAATCATATTAAAATAAATTATGTTAAGTTTTGTTTTATTTTTTTAGAATTTATGTAGTCACACTGTCGCGAGGTGCCCCTGTTTTCTTCACCGATGCAACCGACTACCCAGGCACATAAAGTTGCGACAAAAAATCTTGGTTTACTCTACATTGATGTTTTTTTGCAGAGTTAAATCCCGGAGGACGATCAAAAGTTTAAATCTGAGGTAGGTACATATATGTTTCGCAAACGTAACCCTAAATTAAAATATTGATTTTTGCAACTCATAAATGGTTCAAAAATACATATACGATACCCCACACGATGAGAAATCAAGAAGAAATAAATTAGGCCAGGTGCGTGTCTGGCCACGCGCTATGTAGGGTTCCGTAGCTAACCGTAGACCTTTGTTAGAAGTTGGTGTATGTTTTTTTTACGTTTACCAAAACATATTAACAGGAATTGATTGAGTTTTTGGTTTAAAGTATCCCGGTAGGTTTTGGAAACCGCATCAGTTAATGCTTAGTTTTCCTAGCAAGTAGCAAGTTTATGGTTAAAACTACATTAATGATTTTTTTTAGATTACTAAAGCTAGCAGTTAAGATTTGAAGACGCTCGAAAAACGTTTAAAACTTTAATATTTCACAAACGGAACCCTAAATCGAAAACTTGTCTTTGCAACTCCTAAATAGTTATAAAATACCTATTCAACGATACTCCACACGATAAGAAAATCAAGAAAAAACGTTTATCCCCCCACCTTACGTGTATGGGAGGTACCCCAAATTAATTATTTTTTTAAGCATTTTTTTGTAGCGTTATCTAGGCGTTGTTATTTTTGAGGTCCATGCAAAGTAATAGATTCCTAGCACTAGTTGTCTCTTCGACACGACACGGTCAACAGCCAAAAGCGAAACTATAAGGGTTTCTTGTTGTACTACACCACCCTAAAGACTGCTTCTTATCCGGGTACAACGCGTGCAAAATTCGAGGCAAAAGTGAATTGTGCGACGTTTATCTTTTTTATTTTTGAAGAATTTTTGTGGTCATTATTTCACGAATATCGCGAGCTACCACCGACTGCGCTGCGTAAGCACACAAAGTTGACGTCTTAAAACAATTGTTACCTAATTGTACCTAGATGTAATTGGGGGAACACTAGCCCATACTTTTTATTGTTTTTACTTTTGTAAATTGTATGTGTGTCTTCTGTTGGTGGTTAAATAATAAAAAAAAATAGGTAAATTGTTATGGTTGTCATTTCAGTACAACCTTGGCAACCTTGGGAGTTAGGTTAAGCTGTGTGAAAAAGTCCATCACTATTAAATAACTAATTATTATTTACAGGATGACAAAGTAATGAACGGTATTACATACCGGACCTTAGTGTGTGAATCCAAGTGAGTCGTTCCGTATGCTCTCCAGCAATCAGGTACAGAGTGTAATCTGCGCTCTGTTCCGTGTACCCCACCTGTGCAGAAAGTAATTTGAGCATGTATTAGCTTAAAGCATAATGACTAAAAACCGAATTTTATGTTTCAGTGATTGAAAGCCATTAACAAGGTATACATAGGGTTCCATTCTGTCAAGTACCTATCATTAAAATTTATATTTAACAGAATGGAGACCTATATTACCCAGGAGTGGGTGGAGTGGTGATTTTGAGAATCTAATGGAATCACTCCTAGTCATAATTGCTCGAATTCGTGACAACCAAAACTTGATAACAGTTATCTAGGAATTAATCATAGAAAACCAGTTAACAAAGTGGAATTGTTCTTTCATATTCGTAACCGTGTCCGGCAGTGAGGAACTGCCTGAAAATAAATACGTCAGTCTTATAACCGGAAATGGGGTAATTAATTATAATAGCCATTCTTTCTCCGATCTGCTTCGACATCTCGCCGAGTTATGCCAGCTCCACGGCATCCCTGATCGTATCGATGTTGGTGCGATGCAGGTAAGTCAAGAGCCTTGTGGGAAACAAAGATCACCACGGAGTGTAAAATAAATAAATGATAAATAATGCTGGACAATTCACACAGTATTGAGCACCGGTACTTAAAATCCATCAGAAACTCTTTAATTCCGTCTTGCTCGAAGGTACAACACCAAAAGCATGGAAACAAAAGCGTGGTGGTACTGTTCTTTAAGAAAGGTGACAACACCTTGCTTAAGAACTACAGATGCTACAGACCTATCTCGATGTTCGATGTACTCGTAATATGCTGGCTCGCAGATTTGCACGATATTCATCTCCGATCAAAGACTCTTTTCAAGGCGTTCTGTCAAAATTTCTACACGTGCAGTCTGTGGTGTCAGTATACAAAAAAGGCCTACAAAGCGCTACAAGTACAGTATAATAATGGTATTAGGATGCTGATGGGACTGCCGCGGTTTTGTAGCGCATCGGGGATGTTTGCAGGTGCCAGAGTTATCGATTATAATGCGATAATGCGTAGCAGGACCCTTTCTCTGATGCGCCGCAGTCGCAACAGTCCTAACAGTATGCTGGCTGTTGTGGCCGATCGCGCTGCGTACAATTCTGGAATCTTGGCTGAATGAACATGAACAAGACGAAGGTTATGTCGAATGTTCAGATTGTACCTATCCCTGTTATAGTTGATAACACGACTCTTGAAGTTGTCGACGTGTATGTATACGTAGGACAAATAGTCCAATTAGGTAGGTCCAACTTCGAAAAAGAGGTCAATCGCCGAATCCAACTCAGATGGGCAGCGTTTGGGAAACTTCGCAACGTCCTTTCATCCAATATACTCGTACCTCAGTGCCTGAAGACGAAAGTCTTCAATCAGTGTGTGTTACCAGTGATGACATATGGAACCGAAACGTGGTCCTTCACTGCTAGCCTAATAAATAAGCTCAGAGTCGCTCAACGAGCTATGGAGAGGTCTATGCTCGGGGTTGCTCTACACGATCGAATCAGAAATGAGGAGATACGTAGAAGAACTCGTGTCACCGACATATCCAAACGGATTAGCACGTAGAAGTGGCAATGGGCTGGCCATGTAGCTCGAAGAACAGATGGCCGATGGGGCCGAAAGGTTCTCGAGTGGAGGCCACGGACCGGTAAGCGCAGCGTACAGTCAAGGTCAAAGATATATATGCAAGTAATGTTGTAAAAATAAAGTAATCATAAAAAAATCAAAAGATATGTACTCCTCCAAACACTAATAAATATGCAAACTGCAATGGCCACATAAATATGTATAAGGTAAGTTCAAAAACTTGTATGCAATCAAAATTACATAATAAGTATCCTGCAAATGATGCAAAATATTGTAGTCATATTTATGTCATTAAAGATAGATTCAGTAACTGCTACGAAAATATGTATACAAAATATAAATCAGCGAAAATCAACTTTACGGTCTTGTCACACGAAACAAATTTGAATATAATGTTTTGACAATTCACGAAAACAGTGCAGACTTGTCATTGCATATGTTTGTCTCATGTTTTGACCTGTCACGACGTTATTGGCGTGACGTCATACTAAACATGAACTATGTGCACCTACTTCATTCGTTTTATTCTCGGTTAACGTGGTTTCGACAGTTATTGAAGGGTGGCCAGTCAATAACATCTTAAACTGAAAATGAATTCTGTACGTGAACAGATTGTATTATTAGTATGATGGGGCCAGTTATGAAAGGTGGCCAGTAATTGGCGATTTACCCTATTTTCTGTTTTTTTACGTATTTTTAATAAAAGGCAAATATTTAATTAAAATAACTGTAATAAATAACTAAAAAAGTAGCTCCTTAAACTTAAGTGGAAAATAATAATTCTAATATTTGTCGTCCATTTTGAAACAAAAATTACTCAATAGCGAGTATATCCTCCGTCAGCTTCAATAACCGCGTCTAGTCGGTCTCTCATTGAGTTTACCATGTTTAAACATATATCTGTACCTATAAATAAATCCCAAATCTCCTTTGCGTGATTTCTTAAATTTTCAGTGGTTCTCACAACTGAAGAGTCCCAGTTTTGAACCATAAGACCCCACAAGTTTTCAATTGGGTTTATGTCCGGACTTTTTGGGGGCATCTTTATTAAATTAAGGTCCTCATGCTAGTTAATCCACTGCTGCACTAGTATCGCATTATATATGGACGAATTTGATATGTCAATTTCCAAAGTATGTATGACCTGTTGGAAGGAGTACCTGATCTAATATGTCTATATACCCGTATCTTTGCTTCCATATATAAACTGTTTTTCTCTGAAATGGAAAATTATTCGTATTATCTATGACGAAGTATTCTAAAGCTAAAAGAAAGTGAAATTTTCGGCGGTAAGTTCTAATTACATAACATTTTTCTTACCGTGATGCCCAATTCGTCAGCTATATCAGACACGGATACACCCTCCTCGCATAAGGCAACAATCCTGTGTTTTAAATGATCGCAAATGCGATACATTTTCACCTACACAATGATACGGGAAGTCAAATGAAATTAAAAATTCAAAAGTGACACATTATAGTGTATATATATATTTTTGAACTTTATGGTGTATCTAAGTTTATGGTTAAATAAATGAGGACATATTATTGCAACTGTTGTTTACATAGTTATCTCTCAAAGTATGTATACAAATTTAGGTACATTTTTATTTTGCCGAATTTATGACCATTCAGATGACTACGCTTTTTGTCACTCTGTGGTGTATACATATTTTTGACCTTGACTGTACGACGTCCACATACAAGATGGACAGAGGCCTTGGTGGAGATCGCACGTCGACGGTGGATGCAGGCCACTTCCAACCGCAATACCTGGAAACCCATGAGAGAAGCCTATGTCCAGCAGTGGGCGTCCTACGGCTGAAATGATGATGATGAACCGTGCCCGGCAATGGAGTATTAATGATTGAAAAGAAATGTTATTACCTGAAAAGGGTATTTATAGATGCCGTTCTTTTCACCGTCGTCTCCAATCTGCTTGGACAGCTCACCGAGTTGCGCTAGCTCGACGGTATGGATCGTGTCGATGTTGATGCGCCCGCGTTCTTTGCGCCGCTGTTAACAATAAGAACTATAAGTACAATAAGACGACGGTATTTTCTTAACTGTCGCGGTCACAACACATCTATACTAATATTATAAAGTTGAAAAGTGTGTTTTGAGAGCTTCCGTTGCATGCGCTGCGTAAACGGTTAAAAGTTGATTGCGCGGGTCAGCTACAAAATATACATGTAACTGGCTATCTCGCGTAAATTGCCATTATTATTTGCGACGTGTCGACTGGATCGCACCAGCAATGGTTCCGGGAAGACTTTTGACATAGCTGGCGAAACGTTGGCGGTATGCGAGAAATACCTGGTTATGTGTATTTACAAAACAATAAGAAACATTTAACACGCGAAAAGAAGACCTGCAGTTAGACGTATTCAATATAGCCGAGTAAGCTGAGGAAAGATGCTGGGCCTAATCCAGATGGATTAGGCCCAGTGTCTAGGACAATTAGATAATTGTCCTAGACACTGCAGCGTCCCGTTCAGTATGAATACCAGTTTCTAAAGCTGTATAAAACATCTCTAACAAATGTGTAATTTACGTAGTGTAGTTACAATAATATAATGACACCCAGGATATCAGGTATGCAACATTTCATGGCGACTGCGTAAGTAGTAGAGACAAACAGGTGCAACAACCACTTTACTACACTTTCGCATTCAAATCAAAACATAAGTCCTTGAAGATAAAATCTATTAAAAATAAAAATGAATCGCCGAAATGTATGTACGGCGCATAACTTCCGATCTACTGCACCAAATTGGATGATTCTTTCTTTTTTGTGTTTGTTATTTTTAGGACAAGGTTTGTATAAAATACTTAAAATAAAATATTTTTTTATTAAAATCAGATTTTGCCGTGGGGTGCCGGCAGTAGAATGTTACCCCTCCTCTCATGCCCGTGGATGCATTAAGAGCCTGCTAAGGGATACCTCCGGAAGATGGGCAGCGGCGTCTTTACGTGTATCAACATCCCGTACTGCGTTCGCCAACCCGCCTGCCAAGCGTGGTGAGTATGGCAATTACCTCATGGAGATCCATGAGGGAGGCCTGTGTTCAGTAGTGGACGTATTACGGCCGAAATGATGAAAATCAGATTTTATAGAACCTCATAATAAAGATAAGTTAGTGAATGAGACAGAATGACGTTCAGTTATTCAGCCAACGAATGACAACTTCAAACAGACTACGTCATATCATAATGTCAATCACAATTACTGCTTTTTTCGCAACAGAGAAACGGTTTTTCAAATGGTTTAGTTGAGAGGTTTATCGTCGTAGTAGTAGTAGAGTAGAAGTAGCGTAGAAGTTGAGTAGTAGTAGAGTAGAAGCACGGTAGAAGTAGGGTAGAAGGTGACTGTAGGGTAGAAGTAAAGTAGTAGTAGCTTAGAAATAAGTAGGGTAATAATAGAGTAGAAGTAAGGTAGAAGTAGAGTAGTAGTAGAGTAGTAGTAGTACTAGTAGATTAAGTAAGTAATACTAGTAGAAGTAGTTAGAAGATTAGAAGTAGTAGGTAGTTGATTCTGGGCGGTACGAAGTTCGCCGGAACAGCTAGTATTATATATAATGCTACGTTCCAACTTCAGTTCAAAAATTTTTACATAATATTTATTTTTAAAACATGGGAGGTTCAAGAGAAATTAACTGACTAGCTGCTATAGTTGATACATATTTAAGTTTTCAAGTTCCTACTTACTTAGGGTAAAAACTCCCACTGTTAACGAAGCAAGGATTCGGTTCTGCAGAAAACGAAGTCATTCGATTTAAATGATGTTCACGCTTCAGAAAATTCTGATTGAGTTCGATGGCTGAATCGGAATTGAAAACTGCATATTCATAGTTTTTAGGGTTCCGGACCAAAATGGTAAATTTCAATTTCAATTTATTTATTTACACAATCATTATAACATTACAGATAATAATAATCCACTGCGTTATATGAAGTACTTAAATAAAACAACAACAACAAACTTAAATAACAATAAAATGTGTTAAAATACTAAAGTTACTTACCTAACAATAATTAATATGACTAACTTAAATATATATGTATATAAATATATATAAAAAGGAACCCTTATAGAATCACTCTGTCTGTCACAATTGGATATCTCGAGAACTACTGTATTTTAAACTGTAACTGTACTTTAACTATTTCAAAATTCAAGTCGATAGCATGACTTGAATTTTGAAATATTTAAAGAAACTACTTTTTTTACTAATATAGCATATATGAAAATGTTTAAAAGTATTCTTATTGTGATTAGCGGATGCTATCCGCTAATCACAATAAGAATACTTGGCGGCGGATAGGTGAGCTCAAAATTTTTAAGTGAAGTTACTAGGCCGTGTGTGGTGTCATAATTATGAAAGGTATTTACATTAATAAATAGTTTTTATTTTTCCTTTAAACTTTATCGTTTCCGAGTTATTTACAAAAATATTGAAAAACGACCGCTCCCCTTATCTCCGAAGTTTGCAGAGCTAAACCCGTGAAACTTTTATAGCCGTACCGTTTTTGAGTTATTTACAAAAATTTTGAAAAAACGACCGTCTTAGAAACCGTTTTTAGAAATCATCGAAAGTGTAAAAAATCTATATACGTTCCGCTATAAGACAAGAGATGGCGCTGTCAAGGTTCTCCAACAAATATAAACCGCCTTTGTCATAATATTACATTGTATGATGGCACGGAACCCTCGGTCGCTCTTGCCCGGTTTTATTTTTATTTAAAACGTGTAATTAAAAGGGGGTTTTCCATTAATATTCGTGAGAGAATATCCGCAACAAAATGTACCTACGTCTTTTTAATACGAGTACTAGCTTTCTTCGGTACATACCTAGATCTATTGCATACATCGTATTCTAAACTGTGTTGTATTCTAAATTGTTGATGGTCTGATAAAATAAACCAATTAAAGCTTGTGAAATCTGGAGCATTCCAAGAATTCCAACATCCATATTTGACAGAGCATAATAATTATCTCTGTATCTGAGGAAATCCAATAAGAGTCGTTAGGTCGTGAAGCAGGCTATCAACGCCGTTCTAAAGCCGAGCCAATTTCTGTTTGACTGCGAGTTTCCGGCTTCGTCGGAGTCTCGCTAGAACGTGAAGATTAGATTTTGATTCAGTCAGTCGTCGTCACGATAAAGGAGTCATAAATTAGGACACTGGGATAAAAGAGCATAAGATAAGCAAAATGATAATGAAGTAATGAGAAATAAGATATACGGATTATAATATATTTGTTTTTTTATAATCCATACATTTATTTTAGTTACATTATATATCGACAAGACATTTAAGTGCGGCGACCCTCTTTTGAATATAGAAATTGTGTGTTCATGCAAACCTGTCGCCCCCTAAGACACCTGTTTACTCGTATCATCATCACAGCCGTAAGATATCCACTGCTGGACAAAGGCCTCCCTCATTGACTTAGAGATCCAAGTGCATGAGGGGTTGTTGCCATACTCACCACGCTTGGCAGGCGGGTTTGTGAGCGCAGTTCGGGAAGTTCTTACACGGAAAGACGCTGCTGCCCATCTTCTGGAGATATCCCTTAGCAGATTCTTACCGCATCCACGGGCAGGAGAGAAGGGGACATTCTACTGCCGGCACCCCACGGCATTTACTCGTATGCTGTTACCTAACTGAAATATCCGCTCTTTAGATGTGAAATGCCAATGATAACGATGATGATAATACCATGCGTCACAAAACCACAAGTTATACAAAACGCAGACAAAGTAACCGAGTTTTAAAGTCCTGCACTGTAATATAATAAGTAACAAAACATTTACGGCCAGCTCGTACCCGGAAAATGAAACCGCGACACAAAGAGGTCCTCGAAAAACTGAAAACTGACGCAAGCCAGAAAGAGTGGTTGTTTGAATAATTAGCGCGCGTCGCCGAGGGCCCTCCATTAAGCTCTATACAACGACACATCTCCCTTGGATACTTCCGTCTCACTAGAGACGATATGGAGCGATTTCAGAAACGCTAAACTGAAGAACTTGAGATCATATTCCACTTACACTTTGGATATTCAATGAAGGTGCTATGTGAGCAAATGTGACCCAACTGAAAACCTAATAAAAGCTGACGATTACATAAGCAATCAGATTTTTTTATTTCCTCGGAAACATTAAACTTTGCTTAAGTATGAGAGTGCGAATGCGAGCAACCTAGTGAACAGAAAACCTACAATCTCGACTACAACAATCCAATTTTTACGTTGGTCCTGTTACATATATTCCTTCACTCGTTACGGTTCATTGCCTCCGGCGAACTTGTAACAAATTGGGTTCACATCAGATTTCTACCTACTGCACATCAGATTATCCAATCAAATCAACATTTTTATTTGGCATCAAATTGGATCTGATGTAAACCCTGTTTTGCAGACGTTCCTAATTTTGACTTTGAACATATCTAAATAAAACTGAAACATTTAAAATAAAAAAGCAGTAATTTAGTATTGTTAGGACTTGATAGTCCTAACAATACTTCTGCGCGGTCCTACGGTCCTGAGTCAAAAAGTAAATTTTTCCTTGAAATTGCTCACATAGCAGGGGTGCATAGGGTTGGCGTGAGTGTGCATGCATTATGAGGGGTGCTATTCGCTGTGGGGAGTGATTGCAGAACGTTTCAACTCTCTGCCAGTTTCATTAAATTTTATTGTGCTGCTTCGTTTTCATCTCTTTCATTTTAGTTTGGAGTTGTTCTAGTAAATAGTTAATCTTGTAGAATATTTCCGTAAGCGAATGACCTACAAGAGTTTATCAACGTGCATAATAATAAGGACAACAAACAGGGAAGCAACTATTATTCACCAACGTAAAATGATAGCTTTTATAGCAAGCACTTTTAATTATACAAGTCAATAAACCCTAAGGTACACATTACCAACCCGCGAGTGGGTTTAGAAACATTGGAAATGGGCAAATTTGATAAATCCATAAATCTACAAGCCATATCTGATGATGAGTGAATGAACTATAGCATAAATTATAAGGATATTAATTACGAAAAGACTTTTTAGGTATATGGCATCATGAATGTTTTCGTCGTAAATCGGCATTGCGTGGGATGTTCTTAAAATAAACCAAACGGAGACTTAAAATTTCAAACTCCATTGTAAATAATCTTAATTCTAGACTACCTACGTGTCATTGTTATGACAAACAATTAACCCTTCCTCAGGGTAGGTACGAAAAGCTTTTAAAATCTATTACTCAGAACGACAACAGACGAAGGGGACCAAATGAGTCGTAGCATAGTGATGTATTAAAGCTTATAGGAACATAGTCGCTATTTAGATGCAATGGAAAATAGTCGAGGATCCAAAACAAATACAAGTACCTATTGATATACCACATAAATAATCGAATTAAATGTTTCAGTTAGTTACCGTAAGAATTCTCGTTGCGAATTCGATTTTCACAAGAGCTAAACAAAAATGGGTGATTTTTTTTCCATACCCGCTATCTTACACCTACTCTTCACCGCACAGCATAGACCATCAATCCTGTTCCACTCGTAAATTGGCAGAAGAGTTTAGACGTCTTAATTCGATAACTGACTACAAAAGTTGAATTAACACAATGGATATAACTTTCCCTACACCATCACATATAACACAGCCCAAACAACGTGATAACGCGAGTAGTCCCGTCCCGTTGTTCTAAGTGATCATGAAAATGATAATTACAATACAAAAGCGGTATGTAAAGGAATAGTTACCAGGTGCAATGTCGTGCGTTGCCGGTGCGGAACTGCTGAGCGCCGGCAGCGTTCGAGACACACCCAGCCGCGCATGCGTAGAGAATACTAAGGATAACGAGAGCCTTCGCAAAAGGGATTAAACTCTGCGAATTAGTACTTACCTTAGGATAAGAAAGGCCAAGTAACATTTAGCATAACTACGAACCACCGGCTGCTAACTAAACAATATAAGTTAAATAATATAATGTTATTACCGTGTTAATTAAATAAATGAAAATAAATAAGTTTACTAACAAGAGTTGCAGTCAGATAAAAACTGCATTTCGTGACAAATCAGAAATTCCATACTTCGCAAAATAAGTGTCAAATTTACTACATTGGCTATTTTTTGTTAGATAAAGTTTAGCTATCTTCTTGTGTATATTTTTATTATGTTGAATTATTGAATTACCTTATATTATCGCGAGATATACGCCTGTTGCTAACCTGTCGCGAGATACGTAATCAGCTTGCGGGTATCTATCGCGTATTTTACCTGTATTTTTAACCAACTTCAAAAATAGGGAGTTAAAAGAGGAGGAGGAGGGAGGTGGAGGTGTATGTTTGACATGCGAACTCCGTCAAGTATAAATGAATTTTGATAATTAAATATATGAAAATATCGTATAGAAGATGAAATGACTTAAGTTAAAATGTAGCCTAGACCATGCCTAGACATATTAACAAATCTATTGACACTTTATTTATCACCACCGGTAACAGTAAAAAAATCCACCACCGTGCAAACTCGATGTATACGCGGACTTTTCGGACGTTGGGTACAAGGCAGCCATCGTGTTGCATGCAACCAACACAAGTCATTTCCAAAACAAAGCTGCGTTTTGATTAGCCTTTCCACAACTCATCCCGTATAGTATCAATGCATTTGTTTATACGAGTACATGCTCCATATCATTGGACGAAATATATTCCGAGATCACAGCACAATATAATTTAAAAAATCGGCAAAGTGCGTACATTCTGTGAATATTTCAAGCGTCGAATTGTTACCGTTATAAATATCGAGCAAACTGTAAAAAAATCACGTTAGTTGTATGGGAGCTCCTCCCTAAATATTTATTTTATTCTGTTTTTAATATTTGTTGTTATAGCAGCAACAGAAATACCTACATCTGTGAAAATTTCAACTGTCTAGCTATCACGGTTCATGATATACAGTCTAGTGACAGACAGACAGACGGACAGCGGAGTCTTAGTAATAGTCCCTTTTTTTATCCTTAGGGCACGGAACCCTAAAAAGCACGAATAAAGTTTGGAGTGCTTGGAGAATTCCAGTGAAATTTTCAAAAAGTTTTAAAGAGACTCATTGAAATAAGTGAATCTCGCTCTTTGTAAGTTTGGGGCATACTGAATGAAAACTAACTTTAATGGAATTAAATAAAGTAATTAATAGCACAGCAATGGTGTGTACCTACTAGAGTAAACGTGCAGTTGGGTTGTTTGTTTCACTTAATAATGTTTGCTTGCTACCCTGCCTGCCTGGCCATCCAGCCGTCCCGTGTAAACTTGCGTTGAACGTCCGGGCCGCGCGGCCGGAACTCGCGGCGCGGCGCGCCCGCCCCATTTTATACATACCTAAATGGTTATATCTTGCTAACTATAACGTATACTGGTGCCGAGGCCGCCGAGGCTTTTGCGGACTTTTTAGCCAGTGTTTTTCTACCTGATATGCCATTGCTTGATGCGGAAAGTATTAATAACTATGATAGTAGCTGCAACAGTAATTATATTAATATTGTCCGCTTCATGCCCTAGGATGTTGTAGATGGCATTCGGAAAAATAATACTAGTAACTCTGCTGGACCAGACGGGGTGCCAACAAATATTCTGAAGCGCATGAGGGGTTCTTTTGTCCTCCCACTTTACCACATCTTTAATCTAGCGCTAAAAAAAAACCGGTATCTGTCCCCCAGAGTGGAAAATTTCTAGAATCACTCCTATACCAAAGTCTACTAACAGAATATCCGTGAAAAAATATCGTCCCATAGCAATTTTATCATCCCCTGCCCAAAATTTTGAAAATGTTTTACACCAATTGATTTTCTCCAAAGTGGAGAAGTTTCTCAGCAACGCTCAGCATGGTTTTAGACGAAAGAGGTCCGTCAACACCAACCTGCTTATTCTGGTTGAATATGTCTCTGCGCAGCTAGATAAAGGACGGCAAGTGGACGTGCTCTACTTTGACTTCCGGAAGGCGTTTGATAGGGTGAACAATGACATACTGTTGGCGAAGCTCAGTGCTGTAGGCTTCACCCCTGCTCTGCTTAGACTCATTGCTAACTATTTACGAGATCGCCAACAGTATGTCAGGCTTGGAATTTACGAATCTAAGCTTTACCATACACGTTCCGGAGTCAGTCATGGATCAATTTTGGGCCCTTTGTTATTTTTATTAATGGTTAACGATTTACCTAGTTGTCTAACGTTTTCCGATTGTCTGTTATACGCAGATGTCTTAAAGTTCTACACATCAATTAACTCTCTGAACGATTGCTTAGCACTACAGCGAGACATTGATGCAGTGTGTCAATGGAGCTTAGATAATAAAATGGAGTTTAACTCTGCCAAATGCTCCGTAATGACTTTGGGTCGAATAGGCAACCAATGTCCTTCGGATAGAACATCCTTGGGCACGTGGTCCCTGGGACAGTGTTGATGAAGGATTTGGGGGTCATGTTCGATCGAAAGCTTTTTCCAACGGAAGAATATAGGTACTCTATTATGGGTTCCAGACACATGCCCCAAACTCCAGCTTGCTCCGAACAAGAAAATCAAAGAGAAGCCTGACGTTCTCGTTTTTAAAATCGCGGGCGCTTCTCAAAATAAAGCCAATGGAACGTATCCATGATCACATCGCTGTGGTGGCTAAGAAATCCTTTCAGACTTGGCTTTATTTTGAGAAGCGCCCGCGATTTTAAAAACGAGAACGTCGTCAGGCTTCTCTTTGATTTTCTTGTTCGGAGCAAGCTGGAGTTTGGGGCATGTGTCTGGGACCCATAATAGAGTACCTATATTCTTCCGTTGGAAAAAGTCCAGAAGGCACTTCTCAGGTCCTTGTATAAACGCAAATGTGGGTACTATCCATTTATGTATCCGACAGGATTCCTGCATGGATGCCTAGGAAACAACTCTCTTGAAACCAGGAGAGCTCGAGATCAGCTCTGATGCCGAAAGGTTGATAAAGATTTGTACCACGCTGCATCCTAAGCGCGTCATTTGCTTGATGGAGATCAACACTGGGATAACGCAATGACCGAATCGTGCATCAGCCACAAATCGGCGTATTTACAAGACATCTTTACAGGATGATGAGGCCTGGATTCATCAATACGATCCAAAAACAAACCGCCAGACGACGGTTTCGGCGTTTCAAAACGAGTCAACGCCTACCAAACAAAACGATCTAGAAACGGGCTAATGATTTTGATTGCGAGTTTTTTCAATTTGGTTGGCTATTTGGTATCCCTTACGATAAGACCGCCCATTATATTTTATTATTTGTTACAAACAAATAAAATCCTTATGTTTTTTTAGTTTCTATGGTGCACGTACAATAAATGGTTAATTTATAATTTATGTATCTATACCCAATATTGGCTGATAGATAGATAGAAATAAAGATACTTAACATGCAAAAAAGTAACAAGCGGACGGAGCCTCGCCATAAAAAAAGATGGCGAATGATTAAGATTCCTACAACATGATTCAGCATACCTATAGGGTCATTGTTAAAACAGGGGTCTAAATAGCTATTATTTCGCATGGCTAAACATAAACAGAGAACCGGCTGACTGTTTCCCATGGGAAAAGGATTTTACAAGATATTAAATAATAAAAAAGCGCTGACATTGCAGTAGAGCATTAAATAAGTTACTGGGCCGAAGGTCCTGTTTCGTTACTTGGTTTTAGGGTTCTGTAGCCTAGTGGCAATTTGCTTTCAAGCTGAATGATGTATCGTTTCACTGGCTTCGTTCTATTTGTAATTGTTTTGCAGATATTTAATATTTTTCTATGTATGCTATGTACCTATATATTTACAAAAAACCGGATAAGTGCGAGCCGGACCCACCCACCAAGGGTTCCGTAGAAAAAAAAAATTTTGGTTTAAAGTATTCCAGTACCAAATTAATATTTTTTTTTAGCATTTTTTGTAGTGTTATCAGACTAATCATATAGTCATTTTGCAAAGCCGGTGACGGACGGACAGACAGCCAGACAGACAAAGTGAAACAAGGGTTTTTTGTTTTACTACGAAAGCCTTATAGGATCACTTTGTTGTACATTTGTCGTTTGGCTGTCAAGACCCTTCTCCCATCTCGAGAATGTGTAAAGGTATCGAGTTGAAATTAAAACCATATACTCAAATCTAAAGCCCCTTCAAGCTGTCAAAAAATATTTTCTAAGTTGTCCTGAAAATATACTATCGTTTATGCCCCAAAAAACGCATGTTTCAACAGCCCCCTATAAAATTTAAAATCATTTTTGTAGTTTTAACCATGAACATTTTAGGAAAACTAAAATGGTTATGCTAGCTTTTTTAGTTTCGGAGAGATACTCGCTCAAATAAGTAATGCGTTTTCCCAGACATACCAGAGAATACTCGGTTAATTTCTGTTAATATGTTTTGGTAACCATAAAAAAGCATACACCAACTTCTCAGCAACTCACAACAGGTCTACGGTTAACTAAGAAACCCTACAAAGCGCGTGGCCCGACACGGATCTGGCATAATTTATTTCCTTTTGAGGTATGGAACCCTATAAAATGTATTTAAGATTCTATCAATCATCTGGTACCCATAACTAACACATCGCCTTAGACTATACAGGGTATGGAAAATTAAATTTTTAACTGACTAAAAAAAAATTAAGAGGTTGTCATCATTGTTACCTCGAATTCCGTCATTTTTTTTTCCTTTTTTTGTTTATCCACAATCAGTCAGTAGACCATAAGCGGATCGGTTGTGCATAGTGCGGTTAAGCATTGTCTTTTAGGATGTGGGCTCATTAGTCCTTCTTCCTTCTGGTAGTAGGCTTCTTTTCAACCGGTTTGTTATTTTTTTTTTTTGTTTTTTCAGAACAAATCATATTAAACAAAGAAATACATTGGAAGCGATGATTCCTGCAATAGTTTAATATTACCCACAATAATATTATTAATATTATTGTGGGTTCGTCAATTAGTACTCTGGCTAGCGGGTTGGTATGGCATTTGAGGCAGTCGCAGTATAGATTCCCTAGCGTCCGTAGTTCTTCGTTAGTGAATTTCCTTGTTAGTAATGAACCAAGGTGCATTTGTAAGAATTTTATTTTAAGCTCTGGATGATAGCGCGATTTGATTTGCTGGCCGTGCTCTACTAGATCTGCACTCCATAAGACTAAACCGGTTTTAGGGTGCTGTTGTATACCAGACGTTTGTTGGCTATCGTTAGACGTGACTGGGGTCCTGGAAGCCAATATAAACTCTTGTGCCTGTAGTCCAACTCTGTCCTTTTGGCCTTAACATGATCTATCCAGGTTCGTTGTTTATAAACGAAAATTGTTTATGAATTCAAATAGATACACTTGGAATAAGGTCCCATTTTTTTATAATTCAGTTCTGATGATGGAATTCATGAGAATTATTCTAATTATGAAATGTACAAATCCTTGTAATAAGCATACATAATAGCGGTTTGGGTACTTTCAGCAACATTTTAGATTTTACCATACATTTTTATTTATAAAGCCGTGCCCATCTTCCGGAGGTATCCCTTAGCAGGCTTTTACTCCACAAGCATGAGAGGAGGGGTAACATTCTACTGCCGGCACCCACTACGGCTATATGAAGTGATTTAATTAGAGGTTATATTGTGCAAAAAAACTTGGGTTGGTTACACCACTTAAAACTAGAGAATAACTGGACCGATTTCAATGATCTTAGGTTTTTTTGATCTGTCTACACCGGAAAAAACTTAAAGGCTATTTAAACATTGGAAAAGTACATAGAAAAATAATTATAATATAAATTCTTATTTTTCTATGTACTTTTCCAATGTTTAAATAGCCTAAATTCTGAATGCACAATAAATATTTGACAACCATGTTGGTTGTCAAATATTTGAACCAAGGTGCATTTTATTTGACAGCCATGTTGGTTGTCAAATATTTATTGTGCTATGTATATATTTTTGGCAAATTTGATAATAGTTGTAGTGGTAATAAGCATTGGCAAATTTGATAATAGTGGTAGTGGTAATAAGCAAAAGTAGAAGCAGTAGTTAGCAGTTGTAGAGTAGTAGTTGGTTCTGAGGCATATATAAGTTCACCAGGACAGCTTGTGTATTGTATTATTATTATTTAGCCTCCACTGTCCCACTGCAGGGCAAAGGCCTCCCTTCCCTTCTTCCACTCTTCGCGACTTAATGCTGTGACAGGCCACATGCTCAGATGAGTGTTCAGTTTATATTTCCTATTTATATACATATCTATTATTGATAACAATACATTGTAGGTACCTTTAGGATGGTGGTGACCTAATACCACAATCTCAATAAATGTATTTGAATTGTAACATGAGGTATTAAGTTTCAAACAAATTTTTCAATTAGTTTAATATCATTTTAAAGGTGCAATATGTAAATATAACTATTTTTCATTTGCATGAACCCTAGAGGTACCGGTAAGCCGGGGTTACATTGCACCTGCCAGGATATCTTTGCACCAAGTTTAATAGGTACAAAAAACACTACTATGTGACCTCATATCAAAATTAACATGTTTCGGCATTTAGTTTTAATTTCAGATATCAATCATTCCATTGAACCAACAAGTTTTATAAGTTTTTTTATTATAAAAAAAATCATGTTCCTGTCAAACTTTGTGCAAAGATATCCTGGCAGGCGCAAAGTAACAAGCAACTGTTGATTGAAATAAATAAAAGTAATCACCAAGATATCATACCTTGATTAAATATTGTTAATCCTTCAGCAGCAATGCAGAAAAACAGTAATATAAATAATTACAAAAAAAATCAAAGAAATCATAACTTCAACTTTAAGAAAATTGCACATTATCTTTTTTTAGATAAATTGCTGCAACGAAAATAGTGCAGTAACTGCTTTGTTTTATTTACCTCGCCATCGGAATCGTAGTAAATCAATGCCCGGGGACTAAGCACCAAAAAGCGTTCTTTATAATTCACTGGCGTAAACAACTTTTTGTTCTGAGATCTTTTGATCATAAAAGTCTGAAGTATCACCTCATCTTCATCTTTTCCAGCCATTATTTACTGAAACAAACAAATTTACAGCGCTGTAATATTGTTTCTCAAAACCGGTTGATACCTACAAAAGTTAGACAGTAAAGTTCGACTTACAAACATTTAGCAAAACAGCAAACTTTTGTAGTTTCGAAACTAAAATTTGCCAAAACTAATGAATTCTATGCACTAGCGTACCAAAACTAAAGGCAATCGGTACAAATAGAAAGAAAAATATTTTATTTTCGAAACAAAGTGTATGTATAACAACTTCTACCACCGACCGACCGAACTTCAGCAAACAAACCACAGACAGAACACATCAACACAGACCTACACAGACAGAAACAAACCTAGAATTTAATCGTTCGATCGATCCTGTCATGTGTCATGTCATGTCAGAGAGCAAGTACAAAAAAAAAGTCACAGGGCAAGTACTTAATAGCACAGATTAGTGATAACAGAAACTAATAAATAGGAACATCTCTCAGAGCAAGTATCAAATGCTCTGAGGTACATCTTAAGGTAATAGTCTTCTTCTTCTACTTATTTTTGGCTTCTGTGACTAGCGGTCACAATTCTGCCAGTGTCCGTACAAAGATACTTTCATAAACTACGCCGGAGAATCAAATAAAAATATGGCAGGTGTTATATAAGAGACACACCCGAAATTTTGACTAAATGATTAATCTAAGTACAACAAAGACAAATAAACAAAAAAAAAAAGGGAGACCAGTCTGCGCCCGCTGTAGCAAAGCGCAGGCACCCAGAGCTGCCGTAACGGCTGAGGCTGGTAGCCGAAGATGTGTAGGCGAGCGCAGGTGCCGCGTTTTGCTACGCTAGGGCGGAGGGACTGGTCATCCCGCAGCGCCGGAGCTGCCACAGAAGCTACAGCTGCCCCCCCCCCCCCCCCTACTTCCCCGCTACACCCCCTCATTTCCCTGCTAACCCCCCTCCCCCCACAAAAAAAAACTACACGACAGCTGCAACGGCCGCCAACAAAATATTATGGAACGTAAAACTTATTAAAATAAATATTATGAGAATAATGTTTATGAGTTAATAATGTTATGGATTTCTTTACATTATGCAAATGAAAATCACTATAAGAAATTGTAATCGTTATGTATACGATATTAGTGGAGACTATATAAACCCTTTACCAGGCCTCGGATAAATCCTATAGTAATAGTGATTTTTTAATAGATTTCTATGAGTAATAACGTTTAGTTTGAGATTTCATCAATTAAATTTAGAAAATTAGCTGAAAACCTAAAAAAAAACATGTGGGAAAGCATAATCCCATTGCTTGTCCAGAGGACTGACTTTTATATCTACATACATATAATGTTTGTAAGTTTGTAAGTATTTTAGTTTAGAACTTTTTAATGAAAACTATAGGTAATCTACGAATGAAACATACAATGTAGACACTTATTTTTAATTTCAGTTATAAAAAGACTTTATTCATCTTCTAGAAATCTAGATTCTGACTTGGTGGTACAATTTCATGCACGGGGTGATACACAATGTTACCTTACAAATTTCGCATTCAAATTTTGATTGCTTGTCCTGTTTTCCTGTTTTGGGACATAATCTGAATGATCCATAAAAGATCCATATCTTCGTCCTCTGACGTAAACATCTCACTAGGCACATTTTCGATCTGATGTTGTTGTAATACCTGTATAACAAAAAAAACACTAATGTAGGTAAATATTATACTGACTAAGAATTCAATGACGACAAAAGTCTACCCACAAATTATATTTAATTTTCCATGGAGCAAAACGTATGTAATATCTTCTTAACTTTTAATGTAAAATGAAGAAAACCAAAAAAGAAAACCCGCGGCAAAAAGCTAGTATAAAATAAAGATTTCAATTCACCGGGCTACGTACATATAAATCCCACAATAATTCCAAGTTTCACAGGCTAAGGTAATATGGTTTCCCACATGCTTTATTTTGGTATATCATAATTTTTTTCGAGTATTTACTTATAATTTATGCACATATCTCTAGAAAATACTCTAATTCTACAACATATAAAAAAATCGTACGACTTACCTACCTTTCTCCGGTTCGCCATAATCAATCAAATACGCCGCACTTTTCACAAAAACAACCGTTACACGGACGACCATTGAAAGAATGGCCGTAAAAGTGACATTTGACAATGACAATTTATTTTTTGTGGCCGTGGGGAATATTTTTATTTGGTCATTTTTGACAGTTTGTGGTAGATACTTTGCCATAACCTGATAATAACATCTTAAAATCGATGTGGGAGACGCTCAGTCCATAGCCTGGTTAAGGGTTAAGGATCGTTTTAATATAGATTGCGATTATTCGGGCAATCGAAGATTATGAAAATACATTTTATGGATTATTTTATTAGGAAAATCAAATTTCAGAGACAGAATAGAGAACCACTTTACCTACCTAAAAACAAAGACGAGATAAATCTCGTCTAAGCTTTTTGTGTAGGTACATTTACTTAAAAAAATTGATAAAAATACTGAAGTGGCTAATGATAAAAGGTTTTAAGGGGGCGAAGCCCCCTATTATGCATAGCGCTGTCTTTCTATCTGTGTGCATGACGCGATTACAACCGAACGCGTTGACCGATTTACACAAAACTTTTTTTGTTAGCACTGTCTTATTATGAGAAGGGTATTGATTGATTTTGGTCACAGGGACCGGAGTTATTGTGACCTCAAAAGGTCACCAAAGGTCAAAAATGTCATTTTTGGAAAACCTTTGCCCCCTTTTCTGGTACCCCCGTACCAATACTTTTTTTTAGGGTTAGCATTATATTTTTACATAATAATATTCCGAGAAGGCGACGCGGCAGACCGAAGCGCAGATGGCGGGACGAACTCGATCAGTACATCGTTGACTGGAGGGAAGCAGCTCAGGATCGGGATGTATGGAGGGAATTGGGGGAGGCCTTTGCCCAGCAGTGGGACCCAAATGGCTCATAATAATAATATTCTTACATATTTCTTTACGGATCTTGTGTCTGCAATAAAAATTTTATTATTATAAAGCTTCGTCGAGGCATAAAAGCACCTTTATGTGGCACAGATTGTCAGTCAGACTTGTATCAAGTCAGTCAGGCCAAAGCATGCAAGCAAACGAACGCTTCAGTCTTCAGTTGTTCATGATATTGTGTGACCGGGAGAGGGTCGCGCGGGAGTGGAGTGCGGTCAGCTTATGTTAGGTTAAAACTGCAAAGTTGATTATAGGGAAAATAACATAACGTAATACTAGGCGGTGTGGTCTTGATCTACTCTGAAGCGTCAATAAATAAAAAAAAACATGATTGTCATGTCAATGTTATTTTTTGTGAAGTGATCTGTGGTGATTTAGGATATTGTACTTACACTGGCAAAATTTTATTGTGACCGCTAGTCACAGAAGCCAAAAAATAAGAAGAATGGCTTAAAATTGCCTAACCCGCTCTCAACACGTTTATGATACTTTTACCTACCTGACACTGGCAGAGTTGCAGCAAGTGGCAGGCAAAAGAAGAAGAAGATTTAGGATACTGTCACTGACTGATACTTGTGTTAAGTTGTGTTCTGCATGCAAAGCGAATACCTATAAAATAAAACCACGGAGTGTTCTGTGTTGGTGGGTGGTGATGCTGGCTGATGGTGGACTCTTCGAGTTAGGTACTTGCACTGTGAGAGTATCGGACAAAGACTAAGTAACACTCCGTGTATCAGAGAGTGGGTATATAACACTACGTTAAATGGTGGTGATGTGATCTGAAAGATACTTTCGTTTCGTTTTTCTTTTTACATATGATTTTAGTATTGTTATCCCGACTACCTTAGGGTAGTGCGGAATTAGAATTCGAAGTGTTTCATTAAGTTATTGTGAATTGAAATAGTTTAATCATGTCGTCTGATACAGCACAAGTTAGCTCCTTACCTCTGCCACCAATGCAATACATAAATTTCTACACCGACGACAATGTCAGAAGAAATAGAGCTCCACTGCCACCTCGGCCGATACAGGACTCTTATTCTATGTTTGGACACGCATTCAATGCGGATGACGCTATCATCAGGTCTTTGGAAAGCCAGGTATGGGTTCAAACATCAGCTTTAACATTTAATTTATTAGCAAAGCTTGTCTAAAGTAAATTTTCATAGGTACCATTATGTAGAAGACCTTTTACATCTAAGCTGAGACAATGGTATTTAGGTGTACTGATTTAAAACTATTTTATATTAACTGAAGTTGCTATTTGAGAACAATGCATAAATTCATACTCAAGTGATGATTTTATGTGTCTTTGTGGCTAAGTCATGGTAACAATTTGAATGCAGTTACAATTTTTTTTTATGATTATGTACATTTTTTTAGAAAAGTATGGGTATGATTTTATTAATTAGGTACCTAATTTATATATTTGTTGCTGAGATAGTAGATCTGTCACCTAAATTGAATCAACAAGTAGAATTTTGGTCCTGGCACTTGCTACCTGCTGCCACTTAATCAGAGTAACACTGTTATAACACCAACCTTAGCTTGAACTTGTCCATTCTACTTTTTCAGCTTGCTAAAAATTTTACTACCAATATTTTATATATCCAGGGTTTCAGACGCCTGTATCCAGTCCACTTTGAGCGAAGAAGGGAACTGAAGAAGCTTAACCACTCCTTGCTTGTGAACTTCTTGGACCTACTAGATGTTCTTGTTCACTGCCCAGACTCATCTAAGCGATCTGAAAAGGTTGAAGACCTGAGTTTGCTGTTCATCCACATACATCACCTGCTCAATGAGTTTAGGCCCCACCAGGCTAGGGAAACTCTGCGTGTAATGATGGAGCTACAGAAGAGGCAGAGAGTTGAAACTGCTACAAGGTATTTTTTTTAGGTCTAGTATAAAGGGTGGATTTTTGAGATAGGACAGTAAGGGTAGGTTTTCTTGCTGACTACATTTTTCCAAAACTGGTGAATGCAGTTCAGAAAATCTATAAGATTATAAGAAAAACTATAATCTAAAAGTTATAAATGGTCTCCTAGAAACTGTAAGTCCTATAACTATAAAGGTTAAGGTACCTGCCCTTACTGTCCCCCAAGGTGCCAAATTGTTTGCAATGCCCACCCTGTATACTCAAACTGCCTTCATTCAATAAATATGAGTACATAAATACCATATTTATGTAAAGTGCTCATATAATTAATCACAATCAGCTTTATTTGGATTCTCTTTACCATAATTACATTATATTGAAGATGTCGTAAGAGTGTCTTAATTAGGGCTTGCATTCGAATATTATATTAGTTCAAATATTCGAATACTGAAATTGCAATATTCGGATATTCAATTAAAATCAAGAACACCAAACACCGAACTTAGATGAGCATAAAATGCCATACATAAGTTCGCGCGATATATCCATACAAGACAATACAAGTTTACGTCGTTCGGGTTAACAACATGACAAAGTTATAGATTTTATAAAATTTATGAATATTTGCAAGCCCTAGTCTTAATAAATAAATAATACTATAACAGTCTCACTTCATGAAGATAACAGAATAAGGGGTTTTTTTGCGATTGAGTAGGTATAATCCACCAGTTACGTATTTAAATTACCTATTCTGTAAATAAAAATACAAAGATATTCCTTCTTTCATGGAAGTTAAATAATGGGGGTCCAATCAAATGAATAAGCCTTTGTGTAGTGTCACTTATAGTACCTACGATTGTGGCAAAAGTTGCTGGCACAATGTTTTAAATTAATTGAATGAAGGCAGTTTGAGTATATTGATTATGTATATGCTGATAATGTTTATTTCTCTGGTGAAATATTTCTTATGTCGGTTTAGCGGTTTTTTGAAAGCGTAACAAACTCACATTCGCATTTTTTTATTGTTATACTATATTAGCGCCCCGCGGTTTCACCCTCGTAGTTTCCGTTTCCGTGGTAATGCAGGGATAGAATATAGCCTTTGTTACCTACCCACTGATATTGTAGCTTTCCATTGATGAAAGATTTTTTTAAATCGGTTTAGTGGTTACACTTTTATAATATTAGTTATGTTATGTGACTTATGATTCAGGTTAAGTAATGTAATATGTCATAATTACTCACTGGTTACTCACCGCCGTGGGGTGCCGGCAGTAAAATGATACCCCTCCTCTCATGCCCATGGATGCAGTAAGAGCCTGCTAAGGGATACCTCCGGAAGATGGGCAGCAGCATCTATCCGTGTATCAACATCCCATACTGTGCTCACCAACCCGTCTGCCAAGCGTGGTGAGAATGGCAACTACCCCTCATGGAGATCCATGAGGGAGGCCTGTGTTCATCAGTGGACGTTTTATGGCTGAAATGATGATGATGATGATGACTCCCTGGTTATGGAGTGAGGCAACTTTAGTATCATTATAATCTGTGCCCATAGTGTAAGTTGACAATCATATTAATGGTGAATTACTTACAGGTATTTTAATTAATTCATGTCTTTCATCATTCATAGGTTCAAGAAACACCTTGACAAAGTTCAAGATATTCTGCAAAATGCTCTGCAGAGTTTACCTGACCAGAATGAATTAGAAACAAAACTCGAAGTGCCTATGGAGATTCTTGAACAAATGGACCCCAGCATCAATGACAGTTCCATTTCAGATCCTTGCTATGAACTAGATCGCATCATGTGCAATGTAGTTGATAATATTAGATAATGATAAATTTAAATCATAAGTTTTCTGATGAGACTTGGTAACACCAGTAAGTTGTCAAGATGGAACTTTCTAAGGTACCTAAACATATTGCAACTTTGTATTCCGTACAAAACGCACATTGCATGTGTTTTGGGTTTGAACAGTTTGGTGTAATTGGAACTAACTTTGTTTGTAAGTAGATTAAGAATAATTATGTAAATACAAGATTTTCATGAAAATATTACTTTTATTTTGACTAAGTATTTCTAATAGGCGTTAGGTAAATCAGCCTGTACGAGATCAGGATAGCCCTGCAACAGCTTAAAGCGACAAAGAGTGCGACAAGGTGTCATGAGGACGGAATCACATTGAAGTATTATTACTAGCGTATAGAATTGACACCCGCGAACAACAAGTTTGCGCCATGAGTTGTTGCCGGCCGGCAACAACTCATTTAGTCGTTCGTCGACGCCCATCGCGGCCGCATGCGAATAAACCCAAATTAAAAATGCCGTCTTGCGTGTTAGAAACGTGTAATTAATCAATCAACTGCGAAGAAAAAAGATAGTGGCGTGACTTATCATCGGAAAGTAAACAGAATATCAACTAAAACCAACTAAAATTAATTTTTGTACATTATTTTCTATTGTACTGACATTTTGTTTGAAAATCATAGATTATGAAAAGTGATTCGCATTATCTGTTCTGTGGTGATTCGTACAGATGGGATGTGTAGGTACCTACTAAGGGTTGGCGACAAAGGTTTAACTGATTATTTTTAACTCATATTACTCGCCCTATGCCGTCTGTCTGATCAGTAACAGTAGGTACTCTAGGTACCTACTGTAGGTATCTTTTGCAATCGTCATTACTTACAAACTGAAGCTGTATTATACCTATATTGTTGTCTGAACAAATTCTTAATGTAATAGATTGACGACCTCTGTGGCGTGGTGGGCGAAGGTTCGCCTGCGATGCAGGAGGTGGGTTCGATTCCCGCTTTGGGACAAATGTTTAGTGATCGCTGCAGATATTTGTTCTGGGTGTTCAGGTCATTTTCTACGTATAATAATAAATAAATAGGTATTTATGTATTGTATTTATTATATCAGTTATCTAGTAGCCATAACAAGAGCTCTGCTTAGTTTTGGGCTAGATAATCATCATCATTTCAGCCAAAAAACGTCCACTAATGAACAAAGGCCTCCCTCATGGGGTCTCCATGAGGGGTAGTTGCCATACTCACCACGCTTGGCAGGCGGGTTGGCGAGCGCAGTACGGGATGTTGGTATATGAAAAGACGCTGCTGCCCATCTTTCGGAGGTATCCCTTAGCAGGCTCTTACTGCATCCACGGGCATGAGAGGAGGGGCAGAGTGAAATAAAGTGTGGGGTCTAGTTAGTCTAAGTACCTACCTACCTATGTACGTACTTGTTGGATAAAATACCAATTTATTTAAAAAAAATGACTAAACGCTTAACGATTCGTTTTAATTTAATGTACTTAAATATTTTTACGTTTTGAAATATAATATTCATAGGTACCTACTGCATTAACATTACTGCATTAATAGCTGTCTGAAGTGTCCCTTCTGCGGTGAAAAAAATCTATTAGAGCGACATGTTGTTACACTATGTTGAACGAAACGTGTAAGCGCCACGAAATTCACGGGGCGCTTACGACGTTTTGGTCGCGAGAAAACTATTCTCTATTAGCGATCTAGCGCTGCATGTATTGATGGTATGGATAGACGACATTCTAATCGTGTAGCGCTGCAGCGAATACTTGTGTGCGGGGGCGAGCGCGCCCCGCGCAGGCACCCCCGCTGTCATCAAGTTGCGACACGTTTTTTGTTTGGTATAGCTACTCTAACTATTTACAACTCACTGCGGAATCACGTTAGAGCTCCTGCGGGTGGAATCACAGGTACCTACTTGAGGTTCTTTAACTTCGTCTTGCTCGAAGGTTCTACGCCATAAGCACTGAACAAGAGCATTGTGGTACTGTTCATTAAAAAAGGTGACAACACATTGCTACATAAATACAGACTTGCTTGAACAACAGACCGATCTCGCTTTCGAGCCATGTCTATAAACTGTTGGCATCAATTTTTTTTGGAAATAATATACTTTTCCGAAATCTGTAAATGCAGCTCAAAAATTTATGGACGTCTCCTAGAGACGTTTTTCTGTAACTGTAACGGTTAAGGCTCAACAAGTCGCGGAGGCAAAGTCGTCAGTGGGCGCGGCCTAAATGTATGCTATCTCACCTCACCTGACATGTATGTGACCCGCGCGCTAGAATGAAATGCACAATGATTCATTCCTAAAACGACCGCGCAAAATGTGAATAGACTTTTAGTACAAGGGTTATTATTATAGAAAAACTTGGTTGTAATCTTTTCAAAATAACATTTAAGTATTTCAAATTTTTAATAATTAAACTATGTCGGAACGGCGTTAATTTTTGAGTTTTCTTTCTCCGTATATTATTTAGTTTCGTCCAAAGTTTGGCTAAAATCAGTGTTGAAATACGAAAGTTTAGTAGCTTGTATTTTTGAAATAAATACTTTTATTACGATTTGGGGTGTATACAAACATGGATTATGACGAGATAAATTGATATAATCCTTAGTGTTAGATGGTCAACGTCAAACAGTGGAGTAGTTACCTTTCCACGTTTGTATGGAAAGATGGGCGACTATATCAATTTATCTCGTCATAATCTATGTTTGTATACACCCCAAATCGTAATAAAAGTATTTATTTCAAAAATACAAGCTAGTTATGGTTAGCCCTCACCCTTCTGCATTAGATTAAGCCTAGATTCTACTTTCTGCATACGCAACATTGTAGTTTCAGGAATTGTGTTTATCGCTAACTAAGCGTCTAGACTAAGTCCGGTGACGGCTCTGCGAACCGCACCCGAACAATCTTACTTCATTATATTCTTGCCTCCAAATCGGCACAGACGTAATCACGTAGTTTTAATTTTAGAATTAATTACCCAATATTGTTTTTTTAAAAAGGCAATATTACGTTCCCAAACCAAGAGTGGCGCAGCCGCAACGGATTTTCCTCATTTTCACGGGTTTTACGCGATTTTCCGACGTCCAAATTCGTCCGGAAATATATTCTCGAAAATTCCAAAAGTGATAGAGTAAAATCTGACGAACCAAATAAATTACTCTAGTGAAACGGGTTAGGAAAAGTGAGTATGGGAGTAGCAGTCGGTTGGTGAGTAAAACTTTTCGCCAATCCTTGTTCCCCTAATCCTCCTATATATTTTATATATATTTTCCTACTTTTTAGAAAACGTATTTTGTTATTATTGAGATCAAACCTCTCTCATTATAACTGATCTGGTTAATTTGTATGCAATTCTATAGCGTTAACCTTCGTTCTAAAAATAGAACATAGAGTAAGAAAAGTTTAGAGAGTACAAATTTTAAAATTCATTTTTGTACTGTAGTTAATTTTATTTTAGTTTAGTGTTAGTGATCTACAAATCGATCATAATTTAATGTTTAATTAAGATTTAAATTTTAGAAATATTTTATACAATTTTCAGATATCCAAAACTTTATTTTGCTTTTACTGTTTTATTTTTTTTGTGTGTTCTATTGATTTTTACTGTGTTTATTTTACTGTGCATTTTTGTGTATTTTGTGTGTGTTTTTGTGTAATTTGTTTAAAAGTGCGTATTCTCTGAGTAGTGCTTAACTCTATCAATATGACGACGCCCGAGATAAAACTTAACCCAATTCCAAAAGAAATAATAAGTTTAATTCCTGTGTTTAGAGGAGACAAAAGACAATTAAATTTATACCTTAGAAAATGTCAATATATTATTGATCGGTTTTATCAGGCAAATAATGAAGAACAAAATTTATACGTCTTCAACGTTTTAACGAGTAGACTTTCAGAGAATGCAGCTGCCCTCTTATCAGAAAGAGAGGATGTGGTGACTTGGTCCGCCTTAAAGGAACTACTTATTCAACATTTTGGAGATCCGCGTAGTGAAGCGTGTATTAACATAGAATTAGAATCGTTAAAAATTAAATCAGGAGAAAGTTATTTGGACTTTTGCAATCGAATCCAAAGTGTGAGATCACTATTAATGTCAAAAGTGAACACTATTGAAGACAGTGATTTAAAGCGTGCCAAGTTAATAATCTACAATAATACAGCTCTAAATGTATTTTTATACAACCTTCCTGAAAATATGGTTCGGATAGTGAGGCTTAAGACACCATCCACCTTAGAAGCAGCATTAAGTGTTGTGCTTGAGGAAGTTAATTTCCTTGAGCAATATAATATGAGAAATCGTATCCATGGTAACAATCAGATAGGTTCGAGACCATTGGTAACACAACCATCTGGGTACAGGCCTATGTTACCTAATAACAACTTAACACCTAAATTTAATTTTGGTATTCCCCAAAATGGGCAATTTAGGATGCCCCTAGGTCAACCACAGAACAATGAAGCGGTCCGCCCACAAACATTTGGGTATCGACCACAGTTTGGCCTTCAGCCTCAGCAACAGTTTGGCTATAGGCCACCCCAACAATTTGGTTATAAACCACCCCAACAGTTTGGCTATAAACCACCCCAGCAGTTTGGACAACACGGTCGGCCATTCCAATATGGAGTTAGCCAACCGCAGGTTCAAAAGCCTCAGGTACAAAATACCGACGTATCTATGAGGACAGCACCTCTTAGACCTCAAGCACCTCCTCAAGGTTTTAAATTAAATGAACTAAATGAAAACGAATGCGAACCCAGCTATGATTTCGGATACGACTATGATGATTTTGAATATTGCAACGAAAATTTCGAGGATACGGAACTAAGTGACGTTCATCAGGCGGTGGATTTTTACGATCCTGCCCCCAACGACAAGAAATCCTAGAAATAAATTGTGACCCAAATCTAAAACTTCCCTATATTTATATAGAAGAAATAGACGCAAAAATGATGATCGATACTGGTAGCATGAGATCATTCATAAGCCCTCGGAAGGCATATGAATATTTTGGTGGCTTTATTTGGAAAGAACCTTTTCAGGTAGTTAGCACCCACGCGTCTAGTAGACACGATGAAGTGATGGAAATCCCTCTCTTGCCTACTTTTGCTAGTAATAAAATTCACAAATTCTATTTATATGAAGTGGACAAAAGATATGACGGTCTTATTGGAAACGATCTTTTACAGCAATTAGGTGCAATTATTGATTTAAAAGAAAATCTTTTGAAAACTACCACTACATGTATTCCGATAATCAATAATAATTTAAATTATACGGTTCAAATACCATCACGATCTGAACAAAGAGTTAAGGTACCGATTAATCAACATTCGGGTGAAGCTATTCTTGATTTTCATGAATTCACGAACGGTGTACGAATGCCGAGTGCGATTGTAAATTGCATCAACGGTTATGCATCTACGGTCATTCAGAATATCTCAGACCGACCAATATTCTTAACAATTAGGCAACCATTAATGGTAACAAAATTTGATAGTACCGATTGCGACCTAAATATCATAAATAACATCACGGATATAGAAACTGAGAACTTACTTGAAGAAAATTTAAGTAAACTCAGACTTGACCATACAAACGACGAAGAACGCGAGAGGATATATAGACTTTGTATGGATTACAAGGATATATTTTATTGTGAACAAATTCCCTTGTCATTTACTAATCAGGTTAAGCATCAGATAAGGACTAAGAACGAGGATTCCATTTATGTGAAGCCTTATAGGCAGGCCCCGTTTCTTCAGAACGAGATTAGTAGACAGGTTGAAAAGCTGTTAAAGGACAACGTTATCCAGGAGTCTCACTCTCCTTGGAGTGCACCCGTGCACTTGGTGCCCAAGAAGATGGACGCATCTGGCGAGGTCAGATATAGAATGGTAGTTGACTATAGGCGATTGAATGAGATAACTATTGATGATAAGTATCCCTTACCAAATATAACAGACCTTTTCGATAAATTAGGGAAAAGTGCGTATTTTACTACACTCGATTTAGCTAGCGGTTATCATCAGATCGAAATAGAAAAGAGAGATAGGCAGAAGACAGCCTTCAGCACACAAAACGGCCATTATGAGTTTCTAAGAATGCCGTTTGGGTTAAAAACAGCACCTGCGACATTCCAAAGGACAATGGACAATGTTTTACGTGGTCTACAAGGACTACATTGCATGGTTTATTTAGACGACATAATAATCTATTCAAATAGTCTAGAAGAGCATATACAAAAATTACGAACTATTTTCGACAGAATTAGAGCAACCAATTTGAAAATACAATTAGATAAATCTGAATTCTTACGAAAAGAAGTACTTTACCTTGGCCACACGATAACAAAAGAAGGATTAAAACCTAATAATGATAAAATTGATGCAGTATTAAAATACCCTATACCGAAAACTACAACAGAAATAAAAAGTTTCTTAGGACTCGTAGGCTACTACCGTAGATTTATTAAGGACTTTGCTAAAATAACTCAACCATTAACAGCTTGTTTAAAAAAACGTAACGGAATTGTAATCGACCAAAAGTTTGTTGACGCATTTAATAAATGCAAAGAACTTTTGACGCATGCCCCACTATTACAGTACCCTGATTATGAAAAACCTTTCGTACTTACTACTGACGCATCTAATGTAGCAGTAGGTGCAGTACTTTCTCAAGGACAGATTGGTAGTGACAAACCCGTAGCATATGCTAGTCGAACCCTTAGTGATACAGAGTCACGTTATAGTACGATCGAACGTGAATTACTCGCTATCATCTGGGCAGTAAAACATTTTAGACCCTACCTGTACGGTCGAAAGTTTTATATATATACGGACCATAGACCATTAATATGGCTTCGATCTCTAAAAGACCCGAATAGTAAACTCACTCGTTGGAGGTTACGATTACAGGACTATGATTATGAGATGATTCATAAAGCAGGTAAGCAAAACGCTAATGCGGATGCCTTATCTAGAATTAAGATCAATGCTTTAGGGTCAGACGACGAACATCAATCGATGAAAGTTAATGTTGATGATAAAGACGAAAAACTAAAGAAACACCTAGATGATGTAGTCAAAGATATAAAAAGGTTAACAGCAGAAAAGAAAATGGCACGTCATGACTCATCAACGACGACAGTATCAGACTCGAGTAGGACAGCTACAGCTAGCCCTATAGCAATTTCTGACACCCTATCAAGACCACCTAGTATTGAGAATTTTACTGAATATCCTGTACGATCTGAATCAAGTGAATCACAAACAGTTCATTCAGCTGTAGAATTAGAATCAACCGGTATACTGATTTTACATGAAGCTATAGACACAAAACCTAATCAAATTTTAATATACTCATGGTTTAAAAATCAAATGCAAGTAAAGAATTTATCTCGAGAGACACAAAAGGTTTTGGAAGTTTTTCTACCAACGGACAATCCGGAATTGGTTAAAGAATTCCCAAAACAATACATAAAGCCGAAGGTTAAATATTTTATCTATTTTAAATGTTTGAAAGTTTTTTAAATGTAACTTAAACTAACAATGAAAACACTGTTAGTTAAGATAACCGTTTAAAGAAAGCAGAAATAATGTTAAGAGACTTAGCTGTTAAAGAAAACAATTGGGTTTTCAACACATACATCGTAGGATTATTTAACAATTTAACAGGTAATTTCCGTACTCTTTTTATTAGATTAAGTGAAACTGAAACTGCTCTAGCCTTAAGTAGAGTCTCTATACTACATCAATCTATCGTGAATTCTACTGAACTGTTATACCATATGAAATTGATTTCTAACTCTGTACCTAAGCTTACTGTATTCGCCTACCGAAGATGATTTGTTAAAACTAGAGGAAACAATATGTGTAAAATCCTGTATTAAGAAAAACCAGATCACATTTATTATGCAAATTCCTATTACTGATAATTGTACTTATAACTATTATAAAATTTATTCCTTACCTATTTTCCACCAATCCGAAAATAAAACCGTATCTATTTTTCCCAAATACCCTTACCTTTTGGCGAAAGGAATGAAATACTTACCGATTGTGAAACCATGCCGCCCGTTATCTACTGGCGACCTTTTTCTATGTAATGCAGACAACCGAGCTTTGTACCATGAGCTCACCTGCATCGAGCAGCTGATGAAATTCGACGATGACCTTACTTATTGTACGCAGCATCAGATCCAACTGGAAGATGTAAGACTCCAGCGAATCAACGCCGATACCTGGATCCTGTTTAGTAGACTGATGACTACCCTAACTAAGCATTGTGACAACGAGGTCGGTAAGCAGCCTGTATTCGGGACATACATCGTGACCATCGACGAGCCTTGTGATTTGGAGATCAATGGAATTCGTATAAGCCACCGAATCTACATAGAATCGGAAGTTGTGAAGCCAATTCCAGTTTTCACCCTGCCGCAGCTACGCGTGAACGCGAATCTATCCAGTGCACGAGCACTGAACATGAAAGGAATCAGCTTAGACGAAGTGAAGTACATGTCGTATTCTTTAAAGCATAGTGCAGTTATTGAAAGTGTTTTGAAAGAAAGGAAATACTATAACTTCAGTGAAAATTTAGGTTACGTTACTTTAGGCTTAGTAATTATAAGTTTCATTGTATTTTTACTATATGTGTTTCGGCTAAAATTGCTGAAAATTGTATCATTAAAGCAAAATTATCGGAACAAATCTCAAATCGATCCAACCGATAATTTTCCTCTTAGGGATGGAGGAGTTATGGTTAGCCCTCACCCTTCTGCATTAGATTAAGCCTAGATTCTACTTTCTGCATACGCAACATTGTAGTTTCAGGAATTGTGTTTATCGCTAACTAAGCGTCTAGACTAAGTCCGGTGACGGCTCTGCGAACCGCACCCGAACAATCTTACTTCATTATATTCTTGCCTCCAAATCGGCACAGACGTAATCACGTAGTTTTAATTTTAGAATTAACCTCTTCGAGCGAAAACGGCCCGCCCGGGCCCATTTTATATTCATACCGTCACGGCTCAAACGGCCCGAACGGGCCGCGCGCGGCTCGCGCGCTACAGGCCAACTAAATCTTTTTTTTCTCAGTCCAGTGCTTGTCCTGCTTTGGAATATTTTTATTGAACGATACTGAACGAAACGTATTACATTTTAAATGTCACTGCCAAAATTCGACAGTGACAGAAATATATAAACAAAAAAGGTTTTGATTGAACAGACTTTTTTGTAACGTAATCGCGCGTGTGTGTGAAAAGTGTTGGTGACAAATTGCAAAAATAAATTGTTTATGGTGGATTTACAAGGTGAGTGTATGTTTATTACTATATTTGATGTTTTTTCTCAACGTTTTTACAGCTAGAACTTGAGAAAAAGCCGAAATAATTAGTAAATACAAAATAAAACCGAGACTATGACAATCCTCAGATTAGCTATATTTGAGGTTGTTTTACACGTAAATGATAGTAAATAACCTAGTAAATGGGTTTTATTCAATGTTATCTACATTTTATCCTATAAACATAACACAATCCTAAGAAATATAAGAAAACAAAATCATGCCGGGGGGCGGCCATTTTGTTCAATTTCAGTTCGTCTTTATTTCATAGTATAGTAGGTTCATTTTCGTATAAAGCGTCGTAAAATAAAACTTCCTACTAGTGCGTGGTAAAACCGTAGGACGTTGTCCGGAGATATCGATGTTTCTCGATGACTGATCATGGTACGATAGAATTATGTTTTATTCTTTTTTTTATCTGGTGTATTTTCTGTTGTATTTTTTTTTTAATATTTATTTATTGAAGTAAATTCAACTATTATCTGAGCTACATGTAATCTGATCTTGTGGGCAATAAATATACAGAAAATATCCAGTTATGTTTCCCTTCACCCCACACCCTTCATTGAAATTGGTCTAAAGCTAAACGGACATGCATTAATTTACAGATGTGGAGACCATATCGTCATCATACGGACCTCCTCAGGAGATTGAGGATGAACTGTATGATAGGGAAGAGGATGAGGAAGGCGAAGTGGATGAAGATGATGACGTATTTGATGAAGAGGATGATGATGATTTACCTGCTTCAACGTAAGTAAAATATTTGATCAGTATGTAAAGTTTTAAAAACCCGACGCTAACAGGGGGGTGTTATAAGATTAACTGTGTGTGTGTGTTTCAGTCTATCTGTCTGTGTTTGGTGAAAATCGGTTAAGCCGTTTGAAAGTTATGAGGGGTGAAAGTAAATATACCCGACTTTACCTGAGTGGGGTATTCAATGAAAGAACATCACATTTACATTACAAATTTGAACATTGAATATAAATGGAAAGGACTTGCTATTAGATAACAAAACTGAAATATATAAAGTAATCGGTTGAACAATTTACAAGGTATGTGTAGGTAGGGCAGACTTGTTTACTATGTTGTTGAGCAGGCAGCTAATAAAAGCTTTTGTTTTACAGTTTTGGAAATGAAAGTGGTGAAGATGGCGGCGTCGAAGATATTGAGGTAATGATTTGTTTTTCTTATTTTGTATTTTAGGGGCTAGCGCTGTCTGTCTGTCTGTCCATCTGTCTGTGTATTTGACGATTACAACCGAACGTGTTCTGGATGTTTTTGTATATAAAATAAAAATGTATTTTCAGGTGAATGCTCCCGAATATGGCGATTTCTCTCGGGGTTTCTCTACGGGATCGAATCATAAATGATGATGATGACAAAACAAACCTTAGACCTTATAAACCTTATCACCACCACAATGGCGTGCAATTAGTTGTCGATGGGCAGCGCTTGGGAAACTTCGCAACGTCTTCTCGTCCAACATACCTCAGTGCGTTAAGACGAAAGTCTACAATCAGCGTGTGTTACCAGTGATGACATATGGAACCGAGACGTGCGTGGGCCTTCACTACTGGCCTTATGAATAAGCTCAGAGTCGCTCAACGAGCTATGGAGAGGGTTATGCTCGGGGTTTCTCCGAGACGCGTTTGCTGGCCGCACAGAATTGTTGACGAAATGAAGTGCTTCATACCGGCGCTGCGAGAACATTGTTCGTAATATCGGAGAGCATTGGTGTCATACCATTCTTTCCGAAAGCTGGCGGATGTAATTTGCGGAGGCGTAGCGATTGGTTTCATTTACAAGCAGCGTTTGGGAAACTTCGCAACGTCTTCTCGTCCAACAGACAGGTTCTGTTGCCCATCTTCTGGTAATTTTGATCCTATAGTCATCTCTTATAAAATGCCAGCATTTGTAAATACCTACTGAAGGGTGCGGGGTGAAGGGAAACGCAACTGGGTATTTTCTGTATATTTATTTTATTTATTGCCCACAAGATCAGATTATACATATGTAGCTCAGATTATATGTGAATTGACTTCAATCGATACTTGCGTTGGTATATAATTAGGTACGCTGGTACCTACTTGTATACCACCGCTGGTACGCTATATCTGTATATTTATGTGAATAAATGCGTACTTAGATAGGTAAGTTGAGATTTGCCATTTGTAAACGATTATGTGTCATATTTAGTTTGTAAGTACTTGTTTGCCATTTTTGTGTGAGCTTTAGATCTCTTATTTCATAATATGAAAAAATAAAATCTTGAATTGTACCTAATATGTTTTGTTATTTCCACTGCTGAGCATAGGTCCTCCTCATTTCCCCCATATGTCTCGATTATGAGCCACCCCCTTCCAATTGTCTAGGAACGCGTCATAGCGCGGCGTAGCTCGCTGATGATTATTAGTGACATATTTGGACATTTATGCTAATTCAGGTCCAGAACCACAAAGTGCAAAATTTTGTCAAAATCGGTTCAGCCGTTTTCACGTAATACATACAAAACAAACGCACAAACCCTCGTATGATATTATTAGGATACTTAGATTCCAACCGGCGTTTATCGATAACCTTATACATATAGTTGTCCCATCACTATCGGTTATGACGCAGGTAATAAGTGCTTGAGTCACCACTTGGGGTTAGTTTTTTGTAAAAATATCGTTCGAACAAGGGTTTGTCTATATTATTCAAGGGTCTATTACATCTTTCTTAGTTACATAAACAAGTTTGTTTTGAATGAATCGTCATAGATTCAGCGAATTATTCCTTTAAAGTTTTCGATGAAATTCGAATGTAATTGACATGATATCAAATAAATTGTTTATACGTAAAAATAGGTAATTTATTCTAGATCAGAAATCATCATAAACAAATACCAAGGGGTTCTTGAGATACAAGCGTTTTAGTGACCAAGGTCGCGCTCCCGCGCCCCCCCTCTGACGAACGGTTAATTTGAGTATTTATTAGAAAGCCTAAGAGGTTAATTACCCAATATTGTTTTTTTAAAAAGGCAATATTACGTTCCCAAACCAAGAGTAGCTACTAAAGGATTTAGGTTATAAAAATTAGACAAATGTATTTTTTTTCAAGACATTTTTATTTTGTAGATAAAATCACTTCCTTGTTTCTTATTAATATCGGATATTCTGAAAAGAGCTTTAGACTAGGTTACTTTTACTGCTGCAATTATACTCCGCCCACGACACTCCTGAAATAAAATTATATTCTAGACTTCTACCTAGATACTTACGTTTTTCTGTGCTACTGGCTAACTTCGGCTGGATAAACTGATCCATCTTCGAGTTAAAAATAGACTTACTTCTACGGAATACTTACCTAATCCTTATTTGGTCAGCAAGTGCTGCTGTTTTATGCAGATGATACCTAATGATAAATTATATGTTTAAAGACCATATTCTTAACATACTGTAATCTACTCACTTACCTGATGCGTAGGTAGTAATAGTTGTATTTAGCACCTACACAGTCTGCACCTTTAATATTCCACACCAACGAAAACTACAAGTCGAAACCAAAAACTCACGAAGGATGCAACCAAATATTAGAACAGCAACTGAAATTTACGAAAAAGAAAAACTGCCACACCCAAACGCCAAATAAAAAATAATCTCACTGCGAAAAACTGAAACAGCAAAATATCCGAAAAATCTGCTTGTCAAGATGTATTTATTCACATCGGAAAGTCAATTCAAATACGCAAACACTAACATGGTTTGCCACCAAGAGCCTTGTCTTTATGAAAAGACAGAAGTCATCATATTTTTGGAATAAACTGTCAGAGAAGACTACATCGTAATGTAGAGAAGTTAGTAGTTGCTACGCCTTTTAAACGGGGCACCGTATCCCCTGAACTCCCGTCTGCCATAACCGCCCCGACCCCTTCCCTGGCTGGGCCCCGAGAACCTTCCAGTATTGTTTAGCCTGGAGCTGTATTTGCCAGAAGGCGGCGCATACATCTTTTGGTTTCTTTCGCTGCTGCGCGCTCGTTTTTCAGGTGATTTGCTATCGCCATTGCCGTTATCAAAAGTGATTGGCCGGTGTCGCTTCTGTGGGGATATTTTCTCTTTGTCTACAGCAGGTGACTGTTTTTCCTGTAACAATCAATACATAGCATAAAACAAAGTCGCTTATTGATCGTCGCTTGATCTTTAAAACTACGCAACGGATTTTGATGCGGTTTTTTGTAATTCAAGAGGAAGGTTTTTATGTATAATCATCATCATCATTTCAGCCGTAAAACGTCCACTACTGAACACAGACCTCCCTCATGGATCTCCATAAGGGGTAATTACCATACTCACCACGCTTGGCAGGCGGGTTGGCGCGCGCAGTATGGGATGTTGATACATGGAAAGACGCTGCTGCCCATCTTTCGGAGGTATCCCTTAGCAGGCTCTTACTGCATCCACGGGCATGAGAGGAGGGGTAACATTCTACTGCCGGCACACGGCAATATAATATAATATTATGTATAATACAAGCTTATTATAGGAGAGAAACACTGATAATTTTAGAGGTTTCTAATGTGAGGTCGTAAATAAAAACATTTCTTTGCGCTTACATTGCAAACGCTGGCTGAACCCTATGTACAAGATAGATCAAAATAATGTATTACAGTATTTTACACCTTAAAAAGGTCTGCAAAAAAGTCCGCAATGGTATATTCTGTAGAATATTTAGTATCGACATTGCACTCGTGCGAGGCCGGGGCGGGTCGCTAGTATCAAATAAAATGTTATTAGATATCGGCTGGTATAAAGGACCTTTGTTAAATTTGGAGATTACCGACGCCATGTTCAACAGTAGTTGGTCATTGTACATAATGGAGATTACAGTTACCTCTTTCTCTGGCTTCCTAGCTACTTGGAATGAGAGTTGCACTTTGCTCTTGAAACTTGGTGGCGTGCGGAATATATCTCTGATAAGAGTGTTGATATTAGAAGTAGTCTTCAAAGCCGCTATTTTCAGCTCATTCTCCGAATCCTCTTTCTTTTCCTGTAACGTTATTAACAGATCTTAAGGTGGTTAAGGCACAGATTACAGAACCTAATTTATGGCAAGTTCAATGTCACAAGATTATGCTAGAATGAAAACTTATGGTTCTCTACAAAGTACAACAAGAAAAACCCTCAAAGTATACGCTTTGCTGTCTGTATGGCTTTACGAGACTATTGATCCTAGAAAGGTGTAATTTTGTATGATGGTAAATAATCATGCCAAGATAAAAATAAAGATAATGAAAATATTTGGGGTACCTTCCATACACATAAGATGGGGATGATTTTTTTTAATTTATTCTATTGTGTGGGGCAATATAAGTGATATGTTTTACCAAACATATTGGAATACTTCAAACAGAAAACTCAATTAATACATGTAATATGTTTTGGTTAACATAAAAACACGCCACACACACCAACTCCTAACAACAGGTCTACAAGTAACTACGGAACCATACACAACGCGAGGCCAGACACGCTCTTTGCCTAAACAGTACAAAAAAAGGGTTTGTTATCAACTTTTTTAAAACCATTGCAATCTTCTCCTGTTCCGTATTATTCTGCAGTCTTGTATTCAAATAATTTACCTGTGTCACTTCCTTCAGCTTCTTTATGTATCCTTGCGTGAGTCGCGCGGTGTACTGCAGCCGTAGCCGCAGAGCCTTCAGCCGCGCGGCGTCGGCGCCGAGCGCTTCCGGCGCCTTCCGGCAAAGCGAGTGGAGCGCAAACAGCGCACACTCAACGTGAGAAAACTGTAGGGACGGGGCTGCCTTCGCCTCGTCAGCTTTCACGGTCTTGTCACCGTCTGCCTCCTTGTCAGTACTTTCTTCAATTTCAATTGGGGCTTCAGGCAAGTATTTCTGAGAAACGGGATAAGTTTTACATAGCTAGTTTGAGTGTAATCTTATTATCAATAGTCTCATCATTTCAGCCGTAAAACGTCCACTACTGAACACAGGCCTCCTTCATGGATCTCCATAAGGGCCAGTTGCCATACTCACCACGCTTGGCAGGCGGGTTGGTGAGCGCAGTATGGGATGTTGATACACGGAATGACGCTGCTGCCCATCTTTCGGAGGTAGCTCTTAGGAGGCTCTTACTACATCCACGGGCAAGAGAGGAGGGGCAACATTCTACTGCCGGCACCTTACGGCAATAATCAATAGTTTATGATAGCTGAAAAGGTAAATATGGATTATCAGGTATTTATCGCGTAATTACCTTTATTTTTATCCCTAGTTTTCCCGTGAGCATGAACAGGTGCAATGTAGTCGAAACGTCGTTAGTTGGGATAATAATAAAGGTAATTACGCGATAAATACCGGTATTTATCCAATATAGCAACAATGTGTTGTGATTGCTAAGGTTTAAAAAAAACTTGTTCACATCTCTAGGGAAAACTTGTAACTTGTCTAATAAAAGTGGAACTTACCATTAGTACATCATAAACAGTGTCGATTTTCTTCTGTGGTTCAGTTAGCTCTCCACAGAACTCTGACATTTCAGAGAATATCTTCAGAAGTTCCAGTTTTGTGTCGGCACCACCTTCTGCTATCACAATCTCATCCCAGCGGGGCAGGACATGATCGCCAAAGAAGTTGATGAACTGAGATGAGTCCACTTGTGCCTGAAACCACAGATTACAGAAACCTGAAACGACCATAATCATCTCAGCCGTAGAACATCCATTGCTGGACAAAGGCCTCCCTCATGGCCAAATACAGATAATGAGGGGTTACTGCCATACTCACCACGCTTGTAAGGCGGGTTGGCGAGCCGAGTATGGGATGTTAATATATGGAAAGACGCTGCTGCCCATCTTCCAAAGGTATCCATTGGTAGATTCTTACTGCATCCACAGGTAAGAGAAGAGAGTCAACATTTTTCTGCCGGCACCCCTCCGCAAAAATATTGAAAACATATTTTGTTGCAATTGAAACTATCATGGCATGACAGAAGCATAATGGCAGCTAAGATTCTATTGGCTCAACCTCCTGCATGCTATGCCATAATATATAACCAAAACTCACCCCAATTTATTTATTTATATAACAATTATACATATAACAGAACTATCAGTTAAAACTAAAATGTTTAAGATACAAGTTACCTAACTAACATTTAACAATAGCATGTTTTAATTAGAAGTAAAAAAAAAACAAATATGCAGTGAAATAAAAGAATTAAGGCTCATATGGAACAGTAGGTCTACCATGAGTTTTCACAATCTATGTTCGCTAGCGACTGTAGTTAACAAAATGTATGAAAACTTGTACAGCGCCTCTAGCGGATAGTTTGGTACTAAAATACGCAGCAAACTATACATACTACAGCGACTGTAGTTTGGGCTTCATTTGCTTATGAATTTGGTACCATGAGTTACAAATTTGACAGATGTCAAAGTAACGTACTATTACTACTGTAGTAACGTCAGGCGATCTAACAGTGACAACTCATGGTAGACACACAGGTCTACTTCCTGATCCTGGGTAGTAAGCTCATTGAATAGTGAGTGCATGCATGGTCGGCGCGAACTGCGCTGTGTGCGGACGGCGCGCCCAAGTGTATTTATCCGGAGCGCTTAGCCATAGGGGGTACCAGAATTAGAATAAAAATTTAGTTGACATCAGTCAGGGTCATTGTCTGACAGAGACTACATTTAGTGAAAAGGCCTGTGGTACCACTTATCTGTGATTTTAGCTTTTTACCATCTGTTTATTTTTTATTTACTTTGTAATGGTTGTTATGCCACAGAATAAAGCATATTCTAAGTATCTTACTTGAATTGGTAACTTAATAATACTTACAGATAATAGTGGTAAAGCATGCTGGGAGCACTGTATAATCCTGTCTATATATTCATTGTCCTCAGGATGCCAATCATCAGCGGTGAACGCAAGTGCCGCCACAATCTGAACCAGCTCCTTCTTGCCACCTGGTGTCTTACCGAGGCGTGACCACGTTAGTAGCTCCATGATGTGCTCAAATTCTTCCGCTACTACATCCTGGAAAACATTAATAATTAATGTTAAATACTAAAATGTGACAGGCAGTGACAATGCCATGGGGTGCTGGCAGTAGAATGTTGCCCCTCCTCTCTGGCCTGCAGTTGCAGTAAGAATCTGCTAAGGGCTAGTTGTTCAACATCCCATACTGCACTTGCCAATCCACCTGCCAAGTGTGGTGAGTATGGCAACAACTCCCTCATGATCTTGAAAGTCCAGCAGTGGATGTAGACAGCAGTCCTAGGGCTGAGATAATGTGGATAGTACTAAAGTGAGTGTGCCATCTTCTCCCAAACTTAAGCAAAGATGTTTGCTCAAGGTAGGATGGAACTTGCAATATCTTAGTTTGATTTAGTCCTACTGCACCATGAAGGTTGTCATGCATAACAAAAACTATCATTTAACTTAAAACAATTCAGTTCAGAAACTTTTACAATAGGTACAGATTAGCACTATGAAGCATTCCAAACTATGATTGACTTGGACTAAATTACATCAACAGTGTAAAATGAGCATGGGTTGAAGGTTGTCATGCATAACAAAAAACTATAATTTAACTTAAAACAATTCAGTTCAGAAACTTTCAATACAGATTAGCACTATAAAGCATTCCAAACTATGATTGACTAGGACTAAATTACATCATCAACAGTGTAAAATGAGCATGGGTGTTACCTCAAGGATTTTCTTGCATTCTGTTATAATCAAATCTTCTGCTTCTTTATTGATGACTTCCCTTCCCAGCTGTTTCACTTTGGTAGCTAGGAACTTGATGCATCTCTCTCTTACAGTCTCATTTACCACCTCACTGTCTGTATTCTGGTGGATTTGTGAAAAGAACCCAGTCAGCGCTCCTTTAGGGTCATTTTTCAAGATTGTGAGTAATGAGTTACTGACTATATTGATCTCTGTTGTGTCATCGGACTGCAGAAGCTGTGCCAGTATATCAGCAATCCTTTGGGTGTGTTCTTTGTGATCTTTGCAAAGGTTGGGCAAGTCTTTGATAGCTTGTTTACGGATCTACAAAAGAACATGTATAAAAACATAAATGGCAAATTACAAATAGAATCTTGACAATTTGGTAAAATTGCACTTAAAGAGCTGATAGGTACTTACAGCGACGTCATCATCTTCGCACAAATCAAAGTGAGCTTCGATAGCTTGGTCGGTAAGTGCTGGAAAGCTATTGAAAAATTTTGCAATAAATTGTGACGCAAGGCGTTTTTCTTTGTCGGAACCTTTCACAGCAGCCAATATCTCTAAGTACTCCTTTTCGTGCTAAAATTGAAATTATTAATCAGTAACAATAAAGCAATTTACAAAAATGAGCGCCAGCTCTAAAAGTTAGGTTAGGTACCTTAGCAATGTCTTCTTTGGCGTCTGCTAAAATACCATAGTTCTGATACAGTTTTTCTATGTTATCCGACGACATCTTTGCACTGGATACGGGCTAATCCACGAAAATACTTGGTTCTAATTTCTAACTTTCAAATATCTAATCGAAACGGCAAAATAAATTAATTTCTAATTCCTCGCTTGGAATCCCCAATTTCCGTGTATTCAACGCGAGCGAGCGAAGCGAACCTCCACTCCACAAGTCCACAGAGTAAGTAAAACCCACAGAAGAACACTATTATCCTACGGAAAGAAGTAAGACTCCATACAACAAAAATGCCAACAGTAGAGCACACTAGCGCGCCAGTGTATGACTAAGGCAACTTTCATTCAAGATGGCGGCGTATGGCGGGTGTTTCAAATGAGTAAAATTAAATTGAGCGCCTAATTTTAAATTGTGCATCCAAATAAAAATGTAGCTCATTTAGTGCAATAACGACGAATTTACACTTATTGTCTAAATTTAGTTAAGTGTGTCAAAAAGTTGTGTTTTCAACACATTTTTTGTCACACTTAAACTTAATTTTGACAAAAAATGTAAATTCGTCGATATTGCACAAAATGAGCTATATATTAATTGGATACACAATATAATTCTACTTATGGAAAGGTTTTAGTAAGGCACCTAATTCGGTATCTACAAAGTGAAAATCCAAGGTTTTTAGGTTTAAGAAATTTATTCTAAAATTCAGACAAACATAACACTTACATGAGAACAATAATATCTGATAAAAGTATACTTCGGTTCAAGGTAAGAAACAAACCTCTTCTAAAAGTGCGGATAATCTATCAGCAGTAACACAATCACCAGAAAAGTCAAGGCGTGTCAAAAGCAAGGGGTCGCTTCCATCTTTTTCTAATTCCAATGGCCATAAGGTAAATAACAGTGCATGTGCTGCTGGTTCCATACTTCTGCCTTGGTTGCCATTCTTAATTTTTGTGTCAGTATTTAACTTAAGCTCTTTCTACAGCGATTGTAAAGTTTGTTTTGGGGTAATTTCTGCTCTAATCAAATTACTTATAATTCCAGCCTTTGGAACCTGGAAATAGATAAGAATACAATGTTAAAAATTTTGTTGATCGCTAGGCGCTTTTAGACCTAGGCGATTGAAGATCATTGGCATGAGAGTGAGTGAGTCCCGATGTGAGTCCATAGCTGGGCATAGGAAAGAATACAAGGCCATAGGACAAAAGCTTTAGCTTACCACACCCAGTATCTATGCTTTAAATTATTTACACACCTTCACAACCACTGTTCTTGTGTCATCTTTTGGAGCGGAATCCTGAAGTGAATGAATGTTCAATGTTGTCCATCGACCGTGCCTGGAAATAAAACAATGAGGTATTTTATTGCTATGTTTGTCTTTTAAGAATATACAAGTATTTTGTCAGAGGTTTTGTAATATATTTATTGTTCTTCTCATGGCTCTGCGAGGCTTCTTTAAATTGTCTATTTTTAATGGCTACAACTTGGCAAGCCAAACTCATTATCATCTTTTGCTTGATATTAGGATTAAAATGCTGTTTCGTTAATACAGGCGCATATACAAAATTGGGATTTTTCATAAAAAATCTTTTATAAGGTCCCACCTTGCAACACCTGTAAAATGAAATATAATTATTATTGGCTACCTCTAGTCTAGGGCGTGGTTTTCACTGTAAATATGCAATTATGTACCTTAAGAATATAAAAGTATTTTGTTAGAGGTTTTGTACTAATATATTTATTGTTCTTTTCATGGCTCTGGGGGGCTTCTTCCAATTGTCTATTTTAATGGCTCACAACTTGGCAAGCCAAACTCATTATCATCTTTTGCTTGATATTAGGATTAAAATGCTGTTTCGTTAATACAGGCGCATATACAAAATTGGGATTTTTCATAAAAAATCTTTTATAAGGTCCCACCTTTCAACACCTGTAAAATAAAATATAATGAGCCGTTTTCAGTAACAAAACAAAAAGAGTTTTCTACTAAACCTAACAGATGGAGCTGTCAAGCGGAGTAAGCAAGTTGTGATTAATCCTGTCATTGTCAAATTGTGCCTACCAGTAAAAGAAAATTAACGCCATCTATAAGGTGCGAGGTAACTATTTTTGAAGTTTTTACTTTTTAATGAAAACGCCTCATTATTATTGGCTACCTCTAGTCTAGAAGTAAAAAAGGTAAAAAAGGTCAGGTAAAACCTATTTACTCAGAGCAAGTATGAGCTATTTACGTACGGTTCGTTCGTACGAACCTCCTCCGTTAGCCGAACGAACAACAAAAGCAGCACCACAGAATACTAATATCCTCCTACAAAGGAACGCAAGAACGTGAATAGTGTTGAAGACTGGTGAAGATTAATCTGTGGCCTAAATTGTCTTTGGTTATTTTAGTCTTCGCATAGACAAACCACGTAACAAGAGTTAACTGCTAGTCATTGATAGATGGCGCAACAAAATGTTATAATAACATATTCACATAGAGATGGCGTTGTCTAAAATGCTACAAGCCATTAAACACAAGCCTTAACTTGTAAGCCATAAATTCAGAATTACGCTAATTTGTTTTGTTATATCGATTTAGATGGAAATATTATTCGCTACTCCCGGCGGTATCGGCGTTCACGATCATCGTAAACGCGCAGCGTGGTTGGATAGCGGGCCTCCAAATAACACAGACAATAAATAATTAATAATATAAGGTGTAGTTACATAAATATTCTAAACTTACTAATATTATATAGAGGTAAACTTTGTGAGCTTGTGAGTTTGTGACGTTGTAGGAGTTAACAATTACAGGTATAAGTTTGAGTTTTAGAAAAAAGTTTTAGAGCTTGATAGGTAATGCCTACAAAAAAATCAGAGACAGCCTATCTCTAACTTTTAGGTATATAAATAGTTTATATAAATATATATACATATAGTTACAAGAAGAAGTTTTTTTTATATTTAATAAATAATTTAAATCGTTAGGTGATGTTTTTAGGTCATATTATCGACAATTATTAATTCTTATCAAAATAAGTACCTAAGCTTATCGTCTCAAGTGTTTAAAACAAAAAGACTTACTTTACTGCATGTAACTTGGACAAATGGTTAAAGAGAATACTTACGACATAGGTATAGAACCGCGACCGTGTGATCTATTGAGTGATATTTCTTTTATACGGCTTTTTAGGGTTCCGTACCCAAAGGTTAAAAACAGTACCCTATTACTAAGACTCCTGTCCTGAGTTTGTCTGTCTGTCATCAGGCACGGTGACAGACAGTCTCATGAACGGTGATAGCTAGACAGTTGAAATTTTCACACATGATGTATTTCTTTTGCCGCTATAATAACAAATTTTTATATAGGTATTGCCGATATTAAAAACGGTTTTGCCATATAATGGTACGGAACCCTTCGTGCGCAAGTCTGACTCGCACTTGACCAATTTTTTTTCTTAAACAACACTTCAATCTTTTATTTAAAGCTACAGTCTCCTATGAAGATCTCTTTTGCCCTCATGATTAATAAGTCCCAGAATCAAAACTTCTCTCTGGTGGGTACTTGAGAAAGCAGTTTTTTCCCATAACCGATTAAAGCGTTTTGGTTACGATCGTAACCAGGAGCGCTTTACCGTAGATGCACTATGGTTACAATCGTAACCAAATTCGTCAAGCGGGATTCATCGTTCTATCCTGCTTTTTCAAGTGAAATTAACCGTAAGGAATTAGTTCCATCCTTTTCTAACTGACCTGACCTTTTTTTGTATGTATGTCCGCTTACATAGGCAGTTATAAATTGAGTTATATTGGTTATATCTCGGCTTGGAACTACTCAAAGACAATCATCACAAGTAAACATTATTGACCGCCCAACGAAGTGGGCACGGGATAGCTATTTAGTAATAAATGGTCTTTGACTGAGGCACAGAAGTCCAAGCTCAAGATTTGTCAAAGGGCTATATGGAGCGTAGCATTCTCGGCTTTAAGCGGACTGACCGAGTCCTTAACATCATTCTACGCTCCCTTACTGGTATAGCTGACGTGGAATACAGAACCGCAAGGTTAAAGTGGGATTGGGCGGGCCACGTTAGTATAAATAATTAAACCGGAAAAATAGGCATTTTATAACTACTGAATGGCAGCCAGAAGACGGCTATCACAAATTTTGTATGAAAACGGTGGTAGTACCAGTTGTCAAAAATAAGACATGCTGACAGAAATAATTACAGAAATATATCTCTCGCTACACTGAAAGTATATTGTAAAAATTCAATGGTCTGCTTAACGCACAGTTGAATAAGTTTATAGGTATCACTATATGGTAACCAGTTCATGTTTCGACCGCAGTTGTCCTCAAAGAGTATGTAACACTCCATTTAGTTGTCCTCAGAGAGTATTAGTTTCTGTAATCTGTGGTATTACTATGCCTGATGCACACCTACTATTAATCAAAGAATAAAAATCGTTAGATACGCCCTTACCGTCGTCCTAGCATCAGCCACCAACAAGACCCGCCGACAAGCGCAGCAGAACATCACGCTGCGAATCTGCACTGGCGCGGGCCGCTACGTCAAGAAATTAAGTTATCGCCCGCGACGTGCAGATTCAAACCATCGAGGTCTTTGTGGTCTACACGGCGCGTCGAATGTTCGACCGCGCCGACAATGGGCCACACGTCCACGTGAACAGCCTCGCCCCGCTGCATGCCCGACCCCCAAAGCACAAAGGTCAGTGGCGGCCTAAGCGACGGGACCTACTACTAGTGCAGGGAGAAGAAAACTAAAACAACATTGAAGCCAGCCTGAAAGGCATTTATCGATTGACCCAGGGGTAGTAGCCCCTGGAGTTGAAGCCGGGGTAAGGAGGTCTTACCTCGAGGCCCCAACCGGAGACCCCGAAGGGGTCCGGAAGACACGAATGATGCCCTTACCGCAAAACCTGTGTGAGTACGTCGGCATTATTGTTAACACACATATAAAGACAATGCTGTGCATTGTCTTTTTCCTTTAGGTCTCAGGGCACATCTACCGATTCCAATATTTGCTATGAATACTATACTAACCATACCTACTACACGGCAAGGAAAACGGCTGTTTGTCTGCTTTCTTGACTTTTCCAAAGCTTTTGAATTGGCTCAATTCGATGTCTTCTGGGGAAAGCTGGAAGACATTCATCTGCTGAATAGTATGGACTCTTGGTATACATATAATGAATTCTTACCGCATTGGGCATTTATTGTTTCCCAACGTTTCGACTGGATTGCTCCAGGAAGCTTCCCGGGACTGTGGCTGCTCAGGCAAACGCATTATGCAACTAAATAGTTCCGTCCGTAAAACTAAATGGCTTTCCCGTGGTAGGGGTCGATAATTTAAAGTATTTGGGGCATATTGTCACGGCTGACCTCAGGGATCATAAGGATATAGAAAGGGCAAGAAGGGCTCTTTCTGTGTGAGCAAATATGATTTCCCGCAGGTTTGCACGGTGTTCAAAGAGTATCATAATTCTTTAGCCCACAGGCTGGCCTGCCCCTACATGCGGCTCAGCTATAAGAGACATGTTCCAGCGGTGCCGTACTAATATAGCACACATCATTTGAGTATTTCCCTTAATTTATCATGGATCCCATCATCAGAAATGTTTTTAAATTAAAAGCTAGCAAACATCATTAGGTGAAACATAAAACTCAACCGCAAATTTAACAAGAGCATAAAACTAGGTATGCCTTGAAGGACTCCAGTAGACACTATTAAGTACAATTCTTTAATTTCAATGACCTTGATGATGACGATGTCTTTATCAGTTCCACTTCAACTAATCCTACTTTCTGAATCCAAATGCTTGACCCTTAGCTAAATCTGCCAAAATCGCTAGATAGTTATTAATTTAATTTAATTATTCAATTTTTTTTATTATAACCCCGTATTTTGCAACCGTTTTTTCTTAAACTGAAATAATTTAGAAGTTCCTTCGATTCCTCATGGATTTAATCATCGGATCTGAGTTTTAAAAAATGGTACGAAACTGAAGGGGTCTACTTATTCGAACACATAATTTTCCGAATAGGTTTATAAACGACGGAGTTCTGAGGTAGGTACATAAACAAGTTATGACGTTATAAAGTAAAACAAAAAACCTAACTGCAAGGTCCAACACGCACTTGGGCGATTTATTATATACAGTGTAACTTGAAGGGTGGATCATCGGTGGTTGGGGGATGGAAGACCTCAGTAACTATCGATATAACCCACATGTATGTTTTACGATATTCATTGGTTCAAAAGTTATTTGGACTTGTAAAATTTTAGTTCAAATCGGATTTCAGTGTAAACTTCTTAATTGCACCAAAACTATTGGGTCTATGACCATGTCTTTTTTTCCTGGGTATAGTTATTGACCAAAATCTGTCATGGTATCCACAAATTGAGGCACTGGCTGGTAAAATAAGAAAATCGATATGGATTTTTAAAACGTTAAGACACATTGCTTCAGTAACACTCTTAAAAAAAATATATATAGTTCTAGCTCAAAGCAGGTCCTACTAGCTAAAGTCTCAACTACTTTATGTTTTCTCCTGCGTTGTACAAATACTTTGTAATCTTCAGCTGAAATATTATCTGTAAGGAAACTCGATATCCTCCAAACAATCCTCAGACTGCACAAAACATTAGTTTACACCCCGGATATCTCAAAACGCAGGAGAAAACATAAAGTAGTTGAGACTTTAGCCAGTCGTACCTGCTTTGCCCGGGGTCAATATAAAATTCAATCTGCCCGACTTTATAATGTACTTAAGTAACCAAATTCTAAACTTTTATTCTTTAAAATTATATACAAGTAAAGATATATTGACTAAATGGCTGTTGTCGAAAACTTATGAAGAAACCGAGGCACTGATGAAAGTTGTAAGCTAATAATTCACATGCGCACATACATAACATATTTTATTATACACCAATACAATATAAATACAATTTAACACTCACATAATATGTAATTAATAAAATAATCAATAAATAAAATGTAATTTTGTAATTCAAATTTATTATTTTAAAACTATTTTTATAATTCTTATTTTAATTATTGTTATGCATGATTTATAACTTATTTAGCTATAAATACTGTAAAAATTATAAAATTATCATAGAAGAGCGAGACCTTCTAACACAAGTATTTTTATGCTTAAAGGAAGGTCTCTATCACTGTCACGTTTTGTAACTATTTTACAGATATAAAACTTTTTTTTTTTTTTTTATATAAGATCAATATTGGGCATTTTATTATAGTGTAGATTTGTAAAAATCCAAATTTACACTAATATTATAAAGAGGAGAGATATTATTATTTGTTTGTTTACTATTTGTACCTATGCATTGAATAGGCTCCAGAACTACTGGACTACAAAATTCTTTCACCTTTAGAATCCTACATTATTCCTAAGTAACATAGGCTATATTTTATCACCTTATCCCATGGGAACGAGAACAACGCAGATGAAACTGCGGAGTGCGGCTAGTAAAATATCAAATTGTTTTTTTTTTTTGAAAATAAATATTTAAATTTAGCTTTCTATGCCTCCAAAATAAAAATTTCGCAAAGAAAAAAAAAGTGACGAACCCTTAGCGTCTTCGCCGGATAGCTAACCAATTGCGCCACGTAGGTCATCGGAAATCATTCAAATAATCATCTAAGAAGTAGTTTTACCTGCTCTTTGATCATGCCGGTGATATTTTAAATGTTATCAGCCAGCTTTGTTAGGTAGGCCTATTCACCAACTTGAACACCTTTTGCTTTACTAATTCACCCTGTCCATTGTTATACAGCTGTGGTAGTTACTAGAAAGGTTCCCCGGAGTACTCCTACACAATATATTGGTAGTTAAGCATTTTTGCATAGGTTTACACAATACATTTGGGCTAAGCAGATGTGTTCGGGAAAGGTAGTCTTTTGTTTCGATTTTATTATTTTAGGTACCTTTGGACGAATTTGTTTTGTTTTGGGTATTTCGGAGAATTTTTATCTTCGCAAAAGTTAAAAGTTTTAAACATTGAATCTTAGATCTTTGCGCATCTTTCTACAGTGTCTAGGAACTTTTAGAATGTTACACTATTCGCAGAAAATGAAATAATACGTAGCATAAGCCTAGCAAATGTTAGTTACTGACGCTCGAAAACATGATATTGAAGATATGTTTGGCTTGGGTACTAAAAAATAGGAATTTTAGGATGGCAATTCATCTTCTAATTCTTTAATTTTTCAACAAATCAAACTGACTTTAATGATAATTTAGGGTTAAATACTGACATCGTTATCTATTATTCCAACAAAAGAGACTAGTCTAAAGTGTATTATAAAGCACTTGCTTTTACCCGCCGCCTCGCTTGCGTAATATTTTTAAGGCAAAATTTTAACCAGTTGGATTGAAATTTTTATACAAAAGAAAACTGTTTACGTCATATTTATCTTTGGGAACTCAAATTTGGGAGAAAAAATAGCCTAATATGTGATATTCCTGGCCCACATCTATACGTAAGCAAAATTTCAGCTTAATCCGTTGGGTAGTTTTTGCGTGAAGAGGTAACAAACCTCCATACATCCATACAAACAAACTTTCGGATTCATGCCTAATATTAGTGAGATTAGTGAGATAGCATTATATTCTACTATGCTACGTTAAAAGTGCTACGAGGCTACGAGCATCTACGAAATTATTGCTTACTAGTATAGGTACAGTCAGCGATATATTGTAAATTAGTTAACGAGAAAATTGTCTTCTATTAATTCAATCTAGCCTTATATCATATAATCGAACAACGATATAAAATTGTTAACTTTAAGTTATAAAGCCACATGCGCAGACCAGATAGGTCTATGTGGTCTACGTTTTTTTAGGTACAGATGATACCTAAAAAACGCAGACCTGCGTTATAGGTCTGCGTATTTTTATAAACACGTATTTACAAAAATGTTTATGAAGTGGAATTTTAGTAATTTTATCAGTGGTAGGAGTTTTTGTGAAGAACACATCCGGGAAGTACTACCACTATTCCTATTTCTGCCGCCAGTGATGTCTACATTGCTGTGTTCTGGTTCAAGGGTTAGGGTTAGGGGGCTGGTGAAATTACGGGTACATGAGACCATACAATTCTATGTCTCAGGGTGACGGGCGCAATGCAATGCAGCTTCACGACGCGAACATCAGGTGGGCCTTCGGCTTATCTCGTCATTTAGTAGTATGAAAAACCCGGCATGAAACCCATGGCTGTGTAATAGATCTCCATATTCCTGTGCCTCACTTTACGCGGTCCTGTGCTAAACTTATCTAGGTTTGCCATGTGGCGTTTGTGATATCGTCAGTAGTACATAATGTTTTAAAGTTATAAGTATAAACCGGCGAAGTAGGCAGGTCACTCGTAATGTAGGATTCCGTAACTGTCCAATATGCTTAAATATTTCTGATGTTTACCAGATATAGGTATTAAACTATTGATCTACTTTTACTACTACTATTTACTAAGTATTTCGTTTCACATTTACAAATACGACGGTGTAGCTGGCATGGACACTTGACTTGACACTAACGAAATTATTAAGGACTTTAAAGTTACATAAATAATTTTCAAACGAATATTTAAATTAAAAAATGGTCTTTGAAACTCTCAATATGTTTGAAAAATAAACTGAATAGAGAATAGGCAATCACCCCCACTTCACGTGTAGAGAAGGTACCCTGAAAATAAATAATTTAATTTTAGGATTTTATTCCATATTCTACAACTTCGTCGGCCGGCGGCGTGATGAATATTATATTTAAATGCCATATTAAGTACAGTCTTCATATAGGTACATATTATAACCGTCTATGTTGTGCCATCTCGTTTTTCTTGCTAACTCGATATTATTAGGCTTACGCTTTATAACGTACACTGAGTTTACGAAAAATTGTTTATCTCTGAGAAAAGCCGCGACTGAGACAGACGGACATGGCAAAACTGCAAGGGAATATTAACTTTTTTAAGATATAATTTTTTGATTAAGGTTTTAACGAAAACAACTGCTTAGGTAAATAAAAATACTTTATTTGTAAATAGTTGTACTTACTAGGAAGTGAGAAAGTCTTAGATAAATAATAATTATTGTAACATAAAAGCCCTGAAGTTTTGAATACATTCTATCCAATTAGATTGTTGAAAGGATAGTGGTGCAGATGCACTGCATGCCAGCAGCGTTCATTATTATCCGTAATAATTAGGGAAAGGCGGGTGGCGGCGTGACGCGACGACGGAGCGCCATCAGCGCCATGGCATCGCTGGGTGCTCCGCCGCCGCCCGCCCCGCCCGCGCCGACAGCCCATTGGCCGCTCACCGCTCCGCCCCCCATCGCCGCCGCCAGCCCCTCCCTATCCTACACCAACTCCGCACGTACCAATCTCACTCAGTCTCGATCGTTACGCCACGCGAGGTGTATACAGTGTTATTGTGACGTGTATGTGCAATGCTCGGACGGTGATCGAAGCATGGTGAATTACGTTAATCCGCTCGCCATGTACCAAAGCAAGGGCGGGCAGTACGGCAGTGGCTGGTACGGTTGGCAGCATCAGAACTTTGAAGAGCAACAATGGTGTGCTTGGAACGGAGCGCCGGCGGCTGGAGAGTGGGTGTCGGATCCTCAGTTCCCGAAGAGAGAGCCTGGCGAGAGAGAGATTGCGGACATGCCGTCCCCGGCGCGAGGGGACCTGGCCAGCCCCGGCGAAGGATCGCCGGGATCTAGGCCTTCGCAGCCACCAGCGCCGCCGCGTTCACCTTACGAATGGATGAAGAAGCCTAATTATCAGACACAGCCTAACCCAGGTAATTAAACTTAACTTACATTTTATATGACCAGAGCTAAACTGTTTTTCGTTTTTGATAGTTAGATAAAATAATCAACAAACAACTTGAAACCATAACATTTTTGTAGTTTGACAATAAGGTTCGATTGCTTGTCGGATAAGTTTTGAAATCTTTACTTTATTTTTCTATTATATTGCTACAAGAACATTATATAAATCAAAATATTTAATTAAACACAGACGAGTCAGCCATATTATATGGTTTCCGTGAAACTATATGAAACTTTTTATCAGTTTCCGAATGTTATTTACATGTTCTTCTTGGATCTCCATAATCCCATTTTAAGAGTTAATCTTTATCATCTAGATTTTACGATGAATTCTAATTTTCCGTAGAACTAAAGAAACATGATCTTAAAGGACACTTTACTAGTACCTACCTTTATCGTCAATAAATATCATAAATTAAATAAAAGTATATATTTAGGTTAGTGTAGATTAATTTACCAATAATAATTTTATATTCTAATAATCTTTGAAACTACCACAAGGTTTCTACCAATACCAATATTAATATCTCCCAGAAAGTTCTCGGGCAAAGCCGGAACAGGTTCGCTAGTTTAATTATTAGAAAAAGCAATATGCGTTCATTTGTCAGCTTCATAAACATATATTTTTTCTATAAGTTTTCGGTTAACTTAAAACATCATCATCATCATATCAGCCGTAGGACGTCCACTGCTGGACAAAGGCCTCCCTCATTGATCTCCTAGTACTGCGGTTGGAAGCCGTCTGCATCCATCGCCGACCAGCGGCTCTCACCAAGTCGTCTGCCCATCTTGTAGGTGGACGACCTACGCTGCGCTTGCCGGTCCGTGGCCTCCATTCGACTTAAAACATGCAATATACATAAACCATAACCAATAATCGGTATAATTTAATAATCGGAATTGCAAAGTTAGAAATCTAAAATGAATTTACTTTGCTCTTAAATAAGGCCTCCCTTCTGTTAATCCACTCTTCACAAAATATATGTGAAACGACTTTCATATCAGTCTAAAATAGGGCGTCATATCCGAAAGCTACCTGCCGGCGTTATTTTTACGGATAGATGCCATTTGGGTAGTGCATAAAACTTGATATTCAATCATTCGATCAATAATTTCTTCGGTCATTTATTTATTTATTTAAAATCATTACAAAGTATTACATGTAAAGCGCAATTTTCAAGACTTACATATATAATCCTACTAATATTATAAACGCGAAAGTTTGTGAGTATGTACATATGGATGTTAGTTACTCTTTCACGCAAAAACTAGCCTACTGATTGAGCTGGAATTTTGCGCACATGTATAAAAAAAATAAATAAAATGTAATACATAAATGTCTAGCGTCGTAATCACGCACAGTGCGATGCAGCCAGAATTAAACTTACAACCACGCGTTGTGTTTAAGATTTCTCGCATATTCCACTTCGGTTGAGTCCCTGATACAGCCACCAACATTCTTTAAATTTTCTGAATTGAAATTATCGTGGCTAGACATCATTTAATAAATATAATACGGCTTACACCACGTACCTAACTTATTATCATCTTGCTGACGTTTCGTAGACCATTTAGAGAGACTCCGAGGGCCGCGAGACGAGAAGTTCTCGTCTCGCGGCCCTCGGAGTCGGCCACGAACGGTGCTCATGAAGAAGGGCCTCTAAATGGTCTACGAAACGTCAGCAAGATGATAATAAGTTAGGTACGTGGTGTAAGCCGTATTATATTTATTAAATTCTTTAAATTTTGGTTACCATATTTTATAATTATATTAAAAAAGTAATGGATTGTAAATTAAAATAAAATAATAAATAATGCTGGACAAATCACACAGCATCATCTAGCCCCAAGCTAAGCAGAGCTTGTGTTATGGGTACTAGATGACTGATTGTACATGTAATGTTACACAAACTGAAATTTAGGGTAGTCTATAGTGATAATCGGTACAGATACTAGTTTTATTTCATATTATGTAATTACGGGCACATAAGACCTTACAACACTTAGGATGACGGGCGCAATGCAATGCAGCGCCAGAGCTGCATTACATTGTGACCAATCACGTGCCTTGTGAACGTGATTACCGCGGTATTGCAATTGTAATAGGTAGAGGTTAGCATTTAACAGCAGGTGAACCTTCGGTGTGCCTCGTCATTTTGTCGTAAAAAAAAATTACATAGGTAGTTTTATATGCACTGATACGAGTATGATCATTGATGGAATATGAACACACCTTCGGCGTGCCTCGTCATTTTGTCGTAAAAAAAAATTACATAGGTAGTTTTATATGCACTGATACGAGTATGATCATTGATGGAATATGAACAATCGTAAAGGTAATTAAAGTTTTATAGACTCAGAACTACTTGTTAAATAAATATTGCTCTAATAAAACAATTAATAGATAAGTCACTGCACCGTGAGTGTATAATTTAATATAAATTCTTCTATATATCAATGAACATGCAAGTTCAACCAATTGATAATTGTAATTGTGGCTTGCAGCCCAATAACATAAAGAAGAAAAAATACATTTATAGACACACAAAACTTATAAACAACTAGAATAAAAAATTGGACTTATTAATAATTGACGAGCTTTTTAATTGATTAAATGACGAGCTCTGTGGCCCAGCGGGCGAAGGTCCGCTTGCGACGCAAGGGGTTGCGGGTTCGATTCCCGCCTCGGGACAAATGTCTGTACGATCTGCAGATATTTGTTCTGGGTGTTTTTATATATATAATAAAAATATCTATCTATGTAGTATAATGTATTAAGTATATCAGTCATCTAGTACCCATAACACAAGCTCTGCTTAGCTTGGGGCTAGATGATGCTGTGTGATCTGTCCAGCATTATTTATTTATTTATTTTTATTTTAATCAAAGAGTACCTGATTTTTAATACGATTGTAATCAAGTAATAATTAAAACCTTCAAACTTGCTTTTACGATGTGTTTATGATTATTACATCAATATTCATATAGTGTATATAAAACGTCTTAGGTACATAAATGTAATGAAACTGAAAACTTAATTGATTAAAACCAGGAAAGTTTATTTTTGGTATTTTTGAATAACATTTCAACAACAGTTATGTTGTAATAATTATTTATTGGGTATATAGAATTAATAGTTTTAGGGAATGACATATTCAAATAGAAATCAAATTGTTATGCAGAATGGCGCTTTTGTAAAATAAAAGCTTTAAATAATACATTGTTTACATTGTGACTTTTCAAACGGTGGATTGATTATTTGTGAATCTTAATAAGATCCTAAGAAAAGACTTCAACGCGCTTTGATCTTTTGTTTCTAAATTATTATAGGTTCTTTTTAAATTATAAAATCAATAACAAGAATGGGATTGATTCCTTATGTTTATTTTATTTTTGTTTGTATGATGTTCCTACTTTTAGTCTTTTCTTTGTAGTAACCATATACTGTAAGTATTTCGTGCTAGACGCACCTTTGTATTAGATTTAAGTAAAGAAGGCCCGATACGCTTAGGACTAGCTCAAAAGAGCTTTTTGAGTGTATTTTAGTTGAAAAACTATTGTAATTTTCTTGAAATGAATAAAAAAAATGACAAAAATTGTTACATAAAAAATATGAAACTACATATATCACATTATTAAATCCAATTGCGAACTGGACCATGTGTAAATAAATATACACAAAGTTTACTTATCTCCGTTTATGTTCTGTTTACTGAACACTACCCTTGGCTCAAGTACGTCTGTACTCCACAATTCTGTGATTGAAGTTATTGCAATTTTCAATCCAAGTATTTCAACTACTTTTTTAAGTTGAAAAAATTGGAGGAAATGTATTCAATATGTTTAACTGGTTGAACAAATAGTTGAAAATATTGGAGTAGACGCCTCAAGTAAACGCCTAAGAGCTCTTACACACGAGCGGCATGTTACCAACGGCATAGGTAACTGCAGCCGTCGACACGCGTCGGCGGCATCCGTTGACGTGTCAACGGCAGCCGTCGACGCGTCGGCGGCAGCAGTCAATACGTCGCTATAGTTCGACTGCTGCCGTCGACGCGTCGACGGCTGCTGCCGGCGCGTCGACGGCTGCCGCCGACACGTGCTGCTGTTGCCTCTGCCGTTGGCAACATGCCGCTTGTGTGTAAGAGCTCTTAGTGAAGATTTTTTGACGTATTTTCAAAACTATAGGTTTTACCTGTTTTACACTTAAGTTGACATTTACCGTCGTCGTCGCGTCGGTTTGAAATAATAACAATCACAATTTCTATTTAAAAATAAAATAAAATAAATAATGCTGGTTATTATACACAGCGCCATCTAGTCCCAAACTAAGCAAAGCTTGTATTAAGGATCCAGATGATTGATAGAATACACACAGTTTATAAATACAAACTTATTATACGGAAATACAGTCAGACTCGAGACATATCTGAAAACAAAGAAATTTGTCCCTCGACGAGGATCGAACCCAAACCTATGTACGTCTAAGTCGGCTCTTAGACCTACTGAGCCCCAGAGGTCGTCAAATGTATTGGATTAAACATTTTTATCAGAAAACTTAGGCGATGCGTTGAATGTTCTATAGGTCATAATTGAGACCCTAAGAATAGATCTCAACGCGTCCACGTAATAGGTACGACTTTTGTTGGTTGTTTTGAAATTACAAAAATAAATTTTATCCATCTCCCATTTGAAATCACTATAAAGAAGCACTAAGTTGAAAATATCTAAGTTATAAACTAACTCATGATATTTACATACATTTATAATATATTATGACGATTTCTGTGGCACAGCGGGCGAAGGTCCACCTACGACGCAAGAGGTTGCGGGTTCTAGTGCGGCCTCGGAACCAATGTCAGTACGATCTGCAGATATTTGTTCAGGGTGTTCTGGATATTTAAGTATAATGTATACCAGCCATCTAGTGTGTACCATAATACAAGCTCTGCTTAGCTTGGGACTACCTAGATGATGCTGAGTATTGTCCAGCATTATTTATTTTTTATTTATATAAGTATACAAATTATTTCATACTCTTCAATCTGATTAAAATCTCTACTTACTCACTTTGGACAATTTGGTATTATTTCATTGTTTATCCAGAATCATTCATTAAAAACAGAGTTGTAGGCAAAATCAATTAAAATAAATATAGTCTAGTTAACAATTATTTTATAATTAATGTAATAACGCTTTCCGCGGTTATTCTTATTGCTATAATTAGAAGACAAACCACTTCCTTAGTGCATAAAGTTGTAGATTATAATCTAGTAGCATTATAACCATTTGTTTTACTTGTGTTTCAAATATAAGTTTGTGTTTAGAATACATATAAAAACAAACTCTTTAAAGCCCCATTTCAAAGTCATCTTTGAGTTAGCAAGTTTTAAGTGCAAAAAGTCTGTTTATGACTGGCTCCTGACACACTTAGCTACGAGAAGGCTAAAAAACTTCTCGAAATTGTTAGATAGCACGTTTATACACACACACAAGCACACACAAAACACATTACACACACAATCACACAGACAACACATTACAAACACACACAACACTAGGTACACTTTATACACAACCGACTACTCACACACGCAAAAAGCAATATTATTACCTTGTTTTAAATGTTCCTACTTACTTTAGTTTTGTAAATATTTTAAATATTATGCACTAACGTATCTGTACTTAACCAGATATTTGTAACTAATAATTGAAGAGCGAGATCCTCTAAGACAGGTATTATTTATATTTAAAAGAGGGTCCCAAACCCATGAAATGTATTTTAGTTTAAGTTACAGAAATAAAAATATTTGTTTTTGTAAGTTTTGAATGTAGCTTAATGTATAGTCACCAGAACTATAGGTATGTAACATTTTAGTTCAATCGGATGTCAGGAAGAAATTCAGCTTGCAAGATTTGTTCCGTACCGTGACAAACATACAAAGTTTAGTCGTATTAAACAACACGCTGGCATTGTGTGAAATAAGATAACATTTTTAAATTGCAATAGTTTCGAGAGTACTAAATATGAACGAATTTTTATTCTATTTTTATCTTGATAAAACACATTTGTCATTCAGATTGTTTTATGCAATGATAGATCTTTAGTTTGTAAAACTTAATCTGATCGCAGTGCCATTTATTTATTTATTTAAATAGATAACCCATCACGGGGTTACACATTATAAACAAAAAACTTAAATCTAAAAGGTATTTAACAAGGTGTTCCCATAATTATAGGGTACCACAGCATGCATTAAATGCAGCATTCACACAAAGAAAATTGTGTGAATGACAAACATGAACAAACCCTACACAGCTTAATCAGTAACAATCATGAAGTAAAGTAGAGGTACAGTTCGCATTAATACTTATGTATAAAAAATAAGGAAATAGACAACAGACAAATATTAATATAACAAGTTAAACGCACACAAAGAAATTAAAAAAAGTTATTTAAAAATATTAAGAAATTGGCCATATGCCAAGTGACACGATTAGGGCTGGGACGATGTTGAAAATGTGACAGTAATGTTGGTTGCAGTGACTCATCGGCATTATACATCACAAGTCATTTGTGCAGTCCCACCCATAAAGTACGAAGTTACCACACGTCATTTGTAGCGTTACAAAATTCAAAACATGATGGCCGGTACTTTTGTTATTATTTAATTAAAACGCTACAGTATTACATTAATTAAATTAAATACATGGGTACTTATTGATAATGTCTATAGAATTTAATGAAATGATTAAATTATAGTTACTTTGATAATAACTGTGGCAGTGATCAAGCTAAGTTTAACGGACTATAGGTTTAAGATGATTTACGATCATGTAAATAGCCACGCCAGAAAGAAGCAAAATAACCAAATAGCTACCTATCTATACTAAAGGTGTATAAGTGTAAAGAAAATACCTCACCCACAAACGCTAGACAGTAAGTCTGCCTACAAATCTAACTATTGCGGTATTAAAATATTTTATTGCGGACAATTTGTTCAAAATCACTCTGCGCACACATACATGTCACCTATGATTCTGCCTAAGCCCACCATAATCGTGACAATGACCTCTAATTTGCGCTTTCTGTCATGAATATTTACGTAAGCCACCGTGAAACAACCGGCTAGCTTTCCACCAGAGTATTTAACTTTAAACACGTCGAGCACGCAACACTGTCACACTCGACGACAAATTAAAATAAGTAATTTACGATTTAGAAGACAACCGTGAAAAAATATATAAATAATATCCGCGGTTTTCGGATTACAATTATCTGGATACAACAGTTATTCAAGTATAAAGATAATTGTGCTGACAACACGTGTCAGTAATTGCTTCAATTGTTTTAGGTGCCTTTCTAGCGATCAGTTAGTTGATGTCAACGCACCCCGAGTATACAGTTTTACCTTAATTGCCGACACATTTGTAAATGAAAGTTGACCAATCTCGGGAACCTCTAGTCTATTTATACAAAACAAGATTTAAAACAACAGGAAAAATAATCTACAGCATAGAAGAAATCTCTGAAATCCAAAACAGCAAAGTATTATTACTATAATACAAGGAGAAACCGGTTTTCTATCACGGCGCACAGTAAAACAAAGGCAACCTTCGTAGCTTAATTCCCTACGACTTCATTCTCTATATAAATTCGCTTAATCAGTAAAAATAGTTAATACGAATCAAGAAGGAAAGTACCTACAATTCACATTAATACTCTTTAGTAGAAAATCCGGTCGCGGCAAACCCTACACAGCTTAATCAGTAACATTCATGAAGTAAAGTACAGTTCGCATTAATACTCATAATATCATAAAATCCGGTCGCGAAAAACCCTACAAATTGCGCTGCCCGCCCCGCTTGGCGAATACACCCGGCACTGTGCAATTATCACCAAGCATAACATTATTTCGCGTTTACCGAAACGGTCCATAACGCGTGCCTGGGGAGCGAGTGCATGCCGCGGCAATTAATCCCGCTACCCGGGAACATCCCGTGATGATTCCCGGGTTCCGCCGCGACAATCTCTTGCAACAACACCCCGGGGACGCCAAGTTAAATCTTCGCCAACTCGGTACGGATCAGCAGTGAAATTCTAGCTTTGAAATTGAGCGAGTTTAAAACGATGTGAGTCATTCATTGTTGATTGTTATTAGAGTTGTAAAATGCACCAAAAACCAGTTTCTGTACGTCAGTAACGATATTTGAAATGTAAGGTATTTAATCAATCAAATTCGATAATGGAAAAACAGGCACCTATTGATTTAGCACTCATTAGCACATAGCTACAGCCCTTAACAAAGTTTACACACAAAATTATCTACATATTCACCTTTTACCTGTCCAACACATATCTATCTATTTGCGTTATTGTGTCCACAATATCCATCCTGACTTGTGTACAATCCGTCTACCTCTATTTATCTTTTCGTGTTTGCACAAAACCGGGACGTTCGGGGAAATAAATCTTCATTTGTCTACATTCACCAATCGTGTCGTCGATACGTTTGGCGGCGGGGGTTGCTTTACCGAGGCTTTACCTACTGAGATGTTATTGAATTTGGTTGTCACTACTTGTCACTTTCTGAATCAATGAGGTGTACGAAAAAATATTGAAAACTCTTACTTGTGGTGTCCACGCCTCAGGGGGTAGCAAAAAAGTTCGGTAGCAGAGAAAAAAAAGGCCATTATTGTTTTGTGAATGTATCAAACTGTTTGTTTCTTGTCACTTCTTCGTAACTAATCGACGATCAGTGGGCCGATTATTGTTCTCTGACGACAGTGTTGGCTTCACGCTGTTGTTTTGTTTGCTTTCACTTGATAGATTGTCAGTTGTTAATAAATAGGTTTACTTTTTGAGCGCTTTTTGTTATTACCACAGATTTTGTATGAAACAAAAAGCGCTGAAAAATGAAAAATAGAAACATAGATTTTCTCGTGTCTAATTCGTTCTAAGGGCGGTATTTTAAAACGACGCGCGTTGATTCATACTTAAATGACGAGTTTTCTACAGTTTTCAATGAAAATCTGTCAAAAAACTCTGTATAAGTATTACTTATCTGAGTTTTGTTATGTTTAGACGACAACGGTGACTTAATGCCGCGCCGCTTTGCGCCATCGCCCGTCGATCGCTCAAATCACGCACACGACACGCTCCTTTGTGGAGCAACAAAAAAAAATTGATGTTAAATTATTTCCACATTCTTGAGAAAATCGATTACACAGCTTACACCTGTATGTCACACACGTTTGGAACCGGCTGCGGCTGTGTTGTGCCAAAGCAATGTCCATGGCGAATGTGCGATTACTTGCCGAATAATTGCGCGGTAGAATATTTTGTGCATGTCTAGGTGGAGTTGTAATGGAACTAAACTTTAAACAGCCTCGCCTGTGGCTAAGATATTCTTCGCAAGTTGCTAAATATTGGACTCGCATCTCAGTGATAATTTTACTTACCCATTTGATTTTGATACATTAATTCCATTTTAGATGTTAAGTTTGTGTAGGTAGCAATTCTTTATAGTTCATAATTCATTTATTGTATGTGAATCAGGTACAAATAGTTAGGTGGTAGGTAACAATACATTTCGTTCTCTAGATTCTGCCACTAGGGCATACAAACATTAACAAACACAATTCATAAGATAATTAAATTATTAGAAACAGCATGCATCAATCATTTAACTATACAATAAATATTATTAAAATGTGATATTATAAAAAAAACTTAAAATTTAATTTAATTTTAATATTATTAGATATAAATGTCAGTTTGAATAAACAATTTCAAATATAATTTAATAAATTCCATTATTATTTAGTTACAAAGTTATTTAATAGTCGGATCCATCTTTATCGTATTCATATCTTACGTATGACAAATTGTATGCAAAAGGCAGGTAGTTAGGCAAATATATAGTGAATTCGCGTTTAATATATTAAAATAGACAGAAATCCCAACATCTTAGATTATTTAAGTTGTTATGGGAATAATATACCTGAACAATAAACTTCGAGAAAATCTCATCTCGAGTGCATATAAGAGTTTTTCAAGTATCTTTGATAATATTATCAGTGGATCAGAATCATCTCGATTTATCAAGCCACTTCTAAGAGCAATCATGTACGGTCTACCTACTTGTGTTATGATGAGTACCGACCGCGCCCACGTCTCTACTTACTAGTTGCCTAATCTGTGGACGGTTATATCAAGTCTACTCAAGCAATTGTTGATGTGGGCTGCACTGTAAGGTCACACGCCACACAAGTGAGAGTATAAATAATATAATCTTCACTACTAAATTTTTGCGGTTTATTACTGTTCCTGCCTGTGTCCAAATTATTCGGCAAAAGTTGGTAGGCCAAATTTCGCCTAACATTCATTGTTTGTGATTTTGTGCCACTTTGTTTTAAGCTTATTAGTCTGACAAACATTAAGATGGGATTTTGCTTCCATGTAATTTGTTATCTATTATCTATGATCGGTAATTTGATCCCATGTCCAGCAGTGGACGTTCTACGGCTGAGAGTCCGCACCCTGCGAGCCCATGTCCTCGGTCGTGCGTGCCGTAACAGATTCTTAACTGTTAATGACAGAGGACCGCGACTTGAATGCCTCTGTCACACTCCACACTCATAACCTCGGTATTATGATAGGTTAGTAAACTCTATCAAAGACGCCGCTATCACTCCGTCTTCGGTAATCGCGCGTTAACTCAAACCTGGATTTCGGCAGGCCGACAAAGAGACCGATAAACGTTCGATTATAGTTCTCCTTTGAGTAGATATACGACATGTTATTGATAAGGAAATACATACTTACATGTGTAATCGGCTGATAATATCGATAGCAGTTTTTTTCGATATAGAGCGTTGAAGGAGTATATCCATAGTATATCGATTTTCACTCATGTACAACTAAAAATGTTGTGAAAGACGCTTTGGAATATCTTCTTTGAAATAATTTAAGTTTACTATGATTTAGCGTAATGAAATAGTATATTTTGTAGAAATAAAGTCAGAAAATACAGTAGTTTTATGACTTTTATTGCTGCACGTGGAAAAATCTCGAAAAGCAGTCAGTAATTTTAGATCTAGTATGAACATCACTTACAAATAAATAAACATTTTAACAGCTATATATTAAAGGTACTGTACCATCATCGTCTCAGCGGTAGGACATCCACTGCCGGACATAGGCCTCCCTCACGGATATCCAAGTGCCATGAGGGTTTGCTGCCATACTCACCACGCTTGGCATGCGGGTTGGCGTGCGAAATATATCTGCTGCCCATCTTCCGGAGGTATCCCTTAGCAGGCTCTTACTGCATCCACGGGCATCTGGGGAGGGGTAACATTGTACTGTAAAAATCACGAAAATTTGAGTACTGATACGAGCCTGATACGAATTTAAGTAGGATTTTATACACCAGAAAATTTGGTTCATTATATTCCAATTTGGTTATTCACCTACGTTATCAGTATCACTCTTTGTTATCGCAATTACTTGTAGTAATAACAATGCAATGTAACAGCATGTTCATTTTACAATTACAATTTTATTACTTCAGAAGTATCAATGTTAATGATTTATCGTTAAAAACAAAAATGATGCCCATGGAAATCGAGGATGGAATAAAATGCCCTTTTCATAGTAGGTATCACCTCGAAATTGTAATTGTATAAAAGTAAGTTATGCAATATTATTATGTTCGCTTTTACAATAGAAGAGAATATCGCATTAAATTTAGCAGTTCCATATACATACATATATGCTAAATTTTCTAGTGTTCACTATACTATGTTATATATAATATTATAAAGCCGAAAGTTTGTTTGCATGAAGGTTTCTTACTTCTTCACGCAAAAACTAGGCTACGGATTGAGCTGAATCTTTGCACACGTATTGATGTTGACAAGGATAAACACATAGGCTACTTTTTATCCGGGTACAACGCATGCGAAGCGGCAGGCAGAAGCTAGTACACTATATATCTCATATGAAGAGAAGGAGCATGTCCGTTGTAGCAGGGTCTCACAAGGGGAAACTTTGGACCTGTATTATTTAATTTTTCAACTCGAGGTAGCCCGAGTAACCTTTTTATATATTTCGTTTTCTTACCGGAAGCCGTAATTACTTCATTATTCTTGTTATTACATTCTGGTTATTAGTTTGCTAAACTATAATCATAAGTTACTATTTATTGGCCTAATAAATAAACCAATGCTCGATAGCGATATTGATGTAAACATTTTTTTATTATTTTATGAATCCGATTAAAAAAAACTAACCATTGTAGGCACATTCACGCTTAAATAACCTATGTATGTAGCTCCATAAGCATTGTATTACCTACATACAATTTTTAGATCAAGGCTATTTTCAGAAATATTGATTTAAAAAAAAATACTAAAAATAATTTAACTTCAGTATTTATTGTTAAATCATCAACCTCCTACCTTAATCTCAGATTATATGACATCGGTATACAGCACTGAACTCACAATTAAACTCCTTACACATTTCAACTAAATTGAAAAAAATAAAAAAATAAATATTAAAAAAATGGTGAAATTACGGGCACATGAGACCTTACACCTCTGTCTCAGGGTGACGGGCGCAATGCAATGCAGCGTTGGTCACGTGCTTAGTAAACGTGATCACCGCGGCATTGCAATAGTTATAGGTAGAGGTTACCGCTTAACATCAGGTGGGCCTTCGGCTTGTCTCGTCTTTGTTTTTAAGGATTTAAGCTTTCATGACTACTCAAATAATTATTAATTAGACGCTGTGGGGTGTCGGCAGTAGAATGTTGCCTCTCATATCCTGCCCGTGGATGCTGTAAGAATCAGCCAAAGGATATCTCCGAAAGAAGGGCAGCAGCTTTCCGTTTATCAATCAACATCCCGTACTGCGGTCGCCAACCCGCCTGCCAAGCGTGGCGATTATGGCAACGATCCTCTCATGATCTTGGAGATCCATGAGGCAGGCCTATGTCCAGCTGTGGACGTGGACAGCACTGGCATTGAATTGCCAAATTGTAGTTATGACTATCAGATAATTATTGCGATGACGTCCCGCATTTCCCCAACATCTAAACAAATCATCGAAAATAATGTAAAAAGTGTACATAAGTTCCGCTATCAGACAAGAGATGGCACTGTCAAGGTTCTTCAACAAAATACCGCCTTTATCATATATTATATTATATGATGGCACGGAACCCTCGGCGCGCGAGTCCGACTAGCTCTTGGCCGGTTTTATTTAAAGTATGAGCACTAAATAACGTTTTCTCAACCTTGAATTTTGTAGCTTGTCCGTCAATCACTTCCTAGCCCCCGTTTTATCATTACACACCTTAAAGTAAAGGATTTAATTAATAAATCAGAGTTAAAGAAAAATGACTTAATAACACCAAAAGTGATGACAATCTTTTACTCACATCCCTGCTATATATAAAATGATCTATGATCTAAATTATATCCAGATCCATGTATTCATAACCTGTAGAACAATACCAAACACAAGGCCTTGTCTTCAGCCGGCGTGGTGGCGGCGTGGCGCGGCGTCGGCGGGGCGGCGGCGTGGCGCGCGCGGCACGAGGGCGACGAGCTGCACGCCGCCGCCCCGCCGGCTGGCCGCTGCAGCTCTAGTCCGGACGACCAGAGTGCCTGGCTCAAAAGTACTTATACCTCATACTCTTTACCCTAAATTCTAGTATACTAATATTGAAATATAAAAGCGAAAGTGTCTGTCTGTATGTATGGATATACATAGGTACGTATGTTCCGAATTTACGTCAAAAATGCTGAATCGTTTTTGATGATTTTAACACAGGAATAAATTAGACCTTGACGGACATAGGCTATTTCGTTGAGAAAATTAAACTTGAAGGGGTGAAATGGGGATAAAAGTTTGTATGTATCTTTCCAATAAACGTTGTCTTAATGCGGGAGAAACCGCACGGGTCAGCTTGTAAAAAATAAAAGGGTTTTTCATCTATGTATGTCAGATGTTTGAGCAGCATCACGGTGGCGGCATTTGATAGACCTATTCGAGAGCGGATTCCTAGGTCGCACGCACGGTCGAGGGTTAGAGGCCTGCTCGTGCTGCATCGTGCGTTTTACTTTTAAGGCGTAGAAATATGTAAATTTGCACTCTTAAGAACGTTTTTCACCGTATCTTATTGAAAAAGCTTTAGAAAAATTACATAGTAATCTTCCATTCGTTTCAAAAATGAAAAATAACTATATCTGAAATGATTGTTCAAATTACCATTTGTTTTTACATTTTTGTACTATCACCATTCTAATTCTAGGGGGATCTGCATCTGTGTCCCGCATTGGGGTGTATTGTGCATTGTCCCCCGAGGTACTGTCCCGACCCTAACCTAACCAGCCCAACTCCTTGAAATACCGGAGAAGGACACGGGGTCGCCGGCAGCTATCCATGAGCATCCCCGAAGGGTGTGCCGATATTGTTGAAGAAGAAGAAGGCCATCCATGAGATCCTGCAGTCCTGTCTCTAATCTAGTCTGTCTTGTGGCACCACAGTGTACTATCAACTTATGAAATTAACAAGTTTTTTTATTGTAATTAAATAATAAATAAATATAAATAAATAAATAAATAATAAATAATGCTCGACAAATCACACAGCATCATCTAGCCCCAAGCTAAGCAGAGCTTGTGTTATGGGTACTAGATGACTGATATACTTAATACATTATACTACATAGATAGATATTTTTATTATATATAGAAAAATACCCAGAACACCCTGAACAAATATCTGCAGATCGTACAGACATTTGTCCCGAGGCGGGAATCGAACCCGCAACCCCTTGCGTCGCAGGCGGACCATCGCCCGCTGCGCCACAGAGGTCGTCAACTAATGAATAATGATGGACAATTCGTACAGCATCATCTATAGCCCCAAGCTAAGCAAAGCTTGTGTTATGGGTACTAGATTACTCATATACTTAATACGTAATAATACATAGATATATATTTTTTATTATACATACATATATACAAATGGAATTGGGCAGGACACTTGGCCAGACGAAGTGACGACAGGTGGACGAAAGCGCTGACTGAGTGGTGGCCGAGAGAAGGGCACAGAAAAAGGGGTCGTCCACCATCCCGATGGGTTGACGATGTTCGGAAGACCGTGGGTTGCACCTGGCTAAGAATATCTTATGACAGCGGCGAATGGCAAAATCAAAGGGAGGCCTATGCCCAGCAGTGGGTCGATAAAGGCTGATGATGATGATAAAAAAATCCAGAACACCGTGAACAAATATTTGCAGATCGTACAGACATTTGTCCCGAGGCGGGAATCGAACCCGAAACCTCTTGCGTCGCAGGTGAACCTTAGCCCGCTGCGCCACAGAGGTCGTGTTCAATTACCATATGAATAGAGATCGGCAGGGTGATTACGTATCTCGCGACAGTCGCGCAATATTGCTGTCAGATGTCAATTCCTTGCTGTTCTTTAATACAAAATTGACATTTGACAGCAATATTGCTGTCAATTGCCTGTTGCAAAACCTGTCGCGAGATACGTAATCACCCTGCGGCTATTTTTTTCAAATAAGTTTCGTAATAAAAAAAATTGCGAGTGATTTATGTACGTACATATATTAGGTATGCGCGAGCAATCCCTCTGCCGCCGGCCCTACAATCAATGTGGGCCGAAAAGTTGTGGTAACGACGAGAGAGAAAGAGAGAGAGATAAACGTTTGCAATTTCATCGGCATCTAATAATCTGAACCAGGCATTGTCGTGGTTTGATTAGCCTTTATGGAAGAGCGACCGACGCCATTTGACTCGGCTTGCCATTGGTCGTTAAAGATATTAAATGCTTTATTCTAGTTCCACCGTGGGGTGCCGGCAGTAGAATGATACCCCTCCTCTCATGCCCATGGATGCAGTATGAGCCTGCTAAGGGATACCTCCGGAAGATGGGCAGCAGCGTCTATCCGTGTATCAACATCCTATACTGCGCTCACCAACCCGCCTGCCAAGCGTGGTGAGAATGGCAACTACCCCTCATGGAGATCCATGAGGGAGGCCTGTGTTCATCAGTGGACGTTTAACGGCTGAAATGATGATTCTAGTTGAGCCAACAAAGCTGGGAGAATGGTGTAGATGCTGGGCAAGCCAATAATCTATGTAACAAGACCCAGGCACTGCAGCGTCCCGTACAGCATGAATACTAGTTGCTGACGCTGTATAAATCATATACATAATAGTTGTAAAGGCACTTAGCACTCCTTCAAATCAAAACTCGACTCGCTGAGCATTTATTTATACAGCGGCACACCATAATGAATAACAACTGCCAGTTGTCATAGCCTGTTGTTGGTTTGGTTTTTACAATTCACGAACGACAGCATTTACGCATGAGGAATAGAGGGAACTCTTCAAACATTGAGGCAAACTTATAGCGATTCTTGCAGATTTTTATTTAAAAAACTGATGGTTTTCCTTTGAATAAATATAGAAAGACTGAGGTGTACTTATTTTACACCTTTGCCGTATCTGATAGATACGTTTGACACGGTCAAAGGATGGCCATTATGGTTCTATTGGCCATGGCACGATATTTTGTGCCTATTGAGTTGGCCTTCATTCTACCTAAGAAAAATAGTTTTATTTTATAATTGGTACTAAAATAGTAGTTTCGGCATCATACTTGTTATTATGACCAGTTAAAGAGCATTCTGAACAAACCATAGGTTAGACATAGTTCGCAAAGTTTTATTAAAAGTAAGTACTAATAACACACACACCTACTCACATACTTACTCACTCACTAACTATATGTGTATGTAACTTGTAAAATTGTATTTTCAACGCTCCTAGTTTGTATTAAGTAAATTAAAATCTAAAAAGGGCCTGTACTTGTATAGAAGAGGGCGTTGATTATCGCGACACAGTATTATTACTTCTGTCATTATCACCATTATATGTATTTTGTTATATTTATGTATGTATCCCATTAATCAATTTTAAGCCATTTTTTGCCACAAAAAGTCGTGGGACAAAGTCACCCTCCTCTAAGAACAACATTGGCCCAAAATTTAAATAAAAAATAAAAATACTTGCTCAAGTTTTTCTTTCTAATTTTTCTAAATACCCATGTAATCTTATTTGGTATACGTCTGAGCTACCAATAGAAATAATAACAACCCATTAACTCAACTATAAAAAAAGTTATAAAACTTTTAGTAAAAACTTTGCGAAAAAATGGCTAGTGACCCGCGTTTACCGGTACTTAAAAATAGCATAAAAAAAAATGAAGAAGAAAGTTTTTGTTAAAAGGCATTTATTATAAACGAGTCTGGTTATCTAAACTAGTAACGTTATCTATAGCACTCAAGGAATTCCCCAAAATATTTATATTCTACGTAAGAGCACTAACAAGGGATTTTCCAGAATCTCCTTATACCTGCAGTATCGCTGGAATCTGGTATCATCCAGTATTCCTCAGTGTTTGATTCGGGCAGCAGCGGTCGTTGAGTGGATGCCGCTTCGTGTGCCACGGTCCACTATTTGCTCCCCACATTAGCGCCTGCTATCAAACGCTCGTCTATCGCCGTAGACACACATTTGTTTACTTTTCTTGTTCTCTGCCTTATGTTTTGTTTGTTCCCCTAACAGGAAATTTATTTTAGTTATAATTTTCTGTCAAAGAGTTTATCTGTTGTCATCGGGGGTATAATTTATGTCCCTGCACTGTTTGATTTTAATAACAACAGATATTATGTTTCAATTATCTTACTGAGAAACAAAGATGCTGATTCTTGACAGTGTTACTTGCCCTTAATTTAAACACGCGGTTGGGTTTTTTATTTGGCTTAATAATGTTAACTTGTTTCAAAACCCACTTCTGATGATGCGATCCGTGAGAACTCAAGGGAACTACATGTTAAACATTATTTTTGACTAGTTAACTAAAGTTAACATTTCTGTATTCGTTTTCAAAAGGAATGATAATCTCCAACATTATACACAAATAACCAAAAATGCTATGAATACTGCTTGAACCCAATGCAAGAACGTTGGGTGCGTGATGGATGACTGATGAATTAACAAAGCCAGATAGGTCGTACGTAAGCAAACAAAATAATGTGAAAAATTTCGTTTCTAACCAAACGTTTCGTAATATTTCTAATTCCACTTTAATTCTCTCGCAAGTGACAAACAAAATTTATGAAGTTCTTAATACAGAGATAGGTAAGAGATATTTACACACTCCGCACTCGGTACACATTGATACCCTCTCTGTCTCACTATTGTGTACCTACGTGGGTTTGTTCGTTTTAGACGTAGTTAAGCAACCAAGTTAGATAATAGATGAGTAAATTTGGAGGTGCAATATTATGCGTCCCTGAAAATGAATCGCCAATATATAATTTTAAAATGGGGAAGGAAAAAAATAATTTTTAATTAAATTTATTTGATGCTAAAATTGTAGATATGTCACCAAAAATATCAATTACCTAATAATTTATTTATTTCTGACGTTTTACACGTAGGTAAGCAACCAAGTTAGATAATACATGAGTAAATTTGGAGGTGCAATATTATGCGTCCCTGAAAATGAATCGCCAATATATAATTTTCAAATGGGGAAGGAAAAAAATAATTTCCAATTAAATTTATTTGATGCTAAAATTGTAGATCTGTCACCAAAATTATCAATTACCTAATAAATTTATTTATTTCTGATATAGTAGATTTGTCACCGAAATTGAATCAACAAGTAGAATTTGTTTTTCGTAAACTTTCGCGATCACAATTCATTATAATATAATAACATAAACACGGGGATTTATCGCGTAATACCTTTTGATTATTCCCGACGTTTCGACTGTGTTTCAACAATCGTGGTCCCGGGTTGACTGGTTGAACACGATTGTTGAAACACAGTCGAAACGTCGGGAATAATCAAAAGGTATTACGCGATAAATCCCCGTGTTTATGTTATTATATTATAAGTAGAATTTGGTTCTGTTGTTACCTAAATTGAAACACTAAGTAGGTAATATCAATCCCTCATAAAAAAAATAGGTTAGGTTCTGGTTGTTGGTGAAGATCTACTACATATTTTTGGAACAAATATTTATAATAAATAAGGCATTGCAGAATAGTGACAATTCTAAATTTAGGTCACAGGAAATAAAGTTGCCGTTTAAAAATATTATTTACTCTTTAAATAAAACTAATAAACATGTTTCTTCTTCTTCATTATGATAAGGCTTGTACGGCTTGCTGTAATTCTGCCAATGTCTGTTTAGACATGAACATTTTTGCTTTGCGTTCAGCGAAACAGATTAACTCTTTGCACGATACACGCTTTATTGTTTTCTCCTTAGTTGTAACTCTTTCATAGATTAGGTATCTTTACTTTCCTATACCTACAATGTCCTTTGAAGGGTTCCGTAGCTCCGCTCCGCTACAAATAACAATTGATAGATGAACTCTCACACTTCATTTGTTTTAATGAGCAAGCAAGCCACCTTGATATCAAGTTTATGTTTACTTCACGGGGGTGGTCTCGTGATCCTTTTAGATAGAGGATCAGGCCCGTCGGCGCGGCGCTTGTGTAGGCACACCCAGGATTTACCTTATCGAGCCCTGGGGACTCGTTTTCCAACTCAACACCATTGCCCGACTCGTTACGAGAATATAAAAGACTTTTGAAAACAGTAACCGGCGAATTATCGTAGTACTAAAGTTGTGAACGGAATTTAGATATTGCTTGTCGGTTTGTTTATGTAATGTAGTTGAGTTTTGTTTGGAGTTTTAAAAGGTTTCATCATTTTACTTTTGTAATTAATTTTGGTATTTAATTGTCTAGATTTTTCCGAATATTAGTATTGTAGGTACTTTCTTTAAATAAATAAGTATTGACATAGCCGTGGGGTGCCGGCAGTAGTATGTTACCCCTCCTCTCATACCCGTGGATGCAGTAAGAGCCTGCTAAGCGTGGTGAATATGGCAACTACCCCTCATGGAGATCCATGAGGGAGGCCTGTGTTCAGTTGTGGACGTTTTACGGCTGAAATGATGAAGATGATGATTGACATAACAACAACTCCAACATATTTTCGACATCTCACTTACGTAGATCCATATTTATAATATTGCTACTTTTAAGAAGAACAGCGACAATCACAATGTAAATACAAGAAATAAGAATAAACTCGCTGTGCCCACTACTAGGCTACTTATGGTTAAAATATCTTTCAAAGGGCAATGTACCTATACGCTTCTACAACAAACTCCCAAGTGAGTTGCAGAAGTTATCATTGAATAAATTCATAAACATTATCAAACGCAATCTGCGCAATAAAGCTTATTATAAAATATCAGATTACCTAGAGGACAAAACCACTTGGGACGGAATCTGCTCCAACTCCGTCAAACGTAACATAAGACAAAATAAAATTGTTAAATGATGACTATAACGACCGAGTTAGGTTCTTCTGTTCGCTTCTTTTCCTAACTCGCGTGTCATCTGAAGTGAACAGATTCAATTACTAGTATGTGCTTTATTCTATTTATTTGTGTTGTTTTATTTTGTAATTTGTGACGCGTCAATAAGGTCCATGCGAGCCGCACTGAATAAAGTATTTTTTGATTCTTGATTCTAGATATTCGAAAAGAGTTTGTTCAAACTCAAGTCAAATCTTTTTGCTGTCTTATTTATTATTAATTGCGAAGTAAATTCTCCTTATACGGAATCGTCTACGAGGAATTTCAATAATATAGTTGTTGAGTAAATAACGACGACGTGAATAAAATTAAGGATATTTTAAAAGTAGTCTTTCATTAGTTTTGGTAGTACCTAAAGTGCATATTGTGAAAGTGTTGTTGAAGAAAAAGAGCGTGATTTCGTTACTAATTTCATATTTCGGTAATCAGTATCACTCAATCGATCACTTGAAAGGAAACATGATGACTTCATTGTTGTTAGGTCGTGCCCGTTGAGACACTGAGTCAGACTTAAACATGGATAAGGCAATAACGAAGTTTAAATAAATGTAGTTTACTATTGTTAGGCCTTATAGATGATTTAAACAGCGATATCTACTGGTGTTTATGCTGCAAGGAACACTGAAGTGCCTGGGATATTGTTACGAGTAGATTATTTAAAAATACAATCCTCCCAGCTTATTCAGCTATAGCCAGACGAAAGAACATGTCAAAACGTCTCAAGCTGACGGGTGTAAATTATAAGCATATTCTGTAGTGGTCTTTGCTCTGCTGGGCAATTCTAGCCGGATATTAATGATTAGTAATAAGATGGTATTTAGTAGTGTTTGCAGTTTAAGGGTTTTCAGGTAGGATTTTCAGCCATTAAAAAGATATCAAATATTTTACTATAGTAACTTTCGTGACTTATTACATTCATCTTAAATAGCGGGAATGTTGTCTATTAAATAGATATCAAATACATGAATCGTCATTCGTCGAAAACAGTACCAACCAACATAATAGGTTATATAAAAGGGACATACTAAGGAACTAGCCACATATAACTTTGACCTCTGTGGCGCAGCCAGCTTAGTTTAGCAACTTAAGCAGTTAGAACAATAAGCACTATTACTGATGAAGCTGCAGCTAGCCTGGTTTATTTAAGCTACGTCCATAGTGTGATGGCATATTGTGTCCTGCTTTAAAGGGAAAGGGCGGCTGATATACAGACAATATTAGTCCCAAAAAAGGCGTTACGTGCCATTTACAAAATGAAACCTCGCGACTCAATTACAGAACGAATTAAGGAAATTATTATGTGCTTATTCAATATGAATGAGTTTTGCTTTTATGTTTTTAATTGATTCTATGTAGCTATTTGCTCTGTTGAATAAACACTTATGGACTTTGACTTTATTGATCTAATATTGTCCTTCATTGTCGCAGGTAAAACGCGGACGAAGGACAAATACCGTGTGGTGTACAGCGATCACCAACGGCTGGAGCTGGAGAAGGAGTTCCACTACAGCCGGTACATCACCATCCGACGCAAGGCGGAGCTGGCTGCCAGTCTTGGACTATCCGAGCGACAGGTATGTAAAAACACAAAATACGAAATCTTTTTAGAAAACTCCGTTGCCTCCCCTGCCTTGCCGTTGCCCTTGCCCTACGTTACCTTAAGTTGGGCAGCAGCGTCTCTCCGCATATCAACATCCGTACTGCGCTCGCTGACCCACCTGCCAAACGTGGTGAGTATGTCAACAACTCCCCTCATGATCAGTACTTGGAGATCCATGAGGGAGGCCTATGTTCAGCAGTGGACATCCTACTGATGATGTTGGTATGAAACTCCACACAGTTCTACAATCTAGAACACCTTTTGTCATTATAGTTCTCATCAGTTTCGATGACGACGACCCTAAAAAACACTAGATTTAGAGAACAAACCACAGGGACTTAAACGAAACAGCAATATGGTTTGTGTGTATCGAATTCTTAACAAGTGAACTATAATTTGCAGGTAAAAATCTGGTTCCAAAACCGACGTGCCAAGGAGAGGAAACAAGTTAAGAAACGCGAAGAGGTGGTGATGAAAGAGAAAGGTGATCACGCGTCCCTCCAACATGCACAATTGCACCATGCAACGATGCTTCACCACCAGCAGATGATGAATGGAATGATGCATCACCACCACTACCATCATCAAGGGGTACTACAAGGGGTCCCGGAACCCTTAGTCCCGGGAGTGGGAGTGCCGCCAGTGCCCCTCCTGTGACCGCAAGACTGTGACTTTAGTGAGAGTGAGAAACCGTAGTTGTGATAGTGGACACACAGATAGAGACGTGAATACCCTTTTGTATATACGTTTAGTCCCAAATGAGGGTTGAAGATTCCATATGTTTTCGAAGCGGTATGATATAAAATAAAAGTTTATGGCTAACGCCCTTCGAATTAATGAAGGACTTAGGTGCGGTAAGCGCTACCTCGGTAGTCATAAAAGCGGGACACTAACAATTTTCGGTTTATTAAGCTTTTTTCCTAATGGGTACTTTGACTTTAAACAACATCTTTTATCCTCGTTATTAAAAAAGTTTTTGAATCGAAATTGATCGTATTTGAAGATAAGCCTTAAAGTGTGTTAGTGCTTATAAAACCAGTGTTCACGCTTTAGCAATTTTTAGTACCTATTTTCAAGAATAGGCTGCGTTACTTAATTATTGAATTTTAATTCACGTGACTGTAAATATAGATAGCTATACTATATTTTTATATTATTATTGTAATGTAATAATTAGGTATTATATTGTTTAATTTTAAGTAAATTTAGGTAATATTTCTCAATGCTACAGGTGCCTTTTCCAATTCAGATTTTATTAGATAGGTTTCCAATAAATATGTGTTATGTTGATTTATTTCCAACCCAGTGTGTTAGATATTAATATAAATAATTATATAATTCCACCATGTTTTTTCGTTGATTCTTTTCCATAACAAAATATTCATTAAAATGAATGGTTTAAAATGGAATAAAATTTCATTGAGAATCTCTTAGGTTAGCAGCAAAACGTTACCCAACATTATATTATTACATTCACGAAGTTAGTGATATTTTACATTTGTAGCTTTGGGAAGTAGGTGAAAAAAAATTCTTTGAGATTATTAATACATAGTTCTTACTATCTTGTATATAATAGATTAATTCTTAGATTGAATTCCTATGCCAGTCATAGAACACGTTAGATCACCAATCACACGAGTTGTCTACAATTTCTCGATACGTTTCGTTATTTGAATACAATGACGCATTATAATTATTATTTATTTGATTTACCGCTGTAGGTATAGGGAGACATGATGTTTATCTTTTGTTTTGTGATTTAAGTTGTTGTGGGTATTGGAAAAAGATGTTTTTTCTCTTTTTCAACAAATAATATAAGCTGCGCCATATAAGTTTATAGTTTTGTAATGCCACCTTATTGGTGCGCAAAATTTTTCGGTTGATTTGTTTATGAATGGTGCTACATGATCATTTGCAATATTTAAATTCAAATAGAATAAGGACTGTTTGTGTATGTAAATGTAAAATGTTGAGTTGTTTGTATGTGATCACACAAGTTCTAGAATGTACGCCGCACTATCACGAAACACATTGATAAACTTATTAAATCCATGTTAATCAGTATTCATTTGTTTTTTCTTTACTTCACTGTTTAGGGTAATAAGGATGACTTTGTTAGTCGTTATACATCTGGCAAATCTAATCTCGTTTTAGCTTTTAGGTGATAAAACGTAGATAATGTTTCCATTGACATATATTCTAAGTAAGTCTATTACAGATGATGTACATATATGCATCAGAAACTGGTACATCACTGGTACAGGACGACGTTTTCCGTGTTGACTAAAAAGTAAAACATTAAACGCCACTTGAAACGTCACCATTTTTTCGAGAATCGTATATCTCATGTTAATTTTGAATGTTTCACTTGAGTAACTTTAGCGTAATTTCCTTTTTTAACCCCCGGAAAAAGAGGGGTGTTATAAGTTTGACCGTTATGTGTGTTGTTGTGTGTCTGTCTGTGGCACCGTAGCTCTTCAACGAGTAAACCGATTTGCATGCAGTTTTTTTTTAATAAAAGCAATGCTTCTCAAACATGTATGTATTTTATCAATATCGGTTAAAAAGTTTACAAGATATGGGGGGTGAAAGAGTAATCGAATGTTTCCAAATATACCCGAGTTTGGTTTCAAATGGAAGGGTTTTAAATGGAAGGGCGAGGGCATGATGTGTTGATCGCAAAACGAGGGAATAATTACAAAAAAAAAATAATTATCTCCGAGACTAGGTAAAGTGTCGGGGTACTTAAATTATGATATTTATAAACTTGTTCACCTTGCTGTAAGTAGTCGTAGACAATTTGGCTTTAACCGCTTGGTTGGTAGGACGGTAGGATATGCAATGATCATCATCAATTAACTTTATAAGCCCACTTGACTGTTGGATATAACCTTAATTTGAGTCATGTGTAGGATGAATATTCCGAACACCTACTCTTATGCGGGCGGTTCACTGCAAGATGAACGGGGTAATTAATATCTCGCAAGCCTTAAAAATGCATTCAGCGCCAGCAATGTCATGACAGCCTCCGGTCCGTATATCTGCAGATATCAAGCGTGCCAGGCACGTGCCGTGGCAGAAAAAATATTACTATTCCATACGGTGTCTATTGGCGTATTTATATAATTTTTATTATTTATTATCTAACGTAACACGACGGCACAGACGCCGACAGACATTGTATAGAATAATATTATTTTGTCTGTTACAATAAAAGCTCCGAAATAATGCCGTAAATGTTCATAATAACATCAACATCATCGTCACGTAAGTCTACATTATATAGTAGGGCCTATGAGTATGTCAGTAACATGTCGCATTTGGATCTGAGATCGTTTAAAAGCTATGCAATCTTCCAGGTTAGAATTTAGAGTTAGTGCGGACAAGACCCGTCGTATGTTCGACCGCGCCGACTGCCGACTACCCTGTACGGCAGTAACAAGAATATCGTCTATGAATCTGGCAGGTTGTCTGCCAAGAGATTTATGTTCTTACATTTATATTTAGGCCATGTTCTTCCAAATAAAAGAACACCTTGTAAAGTCAAAGGTAGTTGAGGTAAAGAGGATCGGCGCGTTGCACACTTTGGGAACTCCTGGTCTTTGGCTTAAATAAAAATAATGCTGGGCAATTCACCCGGTACTTCCAGCCCCAAAGTAAGCAGACTTGCATGATTACCAGTTGCTGACGCTGTATAAATCATCTATAATAGATGCAAAGGCCTTACTTTTTTTTTGTATTTCGATATCATTTGGTTTTCCTCGTTTGTATTTTTTTTTGCGTCACTCAGTTTACAAAATGGAAGACTTGAAATATCGCGTTATTTTACGAGTTCCACCGTTGCACCAGTGCTGCAGAAACGGCTCGAAGGATTAATGATGTGTGTTGCGGCGGTGTCGCAAAAGAATACACAGTGCGTTTTTGGTTCCAACGTTTTCGTTCTCGATCATCGATGCCTTTGAGGTCCACACGGCGCGTCGGATGTTCGACCGCGCTGACAACGTGCCACACGACCACTTGAACGGCCTCGCCCCGCTGCATGCCCGACCTCCGGACCATAAAGGTCAGTGGCGCTCCCAGCCACGTGACCTCCTAGAACAGGGAAAGGAGGAGGAAACCTATAAAAACAAATCGACACCAGCCTGACACAAACAATAATACGGTCAAGTGCGTGTCGGAACACATATTCATTTAGCGTTCCTTAGCCTCTTGATTGTTTTAAGGCACACCAGATTTTATAGTCCATTCGGACCCAAAGGCCACATAAAAATATAACTTAAAAAAAAAAACAAAACGCATATAAATTTAATTAACCACATAACTGAATTCGTTTGCTTCGGAAAACTAATTGAATTCGTTCGCTTTAGAAAAGTTTTTTCCATGTGGCATTTGTGGCATATATTCTAAAAACTGCACCTACAATCCTAGCGTTTTAACTTTATAGGTACGGAACCCTAACACAAGGCACTTGCCATCCAGTAGGCAGATGGAATGTGTAATGGTGCTAATTGTAGAGCAAACCGATGCTCATTGAGGGCATTCCAGCCTCCATGCTACAAAGGGACCGCCTTGGATCTTCGCCGCAGTCGCCCACTACGGTCTACATACCTAGTTGATCTCCACTTCCTGTAAATAAGACAAATTCATTTCCATCTAAGCCTTTTAGCCGTGGGGTGCCGGCAGAAGAATGTTACCCCTCCTCTCATGCTCGTGGATGCAGTAAGAGCCTGCTAAGAGATACCTCCGGAAGATGGGCAGCAGCGTCTTTCCGTGTATCAACATCTCATACTGCGCTCGCCAACCCGCCTGCCAAGCGTGGTGAGTATGGCAACAACCCCTCATGGAGATCTATGAGGGAGGCTTGAGTTCAGTAGTGGATGTTTTACGGCTGACATGATGATGATGATGATTTCCATCTAATAAATGATTAATACAGCGTCAGCGTATTCATGCTGCACAGGACGCTGCAGTTCCTGGGACATTGTTAGATGGATTAGGCTTGCCCAGCAGCACCTATACCATTCTCCCAGCTTAGTTAGCTATTAATCCGAGGAAAGACCAGATCAATACGTACGAAGCTGACTACGGCGCGGGTTCCCTCACGATGTTTTCCTTCACCGTTAAAGATCGTGATAAATGTGAACATCTTTTTCAAGAAAATAAATAAATATAAATATGGGTATATGGGCTTTTATTAGTGACTATTTTGAACGTATTTGAATACATATTGAAAATTGTCATATTGGTTTATAGTCGGCATCTACATCTAAATATACACTAATAATACAGAGGAAAGATTTGATTGTTTGTTGTTTGTATGCATTAAATAGGCTCCGAAACTACTGGACCGGTTTGAAAAATTATTTTACCATTACCATGCTACATTATCCCTGAGTAACACAGGCTTTTGTGTTTTAATTCCAGTATTCCCACGGGAACGGGAACTGCGCGGGTGAAACCACGAAGTGTGGCTAGTTGGTTTATAAGGGTTATATACCTTTATTATAATTGGAAAATATCAACTAATTCGGTAAATTACGAGTATGGTAACAAATTTTGACCACCAAAACTATAGAAAAACCATAAATATCCGCTATGAAAACACGACCACCAAGCAGGCCCGGCCTGGGACAAACACGCTATGTTTACTCTCGCGGGTTTGTTTGTCCTTTGACAGCAGTCTCACAGGTCGTTAGCACATCACGCCTAACCACAGACTAAATAATTAAGTCAATGCTCATTAGAATCACGACGACACTAATTATGGTAGAGTTGTTGACTTTTAGAATGCCGGAAGCATGTGAGTCATACTTTTAATTAGAAATTGCGTTTTGAAAGGCTAATTCTAGACGGATGAACTGGATGAGTATAGAAAAAGAGAAAGATATAGATAGATATTTTATGATCCTTTACGAACTATATATGAGAAATAATTCCAGTAAGGGAGACTAGATCTCCGCTGACCGTTGGGATGTCCTGCGTTGGGGTGTATTATGCAATTGTAAAAATGGTTCAGGAAGCCGTAGGGATTACCAAGAACAGCGTTTCCACCAGAGATGTGCGAGGGAAATGTGTAGTGCGAGGATGTCTAGCTGTGCTGTAAAAAAGGGTGGAGGTTTCCATCAAAGCTGTGCGAGGAAAATGTGTCGTACGAGGATGTGTAGCGGAGCTATGAATAATGTGTGGTGCGAGGATGCGTTGCGAAGCTATGAAATGTGCCGACGGGGGTGCGGTGTAGTGGGACGTCTATGGACTGGCTGGTACAGTATGTCGCAAACCTCGCAACACATCCCTCGCAACACATTCCTCGCACACATCCCTCGCAACACATTCCTCGCACACATCCCTCGCACACATCCCTCGCGCACATCCCTCGCACACATCCCTCGCTTGTTTTGTATACGCAAAAGCCTAGCTCCGCTCAGCCGTTTTCACCAGAGCTGTGCTGACCGAGGCGAGGTAAATGAAGCGATAGTATTGGTTCTTTACAAACACATCCCTAGCTACGCATCCTCGCTCATCTCTGGTGGAAAAGCAGCCTTACAGAGAAGATGGTAAATGGAAAAAAATGCAGTATTAGCTCCGCGTTCTAATACCGTTAGTGTTGTGTGCTATAATTGAGTTGCGTTAGAAAGTGAAAGTAGTAGTAGGGGCATCATTCGCAGTCAGAGTCTTAGAAAGAGGGTAGACCGTTTCTTTTGACTTCATGATAATGATCATGACGTGTGAAACTGCGTCAAATTATCTAGAAACTCAAAAAGACTCAAATCATGGTAAGTATCCCGCAAATATTGCGGATAATGTAACACAACCATGATAGTTTAAGAAGTTTTATTACATAAGAAAAGGTAGCTACCCTCAAGGAGTGAATATTTTTCCACCTTGTATGTCGTCGTGCTGTCGTCAGTACCCCTTTCTGGGGTCACTGGGTGGGGCCTCGAGGTGGGACCTCTTTACCCCGGCTTCTTCTCCAAGGGTTACTACCCCTGGGTCATTTGATGGCGCCTTCTACGCCTGGCGTTCAGTAAGGCGGGTTAGTTGTCCTCGCTTGATGAGGTATGTAGAAGGTCTCGTGGCTGAGAAGGTCTCGGTGGCTGGGGAGCGTACCTTGTATGTTTAGAAGTGTAGACAAACAGCTATTAACAGGAGGAATCGTCTCATGTTATCATCATCATCTCAGCCGCAGGACTGCTACCTCTTCTACTCCTGGACAACTGCCTCCCTAATGGAACTCCAAGATCATGAGGGGGTTGTTGCCACACTCGCCTCGCTTGGCCGGCGGATTGGAGGGCGCAGTACGAGATTTTCAAATACAAATACACGGAAAACCGCTGCTGCCCATCTTCCAGAGGTATCCCTTGGCGGGTTCTTACTGCATGCTAGAGGGGAGAGGCAACATTCTACTGTCGGCACCCCACGGTACGGTATGTATTTCTTTACTATCATTTGGAAAAATACCTGAAGCGAGCAAATTTAATTATCAATTAAAATGTGTTGTTTGTAAATATACATTTTTATGTAGCCCTTTTTGACTTTGATTTTTATAATACTAGCTGAAAATAAAACTGCAAATAAAAATATAAATCTGAAACTATTAGAATTGACAAGCAATGTACTCAAAACGCTCTATCAGCTGTTATCGCTTGCATTATGTTTACTAGGTGAGTTTAATCCCAAGATTTGATATCTTGATAATGTCTGGATTATCGGCGAACATGAAAGCGGGTAAATTAATTTTTAATCCCGCTTTCCCGTCAGTTCATATCTTAGCAATGCCGGCAAGTTTAGATAATACCAACAACGATATTGGAACCAAATTATTAATTTTATATAAGTATTAAGATTTAAGCTAAACTTATATATACTTCAACCGAATGCGATGTGTATGAAAGCAAACTGACAGTCATCATCATCATTATAATCATCATGTCAGCCATAGGACTACTATCCACAGCTGGACACAGGCCTCCCTCATTGATCTCCAAGTACTGATCATGAGGAGTTGTTGCCATACTCACCATGCTTGACAGGCGCGTTGGCGAGCGCAGTATGGGATGTTGGGACACGGAAAGACGCTGCTGCCCATCTTCCGGAGGTCCCCACAAAGGGATACCCCTTGGAAGCTCTTACAGCATCCACGGGCAAAAGAGGAGGGGACATTCTACTACCGGCAACCCACGGCAATCAAAACAAACTGACAGTACTTAACCTAAAGATTACTTTCTTTCTGTTGTTTTTATACAGTTTTTTTATTCATTTTGGAAAGGCTCCCCTCAAATTAAATTGCAATACATTCTTTAAAAAAAACTATGCTGAATAAGCAAGCAGATTTTAAGTGTAGCAGTTTGCTTTTTGCTCACATCAAAATAAGATTTATCTTGACTAAGGCTGAAGTACAGAACTTAATTGTAATGAACGTCACAGTTTCAAAATTGTATATTAATCAAAATTCACTTAGGTAGGTGACTCCATTAAAAAAGAAAAGAAGAAGAAGAAGGTAGGCGACTGACAGCCTAAGTAGGTACCCAAACCCAAAGTCACAACACAAAGGTATGTAAACTATGCATATAAACAAAATATATAGGTGTGAATCACATAGAGTCCGCCATGTTCACCCAGGTAAATGGTGGAATCATGTTCGATTGATGCGTTGTTTCCAGGTATTTTACGATCTATCGTAAATTAAGGCCGCAGTTAATATAAATCTTGCTTCGCGTCAAATCACATAACATATTCATGCCTTAATGTTGTTAAAATAACAATCTATGCCACTTCCAAAGTGACCCGTTTCAGATCAATAATCTACGTATTTTCAAGGTTTTAATGACACGAGTTTAATTTAGAAAGTTCAATATCGCCGTGGGGTACCGGCAGTAGAATGTTACCCCTCCTCTATTACCCGTGGATGCAGTAAGAGCCTGCTAAAGGATACCTCCAGAAGATGGGCAGCAGCTTCTTTCCAACGCTCCGTACTGCGCTCGCCAACCCGCCTACCAAGCGTGGTGGGTATGGAAACTACCTCTCATGGAGATCCACGAGGGAAACCTGTGTTCAGTAGTGGACGTTTTACGGCTGAAATTATGATGATAAATATAGTAAAGGTTGTTTTGAATGTTTAAAATGTCTCTATTAATTGCTTTGATACTTTTATGTTATTGTCACCACATCAATAATTGATAGAAATAGAACAGAAAGTGGACTACCACAGTACATTAAACCTTTCACCGGTATCTTTTATTTAGCTTTTAACGTATGCCACGTTGGAGTTTTTGTTGGTGTCCGCGTGTTCTGGCGTAGGTCAGATAAATCAGAGCTGGTGTCTTCCTTCTATTATCTACTTATACTGTAAACACCACCATTGATTGTTGGGTTTGACACATTTAAGTTTTTTGTATGTGCATCTAGACCGAAATTAGTTGTTGCAAGCACAGAATTCAGAAGAGGTGAATTTTGTGGTTGCAAGGTCACAGCATGCTGGATCCAACATCTCTGTCTTGGGCCGTTCCTTGGCAAGTTCCAACATAAGCGTTAATAAACTTTAGTTACCAAAGAGCAGTACAAACATTGTGTCGGTTTGGATTTCATAACCCAGATGAAAAGTCTAGCCACATATTAATAACAAAAAAAACTCAAATGTTTTTCTTGGTACTAATTTTAGTGACAAAAATGATCACTCCTCAGTATATGTTGTGGCAGATCAGGTCATTTTAGTATTGAAGAAAATTGTTTACTAAGTTATAGTTTATAATTTGGCACATCGAACTAAACCTAGTCGGCAAAACCAAAAGGATAATTTGAATAGACGTTGCAGTCAAAATATGTACAAACGTCGGTCGCTCCGTAATGGGCTACACAAAAAATGGATATCTTATTTAGCGTTAACAATAAGCGGCCAGCATTTGGTACAAAGTTATTCGGGACAATGGTTGTATTTACGATGTCGTAAAAGCAGCGTCTTTGTCCAAAACTTGGCCAATAAACTACGGAACAGGGTCGGAAAATACTCGTATCTATTTATGTAGGTTGGGATTGATGGGAGACGCATATTAATTTGGTGTTTGGGATGCGACTTGGTTCAATATTTGAGTGTAGGTAGTAGATGACTTTGATATTTTACTATAGATTATAAAACTCCGACGTCAGGTACAGCTCTGGTATAGAATAAATAATAAGGCTCTTTTAAAGAACATCCATTTATTGCTCAATTAATTATTCGATAGTTATCTATCATCAAACAATACACTTTTTGATGTTTGTCCAATCTTCTTCTTTTGTGGCCTTGTGTGTTTGGTTTAACAAAATTCTGCTAGTGTCATCAATAGTCATCATAAGTAGGGTTAATTTGATTGTTTTTAGGTTTCTCTACTGGACCCTAAGCCTGAGCTTAGTGCGATACGCGGATACGTGGTCAAATTTCATATTTGGTCTTCGGAAATACAGGAGTTCTGTAGGCGCTCATAGCTTATTCTACCATAGAGATTAAATATTGGCTACAAATGAAGATTTTCACCAAATTTTTACGAATAGAAACCAAGCTGGAGACTTGAGACATTGTTACATTGACATCATCATTCCTGTATTCCGGACCCCTTCGGGGGTCTCCGGGTGGGGTCTCGAGGTTACATTGACTTGGCTTGCCTAATCTTCTCAGTTTTGTCGGCCATATTCAGAAGAATAAGCAGTTCAGCAATATACAAGTAATGAGAGGTAATCATCGGATACTATTTTACATAGGTTCTATGAAACTTTTATTTTTTGTTTCGTAAGCCGACAGCTCATTTCGTAATAGCTTCATTATATTTGGCTACAATAATCGCGAATTAACTGTGACCAACTACGATAAGCGCCAAAGTAACATTCGAGTTTTTGAACCTAGGAAAAAGCACCCATACCAATCCAATTAGGAGTGGGTCTTATTTTTACTATGACTTTATTTAATATATTTTTAGTGGGTATATAATAAACGACTTAACAAAATATAAATAGTATCAAATAAAAACTAAATAATGTGGATAAGCTTTTCATGGGTGCTTTTAGCAGCTTTTATCAGATTAATCTTTTAATATACTTACTCAAAAACTAGTTAAAACATAATTTTGTGATCACTGATCAGTCACGTATTAGATACATAAGTAATAAGATAAAGACTTAATCTATCTATCTATTTTATGCATAATGCCACAAGGGAAAAGTAGTCATGGATAGTTTTTTATGCTTTTACAACTAGATTTAAGTTTTTGAAGTTGTTTATTTTCCATGAATAAATAAATAGACATGATTTCATTGAACTCCTTTTTATTCATTGCGGCCAAGGTAGCTTTAGTTTACCTACGTGAAAACGTGGTTTTAATTGTATGCATGGCATATGTTTTGCGCTTTAATATGTAAAGAAAATCGATACTAAGAGCTCTAATAAATTCGGCTATAGTTATAGGCTGAGAAGATAGTATAGGTAGGTACTGGGCAAGCCATCTAACAATGTCCCAGACACGGCGGTGTCCCTTACATCATAAAACCAGTTGCTGGCGCTCTATAAAAAAACATTAATAGACGTGAAACCCGCCGTGGGGTGCCGGCAGTAGAATGATACACCTCCTCTCATGCCCATGGATGCAGTAAGAGCATGCTAAGGGATACCTCCGGAAGATGGGCAGCAGCGTCTCTCCGTGTATCAACATCCCATACTGCGCTCAACAACCCGCCTGCCAAGCGTGGTGAGTATGGCAACTACCCCTCATGGAGATCCATGAGGGAGGCCTGTGTTCAAAAATCCTTGTACAGAAAAGTTTCGAACATCAACAGTCTACATGTGCCTTATGGCCATGGATAAATAATTACCTATCGGCAAATACCTTCAGTTAAATTGCTAAAACTTTTTAATATTTAATCTCATTATGATTGTTAGAACCAAACAAAGAACTCGAACTTTATCTTCTATATTACGTGCAAATTCGCTAGTTTTAACAGTTTGTGTAAACAAAAGGTGCTACCTGAGTTACTGCGGCAAATACCCAGTCGGGTTTTCTCAGCGTATTTTGGAGTCTTTATGATCATAAGCTGAAAATCCTTTTATAATAAAAAATGCATTGTAGATCCTTTTGAAGGAAGCCCGACACGGGTAGGAACAAAAGTCGGTGCGCACTGCACAGTCCAGGAGATAATTAAACTATTGTTTTGTTTAAGGATTCTTATGTTTTTGTTAAATGTCTCGAGAATCTTTAACTGGTTTAAATAATCCTTTTGTTATGTAAATACAAAAAAGTACCGGTCGCTTTTCTGAGATGTTGGGTTCTTGTCTGGCAAGTTGGAACAGCATTATTTGTGGTGGTACCCAAACCGTATCTATCAAGATATATTGAATCTTGTAGGCACGTAAAGAATCTGCTCCGACTTCATGAAACGTAACATAAGAAGTGTTTTTTATGACTTTAGATACAGAGTTAACTTCTTGTGTTTGAGGGAACCAATTCAATTATGTGGGTTATTCAATTAATATGTTTTGTTTCATCATCATCATATCAGCCATAGGACTGCTGTCCACGTCCACTTCTGGACAGCCTCATTCATGGATCTCGAAAATCATAAGAGGATTGTTACCATACTCACCACGTGCACCATTGGCAGGGGGTTTGGCGAGAGCAGCACGGGTTCTTGCTACATAGAAAGACGTTGCTGCTCATCTTCCGGAGTTATCTCTTGACAGCAACGCAAAAATGCATGATGTTTGTATTTATATATGTATATATTTTTTTTATTATACATATCAATGATTTTTATTGTTTTCTTATTTTAGCAATTCGTTTGCTACGACATAATTATTATACTTAGTTGACATTTTTTTTATTGTATATTTTATTCATATTATTTTTTATGCCGCATTATGTATGATTACATTTTGTAATAATGAATGAGCATATAAGCCTGACTTGTAACTTTTAAAATTTTATCAATAAAGGCTATGAACAGATTTTATCAATAAAGGCTATGAACAGATCGGCGACAGCTAGAAAAGATAGACCAATGAAATCTACGCAAATACATCTCATTTATTTAATAAAAAGTGAAAGTTTCCGCATAAACCCGGAGGACTCCTCATTATAATAAAATAGTAAATACAGATTCCGTAGGCAGTTACGTACGAAAGGAAACCACTTATATTATATTATAAGAGAGCGATTATGCTCCATAAAACCGAAGCAGTAAATGTGTGTCGTTAGCAGCGGCTGCCGCAAATTGCGCGTGCGCGGGCATGCTTCATTATATCTACTAGGAATACTCCACACAACTCGCCGTGGGGTGCCGGCAGTAGAATGATACCCCTCCTCTCATGCCCATGGATGCAGTAAGAGCCTGCTAAGGGATACCTCCGGAAGATGGGCAGCAGCGTCTATCCGTGTATCAACATCCCATACTGCGCTCACCAACCCGCCTGCCAAGCGTGGTGAGAATGGCAACTACACCTCATGGAGATCCATGAGGGAGGCCTGTGTTCATCAGTGGACGTTTTATGGCTGAAATGATGATGACTCCACACAACACTATTTGAATTCCTCTAAATTTACTTAACCAGTCAGTCAATCTAGTTTTGAAGGTTCCCTCCGATTTTCAATCCGAAGGACGTTAGTTCGATGACATACCAATGAATATTATTTTCTTGAAAAAAATACAGTGAAGGAGAGTCGTGAGGAAACCAGCGGCTTAGTCAGCTTCAGACGTATTGAGCTGTTCTTTCTTCTGACTAACAGCCGACTAAGCTGGGAGGATTGTATGGGTGCTAGGCATGCCTAATCCATTTATTATGTCCCAGGCACTGCTGCAGCATCCTGTACATCATGAATACCAGTTACTGACGCTGTATAACTCATGTATATGCCTAAACAAATTTTGAATTCGTAAAATCTTTAAATGAGTTGAATTTACGGTTGGTAGTTTTATAAAGGGTTCTCTATGTGTAAAGGTCAAGAACAAGAAAGTACGCCATTTACATAAAAACATTGTTAACACATCTAATGACGCCAACAAAGGTGCTTGAAGTGGTTCAGATTATATTATTCTAGAAAGGATGAAAGAAAAACAAATAAAATACATTTATCTGATAAAATATACGAGTACAAGACGAGAAACACAAGGAATTCACATCCATGTCACATGTGACTTACATAAAATAATACATACAGAACACAACCTGCGGAACTACTTGAATTATTGGTCTCTTCATCATCACCATCATCATTTTAGCCACAAAACGTCTACAACTGAACACAGGCCTCCCTCATGAATCTCCATGTAGTGGCAATATTCACCACGCTTGGCAGGCGGGTTAGCGAGCGCAGTTCGGGATGTTGATAAACGGAAAGACGCTTCTGCCCATCTTCCGGAGGTATCCCTTAGCAGGCTCTTTCTGCATCCACGGGCATGAGAGGAGTCTCGAGGATTGGTCTCTTGCAGTGGCAAAATAGGCGCTATCTCAGCCTAATCTTGCTTCTTTGGAAGCGAACATTTGTGCGAACAAAGCAATGTGCGAACTCTTTCCTCTTTAAAAATCTTCTCCTAAGTTAACACTTCCAATGGCAACTATTTCCAGAAAATATGAAAATCATATTTTCTCTAGCAAACACTATATAAAATTGCCCCATATACTTAATACCCTATTCAACGCAAGATGTTTACAATCATAATCTATACTGTAACAAAACTACATTTAATGGTTGATCTTCTATTATATCTAGATTCTAGATACTGAGAAAGCCAAGCAACAAGCGCGCGATCTACCTGGGCATACTCAACAACCTCTCTATCTCCACTCCAAGGTACCTAGCGTGCGGAACGCTATGACATCTTGGCTAGAAAGCTGCAGAGGGTGATGGATGCGTCTGCGTCGGTTGATGAGCGCCGCCGTCTTGCCCACATTGACGGCGATGCGCCTCTTGTCCATCCACAGCGGGAGAAGGCTGAGGAGCTGCTGCATCCTCTTGGCGGCGAAGGCGGGGCTGGTGGACGATGCGAAGTAGGCGCTATCGTCCGCAAAGAGTCCAAGGATCACGTCCATACCCGGCTGGATGATCTCTGCCAGGGTGGGGATGTCGTCCGTGTAGAGGGCGTACAACGCGGGCGAGAGGCAACTGCCCTGCGGTACATCGGCTGCTATTGGTCTTGTCGAAGATGTGGCATTCTCAACCGCGATAGAGAAACGTTGGTTGGCGAAAAAGATTGTGTCATCCCTACAATCTTTATGAGAGCTGGCGGCGTGCTGGTCTGGAAGAGTTTAAACACCAGGCCCGGGTGCCACACATAGTCAAAGGCCTACTCTATATCGAGGAAGACCCCACCGTGGAGCGCCGGGCGTTATGTTCCTCCGCCAGATGATACGCGCGTCAGCTGTAGCGTCGTTGAGTGGCCGCTGCGAAATTTGAATTGGGCGAGGTTGGATGGTGCGGTGTAGGTGGCGGAAAAGGAGGCGCTCAAACAGCTTAGCTACCGTCGACAGCAGGGTAATTGGACGGTAGCTAGCCGGATACCTTGTATACTTCTCGGCTTTGGGCAGCACGATGACGCGCCCGTCCTTCCATAGCTCCGGGAAATGGCGCGTCCGGAGAATGCCATTGAAGAAACGGGCGAGCGGTGATATTCCCTGGCGGGGAAGGTGTCCGAGAGCTGCATTCGGGATATCGTCAAAGCCCGGCGCCTTCCGGTTGGGCAGGCGGAGGATGGCTCTCCGCACTTCGGCAGGGGAGATGAAGGAATCCCCACCGAGCGGTGGCACCGGGCTACGCAGGAACTCCAGGGCAGCCTCTTCGACGGCAGCGTGGTGGTTCTTCACTTCAAGTGGTGTCAGCTGGGACAGGGTGGCGTGAATTGGCCCTCCAGATAGACCGCCAGGATCTCGGCCCTATCTGCAGGCGCGAATCGCCTCACTCCTTGGGCGTCTAGCAGTGGGTAAGATGGTGGTCGTTGCCTGACGCGTGAGCGCACGGATGAGGGCGTACATGTCGGTGTCGCGTTCAGAGGCCCGGTCGATTGCAGTTTCCCAGGTCTCCCCGCGCCAAGCCTGTACCGCGGCCGTGAGCTCGCCAGTTACCTTGTTCAGGAGTGTCTTTGTTCTTGGGCATCGAGAGCGCGCCCACTGGCGGCGCAGCTCGCGTTCCTGCTTGATAACCCGCTTTAATTGACGTGAGAGTTCGTCACGCCGGCCAGGGCGGTTGTTGATGGGCATAGATACTGCCTCCTTGGCTTGAGTGATCTTGGAGGCCTCTATCTCAACATCTTCCGGTGTCAGGAGGGGGCTGATGTCGATCGACTCCATTGCTCGTGTGTAGGCTGTCAAGTCACTCCTCATGCCCCGGGGTCGCGGCGCATTGAAGTCCGCGGCCAGGTCGAGCATGATGAGGATAGGGAGGTGCTGGGTATCCAGGTCATACAGCACCTCAACCTGGACCGGGCAGCGTACGTGGTGGTGGAGTACGATGTCCAGGACATTGGCAGCATGCTGAGGGTTGGTAGGGATGTGCGTCGGTGAATCAGGGCCTAGGACCGTGAAGCCTAGATTTTCGCTGTCTTGTTGAAGTTTGCTACCCGCGGTTATGGTAACTCTGGAGCCCCACCCTGGATGCTTGGCGTTAATGTCGCCTGCAAGGAGGGTAGGGGTGCGGGTAGCGAAGATGACGGCGGTGTCTGCAGGGCAGTAGCGGGACGACGGCGGGCGGTAGCCAGCGAAGATACGCATCTCTTCGCCCTCCGCGTTGATCAACACCCCTGTTGATCGAAGCTCTTCCCCCTGCCGGGTATGACTCCTGCGGTGGCGTATTCGGTCCCCATTGTATGAAAAATATTAGCTAGACCTCCGAAGTGGTTGTATGTATATTTGAAATACATATGTATATAGGTAAATATTTTTAGATAAATATTTATATTTCATATATATTTTTATACCTACACTGGCCTGCAAAAGAAGGTATAACAGTTTTTAAATTAAATTTTTTCCTAAACTACTTAGAGACTTGAAATAAAAACAACATTTAGAACAGTTAAAAAAGATTATTTGAATATAAGTTTATTTTACTTAACTTAATGTTTTTAACATAAATGAAACATAAAAACAAAAAGTAGCCATTTTCACTCAATGGAATTGTAGTTGTAGAATGGTGTTTGTAGTCTTAAAATCAAATTTTTAATAACTGGTGTTACCTCCCCTGGCTCTGATAACAGCTTCGAGTCTGTTTGGCATACTGAAGACGAGGTTTCGGAGACGATGTTGGGGAATATTCTCCCATTCTTCCATCAGTGTCTGTTTAAGATCACTGAGGGTGACAGGAGGTCGTCTGCGTTGTCTGACCAGCCTTCCGAGCTCATCCCAAGCGTGTTTGATCGGGTTCAGGTCAGGACTTCTTGATGGCCAGGCCATCAAGTTGATACCAACTTCCTGAATGTACTCTTGTACGACCTGAGCGGTGTGTGGCCGGGCGTTATCTTGCATTAGAATTTATCCATCACCCATATTTACCAGATATGGTCCTGCATACTCATTAAGGATCTCTTGAGCATATCTTACCCCGGTCAGAGCGCCATTTTCTATGGCCACTAACAGTGTGCGACCTTCCGAAGTGATGCCAGCCCATACGTGTACAGAGCCCCCGCCGTATTGGACTCTTTCTTCAAAGCAGGCTTGAGCGTATCGCTCACCAGGCCGCCTGTAGACTTTTCGCCTTCCGTCTTGAGTGCATAATGAGAAACGTGACTCATCCGTGAACAAGACTCTTGCCCATTCTTCTTCACCCCACTGTACGTGGTCACGAGCATACCTCAATCTGTTAACCCAATGCCCTGCCTCAAGTTTGGGACCATTTTCTGGCCTATAGGGCTACAGGTTTACCTCAGCAAGTCTTCTTCTCACCGTGTCTTTGCTAATGTGATCGTCCCTCATCAGGTCTTCTCTAGCTGTAGTGCATTTGGGACGGCCATTACATGGTCTTCTGAGATCGTTTCTGGTTTCTACGTACATTTGTTTCACCTTGAAGACAGTTCATAATATTACACCCACCATTCTCGCAGTACGACGCGTACTGATGCCTAGTTTCAGATATGCCATAATTCTTGCACATTCTTCAGGTGAAAGAGGCATGATAATTGATGTTTACGTGCTAAAGACACCTTGGCTTTTGAATGAAATGTAAAGGATCAAAAAACAAATGCGAAAACAAAAGCAGAAACCTAAAAAATGTAAAAAAAGGGAAAGTAAAAAATTACAGCATTTGAAAAGGGAGCGTTTTTCTTTTTTGTTTATGTTTTCTTTTTTAAAAGGAGGTTGTCAAAAATGAGTTTTTATATAACAAAACTAAATTTTCTACATGATGCTTTTTATTTCAAGTTTCTAATTTAAATAATTCAGAAATTATCGTCACGTTTATGAGTGTTTTACCTTCTTTTGCAGGCCAGTGTTTATGTTAAAGTTAGGTACTTTATGTAAAAGTTGGTTTCTTTATGAGATGATGCAAATTACCTTTTCTAAATTATTGTAGTGCCCACTAGGGTTCTTAAAAACTGTAAATAATTATACATTTCACCTCATAACTTACTGCTATATAAAAACAATAAACGTATTGAGTATATTTGTTTAGGTTTACCGGTTTACATAACCCAACAATTTCCTTAATTGGGAATTTATAGCGCCTTGACGAAAAGTCTAGCATTTTTGTGCATTTCACGATGACGCGGGCCAAGGGTGAAGGGCGTTCGCCTGCGTCGTATATATAAACAGTAACACATCTAATTATCGGTTCAAATTATAAAGGGCGTGTGCGCGCGTCGTCATGTAATGCACGAATTATATCCCTTTTTGGAGATTATCAGTCATTACTGCCACGGAAGTCAGGACTTATAACGGATCAGAGAGGTCTTATAAACGGATTATAACGCTGATCGCCTGATACAGCTTATATACACAGGCGGCGGATTAAACTCGGACAAAGGCGACATCAAACGCACCGGCGAATCTACTTATCACGTTATTGTTTGAGCTCGCCGCAATATCGTCCTGTGCTAGGTATATGATAAATATAGGACCTTGATAAAGTTCATTCTTTGTTTTAGATTAGGGCTAAGATGTATTCTTGTTTAGATCCATAAAATAAGTCATGTCCTTATATAAAATAAAAATTAAGGTACACTTAGTTTTCACATTCTAATTCTAATTCTGGGGGTGGTCACCAGATATGCACTGTCCCGCACTGGGGTGTATTGTGCATTGTCCCTCGAGGTACTGCCCCGACCCTGACCTAACCAGCCCAACTCCTTGAAATACCGGAGAAGGACTCGGGGTCGTCGGCAGCATTCCATGAGCACCCCCGAAGGGTATGCCGATGTTGTTAAAGAAGAAGGGCATGATTCCATGAGCTCCTGAAGACTCTAATCTAGTCTGTCTCGTGGCACCACAGTGCAGTAGCACATGCTCCACGGTTTCTTCCTCTTCAAGACACCCGCGACATAGTCCACTGTCTGTGGCACCATCATCCGTAGGTATTGTCTTGTCATCTTAAGCAAAGTATTGGTTATCTTTCTGTTTCTCTCTGGGAGCATTTGTTTTGTATGCTTGCAGCCTGGTCTGCGATTACAGATTTTTTGGTGTTCTTTTTCTGAGTTTATTTTAAGCCTGGTTTTGATCTCTGCGGTCGGGGGATTGCAAAGGCCAATATTGTCGGAGTTTGGAATGAGACTGGCTTCTTCCTTTGCCAACCCGTCGGCCTTGGTGTTCCCTATGCATGATCCATGGCTTTTTGTTCATTTGACTTAGACTATATGTTTCTCTGCTAGTTTTTAAGAGCACTGTGGCATTCTGCAACGGATTTGCACCTAGTGTCTGGTCTACCGAGTGCATTCGTAAGTGCTGCGCTATCTATTATGAAAATGAGCGTCGTTTGTTTGGTACTGTTTTTGCTTGCAAGGTCTATGCAAGCGGACATCTCTTTTGTTGCTTACAGAAGCCCAAGCGTTTCTGCCTGGAATGCAGTAGTCGTTCCGTTTAGGGGCTGCGCTCTAGACAGTCCAATTTCTGGACAGTTGAAGCCGCAGCCTGCACTTGTTTTGCGTTCAAACTAAGCAACGCTTGTACTATGGAAACTAGATGACTGAGAGAATACTTAAATACATTGTTTTTGTAAATATATACCTATAATACAAAAAAAAACACCTATACCCAAATATGAGTCTATAAACAGACTTGTATTATTTAAGTTTATTATTACCAGCCAGTATACATTAAAAGAGTATACCTTAATTGACCTAGCAATAGGACATTTTTATATTAATAGATGTGCTACGCGGAGGCTACGCGCGTAGAACTGCTACGAACAACGGTCTGTAGAGGGCCTTAGTTTTTGCAATAATTTTAGCTCCTGCTCTCGACTATAATAAATATACTGGACACACAAAGCACCGTCTAGTCCCAAAATAAGCGAAGTTAGTACTTATAACTGAGACAACAACAAAATTAACTTGGATCTTAAAGAGACATGTAGCCCATAAAGGTCTGCTAAACCTAATATATGTCATTTTTGTCTAGCACAATCTGTCTTATGCTATTTTATATCCGTTTGGGGTAGCGCTACAAAAGGGATCTGACTCCTAAAAACTTAGCAAGAGAAGAAAACACAAGAGAACGCCAATGTACTTACTTGCCCATTCAAAATTTGCGGGTATATCAAACAATCACGGCAACCATTATGATAATATTAACAGGATTTTCACGATATATTTGTAAAGACAGACTTACCAAACGGTTATTAACGCTTACTTACGAAGATACCGAGAGGCTAATGGAGGTTGTTTCGTAATTAATAATACACATACAGAAAAACACACACTCGCACAACATACACACAAACACACATTATACACCTAACACAAGTAAATACCCACTCAGAGACTCAATACAATATTTATTTATTTATTTTATTTATTTTATTTATTTATTATATTATATAAAGCTAGATAGACTACCACTGACTCACTGACTGACTGACTGACTGACTGACATCATTGTTCTCCCACTTCCAGATGGAATTTCGGGATTCTGTAAAAAGGGTTGTGTAGAGGGTCCGGGGGTGAGTACGAGAAAAATCTGAAACTACCCCTTTTCCACCCCCTTCATCCCCTAAATTTTTTTTTTTTTAAATCGCGTGCTGCGAAGCAGCTCGCGCACAACCTACCCTCGACTCTTTTTAAACAACCCTCGCGTGCTGCGAAGCAGCTCGCGCACCACCCAGCCACTAGTTATATTATATAAAGCTAGACTACCACTCACTGACTGACTGACTGACTGACTGACTGACATCATTGTTCTCCCACTTCCAGATGGAATTTCGAGAATCTGTAAAAAGGGTTGTGTAGAGGGTCGGGGGGTGAGTACGAGAAAAATCTGAAACTACCCCTTTTCCACCCCCTTCATCCCCTAAATTTTTTTTTTTTTTTAATCGCGTGCTGCGAAGCAGCTCGCGCACAACCTACCCTCGACTCTTTTTAAACAACCCTCGCGTGCTGCGAAGCAGCTCGCGCACCACCCACTCACTAGTTATATTATATAAAGCTAGATTACCACTGACTCACTGACTGACTGACTGACTGACTGACTGACATCATTGTTCTCCCACTTCCAGATGGAATTTCGGGATTCTGTAAAAAGGGTTGTGTAGAGGGTTGGGGGGTGAGTACGAGAAAAATCTGAAACTACCCCTTTTCCACCCCTTTCATCCCCTAAATTTTTTTTTCACTTTTTTTTAAAAATCATCGCGTGCTGCGAAGCAGCTCGCGCACAACCTACCCTCGACTCTTTTTAAACAACCCTCGCGTGCTGCGAAGCAGCTCGCGCACCACCCAGCCACTAGTCTAATGTTATAATATTAAAGGTAAATAACGGGATAATACCTGGTTAAATATGTGTTGACGGGGTGTCGTAATCACGAAAGTTTAAAAAAGACTCGTATCAAAGTCAAAGTCTATACTTAAGTGTTTTATTCAATAGAGAAAATATCGACAAATAATAATAAATTTACAAAATAAAACACATTTAAATTAAATAAAGAACATCATTGAATTCGTTCGCTTTAGAAAACTTATAATCCAAGTGTGGGAAAGAAGCGTTGAAGAAACCTCTCTTTCATTTTTATTCATTGTTACAATATTTGTCTTATTATTATGCTTAATTTAATGTCCGCAAGGATACTGGATAGTTTGGATATTGCAAGATGACATAATTTCATATCATTCAAATATTAATCTCAATTTAATAAATATTATATATTCTAATGTAATATTATAATATTTTTCTATGATATTTTGTTTTACAAAAAGCTTAAAACTGTGAATCGATAGTTCAGTCGCCTCATATCGAAGCTTATTAAAGAAACCTATTATAGTTTCCCATGATTTATTAACTTTTTGGAGCAAAAGATTTTTAAGTAAAATATTGTATACACCGAAGGACAGTAAAATTTTCAGCTATTGTAGCTAGTATGGTTCTGCTGAGCAGTGAGGCTGTCACCTTCCTCCAGATATATTAAAAAATGGTGAACACGGTCCCGCTTCAATTAAGCCCAAAGCTTCCTACGCATGACTACTTCGCCAACAAAACCACAATATATGAAGAAAAAAAACAATAACTACAGAAATTGTTCACATTAACCATACCATTTGGCTCTATAATTTCCATCTAACCATACTATAACTATACATATCCAACAAGGCCAGCATCAACATAATTGTGTAACTCCCATAAATGTACTCACCAACTAAGAAACTATATATCTGGCCACTTTAATAAACATTTTATTGCTGTTTAATTAGCAGCTGCATGTGAAAACGACTGGCAATACCTAGAGGCGTAGCAACACAGTCGGGAAGACGCATTATAATGGAGGCCATTGCGGCGGAATTCCAATGAAATATACATTTTTATGGCGAGCAAGTGACAATTTTAATAAGTTCAGAGAGCAATTTGACCTTACTCTATTCTGCACAAGTGTCGGTTCGGCCAGGCAGCGCCTGAACAGAGATTTTTTTGGAAAAAATCCTCGAGGTTAGGTATTTATTATGTTTAAACATTTTATTGATTTTAAATTATACATAAGTATATTTGTGTGTTAGATAATAGATTCTAATAATATTACTTAAAAGTTACTAGCATGTTTCTAGACGTGAAAACCTCTAATTGGCCTTCTGTAATTTAGACTAATGTACAATAAGATATTATTGCTGTTGGTTTTCCTGCGAATAAATTAAAAAAAAAAAAAATTCTGGTCATCATAATCTCAGCCGTAGGACGTCCACTGTTGGACATAGGTCTCCCGGATTACTATGTAGTTCATGAGGGGTTGCTGCCATACTTGCGACGCTTGGCAGGCGGGTTGGCGAGCGCAGTACGGGTTGTTGATACACGGAATGAGACTGCTGCCCATCTTCTAAAAGTTCAAAAAGTTTAAGCACAATGCTGAACAATTATTACACACAGCGTCATGGCCCCAAAGTAAGCAGAGCTTGTGACACAGAACCTATGACACAAGCTCTGCTTGGTGAACTATACAGGGTGTATAATATGTGTACAAAGCCGAAAGGGGGTGATTCTGAAAACGAATTTTGTTCCTTGGGAAATGGGCTACCACACACACCATTTTTAGTATTACGACGGATTCGGTGATTGTCATTCAAGTTAAGACCACTAAAGTTTTAACTTCCGATCTTTTCCCCTCCAAAAATACTTGTTGTAATGGGCTGAAATATACAATAATATGTATAATAAACTCTGTAGAGTACTGTAATATATATTTTTTTGTAAATACATAAAAGGAAGAGACCTGGGTCAAAATCTGCAGTTCACACAAACATTTGTCCCGGTCCGGCAATATAACCCGTAATAGTTTTTATATTCACACGCCGTTTACGCGCCGCCGCGACTCCACGTGTGCCGTCCTGCGTTCCGCGAATCCGACTCGTATTGTGGTAAAGTGCCGAGGGGTGCCGGCAGTAGAATGTTACCCCTCTTTTCATGCCCGTGGATGCAGTATGAGTCTGCTAAGGGATACCTCCGGAATCTCCCGGAGGTATCCCTTAGCATTCTACTGCCCATTTGGGCAGCAGCGTTTTTCCGTGTAAGTATAAACATTTCGTACTGCGCTCGCCAACCCGCCGGCCTAGCGTAGTGAGTATGGCAACCATCCCTCATGGAGATCTAAGAGGGAGGCTTGTGTTCAGGAGTGGACGTTTAACGGTTGAAAGGAAGAGTTAAAATACTGTTAACTCCGCTTTCCTTTACAAGGTATCTACATCCCCGCCGAGTGTTTTAGGGCTAGATCCATAAAACCATTTACAAATTTCACGGCCGTGATCACAGATTGTTCTAAAACTAGCCCGGACAATGATCGTTTAGTGCGGCATATATAAAGTCAGGTGACGCTGTTTTGTTCCGAACTTTTATTGTGCACTGTATAAATTTATTGAATCATCATCATTGTATGGACTGCTCTATCCGTTCGCAGTCCATAACCATTACGGATTGTATTTTAATACAGATTTACTAAGGCTGTAAACGTTTTCTTGGACAGTAGTTTTATATAGTGCTTGGTTTGGAATGTGGCGCGTGATAGAAGCAATTCAACTCAGTGTTAAGGCAGATTTTATGCTGATAACAACCGAACGTGCACCGATGGATTGTTCTTTCCTAAAAAGTTTACGTGCATAATGAATACGAGCTTTAACGGTGAACTGACTTAGCTGTGAGGATGGTACAGGTGCTATAGGCAAGTCTAATCCATCTAACAATGTCCCAGGCACTGCAGCGTCTCACACAGCATGCATACTAGTTGCCGATGCTGTATAAATCATCTACAATAGATGCAAAGACCTTTGTTTGGTTTTAACGGTGAAGAAAAATATCTCAGACTTAATGACGATGTCATTCAGTCTGAAACTAGGCTACTGTTTCCCCTGAATATAGACTAAGAGCCGACTAAGCTGAAAATAACATTCATATCATTTCAGCCGTAAAACGTCCACTACTGAACACATGAATCTCCACATGAGGCGCAGTCGCCACGCTTGGCAGGCGGGTCGCCAAGCGCAGTTCGGGATGTTGATACACTTAAAGACGCTGCTGACCATCTTCCGGAGGTATCCCTTAGCAGGCTCTTACTGGATCCAAGGGCATGAGAGGAGGGGTAACATTCTACTGCCGGCACCCCACGGCTAAAGTTTAGGTGCTGCGTAATTCATCTAACAATGCCCAAGCAATACAGTACAGCGTTCTCGTACAGCATGAATACCAGTTGCTTAGATGTTGACTAGGATTAACACATAGGCTACTTTTTATCCGGGTACATCGCATGCGAAGCGGCGGGCACAGCTAGTTTATTATAATATTATAGCAAAAATAGGGAATTTATCATCCCGAGTCAACCCGGGACCACGGATTGTTGAAACAGTCGAAACGTCGCCGTCGGGAATAATCAAAGGTATTACGCGATAAATTCCCGTGTTTTTATTATTATATTATAATAAACTAACTTGTGCCCGCCGCTTCGCATGCGTTGTACCCGGGTAAATAGTAGCCTTTGTGTTAATCCTAGTCAACATCTATACGTGTGCAAAATTTCAGCTCGATACGTACGCTAGTTTTTGCGTGAAGAGGTAACAAACCTCCATACAAACAAACTTTCAGTTTTACAATATTAATGAGATAGTGATTTGAAAGCTTATGTAGTAGTGCTTTATGGATGCGAAGCATGGACACTAAAGGAAGATCTTCGCAAACGAATAGAGGCATTAGAAAAGTATATATTTCGGTGAAAACTTGCACATTAAAATGTTCATTATGAGATTTAAATGTGTAAATTTTCAGCTGATTTAGTTTGAAGTAGGTAGTCTGATATTATGGTTATCAGGTAACAACATATTATATCACAGATTTTAGATTTCCTTACCTCAGCACTCTAGAAACTATTTTGTAGATTTGTATAAAATATATAAAAGCAGCCTGTTAGTATTGAAGGCTCGTTTAGGAAAATATCATACCTAATGTTTAATATACATACATGTTTAGGTTCTGGTTAAGCAATGCTGTTTCTGCCGTAGCGGCAGTAGAATGTTGCCCCTCTTCTCTTGCCCGTGGACGCAGTAAGAGCCTGCTTAGAGCTACCTCCGGAAGATGGGCAGCAACGTCATTCCGTGTATCAACATCCCATTTTGCGCACGCCAACCCGCCTGCCAAGCGTGGTGAGTATGGCAATGCCCCTCATGGAGGTCCATGAGGGAGGCCTGTGTTCAGTAGTGGACGTTTTACGGCTGAAGTGATGAATGCTGTATTTCATTTTAAAGATTGTGGTTAAAATCATGATTTAGTAAATTGTAACGTAAATTTTAACTGAATATTGAAATGAACACTTTCTTTCTTTTGCTTACTAAACAAAATCATATAAAAAAACTAAACGTAATTTAATGATTGACCCGTTACTTAATATAAAATCTATTTATGAAACTACATTTCAAAAACCTACTTGAAATATATCTATTTGTATAAATAGTAAATTGGTTCAGGCCATAACTTTGATCGCGTCTTATACATTCAAATCATGAATATAAAATAGCAATAAATCACTTAGAAATATTGCGCCAAAATTAATGAATTTTATCATCAATATACATAAAACTCTTCCGTTACTGACTGAGTGACTGACAGACAACGCACAGCCTAAACCACTGGACCTAGAAACTTGAAATTCGGTACACATATGTATACCTTGAGTAGGTATCCTAGAGGTGCACTAAGAAGTGATTTTTCAAAATTCCCACGGGAACGGGAACTACGCGGGTGAAACTGCAAGGTGCGGCTAGTTTGAAAATAAAGGTAATAAACTAGGCAATTTAAATACGTATTTTACAAAAAAAAATAGATTATGGATGCAATTATTTCTGATATGAATAAGTAAAGAATAAGTACTTCATCTTCAAGGTTTTCCAATCTAGGCTAAAACATATCTAGGAGCGTTTATGGCGTTGTCTTGTATTGTAAACATTATGTACTCAGCTAACTATTCATATCTACTTTAGAACAACAAATACACATAAAATTAGCCATATTTGTCCCACTGCTGGGCAGAGGCCCATCCCTCCATGCATTTTACTCCGCCGTCAGTTTGAATATAATAATATAAACAACAAATAATTTATGAAAATAGTAAATACCAACATTTTAACAAATTCCCAAGAAATATTAAATAAAGAGATTAATTACTTCAAAAATAAATATTTGAATTCAATAATTAAAAGACCTTCAATCAGCAGTTGTGCATAGCCCATATGTCTTATATACGAAGGCTTAAGGGCTCGTTATTTTCTGGTCAATTGCCGCTTTACTACGTCCGCGCATCCCCGCTTCCAATTACAGCCCAGCCGCCAACGCCATAAAATAGCATCACGTGAACATACGCCTTTACTACCACAAACCTCTAAACAACAATCAACTCTATCGATAGCACTATTAGTTTCATTTTCCAATGTGTAGAGCCTCGTAGTTCACCGATAAGATCATATCAGATGCAAATTATGCTTAGGTAAAACGTGTTTGTCCGTTGGGAGTTTTATTTTTTACAATTATATCGGGTTACTTGGAAATGCATTCGAGAGACCGGGAGGGTTCGTTTAATAGGCTTAGATTATAAGTTAAAAGCCGGACCGGGCTGAACATTTAATGGTTCTCAGGACATCATTAGATATTTCGAGGGAAGAAGGATTGAGATTTAATCTCTATGTGTTGTGTACATATACACTAGTGCATTATATGTTTCGAGACGAGTGAATGTTAGTAAAATGTTTAGTGAAGCGCTTAGTTGACTGCTGAATGAGAATGAAGACAATCTATCATAATATAAGGTTGTCTTCATTAATACCACAAAATAATTATTTTACTTACATCAATAAAATTGGCACAGATCGTCGGTACCTAGTAAATTCCTTTTAATAACAGAAAGCACCTAACAGTAGTACAGTTGTAGTTACCGTTGCATTTGCGACTGTAAAGATGCGCACGATACTGTTATACACCATTATATTATAACAACTAAAACGTACCTTCTTAAATTTTAAAATAAGTTTTTATCTACTTGCTAAAACAACAATAAAAATTGCAACATACACATTAACTGATAAGTTCATTACAGTAATAAACATTTAGTTTCGCAAGGGCAATTAGGACGGAATGCCGACAAAGGGCTTTATGTCTTTGAAGTAGCCGACGTCCAGCATCCGCTTTCTCCTCGTAGATAGCGACGGATGTGACGTGGCCTTGCGCGGGCGCAGGGGCGAGCTTTTCACGATTGCCTGACAAATTCCGGAGTCAGGATAAGACATCCGTTTGCATAATGAACTGGGGTGACTCATATAGATTATGGGTAGGTTAAAGCAATGGATATCGTCGAAGTCGTAGAACAAAGACGGATCTGATATTTCATAACTTTACAGTAGAGCATTTTATAATTTCTAAAAGAGATTTCATGACATATTGTGAAAATGGCTTTCCCTATCAATTCAATTCGGTTTTAGGAAAGTTAACAGTAAAATTAAAAAAATATCTGTGTAAATCGTTTATTGGTTTAAAAGCACAATGGTGACAAAAAAAAATTGAAAATATCAGATCCGTCTTTGTTCTACGACTATGACGATATGGAATGAGCTTTGAGATAGCCGGGCTAGCTGAGTACTACTCGACTTCCAATTTAACTTGTAATTGGTAGATTTTGCCGTTTTATTTAAAAATAAATAAATCTACAAACATGTAAGTTTTGGGGCTCATTGGCACAAGCCGGCTAAATATGTGTTCTAATTGTTTCAGCCTCTGAGTGAATGTCGATTTGTAAGTAAAATATATTCCCTCTTATAACTAGTCAAATTAAGGGTAGCCCCCTTAGCAATTGAACCCTGATTCGTGTTGTTTGTCACAATCATTATCATCATCATATCAGCCGTAGGACGTCCACTGCTGGACAAAGGCCTCCCTCATTGATCTCCAGGAACTGCGGTTGGAAGCGGCCTGCATCCAACGCCGACCTGCGGTTCTTACCAAGTCGTCTGCCCATCTTGTAGGTGGACGTCCTACGCTGCGCTTGCCAGTCCGTGGCCTCCATTCGAGATTTGTCACAATAGTCGGTTTAAATTAAAGCTGGACTTTTTCACACAACCTGCCTGAAAATCAGCGCCGCAACCTCATAGCTTGCTATGTGCTCGCGGTAATACTGAGGCAGAATGCATTTTAGACCCCACGCTGCATGTTGTAAAGTTTAAATTTTTAGACTACAGTGGACCTAATTAGATTTTTTTTATGCGTTTTGTAACTTGTATGTATTGTGCGTGTGTAAAAAATAAATGTACCTATTTTGTTTTCTTTCACACAGCGGCATTTGCATTAATTGGTAAACATAAATCTACCTGAATGAAGCTTATTTTGGTCTGATTGTCGTGATGTCAAAATTTTTTAATGCTGTAAAATAGCGTTCAGTGCATCAGGCTTTTATGCTGAAACTTTTATTATGATTGTTAGGGTTCGCCTTATAATATCGAAGCTACCGAAACCGTAAAGCGAACGAGTTACGTAGCCTTTGCTATCAGTTTTTACTGCGCATTAAATTTGCAGTAATTGAGGCAGTATTGCCAGCTACTTTTATAGTTTTGGCGGCTGGTTCGCCACGGAATAAAATCATTTTATGTATCTTTTTGACAAGGTGTAAAATCTTCGGCCTTAAAGTACCGAAAATTCCACATTAATTTCCCCTCCTATCCAATGGCAATCCCTCCATTTTTAGCGGAAACTGCATTGGTATAACTGCATTTGTTGCCAAGTGTCAGATTTTAGGTGCATTCGGCCAGTTGGTTATAGATACTCGTAAGATTTTCGATTCCTTAAACGAAATAAATTATTTTATGGAATCGAAAATCTTATCCTTAGAAGGTCATATGACAACGAATGTTATTGTCACAACATTATGATAATATATTGATTGTTACGTCAAAGACAGCGATGTCGTATCCATATTTATGTATATGTTTACGTAAAACAGCAAGGGGCGCCGCGTAAAAGTGAGGCGACTAAACCAAATTATTCCACATCTAGAGGTATAACCAACTGGCCGAATTACGCTAAAACCTGACACACTTGGCAACAAATGCAGTTATACCAATGCAGTTCCCGCTAAAAATGGAGGGATTGCCATTGGATAGGAGGGGCCGTGGCGGACCAATAAAAACGCGCAGTAAATCCACGTAATTTAGAGCGGTCGTAAATTAAAGTTCAGCTGTAAACGCGTACCTGCCGCGCCGGGCTCGAGCTGCGTCACGCTACGGACATAGTGCAGGAACTATACAGTACAACCAGCACTTCCTTTCAATAATAATTCTCCGTAAAACAACATCTAACAAATGACAGACGTGTGCAAGCAACAGTTTTACCTAGGTAAACTGTATTGGCTATTACACCAAGTTTCACGAGTAATCGGTAAACACAAGTCAGGATCACATCCTTGATGTGATCAAGTAATCATTCCACTTTGTTGATGTCACAACAAATTGAATTTTCAAATTATTGCGAAGGATTTCGTTAGACCTTCATATCCTTGAAAGTTAATTCGAAGAATACTATATGCTATATCCTTTAACCCTGATTCAGAGGATAAGGTTCATTCAACCCTTTTTCTCATCCATGAAACCTGATGAAAATGTCATGGAAGAATCTTGCAATGATTATTAATGAAGATCTCATAATATGATAGTTATTACATTGAAAAAAAAATGCCTGCAACAGCTTTACTACATAGATAGACTTCTTCTAAAACATAAGGAATAGACTCAGGTTATTTAATGGTTTTTTTTCTATTTTACTTTAAATAACCTTATAGCTCTACGGAAATCGCTACACTGTTGTCGGCTCCAAGTCTCCACATTCAAAATAAATCAACATTATAGCCGATTCCAGGTTGGCTAGTCCAGCTGAATCAATGCTCGTAAATACATAGGTAAATAAGGTACATTAACAAAATTGATTTAGCCAACCTCATATTACCTACTCGTAAATGTTGAGATGCGCAATAAGGACGCAAAATTGAATCTTATGGTGCCTGTAAACGGGCTATATTTTTGGCAATTTCTTGCTGCAATTGTAGATATAGATTTATCCCGCTTTATATCGCCGTATATCGTCTCTGCTCTAACGTATAGGTGCATCTCTATTCTCTCGCTCGCCTCTCGCCGCCTCGTACCGTCGCTAGCTTTGTGGCGCCACTGTCGCAATTGCGCGCGGCGTTAGTTGTTTTGTATCTAATATGTAAGATGTAATATCTCTTAGGCAGTAGGACCACAGTAGGACGCATTCGGTTCCGGTTTTTCATCTTAAGGTTAAATTAACAAATCATTGAAATAAGATGGATATTTCAATGATTTGTTAATTTTTCACTATATCTATAGCTGTGACAGAAGCTTATCCGTATCTATGCGTACAGCATAACAGCAAGTATATTTGATGAAGAAGATGAAGGAAGGCGTATTGTAATGTATTGTCATGCACAATACGTACGCGACTGCCTGAGAACCTAACTTCATTCCGCCCAAGTTATAGGACGAGGGCAGCAGTCCTACGGCTGAGATGATGATGATGTTGTACTGATTGGCCCGGAACACTATTAGTTTAAAAGGTCGACAGTATGTCAAAAACAATGGCTTCTACCCCGTTTACTACTGCCATTCTGTACCTTATATATATTACATAATAAGACTGTGTAAGACCTTATCAAATATTTCAGGCATGAAGTGAAGGCCCATCTATTGAGTTGTTGGTAAGTGAGCCATCTATTTCATCTTAGCTGTCGTGTGAACTTTTCAACGTTCCGAGCCTGGATCCTATTCTAATGTTAGTGACGTTAAGTGTGAAATGTAACGTCTTCATTTCGAGAGGATTAATCCAACCATCCAACCCACGTACTGTATCACCAACTCGAAATCCGTTAACTTGGAGAACGGACACTTATTGATGTACCGCTTCATTTATCTTCTAATCCTGAAAGCTTGGTACCTACCTGCATTACTTATTTTTATAGCTGTGTGAAAATCGAAACGACCTACGTGGCTCTGGTGTAACAGCCGACTGATACGCAAGAGATAACGCTCAAATCATGTTTTTATGCAAAGTCTGGATACTTTTAACCGACTTAAAAAAGGAGGAGGTTCTTAAGTAGTCTGTATTTTTTTTACCTTTGTTACCACAGAACTCCGTCGTTTGTGAACTGATTTGGAAAATTATTTTTAAGCTGCAATAGACACACTTTCAATTAGGTCCCATTATTTTAAACTCGGTTCTGATGATGGAATTCGAGAGGAATCGAGGGAATTCCTTATATATTACAGGTAAACCATAAATGGATATTAGCTCAAGGTTATTACATTTGCAATCAGAAAGTATGATTTGTTGAAGTGATGATGAAGACCACGGATGGTTATCAAAACTCTCCAATATGAAAAAAATCACAAGTGACCACAGCTAAAGATGGCTAAGGTAATACATCCCTATCCACTAAACATAATACTTACCGACACACCATCATACCCATCGCTAAACATAATACTTACCGACACACCATCATACCCATCGCTAAACATAATACTTACCGACACATCATCATCACCATCGCTAAACATAACACTTACCGCCACATCATCATCACCATCGCTAAACATAATACTAACCGACACATAATCATCACCATCATCAGTATCAGGGTCATTAGAATAAAATTTAATTGAATGAATTAATGTAATAGTTCGTACTTGAGTCCCTCAAGGTTGAGTGTTTAATGTTTATGTTTGTTTGCTTTTAAACTTTACACCCAGTTCTGTTGATGGGTCAATGATAAATAAGGAGGAGTATTCAAATGTAATAAGCGAAGTATTTTCAGCACCATTTAGGTTTTATCATTAAAGTAGTTTTTTTTTAAATAAAGAATTCTATGTATGATATTTTTTTTATTTTTTTTTGTATACTACCAAATCATGAGACATGCCGAAGGCCCATCTGACGATAAGCGGTAACCTCTACCTATAACAATTGCAATGCCGCGGTGATCACGTTCACTAAGCACGTGACCAACGCATTGCGCCCGTCACCTTGAGACAGAGTTGTAAGGTCTCATGTGCCCGTAATTTCACCGGCCCCCTTGCCCTTCAAACCGGAACACAGCAATGGAGACATTACTGCTTGGCGGCAGAAATAGGTATGGTGGTAGTACTTCCCCGGATGAATATTTCACAAAAATTTCTACTACTACTCAATATATATATATAATATAATCTAGATATTCCCCGCGACTTTGTACGCGTTTTGTTCGTATACTTTTGTCGAAGAGTTGTATGTTATGTTATAGCCTAATTAATGCCTTTCTTGATAAATCAGCTATCTAAGACTTAAATATTTTTTCTATTCGAGCAAGTAGTTACTGAGATTAGCTGTTCAACGAAACAAATAAACAAACAATCTCTTCAGCTTCATAATATACTCCTCGAATAGTAAAGTATAATAATAGTAAGTATGTACCTATAAATATGTAAGTATTTAAAAAAAAATATTCTCATTCAAAAAATCATTCTGCCGTGGGATGCTGGGTTAAAATGATGTCTCTCCTCTCTTGCCCGTAGATGCAGTAAGAATCTGGCAAGGGATACCTCGAGGATGGACAGTAACGTCTTTACGTGTATCAACATTCTTTACTACGCTGCCAAGCGGGACGAGTATGGCCGAAACAACCTTGTGATCTTGGAGATTCATGAGTGAGGCCCGTGTCCTGCACTGCACGTGGACAGCATCCCTATGGCTGGGATGATGACGATGATGATGATGATGATGATCAGTCCACGGGTATCCATAACACAAGCTCTGCATGCTTGAGCGCTAGATGGTGCTCTGTGAAATGTCCAGCATTATTTGGCTCGTGCTTTATGTGGTAATTTGTCTATTTTGTGTTGCTTCGTGGGTAATTTGCCATCAATTCTCGGATATTTTTAAGATTTTTGGCGTAATTCTGAGTTGGCCTTTGGCCTGGGGTGCCGGCAGTAGATATTACCACTCCCTGAGTGTGCTGCCAACGGATACCTCCAGAAGATGGACAACAGCGTCTTTCCGTCTATCATAATCTCGTACTACGCTCGCCAACCAGCCTGCCAAGCGTGGTGAGTATGGCAACAACACCTCATGATCAGTAATTGGAGATTCATGAGACTATGACCAGCAGTGGACGTCCCACGGCTGTGATTGCGATGATGATGATGAATGCTGGTTTGCGACAACACAATGAGCAATTGAGTATTAATCAATATTTTTCAATATTTCACTCTAACAAAGATTACGTTAGGATTAGGATTATTGCTAAACAAATATTTTTTTTAAGATCTCGTCACCTTTCTTTCAAGCTTTTTTTATCACATACATTGTGTAAAGACGTTTTAAGTTCACTCTAAACTTTAATGGAAAATGTTTATTTTATTATTTTTAGTACGTTTAAATAAAAGCTTGTTTGTTAAATAGTTTTTTTACTTTTAATTTATTTTTTACTTTTTAGTTATCACTGGACAGTTGGTTTCTTGTCTGTTCATCTCATGCCCGCCACGTTGGATTTAAAGTGACGTTATTTAATTTTTCGAATTAGTCCGCTATCTTCAGTATAGTCCTATGTTGGATTTAGAGAGATGTCATTTTATTTTTCGAGTAACTCTCAGCAAGGCCTTTATTTGATACCCATATTATAGGAGTGCATTGAAAAACTAGTCCGCCATCTTGGATGTTCCGCCATGTTGGATTCAGAGTATTGTCATTTCATTTTCGAATTATTCTCAGCAAGCCCTTTCATTTGATACCCCTATTGTACGAGTCCATTAAAAATAACTAGTCCGCCATCTTGGATGTTCCGCCATGTTGGTTTAAGAGTGACGTAACATAGCTGACCATGCATTGTCATCCGAAGAAAACATGTATACAAAATTTCAGCTCAATTGGTTGAAGATATCTCCTTTAAAACTGAGTTTCAAGATTCCACCCTAACAAACATTTTACATACATACATACAGACAGGGCAAGCTAAATAAAAGGTTGTAAAAATATGTAGGTGCAGACTGAATAAAAACTACTCTATCTCAAAAATATTTTCCAAATCGGGTCATAAAAGGTTTCACGTACATAGTTCTTAGGAATCATAGTTTAATAGACTTGAGAACCCGGTTAAAAATATTGCTAAGTGTAGAGTCATAAAAATATTGCTAAGTGTAGTCAAATAAAAATATAAGTTTGTACTAACCCCCAACTTGCGATCCGAAGGTCGTGGTTTTATACTTGACATGAATCAATAGTCTTTTTCTTAAAACTGTTAGTGCACATTTATTTAATATGTTCGTGCCAATACACGGTTATCGACATACGGTAAAGAAAAAGTCATCAGGAAACCTGCGGCTGTTCTTTCCTCTGAAAAATAGCCGACTAAGCTGAGAGCATGTTGTAGGTGCCTAAAGCCTAATCCATTTAAGAATGTCCCAGGCACTGCAGAGTCAGAGTAAAGCATGAATTTCAGCTGCTGACGCTGCATATTATCATCTACAAAATAGGTGTAAAAGATCTTACACTAACAGTTAGTCTCATAAAGTACATTTGGACTACAATTATAATTTGTAAGAGATATCTTACAAAGCATGTGGTGTAGGTACCTACCGATCGTATCGCCTACGTTTACAAAGCTATCTCGTTTTATTATATTTTGATACGGTTCTACGATATCTCACTAATCTGTAGATAACACACAGCCGTAAAACATAATTCGAGACTACATGTCGAAGGTGGGTGTTTGCTGTGCTTTAACCCCATTAATGAAATGGGGGGTAGAGCGACCATATGTGTGACAAAGCCGTAGTTGCGAATACGAAATAGCCGTTTAAGGATATAATAGAAAACAATGGAATAGTGCCAAATTATCTAAACTGATTCTCCAAGATTCAAAATTAAATTTCTTTAATAATGCTCTAGCTAGCGACGTTCAAGAAAACAGCATCAAGATTGAGCGTGCATGACTTTTTCCAGGGATTGAGCAATATTTATATATTTTTATCAAAACTAATATTTGAAAATAATTTAGCAACTCCTGATTCGTGAAGGTCGAATTCAACGGATTGCGTTTAGAAACCAGCGCTTAAAAGTTTTTCTTAGACTTGTGCTAATAAGATATATTTGTTCACTAATATATTGTTATAAAAATGTATTGTGATTTGGATATTTTTTTTACATCATATCCAAAACTGAAAATCATGTTAAATGCTAAATTCTTTGGAGGTTGATTTTTTGATTTTTAGGTTACTTTTTTATGTTTTGTTTCATAACTGATTAACATTTTTTTTGTTATTTACCTTCCTATCCACATACTTGCTGTCGTCCAGTACCATATTTACTTATATTAGTCGCCTGCTACATGTGGAAATTTGTAATTAGCCCTCAGAAACTATAATTAGTTGTCTATTAGTTCATAAGCTAGCTGTTAATTTCCCAAACATTGTAAAAATAAAATAAAATATAAATTGTTCCTTTTTAGAAAGAAGGTTGGGTTGAAACATAAAAACGTTACCTGTTTATCAGTTTAGGTTAATGAAGTAGAAAGAAAAAAAAGAAGGAAAATGTCTGAGGAAAATGTATTTATTTGGTACACGCATAGCGCATAGCACAGAACACATACATACTTTACATATTATATTTATAACGAGGAACAACAAAATGTCAAAGAGGTAACAAAAAAGAAGTAGGTCTCTTTTGCAAAGAGTTTGGCTTATATTGCCGACTAAAGTCGGTAGTAACTGTTTCTAGGGAAATAACGGCCAGTAATTGGCACTTACCTAAAACACTGATTATGGTTGTCAATTATTTAAATTATTAGATAACCTATATAATATGATGTTTCTAACAAGGGACCTTTAAATTAATTTTTCCTTCTTGTTATAAGGCGTTAGTTACTTTATATTAGGTAGGCCATTTTATGTTTGATATCCTGGTATCTAATGAAAGAGACTTCATAACGAGAAGGATATATAATGTTGATCCATGTTTTATAAAAAATGGAAGGGGCCGTCTCCAAGAGCGAGGGAATCGCGGCGATTCTATAGCGCGGACTCGTCACGATTACCTCGCTCGTGGAGACGGCCCCTTAGTTCGAACTCTAACTGGGTTTGAACTAAGAAGTTTTATTTTAAAAAGGTTTTCACATTCTTTACAAGTATGTATATGAAATGTTTTTATATTTCCTGTTCCTGTAGGTACGCCGAAACTTTGGAGTGAGATATATCTTAAAAATAAAAAGCATGAAAAACTTACATGCTATCTTTACCTTGTTACACGTTCAAAGAAGTCAGAAGCAAATTTTTACAAACAGAAAACAATTCTCTTCCTACGATGGACAACCCACACTGGGGTTGATTTACGTTCCATATAAACACCATGACGCCACAATACACCCCATAGCCCGCTTTATGTGTACCTACGGTCCCGTATTATCTGTTTTACGAGTACCTACGGACTCTAAAGAAAACATTATCACTTTTATCAGAGCTAAAATTCCCCTAACAGATAAAGGTTTCACGTTTGTAAATAAATTACCCGCCGTGACTTGGTTCTATGGTAACTATAGTGTTGTATAGTTAGTAAATCAATCTCGTCTCATGTTACGTAAAGGGGTTTTATTGGGGACACGTCTATGGAAAGATAACAGATTTTATACGTCACAGGGTTTGAAATTGATAGATATGTGGCTGCATTTGTGTGGAATAAAGTGCCTTTGATATCATGGGTCGTTAAAGTCCTTTGGCAGGTTTCAGATTCCAAAAAAGAGGATCTGAGAAATCTTTATGTACTTATTTTAGTACTTAGTGTTTGAATCATTTAAACGCGTAAATAAATATTGGATTAAACATTTGAGTAAAGGTTCTTGTGCAACGTAAATAAAAATGAAAATGTACCGTTTTGTCGTCATCATCATTTCAGCTGTAAGACATTCACTAATAGACATAGTCGTCCCTCATGGACCTCCAAATATAGTGATTTAACTCGTTTACCGGGGTTTCTCTTCGTGATCGAATCAGAAATGAGGAGATACGTAGAAGAACTCGTGTCACCGACATAGCCAAACGGATTAGCACGTTGAAGGCAATGGGCAGGCCATGTAGCTCGAAGAACAGATGGCCGATGGGGCCGAAAGGTTCTCGTGTGGAGGCCACGGACCGGTAATCGCAGTGTAGGACGTCCACCTACAAGATGGGCAGATGACTTGGTGAAGACCGCAGGTCGACGGTGGATGCAGGCCGCTTCTAATCGCAATACCTGGAAATCCATGGGGGAGGCCTATGTCCAGCAGTGGGCGTCCTACGGCTGAAATGATGATGATGAACTCGTTTAGATACTACAACTTATCTATTAGGTATTAACCGTCGGGCGCCACTACTGAGTAGGGCTTTTCTTCTCAGAATACAACTGTTTTAGTTCTTTTTCTATACGGATATTCGCTTGCCTGAGAACCACAAATTAAATAATTCCTAAGCTTTATCTCTATATCAGGCCCCGCCCTGCCCGCGCCTTGCAGTGTCCGTAGGACGGGGTACCAACTTGTTTGTAATCTATGGTGCAGGCACACCGATCCAACATGGCCGACGACGCCGGCGCGCCACATTTATATACCCTAATGAAAAGCACTTTAATTAATTCACAGGCTTCACAATCACATGCCATGCCAAGCTTTTAAGTTTATTATTTCTATATCATGCATTTGATTCCTCCAGAGTGTCACCGCCATTATGTTTTTTGTTGAAAATTACCGTTTATATGCGCCATATTCGTTATTACGATTATTTGGCCGTTACGCAACTTTTCACTTATGTTTATTGTGTCATCTGGTTTGGCTAGGCGTAATTAAGGTGTGTGATTGGTGGGGGTTATAAGCATTTAGAACGGCAGCTTTTGGTACCTATTTGTTGGGTTCAAAAACTGGCTTGCGTAGGTACCTTCTGACCTTGTCAAAACGTTCAGGTAGAAAATTAGTACCATTATTCATCGGGTACTATAACGGACATGACGGACCCTAGCTTTAGGCCGATATCGGATTTAGTAGATTTTGTGAAAAACTATATATATAGTATAAGTAATGCAAACAACCTCGTATTAATAATTAAATAAAGCTTTGTTACGTATATTTACGTTGCTTGGGAGAGGTTGCAAAATACATTATGAACTTGTTGCAATTTGTCAAAAGTATTCCTCCTATAGACTTCCCCAAGAAACACTGGTCACGAAATTGCATCACTGTGAAATCATCATTTCATCATTTTGTTTCCTACTAGAGATTTAAAGAGTTGATTGTCAGTGGGCAACAACCACTAGTGTGCGTGGTTTCAATGGGTGTACCACAAAGTTCATTACTTAATAATGATCTGACATATCTTCTAAAAGATAGTCACGCGATTGTATAAAGCGCACATGATACTTCATTTTGAAAAAAAAATATTAAATTATGACAATGTGAATGTTGTAATCTCTAAAGTTGTCTATTGGTTTAGTTACATGTTTCCATTGTTTTACTATTTAAAAAACAAAACAATATGATTTTAATTTCTTATTGTAAAACATGTTAAGGCAGACATTCTTAAGGACTTTATTTATTTTCAATTTATTTACAGGACTTTTACCTTTGATGGTATGCCAGTCCCATCATACCATAAACACTTATAACTAACATGCAACGAATAGTTTCAACAATAACAAAATTCATAAAGGTGGAAAGCCATAACAGTATTTTTTAATGCCCTAGCCTAGATAATAAGCTTTAATTGGATCCACATATTTAAGCTATGGACAAAGCTCAGGTCTGCAGCGTTCTGAGAAACGTTAGTTACCTCATAGACCTCATAGAGACAATAGCTACAACTGGACTGGTTTACTTTAGACATTCCATAGTATATTATAATGTCTTATGGCATAGTGTTGTGGGGGTGCGCTGGAAATAGCGTAAACACTGTATTGTTTATTTGTCGCAAGAATTCGAACTTTGAATATAATATTACCTACTATGTAGCAAGTCGTAATTATTACTCGCCGTGATGTGCCGGCAGTAGAATGTTACCCCTCCTCTCATGCCCGTGGATGCAGTAAGAGCCTGCTTAGGGATACCTCCGGAAGATGGGCAGCAGCGTCTTTCCGTGTATCAACATCCATTGAGCAACATCCATGAGGGAGGCCTGTGTTCAGTAGTGGACGTTTTACGGCTAAAATGATGATTACCTAGTTGGCAATTTTGAATGAACATGTAACATTTAATTAATTTAATTGTTAACATCCGCAACTTTGCATATGCCGGGCACGGCAATAGAGGTCACTAAATTTTGCGCGACCATACCAAATCTTTATTTTAAACAAGTTAGGTCCAGGTTCTTATTTGTTTGTTTTTGTAATTAAATAAATTCATGCATCGCAATAAAATTATAAAAGGCACGATACATTCGCAACGAAGGAGTATGAGTAGGTGTGACTAATGCCAAATTGCTACTCAATTATTTCGGTATGATCATGTTTTTCCTTAAACAGTTTATTACCTCGTATAGGACCTCTTCATGTAAGTATTTTTTTTTTATTTATTTCAAGAAAATTACAATAGTTCTTAAACTAAAATACACTCAAAATACCCTTTTGGGCTTGTCCTAAGCGTATCGGGCCCTCATATCTTAAATCTATACGTAGGTACGTCTAACACCTAAGACATACAGTAGGTACTTATCTGATATCTAATATTATTTATGTATACTTATTTCTAATAGTGAACGTAATTACAAAATAAATAAATATGCTGTGTTATGGGTATTAGGCTTATACTCAGCAGTGGGTGCAAACGGGCTGAAATGATGATGATGATGATGGGTAGGTATCTACAAGATGATGTTTAGAAGTTTGAAGAAAAATGGGTTTGAAAATCGTAAATCCTTTACGATTTTCAAACCCATTTTTCTTCAAACTTCAAACAAATTTCTGGTGCCCACGTACCAATGCTTAGCAATGGTACGTGGGCACCAGAAATTGGGTTTTTGGACGTTTTCGGCCATTTGAAGACTTTTATTTTTTGATGACCTTTTGAGGTCACAATAACTCCGGTCCCTGTGACCACCAAAATCAATCAGTCCCCTTCTCTAAATAAGACGGTGCTAACAAAAAAGGTTTCATGTAAATCGGTCAACGCGTTCGGTTGTAATCGTCAAATACACAGACAGACAGACAGACGCACGGACAGACAGAGACAGCGCTATGCATATTAGGGGGCTTCGTCCCCTTATAATTATTATTTTAAGATTGGAGGTATTTTAGATCAAGATTTATTATTCAAAGTCTTAGCTATTATAAAATTGAGTTTATCGGCCTTTTTAATAACTTTATTTTTTACTTTATAAATGGTAGCGCCAACTAGCGTAAATTCAATAGGTACGAAGTATGGTAGTTGAAAGGTTATTTTTGATAAGTATTGCTGAACACACAAAAAGATATACCAGCAAATGACTTATGAATGTTTTCTTTTCTAACCTACTAACTTCAATGATTGATCTTAATGAACTTAAAGTGTATGTTATAATTATATTAACCTAAAGTTTATGTTAAAATTTTTCTTATATGCTCTAAATACTGTTTAAAAATGACACTTTTTATCAGTTGTCGCTCTAACTTTGTACATACTGCGACGTTCTGTAATTACGGGAGCACCAGGCTATTAGACCTTAGTATTATGTGCATTACGTGTAACCCTGTGTTGGATATCCTATTCAAATAAATAAATAAAATAAATAAATAATGCCTAAACGCCCTACTGCCAGCTTTAATAATTCAAGAAATAATCTACTAATTTCGGAACTCTTAGGGCGCGAGTCTCGCTCGCACTTGTCCGCTTTATTTGAAATGTTCTACCTGAGTGTCGTTAAACGCTATATAAATATATATTATATAATATTTTATAAATTGATTTAAGAGTATGTTTATTATGAACGAGTGCTAACAAACAATAACCTAATCCAAAATTCTGAAAACCCTATGACAGCACCTCCTATTTCTAGCAACACAACACCACAAGAACCATTACTGATGAATCATAAACACTACAGAAATCCGTATCTAAAACCACTTCTCTCCCAGACACCTCCGTCGTCTTGGGTAAAAACAGCGCATAACGCCTTTTGCTACTCTTCTCTACTCCGTCCCCAGTTTCCCTTTCAAAACACAACAGATGCAAATCACCCACCGAGGGAGTATGCCAAATCATGAACTCTCCGCGCTCATATAAATTCCACAGTAAAGAGAAACAAAAGTGACACTTATGTGTCAGTTGTGCTAAATAAATCAGGACGAGACGCGTTGACGGCATCACCCCCAGGGGAGACGCGCGGAATTGCCCTACGGCGACGGCAGTTTAGGGTTGTTATGTATGATTATCATGAATTCCAAGAGAAATCTAGGGATTGCGTTTTGGAAACTTGTTTGTTTGGATTAGTAGTAGTTTTATCTATTAACATAGCCGTTAACTATTTAGTACTGAATGGTATGAACCCCCGACTTTCAATCGGAAGGTCGTGGGTTCGAGGCCGGATGAACCAATGGATTTTTCTTTCTTGAAAAGTGTATGTTCACTTATAACACGTGCTTAACGGTGAAGGAAACATCGTGAGGAAACCCGCAGCAAAGTTAGCTTCAGACGTATTAATCTGTTCTTTACTGACTGACAGCTGACTAAGCTGAGAGGATGGTATAGGCGCTGGGCAAGTCTAATCCATCTAACAATGTCCCAGGCACTGCAGCGTCCCGTACAGCATGATTACCAGTTGCTGACGCTGTATAAATCATCTTTAATAGATGCAAAGGCCTTTATAATAACTATTACTTACGTATTTGTTAAATTATAATGATTAAGATTAATAATTAGCCAGAAAATGCGGTTTAAAATTAAATTTAAAACTACACTTACCATATACAGCGTGTATTATAACATGTATACTAACCCGAATCCCCCCTGGGTTTCAGTCCATAAAAACAAGTAGATTTAGAAGGGAAAAAAAAGAAATAGTATTTTATTATATACTGATTTATAATTTTACTAGATGGATTTTTACTACTAATAAAAAAAACCTAAATCTGGTTAAATAGGTATTTTTATTTGCTGTACGGCAACTCTTCGATGAAGTCAATGACCCTGTTAAGAATCAGCTGGCTTTTAGGTTGTCATTATAGTATAATCAGCTGTTGAAGTTAAAACTTTCGTGGTTTTTTCTTGAATGAAAATCAGTGAATCCTGAAAAGTCGTAGAACAAAAGTTGTTCCTTGCGATGGTCAGAATCACCCCCTTTCGGCTTAGTATATATGTTATAATAGGTACACATTGTATATGTACAAATGATGCTCTTTCATGTGACATCTCACAACCTAGAAATAACCTAGAAATGTTATAATAAATAAATACTTGATTCTATTTTGTGACAAGGGTTTTATAAAATGATATTATGTGTTATGGATACAAATAAAATCAGCACCATAAAAGTCAAGAAATCATAAAAATAAGTTTCGATCTTGAATAATCAGACAAAATAATAAGATTATGTTATTAACATGTTATTCATTTATCGTTCTCGAACCTTATAATATGCATAGCGCTGTCTGTCTGTCTGTGTATTTGACGATTACAACTGAACGCGCAGATCGATTTACATTTTTTGTTAGCACCGTCTTAATGAGAGAAGGGTACTGATTGATTTTGGTGATTGTGGTCACAGGGACCTGAGTTATTGTGACCTCAGAAGGTCACCAAAAAAAGTTTTCAAATGGCCAAAAACGTCCAAAACCCAAAAATGCCATTTTTGACCTTTGGTGACCTTTTAAGGCCGTCACCCCCTTTTCTTGTACCCCCGTACCAATGCTTGTTAGCAGGTATCGCATGTGTGTGTATTTTTTTCTAAATCTGCAACGAGTTCGGTTTCATAAAAGATTTTTTGACTTTAAGACCCCTCAGGTTTTAGAATCGAAAATTTACGTACAAGAAGTTATCGGACATAAATTCTATTTAATAAATTTGGGTCTTAGTATGGTATGATATTGTAGCCGTGATAGACGGGCGGACAAACGAACAGACACAGTCACAAAAGAAAAGGAATCTGTTGGATTCCTGTTAAACATTTAGGTATGAAACCCTAAAAACTTCCTGTAATCGTAGTTTATGCAGATAAGCATGAGCAATAGGGTTGGCGTAGGTCATACAACTGATAATTCCATTCTACGAAGGCCTTTCTAAATTATCTACGTATTTAAAGGCCTACCTATGCACCAAACCAATATCTATATCGCTCAAGCGCATGCATAAGCCCTCTATCCCACTGGCGTTTTCGATGATGCGTTCGTGTTCATCGAACGTTTGACGCAACGTTAAAGACGTTGGTTGCATTTTTTGGCAACAGTACTATCAGCAAAAGATCTGCCTATCTAGTTAGTAAATGTTCTGCTTTGTGTTGATTTTGGATAACAGGTCACGCCTCTTTTATTGTTGTCTAGTTTGACCAATACAGAATCCAGACAGTGAACATCTGCTCAACAGAATTTTTGGTAAAGGATCTATTTACCCGACTGTCAAGGGTATGGTTTTTCGAGCGTGTCTTGCATGTTTGCTTTCTTGTCTGTTTGTAAATTTCTTTATTCCCACGTATCTTCCGAATGGCTGGATGGATTTCGACAATTAAGATATCGTTAGATTCGTTTCAAAAACCCAAGTGCCCTTATAAAAAAAACAAAATGGCGGTTTTTGGGCTCCAAATTGCAAGAAGTTCAATTTTTTTAACCAAACCTATTGATTAAGGTATCAAAATAAAGGGAATTAAAAGGAGATTAGAAACACATAAATCATGTTTTTAAATATGATCAGAAATAATTACAACAATTTTAATTCAATCATTAGAATACATTTTTAATCAATGCATTTAAATGGTCGTATTTCGGCTTTAAACCGGCCAAGTGCGTGTTGGACCTTACAGTTAGGTTTCTTGTTACACTTTTTAACGTAATAACTTGTTAACTACTTATTTATATCGCAAAGTCTAGTCATTGTACAATGACTAGACTTTGCCGAGCTCTGTGGCGCGGCGGGCGAAGGTCCGCCTGCGACGCAAGGGGTTGCGGGTTCGATTCCCGCCTCGGGACAAATGTCTGTACGATCTGCAGATATTTGTTCAGGGTGTTCTGGGTGTTTTTCTATATATAATAAAAATATCTATCTATGTAGTATAATGTATTAAGTATATCAGTCATCTAGTACCCATAACACAAGCTCATGCTTAGCTTGGGGCTAGATGATGCTGTGTAATTTGTCCAGCATTATTTATTTATTATTTATTTTAATGATGCGCCGCGGCGTCACAGTCGTCCGCTCACAGAGCGGTGCGCCGATAATGTTGCGTTCAGCGGATGCGTCACGTTAACGTCGCTCAGCGTTGTCGCTGCGCAAACGTTGGAGTAACGCCAACGCTGTAAAACGCCAGTGGGATAGCGGCCTAAGCAAACATATAACTGAACTCATAATGACCTGTGGCAACAAACCCCGATAAGCAGATAAGCACAAAAACACAATACTTATAGCATTCTGGCTTGTGATTTCATCGCTCCAAGTAAATTATTGTTAACTACCTCGATTTATGTGTAGAATCATCATACATTTTACTTTGAGGCTAGACGGTGTTGTGTGTAGTGTCCAGCGTTACAAATACATTTAGTTGAAATGTCATCAAAACTAAGTATTTTCGACGTGAATAATCTAACAGATGCTGATTTTGTGAGCGTATTCGGAAATGTCATAGAATTAAGCGCAGACGCAGCGAGAGGAGTGAGGCACTTACGGCCTTTTGGATCGGTTGCCGACGTGTGCCTGGCCTTCTGTGGTTTCCTCGAGGAGATCAGCGTCGAAGGTGAACATGGTCATTACTTTACCTCATAGATTTCGTTTAGAGCAGGTTTTTTCTATATAAGTATAGGTCGCTTTAGATTCGTGTCTTGTTAGCAAGAGCACTATTATATGTCTATAGCAAGAATAGACACAGACAGATTTTTGAATATCACTTTTCGATACAGTCAACTTTTAATCACAAAAAACTACTTATTGATAATAGTTTTAAAACTTGAAACTAAAAAGCACGGGAATTATTGTACCTATCATCGGTCCCTGATAAGTAATGCAATGTTTCAATTAAATCTGATATCTTTAAATGTGTTAAAACAACGTTCGAAGATTCCGTTACAGTTACTTACGTTATATAGATACAGCCGAAATAATGATTCGAAAAGGTAGTCTGGTATCCCAAAGCAGACCCTTATTAAATTTCGATATGAACCAAATGTATACAAACATCCAGTAGGTACTTAAACTTAAGACCTCTTTCTCTTTATTTTCATACAAATTTTGTATTCATGGCGGGTTGTTGACCTCTCCCATCAATATATTATTGTCATCAATTCTGTTATAAATTTCTGTACTATTTAAGCAAGACAATTCTAGCTCTTCAAGGTCATGAGGGGTTGTTGCCATACTCGCCACGCTTGGAAAGCGGGTTGGCGAGCGCAGTACAGGATGTTGATACACGGAAAGACGCTGCTGCCTATCTTCCGAAGTTCCTTAAGCAGATTCTTACTGCATCCACGGGCAAGAGAGGAGAGGCAACATTCTTCTGCCGGCTCGGATAAAGACTATTTTGTCACAAAATATTACCGAATATTACCTACATGATTCAAAACCAATATTTTGGGTTCTAAAAACTACCAACAGAATTGGCTGAAGTTTATGTTCCTAATAATTTGATATAGGTACCTAGATCACGATCAAAATAACAAGTGTAAATAAACTAAACTTTAAAACAACCAGTCCATAAAGGAAGTCGGCTATTATAACGCGGAAACTTTTCGCTTTAATCGATTTCTAGCAAATGTTGGAACGAAATAAGCACGAGCAGTCACTTTATGATGGGATGAGTTGTTATGTGGTTACTACGATACCCGTTGATGGTAGATGCTAGAAATTGCATAAACTACAGTGCATAATTTTAGAACTACTTTAAGGATTGAGCTAAAATTTTGCACATGCAGGTAATTGTTGAGGCTACGTTGTATCCGGGTACAATGCATGCGAAGCGGCGGGCAGCAGCTAGTGATAGATAGTTCCACCTAACCTTTAACTAATTTAGCTGATGTAAAACATCTTTTCGGATGCGAGGTGATGCGTGACGCTTGGAGATGTGCGAGTTAGTACTAGGGTGACTGCCTTTCCTCCGTCGTTCCATCGCGACTGTAGTGACAACGGCAACTGGGGCTACTGTAGCGACTGTGGTGAAAATGTTTTACATCTGCCAGGCGTCCCGTGACGGCACAATGTTTTTATAACTTCAATGTGATAAATGGTAAATGATACCAAGAAGACATCATGTTTTCAGAAAAATTGACAATTCTAAAGCAGCATCCAGATTTGGCGGGTCGTTTGGCTGCTCAAGGTGAGCTAACCAAAGAATCTACGAATGAACAACGCTCAGCCGGATTGCATGAGCTGACCGCAGATGAGAAGAAGATCATGGATGAGAGAAATCAAAGGTAACAAACAAACTTTGATGTCTGCACTATACAAAAATCTTTAGTAGGTATTGTAAAATTCGTAATTCCTAATTGGCTAAATTTACGTGTAACGCCATCTATGCCTTTGAAGAGAACTTTTTGTTTGGCGCATGATACGGTTTTCGTAGAGCTTCAGCTACTCGCCGCTAGATGGCGCTGTATAAGATTTCTGAGAAATGTCAAGTACCTGTATAATGTGCAAAATATTGTTACACTATTATCCTACGGATTGTTACAGACCTACCTATTTATGATTCCAGATACAAAGAGAAGTTTGGATTTCCCTTCATAATATGCGCCAGGGAAAACAAAGTGAAATCTATACTAGCATGCTTGGAATCTCGATACCATAATACTCATCAACAAGAAATTATCACTGGAATTGAGGAGGTTAAGAAAATTTCCACACTAAGAGTTCTTGATATAATAAAAGAATAGTTTCTAATTAATTTCAATCATCATCATTATGCGCAGCCCGACTTAACCCAGTTATAGGTGAAAGACTTCATAAGGATATTTTAGATTTTATTCATAGATGTTGGTCTATACATTTTTAAAGAGAGTATGCAGATTTAATGCTTCAGGACTGTAGGTTCTATGTACAGTAATTTTTCTAAGTACTGAATTTAATAAGATAGCTGCGCCATAGAATAATCCCCATTTGTTCCACTTATAAGAATCAACAATGATAGTTTTCAAAGTTAGCTTGTCTTGGTTTAAATATTTGAGGTACTTTAAAAAATAAACCAATTTAGCAGTGCCATCTTTATGCAACTTGTGTTTATTACTAGTTTCTTGAAAATGTAACTGTTTCTTGAAATGAAAATATAAAACAGGGTATTTCATACTAAAACCAAAGCTTGAGATTTAACGTTTATTTACGAAATATTAGAATAATAAGACAATCAGCTCACAGGAGTCCAAGGGACCTCTCCACCATAGCATGGGGCTGGCAGGACACCTCGCAGAACTCTCTTGTGTTCAGGATGTCTTCATAACCAATGTCCAAGTGGCGTCCGGTGAGAACATCATGCTGAATGTTGGAACTGGGCAGGAATGGTAGGTGACCAATCTGAGGAATAAAATAGTGTAATTATCAATTGTTTAATAGATATTTGTAGAAATGTGAGCATGATAGTTATATGTATCATCATTTCAGCCATAAAACGTCCACTGATGAACACAGGCCTCCCTCATGGATCTCCATGAGGGGTAGTTGCCATTCTCACCACACTTGGCAGGCGGGTTGGTGAGTGCAGTATGGGATGTTGATATATGGATAGACGCTGCTGCCCATCTTCTGGAGGTAGTAGGCTCTTACTGCATCCATGGGCATGAGAGGAGGGGTATCATTCTACTGCCGGCATCCCACGACGGTGGTGAGTTTTATGTATGTATGTTCCATCAATACTATTGACCATAAAGTATCCCCTTTAAGTAGTTCTTAACCTTTTAGTGATATCAGAAAGTTACGTATTTACGGAAAAATACCCAGATCTGTAGTTAATAGAAGCTGCACCTTATCTGGCTCTCAGACAAAATATGCCATGGTGGTCGCCAAATACCAGTACATATAAATCAACTGGTATTTAACAACGGTGGTTGTTAAATACCGCTGCCACCAAGTCCTCTGGTCCTTAAAGAAGTTGGGCTAGTTAGAGTTGGGGTAGCATCTTGGGGCACAATGCACTATACTCCCCAATGTGGGATGTCAGTGCAGATCTGGTAGCCCCCGCCAGAATTAGAATAAAAACTGCAATGAAGACTGAGAACAGAAAGATCTTCTTTAAGACATTATATTCAAGATTACAATAAGCATACCTCATTTTTCCTAAATTGTCTTATATTCCTAAAAATATTAAGTATTTATTTTAATTTTATGTTACATAGAAATCGGAAGTGTTTATGGCAATAAATCATATCAAATTTCGGTTGAAATTTAGAACTGTGTTATCATAGAATAGTTTACATTTTATTTCAAGTAAAAATTCCTGTTAGTTTCAGTATTATCGTCATTCTTGTAAAAGTCTGCAAATATCAGGTGGCGCTGTCATGACAGTGCGCGAGTTTACGGGTGTAGGGCATGATAGGTGACAATCTAGTATAAGGGTTAATGAACTTTTACCAGGAGCACATAATATTGTGAAGACTAAGTTTTAAAATAAAAATATGGTGTAAATCAGTATGTATTATGGTAATGTTATATTTACCTTGCTGGCAAACTTCATTTCCATAGCCAGTTTCATTGGGGCAGCCAGACCCTGTATGTTACGGAGCATAGCCATATTCATTTTCTCTGCATTTAAATGGTACTGTAAAGAAATAGACAATTTATTGATCAAAATGTTAACAATATAAACAATAGGGTCTGGAAGAAGACTAAAAAAATGTCATGAACCAACAGGTGACTGAGGAGAATGGAAGAAGAAAAAATGTAGTGCTGGCCCCACTTAGCATGGATAAGGGCAGGAAGGAGAAGATTTAACAATATGAAATTGGATGTAAACATAGGTAATGACAAGGCATATTAGTTCTTTCATGCAATTGTGCTGCTGAAGTAGGTAACTAAAACCTTTAAATTTGTTAGAATAAAAAACATACTAATATTTATGTACACATTTCCAAAATTATACATGACTAGACTGTAACACAAAATGAAATATCATCATGAAAGTTAGGTTATGTTTCAGAATAGTTATTTTAAACAATACGATTCTGCTCTTGGATGCTTTATTGAATTGAAACTGTAGGTGATTTTCATTGGTTATGTTGTAGCATGACTTACATTTCTTTCAGACACTTCAATGGGATGTGACATTCCAAGTTTTGACTTTGTGGCTCCCAGACCGGCCTCAAGAGGTTTGGGTATGCCAAATGGTCCCTCTTGCATTTGGAGTCTATTGTTGGTACTCTCGGGCTTCACTTTTACGGAAGGCAGACCAAAACTCTGGAATAAAAGTGAATAGGTAATTGGTGTTCGCAAGCTTTGGTATTCTACTAAACTGTATGGGTAGCACTACTAACCATTTTGAGATTTCTAAAAGTATTGTTGTAGTAAGTATTACTTAATTTGTTTCACGTAATTATACGCAAAACTGTAGTAATTAAAAAAATATTTTCTTCACAAAACTACTGTCTACTACACAGTTACAACAACAATCGGCTAATTCTGTTTCTTTTTCTTTCTTTCTGTCAGTCAGTGACTGTGTGTGATTGGCGGATTGTCTATTTGACTGTCAGAGAAAATAAGTTTCCAACTCTGGATCAAAATTATGCTCAACTTGACATAATGTAATTTTAATATTAAAATAAAATATAATATAATACCTAGTAATATAATTTTTCACAGATGTTGGTAAGACAGCTGCAATGCTGAAGTGGGACTAGGCGGGCCACGCACGTGAGCCGAATGCCAACAGAGAATAGGGGTTAATGTAACACCTTGGCTCCCTGATAAGGGAAGGCGGTGTCGGGGTCGACCGAGGAAGCGTTGGCGGGATGAACTTGTTACCTTTGACAGAGGATGGTGGGAGTCTGCAAATAATCGGGTTGGTTGGAAGACTTTTGCCCAGCAGCAGTAGGACAACAAAAGTTAAAAATATATGTTTATAATTTATTTAACAAGCAATAATTAATTTATAACCTGTATCTTTTTCATTGAATTTTTTTATCAATATTCATTACGGCTTAACTTCGAAATAAGCTTATTTGCCTAACAAAATAATTTTTTGGAGAAGATTACCACAAACAGTTTTGTACATTTTCAGGGAGTAGGCAAATAGCTGGCATCCCCACTTACCGTCAAAAATTGTCAAATCACTTCATTTACTACAGACTAAAAATACTACACTAGTTTCACACTCATTCGGTCAATAAACTGACAGTTGTAGTTACTCCGCATCGAACCGGACGGAAGTAGTTTATTATTGATTCATTGTCTATGGGAAGTCGTCTGTCGGGAAAGTTTGAAATTATCCACCGTGATAAATAAAAGGAGATTGGGGAACTTTGAGGATTAAACTGTCATCCGTCCGTCAGCGTCAGTCTTAGTCCTAAAAATATATACGCTAGAGCTTTTTTTATGTATATATATATGTATATATATACTCCACAATTCAAAATATCGGATAAACTACCATTAAAATGGCATTACCAGTAAAGAAAAAGGAAATGGTAGGTAAAACAATAGCTACCTACCTAATGCAATAAACGATTTGAATTTACTATATAAATATCCACCTCGAAGAACCTCAGGCGAACTGATCATCTCTACTATTATATAAACCACTTCAAAGGTTTCATAGGCATTAACTTGCTATTTTTTTAACTTCTAGGATCAAGAAGAGTTGATGTATAGGAAGTTCCGTGCAAGATGTCGGTTTCGCGCTCTCGGTCGACTGGTGATGGCCAATGCCTATTGGCTGATCGAAGGCGTCGATGAATACGAAGGTGTGGAGGATGTGAAGCGAAGGGTCCAACAGGCAGTTCGTGGGAAAGCAAAGAAGAAGGAGCTTTTGAATATCAATGTAAGATTTTCACTAATTTATCAATTTATAAAAATGCTTTAAAGGTAAACAAGTCATGTTGGTCGAATGGTACGAGTATTGTACCCCCCGACTTTTGTTTCGGAGGTCGTGGGTTCGATACCGACCGTGTACCAATAGGAGCACATTCTAACATTATAATTATGTCATATACCTATACATATGTATATTGTGAAGGAAATGATCGTGAGGCCTTAGTCAGTTTCAGACATGTTCCTGTTCTTTCCTTTGACTGACTAAGCCGGGAGGTTTGGTACGCTGGGCAAGCCTAATCCGTCTATCAATGTCCCAGAGGCACAGCAGCGTTCCGTACATCATGCATGACTATCTGTAGCTGGTGCTGCATAAATCATCTATAATAGATGTGAAAGGTGTATACGTGCTTAGAGCTTAGCCAGACATGATGGATGTTCTCATCATGTATTTTTAGGGTTCCGTACCAAATGCGAGTCGGTCTCCATTATTTGGCAAAAGAATTTAAAATTATTTATTTTATTTAGCTTGATTTGTATGTATGTACATATGTATGCATGTAACTATGTTTGTTCGCGGAATCTTGCAACTCAATTTTGAAGCAGATATATTCAACCAATGCTGAAATTTTGTATAGATGTTTTTTTTGGATGACAATGCATGGTCAGCTATGTGACGTCACTCTGAATCCAACATGGCGGAACACCCAAAAGATGGCGGACTACCTACTTTTTTTTAATGTGCTCCTATAATATGGGTATCAAATGTAAGGGCTTGCTGAGAATAACTCAAAAAATGAAATGACGTTACTTTGAATCCAACATGGCGGAACACACAAGATGGCGGGCTACTTATTTTTAATGTACTCCTATAATATGGGTATGAAATGAAAGGGCTTGTTGAGAATAACTAAAAAAAATGAAATGACAATGCATGGTCAGCTATGTGACGTCACTCTGAATCCAACATGGCGGAACACCCAAGATGGCGGACTAGTTATTTTTAATGGACTCCTACAATATGGGTATCAAATGAAAGGGCTTGCTGAGAATAATTAAAAAAATGAAATGACGTCACTCTGAATCCAACATGGCGGAGCACCTAAGATGGCGGACTACTTATTTTTAATGTATTCCTATAATATGGGTATTAAATGAAAGGGCTTGTTGAGAATAATTCGAAAATGAAATGACGATACTCTGATTCCAACATGGCGGTACATTCAAGATGGCGGACTAGTTATTCTTAATGCACTCCTATAATATGGTTATTAAATGAAAGGCCTTGCTGAGAGTTACTAGAAAAATTAAATGACATCACTAAATCCAACATCCAACAAGAGTGCATTAAGAATAACAAGTCCGCCATCTTGAGTATACCGCCATACTCAAGATGGCGGACTAGTTACTCTTAATGCACTCTTACAAATTACAATATGGGTATCAAATGAAGAAAGGCCATGCTGAAAGTTACTCAAAAAGTTATAAGATCATCACTCTTAATCCAACATGGCGGGCATGAGATGAACAGATAAGAAACCAACTGTCCAGTGATACCTAACTTATAAGTAAAAAATAAATTAAAATTAAAAAAGCTTTTTATCAAACAAGCTTTTATTTAACCATACCACTAAAAATAATAAAATAAACATTTTCCATTAAAGTTTAATGTCAACTAAAACGTCTTTACACAATTTATGTGATAAAAAAGCTTGTCGCGTTACACAATTTATGTGTAATGTGACGCGGCATGGATCTCGGTTAATAATAACATTTAATTGGTCTCAGGATAAAGCCCTTCTGAACAAACATGCGGACGACCGAACAGATCAGGAGAAAAAGTACATTTATCGAATCATCGGTGGATTGAAGTGCTTCAAAAGATATCCAAATGTAAGATTTTAATACCTTACCTTACTGAAATTATGATACATTTCTAGCAACTGTTGAAGCAGTAAGTACCTACCTGCGTACCTACTTAAATGGAGTCTGAAAACATTTTGTCTAATAGAAAATATAGATTAACACTTTTGTAGGTACACCAAATTCTTATATTACATAGGTATTACCTATAACGAACACACAAATTGATTGGCGGCCTCATGTGCCCAGTCCAGCTCCATTTGGGTTTCAAGATTAACCACATTTTTGACCTTTAATCGAGTTTAATCGGTTTATACATTGCAGTAGTTTACAGTTTTGTTTGCAGTTTTATGGTTTACTTATACATTTAGATGGTGATCGCCACAACGTCACTAATGATAATGACAGCATAATATTTCAATAGGTAAGTATAGGTGCTTATATATTAAGTAACTACCTTAATAATTTTATATCCTTGACGTAAAATCTTTAAGTCTATTAACAATTTCACTTGCGTATAATAAAAACTTTGTTTCCTAAGTTAAAGCGATTTCCACGAACCTCCAAAACTAATTAATTAAACCACGAAAGTTATTTTAAGGCCAGGTTATTTCAGGCGGCGGGCTACTGAAGAAGTACTATTGATTTACGGGACAGTTTGACAACAACTAACATTAAATTTTTACTGAAAAAATATTTTGTAGGTATAAATTCTGTTGATAATATAGGTGGTGTAATAATGGTTAGTGTAATAGTGTATTTTATAGGTACTGTATTTTTATTATTTAGTTTAAATAAACTTTAAGTTAAAAGTGGCTCACGATAGTACAAGATAAACCTTAGTGGCTTAATGTGTTATCTTTAATTAAGTTGTAATTTATTCTTTTGTATATTGATAATAAATAAAAAAAAAAAAGTATGAACGCGCGGGCGCGGCCTTCTTAGATTCTATAAAAAATCGGCTCATTTTTTTATTAGGTCTTCAGATAAGGTAACCTTTGAATATTCTTCTAAACGTCGATGCCTATTTTCTGAGAAGTTTTTTGAGAGTATAACATTGATACACTTGAAGTATTACAACCATAAAAACGAGCCAATACTATCCTTCTTTCGACATTTTTTATTATTTCTTCCTTACTTGAGAACTTGAAAAAGAAGCCATGTATATAATATGTGGTAATATGTGAAAATGGTCATTACTGTCCTGGCAGAGGTTAAGCGTTATTTTATTATACACTTGTGTAAATAAAAAAACGCGTTTATCAATGCAGCACGTGAAAAAGCAGGGAGTACTGGCAGTAGATTGTTGCCTCTCCACTTTTACCCGTGGATGCAGTATCCGCCTAGGGATACCTTCAGAAGACAGCGTCTTTCCATGTATCAAAATCTAGTACTGCGCTCGCCAATACGCCTGCGTGTCGAGTATAACCCCTTAATGATCTTAGAAATCCACGAGGGGAGGCCTATGTCCAGCAGTGGATGAGGACAGCAGTCCTGCTGCTGGGATGATGATGACGTGTAAAAGAAGCTAGGTTCTAAATAGCTTTCCGATCTTCAGCACGTGAAAAAGAAGCTAGCGGCAGTAACATACTTCAAATACTACGGCCCCGGCAGGGTGATAGTGAGGCAGCATCATGAGGCCCACGCTCTCTACTTCATCGCGAGCGGCGACGTCGTCGTCAGTCAGAGGATATACGATGATCTCCTCCAGCAGTACCTCTCTGTGGACGTTGGGGTTATGCACACGGGGAATATGTTCGGTGAAGTGTCGCTGCTACATAATATACCGAGGACTGCGACTTGTACTACATTGGGTTAGATTGGTTAACTATTTACGTAGTCACTATTATGTAATATTTACGGGATATTTACCATGATTTGAGTATTTTTGAGTTTCCCGAGTAATCTCAACTGGGCGGACCCCGCAGATTAGATTAAGATTAGGTATACGGTTTTGAATTAGACGTAGGTACGCCCGCACTGTTATTATTTTGTAGCGCGAGAGTTTTAATTTCTCGTAAGATTTTGATATAAATTATATGGCCTTTAAATAGCAACCATTGTTCTATATGAACTATTAAAGATGTTTATATGTATGAACTACATAGAATACAGATCATCTGCCGCAAATAATGCATACTTTTTTATAAAAAAAAAAAAAACAATCGGCCAAGTGCGAGTCAGACTCGCGCACGAAGGGTTCCGTACCATTATTTGGCAAAGCAACTTAAAACGGCGAAAAAATCCGACAAGTTCAACTACTATCATATTCATCATACTTCAGCGAACTTGCACCAAATCTTTATAAATTTTAGCGCTTAAAATTGTTTCCTCTTGAATTACTTTAGCTATTAGTGAAATCCGCATGGAAAATCCGTTCAGTTTTTGTCAGAGTTTTGCACGAACAGAGGACTTTGTTTTATAATATGTAAGGATTATATTTAATAACGGTGGCAAAATACAGAACCATCTGGGTTAAACCGATGTGATTTGGTTGGGTTTAATAACCCACCTGACGTGAATATTTGAATTACCGGATCAGCAAGGAAGGTAATAATGTAGAATATTATACTTTATGGAATTTAGTTTCGGGTTTAACTTAGGTATATAGAGGTTTTGTCAGTAAATTTCGAAGGTAAGAAAGTAGGATATTAAGATAAACTTGGATTCTTCAAACCTGTTAGATTAGTATTGATCAATCGGTGTTGCGATAGTTACCTCCCTCGTCAATAGCAACTTGCTACAATCTTGGCAATTGATGTGGCACATTTTTATTCAAATCTTTAAAAAAAATCGGCACTCAATCAGGTACGAATCAACGATGGAAGCGTTCCTAAATACCTACTGACCTCAGATTGGTATTAGAGAACACTTCTTAGACGTAGCAGTTATCTAAGTGTTTTTTTACATAAGTTTTACATAGGTACCTATTCAACTACTAACATACGATTCAGCGTAGCTCTGTAGCACAAACCCAAGTCTTTGCATCTATATATTTTTTCATCTCAACCGTAGGACTGCTGTGCAAGTCCACTGCTCAGTCCGCTGTTCAGTGTGTGAGCTAAAAATACATAGGCCTCCCTCATGGACCTCCAAGATCATGAGGTTACCCTACTCCTCACGCTTGGCAGGCGGGTTGGCGGGCGCGGTACGGGATATTGTTACACGGAAAGATGCTGCTGCCCATCTACCGAAGGGGACCCTTTGCAGATTATTACTGCATCCACGGCATTACCAACAATTACTAAAGAGTAAATAAACAATTGGTTATTAGTAAATAAATAATGCTGGACAATTTACACAGCATCATCTAGCGCCCCAAGCTAAGCAGAGCTTGTGTTATGGGTACTAGTAGACTGATATACTTAATACATTATACTACATAGATAGATATCTATGTTTTTCTATATATAATAAAAAATATGTAGAACATCCTATAAATATCTGCAGATCGTAGACATTTGTTCCGAGGCGGGATTCCAACCCGCAACCTCTTACGTCGCAAGCGAAACGCCACAGAGGTCGCTATTGAAAATAGGGCTAATATAAAAATACGCCTTATTCGGCCATATCGGCAGCAACAGACTATGTACCTCCAACGGCCAATTGAATACCCGAGGTTCCCTCGGTAGCTAGGCGCCGCGCCGCGCCGTCTTGCAAAGTTCAGTGTGTCAGTGAGGGGATGTTCAGTGTGTGAGCTGAAAATCCAAGTCTCTAAGTACCCACCTCACTAAATTATCTGGTATCTAACACTTATTTAATAAAACTTTTATTCAGTGGGATTGAAAAGGTCTCTGTGACAAGTCAATTTAAAAAATAAAACAGCACAATTGTATTGAATAGAGATCATAAATTGAATTGTTGAATTTCTTATTGAGAAATAAAGATTCTTTGAACCGAATTGGTTGACTTCAGGATGACACGCGAATCATCTGCTATTTATTATATTATATAAATTTATCTAAATAATTTGATTTTCTTTCGGAAATATATAATGACTGAATAATTGAGTTATTTACTGAATAAACACATATTAAATTGGACTTGTGGTAGTTTCCTCAAGTCTTCCATGTGTTCAAATATTTGTGTATGTACATATGAATATTGGAATATGAAGGTGATTCCATTACTCAAGTTTACTGGTCACTGCGAACGCTCACTTCTTCGCTTCTTTCCCTTACTAGGAAAAAAGTTTTCCGAAGCGACGAATTCAATAATGTGCTTTATTCAATTTAAATGTGTTTTGTTTTTATTTTGTAAACTGACTATTCTTTGTAGCTTTTTCCTCTATTAAACACTTATTGACTTTGACGCTGGTTCTCACCTACATAGGTCATTTAGTTGTGTGTGTCACTAAGTTCTCGCACCAGGTCATTGCGAGACGCTGGTTCTGATGAAGGAGGATTTCAAGAATGTGCTGCTGGCGTCCGTTCAGAAGCAGTGGGATGAAGTGCGGCGCGCTATGTCTTCGTTCACGTACTTCGATGCACTAGATGAGGTGAGTGTGGGGGTCATGTAGTATTTTTTTGCACTATCAGCCTTTACTCCTATATTTATACGCAATGGGCGTGGATGGCCAAATCTGAAACTATAGCATAATTGCTTTTTCATCCCATAATTTCATCTCGAATTTTAATGAAAGTCGCGCCCACTTACTACATTGGAAAGTTATAAGAATGTATAATGGGTACTCAGTCTTAGGATTTTTATGAAATATGTAACATAAAAATCTTGCTGAGAAAAGAATTATGCGTTTTTGGAGATAATTATATAAGTACCTAATTATTTGCGTTTTAGGTGTAAAAAAATTCACAATATCTAAGTTATATTTCGATATTAACAGGATTCATTTTTGTCTACTTATGGACAGGAAGACAAATGATCTAAGTAGGCACCTTCTACGATCTAATATCAGGTTGCTCGTCGCGAAGGCTGCATAGTAGCCAAGATGAAGTGTTACGAAGCGAACGAGACAATCCTCGGCGACGGCCAGGGAATTCCCAACTTTGTCTACTTCACCCTGTCCGGCCGCTGTCAGATGATCGAGTCTCTGCAAGTTATCGTCACTGATCGCTTGGGGAAGAAGTTTTATAATCTGTATGATCCTTATGTGAGTATACTTACATTACTTAGCTAGCTTCTAATCATATAATAACGAAAAGTTTACCAAGTTGCCAGTAGTAGAATTTTTGCCCCTCCTCTCTTGCCCAAAGATGGCCAGCATCGCCTTTCCGCGTATTAACATCCCGTACTGTGTTCGCCAAACAGCCAGCCGAGCGTGGAGATCCGTGACGGAGACCTATGTCCAGCAGTGGAAGTCCTACAGCTGAGATGACTTATCAAAAAATGGTTTTTGCAACCCACTAATGGTTCTTAAATACCTATTCAACTATACCACACACAAGAGAAAAATCAAGAAAAAGAAGCAATTCAACCCCACCTTACGTGTGCCCCAAATTAATATATTTTTAGCATTTTTTGTAGCGTTATCTCGGCGTAATTATATTATAAGTCCATGCAAAATTACCATGCAAAATTACGGCTTTATAGGACTAATAGTCTCTTCGTAAAGCCGCAGACAGACAGACATAGACAGACAAAAGGCTTTTTGTACTACGGAACTCTAAAAAAGACTGGCCAATTATTATATCGATCATTAACGTTTGCACAGGTCCCGAAAGAAGAAAGCGAACAAGACTTTGAGACAAAATACTTCAAGGCTTACAAGAATCTAAACAAGAGCGAGGATAGTCGGCCTTCTGATATGAGTCAGCAAAAGAGAAATTCATCCGGCGCCAAGAGTTTGACAGCTAACGTAACGATATCTGAAGATGGCGCTGGGTAGATATATGAATATAGTCCATATCTTTAAAGCAATTGCACGAGGAGCATAAGTAGTTAAAACAATAAGAAAATATTACTGATGAGGTTACAGCCAGACTGGTTTATTTTAGCTTCTTCCAGAGTATTATGTTATATGGTATACTGCTTTGGGGTAGGTCGAAAAGACTTTGATTATTTGACGAACTTCACAAGTAGTGTCGTGCAGTACACGACCCAATTTTATTTTCTAATTTAAGATAATTTTAGCGATATAATGCACCTCATTTAAAAAGTAAGTCCATAATCCCTATGCCAGTCTTAATACAAAAATGTTCGTATCCCTTTGGGTGTTTCGCAAAAAAATATAAATGTTCTTTTCCGTTTCAGGGTAACTAAAGACGAAGAGTTGCAAAGTGGCGAGACAAGTGCACCGCGCAAATCATCCCTCAAATCGCAGGATATTTTGCCACCTTCCGAGACGGCGGCCGGGCATGCGAGAGCGTCAATAAGGTTACTGTTACTGTCAGCCTGAATCATCCCACAGGGCTATCCCCACTTCTACCAGTCACTTTTATCCACTGCTAATTCATGGGACGGATATTATAGACGAGTTATAGAACTGAGCGAGTTCTACAGAAATTATATTATTTACACACATTAAAACAAATATGAGTGGAAGAGTAACGTTTCTTGTTCGATTCTTCCAAAAGTTTTCTGAAGCGAACGAATTGCTCTTATTTAGGCTACTCGAATAAATTAATAACCTTATCAAAATTTTACGGTTCCGGTGGGATACGAACCCACGTCCGTCAAATCGGTACTTGACGCTTCCTTAAGCTGGAAGTGCTTTGACCGCTAAGCTATAGTACCCATGTCGGGACCCGCTGAAATTTTTGATAAGGTGATGTCGGTTTGAGCAACCGAAAATTTTTGATAAGGTTATTCATTTCTTTGAAAATGTTCTACCTAAGTGTGCTTGAACACTATAAAAATAACAAACTATACTCGAACAAATTTTAAATTTTACTCCTTCAAAAACTATTGGACACGTATTTTTTTCTTTTTTAACGTAAACTAAAATTAACGGCGGCACCATTAAAAGTTGTCGAAATGTACCGTGACGTCACGCGCCGACTTGTTTCGGTACAGTTTATGACTATGCTCTGATGACACGAGCCCCCACTCCTAAACTTCAATGCGCTTTAGCTAAATATTGTTTCATGCATTAGAAAAAGCAAAAAAATACTTGTCTATTATTTTTGTATTAACTAACTAAACTATTTAAACGAAATATAATTCTTAATTTCATACCCTGTTAAGGAGCTTATTACTCACTTTATTCAATTTAAATGTGTTTCGTTTTCTATATAATTGACATTACATTTGTGTTAGAATGAATAAATAAACACCATTTGACTTTGACATTATTGGGTAAATAACGACTTAGATAAAAAAAACTCAGATCCCATACAATATTTTTTCTTAATAACACAGTATTATGTCGTCTCTTAATAATATAATATTTTCATTTTTATTTTCAGACTTAGCGTTGTACCGGAAGTAATGGCAAAACCTCGACAAAATATAAATACTTATTTTATGCAGGTATCTTCTGTACTAACTACTTTTCTCAGCATAATATGTTAGAACAGTGGTGTCGATTCTGTTGTTGCAATTGCTAAAGCTTAATTGTGATGACAGATATGTTTTCGTTTCGAAATTTAAAGCTGTTAACGTAAAAGTAGGTAAAATTGTTTCGTTTTAATTTTACATTTTAGAGGCACGAAAGGATCTAAAATGTGTGGTAAACGTAATTCTAGTTAATTTTACGCATTTTTCTATAGTTTTAGTTAGGAAGTGTGTCAACAGAATTGACACCAGAAGGTATCTTAGTCGAGTTTATATTTATAAATACTGATTTTACCAAAGAGACGGCAGCCGTGGGATGCCGGCAGTAAATGGTTGCCTCTCCTCTCATGCCCGTGGATGCAGTAAGAATATGCCAAGAAATTGCTCCGGAAGATGGGCAGCAGCGTCTTTCCGTGTATCAACATCTTGCACTGCGCTCGCCAACCCGCCTGCCAAGCGTGGCGAATATGGCAACAACTCCCTCATGATTTTGGAGATCCATTAGGCCTATGTCCAGCAGTGGACGTGGACAGCTAATATTGTAAAGCCGAAAGTTTAACTGTATATATAGATGTTTTTTACCTCTTCACGCAAAAACTCAGCCCTACGGGTTGAGTTGAAACTTTGCACTCGTATAATGTGTGACCAGGATTATCGGCACATCGGCTTATCCGAGTGAAACGCAATCGATGCGGCGCGTGCCAAGCTAATAGGAACTAAATAATTTCGGCTTATTCCAGAAATCCCCTAGGATGATCCCCTGCGAAGGGGTTTTTTGTCCAGAAATCCCAATCTGGTTCTCAAAGGGGGAGCAGAGGGAATTTCTGGAGAAAAGTTCCAGGAATGCCCGTATCCATTTATTTACTGTGGTCATCGAGGACATACCCAATAGAGAGGAAATGTCATTTATTTTGTCTAAACAACAATTCCGCCATTAATATGTCATAATTGTATGGAAAAGTACACAGGTCGGCTGTTGGCGCTGTACTGTCAAAGGCGAGAGACAGTTGTCATTCATTAGTGCAAAGCACTAATATGTTTCGGAATTCTTCTGACCCTATTTCCCCTCTCTTGGATATGTGCTCGATGAGTGTGGTATATTTTAATGAAACACCGTTTCTTGGTTTCCGAGGGGGGGTTTTTGGAATAATATTTTCTAGGTATGCCAATTCAACCCCGGCTCCAGTTTCGGTTTCGGTGAGAACATGCGCGACCGGCGAATCGTGGCGCTGACGCCCGTGCATTGTATGCTGTTGCCCATGGTGTGGCTGCTGCAGCGGAACACCGCCAACATATGGACTAGGATACAGCATTACTTGGAGAAAAAGGTATTAGTGAGAAATACTCGTATTTATATGAGTTTTAATTTTTATCGACTGCCTCCGTGGCACAGACAGGTCTGATACCCAACTCATAAGCTATACGTGGCGGGAATCGCATCTGCTACCTACTGCGATAGCGGATTCCCGCCACGGGACAAATGTTTGTAAATGTTCTGCAGTTTTTTCTAGTACTTGTTTGTATCTACACTTAATCTTGTGTTGTACAATGTTCGCATGTTATTTTACTTCATAATTCCTCACTAGAGTATTGGCTCACTGCTTTATAAAAGATAAGTATACAATTGTGTTATAGCTGTTAATATTCCAAATAAATTAATAAATAAATCCGGGCAAGAGCGAGTCGGACTCGCGCACCGAGGGTTCCGTGCCATCATACAATATAATATATGATAAAGGCGGTTTATATTTGTTGGAGAACCTTGGCAGCGTAATCTCTTGTCGGATAGCGGAACTTATATAGTTTTTAAGTATATTTATTTAGTATATATAGGTTTATTACACTTTAGATGATTTCTAAAAAAACTCCGCCAATTAGAGAGTTCGTTATTATTTTCCTGTTATCTTTACATACACTCCTATTAGCAATAAAAGTTTCAGAGGTTTATCTCTGGAAACTTCGCAGATAAGGGGGAACGCTTTTTTTTCAACGTTTTTGTAAATAAGTCAAAAACTATACGGCTTAAAGTAAAACTAAAAACTGTTTATTAATATGCAAATAAATACCTTTCATATCATATCCCACATGACCTAGTTACTGCACAATTTTTTTTAAAAACCCTCTTCCACCCCCCTATGTCTAAAAAACTATGCAAATTACTGAGTTCGCTATAATTTTCCTATAAACTTTACATATACTTCTATTAGCTATTAAAGTTACACGGGTTTATTTCTGCAAACTTCAGAGATAAACATTTAGACTATAACTCGGAAACGCTTAAAGTAAAATAAAAACTTTTTATTAATGTGCAGATGAATACCTTTCATATGATACTCCCACACGACCTAGTAACTCACTTAAAAATTTTGAGATTCCTATCCGCCCCACTGCAATCATAATAAGAATGTTTTTTAGCATTTTCATATAATGTTATATTAGTAACATACATACATACATACAGGGCAAGCTAAATAAAAGCTTGAAAAAAAGTGTTCTTTAACCATTTCAAATTTCAAGTGGTTAGCATCAGTAGTTCTCGAGATATCCACTTGTGACAAACAGGCAGACAAAGTGATTCTATAAGGGTTCCTTTTTACCATTTTGGTCCGGAACCCTAAAAAAAGATATTGGTCCCGGGTATGGGTACTTTTCTATGTATGAGTATGTATTTACAAAAAATAAATGTGTAGTGTCGAGCGTTATATAAAGGACGCGTAGTTGTTACCGTTAGCCGTGGGGTGCCGGCAGTAGAATGTAACCCCTCCTCTCCTGCCCGTGGATGCAGTAAGAGCCTGCTAAGGGATACCTCCGGAAGATGGGCGGTAGCATCTTTCCGTGAATCAACATACCGTACTGCGCTCGCCAACCCGCCCGCCAAGCGTGGTGAGTATGGCAACTACCCCTCATGGAGATCTATGAGGGAGGCCGGTGTCCAGTAGTGGACGTTTTACGGCTGAAATTATGTAGTTGTTACCTATAGGAATCTACTGATGGTATGGCTGCTGCAGCGAAACACCGTCAACATTATGGTCTAGGATGCAGCATTAATCGGAGAAGAAGGTATTAGCACAGGTATTAGTGAGAAATAGAGGATAGGAGGTTTGCATTTTTATCGTACGTGGGTAAAACACGTCAAATTTGTGGATGAACTAGGTACCAGCAAAATTCGGAGACGAAGGTATTTTTACTATTTATAAAAAATATTAAAATAATAGGCGAAGAACGTTTATAAGATTAATTAAGCATACGTACGGGCTGTGTAAGAATACTTTAGTGCCATGGTTTAGAGTTGAGCTTATATTTCTTCAACTTAATCTAATACATTTCAGTGGAATGGGACCCTCTTTTAAGTAATATGATACCTGTGTTAGGCTGTGTTAGAGGGTCTCGCTCTGCGGCGCGGCTATCCTAAAGATAAATTAAGTATAATAATTAACAAGCTTAGCGTTAATTGTTTAAATTTAAAGACTAGCAACGTAATAATAAAAGGGTAAAAAGGGTAAAAAGTAAGTATTTTTTTATCTTTTCTATAGCGGCATTTGCAGTATTATATCGGCTTAAAGAATATTGTTAAGCTACAGCTAGCGTCAATTATACTGGTTCTCGACGATGGCGAGCTCTGTGGCGCAGCGGGCGAAGGTCCGCCTGCGACGCAAGGGGTTGCGGGTTCGATTCCCGCCTCGGGACAAATGTCTGTACGATCTGCAGATATTTGTTCAGGGTGTTCTGGGTGTTTTTCTATATATAATAAAAATATCTTTCTATGTTGTAGGTATAATGTATTAAGTATATCAGTCATCTAGTACCCATAACACAAGCTCATGCTTAGCTTGGGGCTAGATGATGCTGTGTGATTTGTCCAGCATTATTTATTATATTTTTTTATTTATTTATTTTTTTCTAAATTTTTGCGGTTTACATTATGGGTCTTGATTTGTCAGCTATCAAGGTCTTGATTGAATTGATGATGACTGCTTAAAATTATGGCCTCAATTTTAACATGTTACTTAACCTCCAATTCTTCGTTTGACAAGATCATTAATTCTGCCTGTTCAGGAGCAAGTAAAAGGGCAATTTGCTGTAACTACAAATGTCAATCACAAAAGTAAACACAGGTGAAGAACATGCCATTGCAGTTGGTTTTTTTATTTCAATGAGCAATGAAAACTTACGTAGAAGAAAATTTACGAGGAATAGTTTATAAAAGCCGGTAACCATAGGTTATGTACCAAAGACATCGTTGGTGGAATAGAACACCACTAATATTGGACAGAATTACATTTTAGTGTTCCTAGAAATCTGTACTTAGTCAATTACAACTGGTTAAGTTCATGCCCCTTACTTTTTGGTCATATTCCCAGATTGTCCAGGCCCAATGAGCCGTAAAAATAAAAAGTGTATTTATTTTTATTACCAAACCTAATTTAACAGATAGAGCCGGCAAACGGAAAAAGCAAGTTTGTGATTAATCACTATTGCAGTCATTGTATCAAATTGTGTTTTCTACCAGTAAAAGAAAACTAACGCCAACTATAAGGTTCAAGGGATTTTTTTAGGTTATTACTTTTTAATGAAAATGCCTTATTGATCGAATTATCAATGCCATTTCTTTCACAGATACCTACCAAAAAGCAGCTATTCAAGGAGTTCTTTAACCAGCGTCGCTGGGAGGAGTACAGAGAGCAATTGGTCCAGGACGTAGTGGACCGCTCCAACACCGTCAATTGGACCTCTGTACATGATGTTCCCTACTCTATCCGTATGGAGGAGATGCTTGATATTTAAGATATGTTTCTTAAAACCAAACATATATGTTTTTTTAAGTTGCTGAGGTTTTAGAAAAATCGTTATACTTATATTACTTATCTAATCGTACTTAGTTGTTTTGGATTAACTTTTAATGTAATGAATTTGGATAGTTTACTGTTAAATTTTACAGGTACTGAAACACTTTACAAATAAATTACTTAACTGTTTACCTACCGTGTTTCTCTGTAGGCTCGTTCGAAAAACAAATAAATCATCTAGTCCGCAATTAAAATGCAGATTTTCATCCCAGATACGCAGCTATTCTCGGAATTCGTCGGGAGGAGTTGGGAGCCGTTAGTCCGGGACGTAGTGGACCGGTTCAACATCGTCAAATGCAATTCGGCCCATGACGTACCCTACTCTATCTGTATTAGGAAGACACGAGTACTTGATGATTTGAACAATATAAAATTTGACGAATATCAGACATTTTTTTGATATTTGACGAAGACTGAATAATTACACCGTTTTTTACCAAAAACTTAAGGGACACACCGATTTAGCACTGCTACAAATTGAACAAAACGAATTTGTCAATCGATTTCTAGAAGGAATATACACAATTGTTTTTTTGGTCGACACAGAACACAAAAATGATGCCAAATATAAAATAAAAAAAAACTAAAAAGTTTAGGTACATAAAGATTCTGGCAAGCACACCGACGACACTTAATTATTAAAACATGGAGATTTCGGGTTTTAAGTAAAATTTATTATCTACGTAGAGCTGTAACGTTTACTCAAAAGCCAAAACGTTGTTTCTAACGCTAAATACGATTTACAACTTTTTTCCATCTCTAGAAAAATGGAAAGTTATCCTTGTAAATCCACTTGTTTCAAAGTGAAGCAATGACTCATCCTTGCCGGTAACAGGTTATTAACCTATTTTACGTTATCTCCTTATTTAACGCTGCTAGTAACATAAGTTTTTTAGGGGGCGAAGCCCCCTATTATCCATAGCGCTGTCTGTCCGTCTGTCTGTGCATGACACGATTACAACCGTTACAAAGCGTTGATCGATTTACATGAAACCTTTTTTATTAGCACTGTCTTAATGAGAGAAGGGTACTGATTGATTTTGGTGACCCTGGGGTGACAGGAACCGAAGTTATTGTGATCTCAATGTAGGTATTTGAAATTTTAAAATTTAATATTTGATTTGTTTGTTTTTCCGGAAATCTTCGCCCCTTTTCTGGTAACCCCGTACCAATGCTTGTTATGAGTTTCTACTGGGGTTACTTAGGCACCCCTGTACGTACGTGTAAGACCGGGTTAATGCGATAAATAATTACGTCATATGTCTTTTATTTTGAACGAAAAGTAAATTATTCGGTAACGCTAAATAACCTGGGGACGGTTAATTTCTGCAGCAACTTTCTTGGTGTATCACAGTTATCACAGTAACTATATTTACCAAAATAAGGTTAACCAAAATTGCCGGGAAAACTACAAGGCAGGGTCTGACCATGGCTGACCATGGTAATTATTATTACGACAGAGGCGACTGATTCTATCAAACATTCTTATTGTAAGGGAACCCTTAAAATAAGAATGTTTGAAACCAAATGGAAAAAGGGAACCCTTATGGTGTGACTCTGTCTGTATGGAACTCTAGGTGCGCCACGATTCACACTTGACCGGTTTTATAATTGTTTTTTATTTGCAAAGTTTTTGTTAGCTACAACATTTTTCTCATTTTGGCTCAGGTACCTATGCTGTAAAAATCGAGGCTGCAAAAGATAATTAATTTTTCAACAAATAATTATTTGATTTGTCAACAAAAAAAACGGACTTCAATGAGAATATCTGAAATGTTGCTGAAAATATCCAAACTGTAATATGTATGCTTATTACATTTGATATATTCCCCTTGATTTATCATCATCAGAACTGGGTTTTAAGATCAAACAAACAAATTTACTAAGTGAAACAATAATTCTTTAATTTGTCAACAAAATATTGTCTTCAATGAGGAAATCTAAAATTTTGCTGATTTACGTTGTATGTATGCTTTTTAAATTACAATATTTCCCTTAATTTATCATGGATCTCATGATCAGAACTGGGTTTAAAAGCAAACATTATTAAGTGAAACAAAAAACCGAACCGCAAGTTTAATTTTAGGGCATAACAGTATAATACATACCTTAAGGGACTCCAGTACCTACATACTATTACATTATTTCATTTTATTCCAATGACCCTGATGGTGATGATAATGTGTAGGCAAGTATGATGATTAGTGGATAGGGATATATTATGTAAGCCATCTTTCAATGTCGTGACCCGTAAATTTTGTAACATTAAAGAGATTTTATAAAAATCTGTGGTCTTCTTCATCAGTTCCACTTCAGCAAATCATATCGAATCATACCGAGTCGAACGATCATGTCATGCTAAAGCAAGTCTATGTATGCCAGATACCGTAATGGCAGCACGGGGGCGGAGGCCCGTCGTGCCCAAACATGGTCAACGTGGGATGCGATACAATGGAGTGATTTACTGTCGCTCGTGTATCTAATTGTGTTGTTTAAGTTAATGGGAATTCAAGAAATAGGTATAAAATAGTTTAATTATCATTTGTAATTGTGGCTTCATCGTCGTCATTTCGGTCGTAAAACGTCCACTACTGAACACCGGCCTCCCTCATGGATCTCCATGAGGGGCAGTTGCCATGCTCGCCACGCTTGGCAGGCGGGTTGGCGAGCGCAGTAGGTACGGGATGTTGATAGGTACACGGAAAGACGCTGCTGCCCATTTTCCGGAGGTATCCCTTAGCAGGCTCTTACTGCATCCACGGGTATGAGAGGAGGGGTAACATTCTACTGCCGGCGCTTCGCGGCAGTGGCTTATTCTAGTTAAATTTCAAATTAAAATAGCTCTTAACTCTTTAACATCAAACATTATATTTACCTACCTATATTACTTGTAGTTCTTGATTTCACATTGAACCTATTGAAGTCAACGGAATCTTTGATTTAATTCTTGTCTAGCCTTAAATTAAAACATGTAACAAGTAACCCATATTTCCTAAACTACACCAGAATATAGAAATGAAATTTTCATTTCTATAATGATACCTTAGTGTGGGTTTACACTTTAAATAAAAAATTGCTTACACCAGAATAGTCCATAAAACGTTCTAAATGTATCTATGACAGCTATGACATGACAAAATGACAGTCGCACCGTGTCGTCGCTGAGGCAACCGGTTTTGGCGGGAAGCTAGGAGACGCCACCCATTCGCCATTCGACCGCAGTGCACCGCGAGTTCCGACCGTGTGACACTCACACGACGCAAGCCAAGGACTTATCGAAATCGCGACCTGTAAATAAACATAACATCCTTGAAATTTCACCTTTATTTAAATTTTAATCCTTCGAAACGACAGTGGATCCAGGAATCGCCGGTGAGTGAGTACCTCCGTTTGTAAATATTTTGTAAACAACATTCTGTTAGCGTTCGACTGGTATTTTAAAGAAAGTATGGATTTGGAAATGTCGCCAAGACAACTTGTAGTGAGTACGGGTTGTGGTGAATGTTACCAAATATGTAGAGAACTTCGCAAAGGATAGTTTATTTAGGACGCGTCGGAACTTTTACAATTATGGTTGGTAGAGTCGTATTTTGTATTATGTAGGTGGTGTGTGAAATCTTTGAAAATGTATCATCATCATCATCACCTCATTATTCTCACCATAACCATTACAGCCCATAAATGCCCACTGTAGGATGTAGGTATGCTTTTCTTTAATGTCATTAATCTCACACAGCAGTAAAACACCGGATAAGCAAAATAAACAGAAAACGAAGGGCTCCTGTTAATGGAGAAAGTGGTCTTGATACAGCTTTAAAGGAAAGTTGTTTATTACTGGTAAAACCAAATATTTTAACTGATTAGTTAAAAATAATACCTTCGATGTGCTGAGAGATTTGTAGGCAAGGAGGTGCTTATAGAGACAAGTCAAATCTTTGGAATTAGTCATAAAATACCTTAGACAAGATAAATCATAATAATTTATCTCGTCTGAGTAAAATACTACACATTCTTCTTCTTCTTTTAGTCGGTCCCTCAATCTTTAAGGAACGTGACCCCGTCTGCTGCACATTTTTCACTAACACGTTGTTAGTGAAAAATGCAATTCGATTCAATTATTACTTACATAATGTATAATATGTCTATACTTACCATGTTCTGTGGTCTATACATACATGATGTGTACGAGTAAATGAAGAAACGTCGTGTATACAGTTAGTACCAATTAAAATGTTTTGAATCCTAGCTGGATCTGTTTAAAAAAATTACCTCTAAATACTAGTTAATATATAAAACATACATAACAAAAAAAAAGGTTCATGTTGTATGATAACTCAAAGCAGAGAGGTGGCAGACTTCCTATTTGATAGGTAAACCTTTGCGTCACCGTGTTCATACATAAAAATATTGTCCAGTCTTGTCGATGATGTAAGTAAGTTAACAGCAGGTTGTTAACTGGGGCGTAATATTTCGACCCACAGTGACTATTCTATAACACGCAGGCTATTACATACATATTTGCTACTGTCCTTATTTTAATACAATAGCTTTTGATACCATTATTTAGGTACGTTCAGACCTTCACATCACGTTTTTGGGTGCCAAATCTTTAAAACTTCATAATCAAAAGAACGATTGTCGTTACTTACATTTTGTTTAAAAAAATAGTTCTTAAAGGATTTTCGCATGTACTTATCTGTAATAAAGAAAGAAAATAAATAATTTTTTGGCACACTCAACACATACAACTGACAATGCCAGGAAAAGTATGATAATTATGTTATTGAATATTTGAGCTAAGCAAAAGTAACTATGGCGCCTAGTTCCAAATATGTGTTCATGTTTATTACCTCTTCAAGAAAAAACTACCGAACAGATCAAGTGATAACTTTGCATATATATCACTCATATATTTTGGCTAGGATTAACACATAAATGCTACTTTTCATCTAATGGGGTAATCAAAATTGGCATCGTCCTTACATAAAAAAGCATAATAACAGAAGACAGACAATATAAAAATAATGACCATGTAAGTCATGAAAGAAGAGAACCAAGCAACTAAAACTGACCTTCGTTCGCTTCCAATTAACATAGGAATACCTCCTGTATTCCAAAATTATCAGAATAGACAAAACGTGACGTTTGCAAAATTGCATTTTAACGACTTGTTATTGAGATTTATCTGGCGACCTTAACGTTTTGACCTCAGGCCATATTTCCTGACCAACTCTCTATGGGCTCTGATGTTGCGTGCAAAATGGTCGATGACGCCAGTGCATAAGCCGACAGGTTATCAATGAATGAGCTCAATTGAGACAAAACGACCCATTCAGATAAAGGTGGACTGATAACTTGCTACCGTGCAAATCCAATGTCAAAATAATTATTTATATAGAATGCACCTAGAGTGTGGAGTACATTCTAGGTGCATTCTATTTAAATAATTATTTTGATGTAATGTGTGAATAAATATTTAATTAAGAAATACACTACTATGCAATTAATACACCTATTGTTTAGGCGTACTTTCTTTCTACAATACTCTTCGACATCAAAGTTATAAATTTTGATGAAAGTTGGTATAAAAAGGTTTAATTTTAGTTACTTACCTATTCTCCCTCACCGCGCCGTAGGGTGCCGGCAGTAGAATGTTATTCCTCCTTTCATGCCCGTGGATGCAGTAAGAGCCTGCTAAGGGATACCTCCGGAAGATGGGCAGCAGTGTCGTTCCGTGTATCAATACACCCGTACTGCGGTCGCCAACCCACCTGCCAAGCGTGGTGAGTATGGCAACTACCCCTCATGAAGATCCATGAGGGAAGCCTGTGTTCAGTAGTGGACGTTTTACGGCTGAAATTATGAAAATGATGACGATTCTCCCTCAATTACTTGATAATAGCAAAGTTAAAAAAATAAAAAAAAAATAAACTAGGTAAATAAGTTTTTTCGGGGACCGGATTAGCATAACATCGTGTACGTTTCGACATATCAAACTATTTTCATAAATCTTCCCCTAGATAGAAATGAAAATGCAATTAAGATTTTCGATTAAGAAAGGACACTTACACACATGTTAAGACGAACATCCCTTATGTCTTAACGTTCGTCTAAAGAATCACTGATCGCCAGTTCGAAAATCTTGACTGCTAATCTGTTAAAGCACCAACCCTTAACCCTAGATGTTACTCACCTCTATTTACCATGGTATACTATTTCTAGCGCTAGAATGGATTTACCATACTTGTGTCTATTGGTAAAAGTGTAATAGGTAAAGATTCCGGAACGCGCGACCCGTATACAATTTATTCATTTTTCATGTCGATAGCGCCCCGCACCAACTGGCACTGGGTAGGCTTTCTTTCAGGAGCCGTTTATAGGTCGTGTATATATCACGTAGAATCGTTCTACATAGAATAATAAAAATATTGAGTTATGTTACACAAGTTCACTAAGGCAGGGTCAAAGTCATACTCTTCAGTGATTTGTTTATCTAGTTGTATTAAAAGGTTACGCACGCCTAGCTGGTGTTTTGTAAGAATAAAGAAAGAACAATCTCGGAAAATGGTATTATTTTAAGGCTCCAACTCAAAATTAAACTCATACTTTATTCGATAGAATTGCAACATTTTAATATCGGCCATCTTCGGAAGATCGTACTGCCATACACTCGTAGGTACATACTTATGGCATTACGATCTTCCGAAGATGGCCCGCACACGGCACAGCCCTATATGTCTAGATTATTATAAAATGTTGCATTTCTATCGAATAAAGTATAAGTATGGGTATACCTGTTATTTACAGGAACGATTTCAAGCTACTTTCAACACAGTTAATACAGTTAAAACTACTTCCATAAAACGATTATCGTAAGATATAATTAATTGACATTAATTGTTTTTGGAGGGAGGCCTTTGTTCATTAGTGGACGTTTTATGGCTGAAATGATGATGATGATGAATTGTTTTTTACATATTACACGTTCTTAACGTGCAATCGAAAGCGGTGCAAAGTAAAACGCTATTCGAACCTTCAGAAATGCATGGATCAATCTTAAACCTATAAATTCCTAGAAATATAAATTGTGGCTCAGAAACAAATAAAACTGAAGCCAGATCATATTGTTTCCCGCCAGTTTAACAAGACAATATCTTTCGGAAACGGTTTGAAAAATGCAATACCAAAAAGCAGTATGATGTCATATAGCCGTAAACAAACTCAACGTTATAAATCAATATATCGAATAGATAAAACAATCATCCATCAACGTCTCATCTGAGCGTCTAATACCAATACGTGCAAAAATTAAAAACCTTGAGAGTTTCTAAAACTTTACCGTTCTCGAAATAATAGAAGCTTTTGTAACTCTTATATTGTGAGTTATGTATGAGTGTCTTCTCTGCCGACCAAACCGACGTGAAAATTGAGGTCATAATCAAAAAACACCTATTTGTAGTTATACGTATTTTTATTTGTACCTGTACGGCGACTCTTCGCGGAGGTCAATGACCCTGTCAAGAATCAGATGGCTTTTAGGTTGTCATTATCGTACAATTAGCTGCTGAAGATAAAACTTTTGTGGTCTTTTCTTGAATGAAAATAACTGAATCCTGAAAAGTCGTAGAACAAAAGTTGTTCCTTGGGATGGTCAGAATCACCCCCTTTCGGCTTAGTACACATGTTATAATATAACCTGTATCTCTCTCGCCCATGGATGCAGTAGGAATCTACCAAGGGATACTTCCGGAAGATGGGCAGCATCACCTTTCTGTGTATCAACATCCCTTACTGCGCTCGCCAACCCGCCTGCCAAGCGTAGCGCGTATGGCAACAACTCCCTCACGATCAGTATTTGGATAGCGATCCATGCGAATCCATGCGATAGGCCAGTGTCCAGCAGTAGACGTCTAACGGTTGCGATGATGATGACGATGAAACAAATATAGATAAATCACAACGTAAAAGCAAGTAGTATCTCTCCATATTCCTCGCGGCATCTAAATGATCTACTTACTTCCTCTTCTGTTTTCTAAGTTCGGGGCCCATCGCTGACCGCTGTTACATCGACAATTTTTGCACTAAGAAGGTCTCATTTCTTGCAGTATTGCGAACAATATGTTATGCTATTTATAGTTTGTTAAACTTAGCTTTATCGCTGCGACAAGTGCAAGAATAGGGAAGGGACGATGTTGAAAATAAAGATGGTTAATGTTTGTTACCATGACTATTCGTGCAGTCGACCCATAATGTAAGACGTTGCCACAGGTCATAGCCATCCGTCCCGTAGCAGATTCTTATTGCATTCACGGCAAGAGAGGAGGGGCAACTTTCTACTAACATGACTGCGGGATTTCGTTTACAGCTGTCGCTGCAATCAAGTTTCACGGACTATAGAACACATAAATGTATGCATCGCGCTCAGTGGCGCATGGCGTGCCATGGGAAATTCATATGTCCAGCAGTGGACTGACACGGGCTGATGATGATGATGTGAAGCCACAGGCCCAAGCAAGATGTCGTATAGCGAACGTGTGTGGGCATGATCCGAGGGCGTTCAATGAGTAACCCAACCAGTTATTACCCACTATGACAGGTCCAACCATCGCCTAGTGTTGTTTGCGAATAGTGACTCAATTTGTATCGATACCTATCAACAACAGACCGTAATATTACAGTCCACTGTAGGGCATATGTCTCATGGGGGTAAATTATATTTTCAACTAATTCACGCTCGGTCCTTATACCTACTACGGTTAAAGATGTAAAGACTTCTGACAGACAAACAGCTAATCACACGATGGGAAAATTAAGAAAAAAAAGTTCATCCCCACCGTACGTGTAAGGGTGAGGCACCCGACATTAATATTTCAAATTTTTTTTTGGTAGCGTTATCTCGGCGTCATTATTTTACATATCCATGCACAATTAGAGCTTTCTAGGACTAATAGCCTAATAGTGCTAATAGTCTCTTAGCAAAGCCGCAGAAAGACGGCCAGACCGACAGACAGACAAAACTAAACTATAAGGGTTCCTTGTTGTACTACGGAACCTAACAAATACTCGTATAACACTACGTGCTGTAGCTAAGAGCGCTATGGCTGAAAGTATACTTATGTCACCAAGACTTCAAAAGGAAAATCGACTTTCTACAAGAGGTAACTGTTTACCGATCTCGCATAACGACTTAATATATTCTTCAAAAGGCAACTTATACGATTTCCAAACAATCATTGCAACAATATTTTATTATGAGCAGAATTTGGTTACTGTTATCTAGATGCCGTGGGGTGCCGGCAGTAGAATATTACGCCTCCTCTCATGTCCATGGATGCAGTAAGAGCCTGCTAAGGGATACCTCCGGAAGATGCGCAGCAGCGTCTTTCCTTGTATCAACATCCGGTACTGCGCTCGCCAAACCGCCAGCCAAGCGTGGTGAGTATGGCAGTGATGTTAGTAGTTATAGTAGATGACTACTCTTTATGGAGATACATGAGGGTGGCCTGTGTTCAGAGGTGGAAGTTTTACGGCTGAAGTTATCTACTCGAAGGTTCCCATGTTCTTGCGTCCAAATAGGTAACTTTTTATAGAACTAAAATGTTACAAAACTTTTTTGGATAAATTATGAGCTGTTATGTCAGAAAAATTGACGGAATATATACATATAAGTGCGTGACACGGCTACTATTTTGATCACTTTTCAGTATTTTATATGATTTATTGGTTTTTTTCTAATATATTGTGTGTTATTTCTACGGTTCGAAAATGCAAATCAGGAAATCTTTAATCAACATCACCAAATCGGTAAATTACTTAATTTATTGTTCGATTTTAGACTTAGACCTACAGGTCTACATTACAATGTGTGTAAATAAAGAAATTGAAAATTGAATTGTAATTGTTTTCTGAGGTCGGGTTCTTGAAATGGCTTCTTTGATTCTTAGTTCTTGTAAAAAATATAAAGCAACCCCTTAATAAATTAAAACCCGACTACGCAGGTTTATCGTTAACGTTTTAATCAACAAAATAATAATAATACTAATTTATTTATTTGAGACAGATGTCCATATTTCATTCATGTTCAGAAATAATAAAATCATACATAGACATTTGTAAATTGAAAAAAATCATCATCATCATCATCATATCAGCCGTAAGACGTCCACTGCTGGACAAAGGCCTCCTATAAAAAAAAAAGAAAAAATGTTCTTGAAAAAAATATTAAATGGTTATTGTTTTTTCTATGTAGTCGATTAAAAAGCCTGTCACCCGGACCATAATAACAAATCAGTTCACACTTCATTCATCAGAATCTGCTAAGTAGTTACGGCCGGCGCTGACTGACGACGGCGCGGAACGCGTCATGGCGCGGTAAAGGATTTATACGTGATCAAGTTAATTTTATAATTACTACTTCATTCATTCATACATTATCAAATATTACTTTATTTTGATACAATCATACACGCACGTGACATGCGAGCCACATAGCTCACAGGATTATGCAGCTAAACTAATTAAAACAAGCTTTAAAATGGCAGCAAAACTGGTTGTATAGGGATGGCGTTTACTGACGTTCGCGTTGTTGTTCTTGCTGCGGCATGCCGAAGCGCCCTTCGGGCTCCCAAAGCACGCCCTGCCGTGCCGTCCCGCGCCGTCAGCCAGCGCCAGTTTTAGGCGTTACCGCAGACACTACATTATCAGGATGAAATAATTTGATAACATCCTTCACGGGGAAAATGTTTGCATACTCAGCAGATATTTATTCTGGGTCTGACTGTTATTCTGTCTGCTAAATGTGCATTACCATATTGTCATTATATCGTCATTATCATCTGGTTCCCATTTTACAAGCCTTGCTTAGTTTGTGACTAGATGGTGCTATGTGTAGTGGTCAGCATTATATTTTTTATTTTATTTATATGTATATTTAATTTATTATCGTTTTAGAGAAGCAACGAGCACGGAAGCATACAAAAGTCATCGTTGCTGGTAAAAAAACAGCCCTCTTGTGAATCCCTGATGGGCGTTCGACAGAACCCGTGGAACCCGACGAAGCGACGGGGGCCTATCGCGGCGGAGGCGGCGAGCCCCGGACCAGCGGTGGTGTGTTTACCTACCCTCATTGGTGAGAACTAGCTCTATTATTACTACATGTATTGCCGTGGGATGCCGGCAGTAGAATGATGCCCCTCCTCTTTTGCCCGTGGATGCAGTAATAATCTGCCGAAGGATACCTCCGAAAGATAGGCAGAAGCGTCTTTCCGTGTATTAACATCCCATACTGCGCTCGCAAGTATGGCAGCAACTCTCATGTTTAGTACTTTCAGCCATGAGGGAGTCCTATGGCCAAACGTGGATGCCCTACAACTGAGATAATGATGATGACCTCTATTATACTTCATCGTCGCTAAAAAGTAAATTCCTTGTAAACGCTAATTAAAATTTGAAAATTCAGATAAGAACTACTTATTACTTAAGTGTCGCTTAGGTGCCCGAGTTTATTATAAGTAAGACCTTTAACAATTAACCATACTGTTTACACAAACTGCTGCTGAAGTTAACTCGTGCTGTAGTAGTAACGCTGTAGACAATATATATAGATTAACACTTTATTGTACAGAACTCTAGTCGATTATAGCTCTGGGTAACATTCTTCGTCGGCTGCATCTGGAGGCAAGAACAGGTGATTTAGCGATGGGTTACACGTTAGTAGTTAACGTTAGTGAAGATGTATTTTTCTGTAAAACTGCTTGGACATTTGAAAAATTGACAGAAATTGTTATGCTACTATTTATTCGGTTACTGCGCATGCGAATCCGCTGCTAGAAGCTATTGTATCCGAAAAATGACAAAAAGATGGAGGCCCTTTGACCAGGGAGGCGGTTTTAACCTAACGAGTTGGAGAGTATTTAAATCTGATGTATCGGACCTGTCGGAGTTGAAGATCGATAACTTCCCTGGTCTATAACTAGGTGGCAGTAAAGCCTGGATTATAACTGGCCAGTCTCATATATAAACACTTTTTTTCGCAATACTTTCTGAGTGGTTTGTTAGGTACTGTAAAGCTGTGGTTAGTGTCTGAATAAATAAAGTAAGTAAAATTAGGTTGTGGTGATGCTGATAACTTAATACCTTATTATGAAAAGCATGTGGTGTCCTGCTGCAGTGCGAAGTCAGGGAGGGTGCACTGCTGTGGACTCCTCGTCGTTTACTCCTTAGTTAAGTAATAACCCAGTAAATGTTTCTTACGACCGAGAAAAATACCTTGAAATTTTTCTTTTGTCTTATTTTACTCTGTCAATATTTGCGATTCTCGAGCGAACCATAAAACCGTAAATGGAAAACCCGACGGATTGTCATTTAAATGTGTTATTTGAACATTTATTTTCATATACTTTGAAGATTATTCATCTATTTTATGTTTTAATTAGTAACAGTCATGCAGATTATTTATAGTTTATTTTTATTAGGCTGATTAACTAAATACGTCTTTTGGATGAAGGAAGGTCTTTTGTACGTTTAATATTTTATAAAAAAAAACAAGTTGGTATTGATAGATGATATTGAATAACCTACATACAATTTTAAGATAATATATAATATACCTTTGCCCAGCAGTGAAACACATTGTGGGTTAGTATTCCCATCTGATGGTGGGGTCTGCCTTTCTGGTCTTTTCTCTCCACTTCGCGTAGTTTTGGGAAACATTGCACTCTATTAGATCTTGTTTAATGACGTCTGTCCACTTTTTTGGCCTTCCTCTACGTTTGGGCCCAGGCAAGTTCAGAGTTATCATTTTTTTGGGTTATATGTTCTGGTGGTCTTCTTTTCACGTTTCCATACCAACGGAGTCTGCTCTCTTGCAGTTTGTCGGCAATGTCGCGCACACCGAGACTTCCGCGGATGTATTCGTTGCGAATTTTGTCGCGTCTCGTGACTCCGCACATCCATTTAAGCACCTTCATCTCCGCTACTTGGATGGAATGAATGTGGCTTTTCGTAGTGGTCCAGGTGTCACTGCCATAAGCTAGAACTGGCCTTATGATACTTTTATAGATTAGGCCTTTTAGTTTCACCGGCATCCTCGGGTCGCATGTCACTCCTGTTACTTCCCGCCATTTGAGCCAAGCCGCAGTAACGACAGTAGCGATTTTGATGTTCGCTTCGACTCCACCTGTATTGGACTGACACACCGTCAGGGCCAATGGATTTATGTTTTAATTTTATAGTGGCGTCTTGGACCTCAGAAAACAAAATATCAAGTTCCCTTGTGTCTTCATCCCATGTTATTTTCATTCCTAGTCTCTCTTCATCCCGATAAAGTTCATGGCAGTAGTTCCTCCACCTAAACAAAACATCTTCGAGATCTGTCAATGTGTTACCTCTTCTGTCATTGATGATCCAACTTTTTGGTTTAACCACCAAAGGTCAGTTGCTTTATTTTCGCAAACAGGTCTCTCGTTTGTGCTTTGGCCGAATGACATTCAATCTCACTACATACTTTGTTTATGTGCTCGTCTTTGACTCTCCGCGTAGACTTCTGAACTTCGGCATGTAACTGGTTATGGCGGTTCCTTTTGATTGTTTCAAGTCCTTCATTCTTCAGCATTTTTTTCTCCTCAATTAAAGCCCATGATGCGTCACTAATCCACTCATCCTTTCTTGTCACAGTTTTGAAGAGATCCCTTTCGCAACTTCCAGGACAACTTCCTTGAGAGTGTTCCAAGTCAGAAGGGTCCCATTCACGAGACTTGATATTGGTATTAACTGTTTTGTGAAAGTGTTCTAGAGCCGGTTTATTAAGTTTAGTCGAACTTGATCTAATCTGAAACTTCCTCATCTGTATCAGTAGGTGTGTAAATCTGCACAATATTCATTGGAGCGGGGCTTGCATCAAGTTTTATAGCTATCATTCTATCATAAGGGGTGACATAACCTTTGACGCTGCTCTGGAGTTTTTTTAGGTATTATGAGGGCAACTCCATTACTACTATGGTCTTCACCACCAGTGTAATATATAGTATTGCCGTTATCTGTAGTAAAATGATCACTGCCTCGTCGATGCACTTCGTTTAGTCCCAAGATGTCTATGTTGCATCTGTTCATCTCCTTCTCTATGAATTCTAACGTTCCTGGCTTCAGCAGTCCCCTAACATTCCAAGTGCCCAAACGAAGATGTTTACGCAAGGGTCTTTAAACAGGTTTTGTGTGATTATTATTATTATTATTCCACATCATTTATTTGTAAACTCATAAAAATACATTTTAAATGCATAGCGCTGTTTGTCTGTCTGTATCTCTGTGCATGACACGATTACAACCGAACGCGTTGACAGATTTACATGTAATCTTTTTTGTTAGCACTGTCTTAATAAGAAAAATGTACTAGGGTCACAGAGACCGGAGTTATTGTGACCTCAAAAGGTCACCAAAGGTCAAAAATGGCATTTTTCGGAAACCTTCGCCCCTTTTCTGGTACCCCCGTACCAATGCTTGTTATCATTAACACCAGTAACATATTTTCCACTCACTGTCTGGTGGTCCGCAGGTAAGTGGCCGGTAGCATATTTACCACCCGGCAACCCGGAATCGCGATGGCGCCAACCCTAGTCTGTCGGGTCACATGACATAACACCTGTCCTACTGGGGCTGATCATAATGGTTTTCTTGGCGATATTTGTAGCAGTAGTCTCTTCTTTCTGCCCCAGACGTTTAGGGGGGATTTAATCATCAAGGCCGATGTAACCTATTCCAGCTGGTGGCTGGGTGACGGGTTAATTTACCGCCGCCCGTCACACGGTGTTGTTGTTCGATTAGCGCCACCCAGGGGACACGCAGTGGCGTAGCTACCCAGGGGCTAGGCGGGGCAGTGCCCCGGGGCCCTCAAGCTCAGGGGGCCCTCCAATCCTTACCAGAAATCTCGATCGAACTGAACTTTTGGAAATTTCTCCCATTTTCAAAATAAATATGACAGGCAACCCCACTTTAATCATGACAACTCAGTTGAGAAAAATTCAAAAGTTATGCCTAGGGAATTTCCCTAAATTCTTTCTGTAGGTTGGCAGTGTTGCAAAGACATTTTCCACTGGACGCGTTACTCGGCCGATCTCGCCCTATACCCCGCTGTCACTCAGTCAGCCTTTTAGCCTAACTGACCGAAATTGTCTTGTCAGTGTGTTGGTGGTTGTCGAGGACAAACATTAGTTAAAAAATTGACTAGGTGTATTGTTTTGTAAAAATTATAGTGACTGATCCGCCAATATTTCTTTTCATAGGTAAGTACAGTTTTATCCCATAAAAGCAGCTATTTTTTCGTAAAATTAAATAAATGTGATGTAATTATTTCATTCATACCGCCATTTTAAAAAGTACTCAAATTTTAATGCAATTTAACTAAACTTGTGACCTACCGAAACAAGTCTGGATTATACAAGTTCATTTTCCATTCGTTCATTACAAAGATATTCATAAATGTTAAAAATGTATGTCTAAGAAAAGAAAACTATAGGTACATACCAAAACTGTATTTTCGTCAAACGTAATTATTTTCCAGTGGGGAAGTAAAATAAATAAACCTTTGTAGCGAGTTCACTATTTTTTTCTGTTTATTTAATTACTATCTGATCCGACAGACGTTGTGCCGATTATTTTATCCAGTTCTTGTTATGTGGTACAATAAAGTATTTATCCAGTTCTAGTCATGTAATACATAAATAAATAAATAAAATAAATAATTTTATTTATTTATTTTTTGTACCTCTGGAGGACAACAAACGAACTCACTCCTGCTCCTATACTGGCGTGCAAACATTGTACCTTCTCTTAATTGGTTTCTGCGTATCAGTGTGTCGTACGTAATGTCGGGGCTGCACCTCAGAGTAATCTTATTAATTAGTGTTCTATTTGTCGGAATTCATAAAGAAAATCTGTAATTTTGAGCGCTAATTAAAGGCGTTAGGTGCACGCAATTGAAGCCTCGGGATGAGGGTGAACAGTGAAATCACTATTAAAATATTTTTTTCACGAAGCAAACGATCGTATTTAGGTACTATAATTTCAAATCGAAATGTAAGTAACCAAACTCCTACATTTTTCGTCATTCATTCATTTTGATTCATGAATTTCATCGATTGCGTCGATCACTATAGAACATCTTATAGAATTGTAAAACAGTGCGCTATATGCGTAACTAAGACAGCAAAAAATCACTCCCCCCGTACCCCGCAAAAATTGGTTGAACGTGATTGCATTCATTTTGCAAGCCTAACGTGTCCAGTGGAAAATGTCTTTGCATTGCAGTGTTGTCAATTTGACGGATATTGAACGCTAACGGTGATAAATTTTTTTAGATAGAGAAACACAATGATACGCTACAAGTGTCATTGGGGAATCCCCGGAAAAAAAATTATCACCGTTAGTGTTACCACATTTAACGATGGAGACCATGAACGATCTCCTGTCCGCGGAACTGAATTAATGTACCTACAGTCACCTGACTTGCAATTTTTCACGATATTTCGCGTTATACAATGAGCCGTGGGGTGCCGGCAGTAGAATGTTACCCCTCCTCTCCTACCCGTGGATGCAGTATGAGCCTGCTAAGGGACACCTCCGGAAGATGGGCAGCAGCGTCTTTCCGTATATCAACATCCCATACTGCGCTCACCAACCCGCCTGCCAAGCGTGGTGAGTATGGCAACTACCCCTCATGGAGATCCATGAGGGAGGCCTTAGTTCAGTAGTGGACGTTTTACGGCTGAAATGATGATGATGAATCAGTTTACATAGCAGTGGGGCCCCATTTTTTAATTTGCCCCAGGGCCCTTAGTTACCTAGCTACGCCACTGGGGACACGTCTAGGGTAACAAAGGGCAATCTTTCTACGGACGCGAATAACATGACCCTCGCCATTTTTATGGTTAGTGTCCGTTATATTAAACTTTACATAGCATTCCTCATGTGTAGGAGCATAATGCTGAGTCAGGCCTCTTTGGACTCACTTAACTTTATGAACTGGTACCGGGGTTGTTCATTATTTAAATTAGTATTATTTTGCTTTGGCCCGCTGAGTGAGCTGCTTACCATCTTGTAACCACTATGTCGCAGAATATTTAACTGGATAGGTACTCTTACATTAAAATTAGAAATAAGTATTTTTTTTTATTGCTTATAGTGGTTTTTAAAGTTTTTGTGTGTCTAATAAATATATTTCTCCTTCTTCTTACCTTTCTATTATTACCTGAATCGTCTTAAATAGACGAAAAGGTTGTTGATGATGATACATTTATTTGTGTGATATCCTATCCTACCGTGTCCGTTGATGTAGAACTTCCTGTATGGTATATCCAGAATCTGTATCATGATCTGATGTACAATGCTGAATTCGTTTTATAAGAATAGACTAGAGGATAGTGTCCATCGGCAATTTTCTTATTGTCTTTATCAACACTTGGTCCCCCAACATCGTAAGACAATGGTGAAGCAGACTGCGGACGTGGTTTTTGTAAAAAATTAAGTTAAATCTGTTGATGATGAGGATAAAGTGTGAATGTGAGTAAATTGTGACTATAGTTAACGTCATCTTTAGCCAATAGCCTGGGGCAAAGTTTTTGTAGTGTAGATGACGCGTTGTTATGGTGCTTTTTGTGGCGTCAATAGGTTTTTTATCTAAGGCCTTTCAGTTGTCAATAACTATGCTAGCCGAAACGAAATTATGCTTTAATACATTCCGCACCTTATTCCTGTAACCGTACAAAGTAGCCAGAATTTAATCATCGGTGTATGTCATCATTGCATTTAGCATTCAGGATTTTAGTTTTAAGTTTGAGGTAAAACAGTTATTAATTATCTATTTCAAAATGTTAATATTACCTTTTAAAATATTAACGTTCTCCATTAAACATGTTTACCTTGTGGTGCAAATGATTTTCGTGATGATTGACGATTATCGTGATACGTAGAGATTCAAAATCCAAAAATGATTCTTCATTCTCACTTTTCAACTAGAGAATCATTGAAAATTACCACTATGATGGTTATTTTTTGACACTGTATATTAATGTTTTTTAGGTAATAATTAATTATATTGGTACTCAAATCAGAACCAGCCAACCTATAACTATCAAAGTCACAATAATCATCCAGAATGTTAGAGATGAACTTATGCCCATGAGACGGTTTTGTTTACCTTGGACGATTACAACAAATTGCCGCAGAATGTACCTACAAAACGTGTTGATACACAAAGAATGACATCACTCTATTAGCACCACTCAGTGAATGAGAACGTCTGTTCATTTCGTATTTAAAAACCGGACGGATTAGTGTGTCTATTTATTAATCTGTGCTACAAAGGTGAATATAATGTTTTGTGAAACTGGTAGAGTTTGTTATTATAAAAGGCGAAATTGTATCAGATTCTGTTTGATTAAGGCTGTAGGCAAAACATTGACACTGTTCAAGGTGAAACAAGCCGGGTGCGCTCGACATTGGATTGTTATTGTAGCGTGGGCTGAGATATCTTCTCTTCCTATAAAATAGTGGTTTTCAATGATTAGCTAATAGTGGGTGTTTTTATTGGGAAAGTTGTGAGTTAGGTTGAAAATCAAACAGATGAAAAGATAAGTGAAATAAACTAAAATCTATGTCTTAGTCGGCCCCGGTTTGTTCTTTTCTCAGGTTATGGGTGTAACTGTTTTCATTGCGGGTTCGATTCACGCCGCGGCAAAAATGTTTGTATGAACTGCAGATATTCGTACCATATTATTGGATGTGGTTTCTTGTCGCTTCTTCCCCTATCTTGATATTTTTTGAAGCGAACGATAAAGCGAACGAATTTAAATATTTTTTTGAGTGTATAGTTTGAATTTTTTTGGCTCTATTTTTGATACAAATTGTAAGGCCACAACAAAATGTATCTATGATCCAGGGGCACCCCCACAATCTTTGCTTAACAATGTGCCGTGTAACTAGAATAAAAAGAACTTTACCACAGGGGTAAGCACTCTCGTCGTAGATTTCTTTCTACAAAGTTAAAGTCATTGTGATGACACATTTTGTCCTGGATCCAGGGTCACTCTTACTTTCATAATGTACTCTTATATGCCATACAAAAATGAACTCAAACACAAAATTACTCTAGTCCATTTCTATTTTTATGGATTCATCTATATCGAGATGATAGGGATGATACAGATACAGGGACACCCAGTAATAAATCACATAAACGTACACACATAAAATGTACATAAACGAAAAACACTCAAACAAGAGTACTGTAGCCCAATCTTACTGTTAATGTCAATACGTGACCATATAAGGATGAATTTAAGAGTAGAACTGGGCGGGTAGGTATACAGGGTTGTACCATATACGACTCACTCTGCCAAAGCTCATGCTGAGTAGCTATTTATATCACTAGTTTTCAAATAAATTTGTTTTTTTTCACCCCCTAATATGCATAGCGCTGTCTGTCTGTCTGTGCATAATACGATTACAACCGAACGCGTTGACCGATTTACATGAAACCTATTTGTTTTTGTCTTAATGAGAGTACTGATTGATTTTAGTGACCCTAGGGTCATTTTGACCTCAAAAGGTCACCAAAGGTCAAAAATGGCATTTTTAGGAAACCTTCGCCCCCTTATCTGGTACCCCCGTACCAATGCTTGTTGTTTTGATCCAGGCAAGCCGCCACAAGAGTCCAAGAGGCAGCGAGCGCCAGCCTTCACATTCGGGCAAAAGTTGGACCCACCTGGCACAACCGTGAAGCTTGGTCCGGGTCCTGCGTCTTACAACACAGAAGGCATGACTTCTAAAGGTATGTACAGTGGGCGTTACAATAATTGTGTGACGCGGCTGGGGGATTAGTACAACATTTTTAAGTAACAAAGTCTGGGTCAGGGTATTTTATCTGGGTGTCTTGTGCAAGGGGGATACATATAAATTGCGCTTTCTGTACCTTGCATAGGCCTATTTATTTGTCCCTGATTATCTTTAGCTTAATTATGTCGAGTGGATTCTTTATTACCTCTAATGATAATGTTGGAATTTTTTGGAACTTATCGCCGGACACATAAATGGCTCATAAAGTGCATTGATAATCTGACTTCGAGTGATGCAGGCCTCCTGAAAAATGGTTCAATCAAATGGTCAATGTCTGTCAATATCTGACGTCATGTATGTTCAATTTTATTCTTACTACGAGATATTTTTCTCTGATTGTCACAGTCTGCTGATTGCTAAACGGTACCTTTTGAAAAAACTCACTAGATAAAACTAAGTGAACTTACCTACCTAGAAACTTGGCCTTAAATTGATTTTATAAACGCTTTGTCGTTAGGGCAGCACTTAACTTTGCAATATTTACAATTTTTAATGAAAACTCTACATATTTTTCTAGATTTACTCTAAGAACGACAAATAATTTTAGGTATTATATAAAATACTTTGCGGAAACGTTTCTTTGTCACAAAGTTGTTGATTTCAGAAACGTTGTTAGTTATTTTGGTCACGAATGGAAAGCTCTGCGGGTTCCGTGTCGGTTCGGAATTCGGGTCGCGAACTGTACACAAATTGCCTAGGACACACAAAATAAAAGTTTGAACGTCGCTAACTTCATAATTTCAGCCGTTAAACGTCCACTATTGAACACAGGCCTGCTTCATAGATCTCCATGAGTTGCCATACTTACCATTTGGAGTGCGCAGTACGGGATGTTGATACACGAAAGGACGCTGCTGCCCACCTTCCAGTGGCATCTCTTAAAAGGCTCTTACTGCATCCGCGGGCATGAAAGGAGGGGTAACATTCTACTGTCGGCACCCCACAGTCGCTAACTTGAACCACAGATAATATATTACAAGAATGCAATCAGTCGATGCTTTATTGCCAGCCAAAATAATGACGATAACATGTTAAACCTGGCTAAAATAATTGATAAATAACATCACCCACTCTTTATCCTTCTCTGAACTAAGGTAGGTTTCTTTTAATAGCACTTGAAATAATCAAAAATAGAATAAAGAGTTTTGTTTATAACAATGTCAGAACGTCCTGATACGTAAAACAGATTCTGTCTTGCTCATAAGTAAAGTTTACATAGGTAAGTACTAAAGCTTATTTTTTTTCCCTTTGATTTCCCTTATGAATTCTTTTTAATTTGCAAATAGCTTAAGATTTATAGACCATACCGAAACTATTGTCGTTTGATTGGTGGGCCTATAAAACATGAACGTCCATAACGCTACTAAAACTGCGGGCATCAATCTACTTCAGGCACGTCGAATGGGATGTTTAACTGTTTATTGTTATTGGAAGTCATTTTGGGGAATCCATTTTCATGTTTCGTGTTGATAGTTACCTAATAAATGATGTGCTTATCCAGTCGTAAATTCGTACCATTTATGGCATTTGTGATTTCATATTTTCCGTTACAGGGAATACTTTTGGTGTAAAAAATGTAGCCTTTTAGTTTTAATTATTGTAGTTAGTAGTAAAACTATCTTTTTAATGCTAACTACAATAACTAATAATTAAAGGCTACATTTTTTTTCCAAAGTTCTATGAAAATATGTAAAAAAACTCATTAAGGGCTGGTTAATTTAATCAGCATTAAGGGTAAATAATACTTTTGAGAAAGAACATTCGAAGTGTATCGTGTATGCAATAAACTGAAACAATTTCTAGCTAATTTAACTTTATTAAAAAACCGCATCCGTTTAAGATAAAATTAATGCTTTATAATTAGGGATCGGCGTAGGTAGTGCTATTTTTGGTCAATGACCCTAAATGCTAGGTTAATATGGATATGCCCCGGGATTTATTCCTGGATTCCCGTGAATATTTTTCTGAATGTTCTTGAAGTTTTCACAGATGATGTATTTCTGTTGCCGCTATAACAGTAAATACTAAAATACAGAATAAAATAAATATGTAAGGGGGCTCCCAAACAACATGTGATTTTTTTGTTCGTTTTTGCTCGATATTGAAAACAGCAACAGGTAGACGCTTGATAATGTAACGGAATGCTTCGTGCACGAGTCCAACTTGCACTTGGCCGGTTTTATTAAATATAATAATTTGTGAAATATGATTTAATAATAGAGATAAAATAAAATAACTTTTCAAAACACAGCAATATTTATTCACAGATATTGAAAATCAACAAAATTAGTACATAAAAACAAATAAATTATAATAGTAAACTTCAATCTTAATCATCTTCTGCTTCACTATAATGTTCATCAAGTGCATGATCTACAGAATTAAAATAAATAACCATAATTTTTTCTATATTCTCCTGTTTTAGTCTATTTCTTTTGATACTTAAAATCCACTTGTACAGAGAAAAAGATCTCTCAACGTCCACTGAAGTGAGTGGGGCGAATTTGTATGGTAAAATATCGTCATCGATATCTACTTCACGTGACAGTCTCTCGCTATATAGTCTCAAAACATCTATGTCCGGATTCCTTGACATGACATTTTCTATTTTTTGTTTTATGGATTCGGTTGAACTCCAATTAATTATAGCCCTTATCTCGTCTAATATTTCAAATGACTCCACTATCGATAAGTCCGACTTCTCTAACTTTAGTATTGTTAATTCAATTGGTCCAAAATATTCACTTATGTATCGCAAATCATTTTCGATATTTGTTTTTTCACACATTTGTTTAGCGACCCGTATTGACAATGCCTCTGATGCTCTCAAATGTGACAAAACAGTTTTTATTTCATTAAAATATTCTAAGTAATATGAAACAGCATGCAACCAAGTTCCCCACCTTGTGATTACGGGTTCTGGAGGTAAGGGCATATCAGGGTATAGATCTTTAAGTATCTTAACTCTACTAGGAGCCTTTAAAAAAACTTTTTTTACATTAGAAATTAGGCAGTCGATGTCAGGGTATTCGGAACGAATAGTTTCTGAAACTCTATGCAGAGCGTGAGCGAAACATGTCACATGCTTCATATTTGGTAAAAAACTTTTTAATAATCGTCCTGCTAAGAGCATGTACGCCACACTGTCCGTGCATAATACTAATACATTTCCAACATTAGTGCTACACGATTCGCCCCACATATGTTCTAAACACTCTATTACAAAATTTGTTATCGTCCTACCGTTAACTTTCTCTAACATTTTACATGCAATTAAGTAAGGTTTTCTAATATTTACCGAATTTAGTGGCTTTACTAAAAAATTAACAACATATCTGCCTAGGAAGTCAGTGGTTTCATCAAGAGAGATCCACAATTTTTCATGAGAAATCATATTGTATATAGTTTCTATTTTCTGTTTAAATAATTTATCTAAATACATTTTTCTCAGAATTGTTTCAGATGGTAGTGTAGAACGATTAGCACAGTGACAGCACAAATATTTCGTAAAAAACAATTTAAAGGCCGGGTTATTCAATTGCGACCAAGGAATATTGCACAATATGAGAAACCTGATCAGATCAAAATAAAAACTTTCATCCGGTTTTTTTAATGTCCCTTGATGTACAGGTCCTTCGATGTGCCTTTTCACACTACTTTTTTTGCATCCGATATTAGTTTGACATTTAGTGCAATATATTGAATTATTGGTAAATTCGTAAAATAAATCAGGATGATCTTCAATCCATGTGAGTACTGTTCTTTCCTTCACTTGTCGTGCCATCTTGTATCGATGAAATACACCAAATAATTTAAAACACAATGGATCTCCAAAACGGCAGGGCTGAAGGAACCTAAACAACGCAAATAGGATACTGAATTGAAACTCTATAATTTATCTCAAAATACCTAAGGTATAAATTCAGCTTACCTATGAAGAATACAGATCCCAGCGAAAAGTCCAATCAGTATCAAGTTGTAGTCCAGTAATAGTATCGATGACGCAACAGATCTTCAAAAGGCAGGAATGGAGCAATCGTCACCTAAATAAGAAATAACTATGTATGACTGTTGAAAGTTTATGGAGCAGGTTTGCTTAAAATTTCGGAAAACTATAAAATATGAATAGTTTTTAACTAGACAACTGTCTGCAATGCAATCCACTTAGCTTAGCTTACGAACACTTGCGGATGACGTCATATTTGATAGTTGTCTACTTCATTTCTAGAAATTCAGCTTACCTTATCGTTAAAGAAGAATACAGGTCCCAGCGAAAAGTCCAACAGAATCACAGTGTCAAATCGTAGTCCGGTAAAGCAAGCCAAAGTTGTAAGATAAACAGATAAATCTATAATAAAAGTATCACTTTAATCACACGTGCGCACTCAAAGAACCAAAGAACAAGAGTGAGTCGTAGTCAAATGCAAATGAGACAAATAGACGACTAGTACGACTACTACAGTCCTTCTCTCTCGCACTATACCTGCGCGAGAGTCTGAGATGAAGGGCGCCTCTTATCTCTCACGCCCACGTGTAGGTATGTCCCTGTCACATACATAGCGCCTATTGTATATGTACTCGCTGCAAATGTCTGCGTATAGTGAAACCGAGTCCTCACCTGCGATAAGCTACAAATGCGTGAGGGAAAGGGATGACTTAACACATTCACTGCCACTATGATTTTCTTAATTCCCTCTGAGGTGTCACCAATATTATTATGGACTCGCCCTGCAGGTTCTCAACCTGCGTCAGTGAACTCGCCTAGCGAGTTCAAGGCATTGTTGAATGCATTTTTTTTCTTAAATTATAAAACTAGTCATATATACGAGCCACAGTGAAAATGTTCATATTAGCGTTTATTTAGTATTTTGATTTTCAGTAGAAAATATGGACGCATTTTGGAAATATTGGCGAAAAACATTGACTCGCCAGGCGAGTCGCCGGTACATGAACGAAATTTAAGTCGACTCGCCAGGCGAGTCGTCGGCACTGAGTGTGTTAAGTGACCAATACAATATGTATTTGCATAAAACTCAATAGTTACTATGTAAAATACGAATTCCTAAAAAAACCCGTTTAATAAAATAAAAATATATATCCCGGGATTTGGAAGGCATATCCATGTTAAGTTAGCGGTCACTAATTCCCGTGAATAGCACTACCTATGCCGATCACTGTTTATAATTCATTAGCCGATTCACACATCCGATACGGACTCACCAGCTACGGACGTAGATACTTTACAAATTTAAACCAAATTTATTAACTTCAAGTTAAAATCCTAAAACTAATAATTTTAAACAATATACAAAATAATCTTCTCAATAACGAACTTGCGATATTTAAACACTAGGTGTCCCGGCGAACTTCGTATCGCACCTACTACAACCACTGCTTACAACTACCCTACAACTACTAATTTACGCAACGAAAAGTAGCCTATGTCCGTCAACATGGTCTCATCTACTCCTTATACTAAATTCATCCAAATCGGTTCTGCGGTTTTGACGTGGAAAGGGAACTTAAAAGATAGATATACGCTGTTGCGGAATTTTTTTTAGACCATTTAATGGGGAAAAATTCTGTCATACATGTTTTTTTGCCAAATTTTAACCGTTTACGCAGCGCACGCAGCGGAAGCCCTCAAAAGGAAAAAAATCCCCGATTTTGAATCATTATTCATTGGTGCTCCGCTCCTATTAGTCTTAGCGTGATTATATATAGCCTGTAGCCTTCGTCGATAAATGGGCTATATAACACTAAAATAATTTTTCATATCGGGCCAGTATTTCCTGAGATTAGCGCGTTCAAGCAAACAAACAAACTCTTCAGCTTTATAATATTATTATTATGTAAGTATAGATTGCCATATATTACCTATCCATACTCAATTTATTTACATGACCCTAAACTTTTTTGAAGAATCATATAAACACGAAATCGAACAGCCTTTATAGTGCAATAGCTCAAAACAGGATGTTTACTACGCGCGCTCACATTGTCTACGGCGCGGCGAGCGAAGCGAACAGGCAGCTACTTAGTGCCTCGATTTAATGACCTTCCAAAGGAACTTGTTTACAATTTGACCCCAAGGTTAAACTTAAAGCATATATTATTTCTAATTTAGATACTTACCGTATTTTGTCGCATAGTTTTGGATTGCAATATTTTACTTGTAATTTAAATATCTTAGTCGTTAGCTCCTAGTACTAGTGTATTATAATATAATTTGTAATTATCGTTTCTGTAATCTGTAGTACTACTTACTTAGACTCCGATAGCTCATAATACAAACCTTAGTGGTTTACCTATGCTATTCTTATGATTAATTATGGTATTTGTTTTCTAAGAACGATAAAAAAAGAAAAAAAAAACATAAGTTTCCCAATCGCATTTAATAAGTATAGATATAGTACATATATTATATTAAATGCATATATTATTAACCGTTAGTCAATAAGCTGCACCACTAAATATTATATATAAAATATTAATGTTATTTATGTAAAAGATAATAATATAACAGTCGGTTGAAATAATAAACAAAGAGAGCGGTGGTGATCACATTCTCATCTTATGTACCTATGAGATGACTTCACATTAAGAAAAGCTAAGGATGATCATAATCATAATATTTATTCGCAGCAATCTATGTACAATAAATAGGTCTTATAGTTTAAAAACAGTTCAATAACAATCTGCCAAAAGGCGTGCAAATTTTTGTCCACAATTTAATTAATACTCAATGAATAAAATGATAATTGCATCGGTACTTGTCAAAAATAATAATAAAATAAATCATAAACAAGAACAAAAACTATTTATTAGAGAAATTAGTGCATTTGATGAATTAACACCAAGTCACTTAGTCATTATAATAAAACTTTATGTATTCTTATAATTAAAAAATCATTCCCATCATAAAAGCAATTGTCTAATAACCATGTTTTTAGATTTTGTTTAAAAATATTTATAGGTAAGGGTTTAAAGTAATTAGGTAATTTATTGTAGATTCTATTGTTTATTGTAGTAATAGCATAATAGTACGAGTTTTGTTTAATTAGATGCAGTCGGCACGGGCGGCATATATAATTTATATATATACATTTATTTATTTTATTTATTTATTTATTTAACACTTTAACACATAACAATTGTGTAAGGAGGACTTAATGCTAAAGCATTCTCTGCCAGTCATCCTGGGCGTGCAGAAATATGGTGTGGCGTGTTTTAATAAAATAGCATCTTTTGCTAAGATTAAAGATAATAGATATATAAAGATACAATAAATACAATACCTAAGGCATAAACTAATAAAATATAATTGAAAATTAATATATACATATGGATGTCTTGTACTTTTTGGTATACCTAACTTTAGAATGTTTTTTAAAATACTGCGGATGTTGTTTCACAAAAACACACATGTCCCTAATGTACATGCATGGAAGAGGTAGAATTTTGAACCTTTTAAATAATGGTTTGCAACTATCTGTACTCCACTATAGCTCGAACATATTTTTATGAGGTTTAAATGCTTTATTGAAATAATTAATGGAAACAGGCGTTACTTTGCGGAAATCCATGACAATAAAATGCAATGAAAATATTTAATTTTCATTTAAATCTCAGCATAAGTGATAATAACACATATTATATAGTGACATAAGTGTGCATAAGTAAAAATATTTAAATGAAATAGATGAATAAAAAATAACATAAACCTTTAAATTTAACAATAAAATTTATCGTATTCTAATTATTCATAATCATGTAAATAGCCTGATAATATCTTGAGGAAACCCCGAGGCTTAGCCCATGATGAGACTTAATCTAAAAAAATATCTGAATGAAATAGATGAATAAAAAATACCATGAAAGTTTAAATTTAACAATAAAATTTAACGTTTTCTAATTCATAATCATGTAAATAGCCTGATAATATCGTGAGGAATCCCCGAGGCTTAGTTAGTTTCAGAAGTATCGACATGGTATCGACATGTTCTTTTCTCTAACAGCTGACTAAACTGGAAGAATGGTATAGGTGGTGGGCATGCCTTAATCTAAAAATGTCCCAGGCACTGCAGCGTCTCGTACAGAATGAATACCAGTATGCATCTGTATAGTATGTACGGGACGCTGATCGTGGCTGAGCGTGAGCGAGCCTCAACGAGCTATGGAGGGAGAGGGCTATGTCAGAAATGAGGAGATACGTAAATGAACTGTTCACCGACATAGCCAAGCGGATTAGCACGTTGAAGTGGCAATGGGCTTGGCCATGTAGCTCGCAGAAAAGATCGCCGATGGGGCTGAAAAGTTCTCGAGTTCTGTTAGATGTTATGTTGAGACCACGCACCGGCAAGCGCAGCGTAGGACGTCCACCAACAAGATGGGCTGACGACCACGTGAAGACCGCAGGTCGACAGTGGATGCAGGTCGCTTCAATATGTGGACGTCGTACGGCTCAAATCATGATCCAAAATATAAGTGGTCAAACCTTAGACAAAACTAGCTGTAATATAAAAACGTATAGGCAAGGCAAGTTCGAGGTTCCGTCAGTATTTGCTCGTATGTGTTGCGCGCTGCACCTATAGAACGATTTGCCCATGCGTATCGAGGTAGCTAGTATAGGTAGCTGTGAACCAAATTAAATGCTTGTTATGACCCTTCTCTACTTTCAGGTCAATGACATCAATGTTTTAACAACAAATATTTGCTAGGTGGATTGATATTATAGCTTGATTCTATACTCACTGGGTGACCGTATCTTTTTGTGCATTTTTAAAACTTTTACTAAATCAGTTCAGCTAATTTATACTTATTATTAGGTGAGTATGGCAACTACCCCTCATGGAGATCCAAGAGGGGAGGCCTGTGTTCAGTAGTGGACGTTTTACGGCTGAAATGATGAATGATGATTATGTTTCTACATACCTACGGAACCCTCGGTGGGCGAGTTGCTCGCACTTGTCCGGTTTTTTTGTATCCTATATGTTTTTGTTAATAACGGTAGTATATTTAGCCTCTGGTTAATTTGTGCTAATTTAACTTTTTAAAGTATCATGCATGTTAATACTATATGCAATATTTACGAGATATTTACCATTATGAGTCTAGTTAAGTTATAGCCGAAATATCGGGAAACTCAAATCACGGTAAATATCCCGTAAATATTGCATTATAGTGCTAATTTTAGTATCAGTAACAAAACGACTAGCAAAATATTACTTTTGCTTTGACCTACCTGACAGGGTTCGTGTTGAAAAAAAACTTTTACATATATTAGACCTTGATCACATAATATTTTAATGAACAACAAGTATAAGGTAACAAATTCTACCCTGATCTTAACCAATCAAATATAACCAATCAAAAAATTATATCAAATGAGCACTTGATAAACACTCCAAAATAATTCGACATGTGTTTCGTCTCTACAAGGCATTTTCAGGTGGAATCGGTTCCCCGTTCGTCCCGGAATACACTAGAAACCACAAAGACGCAAAGGTGATTTCCCACATACTTGATCACATTTAAGATAATATTAAATTGTACTATCATAATCTTGATATTCACGTACCTACCACCCATATACTCGGCTTTTTAGTTATTACAGTTATGTCACGTCCGATAAACGAAATAACACAGAGGACTAAGTAAAAGACAATTAAGTAAGACTAGAATTGAAAATATTTTTATATAACATGTTTTTAATTTATTATGGCTTGTCTCACTCTCTTAAAGGTCTCTCCCAAAACTCTTCAGTCATCTCTCTCCCTTGAGCGATTACATAGGCAAAATATCAGATACCTATAAATTAACTTCCGGTGGCAACACCAGGTCGATCGGACGGAACTAAGCATGTTCATAAATGTAGAACACATCAATTCACTTGAATGACGGGATGTGCGAGAAATTGTGAGTACATACCAACAGCGGTGAGTCGTCACATACCTCAATTACTGCTTCATTCATTCATCTCAGCCGTAGGACTGCCGTCCAAGTCTTCTGCTGGACAAAGGCCTCATTCTTAGATCTCTAAGTATCAAGAGAGGTTATTGCCATACTCACCACGCTTGGCAGGCGGGTTGGCGAGCGCAGTACGCGATGTTGCTACACGGTAAGACGCTAGTGCTCATCTTCCGGAGGTATCCCTTAGCAGCCTCTTACTGCATCCACGGGATTGAGAGGAGGGGTAACATTCTACTCCCGGCACCCCACGGCAACAGAAGCCAACTTCTTAAAACTTCGAAAGGGACAGTTGGAAGTTTGAGAAAATAAGTTTAAGTTGAAGTTGCAGTGTGCATTATATTAAGACTTAATATGGTTTTGAAGTGCACTCTTTCGAAAATAATTTTGAAAATCGGTCTACAATTGACGGAGAAATCGGTGAACATAAAAAAAAATATACAGTCGAACTTAGAACCTTCTTCTTTTTTGAAGTCGGTTAAAAAGTGTTTTTTTGTAAAAACACAATGAGTTATATATAAGTTTGACCGCTACGTGTGTCAGTGCATGTGGCACCGTAGCTCTTACACGAGTGGACAGATCTAAATGCAGTTTTTTAATTAATAGCAGGTTTTCTGGCGGTGGTTCTTAAACATTTTTAAACCTATTTAGGTTCGAACGCTTACAACATAAGGGAGTGAAAGAAGGAACAAACAGTTGAATGTTTCCAAATATACATAAGTTTGGTATCATAAAAGGAAATTATGTACAATGAAAAGCTGAAAGTCGTAGAAAAATCGGTTGAGCCATTAATAATACTCGTATATGGAGGGTGAAAGTGAGAATGAACAATCGAATGTTTTTAAATGTACCCAATTGTGGTATCAAATGAAATGGTATTGCAAAACGAAGGGTAAACATGACAAAAAAAATTAGCTTACCTCCGAGACTATGTAAAGCGTCGGGGCTTATTAACTTGTTTCGTCATAATGAAATTGATGTATCAATGCATCTAAAAGCTTTGTCATCGTAAACATTCATTCAATTCAAATCCCGAGTCAAATTATGTCACGATAGGTTCCGTTTCCGAATGCTCTTTAATAGATGGAACCTATAGCTTCCACCTGCTTGCCAGTTAATTGGACAGGTTTGTTCAGGGGAAATTGCCTGCTTTGCAATTATACTGCCAGCCACCTACGCACAGTCATTCGTCCTCATTTATATCTCTTTGATTTGTGACGTGTTTACAGTAATCCGAACAGGCACGCAAGGACATCCTTTTTATATTTGGAATACTGCATTTGGAGTTGATTCGTGTTATTGTCCCTTCGTGATTTTTTTAAGCTCATTATGCGACTCCATTATGAAACTTTCACGTTAGTAACCTTGAAATACATTTGAATTTGACCTTACACGTTGAGTAAAAAAGGCAACTTACATAGTAATTTTAAAAAATGGTTTTTGATATTTTACGTATTTCGTCCCACTGCTGGGAATAGGTCTCCGTCAAAGCCCTCCACGGATTCCGATCCTTTGAAGACTCCCACCATCATCTGAGGGTGACGAGATCATAGCCAGTGTTATTTACTTCTTAATCAATAATATAAATATCTAACACCTAATCTAATAAGGTGTTAAATATTATTCTAATTGAGTTAGAAATTATATAATTATTAACAATAAAGCGGCTATATTGTAAACTAAAGGTAGTTTTCTTACTTTCTCTTCTCATAAAAAATGTCATCGTTGTAACGTTTGTTAGTAACTTCAAAATATTCATCAGTTTGAGAGGTTTAGTCGTGAATTTTATAAATCTCAAAAATACTATAGAGCCTATTCATCATTTTAGCCATAAAACGTCCACCAATGAATAAAGGCCTTCCTCATAATACTCTGAGGGGTAGGGAGGCTATGAGGGGTAGTTGCCATACTCACCACGCTTTGCAGTCGGGTTGGCGAGCGCAGTACGGGATGTTGATACTCGGAAAGACGCTGCTGCCGGAGGAGGTATCCATTAGCAGGCTCTTACTGCATCAACGGGCATGAGAGGAGGGGCAACATCCTACTGCCGGCGCCCCCCGGCTAGAGCCTATTATCAATGTAAAATTGGTTATTAGCGGAATCAATTTAGGAATTGCACATTAACAGAATTATTTATTTATTTATTTTATTATAAATATATTTATTTTAAATTTATTTAATAAATGCAGAAAAGTAAGTATAGTTTTAAAGCTAAAAGCATGCAAAAACCGTAAGTGGTTTGTCCGCATACTTGTGAGCCTCTTAATGATTAGTTAGAAACTTATATAACTACTAAGTAATATAATTTCCTATTTCTAAAAATATTACAAACTTTTTTTGACGACTAAACCGTTTAAGAATCGTTATTAAACTGAAAATAACAATGGAGATAAATGGTTTTTGCTCATAACAATGGATGTAGAAAAGATTTCACAATTATGATTGATTTCTTTCGTTTCTTCAGGCCATTCAGATATGATATTTGAAAAATAATACAACAGCTTTGTTGCAAACTACAGTTATATTGGATATCAGCACGCGATGGCAATAACCGAAGAAAAATAATGGCTAGCCACTTTTAAAATTGTATAATTTGAAATGCAGTTTACTATACATATATTTATTTCAGACCTTTGTAAGGTATAAAATATATGCATATATATCTTGCATAGTATGCTGAGTAAGTTATTGGTCCTGATACGATTGAAATTGGTACACAAACTAGGATAGCCTGTGTTTTGGCCTGCCTGTGTCTAAAAATTAGAAATATACACTTATTCGTTTAATTCATTAGTAGTTAAAATCAATTAATTATAAAAAAAATAATATGAATTCAAAATAGTGATGATAAAACATTTGATTAAAAAAGTTCAATAAAATAAGAATTTATTTGGATACATAAAATTCAAAATCATTTAAATATTAATTTTGAAGTTGAAAAATTTAATTAAATTGTTATGTAGGAAAGCCAAGAAAAGCATTGCAAAGAACGCTTTGCAGAAAGCTACACGGAAAGCCTTAGGACATTGCTTGACAGGGTGATTCATACTGCGACAAGGTTGTAAGTGGGTCATGACTGCAGTATTATTTGCATAACCGATGTCGTCTGCTTGTTTTGTTTCTACCTGTTCAGTGTAAGTGGCTTCCGGAATGCAGTTTCTGTTTACCGCAAAACATTTTGTACGGAATGTTTAGACGTTTAGTGGCGGCGATGTTGGTTTTTGGTCGTCACAGTAGCTCAGGTGTAGAAATTACCCATTTAACAAATTTATTTATTAGGAAAAAAAAATATCGCGCTTATTAACCACAATGATGCAGAAATAATATAAAGAAGAGTGACCTCACTATCATGTGGGATAAACAGCTAGAAAGAATGCTAGAGATGAAAAGCCATGATCCTGTTATATTTTTTTGAGTTAGGGAAAAAACATCATTCTCTTCTTTACATTTGAGTAAGGGAAAACAGTATAATCCATTGCTCTTTGGTCGAACTATTCAGGTGATTGAAGAGCAGAGGCTCTTGTTAGTTGCTGTAGGGCAGCTTGTGGCTCATATGAGTTAAAACAAAATATCCAGCCAAAGTCAGACTGATAATAATTCGTAATGATTCCTGATAGAGCGCTAGATAAATTGTAATTGGATAATTGTCGGACGACCTTGCGTATGTCCCGACGATTTTATTCAATAAGCTTTAATTGGCGTCATGTCGGCTGTAGGATGACATTGGCCGAACGTGAAATAAGTTTCTCTGCATAAAGTCGATGTCGCCAAATAAGTCCGTAAGTGCGAAGGTGATCTGGCCGGCTGAGTCAGCGCTGCCTACAATCCCTGACGAGATGGCGGCTCACTCCCTGCTCTCAGTCGCACATCCAACTTCGACCAGCTGTCACTATTTGCATGCAAGATTCGACTTGCAACGCAAGCTGTGAATAGGTTTCGTGAAGTTTATTAGTGCAGTGTATCAATTGCTGCGGCGGTTTGAAAGGTAAACAAATCATTGAGAAAATCAATCATTATAGAATTTATAGCAATGTAAATCGTTTAGCCGTTAAATGTTACTGAAATAACTGTAATGAAAACCAATTTGAGTACAATTTAAAATAACAGTTATAATTTTCTTACTCGATTTATTAGCAATGTCCTGCTTGACAAGTTTTAAATATTTAGGTACAAAAGATGTATTTAACATAAAAAAAACTGGACAAGTGCGAGCTAGACCTGTCTATCGAGCGTTCCTTAAATATGTAGGAACATAAAATATTATAAATTAGCTGATCTGATTTAGAAAAGTTTTAAAAATGCACAAAAAGTTTCGGTCATCCATCCAATTTATGACGGCGCGTAGAGTTGCTTAACATCGATGATTAATTTCGTACTTTTTTAAACACGATTTTTTTATGATTTCATTGTAAATGATTAGTTTTTCGATTTTTCTCAGTATCTACAGTACAAGACGATATACCTTGCCAAATTTCATAGTTCTTTAAGTATTTATGATTCCTTTGAGAATGTCGAAACATGCGTTTTTTTGCGGCATAAACGGTCGTATCTTTTTTAGGTTAACTTAGAATATTGATTTTTTTGCAACTTAAAGAGGCTGTAGATTTGAGTATATATGGTTTTAACTAGCTTCTGCCCGCGGCTTTGCACGCGTCTAAGGTACCCGGATAAAAAGTAGCCTATATGTTAATCCAGACGTACATACATCTACTATATGTGTGCAAAGTTACAGCTCAATCCGTAGGTCAGTTTTTGCGTGAAGAGGAACCTCCATACAAACAAACTTTCGGCTTTATAATATTAGTGGGATTTTAACTCGATACCTCTACACGTTCTAGGGATAAAGGGTCTTGACAGACCGACAGACGGACGGACAGACAGACAGACGGACAACAAAGTGATCCTCTAAGGATTCCGTTTTATTTCTTTTGAGGTACGGTACCCTATGTATTAAGTAGTATTCTATCAATCATCTGATACAAGTTTTTAGTTTTGGGACTAGTGGTGTTTGTGTGTAAAGTGTCCAGCATAAAATGAAAACTATTTATTTAAATAGGCTTGCTAAAAGAAGACGGTCTTTTGGATGGACATTTATTCAATACGTTTTAAAACGCCGTGGTCCCATCGCGAAAGCTTAAGAAATACTACTGCAATACGACCCTAGAAACCACGGATTATTTTCGACATGAGTCGCTAATTTAGCTCTCCATACCTAAAGCCTCTAGCTTCAGCTTCGTGTATTAAATGGATACAGGTCGGTCGTGCGGGCCCGCGGTGTCTCTGCACGGGCGCTGGCCGCCGCCGCGCGTCATGGCGACGCCGGCCCCCTGCGACTACGAGCCGAACAAGGCCTCGAAGGCCACGCAGGACCATGCGCCGGCCTTCTCCATAGGCATCAGGGTCTGTCCGCCGCAGCAATCGGGCAGGACGCCAGGTCCAGATTTTGTGCATCTTGCATATTGTATCATTTGATGTTCCTTCTCTACGGATAAGGATCGTTACATCACTGCTTGTAGTATTTGTTTGTCAATAGTTGGTTCTTTCCTCTAAGCTTCATTATTTTGTATCTTTTCGATATCGACAATCGGAATCAATCGCTATTTTTTCGTGAAGGCACAATTTCATCATTCTGCGGCACAAATGTTCTTTTAAAGAGCTCTCGTGAGTAAACTTAGCACAATTTGCGCTAACTCTTTATCGCTAAGTTATGGCATTGGGCTTTATAGAATGCAACTGCCCTGCACCACTGAAATTCTGCACAAAATGTTTGTAAACAAATTTTCTGAACTTGAACTGGAATTGCACCATTTAGTTCACACTGAATGTTGAAACGTGTGATCAAATGTACTACCATACAATGGTTACATATATGACAAATTGATTCCGGCTATGGGTAACAAATGATTTAAAATAACGGAGCTTATATTCCATTTGGTAGTCTTATCTCCATCTTTGACTACATTCTTGTTCGGTTTATGCTTTGTTGTGTTTTGTAATTAATGAGTCGTTATGCAGCAACTTAGTTCTATTACATTTGTTACGCTTGACTGTACGTAATGTGTATGATACATAGCCGTAGCTTGCTATTGTTTACCTTCGATTTTATACCTTCATAAGTTGCATAGTTTGTGGTCACTAGCCCATATCCATAGCGGTTTATATCGACTAGCCACGAGATGTTGCACTGTCGTCGTTTAGTTGTAAATATCTTACGTATGGTTGATCAAAGTCATTCTCCTTCTTGCTATCGCCATATAAAGTTTTCCTCATGTCCTTTTGAAATACAAGAAACATACCGTCGTCGGTCGCTCCAAAGTTTAAAGATTCATTGCCTTTTTTCCATTGCTTGCACGTAGCGCGATTTTATTTTATTTTCCTTCAATATCCACTTTTGGTACGTGCAATAATGTTGAAAGCTTGGAGCAGATGTTCCGTCTCGTGCCTCCGAAATGTAGTTTCTCCAAGTTTGTTTCATTATTTGATGTCATCGTTCATTTTAGTGCTGTATTGTTTTGGTTTAGCATTGAGCTGATGGCCATGGCATAATGTACAATTGTCGCTCATGAATCATATTGGTTTACTTATTTAAAATTCATGTTTACTTAGTAATTCGTAATGTCATGCTTGTTTTTAAGTCTACGAGATATTCTATGACATAATAGTTTTCATAAATATTTCGTTTAAATATCGCAGTTTGTAATCTATAACTTTATTTGTTGCACCCTAAAGAAAAATAAAAACTACGATCGTTTTTTTAAGCAATCTAATTAATAATTTAAACTGAAATCCACAGCTCCGAACGTATACTCCATGCCTCCTGTTCTGGGTGAGGCAAAGGAGGGCAACAAGCGAGCGGCCCCTGCATTCAGCATAGCCGGTCGAGGGAAGGACGCGGCCGACAAGATCGCATTACCAGGACCGGGCTCTTACTCCCCCGAACCGACTGCGCTGGTCAAACGACCCCCATCATACACCATGGCCCCCAGACGAGAATTGAAGCCAGCTACGGCAGCCGTCCCGGGGCCCGGAGTTTACTGCCCAGAAAAGGTAAAACGCTTTGAAGGTTGTTTTAAGCATATGACATCATCGAACTATTCAGAGACGCGCGAGCGAATGATCTTATAAAAAGCCTACGTTACTGTCACGGTTTACGAGTATATATCAAAATTGATTTCTACCTAGGTGTATATTTTCATATTATTTGTTCCGATGCTACCAAAGAGTCTATCGATGCTGTAATTTTTTTTAAGTTTTTGGTATGGCTTAGGTAAAAATGTTTAAAAAGCACCTGCTTATAAAGCTTATCAAGGACTTTACTAGATATTGATTGATAGGTATATTTGCATAACAATCCACTCGGAAGATTTATTTGCATTACGCCCTCTGCGGATATGTTATGCAAAAACTTTCATCAAGGTCTCGTTAGATATAAATCGCTTCCTTCTTCCTTCTCATAGATAGGTACAAACTTCGTGGTCCTTATGGCCAACTATGCCGTAGACGCTAGAGGTAGCGAGTTAATGTTTTATTTCACTGCAGATATCTGCAGTGAAAGCAAACATTAACTTAGTACATGGTACTTAGTACATGGTACTTAGTACATGGTACTTGGAACATGGTATCGAGTCTTAGTATGTATGAATGAAACATAACAATAAAACAAATTAAGTACATCAGACTTACGCACCCATAAAAATAAACATTGCTTACTTTGGAGCTTGAATGTGATGTGTATTTTTTATCAATAATCATCGTCAAGGCAGGAAGGGAGGCTTTGCCCTGTAGTGTACAGGCAGTACAGGCTCACAAAAAACATAAATCGTCTTCTTTCGTTTCCACTATTCTTCTCCTCGCCTCTCTCGCCTCTCGTTCAATGGTATCTTAAGTCGTAGACAATATTATGTAGTATAGAGAATGCATGATTAATCCTTACTAACTGAAGCTGGATGCACGCAGGTGTGCGTGAATCTGCCCTGGGCGCCGGCGCATACGTTCGGCATCCGCCACTCGCCGTTCATGGGCAAAACAGCATACTATCCAGCGCCCGAAGGAATAACAACCTTATAACACATGTCTGTAAAAATAATAAGATATAACTTGCTTTACAATTTTATTATTCGATATATTTTCTTATCAAAAATATTAACTGTTATGGCTATTTAAATCATTGATTTGAAATTGGTACTTTATTGTAGAACAGTTGTATTTTAAACAAGTTTTGAATTACACGCTGCTTGGGAGTGCATTGAGCAAAGACGAGGTACTGTTTATTATTTAATTGATAATTAACGTTTATTGACACTTAGTCGTTGATGGATTTAGCTAGTTAGCCGTAGAGTTAGCCATATTAGCTTATTATATTATATAATGTGAACGCTTATAAGAGTCAAACATATAAAAGGTCTTTTTACATTTTCAGGCTGACGCGAGACTTCGAGACATGTCTCCAAAGTACACGATTTCGAGCAGAATGAAAATGGTTAATAGAGTGGACGTGTTCCCCGCACCCAATGCGTATTCTCCCGAAAAGGCCGACAGGATTCTCAGAGAAAAATCTCCCGCATACTCTTTTAGAACCAAAACGGAGATCGTTAGAACACACGACGCACCTGCTCCCAATATTTACTCACCTGAAAAAGCCTTAAACTCACTCAAAAACGGACCTAAATATACCCTCGCAGGAAAAGGCTGTGCGGAGAAACACATGGTGACTCCCGCTCCAAATCATTACGATCCTCAGAAAGCTGATAAAATACTACACGAAAGCTCGCCGTCTTATTCTTTACGCTCGAAGGACGTTGTCAGCAAAATTGAAATAACACCAGCACCTAACATTTACGCACCAGAAAAATCAATGCATATGCTGAATGGTGGACCAAAATATACAATGACTGGCAAACACACAAAAACTAAGGTGTCAGAAACACCGGCTCCTAACAGCTACTGTCCTGAGAAAGCTGACAACGTAATGCATGAGCATTCTCCATCTTATTCATTCAGGACTAAAGAACACATTACAATCAGAAGTGAGTCACCAGCTCCTAATGTTTATGCTCCAGAGAAATCTATTCACATGCTCAACGGGACCCCTAAATACTCGTTAGCTGGAAAAGGGCACACAAACAAAATACCGGACACACCTGGTCCCAACGCATACAACACAGACAAGGCTGATAAAGTTCTTCATGAATCTTCACCGTCCTATACGTTTAGAGTAAAAGATCATGCTACTAAGATAAGTGATACACCAGCGCCGAATATGTATGCACCTGAAAAGTCTATTCACATGTTAGATAGCTCCCCAAAATACAGCATGCTCGGAAAGGGACCATCTCAAAAATTCGATAATACCCCTGGACCTAATGTCTACTGTCCTGATAAAGCTGACAAAATATTACACGAATCCTCACCAGCATATTCGTTTAGACCTAAAACGAACGGGTACAGACCCAACGACAATCCTGGCCCAAACATGTATGAGCCTCATTTATTAGATGGCACACCTAAGTTTAGTTTTTATGGAATGGGCCATGATTTGCAACACTTTAATACGCCTGGGCCCAATCAGTACTATCCGAAACTCCTTGATGGGTCACTAAAGTATAGTCTTGGTAGAAAAGGACATGCTGCAAAACCAACCGACGTTCCAGCGCCTAATGCGTATGATCCGCAATTACTTGATAATACTCCTAAATTTTCCTTGGCTGGAAAAGGTCCCGATGGTAAACCTTCTGATACTCCTGGTCCTAATAACTACGACCCTCATTTGCCAAGTAATTCACCAAGATACACCATTAGTGGAAAAAGTCATGAGGACAAGATATCCGATGTTCCAGGGCCAAATGCATACGATCCTCACCTACTAGACGGCACGCCTAAATACACTATGGCAGGTAAAGGTCATCCAGCCAAACTGCCAGACACACCTGGTCCAAATTATTATGACCCTAATTTGCCAAGTAATACACCAAAGTTTACAATGTCAGGTAAAGGCCCTGAAGGCAGACCATCAGATACCCCAGCCCCTAATAATTACGACCCTCAACTACCAAGCAGCTCTCCAAGATATACAATGGGAGGCAAAGGCCCAGATGGAAAGGCTTCAGATGTTCCCGGACCAAATGCTTATGATCCTCACTTACTAGATGGCACTCCTAAATATACTATGGGAGGAAAAGGCCATGAAGGTAGACCATCAGAGACCCCAGCTCCTAATAACTACGACCCTTACCTTCCAAGTAACTCTCCAAGATATACAATGGGGGGCAAAGGCCCAGATGGAAAGCCTTCAGATGTTCCCGGACCAAATGCTTATGATCCCCACTTACTAGATGGCTCGCCTAAATATACTATGGGAGGAAAAGGCCATGAAAGCAGACCATCAGAGACCCCAGCCCCTAATAACTACGATCCTCACCTTCCAAGTAACTCTCCCAGATATACAATGGGGGGCAAAGGCCCAGATGGAAAGTCTTCAGATGTTCCCGGACCAAATGCTTATGATCCTCACTTACTAGATGGCACTCCTAAATATACTATGGGAGGAAAAGGCCATGAAGGCAGACCATCAGAGACCCCAGCCCCTAATAACTACGACCCTCACCTTCCAAGTAACTCTCCAAGATATACAATGGGGGGCAAAGGCCCAGATGGGAAGCCTTCAGATGTTCCCGGGCCAAATGCTTATGATCCTCACCTACTAGATGGCACGCCTAAATATACTATGGCAGGAAAAGGTCATCCAGGCAAACTGCCAGACACACCCGGCCCAAATTATTATGACCCGAATTTGCCATACAATACACCTAAATATACTATGTTAGGAAAAGGCCCTGAAGGAAAACCATCAGATACCCCAGCCCCTAATAACTACGACCCTCATCTACCAAGCAACTCTCCAAGATATACAATGGGAGGCAAAGGCCCAGACGGGAAGCCTTCAGATGTTCCCGGACCTAATGCTTATGATCCTCATATGCCTGATGGTACGCCAAAATATACTATTGCAGGGAAGGGTCCCGCTGGAAAACCATCTGACACACCTGGACCAAATGTCTACGATCCTCAAATACCTAGTAGCACACCTAAATTTACCATCACGGGCAAAGGTGCAGATGCCAAAATTTCATACGTTCCAGCACCCAATGAATACAATCCTCATTATATTGATGGAACTCCTAAGTACACGATCGCTGGTAAAGGACAACCTACCAAAGTTTTGGACACTCCTGCTCCAAACTCGTATTGCCCAGAAAAGGGTGATAAGGTCTTGTTAGAAAACTCACCAGCGTACTCGTTCAGACCAAAACTACCGGATCAGAGACCAGATAACAACCCAGCCCCTAACGCTTACGAACCAAGCAAGTTTGATCACATACAAGATGGAGCGCCAAAACACAGTTTCGGTATTAAACGACCAGACGAAAAGCTTTTCAGTAATCCTGCGCCGAACGCCTACAATCCCAGCGATAAAGTGACTCATGATAGTTCTCCATCATACACTTTCAGACCCAAGATTGACGATGGAAAGGTGGTTGACACCCCAGCTCCAAATTCCTACAATCCTGAAAAAGCAGACAAGATCCTCCTCGACAATGCTCCACGTTATTCATTTAGAATTAAAACCAAGCCACAAAATCCCGATGATGTCCCTGCTCCAAACAATTATAATCCTGACAAAGCCGACAAAGTACTCTTTCCGAATGCGCCCCAATACACTTTCAGAGTGAAAACTGATGCTTTGAACATACTTGATACTCCAGGTAATAATTTAATACACATAATACAAGCTTCCTAATTAGAGAAGCACTTTTAGCTAAATTTGTCACTATCGACTTCTAATAATATAAATTTTCTCTTTTCAGCTCCTAATACGTACAACATTCCAATCCCTAAAGAGACGCCACTATATACGATTTCTGGACGTCATAAGGAACCTATCGACGAAAGACTGAAAGTGCCAGCACCCGGAACGTACAGTCCAGAGAAGGGCTACAATTATATTTTGACGTACTCTCCGCAACACAGCTTCGGTATCAAGTTGCAAACCAACAAATACACCGAAACACCCGGTAAGAACAACACTACTTTTCGTAATCTAGTTTAAGATTGACAACTATTGTTTTTAGGGGGCGAGGCCCCCTAATATGCATAGCGCTGTCTGTCTGTCTGTGCATTACAACAGAACACGTTGACCGATTTACATGAAACCTTTTTTTTAGCACCGTCTTAATTAGAGAAGGGTAGGTACTGATTGATTTTGGTGACCCAAGGGTCACAGGGACCTGAGTTATTGTGACCTCAAAAGGTCACCAAAAAAAAAAAAAAATCATCTTCAAATGAAAGTCCGAAAAGGTCCAAAAACCCAAAAATGCCATTTTTGATCTTTTGAGGCCTTCGCCCCCTTTTCTGGTACCCCCGTACCAATGCTTGTACTTTACATAAGCATGACAACGCATAACAACGATATATAGTTGATCTATTATATTGTTGGGAGTTGAAGACAGATAGGTAGCTAGCTTACTATATAAAAAAAAAACAACAACTTTTAATATTTTCAAAGAATGTGTTTTTTTAAAGCAAATGCCTAATTGAACGCGAATTAATTGTGATACAAACGGATGTGTTGACGGTGCGATTGTTTCAGCTCCAAACTCGTATCGCATCCCGTCGGTTCTTGACACGCCCGTGTACACGATGTCGGGACGACACAGCGTCCCGCTCGACGACAGGACGAGAGTGCCCGCGCCTGGCACCTACTCACCCGAAAAGGTACGTTGATTGTTGCGGCTATTGCAAAATATGCTGCTCTAAAGTATGTGGTTGTCTCAATATTATTTTGAAACGTTTAGTCGCACTGAGAATTGGACCATTATTGCGATAATGTATGTTGGTTCTCGACATGTACTGTCCCGGTCGACATTATTTCCTAATTTTATTGTTGTACTATTCGCGTATAATGTATTTTGGATTTGGAGCAGATTCCATCTCAAATTGTTTTGTTTTCTAAATAATTTGATATTTTTTATTAAACATTATCGCACAGGTTCAATGTTTTCCTTTACCGTTGAAGAAGGTATTCCAGCCGTCAAAAGTCCACTACTGAACAGGCCTCCCTCATGGATCTCCATGAGGGGTAGTTGCCATACTCACCACGCTTGGCAGGCGGGTTGGCGAGCGCAGTACGGGATGTTGATACACGGAAAGATGCTGCTGCCCATCTTCCGGAGGTATCCCATAGCAGGCTCTTACTGCATTCACGGGCATAAGAGGAGGGGTAACATTCTACTGCCGGCACCCCACGGCTTTAAGAAGAAGAAGGTATATAATAATGTATTTTCTAAGAATATGGTTGCAATCAAAACCTCAAGGAATTCGTAAATAATACAGACAATAGAGTTTGGGTATTGTTTGAATGACTATGTATGTTGGTACTTGGTACTTAAGGATAAAGCTCCTCTTTATCCTCCTTTCGGTTTCTAGTAAAGCCGACAGAAAAACATAGTTGTAAAAGAACGGTTTATTTGTAACATTGTGCATTCTGTAACTCCCTGCTATTGAGAGAACACACAGATATATTTATTTTAGTACCTACTACCCCTTACCAATAGTAACAAATCTGAAATTGTAAATTTGACACTAGAATTAGTATTGTAGAGTAGACGACGATTATTAGACGAGTAGAGTTTATTAGTTAATTATTAAAGCACGGTATCACTTTAATTTGACGAGCTCTGTGGCGCAGAGGGCGAAGGTCCGCCTGCGACGCAAGGGGTTGCGGGTTCGATTCCCGCCTCGGGACAAATGTCTGTACGATCTGCAGATATTTGTTCAGGGTGTTCTGGGTGTTTTTCTATATATAATAAAAATATCTATCTATGTAGTATAATGTATTAAGTATATCAGTCATCTAGTACCCATAACACAAGCTCTGCTTAGCTTGGGGCTAGATGATGCTGTGTGATATGTCCAGCATTATTATTATTATTATTATTATTAAGTAAATAGTAAGGGTTACTTGTGTGCCTTCCCATGCATAACATTTCATAGTATCACTCATTTATTAATTTATTCATAAATATGAACCTTGACAAAGTATTACCTACATGTTTAGCGCAATTATCAAAAGCATACCTCCCGTGCTAGTTAAAAAATCTTTTAAGCTAATGGTATAATTTCAGGTCCAAACAAGCAAAACTCCTCAAATAACGTTCGGAATAAAGCACTCTCCATTGTTGGGTCAACTGAAACCGCTAGACCCATCGCGTGCCGTCGAGGACCGCACGAGCAAATCCACAACGGATACTGCTCATGTCACCACCGCCCAGAAATTTGTCGAAAAGGTTAGCAGGCAAGATACTTACGACGCCGAAACAATCAATGACATACAAACTCGCACTCACATCACGCAAGTAAGGCCCGATAGCGAATTCAGAAGCTACACGGTCTCCCCCGAGCCGATACAGACGACTGACACACTGACCCAGGAGATAGTTTGGGTTCCGGAGCAATCGATACGCAGGGGCTCTTATACCATCGACAATCCTGATAGCAACGGCTTTACGGAGCGTTATCAACACAGCCAGGTTACTCCTGTCGAAAATGGGGTGATTCGTACCGCCGAGAGCGGGGAGAAGGGCGCGTATTGCACTGAAAATAGGAGCAGCGAAGTTATTCGCGGCGACGGATTCGAACAGAATATACAGACGAACGTGAAGAACGCGACCGCTCACGAGAGCAAGCAGACTGGTAGCGAGGAGGTGCGGTCAGGCACTGAAGTGCAGCATTTGGCTAATGGTGGTATCTCTAAGACGACCACGACAACGACTATCCGCAAGGTCGGGACTGCGGCGAAGACGGCTCAAGCTACCACCTCCGTCACTCGTACCGCCACAGCTGTGACGTCACGCGATGTTGCTGTTAAATAGAACAGTCTTTTGTGCTTGAGAGTACGGTTTGGAAGAATTGAAGTTACTACCAGCATATTTTCTGCGTCATCGTTTTCATGACAGTTAATTTAAGAATATTTTTTTACTAATGTCTTTTTAAATCAAGTGTTTCTTTAATTTATTAATAGAACTAAGTTTTAATGATGTATAATTTTATACTGAACTGTTAGAGCTCTACGAAGTAGATTGCGTGTTATTGTTATCGCAACGTTTTGCATAACGTTGGAGCTACAACGTTCCGACTATAATTAATTTAATGGACAGTAAGCGCTGTGTTACCTATATTTATTGAATTGTTATAATAACTTCAATTAACAATTAAAAGCAAGAATGTAGTTGGATAGTCTATTTTAATCTGCTTGTTAAGTAGCCTTAAAGAAACTGACTTTAAAATGTTTTTTTAACGTAACTAACGTTAACATTGTTACAGCTAAAACTAATAAATGCCTATGTATTGATAAGGTGGCTTTTTTTCCGCGACCGACGAACCGTCAAACTGCTCTATCACACTGGTGTGACATTTTGTCCCTCTTCCCCGCGTTGCAGTAAGAATCTGCCATAGGATACCTCCAGAAGCCAACCCACCTGTCAAGCATGGCGAGTATACTATTTATTGAGCAACTGCCGCCATGATTTTGCAGATCTATGAGGGAGGTCTGGTCATAACTAGCAGAGTTGATGTGGACAGCAGTCCACGTGTGATTTCCATGTATGATAAAGTATGTACTTGCATATCCATGCTTTGCTTAGTTACTGGTGGAGTAGTAACTGGTAGTAGAATATTGTAGTATTTTTACAGCATTACTTATTTAAAAGGTTTTTCAATCAAAAAACCAAAATAAACTGGTCTGTAAATACACTGACCAAAAATACAAAAACATTCCGGCCTCAATAAATCGTTTATGTATCACAAAAAACGCAAATATTATTATCAGGTCTCATACCGTTGGCGGATGTACCGATATCTAATGAACCCGTAACGGATGCTATACATGGACTTTGCGAACAGTGAACTATGCCATCCCACGCATCGCCTTGCCACAATAATGTGCCATCAGAAAGTTCAAACAGAAAACGATACAATTAAGTGTAAATTTGCCTTATTTTATGAGCTGGATATAATGCCAATGACCTTGATAACGTCTCTCTCTCTCTCTCTATGTGGTCGTTACCACAATGTTTCGTCGACCTGCACTGATTGTAGGGCCAGCAGCAGAGGGATTGCTCGCGCATAATACTCTGTAATACTGGTAATACGTAAAAAAAAATAAAGGCCGTAAGTTCTTTTGATATTCTTTTATATATTGACTTTGACTAATGTTATAAAGAGATAAAGTTTGTGAGTTCGTGCGGTTGTAGGGGGTAATCTCTGGATCTACTGAAACGATTTTCAAAATTCTTTTACTAATAGAAAGCCACAGTATTTGTGAGTGTGTAGGCTATAAATTACCGCCCAACGAAGTGGGCACGGGTCTGCTAGTCTTTTATATATTGACTAGCTGTTGCCCGCGACTTCGTCTGCGTAGTGTTAATAAAATAATTCACCAGTAAGTACTAACATTATAACAAAGTTATCAAAAATGCATTTAAAGTTGAGACATTTTTTGAATTTACAACTACCAAGAATAGGTACTGGAAAATATATTTTGCTCATTTTGAATGAGAAGTCTACATTTTGAATTTTTAGTGTCTACCATGCACGGTTTTAGAAATATAACACATTTTATAAATTGTGAATTCAGGTGCAGTGTTATGAAAAATAAGGAGAAGTGTCATATTTCCAAAACCGTGCCGTTTTTTTATATGACTTATTTTTACTTATTTCTTTGCCAATCTTTTATTTAAAGCTAGAGTTTCCTGTCAAGATCTCTTTTGCCCTCATGATTTACAAGTCTCAGGATCAAAAATTGTCTCTGGTGGGTACTACTAGAAAAAACAGTTTTTTCCCATATATGAAGTTATAAAACTTATATCTCGGATTGGAACTACTAAAAGACAATCATCACAAGTAAAAATATTGACCGCCCAACGAAGTGGGCACGTGTCAGCTAGTGTTATATAAAGGTCTTATAATAAATACAAATCACAAAGTTCAATATGAACCCTGCAAGGCCACAGCAAGAGTTGGTAAATCTAAAATTAAAGCCTTCCTTATAATGGAACAAGCTTATAACATTTAAAATTTTAAGTTACTTTCGACAGTTTACCTAGTCTCGTAGGTTACCTATTATTTTTAATGTGTAGTCACTAGTCAGTCCCGTTTTGCAATCTACAAATCATGCCCTTTCATCCGATACCTACAACACTGTGTTATATAAAAAAAACTATATTTTATCCCCACTTTCAACCCCCTATCTTGTAAAAGTCTTCATCATTTCAGCCATAAAACGTCCACTGATGAACACAGGCCTCCCTCATGGATCTCCATGAGGGGTAGTTGCCATTCTCACCACGCTTGGCAGGCGGGTTGGTGAGCGCAGTATGGGATGTTGATACACGGATAGACGCTGCTGCCCATCTTCCGGAGGTATCCCTTAGCAGGCTCTTACTGCATCCATGGGCATGAGAGCAGGGGTATCATTCTACTGCCACCCCACGTCGGTTAAAGTCTTAACCGACTTAAAATCCACCGCTTAAAAACCTGTTATTAAATTTAAAAAAATAGCTTTCAAATCGGTCTACTCATTTAAGACCCACAGATACACCATAGCGGTTAAACTTATAACACCCTTATTTTTTTTCGGGGTTAAATAGAAACGATGATGCTTGCAATAGTTTATAAAAACTGTGTCGCAGTCATCCATGCCCCCCTCTGAAACAGAGATTAGGGTGTTCCAGATAAATTTAATTATAAAAAAGTAGGTGTAGCTTAGAACATAAAAATGCACAAAAAATACTGGTACAACGAGTATTTAGCCTAAATAGTACAAAGGTCATAGGACTGCCCCAGTACCCACCGCTTTTATTTACCACAAAAGAATTAGGTGAATCAGCTTAGGTGTACACAAATAATTAATCACGAAATTATTAATTAAGTAGGACAACTTTGCTTTTATGTGTTAAAGCGGTACATCTCAGCATAAATGTTGGGTGCGTCGATACAGCCCAACTCTTGTTTTCAGCTGAAACCTACTAGTCGAGGGTTTTTTTTATTTTTTTTAATTTAATTTACAAAAGGACTTTGTCGCTCAGCGACCATAATGTCCCGAAAAGGCTACTCAATAATCAACATAATATAGTAAAAACAACAAACTTAATTCTTATCTAGTCCTAATTCTAGCAACGTGATAAACATTTTTAGTAGAGGGTTGTACAGCAGCTCTTAGCAGCGTCCAACTCGTTCCGTTGTGTAACACACGTTGTGTAATTACTTAACATTATTGGTGTTGTCACATTGTTATGCCGGAGCAAAAAGTAAGGGCACGTGACACGTAGGCAATTGACGTAATACCCCTCCGCGCAACCCCCTGTGACCCCTATAAACGAAATTAACGTAAGACCTTGCCCAGAGAGGGCGAAGGCACCGTGTTTTCGACCGTTCTTTGTGGACAAGGTGTATTTATTTATTTAATAATACTACTACTACTACTATTAGAGTACTGGGTAAGGATTACTATTTGTCCGTTAAGTCTGGTTAAGGAACAATATTTATCCTGTTGTCACTAGCTGCCTAGTTCATTGACATGTTATTTATATATTTATTAGTGATATGTAAATATATATTTATAAGTTATATGTGTAATATATTATATTATATTATGTACGTAGTATTTCAATATAATTTATGTATATTTTGTAATTACTTTTTAATCAACGTGCACTATAATAACCCCTTGTCGTATTTTTACAATCCAATCCATCCCAAGGTTGCGTGGTAGAGATCGTTATTTAGCGATAAGGCCACCAATTGTCACTTTGTTCTCAAGTTTCTCTTGTTATTATGTTTAGTTTTAAGGTGTGCAATAAAGTGTTTTCTATCTATCTATCTTCTATCTATTACCCCGAATCATCCCATTGTTGGACAAAGGCCTACCTCCATAAAAAATATAATAATAATTTATTTATTTATTTCATACCGGAAACACAATACGTCTAAAAGGTTTACAAACTTTTATTGACGACTTCCGTGGTGCGGCACTTTAATAGCCGGCTCACCGGCTGAGATGGAGGAGATTGTGGGTTCAATTCTCTCCGCGGGATGATTATTTGTTACCCTTCTACAGATAATTTTCCCGGGTCAAGGTATTTTCTATGAATGAGAAGTATGTATTTACAAAAAAGAAACATTTATTTAAGGCTTTTTTGTTTACAGTTATAGTCATATAAATTTATAATGAACCCTGTGATATTTCTGTGCAAAATTTGAAGAGACTTATAAACATTACATGGTATAATTATTACTTACGTGAATAACAATTTTTGAAATAATAAATCTTAGTTTATAGACAGTGCGTAAAATGGAAACCAATCAATCTGTCACAGGAGTCATCATAACTGGTTTCAACTTTAGCAAATTTTGCTTTCGTTTTAATGAGGCATTACATCATGAATAATGTTGGTTAAAGCCTTTATGATTTCGCGCGCGATGTTCCGTATTGCTTTCGTCCCTTCAGGAAAAGGAATAAGTTGATCCCCAATAAGCGTTGCGTCACAGATTCTAACACAAACGCTATTAAAATTGGACTACACAGTCTAACTATTAAAAATAGATCGAGTGGGGTGGCAGCAGTAGAATGTCCTCCTTTGTCCGTGGATGCAGTAAGAATCTGCTAAGAAATACTTCCGGTTCGGGAAGATGGACAGCATTGTCTTTCCGTGTATCAACATCCCGTACGGCGCCCACCAATCCGCCTGCCAAGCTGGTGAGTATGGCAACAACCTCCCTCATGATCACTTGGAGATCCATGGGGGAGGCCTATATGTATGTATATTTCCAGCAGTGGACTTCCTACCAGCTGAGGGGAGGTGAGGTAGCGTTGCGTCACAGATTCTACAACAGACGCCATTGACGATGGACTTCAGTCTAGCTATTAAATATCGACGAACACAAATTAATTACTACGGCAATTACTTATAGCAGCAGAATACCTTATAACAAAATTGCTACATTGTACAGAAATGTTACAAATGGTACAAAAGCGCTGCGAAAAAGTAATTAGCTAGCACTATTAAAAATAATACATACATACATATAAACGGAACCGTGCTGGCTGTACGATTTACTCAAAGTAAACGACTATCTACGTAAAGGTTGCAGGTTCGATCCCTGCTGGGGGACAAAAAATGTTTGCTTTAAAACTGCAGATATTTGTTTCAGAACTGGGTTTATTTCTATGATTAGTATGTATTTTTTTTAACCTTTACCGTGCCACTGTTGATAGTACTAGTAGATCTAGTAGGAATTTATGAAAACAAAATGCAATATTTCCTTAATTATCAACAAAAAAAAAAGCTAGGAAATCTGTAGATTAAACTACTCCAGACGTATTGACTTACTATTTTATCTGGATATAGCCGACTAACCTGAGGATGATAGAGGTTACTGGACAAGCCAAACCTTCCAAATCATGTCACATGCACTGTCACAACGTCCCGAACGGCATGTGTTGATATTTCCTGACGTATATACATAGATGATCTATTATAGATCATCTATGTATATTTAAAGCCAAGAGGACTTTGAACCGCTACGTCTACATTACGAAAATGCTACGCCTGTTCTACGAAAATGCTACTCCTGTTCTACGAAAATGCTACGCTTGCCCTACGAATGCGCTATGCCTACACTACTAAAATTCAAGGCTACGGGCAGTACAACGTCTCAGCTACGAAAATATTAAGCTTATGCTACGAATCTCAACGTCCGAGATGTGTACGTTGCAAACGCTACTGACGCTACGCTAAGTTATAATAATAGTAGTTGTAATACTACGAAAATAATAAATAATAAAAAAATTATAAATAAAATAAATTTCAAATAACTTTTACGGCTAAGAACATGATACTTATATCTAATAATAACAAAAATCTGACGTATTAGTTGTGTGCCTGTACTAGTTAATCCTGTTTTTCAGGCAAAACGAAGTCACGAGCAAAAATTTATAATCAAAAGCTTACGAGTACCTACACAGATCTGTTAAGTTAATAAATAAAAACTGATATTTATTGCCTAGTTAGTTAGAAAATAAAATGTTAAACCTACTTTAATACAGCTAATAAATTCTTGGTATCGTCATATGACATACTTCTCAGATAGTTCCTAACAATTATTTTACAATTTTTAGAATTAAATATTTATAATAAGTTTCCGATCCGCAATATGGCGTAATTTCTTAAAAACAAAAATCATCTTGACTACTAGAGCCTCTATGTGCGGTTTAAAAGACAGAGTTTCATCTAAAATTATGCCGAGGTATTTTATCTTACAGGTACTATTTAAAGAAGGGCATGAATAATGGTCGCCAGGGATATTTTCGCAATGGTGTGCATATAATGTTTGACTTAGATCAGTTAAAGGTTGTTTACGCATCGAAAACTTAATATAATGTGTCTTATGTGCATTTAATGTGTAAATTGTGCTGAAGCCATTTAGTTACAATATTGAATCCATACTGCGCATACTTAAACACTTCTATTTCCGAGTCAGCGGAAAAAAGAGGGTAGTGTTGTCAGCGTATGATATTATTCTACCATGAACTAATTTTAGATTACAGAGGTCATTGATGTAAATCCAAAATAAGGTCGGTTCTAAAACACTGCCTCGGGGTAGACCAAAGTCAGTATTTGTCTGATCATAACTGAGAACATCACCGATCCTTACGCATTGAGAGCGATGTTCTAGATAGCTCCTAAAGAGTTTTAGTTGCGTGAATCTGATACCCAATGTTTCAAGCTTGCGCAATAGTATGGAATTGGAATCACTGTCAAATACTTTAGCGAGGTCCAGAAATATCCCTACTGTATGGTTACCCTGATCAAGTTCTTGTTCAAGATAGCCAGTCAATTGATAAACTGCATCGGAAGTATTACTTTAGCTCTAAAACCAAACTGCATACAAGCCAGAATATCTTCCAAGTACCCGACTATACGTTTGTTTACAATTTTTTCTAAAATTTTAAACAATGCAGGAAGTAAAGATATGGGTCTATAATTGGTGACCTGGTATTTACAGCCAGATTTGTAAACCAGAACAACGACAGCTTTTTTCAGGCACTTGGGAAAAACTCCGAATCGTAAACATTTATTAAAAATATGAGTTAAAGGAGGAATTAAAATTTGTCTAAAACGTTTTATTATTTTGGTTGAGATATTGTTACATTCCACCGCACAGTCGTCTTTTAAACTTATATATAACCAATGTTTTAACTTCTGCTTCTTTCGTATCCAACAGAGCAAAAGATACTATACTATATTTATAAGATACTATAAGATACTATAAAGATACGATAAGAACAATAGCGATTATGTTGATGTCGGTGATTAGTCCCTAATTCTTAAATTCCATGTTTGAAATTTTTCAAATTATCATCGGGACTAAATATTTTTTTATGAAAAGTCAGAAAATATTTCTAATTATTTTAACTAAGCAGGAATGCCATCAGTATGACGGTTAAATTATTATGTTCTGGGTTTTATTTATAAATTGATTTAAGAACAAATCCAAAGGCAAACGCTAAATCTTCTATAAATGTTGTTTTACGTGAGTTAGAAAGTTAAAATTCATAATTTGCCTTGAATTTTATCAAGAGTTTCTAACTACAGTTTAGGCACAGCACGCGACAGTTCAAGGCCAAACATGTCCTAAAGCTACTGGTAAGTTATATAAGGACACTAAAAGTATAATAACAATTTTAGTAGCATTTTTTTATGAAGTTTGGATTCGAATGACTCTGCAGTTTGTTTTGAGGACGCTGCTAGACAATACACATTAGAGCACATAGTTACATCAATCAAAACGGGCGTCCTGGTCCATTGTGATCTCATTTCGCCCGCAAGTCAAGGTCGTAGCCGACTTATACGACACGACACCGCTCCCACACGGCAAAATAATATTAATTGAAACGTGACCTTTAGGGCGTCCTGTGTAGACATACATGACATTGACAACACCAATTAGCAGACTAGTCGCTGTAGGCAAGCTTACCGTTATTGTAGTCGATAGTTCACGTCTCGCTTACGTCTGGCAAGCGGACACCTGCGTGCAGACTGCTAGCTATGCTTTGCTAGTAGCAAGGTAGCAAATTGCTACCTTGTCGTATATCACAGCTAGTTGCATAAGCGCGTGAATAGCTGGTTGCCTAGTGGGTGTCGGCGCGTGGACAGCGAGTAGTCATGTCCGTTAGTGTGCGTCCATAGTGAATGCGTGGTGACCAGGGACTGTTACGGATGGCGTGCTGTTAGACACAAGAAACGAAATAAATAAAACGTGCACGAAATAAAGAAAAATAGAGAATAAACGGTGAATTTTATTACTTTCCTGAGTAAAATACCATCTATTATATCTGTACAAATAAATAGGTAATTGAAATCCTTAAATTTTTGATGAGCGCCTAAAATGGACTTACAAAATGAGCATCGAGTGGACTTACAAAATTGCCGTGGTTCGAAACGACCCATTTCAAAAGAATCTTTGGCGATTCGCACCGCTGTCACCACTGCGCGCGGTGCAAAAAACCTGAGTACTGTTTCTGAATGGGGCCATTCGCACCGCACGCGGTTCGAATCGCGTGTGGTGCGAAACGACTAAGACCCCTAAAATCATTAGAAGAGATTCAATTGTAATTGAAGAAGCGCTAACGCCAAGCGACAAGTTCGTCGATCGAACGTGTTATTTATTTTGACGACCTCTGTGGCGCAGCGGGCGAAGGTCCACCTGCGACGCAAGAGGTTGCGGGTTTGATCCCCGCCTCGGGACAAATTTCTGTACGATCTGCAGATATTTTTTCAGGGTGTTTTGGGGTATTTTTCTATATATAATAAAAATATCTATCTATGTTATGTAGTACATGGTATTACGTATATCAGTCATCTAGTACCCATAACACAAGCTAGCTTGGTGCTAAATGATGCTGTGTAAATTGCCCAGCACTATTTATTTATATATTTACGAAGCATACATAAACTCGTCATTTGAATAACATAAGAGGAAATCACTCACACACACACTCACACATGTATGATATGTTTTTCATGTTTGAGTTGAGCTAAGTCAGCTGGTCACTCAAACATGAAAAAAATATATATCTACAGTGATATCCTTTCCTTTGTTTTTAAGATATTGGTTTGGCTATAATATTTTATGACAATCGGGAGGAAATGATCGTCGCTGATTTCCTCCCGGATAAGTTGTAAACTTTAGCCTGGCTTCAGGACTAATTCACTTGACCCTGGATAAACTGTTTTAATCGCGTCTCATCCCATTCCGGATTAAATCCTATGATGGATATAATGTAAAGTAGGGTAAACAGTTAATTGTTATTATTAAATCTATACACAAACGCTTACCGCTACCATGCAGTGTTTTCGTCTATAAGAGCTACGAGGCTTTAATTTTGGATGGAGGTTAAGTAGAGGACGTGACTTTGCGATAAGACGGGATTTGTGAAATTCCTCCTCTAAAGCTGTACTCACGTAGACAGCGACGCAGAGGGGGCAGCGCGCTTCAATTCATACATTTTACGGGTATATGGTCCCGAAGGTATCAGCGCGGGGAGCGGTGTATGAGCGATGCGCGGCTATCAAGCGGTGCTCGCATGTCTGCATGACGGCGCATTGTTTATTTTTACCATTCCAGTCTGTTTTACGTCAATTTAATTAGCTTTAACTAGTTAGTGCAACAACAGAATCGTAATCATTGCCCCACTACAGCAGCTTTAACTTAGAATGTAAGTTTTATTACATAATGCCCCTTAAAGCAGTTTTTATATAGAAATAGCGACCCGCCCCTGCTACACACAGGTGTATGCATGAACCAATCATCAGTCATCTTGTATGAAGAGTGAAAATTTTCCAAAGTCGTAAAACAAAAGTTGTTCAGGTTGGTGGACACAACAAGCTTGTCAAATTTTTAGGGTTTTTTGTTGCAGCATGGAAACCAGACATGACGACACAATTTACTGACATTGCCTTTTAAAGAATGTCTTATACAACATTTAGAGCTGTTTTTCATATGTTATTTTTTTTTCATATTTCATAACTTCATCTATATATATATATATATATAAAATTCAAAGTCCTGACTGACTAACTGACTGACTGACTGATATACCAACGCACAGCCTATACCACTGGACATAAAGACTTGAAATTTGGCACACATATACTTTGATTACGTGATTTTTCGAAATTCCCTAGGGATAGGGAAAATGGGGATTTCCACGCGGACGAAGTCGCGGGCAAAAGCTAGTAGGGTATATATAAGATGTTGTTTAAGTCTCTGCTATGAGTCCGTTAATATTATTATTATTACGAGCCTGTACTGTCCCACTGCATGGCAAAGGCCTCCTTCCTTCCACACTTCTCTAACTTGAGCTACTGTGTCCAGTCTTCCAAGTGAGCGTCGATTTCGTCTCTCCATCAACGTCTTCATCTGCCGCGACGTTGTTTCCTGTCTTTTGGGATCCATTCGGTAGTGGATGGCCTATGACTCATCCGACTTGCGGCAGTTTAATTTTTGATTGCCTCCGTGGCTCATTTGGTCTAATAGCCGACTAATACGCAAGAGGTACCGGGTTCGATTCTCGCTACGGGACAATGTTCTGCAGATATTGGCCCGGGGTCTGGGAATTTCTATGTATGATATTTAAAAAAAATATATTTAAGAATTCTATTAATCATCTGGTTTCCATAGTACAAGCTTCTAGTGCTAGTGTCCAGCATTATTTATTTAGATTTCATTTCATTTTCTAATAATTGAATGCCCGTCCGCGCGTGGCGTGTCGGCTCCACGCGCGGACGGGCATTCAATCCCATGATGATGATTTTCTTGAAAAATCGAAACGTGTCGGAATAATCTTTGACCTTACAATACTACGTGAGTAATTCCCGTTTTTACAAAATGAATAGTATTCTCACGTTAATTTTGAAAGTGAAATTTACACCAGTGTTAAAAGTTGTGATTGGTTTAGGAGCCGGGCACTGACACTGCTACACAGTTATTAAACTTTTGCAGTGCCAACGTTCATCATTATCTGTACCAATGTGTTTTTGTTCCACACTAAATTCTTTATACTTTTAACTGAAGAAATATTAACTTGTATTATTACGAGATACGACTCCAGTGGTTATCACTCTTATCAACGGTTGAACTATCCGCAATTGTAATTTGAACCAATTTGTGGTATGAATGCTCGCGACACAGGGGTGCTACGGACCAATTACCTACGCAGTAAGGTAATGGAAGGTCAGTGTGACTTGATGTATATAATATTGTTATACAGAGTGTCCCAATAAATATTTCGCGCTTACTACATCTAGACTTTTTTATGGCTTATTACCACGGCGGCCAAACGCTTTGTTCTTAAAAAATAAAACAAATTTCATACATTTATTCTCAACAGCATCCATGAGTTCTTTAGAACAATCAAACGAGATAATATAATTACTTTGTTTTTTAGGGTTCCGGACCAAAATGGCAAAAAGGTACTCTTATGGTGTGACTTTGTCTGTCTGTCACAAATGGATATCATGAGAACTACTGATGACTTAAAGTTTGAAATTGTATAAGATTTTTCATTAACTTGGAATATATAAAAATGTTGAAAAATATTCATATTATGATTGAAAGGGGGAGTGGCGGAAATTTAAATTTTTATGTGAAGTTACTAGGTCATGTGAAGTATCATAAGGAATGGTATTATTAACACATTAAAAACAGTTTTTTATTTACAAATTATTACATTTTAGACAACGCGAGACTGCTGCACTTACTCCCCTTGACATTAATTACAATAATAACAAAATCGACGAAATAGACTCTACAAAATTTCTAGGACTACACATTGACAAAAAACTTAATTGGAAATCACACATTGAACATCTCTGTAAAAAAATTAATAGTCTAGTCTATATGTTATATAAATTATCAACAATTGTTAATACACAGACACTTCTTATAACTTATCATGGTTTAATTGCACCAAATATTCGATATGGTATAATATTTTGGGGTAACTCAACGGACGTCGAAAAGATCTTCAAATACCAGAAACGTTGTATTAGAGCTATGTTTCGTCGTAAAGTAACTGATTCGTGTAGACCTTACTTTACAAATTATAAAATCTTGACCCTACCTTCCCTGTATGTTTACGAAACAGCCATGTTCGTTAAAAACAACCCTAATTTATTTTGTCAGCTGTCTGATATCGTCATTCGAAATCGACGAGATCAAAGTAAAATCTGTATGCAAAATTCAAGAACCGCGTTGATGCGCAAAAGCATCTTTTGCATGGCTCCTTCCATTTATAATAAGCTACCTAAGTCATTAAGGGAACTACCACTTTCGCAATTTAAGAAAAAGTTAAAAGCCACATTGGATAGTAAATGTTACTACACAATAGATGAATTTATGAGAGACAAAATGTTTTTATAAAATAGTTTTATTGATGATTCTTATTATAATTTTATCTAACTGACATGTATAGTAATTGAAATATTGTTTTAAAAGTTTGGACATTGCACACCGTTACACGGTAGGAATACATTGATTCCTTTTAATTACATAAAACATCTATGTTCAATGTACACATGTATTTCAAGCAATAAATGATACTTTACTTTACTTTACTTTACTTTACTAAATATGTTGAAAAAAATACCATTCCCAAACCCTTATCTCCGAAGTTTGCGGAGATAAACCCCAGTTGAATTTGACGGATCTTTGTTCGGAGATTTAACTTCAAATCAACGAAACCAAAAGTCATGTACGTTTTTGTGGTTTTATAAAGAAAAATTCAAGGAAAAAGGATGGAATATTACTTTACTCCTCAATCTCCTGCGAGCTAAATCTCTATGCTCGTACAAGAAACGTATAAAAAAATAAAAAAAGCCCGGAATAAAAATCTAAATCCATTTTGGATTTTTAATGCTGAAATATCCTTGTATTGGCACAACAATAATAACAAACTAGCCTTCAAAACTGACTGACATTCCTTAAACTCTGTTTAGCGCTACTAAATAGCCGATTTTCGGTATTTAACTTTTAATTAATGAAAATATCACAAATATATAACTAGGTATAACACAAGTATACTTATACGAAAAATTCTTAACAATGACATACACTCACAAATTATATTTACAAAACATAAACATACACAAGCGAAAACTAAGACTTGCACAAAATATTTACCTACAGAAAGCAAGAACTAACTACTGAAAGAACAATATTATGTTCGAGGGTGCACAACTGTATAGTCTGCCAACCGATGTCAAAGAGTCAAACTCTTTTTAATTTTAAATTGTCACATTTTACAAGGCTGAACCAAAACGTAAAATAAAAACATTTTCAATAATTTTTTCACCCCGTGTTATCCGATTCGGTCAGTTGTTCGACGCGTGATGTGAAACTACCCTCAATATTATTTTTATTTTATGTTTGTGATGCTCGTTACGAACATTTTAGATAAGCTTATTTTAGTTAATATTATCCTCGTAAGTGATTTGTTATCTTTTAAGAAATATTAATGATCTTAAACCATTCACACTCAGCGACAAACTTTAGGTCGTGCAAGACATTTTTATTGATGGACGCTAGGACGGGAGGTATCGTCTTGTTAATTGATGTAAATAATATGTAGTATGTTGTAAAGGTTTTGTTTTTTAGGGTTCCGGACCAAAATAGCAAAAAGGTACCCTTATTGTGTGACTTTGTCTGTCTGTCACATATGGATAACATGAGAACTACTGATGACTTAAAATTTGAAATTGTATAAGATAGCGATTTTTCATTAACTTGGAATATATAAAAATGTTGAAAAATATTCATAATATGATTTCAAGGGGGAGTGGTGGAAAGGGGGTCTTTGGTGATTATGTCGTGCAAGACGTTTTTATTGATGGACGCTAGGACGGGAGGTAACGTCTTGTTAGTTGATGTAAATATGTAGTATGTTGTAAAGGTTTTCATAAATAAATGATTTGATTATATTATGTAGTAAGCCGAAAAAAGACCATGAAAGTGTTAGCCTCAGAAGCTGATTAAACGATAATGGCAACCTAACCGCCAGTCGATTCTTGGCTTGAATTTTTTAAAACGGAATAATAAAGTTTATTTTAGCCCGTGTCCCAAAGGCAAAGGCTAAATTATACTATATGTCGACCTTAATGGCGCATGCCTTGAGCCAAAAGACAAGGTTACTGCTTACTAAAAATACAAAAAACCAGACAAGTGTAAATATTAAAAAAGTGTAGGTATCTACTTAGTACTATTTGTTCAACCAATGTTAACTTACTGCTCACGTGTACATGTGAGTGAAGAGTGTCACTAAAAACAATTACAAATCCCAACCGTTATCACCAATGCTGTTATCATATCACTGTGCACACATAAATCCGGAGATAATAGAGTTTTGCGAGATCTTTTTTAGGGTTCCGTACCCAAAGGGTAAAAACGGGACCCTATTACTAAGACTCTACTGTCCGTCTGTGTGTCTGTCATCAGGCTGTATCTCATGAACCGTGATAGCTAGAAATTTCACAGATGATGTGTTTCTGTTACCGCTATAACAGCATATACTAAAAACAGGATAAAATAAATATTTAAAGTTGGCTTTTAAGTGGCCATACAACAAATGTGATTCTAATGCCGTTTTTTGCTCGATTTTGCGTGCGAAATGCGTGGAGCTCAAGCTGTCAAATGGGTTACCTGTTAGATCTTCTGTCCACATGGTCTCTAGAGGAGTTCCTCAGGGATCTATACTAGGCCCCATACTTTTCATATTGTATTGTGCTGACATAGTCAAAGATATAGCTTTTTGTAAATTTCATATGTATGCAGACGATCTACAGATGTACATCTCATTCCACCCCTCTGACTGTCTTGAGGCAGTGAAGAGGATGAACCATGACTTAGAGTGTGTTTTTCAATGGTCTCAGAGTAACTCTCTTGTTCTCAATCCTAAAAAATCCCAGTTCATGTTGATGGGGTCTAGAATGAGCCGTTTGAAACTAGCTAGCGAAACAATTAACATTCAAGTTGATGGGGTAAGGGTGGCACAAGTTACTGAGGCTAAAAATCTTGGGCTCATAATGGACTCTAATCTTCAGTTTGAAAAGCATGTCTCTGAATGTGTCCGAAACTGCTTTTACAGGCTGAGAATTTTGTATAGGATACGTGGTTATCTTAGTGAGGAAGTGCGCATCACCTTGTGTGAATCACTGGTACTTTCACGGCTAAATTACTGCGATGTTGTGTATGGTCCTTGCTTGCTGAAGCGTACCCAGGGCCTTGTGCAGCGCATTCAAAATGCTTGTGCAAGGTTCTGCTTTCATATTCCTCCGCGCACTCATGTGACCCCTTATTTGAACTCGTCCAACATGCTTAAAATGGGTGCACGTAGGGATCTCCACCTAGCTACCTTATTGTTTGGTGTGATTGAGGGCGGGACTCCCACGTACTTGTATAAGAAACTTATGTGGGCAAAAGAGGGTTCAATGTACAACAGAAGGCAATGTGCTCACGTATTCGTAACACCAGGACACAAGTCGGTTGCATTCCGCGGATCTTTCAGGTTTGCGGCCACGCACTCTTGGAATGTTTTGCTCCCGCCGAAGATTCGTGCCCTGAAAACGGTTAAAACATTTAAAATCTATCTTCGGAGACACTTATTGACATTGCAACAGAACTCGACATAATATAACCTCACGTTGTATGCACGTATTGCTCTGACGGTTTTGCAGGATTGTACGCATTTTTGTTCTTGCTTTTGCTCTTGTTCAATGATTCGTGCCCTGTAAATGGTGAAAGCTTTTGGAAACACTTTTTGTAGACATTTAATTATTAACAATGGATGGCTTGACAAATGATAAACTTACTTTCCGACATTTCATACACGTCTTGCTTTGAAGGCCGTTCAGCAGTTGTCATCTTACGGACCCTCCTTGCTCCTGACACAGTTTTTCTTATTTCTTCATAGGTAATCCTCTTTCGTGATAATTACAATTGATAAGATTTAATTTCATTTATAAATTTCTCGATGGAGACACATTGACACATTGGGATTTCTTCTTTTTTTTTTATAGCCGACATGTTGCCACGTCATAATTTTAAGTTGACATTTGAAACCTGATGTTTGTTTAATTTAATAATATTGCTATTCCTCCCTTGTTTACACGTATTGTTTTCAATGTCCTATTACTCTAGCTATTTTATTTATATTATTTGCAATGCACTATTTTTATTATTTTATTTTATTTATTAATTTATTTAATTATGCACTAATTATTATATATATTTATTTACTTATTTTGGTACATGATGTTTATTTTACCGAGTCAGATAATAAATAGGGTCTGACTGAAAACCAGCGCTTCCAAGCATTCCTTATGTGTGGGAGCATAATGCTGAGTCAGGCCCCTTTGGACTCACACAACTTTGTAATCTGGTTTGTTCATTAGGTCCCTTCTTGAAATAGTATTTATACTGTTTTGACCCGCTGAGTGAGCTGCTTACCATCTATTTGTCACCTATGTCGTAGAATATATAACTGGGTAGGTACTCCTAGGCTAAAATTAGAAATAAGTCTGTGTTTTTACTATAGTTATTTTTAAGTTTACTGTGTGTGTCCAATAAATGTATTTCTTCTTCTTCTTCTTCTTCTATTTTAATAACAGCATCAGGTAGACGGACGCTTCAAATATTCACAGAATATTTACACACGATGGTACGGAACCCTTGGGGCGCGAGTCTGACTCGCACTTGGCCGATTTTTATCCTTGCTTAGGCAAGAATAAAATCGATGATTGAGCGAGCTTCCCTGGAAAGTGCCTATTAACTCTCTTCTTGAACTTATTCAGGTCACAAGAGGTCGACACAGACGATAGTAGTTTGTTCCAATCGCCTTGCGTTCCACCGAATCAAATGCAGCTAGTTGGTACTTAACTAAAGTAGGCTGCAATACTCCATACAAGCCTTATCATCTTGTCTTATCTCTTCTACACAGTTTATTTATTTCTGATTGCACTATCGACTATCGATAACTATGATATCATTCGTATCTTTATTATGTTATGTTTTGTGGTGTAACGCCGTGATGACCAAGTGACATCGAAGCATCGTGAGAAACCCACGGCTAAGCTTCAGACGTATTGACCCATTTTTTCCTCTGAATAATAGCCGACCAAGCTGTGGGATGCTATGGTGCATTTTCTGTAAATAATAAGAGTTTCACAGAAAAAATAAAAACGCGTGCAAAGGCGCGGGCAGCATAAATAGAAATAAATAATTCCGAACAATTCACATAGCATCATCAAGCCCCAAGCTAAGCAGAGCTTGTGTTATAGGTACTAGATGACTGATAAACTTAATACATTACTACATAGATAGATATTTTTTATTATATATAGAAAAACATTCAGAACACCCGGAAGAAATATCTGGAGATCATACAGACATTTGTTCCAAGGCAGGAATCAAACCCGCAACCTCTTGCGTCGCAGGCGGACCTTCGCCCGCTTCGCCACAGAGGTCGTCAAGAACAATTAATTACCTTGATTGTATTTCCCTGTCACGTAGAGTCAGCACAAACTACCTCAGGGAGCTGAAACACAATTTTTCCTCGTATGGATGTTATTCATACTTATGTTTCCAATTAACATGCATACCTTAGCGGGTGGCCTCACAGGAGTGAGAATTATGCTTTCCCCGAACACGTTCGTTAATTAGGTGAAACACCGCGGCCATCATTTCTAGTTAGCAGCCTTTTAAATAAAGAGTTCAGACGCGTATTATGTTCTTAAATGATGCAAAATTAATATATATAAATGTTATAGACGTAGGGAAATGGAAATTAAATGATTTTTTTACGTTAACACAAAATTGGTTACTTATAAAATAACTCACTTACGAAGAGGTATTTAATAGGTACAATGTGGAAAGATGATTAAACAAAATTGCATTAAGTTACGAAGATGAGAAGGATAATATTAAAAAATACAACTATGTAATTTTTATATTCTGGATGAAAGTAAGGACATCAAAAACATACAAGAAAAATCTATTGGTACATGGCTGGTATCGGAAAAACGACCTTCGGACCAAAATTTAGGAGTAAGACAACAAAGATTGAGGGTAAAGAAGGTACCAACCAATTTCAGTATGTAAGTTTTGTAATCTGTGATTTAGGTATGTAACACTGAGTGAAATGCTTAAGTGCTACACCGATTTAAATAGGCTGCTAAATTAGCTATGAAGAGAAAATATATTGATATAAATATTTTTTTAAAATTCAATGCCAAATTTTGTCCCGCTTTCCTTCTATGGCTCCATGGCTCCAGCCAGTTTTACCACTTCTTTACCGAAGACACGGAAGTCGTCCTATATACTAACCAGAACTAAACTTCCTATTCCTTAACATTTGAGACACGGAGGTCATTTCTCATCTGAGGTGCACACGAGCTGAAGACATTTCGACCTTGACAAATTGACAACCTTTCAAACAAATTGTGCTTTTAGCACGTCCTTTATCATCGTTATTTCAGCCGTAGTGTGTCCATTGCTGGACATAGGCCTCTCTCATGGATCCTTGTACTGATCATGAGTGGTTGTTGCCATACTCACCACGCTTGGTAGGTGGGTTGGCGAGGTTATAAATCACGGAAAAACACTGCTGCTCGTCTTTCCGAGATATCCCTTGGCAGATTATAACATGTATATGCATCTAAAAGTAAAAGAAGAGGGGCAACATTCGGGGCGGCTCAGTATTATTTGGTACAATATAATTATGTAATAAAAATAGATGTCTCTTAGAAGTTGATGGATTTCGAGATATCACAGCAGCTTATTCTTTTATTGATGTAGTTAAATTAGTAATAATATAACGTGTATAATTTGGCACTGGCTCTCGGAACAAGGTTATAACTAGTTCAAAACCTCATGGATCTTTCTATGCTACACTGTATTATGTCGATTACACACCATTTGGAGTTCCAATTGTTTTCTTTAAGGTAAATTATCTAAATATATCCATTACAAATTAATCTGAAAACAACAAACTATAAAGTGGGCTGTCTATTGCGATAGCTTAGGGCCAATTGCGCGAGATCACTAGTTTGTATTTAAGACGTACGAAACGCTATTCAAATGGTTAATCAATAATAACGTCTTGCACGACCTAAAGTTTGTCGCTGTTTGTGAATGGTTTAAGATCATTATTTTTTCTTAAAAGATTACAAATCACTTACGAACTTGGTGAGAATGATATTAACTAAAATAAGCTTATTTAAAATGTTCGTAACGAGCTTCACAAACATAAAATAAAAATAATATTTAGGGTAGTTTCACATCACGCGTCGAACAACCTAACACATGTATACTTTTACGAAAAATTCTTAACAATGACATACACTCTTCTACACGTCACATTGTTACACGTATTAATTGATAATAATTATTATATTGATACCTAATAATTGTCACATTTTACAAGGCTGAACCAAAACGTAAAATAAAAACAATTTCAACAATTCAAGAGGATGACCGCCGACCTTCAAACTTCAATAACTGGAGAGGCACTATAAGAAGAAGAAGAACAAATATAATTTGTGAGTGTATGTCATTGTTAAGAATTTTTCGTAAAAGTATAATGTGTTATACGATTCAGGAAAAATGGCCGCCTACATGGCTAGCCAAATAACAAACGAATTTTTATATTAACTTGATACTGGCGGAATTGTGCTAAACCAAACACAAAAAGCCATAAAATAAAAAGACAAGACAATGTGTTATAATGTTTAATTAAAAGTTAAAAACCGAAAATCGGCTATTTAGTAGCGCTAAACAGCTTGAGGAGAATTTAAGGAAGGAGTCAGTTTTGAAGGCTAGTTTGTTATTATTGTTGTGCCAATACAAGGATATTTCAGCATTAAAAATCCAAAATGGATTTAATTTTTATTCCGGTTCTTTTTCTTATACTACTAAATGACGAGACAAGCCGAAGGCCCACCTGATGTTAAGCGGTAACCTCTACCTATAATAATTGCAATGCCGCGGTGATCACGTTCACTAGGCACGTGACCAACGCTGCATTGCATTGCGCCCGTCACCCTGAGCCATAGTTGTAAGGTCTCATGTGCCCGGAATTTCATCGCCTTACTCTTCAAACCGGAACACAGCAATGGAAACATTACTACTTGGCGGTAGAATTAGGTGGTAGTACTTCCCCGGATGAACCTTTCACTAAAAGTTCTATTACGGGTATTACGACAATGACGAAGAAATTGTAGAAAATTTGAATAGGCATGCGTAATAATACGGCGAGTTTTTCCACGGGCTGATTTATTAAACTAATTGTCCGATGATAAATTTGTACGAAGATTTCGGTTAAGTAAATCAACAACAACAATAATTTTATTTAGTAGCTATTTAAATCCACTCTCGCACAAGTGGCCCAGTAATAACTAGCACGAATGTCATTGCTGGCATTTATTGATATCTATTGTTAACTCCCGACAAAAGAGGAGTGTTATAACTTATAAGTTTGACCGCTATGTGTGTGTGTGTGTGTGTGTGTCTGTGGCACCGTAGCTCTTAAACGATAATTTGAAAGAAGGTTTTCCGGCGGTGGTCCTTATCATGTTTCACCAAAATCGGTTAAGAAGTTTACAGAGATAAAAACAAACCGAAAGAGGAAAAAGGGAAAAAGAAAAAAAGGTAAGAAGGTAAGGTATGAAAGAGGGGATGAATAATCAAATGTTTCCTAATATACCCGAGTGTGGTATCAAATGAAAGGAAATTAAGTTTAGAATGCAAAACGAAACTAGGTAAAGTGTCGGGGGTTACTTATTTTTTTAAATTTTATAAACTTGTAAGCATTGTCGTTCTCAACAGATTGCTCGTGCCTTTGCATTTAAAGCAGGGTATTATTGTTACAAGATTTTATTTAGTTTTACCTGTCCCGATGTATGTCTGTAATCAAATCTTGCAAGTTAAATTTGATCCACTTCCCAGTTACCGATTGCGCTAAAATATGCATGCATGTGTAAATCGGATGATAATGCAAAGTTATTATGACATGGAGCTGATCTAATGATGGAACCGGAAGGTGGCCATAGGAACTCAGTAATTCAGCTATTTTTACTTTTTTAGTTATTTTTTGTATTAACAAGTAATAAATGCTTTTTTAAAGTTTTTTTTTGTTTATGGCTATAAATTTGTTATTAAATGTTTCGAAAGACAACCAACGCAATGCCAGCGATGTAAGGCTTGCGAGTCACAATGAGCCACTGCATCTCTCAGTGGGCGGCCTTAAAGTACAGAGAAGCGAAATAATGATGTGCAGTTTACATTATTCCAGTACAGCGGTTAAATCCAGCACTGATTCCAGTCTATGATATAATTAAAACAAACACTAGAAAGTACATATTCCAGTGAGGGCATTGATATATCGATATACTTAATTAGTTATTTTTATAAAAATCACTTATTTCATATTTTTTAGTGATTGTATCAAATGTTGATGATGATGATCACTAAAAAGGTATTTAGCGTTATAAAACTCCTGTACATCATAACAAGATTCAAGAATAACTGTTAATTTCATCATTCAACCCATATTTTGACTCACTGATTTGGGATATCTCCTATCCAACAAAAAAATAATCATCAAAGTCGGTTCATAAAAGACGAAGTAATCCGCGAACATTAATAAAAAAAAGGAAAAATATATACGGTCGAATTGAGAAACCTCCGTTTATTTCGTCGGTTAAAAAATACAGAATTTTATTGCGTTACCTACGTTACGAAGGACGTTTCGAACACGTTTCCGCGTTCATGGTCGCGGGACAGATTCCAAAGACTGGATCACTTAGATATTGCAGGCGATAAAATCTAAACTAGAGTATAAGATATTTATGCATTAATAAGATTAAGATTATAGAGTCGTATCTATAATCTTAATAATGTTTGTTGTTGTTATTCTACCTTCAAAAATGCACATGCCTAAAAAACAACTATACGTTACATAATATAATTGTATCGTATCTGTACATAATATAATTGACGCAATCTGTGACGTATCAAGCGAAGGTCCGTCTGTGACGCAATAGGTTGCAGGTTCGATTCCCGCCTCGGGACAAATGTCTGATCGACCTGCAGATGGGCTGGATTAACACGCTGGATTACTGGACTGGAATAACGTGGAGTGGCCATAAAATACTGACAAAACGGTGAGTAACTTTAGTATCCAGGGAGTTTATTGCACCGTCAATTTACATTTCAAGCAACGTCTGATATTTTCATTGTTTTGTTTACGTACAATAACGAAATGGACTGGAAATTTAATACCATTAGTTGCATGTTGTAACGTTTTACTAGGTGCGGCTGGCTTTTAAACAATTGTATCGATAAAAATGTACATATTGTACGTATAATGTTAAAGATGGTATAGTACCTACACCCAGTCTCTGAAACGTTTATTTTGGGGATGATTTTTTTTCAATGTAGGGTATTTTGATCAGGTCATTCAGACACTGGGAAGACAATTTTCCGAATTAGAGTGCATAGTATTAAAATGATTTTTTTTTCAATCGTCTTCTTTACATAATATGAAAAACATCAATGATATAGTTTTTACCATGAACTTTCTAGAAAAGCTAACGGTTAACAAAGTTGTTTTATTTTTGGAGAAATTGTAGCTCAAATAAGTTAAATGGTCTAACGAACATACCGGAATAATTTAATAAGTTCTTATCTAGATTTTGCTTGTAAACACTAGCTTCTAACAACCGATCTACGGGTAACTTAGGAACGGTAGCAAATGATCCAATTGTTTTATTTACGTATAATGATTACCATTTTCATGACATAAAGTAAAGAGTATATTAAAAGAGAAGCTTAAATATCACGCTAAGTAGAAGATTTATAAAAACATAACTGATTATGAAACATTCAGCTTACTTAGAGCTAGACAAAAACAAATTGAAACAGAATGTTACTCATACTATTTGGATAATTGCTAAATGAAAAATAAATTCCATTCCAGTAGCAAAAACTTTTAGTCATATGTGAAATCGAAAAAGAAAACAGATGACATGCCTGACACTATGTCTTGGAATAATGAAAGCAGTTCAAACACTAATGGCATAAATGAAATATTTAACTCCTATTTTAAATCAGTATTCGAATCCCATGATCAAAATATCAAACATAATAATATGAATATTTGTAAAAACTATGATCATAGCACAGAGGCTCTTATTAAAAATGTTCAATTATCAATTTCAATAGTCTGAAATATCTTCAGCGACTAGATATTAATAAAGGCTCAGGTCCCGATAATCTTCCGCCTATTTGCTTGAAATAGTATTATAGTAAAGCTCATAGCCTTTCCATTTTTATACTATTTAGTCGCTCATTAAATACGGGATACCTACCAAAATTATGGAAATAGTCCTATAATGTTATTCCTATCTATAAGTCGGGTAACAAACGTGATATAAAAAATTACAGACCAATATCAAAACTATGTAAAATATCCAAGATGTTCGAAAAGATAATTTACGACACACTCTCTCTCACACATTGCATAAGCTGGTGAAATATTATAAATAATCCTACGAGATATTAAAAATAATGTTACTACAGTATTGTACATCCTTAAAAAGGCCTACAAAAAAGTCCGCGAATGTATATTCTGTAGCATAATTCAGCATTGCACCCGTACGAAGCCGGGGCGGATCGCTAGTTATTCAATATAACAATAATAGGCACTAAAAGACAAGACACACAAAACCTCTAAATAAATATATGCGACAGTCTATCATTTCATTTACCATGCTGCGAGTTAAAACGTAGATAATGTTGTTCGGTGATGATTGTGTTGGTTTTTATGGTTCTTTCTCGCGCGATATGGTGTGCGAGACAGAGATCGAGCGCTAGTCACTGGTCGACATTCGCCCAGAGTGTATGGCGCGCACCGGCCGCGTACGCCTTAGCCCGACGCTACGCAACTTCACAACTTTTATTTCTCGTTCTACTTTCGTTTTATAATACTCATCCCACTCGTACAACAAAGTTCAAAATCGTGATTGTGTTTTCTTCCAAATGGTTTGATTACAATGAAATCCATTACCGATTTGCTACGAGGTGGATAGCAAAAGTGACTCAGTGTTTTTAACTTTTAATGTAACCTCAGTGATTGGAAACCTGTGGAATGTGAGCCGTTAATGTATCGGAGTCTAAAATAGAACCTATTGAGATTGCATGCTCTGGAGGCAGACGTATTGTTTGATATGAGAGCGCACACCTGTGTTTACATGTTATAAACATTGAAGCAACAGCCAAAATGATCGGTTACCGGTTTTTGCTAATCACGTTAACTGGAGTAGCATTAGTAGGATCGTCTTTGGCAGATGCGACTTGTGCAGGTTTGATTTTTAATCGATTATTCAACCCCGGATACTGTACTGCACCTGGTTGCATACTTTCTCCTTCAGTAACACAGCAGTACCTAACGCCGCACCCTTTTTACCTTAAATAACTTTCTATCGCCTGGTTAGCCCTTATTTTGTACTTTTGTGTACCTACCCAATACAGACACGCATGACCTTTAGCCACTAGCTTCCAAATTACCATACAATTTGCTTAAAATAGAACGCGCATTTCAACTACCTAGTGGTTTTTATAGCAATTATAATGGACCTACGTAAGTAATGTGATTAAAACTGAATGATCACTAACATGGTTTGTCATGACAATCACTAAAATGTAACATAAGTACTTGCATTATTTCATAACAAATTCTACTTCTTATCAAACTGTCGGACTGTGCCTATTTTTGCATTTTACCATTAAATCTGATGAATAATCAATAAATTTGTTTGATTATGATCATAAGGAAAATTCTAAGGTAACGATGGGTATTTTTGCATTTGTGGTATGTGATGTGATAACGTCAATAATACGATTTGTGCTAACAAACCTGCACTGTAATTAACTTTTGCAATTCAATACTAATACACACTGTCGGCGTTAGATTATGTCATACATGGGAACTAAATAGATCACCTAATTTTACATGTTAACATGTGGACTAAAAAGGCTGAAACTGACGCTTTGCAAACTACGTGACAATTCTGGCAAACGCAGCAACAAGAAAACTGTAATGCAATAACAGTATTAATAAACATAGATTACTTCTACAATTATAATGAAAAGTATCTCTACACATATTATAGACAATAGGCGTTTAGGATTACTATTTGGTCGTGTTTGTTTACCAGTTGATAGCCGCAACTGAGTTCAACTTCACATTTTTATATTTGGCCAATTGTACAGTCGCGTTCATAATAACAGATACAAGCCTTAGTGGTAACTTAGTGTATCCTTGCCATAGTGGTATCCTTTACTATGAACTTGACTGTACCACCTAACCTTGTCATTGCATCCCCAAAACCATTTCATCAGTTCAGACAAAGGCCTCCCTCTTGGACTACGTACTAATCATGAGGGGTTGTTGCCATACTAACCACGCTCGCCGGTGGATTGGGGAGCGCAATACGGGTTGCTGATTCACGAAAAGACGCTGCTGCCCATCTTCCGGAGATATCCCTGAGCAGGTCTTACTGCATCCACGGGCAAGAGAGGAAGGGCAACATTCTTCTGCCGGCACCCCACGGCACAACAGCACCAGAACCCAAACCTTACCTAGTACTTAATGAGGAGTTCGATATTACTTGCTGATTTAATGTCGGTGACAGATCTATAATTTCAGGAACAAATATAATAACATTTAGGGTATTGCAGATTATTGACTAATCTAACATTTAGTATTACCTAGTAGAACTTTTTGTGAAAGGTTCATCCGGGGCTACCACCATACCTATTTCTGCCGCCAAGCAGTAATGCCTCCATTGCTGTGTTCCGGTTTGAAGGGCAAGGGGCCGGTGAAATTACGGGCACATGTGACCTTACAACTCTGTCTCAGGGTGACGGGCGCTATGCAATGCAGCGTTGGTCACGTGCTTAGTGAACGTGATCACCGTGGCATTGGAATTGTTATAGGTAGAGGCACAGTTGAGGTTACCGCTTAACATCAGGTGGGCCTTCGGCTTGTCTCGTCATTTAGTAGTACAAATATATATATATATATATATATATATATATATATATATATATATATATATATATATATATATAATTATGCATAATATGTATATATTTGCCCTATTTAATTGAGTGCGTGATAGATAAGGGATTGTTTTATTGTAAGAGGATAATTATTATAATAATGGTTTGACACATTGTGCTCTAACGGAGAAGGAAAACATCGTAAGGAAACCCGCGGCTTAGTCACCTTCAGACGAATTAACCTGTTCTTTCCTCTCATTACTAGCCAACTAAGTTGGGAGGCACTACAGCTGTACGGGATACATCATTAATACCAGTTGCTAACGCTGCATAAATCATCTACTTATAGGTAATCGTTGTAAAACTAAAAAAATATCGTAAAACAAGTATTTCTCATTAACCATTAAACATAGAATTCTGAAATTCATACATACAACTGTCATGCTCTGGACCTTATTTTCCAATCAAAAAAGGAGTAAAGCAAGGAGACCCGCTTTCCCCATAACTTTTTTCCGCCACATTAGAAGAAGTTTTCAAGACATTTGCGCCAAGCGTCATATAAGGGGATTGTCTTAGGGGAGCGAAGACTAACAAATCTTCGCTTCGCCGACGACATTATTCTTTTCTCCTTCACAGCCGCAGAACTAGGCTGCATGCTCAATGATCTGAACCAAGCCAGCCTCGTGGTTGGACTTGCGATGAACATGTCAAAGACCAAGCTAATGATCAACAGCGCCCAACGCAAACTACAGGTAGAGGCAGCTGAGATCGAATATGTCCTTGAGTATGTATATGTCAGCCAAATAGTATCTTTCCAGACGAGACAAGATAGAGAAATAGCTCGACGCACCGAAAACGCCTGGAAAAGCGATGAAACATCTTATAAAAGGCGAACTACCGCTGTGCCTTAAACGCAGACTAATGGACATGTGCGTTCTCCCCTGTGCTCACCTACGGCGCTCAAACTTGGTCTTTGACAGCTCAGCAAATGGACAGACTCGGGGTGTGTCAACGGGCTATGGAGCGCAGTATATTGAGTGTTCGATTGACAGACCGAATACGAAACTCAACGCTGCGCTCCCAGACAAAAAAATTCGACTTTGTCATGAAGTCAGCCCAGCTTAAATGTGACTGGGCTGGCCATGTCTGCCGCATGCGTGACAATATGTGGGCTAAAGTCACCAACGATTGGGTCCCCGTAGCAAGGCGGCCACGCGGCAGACCACGACGGAGATGGCGGGACGAGTTCGATGTGCATCAGCCGGATTAGACCGTAACAGCGGGAGACCGAGACGGCTGGAAAAGGGGAGGTTGGTCTTTGCGGGGGCTAAAAATAATAATTTAATAATACCTTGTCTTTTAAAATACATCGCTCTAAATATGTAGGGTTAAATAATAGTGTCACCCAGGTAGAAAGCGATAGATAACGTAATGAAAGGCGCGTCCTCATTGCCATTGTTCAATCTGTTGTGTACGAGTAGGACACCTAGAATTTTTTTGTTTGAAAGCTAATAAGATGCAGTTTAATTTAAAATATTAAAAATGAAGGTAAAACTCTACGTTATTTAGAAAATTTTGAGAATCATTGATAAATTACATAAAAAAATTCAGTATTTTTTATTTGGGGTATTTTTTCTAATTGTAGGGATTTACTTCGGGGTTTGTGTTTTATCAGTATCGCCTATTGTTCGCTATTATTACTGCTTTTATTTCAATAAAATAGACCACATTGATCAAAAGTTATAAATATTTTTTAAAAACTAGTATCCATAGCTCCTATATTGAAAAATCATTAAAAAAACACAAATTTTTCCCAATTTTCTTTAATAATTTTTTCGTCGATAAGATAAGGTCTAGTTTCACCACAGTTTCACCCTATTTCGTTTGTCAAATTTATGAATTAACTTTTAAGAATAACACTTTCAGTTTTGCATTCTACACATGTGATACCAAACTCGGGTATACTTGGAAACATTCGATTATTCCTCCCTTCTATTCTATTCGATTGTTAACTTCTAAATCGATTTTGATAAAACATGCTTAAGAACTACCGCCGACAAAAAAAGCTGCTTTTAAATAAAAAAAAACTGCATGCAATTCGGTCCAATAGTTTAAGAGCTACGGTGCCACAGACGGATACACACACATAGCGGTCAAACATATAACACCCCATTTTTTGTCGATAAATAGTTTTTTTTTATTAGCAATTTTTTTATAATGAACGCAAAAAAATATCTTAGGTCTACCCAACGGTGCCAGCTAATAATAGGTATCGATAAATTTTGGGCCACGTTGTATTCATGCATGAGATTAATAGACAAGAAACCAACTGTCCAGTGATAACTAAATAGTAAAAAATAAATTAAGAGTAAAAAAACTTTTTAACAAGCAAGCTTTTATTTAAACGTACTAAAAATAATAAAATAAACATTTTCCATTAAAGTTTAATGCCATGTTTAATGTCTTTACACAATTTATGTGATAAAAAAGCTTGTCGAGAGATTTAAGCAGGTACTCCTATATACATTGTTTAAAAAAAAATAATTAGATCAAGTTACAGGTACACAGGTTAATCTCGCGACAAGCTTTTCATCACATAAATTGTGTTAAGACGTTTTAAGATAACATTAAACATTAATGGAAAATATTTAAATTATTATTTTTAGTAGGTATTAAATAAAAGCTTGTTTGTTAAAATGTTTTTTTATTACTTTTAATTTATTTCTATCTAATTAATTTGTTCTCACACAGCCATCTGATTTCCATAACACAAGCTAACTTTGGGATAACATGTTACAACGTCCAAAACCAAATCTTTAAGTAGTACAATGATGGCTGTTGTTGGCAATATGACGTGAACACAAGGCGTGGCATTCAAAGCAGCGTTTGTTATTAGACCGGAGATAATAAACAACATAATGCAGAATTATAAGCAACAAAGTATGTAGGTATCTAATTCAACGTCTCAGCCGTAGGACTGCTGTCCATGTCCACTGCTGGACACAGGCCTCCCTCTTGGATGTCCAAGATAGAAAGGGGGTGGTTGCTTTGACCAACACTTGGCAGCTGGGTTGCGAGTACAGTACGGGATTTTGATATAGGGAAAGACGCTGCTATCCATCTTCTGGAGTATCTTTTCGCATCCACGGGCAAGAGAGAAGGCGCAACATTTTACTGTCCGCCGAATAAGGTACCTACTTTGGGGCGCGCCCCTCGGTACCTAATGCAATGATATAACTTGGATTTTTTATGATTGTGAACACTATAATACAATATTTACGGGATAAAACACCTTCCATGATTTGCGGCTTTTGAGTTTCCTGATATTTGGCGCAGTTTCACACGCCAAGATCATGGTACCACAAAACAGTATAATGTCGTGTATAAGGATATTTAATATTATCCTTTGTTTTGATCGGATAAAAATATATATTATATTTAGTTGAATAAACGTTCTTGAATTTTTAACAGTTCAAAACACGATCTTTTTACTTCACCTGTTAATAAAAAAAATACGAAGGAAGGATAGTTTTTCTCGTTTTTGTGGTTGTACTTCAAGTGTATCAATGTTATACTCTCAAATAGAGAAAAAAAGCAACTACGTTTAGAAGAATATTCAATGATTATATTTTCTGAAAACGTAATAAAACATTTTTGAAACGATTTTTATAGAATTTAAGTAGGCCGCACCCGCGCGCTCTCCTTCAGAAGCCCGCTCGCGCCGCTGGAATACCTGGCATTTTTTTTATATATGGATATTCATTAAATGAATATGGATGTCATGTTGTCGTCAAGTACATAATATGCACAGATGAGAAGCGAGAGCGGATCGCTACTTACACAGATGACTTATCTTAAAATATCCCTTGCAGGGCGTAAAGGTCAGGTCCTTGATTTATGACTCAGACTCCAGCAGCAAATGTATTGGCTCAGACGTGAGTAAATTCTGTTTTACGAGAAAACTATATGATTCAGCCATGTCTACAGATCTCAGACGCCTGTGACGCATCCATGTAAACATAACAAACAACTTATCACATTATAATGTCTATGGTAGTTGTAAAAAGTTCGCTTTCGGGATTTGTAAGCTTCTGAGTTAATAATATAAAATTTTCTTTTTAATCGGTAATTGTGATCTAATGGTGTTTGGGCCGCCACACAAAGGATTCCGCTATTCCGTAGCTACATTGGTCTAAATGATAGAAAAGAGGAAACGGTTTGGTTGAAATTAGTTCGAAACTTTTGATAAAAATATTATAATTCTTCGAAATATACAATCTTGTTTTTCTCTAGCTATGAACAAAGTTGAACTAAACAAAACAAAGGGGATTCTTGCTCGGCGATGAGACTTAAAAGAAGGTTTTCTTTTAACCTAACGTGGCTAAAGCCTTCGGCTAGTCTCATCATTTAGTAGTATAAAAAAATTGGCCAAGTGCGAGTCAGACTCGCGCACAAAAGGTTCCGTACCATTATTAAATCAAAATATCGTTTGTTTTAAAGGAGCTTCCTTAAAAATATTTATTTTATTCTTGTTATAGCGGCAACATAAATACATCATCATCAAATACCGCCCTTTGTACACCTGTGTTGTTTTTTACCTTATTTCTAAATTGTTTATGTTCTTTTAATGTGGTGTGCAATAAAGAGTTTTCTATCTATCTATCTATCATCTGTGAAATTTTCAATGTTTAAAGAAAAAAATACGCTAGTTACGTATTTTAGAGCACCATTATCCTTAGTTGTTAATCCCAGTTGAAGATCGTAAAATCTTTCTGGCAGCTGTAAACTCATGGTTATTGTTATTTTAGACGACTGAACTTCTTACGATCAAATATGCGATATAATTTGCTTTTATGAATTCCTTCATCATCCATAATTTCATACAAAGGACGTCCACCGCTGGACGTAGGTTTCCCTCATGCATCTCTTATACCTCTATGCATCATTTATAATATATCCTGGCCTGGCTAGTCCGACTTGCAAATAACCAATTTTCAATTTGATTGTTGCCTGTCGTAATAAACCGTCGAGATTTTATTAGAGTTCACTCGCGGTTGATATCTGTATATAGCCTTGAGAAGCCGTTATAATACATCTCAGTGGACAACATGTTATTGACGACGTGCGTGGCGCAGTGGGCGAAGAGACTGATGTTTAATTTCTAGACAAAAGGGGCTTAGTGTTTTCTTTTTTATTTAAATTACAAAAGGACTTTGTCGCTCAGCGACCATATCGTCCCGAAAAGGCTACACAATAATCAACATAAAAAAATATAGTAAAAACAACAAACTTAACTTAATTCTTATCTAGTCCTAATTCTAGCAACGTGATCAACATTTTTGATTCGTCCGACATCGGACTACTCAAAATACTATTTATGAAACCAATGGCTTGTGTCATATTTCTGCCAAAATATGTCACCCGTTGTGGCTCGTTCCGAACACACACCATCAAAATATCTTAGTGTTTTATCGACTCCGCATTTTATTATAAACGAGCTTATTTGCCTCTTTTTAACTCCCACCAACATAGAGTGGTGTTATACGTATGACCGCTATATGTGTCTGTCTGTGGCACCGTAGCTCTTAAACGAGGAGACCGTTTTGAATTTATTTGTTTTTCTGACCTATTTGAATCAATCCGCCACATCTATCCATCGATAGATAAACAGATGGATGTTCAGAATCTGAGTAGCATTATAATTTATAAGAGCATTTAATAGAAGAAGATTTATTTTGTACAATATTTACATTTTAAAATAAATAAATATTGGCATGAAACTAAAACCAGCCGATTACAAAACTTCAAAGAGAAAAGGAATTGTTGTGTTACCTATAGGGAATTTCTTAGAGCATATCGCCACAACTATAAACTCATGTAGGATAAGTTTGGTGACAACAGGATAGAATAATTTAAAAATCAATAAACGAAAATGGGACTACCGCTTAGTCTCTTTTGTACTAATTAATTCTTCTAATAACTATCCTGATCTATTATTAAAATATGGGATTATCGGGTATTTATCGCGTAGTTACCTTTATTTCCACTTTTTTCTATTCTTTTTTCTATTCAATAATATATATCTCAATTTTAATCCCATATTTTAATAATGTGTTGTGATCGCGAAAGTTAAAAAAAGACTATCCTGATTTATTTTACTGTCACCGAACTCTATCCAAAACCCTATGTGAAATAGACTGTATAAAACAATCTGTGGCGCTCTGGTTTTCAGACAGGATCTGCTTCATAACGTTAGCAATCTATTGCTATGATCTCGATTGATTTATAAATAGAAATGACTAAGAACAATTACTTACAGCTCGCAAATGTAGTTACAGTGCCTCTTGTAATGTACGATATCCGAATACGAACCTGCATAATAGGTATGTATGTAAGAAGGCGTAGAAATAAATATCAGGAGTGTATAAACCGTGTACCAAAATGAAGTTAGGTTAAGATTAATACTTCTGTTTGGAACTATCGCTCTATCGAGTGCTTGCGATTGAGCGAACTAGCGTTTGTGAAAAATTCCCTGTTTGTTCACGCAAAACACAACAAAAATTAATTTCGTCCTGTTCCTTAAACCGACAGACTTTTTTTTTATCTACGCCCGTGGTATTATAACAAACGATAGTAAAGTGTTGGAAACGTTGTGTGTGCTGTTAATTAATTTATTTGCTTAGATAATACTTTATTACTTTAATTTTAAACAATCTATTGAATATTGCATGCTGTAAAGTTGATTAAGGAAGGACTTTTTATATTATTGACATCTGTATGTAACCCATTTTCGCAATAAATGAATTTGAATTTGAAAACATGATCATATTATCATCATCATCATTTCAGCCGTAAACCGTCCACTACTGAACACCGGCCTCCCTCATGGATCTTGACCATGGACCATGAGGGGTAGTTGCCATACTCACCACGCTTGGCAGGCGGGTTGGCGAGCGCAGTATGGTATGTTGATAGGTACACGGAAAGACGCTGCTGCCCATTTTCCGGAGGTATCCCTTAGCAGGCTCTTACTGCATCCACGGGTATGAGAGGAGGGGTAGCATTCTACTGCCGGCACCCCACGGCTAAGCTTCCTTAAAAATATTTATTTTATTCTTGTTATAGCGGCAACATAAATACATCATCATCAAATACCGCCCTTTGTACTCCTGTGTTGTTTTTTACCTTATTTCTAAATTGTTTATGTTCTTTTAATGTGGTGTGCAATAAAGAGTTTTCTATCTATCTATCTATCATCTGTGAAATTTTCAATGTTTAAAGAAAAAAATACGCTAGTTACCCATTTATATTATATGCACCAAAAATGCATCACAAAAAATAAGAACGTTTCATTCAACATAATTTAATAAACAATTTTTAGGTTCATAAATTAGTAAAGGCCTTTGCATCTATTATAGATGATTTATACAGCGTCAGCAACTGTAATCACAGTGGATGGATAGACGCTGCTGTGCCTTTGTTAGACGGTTTAGGCCAGCACCAATACCATCCTCTCAGCTTAGTCCGTATACATAAATAGTAAAGAAGACTTATTAGGCTAGACGCAAGAAGAAGCAATCGTGTCTCGTACTAACTTTGCAAGGGGGTTGCGTGTAAGATTTTCAAATACAGGGTGGGCCAAAAGTTTTTGCACTTTTGAAATTACCATAAAAAATAAACTACACATTGTATATCAATCAATTTTTATTTAAATAAAAGAAAATACTTGGAAATTTTATTATTTAAAAAAAATATAGTCCAGGTGACCTTCATCTCACCGCTGGCACTCTTCAAACCTGGCCCTCAGATTTTCGAAAACTCTTCGACACAGAGCGCTGAGTATGTTAGCCATTTCTTGACGAATGTTATTTTTTAATTCGGGTATTATTTTCGGTTTATTCACGCAGACTCTGCTCTTAAGATAACCCAATAGAAAGAAATCACCTAGGGTAAGGTCTGGGCTACGAGGAGGCCATGGAATGTCCCCTCTGCGCGAGATCAATTTGTTAGGGAACAGTTCTTTCATCACGGGTAAACTCTCGTTAGATGTATGGCAGGTGGCGCCATCTTGCTGCATCCATATCCTACTGTTGTAACCTTTAAAATGCTGTAACTGTGGTTCAAAAAAATCCCGTAGCATGGTCACATATTTTGCAGAATTAACAGTCACTGAATTTCTGCGTTCATTTTCAAAGAAGTATGGACCAATTACGCCTTTTGAGGTCATTGCCGCCCAAACTGTCACTTTTGGAGAATGCAAAGGTCTTTGAAGTTTTAGTTTAGGGTTTTTTACACTCCAAATTCTGCAATTTTGCTTATTCACTTGCCCATTTAGGTGAAAATGGACTTCGTCAGAAAAGAAAATGTTGTTGAAGTTGCTGAATCGCTCGAACATTGTATCGACGATTTTTTTTCTCAAAATCAAATCGTTTCCTTCCAATTCTTGCACTAACTGTATCTAAAAAGGATGCATTTTCAACCATCCAACTTCAATATTCGACGCAGACGTTCGGGGTATCGCTAAAGTACTCGAACGTTTGCGCGTAGACAAACTTGGATCGTCCCGCACAGACGCGTTTACTTGCGCCACGGTTTCATCGCTCCTCCTGCTCCGTGGCCGGCCTGTTTGCCTTAAAATCCGGTTCACCGGTTGCCTTAAAGTTTGTCACCCACGATTTAATTAAATTAACACTTGGGCTCTTATTTATATCGTGTAATTCGTATTTCGTACGAAACAGGCGACAAACCATGACGTAAGAATCATTGTTCTTGTAAAACTGCTTTACACAGAACGCGTGTTCTTCTCCTGTGAAGCGATTCATTGTGACTAAATTTCCCTGAACCGAGCTACCGCGCGTGAGTCGTCCCCAACCCACTCCCCGCGCGGTGTCCGCGCTATGTCGATTTCGTAAGTGCAAAAACTTATGGCCCACCCTGTAGTTTACCTACTTATACCTGCGTGACTCGGCGTGATTAAGTGTTTAAGCGTAGTATTAAATAACCAAAATAAACGCATAAAATGTGAACCCTACGAAGTTGTTTCTATATTAATATGTTATTTTGTACCTTACTAATTTATGCCGTTTTAGTTGTATTTTTACTTTGGGAATGTATATGTTTTGGTAGAATGCCAGGTGGAACGTAATCTCTGTCATGAAAATTAATGTTATACAGGGTGTTCGGCAGAACGTTGAACATACGAAAATGGCAGATAGGTGGGGTCGTCTGCTATCTACCCAGCCCAAAAGATTTGACCTAGGCCCGATAGATTTTTTTATTTTGATTTTTTTTAATAATCGATTTTTATGAGTTTGAAAACTTTGAAGTCCCTGTTACTTTATGTAGGTTAGACGAAACTGGCAACACTTTTTTTGTTTTTGTCTCGACTGTTGGTAGATTCCTCTGAAATTATATTGTTTGTGGCAGATAACAGCTAGACAAAAAGTTATGAGCCTTCAAACATTACAAAAAGGGGTAAAACAGGATTTTAAGCTTTTCTTCACATTGCATTAAAAAAAAACTAAAAGTAATTGAAGACTTAGGATTTCACCGAAATATTCTTGGTGTGGTGGCCTTTCGAACGGTATGTAATTTGTTTGATTAAAAAAAAAACTTAAGAGTTATTGACCAATTTTAGTTCAAAACGGGAATTTTGATGCAATTCGATTTTTGTGAAATGTAAAATGTTTTGCAAAATTCATCATGATAATAATTATCATGATGAATTTTATTTATTTGTATTATATTATAATACCTAATATTGATAGTACACTAATATAATACACTATCGATTTTTAATTTTTAATTTAGGGCATAACACTACCGTAATACACTCCTGTGCTCCTGTACACACTATTACATTATTAATTCCAGTAAAGATGTAAAGTATGATTATAAAATCATACTTACATTGGAATGAAATATAGAGGTATATAATACTTATGTATGATATAAGTGGATAGGGATTATATTATCTTAGCCATCTTTCGATGTCGACACCCGTGATTTTTTTATAATATTGAAGAGTTTTGATAACCATGGTGAAGTGAGGTGTTTAAGACCTTCTTGTAAATTTTTCCTCCATTCTGGTCTGTTCTCAGCCAGTGATGACCAGTCGCTTTCACATCAAGCGACCTTGAACTAAATATGCCAAAATCGCTAATGATTATGAAAAATTTGAGGAGTCCCCTCCATTCCATATTTGTACAATAAAATAAGTAAGCATATAATGATCTTTCCTCTTCCTTTCAAAAAATGTAAATGTCTCGTCTTATTTTATTGTTTTTGTATTATAGATACACAAGTGTACAAAAATGTTATTTTTAGTTAGTACCTACACAAAGCGAGCTTAAATTAATGATGAAACCTATCCTACAATATTCAGATTCAAAATCATGCCTGACAGAATTGTTAAATGCAAAACAGGCAACACTTAAACATAAGTCCACTTATCACAGAAATCAAACAAAAAATGATAAATCTTCTAAAAAATAATTATAAATTTGAGATAATATGGATCCCAAGTCATCAAGGAATAGTAGGCAACGAAAAAGCAAACATCGAGGCTAAAAATGCAACTAATGAAAATGATATATGCGATATAGTTAAATCAACTACAACTGAATTACAAAAACACATAAAACATTTAACTAAAATACAAAATTATTTAATGTTAGAGATTCAATTTTCGACAAACCTCCCATGTTGTTTTCCTGCAGAAGGGATCAGGCAGTTATCACGAGATTACGTATTGGACACACAAACATGACACATATCCATTTAATAACGAAATCTGATAAAAACAAATGAAACTACCATCTTTTAACTGAATGCTCAGCATTTAACAATGAAAAAAGTTTATGCAAGATACCTAATAATTTAAAAGATTGTTTAAGTCAAGATGTATGTAGTCGAATATTACCCTTTTTGAAAATGATTAATGTTTATAAACTAATCTAAATTATAATACCCTACTGTGCCTTTATATTACAGTGTCTAACGAGGTCGCTAATGACCTTAGATGTTAAAAAGCGACCTAAAATAAATAAATAAAAAAAAATATAGTTATGATGATAGTTTATTGTGTTTGTTTATGAGTTTTGTTTTAAAATCTAATATATTACATGTCATATAGAAACATGTCTTTATAAAAAAAATATATAGTCTGTAAAACACACTCAAATTATGGATAATTATTAAAGTTAATTGGTAGACTAGATTCTGTCAAGGTAGACGCAAAAGTTATTGTGCGTCATACACAAGTCATAACGGGTTAAATGTTTCAAAGCAAGAAGTACCTATGTATCGCACGCTGACGACACGACACGACACGTTGCGATCGCAGGCCTACCCTCTTGTTCACACTTGTGTTGATGATTTTATTGTTAATAATAATTAATGTATGCTCAGTTATTTAGGTGTAAAATATGTTGTAGATCAACTTGATTTTTTTAGTCTGGTGAAGTGTTAAACCAAAGTTATTGTTATTACTACTCATCAAATTGAGTATGTAGGTTCTTAGTAGGTACTTTGTTATTTCCCGACGTTTCGCTTGGATTGCACCAAGCATGGTCCCGGGAAGACGTCTTCCCGGGACCATGCTTGGTGCAATCCAAGCGAAACGTCGGGAAATAATAAAGGTAATTTACGCGATAAATACCCGGTTATATGTATCTAAATAAAGTTTGTTTCTGTATCTGGTTAAATAAGATTCTGAAAAGAATCTAACTTTGCAGACCGTAACACAGGTTAGACCTAGCACGTGCTAAATTGAAATACGTCATGGATCCCATCATCAAAACTAAGTTTTGAAAAATGGGACCTAATTCAAAGTGTATCTATCCGAACAACATCATTGTGTTTGGTAAAATGACGCAGATGGGTAATTTATGTAATTTGTCAGTGTCCTTACGCTTTTCAACTCGTGTTATGGTTCTTCTATTGAAGGATTCCAACAATTTGTCCGCTCACAAAAAGATAGTGACGGGTCACAGTGAAAATGTCGTCGTGGTGATAAATAGAGTAGGTATTCTCAAATGGTTGTATGAGAGACGAGCAGGTGTGTTGGTATGATTTGCGAAAGAAGTTAAGATGAAAGAAGCGTCCAAAACAGTAATTCCTATAGCCTAGTTTCGTTCACTGTTGAACATAGACATATTATATTAGGCATCCTCTTTAATGTGCCATAACGGTCTTACTCCAAATCATCATCATCATCGTCATCACTTCAGCCATAAGACATCCAACTCCTGGATAAAGGCCATAGAAGTCCAAGTGCTGATCATGAGGGGTTGTTGCCATACTCAACACGCAGACAAGTTGGCAGACAGGTGGGCGGACAGGTTGGCGAGCGCAGTACAGGATGTTGATATAATGGAAAGACGCTGCTGCCCACCCTCCGAAAGTATTTCTTGGCAGATTCTTACTGCATCTACGGGAAAGAGATGAGAGGCAACGTTTCAATGCCTGTATTCCACGGCACTCTAACTAAACAGTACAAATTATGGCTTTGGACCATTGAGCAGGTGGACTGTCTCTTAGTCGCACCGTGTCTCTTGGCCACCATTCTGTTTCGGCTTCCGTCTATACAGGTTAATAATAATAATATATATATTATTAATTATTAACTTAACTTAAGCAAAGAGACGTGAGTTTTTTTGTACTTCAAGCTGTACCCCAATAACGCCCACTATATCCTTTTCCGACTTTAATACCTCCAAAGATTTATCTAACAAATATATCTAGAATGCCACAAGGGCATTTTATAGGAAATCTCTGGTAATAACAACAAAACTTTTATAGCTAGTAAAACCCTTGTCTCCTAATTTTATTACTATCACCCAAATTGCACGTCACAGGCTAACACACTGTCACACATGTCGATTTTGATGGATAAGGCTTATAATATAGAATTTTTCTCTTCTCTTCGTGTGTTTCAAAACTGCCTATCCAAGACCAGACAGGATCTCGAAGAATCTGCTAAAGTTCCGAAAACAGATGCAGACCTGTCTTCGGAAGTTAAGGTAGATTCTGCGGTAGCCGAAAACATTTTCTGACTCCCTTTATTGAACTTCAGAGAAAAGTTGGCAGACACTGTGGTAGCCGGAAAAATAATGCCCGTTTTTTTAAACATTAAAGTTTTAATAAATATATACCACTTATTCTATTGATATGTTGACCTATTAGTTTTAATTTAACAAAGGTCTCCTCCATGTTATTAGGTACCTACTAAAGTAATTTTAGTGATCAAACAACGTTCGTATCACTAATTAAAAACAACGGGATGTTGCCGTTCGAGATATCAAACACAACATCCGCAGATTGTAGAACTTTTCTTATCGTACTTTTAAACAAAAATAACCGGTCAAATTTGTAAAAACCAATATTTTGTTTGTTTGTACAGTCAGCATCAGATGTCGTTTTGGCTACCCTAGATGCTGAGATAGTCTGAATTTTAAATCGATATTATTTACGCTCGCAGACTGTCCATAATAGTGTTAATTCTTGAGACCTACATATATTCACTGTCATACCGTTCTTAAGATTATCATGAAATTTTGTATAGACTTTGTGTATTTACGTAAAAGTGGTAAAAGGTCATAGGGAAGATATCTACCTACTATCTTCGTAATACCCTCATAACTTGTTCAAAGCCGGGGGCAGCTGCGTGTTCTAATTAATTTATAGGATGGCAGTAGCAACGCAAAACAAGTTTATATTAGGCAAAAAAAATAATTTTATTGACATGTTTGAAAAATAGGTACACTTAATAAACGAGTTTAACGTACCGCATCGGTAAACAATTATTTGAATGTAATTGATTAGATTACAGTAGTAAAACGCGGACCGACCGCCTGCATACATATTGACGCGAAAAGCTAGTTTAATATAAAAATTCTTAAGGGCCAAAATAGTAACTCTTATTTAAAACTAGCTTATGCCCGCAGCTTCGCATGCGTTGTACCCAAATGAAATGTACCTAGCCTATGTGTTAATCTTGGTCAACATCTATAATGTGCAAAATTTCAGCTCAATTCATTGCCTAGTTTTTGAGTAAAGAGGTAAAACATCCATACAAACAAAATTTCGGCTTTATAATATTAGTGAGATAAAAACTATTGGTAGCTTTGTAAAATCCAACCACAAAATTTTTTAATGTATCACATTCTGGCAGTCGTCCCATGGCAGTTCAACTTTTTTTAATCGTTCCCGATTAAAACTGCATGTTGCCGATGACCACATCATTGGTCAAGTGACCCTTTAAATGCGGTTAGTTAAATATGTTTTTGTTACTTAGTAGTTTACTGTTACAAGGATAAAGTACTACTTTTCGACTCAATGACGCTCGTTACCAGTATATCGAAAAATATTATCAAGTTAGCACTGAACCGGTCGGTCAGTGATTCATAAGGGGAGCCTATTTATTTCTATAAATTTCAATGTAAATACCTACCTACATATATTATTTAATAATATTATAAACTCGCCCGGCAAAAATCGCACAGATTTAGCTATCATTAAATACTAACTACTACTATTTGATTATATGACGACCTGATTATGTGGCGCAGCGGGCGAAGGTCCGCCTGCGACGCAAGGGGTTGCGGGTTCGATTCCCGCCTCGGGACAAATGTCTACGATCTGCAGATATTTGTTCAGGGTGTTCTGGGTGTTTTTCTATATATAATAAAAATATCTATCTATGTAGTATAAAGTATCAGTATATCAGTCATCTAGTACCCATGACACAAGCTCTGCTTAGCTTGAGGCTAGATGATGCTGTGTGATTTGTCCAGCATTATTTATTTTATTTATTTATTTACGTTTATTACTTAAATGTGCGTTTCGTGTTCTTCTTGATTAAGATGCGTTTCGTAAGTCGGCAAAAAAGTAGGTAAGGCTACATATTTATTTTAATCTAGTCCTGGCAATTACCTTCCCAACAAAAAACTATTAACTTTTATTTTATATCTGTAGATGAATATGATGATATTGTATATTTAATTTAAATAATTATTGCAATAATAATATTTAATGACTTCTCCAAAATATTATTTTCATGGGCCATATTTATGTGATTTTTTTTTATAAAAAAATAAATAGTTTACATCGTTTTGACACCCAAGCCATCCTTACCAACTTGCTCCAACTAACCAAAAGTTATTAGTCGAAAATAACAAAGAATTAATTACAAAAAGTCCTAAAATAAGCAAATTAAAATATCATTTTTTTATTGAATAGGAATACCTAATTGAATTATTAAAATAGTCATAAATCTAATGCCTTACAGTTCTCTGTTGAACATAAACCTGTTCAAGATAGGTTTTTGGTATAAAGTCCGCTCTTGGCAAGCATATATGTACATAGTATGTGTATAAGAAAACGGCATTGCCTATTTACTGGTATGGGTTCTAGACCAGGGTTTCTTAACCTGGGGTCCATGCAAAATTGCAATTCATAAAGATTATTTATTTTCATCTTAACTGTATGTCTAACTACTACTCTACTTCTACCCTATTTCTACCATACTACTACTATACTATATATGTAGGTATACTAGTAGAATGTTAATGGCCGCGACCATAGCTAGGCTAAAGTCTAGGCATAGCTGATCCCTTGATCAGCTTTTTTGTATAGTACATGAGGTATTATAATGTAAACTGTTAACTTATATGACATTAAATGGAGATAATTTAAAAAATAAAACTTTGTAATTTACGTTAAAATTACCCGATTCCATGATATACCATCCTATCTTTTTTGTGTTTTGAACTCAAAAGTTTAAAAATATCTAGCAAAATTAAGAACCCAATAAAAATTGGCCAAAGATAATTGTTTAAATTGCCCCTTTAATAGTAACTAAACCATTATTTGTCAACAATAAGGCTTTTTTATGAACTTAACTATTACCACTAAAATATCTGATTTCGAGGGTAAGGTAAGGCATCAGGTTATTGGGTGTACCACGTCAATGTACACAAAACTCAGCGAATTAAAGTTAATTGATACTACGCAAACGAGCAATGTACGTCATCCTTCGATCGAACCTAATAGATACTAATTCAATGATAAACAGAACCGACGGGATCCTAATCACATAATTGGTGTCCCTTTCTAGAGTCTGGGACAATCAATTTGTTATCAGTGACGTAAGGGTCGATGTGCTTGTTTTCCTACGGGTAGGATTAATTTTCCGAATGTTGGCCGCACCCACGTCGCGCCCTGCCAGCTTTGCTAATTAATAGTGCTTTCGATAGAACGTACAGCGTAGGTGTAGTACAGGCCGGCTCACGTTACCACCATTAGCATTATTTTGTTTCCCCGAGATCTTCCCTTCAGCCTTCAACGCTGATATATTACCCTTCGATTTGCATGTAAACAGATCCAACTTGTTTAAACTGACTTACTATTTTACGTGAAAGGTACAAACATTATTTTCGTTACAGATTTACGAATAAGTAATGGCCCGCTTATATATCCATGTGTGAGCGAGGTTGTATTACAGAAAGGACAAAATTATACATTGAAATGCAAAGGTGTTACTGAATTACAATTCAAACAGCAGCATATTTCCGAAGAAGTTACTTCAAACTTTTTTATAAATAATACAAGCTCAGAAATTATTGAGGAAGAATTTAATTATGAAAGCAAACTTGAACTATACAATGTTGATCAATTTGCTATTGGATATTATGCATGTTCGGATAATACTGAAAATATATCGAATTTTATCGATGAAATTACAGAAGAACCAAAAAACACTGAGCATGTCTCGTTTATTTACGTTTATGTCAATGGTGAGATGAGATTATTTGGAATACACAGGCGAAGTAAATCTTGCGACTGTCTAACGATTTATGAAAATTTTAGGTACGGGTAGTTTGTTCGCACCAATGAGGGAACTTGTTATATCTAGATCAAATAAGGTCCTGATTGAATGTAGACCAACCACTCCAGATGTTGAAGTTCAGCTCTACCGAGCGTCGGTACGTATGACGTGATGTCACGATGGTCACCTGACACACTTTCAAATTGTTTTTATCACTCACCCCAAAACCAATGAAAAATCACTCACTCGACATCACGTGATAAGTGTTTTCGTTCCTTAAAATATTTGAATGACAATAAGTTAGCAGCGGTTGTTTTAACTGCTTTGCATTTGCATGAATTGAATATCAATATCAGGTTTTTGTACCTAAACGTGCTTACTTACCTAACAAAAACAAGTTTTGGCGCCACACAATGAGATGAAAATAATCGTTTGGCTTATAACAAGGTACTGTGCTTTCTGTTCGAACATTGTTGCTAAAATTTTAGATGTTTACCTAAACATACAATATGGACTAACGCTTTTTAGCTAAAATGAAGTAGCATGTTTAGTTTAAAGTCACATACTAAATTAATAACTACCTATCAAAATGTTTCTTTACCACCCTTCACAGGACATTCCAGACACTGTGTATAGTCCTAAGGTTGGATTCTCCTTCAACTATAACTTTGTCTCGTCGATTGCCATGTTTAATTGTGACTTTAGGAAAGCGGATAGATCTGTAATAAAAGGAATTTTCTTACAACGTAGGTAGACTAGATTTGTAGAATAATACACATTGACCGTAATCAACATTCACGACAAAATTGAAGATATAAACAGTTTTGTTATCAGAACTTGAAATTCGATTTCGTATTTTTAAATGAAACTTATAGCTAATGAAAAGAGTTATGAAAGCAATAGCTTCTCGTGAGTGTTGAATTCGAAAATTGATTTTCAATATTAAAATTTTCAAACAAGGTCTCCCGAATTTTAAAATTGAAAAACAATGCTTTTAAACTATACTTATAAATATAGTAAATAACGTATACAAAATATCTAGCCGTACTAACAACTTTGTTTTGATGTCAATGCAATCAGCTGCCGCAGACCAAGACACAGAAACAAAAACCAGTAAAGGCAGATTTTTCCTCCAAAAAAATTGGATTTTTATTGAAAAATTGTAGTAGATTTGCGCTGCGATGCGTTGGAAACCATCCCCGAGGCGACAGGTCTGAAATTAAATCCATCCGTGTAGGTAAGTAAGTAGTGACTATGGTCAGTACGCTGAAGATGCGGTAATTCGCTCACCAACGCCTCCTAATTTAACATCATACCTCTTCACTTCAGTCCTCGCCTTCGGCCAGTTAACGTGCCGGCTTTGAATTCACTGGAGCCGATCGCTAATGCTGAGACAAGTTAATGACCGAATTACTGTTTTCTTGGTGTCCTTACCTTAGTCTTGATGTCATGTAATAAGGTGGCGTAGTGTGGCCCATCTCATTCCACCTCTAAATGTTTGGATCATTTTCGCATATGAATTTATTTAAGTACACCATAAAATAGAAATTGGGAGTATAATTATAAATAAAATAAACTATTTATTACGGCTTAATCAGCTTCAGACGTATTGACCTGTTTTTTCCTCTGACTAATAGCAGACTAAACTGGAAGGATGGTGTATGTGCTGGGCAAGCCTAATATAACTAACATTGTTCCAGGCACTGCAGCGTCCAGTATAACTTATAAGCCAGTCGATGACGCTGTATAAATAATCTGAATAGATGTAAATCATTAGATGTGGCCTTACTTTTTAAAGATTAATTGGGTTTTCTAGGAAATTATTACCAAGAATCGTGTTTCACAAATACATGGTAAACGATCCAAAGTTTAGAAGGAAAATACGAGTATACCTAAAATCATGTTATGTGGGCTTGGCGCTTATTCTTCCTTCTATTCACCTTTTCTGTTCTTTCAGTGTATTGTTCTGTGACTCTGTGTCTCTATGTGCATGCATTCTGTAAATACACACTAACAAACTAATTACTTTTTTGGTGTTTTTATTTTGTTTAATTTCAAAAGCCATGGTCTAGTGTAAGATGCTTTTGGTTTCGGGTTATGTTAATATTTCTGTTTTATTACTTTAGAATTTTTAACATTAAGACGTGTAATTCAATGTTTTGATCTTATTTAATTTTGTATTGGCTTTTGTTTGACATTCGAGATTTTATTTTGTGTACTATATAAGGCGTGATTAATATCAACTAGTGAAGTACGACTCAAACGACATGACGTGTTCATGTTCACATGTGGACATGTTCACTTGCGCTGCTTATCAATGTACATGTAGCCGTTATTATTATTTTTATAAATAACAGTGACTTTGTCCGTTGTATTTCGCATGTTGACAGTTGATATAATGGTAAGTATTAAGCCCTTCACACATGGCGGCTATAATGTATAGTAATGTACATCTACATTCCTTCCTTCTCATACATTTAAAAATATACATTATAGCTGTCGTATGTGAAGCCCTTTAATGTAGTTATTATTTAGCCTCCTAACTGCAATATAAAATCTTTACAAGTCTGCCTGTAGAGAATCTCTTGTCGTCGCAATCTTTGCATCCTAAAACTGCAAATGCAAAGACTTGAATTTGGTTATGTTTTATACAACAAATAATTTTTTCCCCAGGAATAAGTGTATTGTGAAATGAAAGAGTGAGGTTTCTTTTTTTTGTTTCTTTTTACTTGGAAAATAGTTTTCTGAAGCGAACCAATTAAATTATGTTCTGTATTAAATTTTAAACTGTTATGTTTTGCTTAGGTCAATTGACATTTCTAAGTAGCTTTTGAACAATGAATAAACACTTCTTTTTTTTTTTAAATAGCAAAATTTTAAGTCGAAATGCCGCGAGATGTGACGTCGTGTCAGTCAAGTAAGGGGCCGTCTCCACGAGCGAGGGACATTCTCAGGGAAGATTAAAGGAGATGTTTCAAAATGGGCTCGGTCTATGTACCCAGACTGAAAAATTGCGCAAAAGTCGGTGATTTCGGAAAAATACTCCTTATTTAATTTAAACTAAAATGATTGTTTTATTAATATTTTAAATACGAGGCATAATTATCACTGGTAACATTTTTACTAGGCAGCCAAGACAGTTTCTAATAAATTCTTGTAACTGTCACTGCCTAATGATTTTGACAGATGGTTTTACGCGTTTGAGTTGAAGATTTTGAAGTTTTTTATCAATAGATAGGCTCTTAATGTAGTTTACGTAGGTAGCCTGAGGTACTTAGGTACTCGAAAATTTAAATACCTCAGGTTGACTTGATTTAGCTACTGTCGTAAATCATTCATTTCACTTTTATGTCAACAGCTGTCAAAATGACGTCACCAACTGTTTACAGTTTTGTGTTGCTCGACTTAGGCTAGTTATTTTTAGAAAAATGCATCAAACGAAGCAACATATAAAAAAAACTGATAGTGGGAAAATGTTAAATATATATTTAGCCATGTTTGTGCACGTGTACACCTAGGTAGCATGGATTCCATACATTCGTGAAACATCTCCTTTATTTTTTTAATTGTAAGTGGACGTGTCTATGTCTTGTTTTTCAAACTATAGAAATAATGCGAATGAATTTGGAATTAAATAAATGGTAGAACTTAATCTAATATATCCTATATCTTAATGATTTTTTCCCGGCCAGGTGAGCTACCCCCGTAATGCTGTAATAGCATCGCATGCTAGGGCGGGCGGTGTCGTAAAATGAAGTGCGTCACCAGCTGTTTGTACCATACTTCCAAGTCAGCCATTTTGTTACGGGGCTACCAAAACAACTAATTAACGTAACGCACTCGTATATCCGAAACGGTACAAGAATTGGCCTTCGCGATAAATAATTAAGGACGACACCAGTGGAGCGTTGGCTTTAAAGCCGGCTGAGGCAAGGGCGGTTTCGGGTTCGATCCCCTCCGGAGGTAAAAATGTTTGATTCTGCAGATATTTGTCTCGGGTTGTTAAAAAAAATACATTTATTTAAGTACAGCCAAAACGAAAACATGAAACTAAAACAATAATAAGAAACTTCTTATTTCTAAGTATCTACTAGATTGTGAAGTTTAAGTACCTGTCTACATTTAGTTGTTGCCGAGACGTATCTCAGTAATAGGTGATTTTACTATACAGTAATACCCCGCTTTACGCGACCCCGTTATGCGCGGTTTCACTATAACGCAAATTTCAAATTTCAATAAAAAATGCTCTTTCAAAAATTTATTCAGGTTTGGACATATTGCAGAGTATACACACATGTCTTGACCGTGTGTCAAACAATTAAAAACAGTGTTGGGTGTTATAAACGTATTTTACAAGAACGTAAAAAAAAAGCTACCCAAAAGACAATAGATGTATTTTTCCGTAAAAATAATTAGTAGTATGTACATATGTATTGCATAAAGTGTTCTTAGAATTAAAGTGAATGATTAAAATGATTAGTTTTTTTGTATTGAATTTTGACTATGTTTAATCATAAACCTCGATATACGCGAATTTCAGTTAACGCGATTTTTTCCGGAACGTATCCCTCGCGTAAAGCGAAATTACTGTAGTAACTTTCGTGATTTATTACATTCATTTCATATTATATAGCGGGAATGTTCTAGTACTTGTTATTGTTGGTGGAGGCACCAACTGTTTCGACCCTTATCGCCGACCCTTATCCGCCTCCACCAACAATAACAAGTACGTGAACATTCCCGCTATTTAATATGCGTAGGTGATTTCTGATGGTGACGGTCATATATATTTAAAAAAAAAACATTGCTTACTTTGGGGCTTGATGGTGCTGTGTGAAGCTTACACATTTAATAATATTATTATTACCCAGCACTTTCACCATTCTTTCAACTTAGTCAACCAAGTTTTAGAGCAAAGAACAGGACGAATTGAACGAAACATATTTATTAATTTTGGAATCATAGACAATTTTAAATTGGACCGCTTCAAAGACGCCAGCTAGGAGAAGAAAGAAAAATGAGAAACCTCATTCATTTTTTTAAATATTTTTGACTTATAGTATATGTTATACGGTTGCTGGACGGTATTGCAGTTAAGAAGCTTCTTCTTTATTATATTGCCGAATTTATTTTGCGTATGTGTATTAATTAGGTAATTAATAAACGTTTTGTTATACCTCTATAACCAGATTAATTAAGTTCTAATTAATTTACTTTTTTTACAGACGTGGAACAGCCACCGGCACCAAGTGTCACAGCTGAATCGGAATATTTTATAGAAGGTGAAACGTTCTCTTTGAACTGCACAGTTACTATAAAACCTAATGCGATAACGAAAGTTTTCTGGATTTTACCGAAGGTCAGTACACACGGTTAATAAATTAATCAATATGAGGAAAGGGTAGGGACGAAAAACATGCGCCGCGAAAATGTAGGCAATTTACAGCTTCTAATTCTGGCGTTCCGCGTTGGTGTGGACTGGATGCACAGTACACCCCAACGCGGGACAGTGTCGATCACCGACACAGTAGAACCCGGTAGATGGTGCTACTGTCAGTATGTCTCCAAATAAGCGGGCAGGTCAACGTCTGCCGAGTTCTCTAGTTTTCAAAATTTAAACACCCCCGATACCTAACCTTACTTCAATAATTTCCAAACAACTAGGTAACCGATTTTGATAAAACACGTCTAAGAACTACCGCTAAACACCTCCTTTTAAATAAAAAATCTGCATTCAAATCGGTCCACCCCGAACTACGATGCCACAGACAGACGGACACACACATACACATAGCGGTCAAACTTATAACACCCCTATTTTGCGTCGGCGCTAATAGAAAACGTCAGACATAGACAATCACTAGCTGGCTAATTCTACAATTGTAGGATCTGCAGGGCTCATAATTGTATAATTTGTTACAGGACAATATCAATAAATCTGAAGAAACAAATGAAGATCGCATTAAAGACGGATTGCTGTACAGGAGCATAAAGATTTCTAACGCGACGAAGGAGCATGCAGGCCCCTACATTTGTGTGTCTGCAAATACCTGTGAAGAGCTGACAAAAAATTTCACCAAGAAATTTAGTAAGTACTAGCTGCTGTTTGCGAGTTTGCCCGCGTTATTATTGTTTTATCTTTTGTGCTTTTTTTTGTAATTTATTTTTTATAATATCAGCTATCTGCCAGCGAAAGTTCAACAATTAGCCAGAAAAAGCATGACGGACGGTCCGACAAACCAATTCATAAAACAAGTTTCGTAGTAAAACAAGATACCCTTAAGCCGCGTTTTCACTATGGGACATTTGTTCTGCGACTCTGTCGCTCGACACGAAATTCACGTGTCCCGCGCGATGTCGCCCGACGTAGAATGCGACATTTACGGGTCGCGCAACTTGTCGCTAGTCGATGCTCTGCGAGCGCCGACACGTGCGACCTTCGTGTCCCTCGACAGTCGCCGGACAGGCGACGAGTAAACTATAAGGGGTAAAATATAAAAACCTAGCTAAGTTTAGCTAGGTTTTTTTAGTTTTGGAAAAATAGTCGCTCATATAAGTGATGCGGTTTCCCAAACATACCGGAATACTGACTAATTCCTAGCAATATTTTCCATGCATATTTTATTTATTTATACATATTTACATCAGAAAGCACATGACAGGGATCAGTGGAGAAAGGGAAGGGAGGCCTTTGCCCTGCAGTGGGAAGAATCAGGCTCATAAATAAAAACTTAAACTATATTTCATTTCGTTCTGTTTCAGCTGAACCATTTCTAAGATTGAAATACACAAATCAAAACCGGTCAGTGTTTACGAGACAAAAGACTTCATCAACTAATTTTTATTTAGAAGCTTATCCAAAACCGACATTTAAAGTGTAAGTACCTTCCTTATAGTAACCAGCGTTTATAAGTAAGGGAGAGAAAGAAATATATAAAATTCCTGTAATGTTTTATTTTATACAGCAAGTCATACACATTAAGTTGGTAACTCCCAGCACATCAGTCCAGTACACATCAAATTACCATTTAATTTTGTATACAAATTAAATAGCACCTACGGCATATAATAAAATTTTCTGTAGCCATTGTATGGTGGGCATTGGTACGCCATTACAGAGTAGGCTAGTCTGGGTACCAATCTTGTTCTGCATTATTATTTCAGTCATAGCACTCGAAATAATATAATGGTTTTTATGTTCTAAATAATTTCATCATTTTCGTCTGTTTTTAATAAATATTTTTCATTTTGAATTTTTTCATTTTCTCTCCCTTCATTTCTTAGGCTTTAATTATTTTGTCTTGGTGCAAACCGCCCACTAAGAAGGAGATTTTGGAAATTCCAACTCTAAGAGATTTAAAATCATGTTCAAAATTGTCTTTATATATGTGTCTTATCTCCAAAACCGGTCATGATAGACGCTTGAAATTTGGGATTTAGCCTCTTCATTCATAAACAACGGATTTAAGCATCTTCCAGTTGTTCTCCATGCATTGAAAGCTGATTACAAGTGCTACAATTCTTCATTATTTTAGGAAGCTGTTGTAAAACATTTGAAATAATCCTGAATTAATATAATACTAATTATAATGTTTTATACGCCATTAAATATACGCCATGGGGTGCCGGCAGTAGAATGTTGCCTATCCTCTCATGCCCCTGGATGCAGGCTGAATCTGCCAAAGGATACCTCCGAAAGATGGCTTCCGGAACAGTGTCTATACCTGTATCAAAATCCCGTACTGGGTTCGCCAACCCGCCTGCCAAGCGTGGCGAGTATGGCAACAACCCCCCACCTGATCCTGGACATCCATGATCCTATATTCAGCAGTGGACGTGGACAGCCTGCAGTCCTCCGGCTGAGAGAGTGATTATGTTTTTGTCAACTTAGTCTTCTATTAAAAGCTTATTTTCTTTTCAGTCTGAAAGATGGGGTAGAACTTTCTACATCTGGCATCAAGTACAGCATAGAATATAAACCTCAATTCGATTCTGTCAATTTCAAGATTAATAACACCAATTTATCTGATAGTGGAAACTACACTTTCATAGCTGATAACGGTCACTGTAAGAAGGAAGAACAATTCGGGATTGATGTTGGAGGTATACTTCTGAGCAACTCTATTTTTGAAACTCTAGTTATGAACATTGTCTACGCGAAAGATAGTGTATTTGTGTCTTCTTAAGATTTAAAATATAATATTTTAAAACTAAATTAAATACAGAGGAGCCTTTATTCTTATATTGATTTATAAATTATCATATGAGCCAAGCTATATTTATTTATTTAAGGAAACACAATTGAACTAACAGACTTAAATTCCAAAACAAGTTATAAATAAATGTTTGTTTATTTAAACAAAAACGTAATGATTTAGTTTAATCATAGTGATTTATATAATTCCAATAAACGACATCTGTTACATTGTGAAGGAAGTATGTAGTATGTTTGACAACAAAATCTCAATCTTTTGTAATGAAATCGATCAGAACCTTTCATAGTTACATAAAATCTATAAATATCATACACCATTTCTATATTATTTTTATTTGATTTCAATTTAAGATCAGAAGTTATCTGGCACACAACATGATCAATTAATCACAGATACATTCAAGACTCGAATACGAGAAATATCCCGTAGGCAATGTTCATTCAACTCAGTTCTGTCTAAGAGTTGGCTGACAACTCGGCCACAGTGTTTCCAAACTTAAGGTCATGCATGAAGTATTTGTCCGGCCGTGGATCATCTATAATGTTCTCAAAAAATCTACGTTACGTTTTACCTTTAGTTTGTAATTTTTATACCATACTTAAGTAGAACATTTCAAAAAAATTAAAACCTTATGATAAATGTACGATTCCGGTGGGATTCGAACCCACGTCCGTGAAATCGATCCTTGACGCTTCCTAAAGCCGGAAGTGCTTTAACCATATACTACAAAACCGTGTGTTGGGTACCGCTGAAATTTTGATAAGGTAATATCGTATTCATATTAAATATCGGGAATGTTCACGTACTTGTTAAATTGGTGGAGGCACGAACTGTTTCAACCCTTGTCGAGGGCCTTCTAAGGGTAATGACAGGCCGCCACCCTTTCCCTCCGCGTCCCGGCGTGCACTGCGCGCCAAGGCTCTCTCAGCGCGCGACTTCAGAAAGGCAGGTGGCGGGGGTGGGGGGCATGTAGATGCATCCACGTAGCGCCGCCAAGGTCTAGGCCTGTGGGATAAGCTCTCTAGTACGATGCTCTCGAACCACTCCATGAACACATTTGCGACCACTGACGCAATCGGCGATCACATCGCTACCCCATCTATTAGTAAATAATAATCACCCCGCCATTTGAATTAACCCCTTGTCAGAGTGAACTCAATTACCTTCAAGTACTCTATTGGTATTCCTGCAATTTCCATGGATGATCTTTACCGTGTCCGCTATCGGTACATTGGTAAAGAGAGCCATTACGTCGAAACTCACCATTCGTTCATCTTCATGAAGCCCTTTCAGCAGTATTGTGAAATGTGTAGTCTTTCACGTAACTGGTGGTCTGTCCTGTGAAAGGCAGTAGTAAATCTGCCTTGAAAGCCCTCGATACGGGTTGAAACAGTTGGTGCCTCCACCAATTTAACAGGTACGTGAACTTTCCCGATATTTAATATGAAGGTGATATCGGTTGAGCACCGATTAAAGCGCCATCTACAGGTTACTACTAGAGTTCTCCTTTTCATTGTCTGAAGTTGCATTCAGTAGCAATGACTAGTAGCACTGACTAGAGATGTCGCTAAACCTTATTCTATAGTTTGTAATTTTTATAGTGTTTAACTACACTTACGTAGAACATTTTGAGGAAATGGAAACTATATCAAAAATTTAAAACAAACAAATAAATTTACGATTCCTAGTCAAGGATCGATTTGATGGGACGGAATGATCGGGTTCGAATTCCACTGTAATCGTAAATGTTTGGTAAGGTTTTCATTTCCTTGAAATATGTTAACCTTTTTTCTTGTCTACTCAATGCATTGATAACTGTAATTGTAAATAATACAATATTTCGTTTGGTCTTAGACTTAGGCTTAGTCACCTTCGGACCTGTTCTTTCCCCTGAATATGACCGATTAAGCTGAGAAAGATCGTTTATTCCGTCTAATCCTACTCGTTCGAATATCTGTTAGGACAGAAAAATTACAAATTGTTGGACTGACTAATCGAAATTTTTGGATATTATGTGGCTGGGCAAGCATCCATGTAACAATGTCCTGGGCACTGCAACGTCCTGTGCAGCATGAATTAACAGTTACTAATGCTGCTATAATAATAAAAATCCGCTAAGTGAGAGTCGGACTCTCGCACGAAGGGTTCCGTACCATTGTTTAGCAAAACAACTTGTTTTTGAGGTAGCACCGTCTGTCTGTCTCTCTGTCACCAGGCTGTATTTCATGTAAATCGGTCAACTCGTTCGGTTGTAATCGTGTCATGTACAGACAGACAGGCAGACAGACCGCGCTATGCATAATAGAGATATTCAGAGAATATTTAGTTGTATATTCACTTTAAGATTTAATTAAAATAAAACACATATTTGAGGGGGGCTCCCATACAACAAACGTGATATTTTGCTCGATATTAATAATGGAAACAGGTAGACGCTTAAAATATTCATAGAATATTTAACTTGTTTTGCCAAAAAATGATACGGAACCCTTTGTGCGCGAGTCCGACTCGCACTTGGCCGATTTTTTTAAATTAGGCCACCACTATGTTATTATTTTTGGCATTATTTTTACATGTACTTATTTAATCTTTTTTCAATTTGTAGCCAAACCAGTTATATACTCTGATGCCGGTGATAAGAAATGTGTGAGAGGTATGACCAATACTATCAGATGTGATGTCACTGGTAACCGGTTGCCGGTGATAAGTTGGATGTTTACGTATAACAATGCCTCTTATAAATTGGTTAGTGGGATTCCATTTAGTACATAACCAATTATTTCTCACTGAATTGAAATAATCGTGGCTTGATCATTTAATATACATATATAAAACAGTTTTATAAGATTATTTTCAGCTATGTTTCATCCCGCTGACTTTCACGCGTTTTGCAAACATTCACACACACTTTTTTATTCAAAATCATATCTTTTCTATTATGACAAAGATTTGTTCTCAGAAACTGTAGGTTCATTTTGAAGACAATAAAAACGGCACTCTCGCAAAGCTACTTAAAAAATCAATTCATAGTTTTTTGCAATATCTATTCTAACCTTTTTGATGCTTTGATAACATTTCACAGAACAGTACGAGAACGGAAATTACCTCCAATTACCAAATGACAGCATATTTAGATATAACTCGTTGTGAACACACCGGAACTATAACGTGCCTGGCTTCCAACACATTGAGTAAAGAGGCTTCCAAACCACGTAATCTCCTCGTATACGATATTGAAAAAGGCTTTGGTATATTCAGAAACTCAGAAAATGATAAGGCTATTTTAGTTAATGAGAATGACATAGTCACTGTCAAATGTTTGGCTTCCAAATATGAGTATTCTAATGTGACTTGGATTACGAGCGACAATGATCAAGACACAGGTAATGAAAACAAATAATTTAAAAGTGCGGAGCTCTTTTCAGTCAAGCAATAATTTATTAAGAAGACAGTATCCATGTATGGCACAGTTAACAACCTTAGACACCGATTATTTTAATCATACCTTGTACCAGACAACTGTTTGGATACTTTATTTATGTAGAAAAGTTTCACTGTATCTAGTTTCACACTTAAATTTGTTCAAGAATATAAATTTACTACATATATGCGGATATTTGTTTAAACTATAGTATAATGTCAATCTGGATTCCATAAGGCAATATACATATATATAGATAGGCAATGTGTAATCCACCATTATCATCGCCTTGACCTTCCTCTTCTACTCTTTTCTCTCAGCTACCATGTCATCACATCATTTCAGCCATAAAACGTCCACTAATGAACAAAGGCCTCCCTCATGCATAGGCCTCCGTGGTTTGGCGAGCGCAGTAAGTACGGGATGTTACTACACGGAAAGATGCTGCTGCCCATCTTCCGGAGGTATCCCTTAGCAGGCTCTTACTACATCCACGGGCATGAGAGGAGGGGTAACATTCTACTGCCGACGCCCCATGGCGATGTCATCACATATTCCTTCTTTTTTATATCTTTTACACAGGCCATCCATCGCTTTCTTGGCCTGCCTCTCGCACCCCATCAAGGATAAATTCACTCCTAACATTCTTCTGCCTTTATTGTTCCTTCCTTATAAATAATAAATTCATCACTTCTCAGCATTATTCAATTATAATTAGTTATAAAAGTGTTTAAACTGAAATTTGATTTTAATAATTATTGTGAATTAATTTCAGTTTCATATCCGGACTCAAGTGAATTTTCTTATGTAACTGAGCTCAAAATAAACGGAATCACCTTAAATCACAGCGGGTCCTGTAGATGCTCTGCAATAACATTAAATGGAACCGAAGTTTCCGACCACATCAAGATTAACGTTCTAAGTATGTTTTTAATCATAATAACAGCTTAGCTTTCCATGTAGGTATATTATGTTCAACAAGTAATCAGTCTTTTAGTAAATTAGAAACTTTAAAACAAAAAAATTCGCTAGCTAATCAGAATCTAAGTAAAATACCTCTGTGTGACATCCTAAAAGTGCTTTCATTCCAGAACTACAAGCGCCATTCATAGAAGATTCTGATGATGTAGCCCAAGATGTATCAAAATATCAAGACGCGTTATTGAACTGTGTTGCTTTTGGAGCGCCTCGACCTGAAATAGAGTGGTATAAGGTAAGTACAACTTTTACATATTTTTCAGAACATTTTTTTAAATTATTTATTTATCATATAAAAAAAATCTAATATCAAATTGTTTTAAAAGAATGAAAAAACACTCGGGTTTGTCTAGATGCTACAGTGTACGCCAATACATTTTATCATATATGTAAAACTAAAATTAAAAATAGAAAAGGAAAGTTATTTGAGTTAAGCTAATACAAAAAATATAAGTATATGTTATTTGGGAGCTAAGTAGTAAAGCATTGTTGTCTACAATAAGTTAATAGCTTACGAAGTGTTTTTTTAATAGAAACTTAATATTTGTAGGTGTCAGGTTACGTAAATCTAAAGGTAATAAATTACCTAATTAATTGAATTTAACCGGTCAAGAGCAAGATTCCTTAAAGACGGCTAATTAGACAGTTTGTTATAATTTTCTTGTAATCTCAATACATTACGACAGGCCCAATAACAGTTTTATAGACTTTCCCCTTGATTTTTAGAGACATGCGCGGATCACATGTTGTCTCTGAGACCTCATAAAAACCTTCACTCTTATATACATAAAATTTAATTTTGGTCCAGATGTGCATTGCGAAATGTCTAGAAATATGTATATTTTCCCAAATATTTGATTTCGCAGGACGGGCAGCGGTTATTTAAAAATGAAAGTAATGTAATAATTTACTTCAACAATCTCAATGAAACTGGTGTCAACTCAACAATTGTGATTGATAATTCGCAACCAGAAAATGAGGGCACGTACATTTGTGAAGCGAAGAATAAATTTAATTCAGAACAGAAATCGTTTTTTGTGAAGTTAAAAGGTATTTTAATATTTAAATTATTTTTTGATCTCAGATCTAAGATCTCAATATTATATCTTTGTGCATGCACACTATGAACTTAAAATTACTTTACCTCAACGAGATGCTCGAAAATTTTTCGTATTAGAAGCTAACGTATACCTACGTAATATTAAGAACCATTGGTTTTTCAGTTGAAGAAAGTGTAATTGCTCCTCCCCTGATCGCTGGCGCCGTGCTCCTCTTCATCGGCACAATAGTAATGTTCGTGGCTCTGATCCGGAGCAGAAGGAAACACAGACAGTTCAGGAGGAAGCTGGCAGCGGCTGGCCTACTGTACTTCAAGGAGGGAGTTACGAAATCCCTAAATCCTGACCTTGGAATCAGCGAACAAGCTGAGCTCTTACCTTACGATGAAAAGTTTGAATATCCTTATGAGAAACTTCAGTTAGGTATGTTATTTTTATGAAACCTTAATTAAATTTATATGATAATATCCTCTTCTTGTGGCTATGGGGTGCCGGCTGGAACGTTGTCCCTCCTCTCTTGCCCGTGGATGCAGTAGGAATCTGCTAAGGCATGGCTCCGGAAGATGGGCAGCAGCGTCTTTCCGCCTCTTGAACAACCTATACTGCGCTCGCAAACCCGCCTGCCAAGTGTAGTGAGTATGATAACAGCCTCAGAAACTGATGGCACCCTTAAACTCATGGCTGAACGACGCTCGTTGGGACTGCAGTCACCCGATGATGCTAAGTCACATAGGCAGCTCAAGAGACAAATCTGGAAATCCTTGCGGGACGATATTCGTACTTTTAATACCGCTCGTATGAAAGATACGATAGAGCGGAACGAAGGCTCAAAAGTGTCCGCGCGAGAAATTTGTCTATTGCGCATAGCCAGATGACGAAGCTGAAGAGGGAAGACGGCAATATAGTGTCAAGTAACGCAGATGTGTTAAGGGAAGTCAAAAAGTTCTATGGACAGCTCTACTGTTCGGTCACTAAACCTGTTTGCAGTGCGGCCAAAGACCCTAGAGCTAACTGACCTGACATTATACCGAGGATATCCCGGACATCAGCCTGTATGAGACCAGGATGTCCTTAAAACAGCTTAAGATTAACAAGACGCTGGGTGAGGTCGGAATCACGTGGGAATTCTGAAGCCGGTGGCACCGGTACTTAAAGTCCTTCAGAAGTTTTTTAATTCCGTCTTGCTCGAAGGTACAACGCCAAAAGCACAGATCAAAAGCGTGGTGGTACTGTCCTAAAGTATGGTGACAACACTTTGCTTAAGAACTACAGACCGATCTCGCTTTTCAGCCATGTTTACAAGCTGTTTTCAAGGATCATCGCGAATCGTCTCGATCGCAGGTCTGATGACATCCAGCCTCCCGAATAAGCCGGGTTCCGTTAAGGCTACAGTACCATAGACCACATACATACGCTGCGGCAAGTCATACAGAAGACTGAGGAGTATAACTTGCCGCTATGTCTCGCGTTTGTGGACTATGAGATCGCCTTCGATTCGATCGAAACATGGGCGGTGCTTAGGTAACGTACGATGCCGTATTGACAATCGGTACATCGGACTGTTGAAATCATTGTATTGAAACGCCACTATGTCAGTCCGAGTACAGGTACAAAGTTCGAAGGATATTCACTTGGAAAATGCGTAATACAGGGAGACGTAATCTCTCCGCAACTGTTTACGACCGCTTTGGAAGATGCCTTTAAGTTCCTGGAATGGAAAGGACTATTCATCAATATTAACGGCGAATACATGACTCATTTTCGGTTTGCCGACGACACGACATCGTGGTCATGGCAGAGTCGATGGAAGAGCAACAGTACGATGCTCGAAGGCCTCAATGGAGTCTCCCGACGGGTAGGCCTTAAAATTAATATGAACAAGACGAAGGTAATGTCGAATGTCCTTGTTCTGCCCACCCCAGTTATGAGTTATGGTTCTGTATAACTCGGCTCTCGAAGTTGTCGACGCGTACGTATACCTAGGACAAACAGTCTAATTAGGTAGGTCTAACTTTGACAAAGAGGTCAGTCGTCGAATCCAACTCGGAAAGCAGAATTTGGAAAACTTCGCAACATTCAACATGCAACATTCTCGTCCAAAATACCTCAGTGCCTGAAGACGAAAATAAAAAAATATATAAAAAATATTTATTTCGTCTTAAGTTACACATCATCTCTTTATATATAGGACGTCCACCAACAAGATGAGCAGATGACCTGGTAAGTTATGCAGGTCAGCGGTGGATGCAGGCCGCTTCCAGCCGCAATACTTAGCAAGTTAGCAAGGCGTTAGTCAAAGTCAAAAGTCAACAAGTGTTTATTCAATAGAGCAAAACGCTACTTAGAACCAACTTAAGTTCAACAGTGGACGTCCTATGGCTGAAATGATGATGATGATCCTCTTCTTTATTTTCGTTTCGATATCTCAGGATGCACTAAAGTCACGTTTTAAATTGTAGAAAATAAGAAATCGCAAGCCTGTTGTGAACATGTTTGCCGCATGCCCGACGATTTTTGGCCGAAAATAACCACAGAGTGGACCCCAAACGCATTTCGGCCGCGTATGCAGTAAGAATCTGCTAAAGCATGCCTACGGAAGATGGCGCTGCTACCATCTTCCGTAGGCATGCTTTACCGTGTATCATCATCCTGTACTGCGCTCGCCAACCCGCTTGCCAAGTATGGTGAGTATGGCAACAAGTGTATGGCCAAATAGTGTTCCTATGGTTGAGATGATGATGACACATTGGCTATAAGAATATTGCTACTTGTAAGAATGTATTTAAAAAAAAATTGTCTCTTCAAAGGTAAACAGCTTGGTGCCGGAGCTTTTGGCGTGGTTTACAAAGCAGAGGCGCGAGGCATCGTGAATGCCGAAGAGACGACACCCGTTGCCGTCAAGATGGTGAAGAAGACAGCTGATGATATGTACATCAAGGCTCTGATTTCAGAGCTAAAGATAATGGTGCATTTAGGAAAACATGTCAATATTGTAAACCTACTTGGAGCGTGCACAAAAAATGTCGACAAACGTAAGTAGAATTGTGAGTGTTGATGTTTATCAAAGTAAAAAATAATCATCATTTTAGCCGTAATACGTCCCCTCTGGACACAGATCTCCCTCATGGATCTCCATCAGAAGTAGTTGCCATACTCACCACGCTGGGCAGGCAGGTTGGTGAGCGTAGTACGGGATATTGATACACGGAAAGTCGCTTTTTTGAGGTATCCCTTAGCAGGCTCACTGCATCCGCATGAGAGTTGAGGTAACATTCTACTACCGGGACCTCACGGCAAAAAAAATCTTCTGGACAATTCAAACAGCATCATCTAACCAGCAAATAGGCAGAGTGTTGAAATGTAGTTATAAGAAGACTTGAAAAGTAATACAGGGACAAATATTTGACCTGCGGCAAGAATTGAACCCGCAACATCCTGCGTCTTAGCCGGCTATTTGTCAATATCGTTATGTCGACTAGCGTCGCTCAGGTGCTAATCAGTGAAGATATATATACGGGATTCTGCCAACCCATTGTTCTTAGCGCACTATTTATGGTACAGAATATATGTATGTAATTACAATTACATATATTCTGTACCATACAATACATATTATTACAATAAGCCGGCTTCTCACTAGTAAGGCGTAACCGTTGCAACTAAAAAACAGTGTGGACGTGGTTCGCAAACTCGCTACGAGCGGTTCGCTTGCGGCTAGCAGCGAGCCGACCGACGAACGACGGTTTTTGCTCACAAAATGAGTACGCTCGGTGAAGACGTTCAGGCCACGTCACCCTATCACCCTACAATTTTATTGTCCACTGACTGACACGACGCGGCGGCGTAGTGAGCTAACTGATTCGCCTACCGACTCAGCCGCTCACTGAAACAGTCGGCATATGAAATATATGGGAACTAGAGGCAAACTGAAAGCCGCTTACTGTGAGCCTAATGGGGACAATGACTTAAGGTCTGTCAATTTCAGGGGAACTTTCCGTTATCGTAGAATTCTGCCGATACGGGAATATCCACAACTACATGCAGCGACATCGCGAGGTGTTTATCGACCAGCTCAGCACTGACAACAAGGAGAAACTTGGCAAGGTGAATCGCGCCTACACTGCTAGCAGTTGTGGCAGTACAGGGTAAGTAATAAAGTAATTTTATTTTTTATTTTTTAATAGCCTTCATATCGGAAAGCATATGAAGCTGTGATTTACACAGCGTCAGCAACTGGTGTTCATACTGTACGAGTCGCTGAAGTGCCTGGGACGTTGTAAGATAGGTAGGGCTTGCCCAGCACCTATATCATCCTCTCAGCACAGGTATCGAACCCACGCCCTTTGGATCGAAAGTCGAGGGTACATATCACTCATCTAACACGGTATGTGTTACAAATAATATTTGATATTATTTTTAGTACGACAAGTAGATTATCAATAATTTTCTCTACGTAAAAAAATAACTGCGATAAATATGTCCAAAGATCGCGTGACGTCACGGCATGTCTCAGTTTACGTAACGTCATTACGTGCCATAAACTGAGACATGCGCATGCGTGTAAACAGGACATGAAACATTTTAATTTCCTTAAATTGTTCTACCTAAGTACGGATAAAGTACTATAAAAATGGCACACTATAAAACCGGTTCTTTTCAATCTATTTCAAAATGTCTTTAATTATAAAACATCTCTTCACAATCAAGATTTAAATTTTTATATCACACCAATATAACATTATAATCTCTTTTACTATGTATAATAACTATCGTGAATCATCGTATTCATATTAAATATCGTCCTGCACTGACGGGACGCGGAGGGAAAGGGTCGCGGCCTGTCATCATCCTGAAGAAAGCCCTCGATAGGGTTCGAAACAGTTGGTCCCTCCACCAATTTAACAAGTACGTGAACATATCCTATATATAATTTGAATCATTCTCTGTTTTTTTCAGGGCACATTCGGATTATTTCGGATCCGGCGACACGCAAAACACCGATAATACGTGCTTGAACACAGTCAACACTGTCCGCTCAGCACGGAAGAGTAAGTTCACAAATAATAAATTAATTAGGCCAGGTGCGTGTCGGGCCACGCGCTGTATAGGGTTTCGTAATTACCCGTAGACCTGTTGTTAGGAGTTGTTGTATGTTTATTTACGTTTACTAAAACATATTAACAGGCATTAATTGAGTTTCGGTTTAAAGTATTCTTGTATGTATGGTAAACCGTATCACTTAATGAGCCATAATTTCTTCCATAAAATAAAAATACAAGCCTTCCCGTTATAGTTTACCTAGAAAGTTCATGGTTTAACTACATCCATGAGTTTGTTCAGATCTGTAAATCTAGCAGTCTTCTCGCTCGAAAAAAATACTCATCAAAAAATTCTCATCTTACGTTCGGCGTCATGACTTTAAATGTCCATGCAAATTAACAGCTTTCAAGGACATTAGTCCTTATAGACATTTTACAAGACTATTAAATTAAGTCTTCTCATAAAGCCGCAGAAAGAAAAGCATACAAAGCGAACCAATAAGGGTTCCTTGTTGAGTTTGCACTAATTCGCTACAAGCTGGACTTTAGTTCAAACAGTATCGATAGAGACTTTGACATAGCATTAGTATTAATGATGTATTTTAAGACCAATATAAAATTCAGCATTTTTGGGAATATTATTTACAGTCTTCAATATTCATTTATGTTTATTTTAACTAGACTAAAACAGCTAATAGGTAGCCCACTTGAAAACCAATAGATGACCAACGCTGCATTGCAATGCGCCCGTTACCCTGAGACAGAGTTGTAAGGTCTCTTATGCCCATAATTTCACCTGCTTCTTACCCTATAAACCAGAATACATCAATGCAGACATTAGTGTTTGGCAGAAATGGTGATAGAAATTCCACGGATAATCTCTTCACTAAAATTTCTACTGCTTCTAATTTATTTAAATTATGTTATTAAACAAATTAATATTGTATCCAGATATTCCTCATAATAATCAAGCAACAAAAGAAGCGGAAGAAGTGAAAGGTATCTAACTACCGTGTTTAAAATTTCGTAGTTCAGTTGCTTTTATTGAAACCTCTTGTTTATTTTTGTTTTCCATACGATTGGACATTGTTATACTTCGTCATTTTTCATTTTAAACGCCGTCAAACTACATTAATAACATTTCATGCATCAGCGTTCTTATTGGGTTTTCAAAACATCAGCATAAGCCTTGTTGCACTTGTATGAATGCAAGTTTTGTGTACTTTTTGTATTTTCATCCTCTTACTACTTTTGTTTGTACGGTTGGAATTATAAATTTTCATATAGCACTCTATATGAACATTTATAATTCCAACCGTGGAATTATAGTATAATTGGAATTATAAATTTTCATATAGCACTCTATATGAACATTTATAATTCCACCCTAATCAACGCTATTTTTAAGACGTCATCGGGATGGGTATGACTGGCAACTTTTGTCAATGTGTACTGATGGTAGGTACAAACTCAAACTCAATAATTTAATTTTTCAACAAAAACATGACTTAAGTTTTGCTGAAATTACCCAAACCGCTATGTGTGCTTAGTACATTTGAGTATTTCCCTGGATTTATCATGTATCTACTAGAACTTTGTAAACCAGAACTTTGTATGATGTTGCATACAAAAGGAAGCAAACATTAAGTGAAACAGAAAACCAGACAGCAAGTTTTTAAGGCATTTAGTTATGCCTTGAGGGACTCTAGTATGCACGATTACAATTATTTAATTTCATTGGAATCGATAATGATTGATGAATATGTGTAGATAAGTATGATGATTAGTGAATAGAGATAATATTGACTTAACCATCTTTCAATGTAGTCACCCGTCAGTTTCGAAATAATGAAGAGTTTCGATAGCCATATATGGTCTTCTTAATTATTTTTACTGCAACAAATCATAATTTCTGAAAGAAAATGCTTTACTTTGAGCAAAATAGCCAAAACTGCGATATGCTAACGTACAATATTTGAGAATTTTCCTTGATTTCTCATGAATACTATCATAAAAAGAGAGTTTAAAAAAAATTGGACCTAAATAATAGTGTATCTATTCGAACTTAAAAAAATCCAAATCGGCTCAATCGGCTAAACAACAGAGTTCTGAGGTAACAAAGAATACAGACGACTTGAGAACCTCTTCCTTTTTTGAAGTCTTTTACAAAGTTTATTCTATGAGAAATCTGATTAAAAAAATCCAAATCGGCTCAATCGGCTAAACAACAGAGTTCTGAGGTAACAAAGAATACAGACGACTTGAGAACCTCTTCCTTTTTTTAAGTCTTTTACAAAGTTTATTCTATGAGGTATGTTTATTATATCTATATCCCTCTTAGATAAGTCAACAAGAACAAACGAATTTATTATAATAAAACACTTAATTTAATGTGTTCGCTTCAGAAGACACGCGAGTCAGAAAGACAATCAAGAGGTTAATTGCCACTTAGTTATTTGTCACTTTAACAACCATTACATTGCTCAGTTTATTTTCTTGTATTCGATTCACAATATGGTGCTGCTAATTATATGTATACTAGGCTACTTTCATTGCTTAAACTGTAAGAGAGTTTCGTTTGTTAGAATTTGTACTTGACTTAAATCTTTAACGATGTTAGTAAATATTTGATATTGTTTTGTACTTGGTTTGTTTGTTCTTTGATTCTTCTAAGAACAAACAAATCAAGTTGTGTAGTTTGGAACGAGACAAGGTAGACAAGGATAAACATTTAAATTTAACTTTATATCTGATGTCGTTTGTGTGTGAATGTCACATGCTTGTGGACAATTAAACATTTTGCTACACTAGGTACATTAGTTACTGTAACCCGACAGATGTAAATGCATTCATTTCAAGTTCCGCTTTAACCGCATTTTTCGTAAATCATTTTTTGCTTCTTTTTATGACTTGGTCGCAAGCTGTTCTTCCTTCTTAAGCCGCGTATACACGTTGGCCGAGTGAAGGCCAATGCCAACTTGTAGACAGCCTATTTGACTTGCCTTGCCATCTTTTTATTACTTGGTCGCAAGCTGTTCTTCATTCTTGAGCCGCGTATACACGTTGGCCGAGTGAAGGCCAATGCCAACTTGTAGACAGCCTATTTGCCTTGCCTTGCCATCGCTGAAAAATATATAATAATCCACAATCCAAAGAAAAACCATAAAATAACATTATATTAGGTCTTTACCTATGAAATTGCCGTTTTGTATGGAATAAATGAAAGTACTTTTTTTCCAAACTTTTTTATTTCTATTACTCAAAGTAACACCCCATGCAATCGACGCATCTTTGCCAACGCATTGGTAGTTTATTGATGCCCTTCTTGTAAAAATCAGCTGCACGGGAGGCAACAAACTCTTCAAAGGCATTTTGTACTGCCTCTCGGGAATTGAATTTTTTACCCACTAAAAAGTTGTCTAAATTTTGAAAAAAGTAATAGTCGGTAGGTGCAAGGTCTGGTGAGTATGGCGGATGAGGGAGAGCTTCCAACCCCAGCTCTTGCAGCTTGGAAACTGGTCTGTTGTGCAGTATGGGGTCGCGCCTTGTCGTGAAGGAGCAGTGGGGACGACCGATTGACCAAAGCCTATTGCAGATGTGCAAGCTTCTCCATCATTGTCTCCAGTTCTTTACAGTACACATCTGCAGTAATGCTCATGCCGTTTTTTAAAAAAAACTGTGGTGTTTTTTTTGGTGTTCTACCACCAAACAGTGACCATCACCTTTTTAGGGGTAATTTTTGGTTTAGGGCATTGCTTTGGTGCTGAACCAGGATCTAACCAACTTGTTGAGCGCTTTCGATTGTCGAACAGAATCCATTTTTTATCGCACGTAACAATTCTGTTAAAAATTCCTTCATTTCTTTGTCTGTTGAGCAGCGCGAGACAGGTCTCAGCGCGTACGTTGCGCTCGCCAGCGCTAAGTTCGTGGGGTACCCATCTATCAAGCTTTTTTTACCTTGCCATTTTGTCGCAAATGGATCAATATTGTTTTAATGCTAACATCAAAAGCTGCTGCTAGCTCAGCTGTAGATTGAGTTTCGTCAGCTTCCACAATCGCCTTTAATTCATCATTGTTGACAATAGTCTTCGGACGGCCACGAGCTTCATTTTTCAAGTCAACATTTCCAAAACGGAACCGGGAAAACCTATAACGGGTTGTGCGTTCGTTTGTACAGTTCTCTCCGTAAACGTTTTTGATGTTACGTGCCGTTTGTGTCGCGTTGGTGCCACGACGGAACTCATATTCCATAATTACACGATTTTTCAAGGTACCCATTATGACGAAAAATGTTCAAATGTAATGAAAATACAACACTAATCAATAAACAAAAGACTGAGTTTGTAAAAAGAATGTCATGTTTTTAAAACAAAATTAATTTGAATTTGAAATACCAAGCCATGTCAAATTTTTTTTTATTTGAAATTACCAGTACTGAAGAACGGCAATTTCATAGGTAAAGACCTATTATCTGTGGACCAAGAGGTCTCAGCATAATGGTATAAGGATCCTTAGGTATAACGATCAACAGTGGGTTTTAGGTGTATCAATTTGTCTACGCTCGCGTTGGCCTAAGCTCACCAATGGCGTACAGGCGGCTTTACATGGAAGCCGGTGCCTGTTTGTATCGTTAAATCCGCCGAAGGTGGTGTCACGTTGTTTCTCATGGTGAGGTGTCATGGTTTCAGCGTCCGAAGGCTACGTACAGCCGGAATGGCGCTCGAACTACGAGAGCGACTACAGTTACAATGGCCGCAGTCCCCGGCCACTGACGTCACGGGACCTCATAGCATGGAGCTTCCAGATTGCGAGGGGGATGGACTACCTCGCCAGTAGGAAGGTAATAACTACTACTACTATTAGTTTAGATTAAAGTCGCTTACAGTGTCCGTCTGTTTGGCTGCTTAGTCCTCCTAAATAACGCAACAGATTTTAATGCGGTTTTCACCAATAGATATTAATAGTATTTAATGGTATTTTTTTGAACCTACATATGTTTTAAAATACCTATGTTTGAAAAATTCTTTCAATTTCGACATCTGTCATTTTTGACACCTGTCAAAAATATCGATATGGAACTTGAAGATTCAAGTAATCGCATTAACAACAGTTAAGAAAACAACAGTTAATTAGAAACAGTTAAATTTTTATTAAATTTATAAACTGGATCAACTGAGTGTACAAACAAATGAAAAACTCTCACTAGATCCAGACTGGATCTGTTGACTTGATCTAGTGAGAGTGATCCCCCTGGAATGTAATCATCATCATCTTCATCATCATTTTAGCCGTAAAACGTCCACTACAGAACATAGGACTCCCTCATGGATCTGCATGTACTGATCATGACGGGTTTTTGCCATACTCACCACGCTTGGCAGGCGGGTTGGCGAGCGCAGTGCGGTATGTTGATACACGGAAAGACGCTGCTACCCATCTTCCGGAGGTAACCCTTAGCAGGCTCTTACTGCATCCACGGGCGTGAGAGGAGGGGCAACATTCTACTGTTAGCACGTGGATGTAATAATTGGGATAATTTATTTGACATGGATTTGGGGCAGTGTGAACGCTCTTATAGATTGTAATTAAATATTTAATGTAACCCGCCTACCAAGCGTGGCGAGTCTGGCAACTACTCCTCATGGAGATCCATGAGGGTGGCCTGTGTTCAGTAGTGGACGTTTTACGGCTGAAATGATGAATGATGATTGAATGTTAATGTTTAGGTACTGCACGGTGATTTGGCGGCGCGGAATATTTTATTGGCCGACGACAATGTCGTGAAAATATGCGACTTTGGACTTGCGAAGAGCATTTACAAGAATGATGAATATCAGAAGAAGGAAGGTGTAAGTATTTTATGAAAACCACAAAAACCGATCATGACTCAGACAGTTGAACTTTATTACGATATATTTGCCATCTCTTACGGTTCTTCTTATGGGACTAATGAAAAACCAAACTACCTCTGAAGATTCACCCGATACGAATCGAATGAACTCATGTTCATCAAAACACTGTGATGTAAGTTGAACAAAATTGAATGTATGATTCCGTAACTTTTGTTATGTACACATGTTTTTGTCTTTATGTTTCGGTGTTTATTCGACAGGCAGTCCCAAAAGAACCGTTAGTAACGAACCTGGAGAATATAACCAGAGCATGCCACGACCTACGGAACGATAGACCATAAAGCTATCCAATTATACCCTCGATAAGATGCGGATCCTAATGTTGGGTTGACTGGCTGAAATCCAAAAATTCTAGGTTTTCTCAAAGATGCGTATAATAATTATTACGACAGTGCACAGGCTAGAATCACTAGGTAGTTAGGAAGGTTTACTAACCTGGCAAGTCCAGCAATCCTTGAGGGTCCTGGGGCTGACGCGGGAATCCTTTTACTTCACAGGAAGGTGAATTCCGTTGGCTGGCAACGATCTTGTTGGAGATGCGCGACCTTTCCCAATATATGATGGGGATAGGCAGGAAGTCTCTTTAAATTCTTGATATAAGTTTTCGCAACTATCATGGTTGTGAACACTATATGCAATATTTACGGGATATCTACCATAATTTGATTCTTGATCAGTTTCCCGATATTCGGCGCAGTTTACCAGTTTTAACGGTGAAGGAAATCATCGTGAGGATACCCGCAGCTTAGTTAGCTTCAGACGTATGGTATAGGTGCTAGGTGTTGGGAAAGTCAACGTGATTAATTTATAGAGAATAACATAATGACAGTTCCCTGTCAATATATATACAAAGTTCTGCTGTATACAATGTCCCAGGCACTGCAGCGTACCGTACACCACGAATACCAGTTGTTGACGCTGTGTACATCACCTACAATAGATGCAAAGGCCTTAATTTTTGTAAAAACGGGAATTACTCACGTACTCAGTGTCGTGTCGGCCCCACGCGCGGACGGGCATTCAATCCCATGATGATAATTTTCTTGAAAAATCGAAACGTGTTGGAATAATCTTCGACGTTACAATACTACGTGAGTAATTCCCGTTTTTACAAAATGAATAGTATATCTCACGTTAATTTTGGAAGATGCAAAGGCCTTATTTTTTTACCCGAAATGCCGTTTCGTTAGTTAATGAGATGGTAAATGACTATCCACCATTCGCAAATTACTTCAGTTTATCCTTATTTTTTTATACCCCATGGCGTTTCTAACAAAATATCCTCCATATTTCAGGCTCTCCTCCCGTGGAAGTGGCTAGCCATTGAATGCATGACAGACAGGATATTTTCAACGCAATCTGACGTGTGGTCCTTCGGGATCGTTCTCTGGGAACTGTTCACTCTCGCTAAGACGCCGTATCCGAACATGGATCCGACTATGTTGCTGAAGTTCCTGATTGATGGGTGAGTGATTTTGTTCGTCATACTTAATGATTTGTAGATATTCAGATAGACGCAACATTTGTTCTCTTTTATCTGGTGAGAAATTCCTGTGTAATTGAAGGTAATTAAATTGTTCGTTGCTGTGCGGTGCCGGCAGTTGAACGTTGCCCTCCCCTCATGCACGTGGATGCAGTAGGATCCTGCTAAGCGATACCATATAATTCAGGGACGAATTTGTAAAAAAAAAATTGTCACATGGACACAGACGTATGTATGTTTCCCGTCGTAACGTAGCAAAACTACCTTGGGCGTACTCCACGTAAAAAAAATATCCTTTTGCTATGGTGTGGTGGCCGTGGGGTGCTGGCAGTAGAATGTTACCCTTCCTCTCATGCCCGTGGATGCAGTAACAGCCTGCTAAGGGATACCTGCGAAAGATGGACAGCAGCGTCTTTCCGTGTTTCAACATCGCAAACTGCGGTCGCCAACCCGCCTGCCAAGCGTGGTGAGTATGGCAATTACCCCTCATAGAGATCCATGAGGGAGTCCTGTGTTCAGTAGTGGACGTTTTAAGGCTGGAATGATGATGATGATGGAGTGGTGTAATCAAAATTGCCTACCACTTTTAAAGGGTGCGTTAACTTAATGCACCTGAGTTAAACTGACTATTATTTAATTAAGACGAACTCTGTGGCGCAGCGAGTAAAGATCCGCCTGCGACACAAGAGGTTGCGGGTTCGATTCTCGCCTCGGGACAAATGTATGTACGATCTGCAGATCGTATGGTGATCAGGATTTTTTTCTGTGTGATAAAATTAATGTTTATTTCATTATACTTTGTAGTGTTCAAAATAATTTAGGTAAATATATTTTTATTGTATTTTTTGCTAGTTTAAGTATTTTATGTGAGAGTGTTTTTTTGTTTGTAAATTTATTCTATTAGGTATTATTATTATTTTCTTCTTTTACTTGTATAACTTTGGTATTTAGTGTTAAATGTGTGAATTATTGTAACGTGTCGGCGCGCACCAACGGTTCTGCCAGAATACCAGCGTTGGACCATTATTATATGGACCAACATTATGCTGAGGCAGAACCTTTTGGTCCACAACTCACAACAATGTACTACTTTATATGTTTAATTTTTATACTATGTTTTTTTTTTGTTTTTTTTTGTGTTAGGTATTATTATTTTTGTGTGTGGATCAATAAATACATTTTCTTTCTTTTCTTTCTTTTTCTTAGTAAGTATAATGAATTAAGTATATCAGTCTGGTACCAATAACACAATCTCTGTTCAGCTTAATTTTTCAGCATTATTTACTTAATTTCCAGCCACCGCCTGAACAAACCAGCGTACGCTGACGAGCAGCTGTATGACGTGATGAAGAAGTGCTGGGAAGCCAAGCCGCCCTTGCGGCCGTCCTTCTCGCAACTTCAACAGCTGTTGGGCAGCTTCCTGGAAGACAACGTGAGAAATGTAAGTCATCATTCACTTCTACTTTTTAACCGACATCAGAAAAAGGAGTGCCTAGTGTTCAAGTTGTTCTACTTGATACACTATCAGATTGGTCCTATTTTTTCAAAAGACAGTTCTGATGGGAACTTTGAGAGGAATCGAGGGAACTCGAAATGGTTCAGATTCAAAAATGAGGATGAATTTAATTATTAGTAAATCAATATAAATATAGTTTAATTTAGTTTCTGTAATCTGTGGTTTAATTATAATCTCAACATAACACATTTTCAGCACTACGTAGAAATGAACAATGCCTGCGCGGACAGCAACGCCAATGTGGTCGGCCACGAGGACTACCTGGCCATGGTGTCGGCACCGGACTACAACAACATGGTGACGCCCAGTCCGCACCACTACGTCAACACGGACAGGAGCTTCTTCCCGACCACGCCTAAAATTGGTACGTTTTTGGAATACTTGTTGACTCTGAGGTGAAGCTATAGTTCAATCGAATTTGATGTAAGCAAAATGTAGAGAAACTAACACTTTTTGCTTGCTTATTTAGCATTGTTTTTTTATCAATTTTAATTTTAATTTTAATTTATTCTTTACTTTATAAGTACATGGTTTTCTTAAAAGTATTGTATCCAAAAACCACAGAAGGGTTTGTGTGGGTACTCACATTACTATTGAAACATAAGATACACGTATAATACTACGAGTAGTGTATCTTATGTTACAGTACTAGTGTATCTCACTAGTGTAATATTATCTGTAACAATCCACAATTAATAAAAGTTCTGTATGAAAACCAACGTTAAGGAAGTGTTTAGGTTAAGTACTTGGACCTTTTGTTCATATCTTTGGCTGAAGTATAGTCAAGAACTCGATTGACGTTATATAGGTGCAATTATGTAGCCAAGACGTCAGGCAATAGCAGACGACGTGTAATCGCAACACTATTGATTTCCAAAGAGTTCGCCAAATAAAACGTGTAGGTACTGAGGGCGCGTCACAGTGCTTGTCTGACGCGGGGTAACTATGGGTTCTAAAATTTGTACGCATTTGGTGGAAATATTTCTACGCAACTTTGGAGAGGGCTATGCTCCGGGTTTCTTGACGGGACCGAATCGGAAATGAGGAGAATATTAACACATATATAACCGGGTATTTATCGCGCTATTTACCTTTATTATTGCCCGACGTTTCGACAGAATTGCACCCATCGTGGTCCCGGGAAGACTGAATACTGAATAATAAAGGTAAATAGCGCGATAAATACCCGGTTAAATATGTGTTAATAATGTGTCGTGATCGCGAAAGTTTAAAAAATGAGGAGAATATGTTATAGAACTGGCGTCACTGACATAGCCAATCGGATTAGCACGTTGAAGGCAATGCGGTGGCCATGTAGCTCGAATTGTCGATGGGACTCAAAAAAGTTAATTCCTAAAGAACGGATAGCCGATGGGGCCGAAGAGGTCTCAAATGGAGGCCATGGGCCAGCAAGATCAGCGTAGGCTGTCCAGTCTACCAACCTGGTAAGGCAGGCCGAGGGAGGCCTATGTCCAGTAGAATCATAAGGCAGAAATGATGTAAATAATGATTTATACGCAACACTTAGTGATACATAAAGGTATTTCGTATTCGACTGCAGGCAGCGCCGATGTGATTTTGGTTTTAGTTGTTAAGATACAAACCAAAGGAACTTTTTTGACAATACTTTGTCATATTTTAAGGATTTCATTCAGATTTCAGATCACACAAAATATTAAGGTACTGCAAACTAAAACAATGAATATTTAATGAGGCGTTTTCATTAAAAAGTAAAAACTTCAAAAATAGTTACCTCGAACCTTATAGATGGCGTTAATTTTCTTTTACTGGTAGCGTATTATATTATATGTGCTGGTAGGCACAATTTGACAATGACAGAATTAATCACAAACTTTCTTACTCCGCTTGACAGCTCCATCTGTTAGGTTTAGTAGAAAACTCTTTTTGTTTTGTTACTGAAAACGGCTCATTTATTATATATTGTTAAAATCAAGCTTCAATTATGCGTTTTGACGATATTTTATTTTGTCAGATGCAACCGACAATACACCGCTCTGACTCCAAGTGGTAATAAAGTTGTTTACGCATGGCGTGCACTGAGTAACTAACATTTCACCAAACGGTTTGAATATGCAACTACTAACGCCGAAAACCTAGGCTTTTAAACCTACACTCGAGAGCATAGAAATCGCACATCCCATACATACATTTTCCTACATTTTCTTTTTGACCCTTATTTTTTTTAAATTTAAGTTTGTTTGCAATTATAACTTAAATTAAATTAAAGTAAAGTACACACTGTTAGCTTCCTAAAAACTCATAATGTCTAGCCTTGACCTTCGAAATCATAACAATGGCAACTTAACAACAGAATGGCCTAAATTAGCTCGTTTCAGGTAGCTCGGTTTGTGGTACATTATGGATTTTTAGGAAGCTAACAGTGTGTGCTTCAATATAATTCAAGTTATATTTGCAACAAAACTTTAATTTAAAAAATAATAAGGGTCAAAATGAAAATGTAGGGGGTGTGCGATTTCTATGCTCTCGAGTTTAGTTAATTAGCTCCTAGTGTTTCTTCTCTTGCTCAAAATCTAAACGCTAGTTCCCATTTGCCTAGCAAATGGCTCCTTTCTTATCTTCCACTTATCCCGGCCTACGGCTTTTGTCCGCAACAGAGTCTGCATTTATGTACATTCTAGCAAACACAAAATCACTTTAAATGAAAATAAGAAACGCTATAAGGGCAAATTATAATAAAATCGTAATGCGAAATTTTAATTATATTAAGAAATTATAATTATAATGGCAATTTAAACTTATAAAAGCAAAAACAATATTATTACGGAGCTGGATATTGAAATAATTGATGAAAAGATATCTTTCTTTTATAGTGTTACTATGAAATATGTACTCTAAATGGATGTGCTAAGGATAAGCTTAATCAAATACTTTTTAAATAGTTGTAGTTGTACCTGCACGTACCTATTACTAATCCGGATCTTGCACAGATGAATTGGAACCTTAACTTGATTGTAGTGAATGGAATAAGGTAGTATTATAGTTTTGGTGGCATGGTGCACTCTGATAATACTTTTGATATTTCACATCATTCATTTTTAAACTTTATACCAACACAATAAGGGTTATTAAAGGTTAAAACCCACTTCTTACATACCCACCACTGGTATGTATTGTAACTTGACACGGTAACTAAAGATGCTACTTTCTGTACGGCCCGAACAAAAAACCTGTTCAAACCAGGTTCATTGTTATCATTATGATGTGGAGTATCATAAAATTTTTGTTTTGGTGTCTCAACTTAATTGCAAGATCTGGGTACTCTTAAGTAAATTAAAGATGATCTTACTAGTTGTTCATAATTTCAGATGAAGAAGGATATCTACAAGTAAGTCCATCAACCCAAGGCATATTCAGCCCTAGAATACCGAACACAGAGTTCGATTTCGATGCGCGGAAGCTTAACGCGAAGATGTCTGAGGCAAGCAGTTGCGGATCTGAACTCACGCCGATGTTGACCCTGAACAACCTTCCCAGGAGTGGTTCAGATTCAGACCATGAAAGCAACCCTCCATATATGAACGCGTGTCCTCGAATAGACGAAGAAGCAGACGAAGTCTTCACTCCTTGCCTCGATAAGAACACAAAGAACATCTCTAGTGCAGTCACTAACCCCACTTATATAACCTATGACAGTTACAACGAGAAACCCAAGGATATTATTAGTTACGTCAACATCAATATGCCGAATGGTCTAGTCAAATAAAATAGTTTAGTATTAGTTAACCAATCTCACCTTAATGTTATGAAACTAAGAGCCTGTGTTTTTTGTTACTCCAAGTAAGGAAAGAATGTCCGTAGCGGGTTTCAATATTATTTTTAATGTGTCACAGAATTCGCGCTGATGATTCACAATAGGATAAGTAATTTACTCCTTTAATAATATTATATGACTACCTCCGTGGCTCAGTTGGACTAATAGCCGATTGATACGCAGGAGGTAGCGGGTTCGATTCCCGCTTCGAGACAAATATCTGTAATTGTTCTGCAGATATTTAGGTATCCCGGGTCTGGGTATTTTCCTGTATGACAAGTATTATATTTACAAAATAAATATACAAGTATGATATCAATCATCTGGTTTCCAAAGAACAGTTTTCTTAGTTTTGGACTAGATGGTGTTGTGTGTAATGTAGTTGCGTAAATCAATCAAATTAAGTATATTTTAAAACACTTAATTTTTTTCTGCTCTCGGCATGTTGCAGTAGGCATTAACTACATCAAATGCCTCAGCATCTCGATGTGAGAGTTATAAAATGAAAACAGCGCATTACTTTTTTGGAGCTAAATGTTTACAGTGGCACAATAAATCTAATAGCGATACATTTCCTAAATAAGTGTTAATTTGATCTTTTACATATAACCGCGTTAAAAAAGTGTTATTTGATTTTGTAATGCTTCTTCCGTTATTCTATCATGTCTTATCTCCTACTACTGATAAACGTTTCTGTTCTTACTAATTTATAGTTAGTCTAAGTTCCCACCAAAATAGTCCCGTACTATTAAATGAAATGATGTACAAAAGCATGTTAAGTTTATATTATAAATTTCATTCTTTGCAGTAGATAAAATTATATTATTATGTTATTTTTTTTAATTACGTTCAACCTTAAAAGTAGTAAGGTTTATAATTATATGGACTTATTGTTTGATTGTACTTGAGTATCTGAGTGTTTTATGATCTCTCTGGATCAATTCATTTCTAAGACTATGTACCAAATGTCTATGGTGTTTGTAAAGCTAGCCATGAGGTGCTTAAATATAATTGTTATAATATTACCTATTATTATTATTATTTGGCCTCCACTGTCCCACTGCAGGGCAAAGGCCTCCCTTCCCTTCTTCCACTCTTCGCAACTTAACGCTGTTACAGGCCACGTGCTCAGATGAGTGTCCAGCTCGTCCGGCCATCTCCTTCTGGGTCGTCCGCGCGGCCGACAATGCGTTTTATAGAATACTGCCTATTTATATAATTAATTATATTGATAAAAAATAGGTATTTTTAAAGATACCTAGTTTACCCAACATATTTGTTTTATTATGCCCTGTATTAACTTTAGTATTTATTGCTTCTCATTTTGTTGTAAAATACGGGAATCTCTCATGTATTCGTAGTAGGTAATATTATAACGTCGATGTTTATTCCGAAATGTTATTTTATATTTCAAAATCTTATCATATCATGGTAATTGCCATTCGAAAATGACCTACGTATGAAATATGATGAGAAATAAGAAAGTTTATATCCAATGTAATAGATTGCTATGCATTATACTTTAATATGTTGCTGTATTATATTATTTTGATTAGACGATGAACGATTTCAAATAAAACTATATACCTAAGTTATTTCAACGTTTTACGTGTCAGTGTATAAATAATTGTAAATATCAGATTGTTTTCTTCTACATGTAGCTATAAAATGAATACGGCTCTAGGAGATCCTTGTTATAGCTTTTATGAGAATAAATGTAATACCTACTCATATTACATAATTGTATTTACTAGGAGTTTGTTTTAATTTGACCTGTAGTTTTTACGACAAAAGAATTGTGACCGTGTTGCAATTCAATGTAGATGGTAGAAGTAGATAGATTCATTCTTTATTGTACGTACACCATAAACAGAAATAACACAAGGAGACAAAAATAAAAATCAAAAGACGGCAGTTTACAAATATTTTTTACGCAAATATACCCATAGGTACATTAAATTATTTAAACATAAATAGTTAAATAAATAATAATGTGTGTAAGTAACAGACAAAATCAGTTTTAGGACAAGGGCAGGAAATGACAGTTTCCCTTAAATATGAAAATAGCCAAAGGCTGAAGATCTTATAGAGGAAGGCAAAGCATTCCATAGTCGTAAAGCTTGTACAGTGTAGTAGTGAGTTACTGTCGAATTGAGAGGAGTGAACCTGGGATAGTAAACTGCAGAAGAAAGTTAATACCGATCTAACCTTATATTTTTGTTGTCGCCATTGCACGACAAGGCCTTTTGCATCTATCTAAACTAGATGGCATAAACAGCGTCTGCAACTAACTGTTAAACCATGCTGTACGTGACGCTGCGCCTGGGAGTATAGTAAGTACAGAGGGTTGTTGCTTACATGGCCATATTTAGAGGAAAGAAGTGGCGCAGTACAAAATGTGCCTCGTTAATTGTCTTTCACATCTATTTGATACATGATTTTTCATCAGTAACTGGTATTTGTGCTGTACAGGATGCTGCAATGCTTGGGACATTATTAGACGGAATAGGGTTGTCCATCACTTATACCATCATAAAATTTATATATCAGTCGGCTATATCCTTCGTTCCTTGTATAGGTAAGGACCTACCTACTCTCCGTACGCAGTATAGTAATAGGTGTACTATGGTAGTAGTTATATTCTTTGACATAACGAACTAGGACATAACACCACACTTTATCTATAACCTAGGTATTCAAATACTTCGCCAGCAAAGATTTGAATCTTTGTTCTCCGGTGGGTACCTACTACTTTTTGGCTTGATTTTAGGACTGTTGTTTTTAAAGCCACAGTTTTATAAGCATATTTTGTGTGTGATAGGTAGCTGACCATTTTTAGAGGAAAGAGAAAAAATGATTCTAAAAACTTAAGATTTAAAATATCTTTGATAATAAAGAAAAAAATGACAATTTTTCATTCGTCTTTTTACTTTGGCATCCATCCACTGCACAATAGTTACGCGGTCTCGGCATCTAAAGAAACGTTTTAACATTTAACGTGCGTGCGCTCAAGCGGGCGTGTGGCAGCCATAACTACTGGCGTATCCCGGACGGCACGCAAAGCGGTAGGCATTTAACGCGTGCCCCTGAGCGACGGACAATGGGTCGTCGGCCTAGGAAAAACATCTTGAAAAATATATGTAACTACTCTACAGTGCTGTGTGAATTGGCTAAAGTTATGCATTAAAACTGCAGACATTTAAACGCATGTGAGAAATAAATTTATATAAATGCTAAATAATACTGGAAATTTCACACAGCACTGTTATTATGTGCACATACATATGTCAAGAAATAAAATCGGCGGGGTTATGGTGGTGTTTGGTTTGTTAGGTAATTGTTTATTTATACTTCAGTGTAGGTATACCTACTCTAGGGATTCATATTGACTCATACACTCGATATAAATGCCGTTTTCTGTAACGTGTAGACGATTCATCAACGATGGTTCTTAAACGGGTGATGTGGTGCTGACTCACAAGGGGATGCTGTCGCGGGTTTAAAGAAACTAAGCTATTTTTAACTATTATTGGTTTGACTGTTCTATTGGACAATTAAGTCAAATTACAGATAAGCATTTCACTAATCTCATCTCACTATACATATATTTTTAATTTTCTCGCATTCCTTACAGACGCACACAGAATGTCTTCCATTTATAAATAAAATAAAATCTGTATTTTTGAAGGTAGATAATAAATAGGGCGGTAAATTTATTTTAATCGTTTATTAAAGTCCAGGTTTAATTATAGGAATATGTTTAATGTTTTGGTTTGGTTACAATTTTTGCATCCATTATCACCTCAAACACAAGTATACAATCTCATTCTGTAACATTTTTGTATTTCTAAGTATCTAATGCATACGGTCGTTTTTGTTATCCAAATAGTGTATTAACAATGTACTGTTTTGCTTGTGTTGCCTGAAACAAAAAAGGAGGTAAATATTTGTAAACATCGTAATAAATACACAACATAGCCTACGGTACCGAAACGTGGACACTCTTGAGTGTCTTTATATAAAGTCGCTCAGCGAGCTATGGAGCGTGCTATGCTCTGAGTCTCTCTGTACTTAGTGTAAAATCCGCAACGAGGTTATCCTATAGAGAACCAAAGTTGTTGACATAGCACATAGAATTAGCAAGCAGAGGTGGTAGAGGCCATATTAGTCGAAGAACTGCCCTGATGAAGAAAATGAGATATACGAATTCGCGAGGACCGCTTCTCAAGCGTAGTGTGGGACGCGCAGCAGCTAGATGGAGTGATGATTTGCTAAAGGTCTTTAATGAGACTTTTAGTATCAGTAGTCCGCAACGACAACGAACTATTTGGCGCAAAGTAAATAAATAATGCTCATCATCATGCAGGATCATCTAGCCCCAAACTAAGCAGAGCTTGTGTTATGGGTACGTACTATATGACTGTTATACTTAATACATATACTACATATTTTTATTAGAGATAGAAAAACATCCGGAACACCCTAAAAAAATATCTGCAGATGGTATAGAAATTTGTCCCGAGGCGGGAACCGGACCTTCGCCCGCTGCGCCACAGAAGTCGTCGGGAGGAGTATTTGGGGAGGCCTTTGTCCCAACCGCCTATAATAGGACGATGTGGACTAATATAGGCAGTTCATTCATTCATTATCATCATCAACGGGCTATTAATTAGTCCGAATCGTCCTATTATGCTGTAAACTTTCAACAAAAAAATCTAGATATTTAAAACAATAACTTACACTTATCATAGCTTGCGTGAAACCCAAGGGGATTGCTTTTAAAGCATTTTTACAACTTTGGACAAACTGAAAAAGAAAACATATTATTAACAAATATTAAATTTGATGTGCTATCAGTGCTATGTCCAGTATTTTAAATTGACGACCTCTATCATATGACTCAGCGCAGATAGAACGGAGCGCGACGGAGAGGACTTTATTGACGCACTTGAAAATAAACTTTAACATTATTACAATAAAGTGCATAAATGCTTGAACCTGACAAAAAATGCTCGCGCGTCCTCGAAGATACGCGGGAATCCCCGCGTGGCGTTATGCACTTTATTACAATAAGTTTAAAGTTTATTTTCAAGTGCGTCAATAAAATCCTCTCCGTCGCGCTCCGTTCTGTCTGCGCTGACCCTATGGCGTAGGTAGTTTGTTTTATGAATAGCTGTCTGACATGCAGCAGGTTACAACGGGGTAAATTCTCGTCGTGGACCAAATAACTGTAAATATTTTTCGCCGTGGGGTGCCGGCAGTAGAATGTTGCCCCTTCTATCTTGCCCGTGGACGCAGTAAGAGCCTGCTAAGGGATACCTCTAGAAGATGCGTCATTCTGTGTATCAACATCCCGTACTGCGCTCGCCAACCCGCCTGCCAAGCGTGGTGAGTATGGCAACTGACCCTTATGGAGATCCATGAGAGAGGCCTGTTCAGTAGTGGACTTTTTACGGCTGGAATGATGATGATGACAGTTATTTCGTTGCAGGTGTCCACCCCTCACGTGGTATAGATGGTCAGCACGCACGTGGGGATATTCAGAAGAAACCTCACCCTTTTATTGAAAATAAATGTCTCTTTTTTAAACTTTCGCGATCACAACACATTATTAACATACATATAACCGGGTATTTATCGCGTAAATTACCTTTATTATTTCCCGACGTTTCGGTTGGATTGCACCAAGCATGGTCCCGGGAAGTCACACAAGAGAACGTCGGGAAATAATAAAGGTAATTTACGCGATAAATACCCGGTTATATGTACATATGTTAATAATAAATGTCTCGTCAACTTACATTAAGCGTAGGAGCCGTACCGCTGGCAGCTGGCATCGGGGCAGCCGTCGTGTTCGTATCATTCTGTCCTTTCGCCAAGACCAGCAGCACAAATATAACTGCTAGCAGTTTAAAATCCAAGCAAAGCATCTCAGTGCCTTTCCTAAACTGACCAATAGATGCCTCCACCATCTTATATAGCTAATTATAAGTAAATTCAACACGACAACCGAAACCGATGCTTTGAAATACGTCAGCATTAACCCGTCATTGGATTGTGATGTTAATTTTCCAAATTATAAGACAAAAAGACCTCGCAAGGGACATTCGGCCTCCAGCGGTTTTGACTTGAATGGAATTGAATATTCATTGGCAGTGAGCAAATCATGACGCAAAGTATTGACGATTATGTTGAATTAGGTAATAATGCTGTTGTTCTGTTCATTAGTTATGGTGAGCTAGAAGCTATTTCTTTTGGTTTTGCATCACTAAATAGTAGGTATTTGAGAGCTGTGAGGTGCCATCAGTAGAATGTTGCCTCTCCGAACCTCCCCGTGGATGCAGTATGAATCTGCAAAGGGTTACCTCCGGAAGATGGGAGTCAGCCTCTTTCCGTGTATCAATATGTGTTTGTATATGTATATATAGTACATATGCTAGGATTTAAATATTAGGATAATAACACTACACCCCATTCTTCCATTCAAATCATCTCCATCCAAAGGTTGTCTGGAAGAAATCGCTCTAAGAGATAAGACCGCCCATTGTATATATTTGTTCAGGGTGTTCTGGGTCTTTTTCTATATATAATTAAAATATCTATCTATGTAGTATAATGTATTAAGTATATCAGTCATCTAGTACCCATAACACAAGCTCAGCTTGGGGCTAGATGATGCTGTGTGATTTGTCCAGCATTATCTATTTTTATTTTATTTATTGTGTATTTCTGTTGTTTTTGTAGTTTAAGTTAATTTTAGTTATTATAATTTTGTTTTTATTTTCTGTATGATTTACACAATAAAGAGTTTATCTATCAATAAAAAATCTATCTATCAATATCCCGTACTGCGCTCGCCAACTCGACTGCCAATCGTGGCGACAACATGATCTTTGAGATCCATGAGGGAGGCGTTTGAGCAGCAATGCACAGCAGTCCTATGACTTAGATGATGATGAAGAATTTGAATAAGCCTTGGTTGAGTCAACGTTTACCAAGCCAATAATAGGAACTCCGATAATAGACTCTTAATAGATTGCCTGAAATTGCCTGAAGTGTTTCATACCAAAGCCTGTCAATCTGTCTGCCGCCGGGGTTGATGCCGATCAAGGTATCTAAATCCATATTCTAAACTTATATTGAAACTAGCTTTTGCCCGCAACTTCGTCCGCGTGGAAATCCCCTTTTTCACACAGTGCCACTTTGATTCGAAAATATAAATCCCATTTATTCCCTATCCCGTAGGAGTTTCAAAAAATCCCTTCTTAGTGCACCTCTAGGATACTCAAGGTATATGTGTGCCAAATTTCAAGTCTTTAGGTCCAGTGGCTTAGGCTGTGCGTTGATATATCAGTCAGTCAGTCAGTCAGGACTTTGAATTTTATATATGTATATAGATAAGACAAGATTTGTATTTTTGAATGTTTGTTTGTTATGAATGAACTCAAACAATGAGTAAAGTAAGTCACCCATATTGTAATTTGAGTTTATTTAGGGATCCCAACGAAAACCCCATTAATGTGACCCAAGATGTAAAAAATATATACCAAAGACAAATGAATCCCATTTCCCGTGGTCACGCCATTCGTGGTCACGACTTGAGGACGGTTTTACTTGTTTTTTCTGTGTGTAGGTATTTTACGGGTCTGAATGGATTACATTTACAATTGGACCGTTAGATGGCGCTGTAATAGGATGAAATGCGGTAAAAAAACTACACGTATGCATCAACAATTTTAGGATGTATTGTTTTATTTTATTCAGAGAGAAATCATTAAAAAGTCTACACGTATGCATTACATTCCATATTTCCCATTCCGCTGTGGGGTGCCGGCAGTAGAATGATACCCCTCCTCTCATGCCCATGGATGCAGTAAGAGCCTGCTAAGGGATACCTCCGGAAGATGGGCAGCAGCGTCTATCCGTGTATCAACATCCCATACTGCGCTCACCAACCCGCCTGCCAAGCGTGGTGAGAATAGCAACTACCCCTCATGGAGATCCATGAGGGAGGCCTGTGTTCATCAGTGGACGTTTTATGGCTGAAATGATGATGATGCATTACATTTTATATGTTGCGTTTTAGGATGTATTGTTTTATTTTAGTCAGTGCGAAATCCATTCATATGTAATCTTTGTGAAAGGATTTCGCACTGAATAATCCCTACTTCCTTAATAAATATTTCTTTCAGAATTTTTTTAAATCTCCCCTCGAGTAACAAAATACAGTGATTGAAGTTTAAATAAGACATTATGTTTCTATTTGATTGACCCGAAAACGTGTACGAACTGCCGTGGGGTGCCGGCAGTAGATTGTAGAATGCCTCTCCTCTCTTGCCCGCGGATGCAGTAAAAATCTGCTAAGGTATACTACCGGAAGACGGGCAGCATCGTTTTTCCACGAACATCACGTACTGCGCTCGCCAACCCGCCTGCTAAGCGTGGCGAGTATGGCACCAACCCCCTCATGATCTTGGAGATTTATGAGAGAGGCCTATGTCTAGCAGTGGACTTGGACAGCAGTCTTACGACTAAAGTGATTTGTGACACTTTATTCATCAAATTGTCACAAATCACTTTAGTGTGGTGAGTATGGCAACCCCTCAAGGAGATCCATGAGCGAGGCCTGTGTTCAGTAGTGGACGTTTTATGGCTGAAACGATTCATCAAATTCGGTAACCGGGAATAATTACCTATAAACATAGACTGCTTCAATCATTCATTACCCAATTAAAGTTGTCTTAACGCGGGTGAGACCGCGTAGGTCAATTAGTAAACAATACATCCTAAAACGCGGTACGCAAAACTCGCGTCGGACTCACACCTGGCCGGTTTTTCAGTTAAAAAATGAAATGCTGCATGCAGGCACTAACAAAAGAACTCTGAGGTAGGTATTCACACCTGTCGGTCGTTACAGAAAAAGTATAATATACGGAAGAGCAGTGTAATGGGACACAAAAATTCACGGCTCTGAAAAAATACCGTTGCTTGCCAAGAGTATTTTTTTAAATCGAGTATTATTTTAGATGGAAACAAAAACGAATAGAATATGTGAAGATGAGCAGAATAAAGAAAGAAGAAAGAAAATGTATTTATTAATCCATATACACAAACATAAACAAAAAACATACACAAACGTGCGACACGTTATCGTCGACACGTTACAATGTTCCAAACTTATAAAACTAACTACAAATTTATACAAATAAAAAAAAAATTACAATAAATTTACAAACAATAAAAACTCTCACACTAAACGATAAAATACTTAAAGTAGCAAAAGATACAATTAACATACATATATGTATTTACCTAAATTATTTTGAACACGAGGTCGGTCAACACCGTTCGTGATGAGACCGTTCCGACTTAAAAACCGGAGCGGACCGTAACGAGCGTCTTCGCGCCTTCGCCAAAACAATTTTAACAGATGACAAATTAAAACACTAAGAAAACTGGTAAAAAACGCTTAACAAATTGTTTAAAGAAGAAAAGTTTGAAATTACAATTACTTACTAACAAATTATATTATGTGACGACCTCTGTGGCGCAGCGGGCAAGGAAGAGGTTGCGGGTTCGATTCCCGCCTCGTGACAAATGTTTGTACGATCTGCAGATATTTGTTCAGGGTGTTCGGGATGTATTTCTACTTATAATAAAAAAAAACATCGCATGGCAGTAGAATGCTGGTCCGCCCGATATCGCGCTTATGTCCTGCTTTGCCTCACTACCTCTGTTTTGACTGTGCTATCACTTCATCCTGCATCTAAGTGCTACCGGAATTATTCTTCCATTCTATCGCTTGCAAACTACTTAATATATATTTAATGGTACATACATATGTACATATATGTATATGGAATAACCTGAATACGAAATCATAGCAGCCGTTGTTATTTATCAAGCATCCACCTAGTAGTGCAGTATCCATATCTGGTGACCACCGCGTTCGTTCAAGATGCCGAACGAACACACAAATACAGTTAAGGATGATGGCGAGGAAGATTCGTTGGACGTACCTAATCCCAACTGTTGGACGCATGGCTGTGTGTTTGCCGCTATTTTGGCCGGATGATCTCGAAGTTTGGTTCGTTCAATAAAGGCCCAATTTAAAATTTCTTGCATGAGAGAAGACACTACTAAGTTCTACCACGTCATCTCACAATTAGATCAGAGGTACATTAAAGAAATAAAAGACATTGTGAAGAACCCTCCAGCGACCGGTAAATACGAAAAGCTGAAACTAGAATTGACGAAGCGACTATCGATTTTCCGGCAACATCAAATTACTCAGTTACTGTCTCACGAAGAATTAGGAGACAGAAAGCCGTTGCAGTTTTTACGTCATTTGAAAACTCTGGCGGCGGGTGGATTGCCAGATGATTTTATACGAAGTTTATATAGTCAAACCTTTTACCACCCCATATATAGTGTCATAGACCGGAACTTTAGATGAAGTCGCTGAGCTGGCGGACAAAATGTGTAAGAATTATTAATGTTACCGTAATAAATACCCTGGTCGACGGTCCCTGTATGCCAAATAAAGAGCATTCTAGTTGGCCATTCCTTTCACGCTTGAACTTTTTGAAAGAATCTAGTAGGTATAGCTTAATTATTATTGACGTCAATTCTACAAAATAGGCTTAATAAATTTTAAATTTTATTAAATCGAAAATAAACCTAATAATATACTGATTATTATATGTATACTGAGATACAGGATATATCCTGTATCTAAGATCTTTGAACTGGTGTCTGGACCTTATTACTAACTTTTACTTTTGATGTCATGCATTGTTGCGTTGGCCATAGTCATGGGCCACATATCAATGAGCGAATACAAGAATTTTTAAATATATGGTTAAGGGGATTGGTGGAACTTTTGTCCAGATATCCCCTTTTCGTCCATTATTGTTTGTCCCATTTTTGGACAAAAAAACCAATAATCCTCGTAGGGGATCGTCGCAGGGCATTTCTGAATGAGCCACTTTCGGACCATATATTTTGCGATCGTCCATTGTATGAAATTTTGAGAAGATTCAAGTAGGTATTCAGGTCTTTGTGTGTTTCAAACAAGTGATAATCGATACTTGAAATGCCTTGCTTCAGGTAGAGTACCTTTTGACCTTTTTGTCAAAAACTGAGCGCCTTTAGTCTAGTGCCCATTGGCATAATTACAAACTTTATCCCGTGGGTTTTAAAGAGAGCCTGTGCGTTAAGAGAACCGACGTCACGTAAAATGTAGCTTACATTCATAATCATCATCATATCAGCCGTAGGACGTCCACTGCTGAGCATAGGCCTCCCTCATTGATCTCCAAGTACTGCAATTGGAAGCGGCCTGCATCCACTGCCGACCTGCGGTTCTTACCAAGTCGTCTGCGAATCTTGTAGGTGGACGTCCTACGCTACGCTTGCCGATCCGTAGACTCCATTCGAGATCTTTGCGGCCCCATCGTCCACCTGTTCTGCGCGCTATATGGCCTTCCCATTGCGATTTCAACGTTCTACGTATTAATCCGTTTGATATGTCGGTGACCCGAGTACTTCTACGTATCTCCTCATTTCTGATTCGATATCATAGAGAAACCCCGAGCATAGCCCTCTCCATAGCTCGTTGGGCAACTCCGAGCATATTAATATGACCAATAGTGAAGGACCACGTCTCGGTTCCATATGCTATCACTTAGGTAACACCACACTGAATGAAGACTTTCGTCTTCAGGCACTGAGGTATGTATGTTGGGTGAAAAGACGTTGCGAAGCCATATTTTGTGAAGCTCCGAATAATGACGCTGCCCTCGATTCTTATTTTGCAAATGGCTATGTTTGTAAGACAAAATTCCACTAATATTATAAAGCCGAAAGTTTGTTTGTATGGAGGTTTGTTACCTCTTCACGCAAAAACTAGTCTACGGATTGAGCTGAAACTTTGCACACGTATTGATGTTGACCAGGATTAATACATAGGCTTTTTTATCCGAGTACAACGCATGCGAAGCGGCGGGCAGAAGTTAGAAAAATATATTATATTTAAAAACACGCAAGGATAGCCACATGCGAGTTCATACCTATCACTTGAGGTGCGAATCGATTTTTTTACAATCGAATGTTTTTTATTTGATGTTCCTGATCTCAAATAACGAAAATCTTTTGTAAATCTACGAAATTGGTTACTATTTCAACAAAATTATACTCACAAATGAAGTGCTATTCCATCTTTTTGTAGATTTGAGGTATTGGGTTTCTTTTTGCATCCGCTAACAGCACAAACAGGCGCCCCAAGAGCTTATCACACTGCAAAAGCGATTATGGCAAATCGATAGGTGAATTTGTTTTTATTAACCGCTTAGATTTTTGGCGAATAATTAGACGAGATAAATTTATTTATCTGATTGATTATTTATTTATTAGCTTCTGCGCGCAGCTTCGCACGCGTACCTGTGTACCCGAATAAAAAGTAGCCTATGTGTTAATCCTGGTCAACATCAATACGTGTGCAAAGTTTCAGCTCAATCCGTAGTCTAGTTTTTGCGTGGAGAGGTAACAAACCTCCATCCAAGCAAATTTTCGGCTTTATAATATTAGTGGGATAGTTCTAACTGAATGTTGGACGGGTAAGTATGGTCCGTCACCTTAGACGAGATAAAACTAGACCACAGAAATTATAGAAATAAGTCAAATTTTGCCGGAGAAACGTCTTCCCATTCGATGTCGAGCAAAAGTTGTAGTTATTATTTTTCTTGTATTCTCTTGCTAAGAAAAATAGTTTTCTTTCGTTTTGATTAAGGTTTTCCGATATATTACACTCGTATACCGGCTTGTATCCTTCACTGGATTATAAGCTGGTAAGACACCTCGTACTCAGTTTCGCTTCTTGGTGGGCCTTATTAAAGTCTTTGAAGGCTCATATATAACTGTCTCTTATAAAAACAGTCGAAAATTCTGCAATTATCGGCTTTACATTTGCAACTGTTTATAGAAATAAACATCCTTTATTTCCGAACTAGCCAATGTAATATTTAGGGCTTCAGCTATTTCAAGTCAAATATTTTTCAATCCTTTCTTTGATTCCTTAGTTGCTTGTGGAATGTTTCGAATTTCAACACTTGTGGCGTTTTAGTTTTTCAAGAAAATCAATCTTGTTTCCTAGTTGTTGAGTTTTACAATCCTTATTCTTCTTATCCTTTTCAAGTGTATATAGGGTTTGCAAAGGGTAACCGGAAATAATCGGCTGGCCGGGTTCGGGTTGAAATAAGCGTGATAATATAAAAAAAAATTGTTACATATTTAAATTTCTGAGATAATCGACTAAGTAAAAGTGCCCAGTTTGTCGAAAAAAATATTTAACACTGTTGCTTATGACATCTCTAAGCGTATAAAGGTGCCTACAACCTTCATACGCTTAGGGATGTCTAAACTCATTTAAATAATCATATTTATCAGTTATATTGTATCATATACATCGGAACAAAACCATAGATGTCCATTTTCTAGTTATCATCTGTCTGTTCGGTCCAGTTTTCTAGTGAATGAGTGGTTTTAAAATAGCTTTAAATCTTCTACCATTTGCTGCTTAAAAGTCTATCCGGAAATAAAACGAACAAAACATGGAAACCACTCGCTGCTAGTATGGTCTGGAACGGTGGATAATTATATTTTCTATTCGAGAGCGCTACAAGTTGAATATTAAAGGCTGGGCTAGAAAAACCTCTAATATTCCACAATGTCTAAAAAACCGCCTGTACCATCAGTGTGTTTTGCCCATCATGACTTAAATTGAGTTAGGTTCAAATATTAAGTCTTAGCCACATATTTTTGGAAGTGACTAAACTGTTCAATAAAACAACGGTTTGATTTTATTTACAATGTTATACGTGTTGACAGCTTTGTTAATGAATTAATTATTATCGCCATAATGTGATTCTATTCCCTTCCGGGACATGGCCGTTTGTATGTCTGAATGTCCAAAAAGTTCGATTCATCATTTCACCCGTAAAACGTCCACTACTCATGAATCTCCATGAGGGGTAGTTGCCATACTCACCACACTTGGCAGGCGGGTTGATGTACTGCCGGCATCCCACGGCAGTTAGATTGCCTATGTGCTAAATAATCGTCTTTTAAGCCATAAAACGTCCACTAATGAACACCAGCCTCCCTCATGGAGATACATGATAGGGGTAGTTGCCATACTCACCACGACCACGTTTGCAGGCGGGTTGGTGAGCGCAGTACAGGATATTGATACACGGGAAGAAGCTGCTGCCCATCTTCCAGAGGTATCTGTTAGCAGGCTCTTACTGCATCCACGGGCATGAGAGGGGGGCAACATACCGGCACCCCACGGCAGTGCCAAATAATACGAGAGTCAAAATGTACAACAGACATAATTAGAGGTGAGTATTGGTCTAGCATTGAACATGCATTATATTATTATACCAGAATTGAAGATCTACCATAGGTATATCCTTACCTATAGCTCATATTGTCGGAAGAATCGAGAATTTTTTTATTTATTTGTTAAGACTCTTCTACGACATCTTCACATTTCATTCACTTATGTATTCTTATATAATCTCGTGTGAAACGTCTTTACAGGAATGTACAACAGCACTCACAGGTAGAAACAATATTGCTTATTGATAATCATTGATTAGTTAAATATTAAGCTAGATTGGGTACTATTTTTAAATACAAACCGCCTTTTCATCTATTTTAGAAGATTTATACAGCGTCAGCAACTGGTAATCATGTTGTACGGGACCCTGCGGTGCCTGGGACATTGTTAGATGGGTAAGGTTTGCCCAGCACCTATACCATCCTCAGCTTAGTTAGCTATTAGTCAGAAGAAAGAACAGCAGGTCAAAATACAAACAAGGTCCTTTTTAAACTTCATAGATAGACATGCAGTCTCAGACAGTAGTGGACGTATTACGGCTGAAATGATGATGATTTGCACATAACTTTAATCTCTATCTGCCCAGCGTAGTAGCGACCATGCTGGCGGATGAGACGGCGTGGAAGGCGGTGGCCTCTTTCTGTAAGACCGTAATGGTTCGGAAAGAGTCCGCGGAGCGGGATCGCGAGATGGCTGATCCCGCTCGTAGAAGGCTGCAGCGGGGAGCAGGCAACGGCCGTCCCGCACCGCCTGCCCCGTGAGGCTACGGCGTCATGAGGCCGCGGCATCCCCTTTAGGGGACCATCAGGGTCCGTAGGGTAGGAAGTCAGAGTGAGAGCTTGGACTATCCCAGACGGACCCAGGGTGGTGCATGATGGCTATGCACCATCGTAAGTTCCGCGAGACGTAGGGGGCGTTAGTTGTGGACGCCCCCGGGACGTGCTCAGGCAAGGTGCGATAGGGGCTCCGGAGTGTTCTTTACGAGGAACCGGAGCCCCTTGTACACCGAGGCCGGCCAACGGGACGGTTAGTCGGTGAGTCGTCGGGAGACAACCTCACATAACCATGCTGTGCCCTTACGCAGCATGGTATCTGACCTAGCAAATTTCCACCCCGACACCAAAAAAAAAGAGGTAGTTACAGGGTAGTTGCAGGGCAGTTGCAAGGCAGTTGCAGGGTAGTTACAGGGTAGGGTCATTCTAGGGTAGTTGGAAGTAGTGGTTGTAGTAGGTGCGATAGGAAGTTCGGCGGGACAACTAGTATAAAATATGAGAGTTGAATAAAGGCATTGGTAGTGAAGAGAGTTAGGTACTTCAGAAACTGACTTCTTCAAAACAAGCTTTCGTAAAACTCTATTCCCATTATTGTTTTCAAAGTCACGAGTCCAATTATAGAGTTATATTAGATTAGCCCACAGCGACAAGTGGCACAGATGGACTGCCAAGAGCAGCGGATATTACTGAGACATTTAATTTTCTACGTGAAAGGATAAGCAAGTGAGCTTGCCAGCCATCCCGAGTCGCGTAGCGCCCAAATTGCGTTTCGGAATGGCATAAACAGAGGCCGTGATTATGCGGTGCGGAACGAGACAGCCAGGTGCGGGTTCTAACTATCAGATGAGAAGTTGTTATGAAAACTTTACCTTTTTGCTGTCTTTATTTTATGATCATTTATAAGGTTACATGGGCTCAATACGGTAGATGACTAAATTTTGAATTAATAAGTTGTAGTCATCATTCCAGCCGTAAAAAGTCCACTACTGAACAGGCTCTCCATGGATCTCTCCATCTCATGGATCTCCATGAGGGGTAGTTGCCATACTCACCACGCTTGGCAGGCGGGTTGGCGAGCGCAGTACGAGATGTTGATACACGGAAAGACGCTGCTGCCCATCTTCCGGAGGTATCCCTTAGCAGGCTCTTACTGCATCCACGGGCATGAGAGGAGGGGTAAAATTCTACTGCCGGCACCCCACGGCTGAGTTGAAGTAGATTAACAAAATCTATTAGACATGTATTTTTTTCTTTTTAACGTAATCCAAAAATAACCGCAAAAATATAATAAATCGAAATGTCGCGTGAAGGCACACGCTGGTACCCGCCCACGAGCATCGATACAGAATGATGACGTCGACGAGAGCCTAATCCTAAACTACAACTCGCTTTATCTTAGTCTTGTTTCATTTTGTGTTTATTATTTTTGTTTTAACTAACTAAAGGACTAAATAGATTTTGATTTTCATACTGTCATCATGCCGTATGATGACAATTCAGTAAAGTTCCCATTTCTTTATTAAAATTGCCTAAAATGGCCTAATATGACAAAAATCTATTCGGCTAATGCCGTTCTTACATTAAAAAGGAATAATAATTTAACCTAATTTTACGTTAAGTGCTATAAATTTAGTAACGTCAAATTTCTAGTTTCAGTGTAATAAATTAAAATTTAAACGCGACAAGCTTTTTTATTACATATATTGTGCAAAGACGTTTTAAGTTGACATTAAACTTTAATGGAAAATGTTTATTTTATTATTTTTAGTACGTTTAAATAAAAGCTTGTTCGTTAAAAAGTTTTTTTTACTTATTAGTTATCACTGGACAGTTGGTTTATTGTCTGTTCATCTCATGCCCGCCATGTTGGATTTAGAGTAATGTCATATAATTTTTCGAGTTCCATTCAGCAAGCCTTTTTATCCTAAGATAACTAGTCCGCCATCTTGGGTATTCTGCCATATAAGATTAAGAGTGACGTTATTTCATTTTTCGAATTAGTCCGCCATCTTATTTATACCGCCATGTTGGATTTAAAGTGATGTCTTTTAATTTTTCGAGTAACTCTCAGCAAGGCCTTTCATTTTATACCTACATTGTAAGAGTGAATTAAAAATAACTAGTCCGCCATCTTGAGTATACCGCTATGTTAGATTTAAAGTCATTTAATTTTTCGAGTAGCTCTCAGCAAGGCCTTTCATTTCATACCCATATTATAGGAGTGCATTAATAATAACTAGTCCGCCATCTTGGATGTTCCGCCATGTTAGATTCAGAGTATCGTCATTTAATTTTCGAATTATTTACAGCAAGCCCTTTCATTTGACACCCATATTGTTGGAGTCCAATAAAAATAACTAGTCCGCCATATTAAGTGTTCCGCCATGTTGAATTCAGAGAGACGTCATTTAGTTTTTTAATTAGTTATTCTCAGCAAGCCCTTTCATTTGATACCCATATTATAGGAGTACATTAAAAGTAAGTAGCCCGCCATCTTGGGTGTTCCGCCATGTTGGATTCAGAGTCACGTAATTTAATTTTTTGAGTTAATCTCAGCAAGCCCTTTCTTTTGATACCCACATTATAGGGGACATTAAAAATAAGTAGTTCCGCCATGTTGTATTCAGAGTGACGCCATTTCATTTTTTGAGTTTTGAGTTACTCTCTAATTTGAAACAAATATTATAGGGGTACATTAAAAATAAGTAGTCCGCTATCTTGGGTGTTCCGCCATGATGGATTCAGAGTGACGTCACATAGCCGACCATGCATTGTCATCCAAAGTAAACATGTATACAAAATTTCAGCTCATTTAGTTGATGGTATTTGCTTCAAAATTGAGTTGTAAGTTTCCGCGAATAAACAAACTCATATAGGGCAAGCTTTTAAAAAGGGAATCGATACCAGTCGACGATACTACCTATTATTCCTAGAAAGTTGTAATATTGTATGGATATAAATAATAACCAGGTCGAGATAACGGTACATGATTGCTAAAAAAAATATTAAATACCTCTCATACCCGTAAACTTTTTCTCATCACCAACATTAAATAGGAATTTTGAAACCATTTAGGAGTTGCAAAGACAACTTTTCGATTAAGGGTTCCGTTGGGAAATAAGTTAAACGTTTTTATCGACTACCTATATTTCTTAGTAAGTTTAAATCAATATAAACTTTATGGTTTTTAGAGCCAATAGTATTTTATATGAACTATTCAAGATGTTAAAATATGTATTTAAATGAATATAAATACCATTTTGGCTGAAATATTCAATTCGTTTAAAATAAATTTAGATATAACTTATCAGACTAATCCAATTGGCTATATCTATTTCATCATGGGGTGAAAACATTGTGAATAACCTGTCGAAAGAGCACAAAGAGTATCAGATTTCCGCCCTTTTAAACCTACCAACCTTTTATACAAATCGTGTGATGTGTTAACGGTTCGACAGTTACTCAAGTCATAATGCACACAGTGCTAAAACAACACACAGCACTTCCCTACAGCACTGAGATTACTAACTTACGACGGAATGATGTTTGCCCTATATTATCACTTATCAGGTAAAAAACACACCTTTTCTCATAGATTTTTTAGTTTCCTTGAACCATTTTTGTACAATAGAATCTTAGAATAAATGCAAAGTACGATACAGAGAAGGTATTAGCTATAATAAAGTAGGTATACTTTATTTTTACAAACTTGCATAAATAATGTAAAAATTATTTTAAGAATGTGCTTAAATGCACCATCAGCTTTATTTGCCACTGTTGTTTTTTTTATTTTTTCTTTATGCTAACTTATCAGATCTACTTATTAAAATTTTAGTGTGATTCAATTTATTTGCTTGTGACCTAGTTTTGCCTGAAAAACTGGATCACCTAGTTCATGCTAAGTTCATTAGGTTTTTATGATTAAGTTAGATATAAGTAATATACATGTACTACTTAGCCATTAGTTGATAAAAATATTATTTATAAAAATATTGTTAATTTGAATAAAAAAAATATTGTATTGTATTGCAATAATTGCGGTGATATACAAACTTACATAAATACAAACATGCATGCATACATTTACAAACACACCCTAAGTATAATATGCACATTACAAATCATAGGTATCAACACATTAATACTTGGATAATCGGGTATCTAATGCTACTATCGCTAATATAATGAAAAAAATATATGTGTGTTCGCGGATAACTTCGTCGTTTATGAACCGATTTAGATGATTCATTTTTTGGTTTTCCCTTGAGTAGTCTGATATAGAGGTCAAAAAAAAAATCGACCCCTAAGTGGGTTAAAATATGGGTCGAATGATGAAATGAACAGTTATTCTTAAATTTTGTTATCTTAAACAGGAGTTTTATAACGCTTACACCTTTTTAATGACCATCATCATCAACAACATTTGACACAATCAGTTAAAATTATTTAAAAAAAAATTAGGTTAATATTCGTCGTTTTACTTTTTTTTATAAAGATTTTTACATAGACTGATCACGCTCGCGACCAGGAATGGTGCAATCATATCGAAAATTCGAATAAAAATAAAAGGGTGAAAAGTTAAAAGTCATCCCGTGGTGGTAACTTGGAGTAATGTAAATACCCGATGATACAGTACTCATACTCATACTCATTTATTACACCGTAGGAATATATAGTACACTTGGCTATGTCACAAAATTAAAAATTAAATGTCACTTCTTATAATAACGTAAAATAAAATAAAAAAAACAAAATCCTAATTATAATATTTAATAGCCATTACTTACCGTACATGGTCCTTGTCAACAAATAATTATATTAAAATAAAAAAGTTTAATTAGCTCATGACTGACAGCTTCAAAATAAAATAAAGCTGGTGAATGCGCACTGTCAATGTGTTATTAGAATACATACAAAAGTATTTAATTTTCCATGAATTAATATAAGTAAATATAAATAAAATAAGTATAAATATAGTAAAAGAAAGGAAATAAATAAATGAATGAAATGTCACAAATCTCAAGGAGCTCATGGAGTCATGCCCTTCTTCTTCCACAACATTTGCATACCCTTCGGGGATACTCATGGAATGCTGCCGGCGACCCCGAGTCCTTCTCCGGTATTTCAAGGAGTTGGGCTGGTTAGGTTAGGGTCGAGGCAGCACCTTGGGGGACATTGCACAATACAACCCAATGCGGGACGTCAGTGCAGATCTGGTAACCCCCCCCCCCCTAGAATTAGAAATGTCACAAATAAATTAAAGAAAGCTGCCATGCGCATTGTCAGGATTATTTATATTTTCAATTGTCATATAATAAGTTTATACTTAATAGTCAAGTGTTAAAACATTATTTGGATCAGTCAGGTAATATATAATTAAAACATTCTAACATAGAATTAATACATAGTAATAATAATGCTGGACAATCCACAAAGCATCATATATCCCCAATTTAGGCAGAGCTTGTGTTATGGGTACGGTACTAGTTGACTGATATTCTTAATATATTATTCTAATACTATACAATGATAGGTTTTTTTTTGACTTGCATAGGTTTTTATAATAAAATATTTCTATGAACTCACAATAATCTTCCCACCACAGCATTAATTTATGAAAAAAATACCAAATCTCGACTATTTCTTCGACAATCCAAAGTTGTTTAGCCCATGAAAAGAAGTCTTTTCATAGGCTAAAATACCCCTTTCTGGTTTGCACCTCGTATTATGTGCAACAATACTTTCCAAGAAGAAAAGTGTTTTAGGATTGAAAATTGGGTATATATTATAGTATATATTACATTTATACATTCTACTCCGGTAACATTGTTCAATAAGCATAAAAAGATATTTTTTATTATAAATATTGAAAACCTTCCAGAACACCCTGAAAAAATATCTGCAGACCGTACAAGCATTTGTCCCGAGGCGGGAATCGAACCCACATACTCTAGTGTCGCAGGGGGACCTTGACTCGCTGCGCCACAGAGGTCGTCAAGTATTTGAGTGGGACCCAGATTTTCGAGTTGAGTTGCTTCCCTGCAAAGACGGAAATCACCTAAATAAGGTTATTCCGGGTGGTGCCTAGACGTCAACCGGATGAGCCCGGATGCGCGGGAACCTCGCAAAACGTCAGAGCACAAACAACCACATTTCCACATTTAAATTTCCATGTTTCTAGTAAAGAGGGAAATCCTTGAGATGAAATATCCTTTACACAATTAGGAGTGTTTTTACAAGCTTTTATTTAACTTGCCCTGTATGTATGTACCTATGTATGTAACTATGTTTGTTCTCGGAATCTTGCAAATGAATTTTGATGCAGATACATATCTTCAACCAATTGAGCTGAAATTTTGTATACATGTTTTTTTTGGATGACAATGCATGGTCGCATGATTTATGTAACGTCACTCTGAATTCAACATGGCAGAACACCCAAGATGGCGGACTAGTTATTTTTAATGGACTCCTACAATATGGATATCAAATGAATGGGCATGCTGAGAATAAATCGAAAATGAAATGACGATACTCTGAATCCAACATGGCGGAACATCCAAGATGGTGGACTAGTTATTCTTAACGCACTCCTATAATATGGGTATCAAATGAAAGGCCTTGCTGAGAGTTACTCGAAAAATGAAATGACATCACTCTAAATCCAATATGGCGGTATACTCAAGATGGCGAACTAGTTATTCTTATTGCACTCTTACAATATGGGCAACAAATGAAAGGCCTTACTGAGTTACTCGAAAAATTAGAACGCCATGTTGGATTTAGAGTGATGTCTCACTCTAAATCCAACATGGCGGTATACTTAAGATGGCGGACTAGTTATTCTTAATGCTCTCTTACAATATGAGTATCAAATAAAAGGCCTTGCTGAGATTGTCAAACATACCGATTGTCTGGAAGAAATCGCTTCTAAGCGATAATACCGCCCATTGTAACAATTTTAGTAACATAGGTAATTTTTCTGTAATTCTTTAAGGTGTGCAATAAAGTATTTCATATTGTATACCGTACTGTTTCTATTTTAAAATAATGAAAAGTAAAAAAAAACTACAAACAAGCTTTTATTTAAAGGAACTTACTAAAAATTATAAAATAAACATTTTTCATTAAAGTTTAATGTCAACTTATAACGTCTTTATTCAATATAAGTGACAAAAAAGCTTGTCGCGAGATTTAGGCAGGTACTCGTATTTACATTGTTTGAAAAAAAAAATATTAAATTAATTAGATCAAGTTACAGGTACACAGGTTAATCTCTGTGTTGGCCGAGTGGTATGTACACCCGACTTTCAATCCGAAGATCGTGGGTTCGATACCGGCAGTGCACCAATGGATTTTTCTTTCTTGAAAAAATTATGTGCACACTTAACACGTGCTTTAACGATGAAGGAAACATCATGAGGAAACCCGCGGCTTAGTTAGCTTCAGACGTATTGACCTGTTCTTTCCTCTGACTGTTTAACTATGATTTAAAAACTTATTTGGAAAACAATAAAAAAAAATTGAACAGAAAAATTATTTCTATGTAACTGGCTAAGACTAGCTTGCATTAATCCCACTAATATTGTAAAGCGGGTACAACGCATGCAAAGCGGCGGGCACAAGCTAGTTAGGAAATATAAATCAGAGCAAAACGTTTTGACATAGTGCGAATTCGAATAAAAGCCAACTCCGAGGTTATATATAACAGCCTCTATATTTAGACAAAGGGATTAGTCGCCACTGCTCGGAAAGCTTAATATTGATAACGATGGTATAAAAATATATAAAAAACAAAAATATTTTACAAAATGACGAGACCCAAAGGGGGGCTGAAGGCCCCAACCTTTACCAATTACAACCGCAATACCACGGTGATCACGATCACTAAGCACGTGACTAACGCCATTCAGAAAAGATACATAAAACATTTATTTACTACGCGTACAGATACAAACACAAAACTATATGACCAATAAACAGGAAAACAAGTGGAAATTATTTAATTAATATTCTTTATTCTTTATTGTACACAATAATAAAATAATATAATAATACACAATGAAAAGTCATGTACAAAGGCGAGCTTAACCCTAAAGAGAGTTCTCTTACAGCAAACCTATGTTAGTGAGAAATTATATTAAGCGTAGGGGTCGTGTAGGTACACACAAGAACTAAACATAAAAAGGATACTATGCGATAAATAACATAAACAAAACTAGAACTAACAATATAACGGAATTAATAAATAAATATAATATAAGACTGATGTAAAGTTAAGGCTACAATATATACAAAATAATACATAATATACTTATAATATAAGCTCTTTTACTTTACTTTGAAATACATTATTCCGTACAGGAAGGGATGTAGCGCCCCGGTAAAAGGGTCTCAGCAACTCCCACGAAAACCACGAGTTGCACCTACCTCGTCCGATCCAGGTGCATTCTTCCCGCGCGCGCCTCAATTGATTATTTATTAAAACAAATGACACAATCAAATAACATAGAGGTGCATACACAATACAAATAATTCTCACAATGACTTACAAAACACAAGAAATACAATAAACAATAAATAAGTATCAAATATATCAAAATAACTACCAATTCAATATTAAATGAGGAACTTAAACAATCTTGTGGTACTACTTGAAGGTACGAGTATCACTAGGTGCCTATTAAAACCCGAGAGCATTCGAACAAAGGTACGCGAAGTAGGTACTGGAATAATAGTCTTTTTAGGGCTCCGAAGTACAACGAGGAACCCTTATAGTTTCGCATTGTCTCTGTCTGTATGTTTAGCTGTAATTTTACATGGTTATATAAATAAAATCGGCCAAGTGCGGACTCGCGCACGAAGGGTTCCTTACCATCGAGCAAATAACGGCAAAAATATCACGTTTGCTGTATGGGAGCCCCCATCAAATAATTGTTTTATTTGAATATACAACTAAATATTATGTCAGTATTTTAAGCGTCTGCCTGTTATTATTAGTGAGAAAAAAACGGCATTAAAATCACTTTTGTTGTATGGGAGCCCCCCTTAAATATTAATTTTATTTTGTCTTTAGTATTTGTCGTTATAGTGGCAACATAAATATATCATCTATAAAAATCTCAACTGTATAGCTATCACGGTTCATGAGATACAGCCTGGAGACAGACAGACAGACATACAGAGAGATAGACAGAGAGATAGATAGACAGACAGACGGAGAGCGGAGTCTAGTAATAGGGTCCCGTTTTCACCCTTTCGGTACGGAACCCTAAAAAATAACGCGGCTACAAAATAAATCTGAAAAAAAATATATATTAATTTGGGGCATTACATTAGTTGGGGTGAACTTTTTTATTTTCCCATCATGTGGGGTATCGTTAAATACCTAAGTATTTTAAAACCATTTAGGGTTTACAAAGACAATTTTTGATTTAGGGTTCCGTTTGCAAAATATACAAGTTTTGAATTTTTTATTTTTTAAGCGTTCTTTACAAATCTGAAAAAAACATTAATGTTGTTTTAACCATGAACTTTCAAGGAAAACTACAGGTTTAGCAAGCTTTTTTAGTTTAGAAAAAATAGTCACTCAAATAAGTGATGCGATTTCCCAAACATATCGCAACACTTCAATCCGAAAACTCAATTAATTCTTGTTAATATGTTTTGGTAAACGTAACAAAAAATACACAAACTTCTAACATCTGGTCTACGTTTAACTACGGAACCGTACGTAGCACGTAGCTTGACACGCACCTGGCCTAATTTATTTAGAATCTAATACCAATATAAAATAACGCTCTAATAATATCTGTTACCCTGTTTCAGGAAAAAAATAAGAAGTCCTTCATTATATTATATTAGGACCTAATGATTTCGGCTGACAGTAACAATGTTATTATTAGTTTGTTATCCAATGTAACTTCAGTACCTAGTAGATATCTTTAGTACATATTTTTTGTTGAGTTGCGCTCAATTGTGTGCATGCTGTGGTCGCTTTTAATTGGGGGAAATCCCTAAGTTTAAAATTTTGTTGAATTTGTGTATCTCTTTTTGGTGGTTCTAATTAATAAATAAATAAACAATAATAGTATACGAGTTTAATAAGGACCATTATTCGAACTTGCTAAAATTCTTTTTCTTATCAATGAAACGTACCCAAACAGAGTTTTCAATAAAGTTTCGTAATTCCTAATAGAAGTACGGGCGTTCTTTCACTCCTAGGAAAATAAATCAAAGCTGATAAATCTCTTAATTTTCCCCGAGATATGATGCAGTGCGGATGCTGCATTTGCATAAAAGCGTCCATTAACGAACTTCACACCAAATAAAAATCAATAGCAGTACAATATAATACACTATATGTGTATGGGAATAGCTGTGCTTTTTGAGTGGCGGTTTCGGGCAGCGAGAATTAAAATTTAAAATGCACACGGTTTGTTACCATTATGAATATTGCTATTACGGAGTCTAAGTAAATTGCCATTTCACATGACATGTATTATTGATGATTTATACAGAGTCAGGAACTGATATTAATTTCACTTTAAAAACCAACGTGAGACAAACTCTTAATTTACAAAATACGGGCATTTTTCACGTTATATTTTTAAGTTTGATAATTATGATGTGACAAGTTTCTGTTTTCAAGAAACCCTTCTTTAGGGCGAATGGGCACCTTCACGACTGCCCGTATTTTTAAACGAATTGATATATACACGTTGTACGGGAAGGTCAATAAGAGGTCAATGTACTTTTACCTAACACACAAGTACCTAGTACAGTAACTTGCACGCCAGCTGGCACGATGCAATTAGGACTTTAAACTACTACGCTTGAAAGCATTGTTATATAATTTTATTTGTTCTTCGAAACATTGTTTTCTAGTCACGTCTAAACTAGCTCAGTACCAAAGTAGAAGTTTTCACTTGTATGAAATTATGTCTACATTTTTTTTTATATGATTGGAGTATTTATTGTTTGCGTAAGTGGGGTATTCTCTTTCATGCAAATATCCCGAACTAACAATGATTTGGATAATATTTTACTCTCGCTACGAGCCCTGATCTCATGCTTGATATCCGATTTATAATTAGAACGGAAAGGTTTCCCTCATCCCTTTTGAAACTCATTGAGCCATCAAAATAATTATAAAATGTTATTAAACACTAAACCATGTTGCTATCTGAGGCGGAAGACCTTGTGTCTACATACAAGCTTCCTAAACTTAGTTAGAGCGAGGAGTACGTGTCAAAGAACACAGGTTTAGCCGGACGTTGATATATCTTAAGCTCATCTACCTGTAAATAGAAATTAATTAATTTATTATTATATAATTATTTGGGATTGGACCCTTCGACGAAATTCTTTGTTATTTACTCGTCGTCGTAAGTGGTTCAATGCCGGTCTGTAAGATCACATCAACGTAGATGTAGTCATGATTCACGACAGGCAGGCTTCCCAACTTTGTACCTGAAGAGTGGCTACTGGCAAGACCCTAAGGGACAAGGAAAAAAACTGCATTTTCTACTGGAATGTGGCTCTGGCACTTTAATGTGATGCCATTTGGATTGTGCAACGCTTCGGCTACTTTTGAAAGATTGATGGAGCTGATACTCGCTGGATTAGTGGTGACGCCTGTCTCATCTATTTGGATGACATCGTTATTGTGGGGCGTACGTTTTTAAGATCACCTTAAAAACCTGGAACTTGTGCTAGCAAAAATTCGATCCGCTAACCTTAATCTGAACCCGAAGAAGTGTTCATTCTTCAGACGACGAGTAAATTTCCTGGCCACGTAGTTTCACAAGAAGGAGTACAAACCGATCCAAGTAAGATCATCGCTGTCCAGGATTGGCCAGTTTCAAAAGATAAAACACAAGTCCAAGCATTCTAGGTGCTGTGCTCCTATTACCGACGGTTTGTGTAGAATTTCGCCGATATAGCTAAACCTTTGCACAAGCTTACAGACGAGAAGAGACAGTTCTGTTGGAATGAGAACTGTGACATCTCTTTCCATCAGTTGAAGAGACGTCTGTGCGAAACCGCCATTCTTGGCTATTCTGACACCGAGAATTAATTCTTTATAGACACTGATGCAAGTAACACCGGTATTGGCGGCATGTTGTCCCAACGAAAAGGAGATCAATAGGTTGTGATAGCCTGCTACAGCAAATCATTATCCAAACTGAAAAGGAACTACTGTGTCACCAGAAGGGAACTGCTAGCAGTAGTGAATACATTACAGCATTTAAGTAAATATCTGCTGGGACGCAAATTTCGTCTGCGAACTGATCATGCTGCATTGGAGTGTCTATTTCGTTTCAAGAATCCTGAAGCGCAAGTAGCAATATGGATTAAAAAACTACAGGAGTTCGACTTTAAAACTGAGCATCGCAGTGGAATATATAATGGAAATGCGAATGCATTATCAAGAAGATCCTGTCCTGTGGAGTGCAAACACTGTGTCAGACAGGGAGCCAAGGAGGTGGCACCCATAAGGATGCTGAGAACAGACTTCAGCGACGAATGGAAAGAAACCCTGCTACATGCACAACAAGGCGATGCTGACATTAAGCTAATACGTGAGTGGATTAAGGCTGGTGCACCCAAACCTAAGTGGAGTGACGTTGTAGCACTAAGTACAACGACGAAAGGTTATTGGCCACAATCTGATAGTCTGGCTATCCACGAAGGTGTATTGTGCCATAATGGGAAAATGCGCGAAGAGACCACTGTCTTCTGCAAATGGTTGTCTCTAAGGCCAAGGTGTCTAGTGTCCCTAAGGCAAAGTCTTGAAGCTCTATCACGACGATAGATCCAGAGGGCATATGGGAGTAAAGAGGACTTTTTTAATATATACAAGAGTGATTTTACTGGATATATTACCGAGACGACGTGGAAGACTAGTGCCACAAATGCACTAGTTGTGCCGCGGTGAATAGACCGCAAACACGAAGCAGAGGGACATTAAAAGTTATTTTTATTTTATTTATTTGACAAAATCCACTAACTTACAGCCAATAAAGGACTTACATTTTTTGAGTAATAATAATAACTAAAAGCCGACATCCACAAAGCAAATAAATACGTTCCAAACATAACAAATTAAACAAAAGAGATTACAAATATAAAAAAAAAACTAATTAAAAACAAAATTAAACATGTGACCACAGAATATTATATGTAAATATATCACACCAAGAAAAGAATATACATACATAAGATAATAGACATACATACTATATAAATAACCTAGTCACCCTCACTCTCCACACCCAAAAGCTTAAGAACTTCTTCCTTGAAGAAGCTCTTACTGCTATTAAAAATATCTGTGCGGTTAAATCTTTTATTGTAGTTCCTTTGCAATCTAATAACAAGTGAATTTCGGGCGTAATTGGTGCAAGTATGGGAAACGTCAAAGAGGTAACCGTAGTAGGCAGGCCTTCGCGATCTTTGGACGAGAACTGCGGTCTCCTGCAGACCTGTTAACCGGTATCCCACCAGAGCCTCCGCACTGCATCACAGAATATGCGAGTGACTTGCGCAAAAAGATCAATGACGTGTACGATCATGTCAGACGATCGGGCCAGAACATGTCTGAGAAGATGAAGACCCGCTTTGACCGGAAACTAAACAACCTTAGATTCGACGAAGGTTCGCTGGTGTGGCTTCATAACCCAGTGCGCAGCAAAGGACAGTCTCCTAAATTGCAACCAAAATGGGACGGACCATACCGAGTTGTGACTAAAATATTCGATATCACGTACAGAATTCGAAAGGACCCGCGAGGAGCGCCGAAGGTTGTTCATGTTGATCTACTATAGAAATAATGTAGTACTGTTACGAGCTGGGGCTCGTAACAGTCTGTTAGTTGCTGTTGGGCGTAATCCGTCAATGGAATTAAACGTCTAACCATTATAATACCCTAAGGCTTCGGACGCGGTAACCAACCGGATATATTGTACAATAGCTTGGAGCAACTAAACATTGTTTGTATGTACAGTACAAACAGGTCGAGGCAGGATATTAATCTTACTGGTGACTGATGCAGATCAAAGGTGAATTGTGACCTGATAAACATCATGCTGTTAACGGGTTTTGCGCAATACTTTGCAGCTAATTTCACACGTACTCGTACTTTGCATAATAAGATATTTATGACAGAACTTAATCCCTTTTTAATTATATTTTCCCGATGTCTTAAATATCATTATCTCAGTCTGCTGTCCACGTCTAGTGCTGGAAATAGCCCTCCCTCATGGATCTCCAGGATCATGATGGTCATGGCAATAAGCCATACACGCCAAGCTACACTTGGAAAAAAAGAGTTTTCCGAAGCTAACGAATTCAATTATGTGCTTTATTCAATTTAAATGTGTTTTGTTCTTATTTTGTTAACTATTTTAAGAAGCGTTTTGCTCTATTGAATAAACACTAATTGATTTTGATTTTGATTTTGCTAGGCAGGCGGGTTGGCGAGCGCAGTACGAGAGTAGTGTTGATACTAGAAAAGATGCCCATCTTCCAGAGGTATCCCTTAGGAGATTATTATATCATCCACGGGTAAGAGAGGAGAGGCAACATTCTACTGGCGGCCCCCACGGCATCATCAAGTTACTCAAAACGAAAGTGTCATGCATGGTTTAGTTCCTGTTGTACTTGTGTATTCCGAACGACCGCTGCAGATGTTGAATGTGGCAAGTAGAAGAGAGCAAATTGGCACAAATTGGGAGAAGCATTATCTCCAGCAGTGAACTCTATACACTGGATACAGATAGTCAGTCATCATCATCATTATCCACCGCTGGACATAGGCCTCCCTCATGGATCTCCAGGTACTTTATCCTTGGCAGTCTCTCACTGCATCCACGGGCAAGAGAGGAGGGGCCACATTTTATTGCCGGCACCCCACGGTGACAGACAGCAGACAGTCAATATAAGCTCACAATAATTATGATGATGTTGATCTACACTATAGGATCGTTTAAACAGCATTCGCCTTTTTATTCGACGGCAACCGCAAACCTGCCATCGCCTGGTCGTGACCTGCGGTCGATCACGGGCAGGCTACTGCGGAGGTTCAACTCATAGTGAATAATAATTATGTAGGGTGGGCATGAAGGGGTCTGTTTAAGAAAACAACTCGTTTTATTATCTAGAACACAATAAAATTACTTGGTTCATATTTGAATTACAAGATTGTTTATTACCTTTTGACATACAAACATATTTTATGCAAAAAAAAAACATTGTATATCATCATTTCAGCCATAAAACGTCCACTGATGACAACAGGCCTCCCTCATGGATGTCCATGAGGGGTAGTTTGCCATACTCACCACGCTTGGCAGGCGGGTTGGTGAGCGCAGTATGGGATGTTGATACACGGATAGACGCTGCTGCCCATCTTACGGAGGTGTCCCTTAGCAGGCTCTTACTGCATCCACGGGTAGGAGAGGAGGGGTAACATTCTACTGCCGGCACCCCACGGCATTGTATATAAATTTTACCTATTTGAAACAAAGGGAAAACGGCTCTTTCATTTCATGTGGTCACTGAAAGAGCCGCAACACTAATGATCTAACTATTAGAGTAAATATTAGGGGGCCAAGCCTCCTAATATGCATAGACGCTGTCTGTCTGTCTGGTTGTCTGTCTGTCTATGCATGAGACGATTACAACCGAACGCGTTGACTGATTTACATGATTTTTTTTGTTAGTATCGTGACTCTAGATTCATACGGACCAGAGTTATTGTGACCTCAAAAGGTCACCAAAAAAAATAAAAGTCTTCAAACGTCCAAAAACACAATAATACCATTTTTGACCTTTGGCCTTCGCGCCCTTTTCTGGTACCCCCGTATAATAAAGTTTAATATATAGTACCAATGCTTGTTTCAATACAATATAACAAAAGATTTTACCACAATATCTTACTAATTCTACCATAATCAGACTTTCTAGAGAAAATAATATTATATCATTAAAAAGTTACTCATGTAACAACATCAATTTTACATATTATTTTGATCTTTAATAATTCAATTAACATAAATAACAATGAGACTTTTAAGCAGGCATTAGAAAAGTTTAAAAAACAGAAGCAGTTTTTACAAAAATAATTCGACGACCCTTTGACTCCACACTCCACACTCGTGACTCCTAAGACCACAAAGCTTACATTGATACCATTCCTCATTACTCTCACTGTAAGATTCATTACAAAGTACACAATTCTCCGTATTAGCGTTTTATACAGATCTTTATACTTGAGTGTTGTTCATAACTCGAGCAGCGACGGAATGAGACATCGCGTCTGCGTCACTCGTCGCCGCATTCCAAACGAGTGTCTAGTAATTAAGATATTTTTTAATGTATGTTTGTCTATCAGGTATATAATATATTTATGTGGTCCGTAGTTTTAAGTATTATAACATCTTGTACTAAGTGTTTTCTATTAAATCTAACAGCAAGCGGAGAAAGCAAGTTTGTGATTAATCACAATTGCTGTCAACGCCTCATTATCTGAATCCGATGTCATCGTGCATTGATACGTACGGATTCTGTACAGTTCTGGCATGGACCAAATAAATACATTTGCTCCATGGTTCTGGTGACATTTTAAAGTTTCAAAACATCATCATCATCACAGCCGTAAGACATCCTGCTGGACATAGGCCTCCCTAAGGACTAAGAGATCGAAGTATTGATCATGAGGTTGTTGCCATACCCACCACGCTTGGCAGGCGGGTTGGCGAGCGCAGTAGGGGATGTTGATACACAGAGAGTAAGCAAAACATAAAAAAACATAAATGTAGGAAATACGAAATTAAGGTTAGATAAGATTGCCATCAAAAGCCGGACATGAAACGCCGACTGTTTCATCGCCTGTTTGGGTGGTTCTTTCATCGCAAACAGCCATAAAAATTCACCCTTAAAATATCTTGAAAATTCTCAAATTCAAATAAAATAAATACTACAATAAGAAGCTGAAATAAATGCACAATCTAGTTGGAATATATTTAAGAGTTACATCAATCCATTTTAGCGGCAATACGTTTCGAAAAGAGCAGTTAACCGAAATAATGCACATTGAAAAGTAAGTTCTTCTTTTCAATGTGCAGTATTTCGGTTAAGGATGAACGAGTCGCTCATCTTTCCATACAAACGTGGAAGGGTAACTACTCCACTGTTTGACGTTAACCATCCAACACTAAGGATTATATCAATTTATCTCGTCATAATATACGTTTGTATACACCCCAAACCGTAAAAAAAGTATTTATTTCAAAAATACTACAAGCTTCTTTACTTTCGTATTTCAACACTGATTTTAGCCCAACTTTGGACGAAACTAAATAAGAGAAGGAGAAAGAAAACTCAAAAATAAACGCCGTTCCGACATAGTTTAATTATTCAAAAGTTGAAATAAATGTTATTTTGAAAAGATTACACTCAAGTTTTTCTATAATAATTAATAACCCTTGTGCTAAAAGTCTATTCACATATTTTTGCGCGGTCGGTTTAGGAATTAATCATTGGGCATTTCATTGCACGCGGGTGCACATACTATGTCAGGTGAGATAGCATACATTTAGGCCGCGCTCACTGACGACTTTGCCTCCGCGACTAGTTGGACCTTAACTACTGCTCCAAAAAGACTATATGTATGACTGTTTTCCGAATGTGACTTGTAATGTTCATAATGACACTTCGGAGAACTGTCAAATTATACTCTAAAGTAGGCGAACTTTTTGTTGAGAGTTCATCCGGGGAAGTACTACCACCATACCTATTTATGCCGCCAAACAGTAATGTCACCATTGCTGTGCTCCGGTTTGAGGTATCAGCCTATCTGTATGCAAGTTTATGATCAATCCGTCTCGTAGTTTTTGCATGAAGATCTAACAAAGACAAAACTATCATACAAAGGAAAACTGATTGCGTCATATCTATCTTATAGAAAATCAATTTGGGACAAAATGTAGCCTATGTGTCTATTCCTGGTCCTTGTCTATACGTGTGCAAAATTTCAGCTCAATCCGTTAAGTAGTTTTTTCGTTAAGAGGTAACAAACAACTATACCAACAAACTTTCAGATTTATTACATTAGTGAGATTATTATAGGCCTGAATATTCACCGTAAAGTAAGCACACATATTTTAATACTACGTCAATATACAATTCTCATTGAAAGTGCGGAGTAAATTTCACACAACACGCGCATCCATTGATACCCAAGCGGTCTGATTTACATTTTATTATTACTATGGAAAACGTTAATGGCTTTCGTCGGCTACCTGAAAAAAACAGGAAAATAATGTCACGTGAGTTCCGTTTTCGAACTCCTAACAACGTAACCAATTATCTGTTTTTACCTGACTACAAAGGGGTTGGTTTGAGTAGGTTTTGGTTTTGTAGACTGTGATATTACTGTACTTACCTATTTTGCGGGGAGGCGTTGATTATTAAATCTTTCTTTTATTATGATTATTACTGTCCCGGTTAACTTCGTATCGTACCTGCTACTACAACTACTCTACAACTATTCTGATTCTACTACAACTACTCTATTAATACTCTACCACTACTCTACTACTCTGCCCTCCTTATCATAAACGCAATAACTCGATTTTTGGGGCCTACAGAGTTATATACATATTCGTGATCAGCAAAATGAGCTCTATGTTTTCTTCTTAGACAGTTTTTACGTATATATAGCCAATCCTGTTTTTTTTCTAAGCATAAACGCAATATGTTAGGAGTTTGGGCTTGGTTTACTTACCAAGAATGCAATAACTTGAGTTATGGTAGGGTAAGCTTAAATAATACATTATATTACTAACGATAAGTGCAATAAGTATGGTTATTTTATTGGTAGTTTGTACATTCAAAACTAATAGGCGTCATTTACTAGACATAAACGCAATAACTCACAGTTATTGCGTTTATACTTAGCACAAGTCATATTTTTTGTGTTTCCTTTCTACAAGTCAAAAGTGCAATAAGTTGAGTTATTTCGTTTATGTTTAGGAATGTAATTAATTTAAACTGAAGTTATACTAATATTTAAGAGTAACTAGTAAAGTTATTGCATTTATGTGTAGGAAAGATCACACAGGAACAAGTCCTACGCTTTTTAGAATCGCAACATATTGACTATCAAGGTTGATCCGGAAGGTATATCGTTCGTTGCCTGCACTTGTCGACAAATGCTTGCACCTAGTTTCCGTCGATGAGCGGAGGCGACTAACGATATGCCTTCCGGACCAGCTTTTCAATTTCCAGGGCCCATAGTTAACGTTCTTTGAGCTGCGCTGTGCCCGGTCCTTTAGCTGAGTGCGAAACACGTGATACAGGTGTGCGTCGCCGTAGCGGGACTCCAACACCTCAAATAGCTGCTAGTAGATAACGTCTTTTCCGAAAGCCTCAAGTATGGTCAGGGCTCGATCACGAAGTCCTAAAGTGAGTGCTACCATGGCCTGTGCTTCGCTCCATCCTTTTGCCTTGACAACTGCCTTGAACTAGATTTTGTAGGCTGACCATGATGAGCTTCCATCGAAAGGTAGCACTTTGAAACCTCGCCCTGAAGGTGCATTAACCACCGAAGCCGAAATCCCTTCTCCAGACTTCAATACACCAAGAGCCTTCTTAATGTCAGCGATTTGAGTTTCATGCTTTCCAAGGCGGTTTGCAGTCGTTCCAAGGCGGTCTTTAGTTGTCGCAAGGCGGTCTTCGGTCTTTCCATGACGGTTTTCGTTCTTCTCAAGGTTTTTAGTTTCAGTAATCCGTTCTTTGACGACTTTGAGGTATTTTCCAAAGTTCGTTTATATTTCCTTCATAAGACGCTCCGTCTGCTCCTTCTGACGCCGAACCATTTCCTCCTGATGGCGAATCCGCTCCTACTCTTGACGACGAGCCTGTTCTTCCTGGTGACGAGCCTGCTCTTGCATCATTGCCTTTAAGGCGCTTAATTTCAGCTGAGGCTCGTGCTGTGACTGCAGACACTCCGGATGGACCAGGGGCCGTCTCCATCATTGTGGATCATCATCTTCGCGCTGGAGGCGGTAAAAGCTCTCCAAACCTCCTTTGGTCCGCCTCCTGCTGCCGTTGACTCCTGGTTCAGACCCTCTCCGTGTCGTCCTTTGGTAAAACCGGCATTATTTAATCCCACTTCTAACACCAAATTGTTACGAGCTGGGGGTTTGAAATAAAAAAAGGAATCTAATTAAACCAAAATTAAAACTTTAATCACAGATCACACCAAGCAGAATCTCTCAGTAGATTCTCACCAGAACACTTCTTCACTGAACAACACTGATAACCACTATAACTTTTTGTCACAATTTACTGAACACTTTAGCACTTGTATTCACTTTGAAGTCGCTCCGATATATCGCACTGTTCACTTCCGTACCCAAATAAAGACGGTCCGCTCGGCCATCATAATTTTCTTCCGTACCCCCGTTCTAGGTCACTGGGTGAGGCCTCGAGACGTACGTCTCCTCGGCTTCATCTCTAGGGGCTACAATCCCCAGGTCTCGGTTCTTGTAGCCCTTAAGGTGGGCGGGCGTCTATGGTTCTCCCGGGCGGAGGTGCGGTACGGGGGGGGAGCCTATGCATAGAAGTCTCTACGCAAGGCCTCCAGACCCGAAACCGCCCAAATTAGCCCGCGAAAATTAGCCCGCGGCGATGGCCATCAGGACCTCGGTGAGGATCCCCATGAGTATTAAGGGGGCCACATCTGGTCCGACGAGTCGCTGTTCAGCCTGTTCAGTTCGCTCGGCAAACACACCCACGTATTTATATCCCAGGCAAACAACTTGTATCGCGCTATTGTTTTCAAAACCGGTTTATCTAGAAGCTTCACCTGTTTATGTTTACAAAATAGAAGTGGCCTTTGAACTCATTCGAATGTGTTTACATAAATACCGGTCATTTGAAACTTTCGCCAACTTACTAGTTTGCGTTTCTGCACGGCGACTGATTACCAAATCGTTTTATTTATACTGAATTAATGTTTTGAGTAGTACGCTAGTACTCGTTAGAATATTGAGCGTGTTAACTGACATCATAACATCGTGTCTTACTTATGAAAACTGCAATAAGTCAGACACTTATTGCACTTATGGTTAGTACATACTAGAACATACAGCAAGTACTTGCAAATTAAAATCAAAATATGTTGATTTGCTAACGATAAACGCAATAACTACACTAGTTATTGCGTTTATGACTAGCAAACATCTTGTTTATTTATAAAACAATCCTAACCATAAGTACAATTCCGTGATGTTAAGCAGCTTAATTTACACCTTTACCGATTCCGGGTACTACGTAATATTCTACACGTTTTTATCTATAACCTTGTAAAAGATTCAAGTCGATAGCTTGTATAGGGATTGAGATACAAGCTAAACAAACAAAAAAACTTTAGGTGCGTTTTTCTCGAAAGTAACTTGGACCGAGTTATTGCGTTTATGATAAGGAGGGCAGTACTACTAACCCTAAAAACTGGGATAAAAAATAATTTCTCAAATTAGTATTTTTCTACTTTACTCTAGAATCGTGAGACTTCTGGAATTTAAATAAAAAATCTACACTTGTTGCTATATCTTCTTAAATGCCCTGATTTTGGTAGGGCATTATCTGCCCCTAGATCTTGATGTTTGGTATAGTTGATACTCTCAGGCGTTTCGGAGAAAAAGGGTCTTGACAGACAGACAGACAGACAAACTAAGTGATCCTATAAGGATTCCGTGTATTCCTCTTCGGAACCCTTAACAATCTATATATATAAAATTCAAAGTCCTGACTGACTGACTGACTGACTGACTGAGATATCAACGCACAGCCTAAACCGCTGATCGCACAGACTTGAGATTTGGAGGGTATGTTTGTCTTGGTATGTAGACGCTCACTAAGAAAGGAATTTTAAAAAATTGCACGCCAAGGGGTTCAAAATTGGGTTCAAAGTTCAGAGTAAAATATGACATATCTACGTGACCGTTCACGATAGACATTTAAAAATTCGTATGTAGATTTCTGCAATGAAATAAGCAATGACGTGTTTAAGTTTTTTTTTGAATTTTCAAAATTAAAGGGTAGGGGGTCCATTGTTTATGAAAAAAACCTTTAAAGAGCTACATCTTTTGAACTGTAACCGCTAGCAGGTTAAAATTTACAGAGAAAATAAAATATTCAAAAAATCATCTATATATATAAAATTCAAAGTCCTGACTGACTGACTGACTGACTGATATATCAACGCACAGCCTAAACCGCACAGACTTGAAATTTGGAGGGTATGTTTGTCTTGGTATGTAGGCGCTCACTAAGAAAGGAATTTTGAAAAATCGCACGCCAAGGGGTTTAAAATTGGGTTCAAAGTTCAGAGTAAAATATGACATATCTACGTGACCGTTCACGATAGACATTTGAAAATTCGTATGTAGATTTCTGCAATGAAATAAGCAATGACGTGTTTAAGTTTTTTTTTTAATTTTCAAAATAAAAGGGTAGGGGGTCCATTGTTTATGGAAAAAACCTTTAAAGAGCTACATTTTTTGAACTTTAACTGGTAGCAGGTTGAAATTTACAGAGAAAATAAAATATTCAAAAAATTAAAACAAAAGGGGGGTCTTTAAACAAGAAGCGTTTTATAAACTGTTATTTGAGCTCTGACGTACAAACGGTAAGGCCTTCCTATTTCAAACTTGGTGTGAAAATAATACTTACTTAAAAGATATACCAACCACGAATTATAAAAACCGACCAAGTACTAAACATGTTAAGTGTACAAGTAAAAAACGTGTTTGTTTCTGTTTAAAATATAAACTTTATATATACTAAGGTACACTACCTAACCATTCATTATTAAACTGATTGAGCTTATACCTATTATAGTAATTTATGCACTGACATCTACATAAACTTTAATTTAAACATAAAAAAGTAAAATATCTAGCGCCGCGGTGCGGTCGCGGCAGCCGGGAGTATAAATAGAACCGGCTAAGTCCACGAGCGCTCATGCACTAGACACCCTAGGTGCTTGGTTCAGAAAGTGGCGCATAGTAGTGAACCCGACGAAAAGTGTAGCAGTGCACTTTACTTGGAGTCCCCTTTTGCCCCTGCCTCTCCTCCTCTTCGATCAACCCATCCCTTGAGTTAGGTCAGCTCGCTACCTAGGAGTTATCCTAGAAGGATGTATCACCTTCAATCCCCACTTCAAGGTCTGTCACTTATCGCCCCTAAAGTTCCCTGTTCCACTCCCGTCATCTAAAGTTTTAGAGATTCGTAATAAAAAACCTACCGCTACCGCAGCATCTGCCAAAGCACCGTTTTCAGCTCGCATTACGTTAATTTTGCAAGATGAGTCATACAAATTTCCTGCTACCGCAGCTTTTGCCAAAGAACCTTATTCAGCTTCCATCTAGAAAAGTTTGAGAGATACGTCATAAAAAAACCAGCTACCGCAGCGTCTGTCAAAGTACCGTATTCAGCTCCCGTTAGGTAAAATTTGAGAGCTGCGTCATAAAAATGTCCAGCTACCGCAGCTTCTGCCAAAGTACCTTTTTATACGACTTATCGGCGAGACAAGCCGATGACCCAACTTATCTAAAGCGGTAACCTCTATTACAACTGCAATACCGCGGTGATCATGGTCACGAAGCCTGTGACTAGGTGACCAATGCTGCATTGTATTGCGCCTGTCACCCTGAGGTAGAGTTCTAAGGTCTCATGTGCCCGTAATTTTACTGGCCCCCTTACCCTTTCAAACGGAACAAAGTAATGCAGACATTACTGCTTGGTTGTAGAAATTACGAAGTACGATTGTAGTATTTCCCCGGATGAACTCTTCACAAAAAGTTCTACAACTACAACTATTTGGCTTCCATCAACAAAAGTTCGCGAGATGGGTCATAAAAAAATTCCAGCTACCGCAGCGTCTGCCAAAGCACCGTTTTCAGTTCCCATTAGGTAAAATTTGCAAGATGACTCATAAAAATTTCCAGCTACCGCAGCTTCTGCCAAAGTACCTTATTCAGCTTCCGGCTAGAAAAGTAAGCCGTAACCGGTAGCAGGTTGAAATTTACAGAGAAAATAAAATATTCAAAAAATTAAAACAAAAGGGGGGTCTTTATACAAGAAGCGTTTTATAAACTGTTATTTGAGCTCTGTCGTACAAACGGTAAGGCCTTACTATTTCAAACTTGGTGTGAAAATAGTACTTACTTTAAAGATATACCAACCACGAATTATAAAAACCGGCCAAGTACTAAACATGTTAAGTGTACAAGTAAATAACGTGTTTGTTTCTGTTTAAAATATAAACTTTATATATACTAAGGTACACTACCTAACCATTAATTATTAAACTGATTGAGCTTATACCTATTATAGTAATTTATGCATTAACATCTACATAAACTTTAATTTAAACATTAAAAAAGTAAAATATCCAGCGCCGCGGTGCGGTCGCGGCAGCCGGGAGTATAAATAGAACCGGCTAAGTCCACGCGCGCTCATGCACTAGACACCCTAGGTGCTTGGTTCAGAAAGTGGCGCATAGAGGTGAACCCGACGAAAAGTGCAGCAGTGCACTTTACTTGGAGTCCCCTCTTACTCCAGCCTCTCCTCCTCTTCGATAAACCCATCCCTTGGGTTAGGTCAGCTCGCTACCTAGGAGTTATCCTAGATAGATGTATCACCTTCTATCCCCACATAAGGTCTGTCACTAATCGCGCCAAGTTCGTGCTTAGCCGGTTAAACAGCCTTCTTAACTCGAAGAGTAAAATGTTCTTTAGAAATAAAGTGACACTTTACAAAACAGTTGTACGGCCAATAATGATATATTCCTCTGTCGTCTTTGGCCAGTCCCGTCATTTTATGTAGATGCCTTCAGGTAATCCAAAATATTTTCTTGCGCAGGGCCACGGGCTGCCCATGGTACATGCGCAATGAAGACCTCCACCGAGATCTCAAACTCGAGTCCATCGAACACTTTGTTAAAACTGCTTCAAATCGTTTTTATGAAGTGGCGGCGAACACCCCGATCCGTTAATCTCGGGATTACCCTCCGACTACCCGATAGAGCCATTGCCCACGAGTTCTTTTCTCCGTCGACCGAGACACGTTCTTGGCTTGCCCGTTGACGAGATCACTGCCGCTATACTTGAGGTCAACCCGTCCTACTTTAGCTGCTAGGCACACATTTAATACCCGGTCTCGCCGGCGAGGCCGAAGAATACACTCTTCCGTCTTAAGGTGCACTTGTGCACCTGGACGTTAACTATCATCTATATATATAAAATTCAAAGTCCTGACTGACTGACTGACTGACTGAGATATCAACGCACAGCCTAAACCGCTGATCGCACAGACTTGAAATTTGGAGGGTATGTTTGTCTTGGTATGTAGGCGCTCACTAAGAAAGGAATTTTGAAAAATCGCACGCCAAGGGGTTCAAAATTGGGTTCAAAGTTCAGAGTAAAATATGACATATCTACGTGACCGTTCACGATAGACATTTGAAAATTCGTATGTAGATTTCTGCAATGAAATAAGCAATGACGTGTTTAAGTTTTTTTTTGAATTTTCAAAATTAAGGGGTAGGGGGTCTATTGTTTATGAAAAAAACCTTTAAAGAGCTACATCTTTTGAACTGTAACCGCTAGCAGGTTGAAATTTACAGAGAAAATAAAATATTCAAAAAATCATCTATATATATAAAATTCAAAGTCCTGACTGACTGACTGACTGACTGATATATCAACGCACAGCCTAAACCGCACAGACTTGAAATTTAGAGGGTATATTTGTCTTGGTATGTAGGCGCTCACTAAGAAAGGAATTTTGAAAAATCGCACGCCAAGGGGTTCAAAATTGGGTTCAAAGTTCAGAGTAAAATATGACATATCTACGTGGTCACGTAGATATGTCATATTTTACTCTAACGGTCGTTCACGATAGACATTTGAAAATTCGTATGTAGATTTCTGCAATGAAATAAGCAATGACGTGTTTAAGTTTTTTTTTTAATTTTCAAAATTAAAGGGTAGGGGGTCCATTGTTTATGAAAAAAACCTTTAAAGAGCTACATCTTTTGAACTGTAACCGCTAGCAGGTTGAAATTTACAGAGAAAATAAAATATTCAAAAAATCATCTAGAAAAGTTTGAGAGATATGTACGTCATAAAAAAAAAACAGCTACCGCAGCGTCTGTCAAAGTACCGTATTCAGCTCCCATTTGGTAACATTTGCAAGATGAGTCATAAAAATTTCCAGCTACCGCAGCTTCTGCCAAAGTACCTTTTTATACGACTTATCGGCGAGACAAGCCGATGGCCCATCTTATCTAAACCGGTAACCTCTATTACAACTGCAATACCGCGGTGATCATGGTCACGAAGCCTGTGACTAGGTGACCAATGCTGCATTGTATTGCTCCTGTCACCCTGAGATAGAGTTCTAAGGTCTCATGTGCCTGTAATTTTACTGGCCCCCTTACCCCTTAAAACGGAACAAAGTAATGCAGACATTACTGCTTGGTTGTAGAAATTACGAATTACGATTGTAGTATTTCCCCGGATGAACTCTTCACAAAAAGTTCTACAACTACAACTATTTGGCTTCCATCAACAAAAGTTCGCGAGATGGGTCATAAAAAAATTCCAGCTACCGCAGCGTCTGCCAAAGCACCGTTTTCAGTTCCCATTAGGTAAAATTTGCAAGATGAGTCATAAAAATTTCCAGCTACCGCAGCTTCTGCCAAAGTACCTTTTTATACGACTTATCGGCGAGACAAGCCGATGGCCCATCTTATCTAAACCGGTAACCTCTATTACAACTGCAATACCGCGGTGATCATGGTCACGAAGCTTGTGACTAGGTGACCAATGCTGCATTGTATTGCGCCTGTCACCCTGAGATAGAGTTCTAAGGTCTCATGTGCCTGTAATTTTACTGGCCCCCTTACCCTTTAAAACGGAACAAAGTAATGCAGACATTACTGCTTGGTTGTAGAAATTACGAAGTACGATTGTAATATTTCCCCGGATGAACTCTTCGCAAAAAGTTCTACAACTACAAGTATTTGGCTTCCATCAACAAAAGTTCGCGAGATGGGTCATAAAAAAATTCCAGATACCGCAGCGTCTGCCAAAGCACCGTTTTCAGTTCCCATTAGGTAAAATTTGCAAGATGAGTCATAAAAATTTCCAGCTACCGCAGCTTCTGCCAAAGTACCTGCCATGCAGCTTCCGGCTAGAAAAGTAAGCCGTAACCGGTAGCAGGTTGAAATTTACAGAGAAAATAAAATATTCAAAAAATTAAAACAAAAGGGGGGTCTTTATACAAGAAGCGTTTTATAAACTGTTATTTGAGCTCTGTCGTACAAACGGTAAGGCCTTCCTATTTCAAACTTGGTGTGAAAATAGTACTTACTTTAAAGATATACCAACCATGAATTATAAAAACCGGCCAAGTACTAAACATGTTAAGTGTACAAGTAAAAAACGTGTTTGTTTCTGTTTAAAATATAAACTTTATATATACTAAGGTAGGTACACTACCTAACCATTCATTATTAAACTGATTGAGCTTATACCTATTATAGTAATTTATGCACTAACATCTACATAAACTTTAATTTAAACATAAAAAAGTAAAATATCCAGGGCCGCGGTGCGGTCGCGGCAGCCGGGAGTATAAATAGAACCGGCTAAGTCCACGCGCGCTCATGCACTAGACACCCTAGGTGCTTGGTTCAGAAAGTGGCGCATAGAGGTGAACCCGACGAAAAGTGCAGCAGTGCACTTTACTTGGAGTCCCCTCTTACCAGCCTCTCCTCCTCTTCGATAAACCCATCCCTTGGGTTAGGTCAGCTCGCTACCTAGGAGTTATCCTAGATACATAGATGTATCACCTTCTATCCCCACATAAGGTCTGTCACTAATCGCGCCAAGTTTGTGCTTAGCCGGTTAAACAGCCTTCTTAACTCGAAGAGTAAAATGTTCTTTAGAAATAAAGTGACACTTTACAAAACAGTTGTACGGCCAATAATGACATATTCCTCTGTCGTCTTTGGCCAGTCCCGTCATTTTAGATGCCTTCAGGTAATCCAAAATATTTTCTTGCGCAGGGCCACCACGGGCTGCCCATGGTACATGCGCAATGAAGACCTCCACCGAGATCTCAAACTCGAGTCCATCGAACACTTTGTTAAAACTGCTTCAAAGCGTTTTTATGAAGTGGCGGCGAACACCCCAATCCGTTAATCTCGGGATTACCCTCCGTCTACCCGATAGAGCCATTGCCCACGAGTTCTTTTCTCCGACGACCGAGACACGTTCTTGGCTTGCCCGTTGACGAGATCACTGCCGCTATACTTGAGGTCAACCCGTCCTACTTTAGCTGCTAGGCACACATTTAATACCCGGTCTCGCCGGCGAGGCCGAAGAATACACTCTTCCGTCTTAAGTGCACTTGTGCACCTGGACGTTAACTATCATTAGATATAAAAATCTGGCAACAATCCAAGCCGTGGTTCGAACCTAAGTGGTGCCCTTGAGCTATTGTAAATAAAGCTATATAAGCAGGTATATAAGCTATTTTTGGTTGTAGCATCACGCGGGCAAAGCCGTGGGCAGAGGCTCTCATGTCAGGAGGTTAGGTGTAGGACTCTCAAGTTTTTTTGTAAGACTAAGTTTAGTCACTGATGGCCACAAATAAGGCCGCGAAATCACACACGCTTTGACTTCATACCTCTATAGTAGATAATGTAACTTATTTCCCAGTAGGTAGTACCGGTTGTGTAAACTTTCAGAACTTTGCGGCTGAGGCAACCCTTAGCGTAGGTAGTAGGTTTTGTCCTTCTAATGTTAAGTTAATACAGACTCTTCTATAGTGACCAGACACATATTATAGATTTCATCTACTTAGTACCTTATCCACTTTGCATATGAGTCCCAAAAAAAGCTGATTTACATCCTTTAAAAACGCGGGCGAAGCCGCGGGCAGCAGCTAGTTAGATATAAAAATCTGGCAACAATCCAAGCCGTGGTTCGAACCTAAGTGGTGCCCTTGAGCTATTGTAAATAAAGCTATATAAGGGACGACCTCTTATAAAGCTTCTTAAGGAAAAGTCTAAATTCCATATTAAATTTAAAAAATATAACAACATCAGCGATTATAATACATTTGTCATGTTACGTAACAGAGCACGTCTAATGGAAAGTGAAATGTATAATAAATATATAGGAGACGTAGAAAATTCTATAAGAAATAACCCCCGTGCTTTTTGGTCCTATGTAAAAAGTAAAAACCACTCGAATGCTTACCCATCAGTAATGTCTTATGGTAGTCGCTCTTCAGACCAGGGCACTGATATATGTAATATGTTTGGGGAATACTTCCTTTCCAACTTTCTTCAAAGCTCGTTGAATTCACCTACTGATTACTCAGACGGTGAACATTCCGAGTATCATCTGGCATCAATCGCCGACATTGGGATGGTGGAGATACTAGAGGAAGAGGTCTTCAAGCTATTAAAGGCCTTAGACTTGAATAAAACTGCAGGACCTGATAATTTACCTGCCGTCCTTATTGTAAAATGTGCCAAAAGCTTAGTTTTGCCTCTCTCCATATTGTACCGCCGCTCTTTGTCGGAGGGTATTGTGCCTGTTATATGGAAATCGGCCTTAATCACTCCCGTGCATAAAAAAGGTCCTAAAAATAAAATTGAGAACTATAGGCCCATATCAAAGCTATGCTTATTTGCTAAGATCTTTGAAAAAATAATTTATGTCCAGTTGTACTCTGCTATCAAACATGATCTTGCACCGCAACAGCACGGATTCTTAAAGGGTAGGTCTACTACGTCAAATCTCCTGTTGTGTACGGAATTCTTGTCTCGTTTTATGTCAGAACCCTCTCAGATAGATATTGTATATACCGACTATAGCAAGTGTTTTGATAGAATTGATCATTTGCTTCTATTAAAGAAACTGCAACAGATGGGTATACGCGGAAACCTCTTTAGGTGGTTTACATCTTATGTCCATAATAGATGTCAAACGGTAGTTCTTAATGGATACTCCTCCCTGTCTATGTTAATTCCCTCGGGAGTCCCACAGGGATCTTTATTGGGGCCGCTACTTTTTACAATCTTTGTAAACGACATCACTTCTTGCTTTCAATATTCTAAAATTCTTTTGTATGCAGATGATATGAAACTTCTATGTAATATTAAGACAGTCGCCGATGCCCATCGCCTGCAGGACGATCTATTGCGATTTCAAAATTATTGTTTAGTGAACAGGTTGGACTTGAACGTCTCCAAGTGTTGTGTTTGTTCTTTTACTCGTAAGCCATCCCCTATAATGTTTAATTATTCTCTTATCAATATACCTATCACAAGAGTACTTAAAATCAAAGACCTTGGTATATTTTTTGACAATAAACTGTTATTTGATATTCACGTTGATTATATCGTCAAAAAAGCTTCCCGTGCACTTGGTTTCGTTCTAAGAATGTCTAACGAGTTCTCTAATTTAAAAACATTTAAAATTTTATACTGTGCGTATGTTCGCAGTCATTTGGAATACGCATCTCAAGTCTGGAACCCTCTCTACAACGTCTATATTTCTCGCATAGAATGCATACAAAAAAGGTTCTTGCGTTATTTGCAATTTCGCGCAAAAATTTACCTATCTGATTATACAGCAAGATGTCGTAAATTTCACTTCCTCCCCCTCTCCGAACGAAGGAATATCTCAGATCTATCATATCTTATGAACATTGCAAATGGCACAGTAGACTGCTCTGAGCTCCTAGAGCTTGTAGGACTGCGCACAACCAATGCGACATTAAGGAGACCTAACCTCTTACATACTCCTTTAGCTAAAACCAATTACAGGCAGAATGCATTTATAGTTCGAGCGAGTGACGTGTTTAACTCGTCTAATTTGGATATTGATCTATTCAATACCTCAGCTGGCAAGCTTAAATGTTTACTGGCAAGCGATTTCTTTAGGTAAGGTTAGGTTTTAGTCATAATAAATATTTTTCTCTCTTTACATACTTAGTTAAATATTATTATTATCTTTTTTGTTTTTAATTTGAGTTTGTGTTTTTTTTTTCCTTTCTTTTGAAATAATGATGTAATATTGTCCACGATAACTTTAATATTTTTTTTTAAAAAACTAAAAGTGGAAACTTGTAATTGGCCATTAGATACTTTGAAGCATTGTGCTTTTAAGTAGTTTATAATTTAGTTGTAAAAATGTACCTAGCTGTAAGTTTTCCTAAAATTAATAAAATAAAAATAAAATAAAATAAACTAAGTTTAGTCACTGATGGCCAAAAATAAGGCCGCGAAATCACACACGCTTTGACTTCATATAGTAGATAATGTAACTTATTTCCCAGTAGGTAGTACCGGTTGTGTAAACTTTCAGAACTTTGCGGCTGAGGCAACCCTTAGCGTAGGTAGTAGGTTTTGTCCTTCTAATGTGAAGTTAATACAGACTCTTCTATAGTGACCAGACACATATTATAGATTTCATCTACTTATTACCTTATCCACTTTGCATATGAGTCCCAAAAAAAAGCTGATTTACATCCTTTAAAAACGCGGGCGAAGCCGCGGGCAGCAGCTAGTATATTATATTCTAACAGTTCCAACAAAAAACTCTTGCAAAAATTAAATCGCGCGCGAAATGAAAAACGCGCCCTGCGTTTGGTTCGCTGCGGTCACAGGTGTATAGTGTAGAGTTAGTGAGCGAGCGCGTGTCAGCAGAAACGCGTCCGGTCTCGGTAGTTAGCACAGCGCCAAATCTCTGGACTTTTAATACCGCGCGTGGTTAGGAAACGAGGGAATGTGGCATAATGGATGAGTACCTACGATGAAGTGCCTATTTAATAATTAATTCGTTATTCTCATTCCTCCGCTGAGGTCACAGGTATAAAATTATCTCAGCCCTTCATAAATCAAGGTTCTAATTTAAGGCATTCAGAAGTTATAGCAACAACTGTCAAATATTTGTGTAAAAAAGTAAAAAATAGAAAACTTCTAGGGCACTTCCAGAAAAGGATGCTGGGAGCTTTTGTGGCGAAAGTACTTGAAGGGAAAAATCTGAAATTTCATTCCATTTTGGTTCGGGGTTCCGAACCAAAAAGGGAACCTAATGGTGAGACTTTGTCTGTCTGTCTGTCACAGATGATTTTTGCGTGAAGAGGTAACAAACCTCCAAATAAACTTTCGGCTTTATAATATTATCCGGCTTTATAATATTAGTGGAATAACGTCTTTTGTTTCGGGGTTAATAAATTGGTTTCAACCAATTAGAAACAAAGCAGTTGGCAGCTGGCAGGCAGCCCATCTTCCAGAGGGTTTCCTTTGGCAGTTTCTTACTGCATATACGAGTACGTGCCGTGGCACGTGCGTAGCTATGGATACGTAGGATACCCCCCGAAAGATGGGCAGCAGAGTCCTTCCGTGTATCAACATCCCGTACATCGCTCACCAAACCGCCTGCCAAGCGTAGTGAGTATGGCAACAACCCCCTCATTATCTTGAAAAACATGAGGGCAAATGTCCAGCAGTGGACGTTAACAGCAGTCATACGGCTAAGATAAGAATAAGAAATGTGATTTACTTACATAGCAACTGCCCCTCATGGAGAACCCTGAGTGAGGCCTGTGTTCAGTAGTGGACGTATTACGACTTAATTGATGACTTGCATAGCTAACATAAGGACGTAGCGACTATAACCACTATTTCCGCAATGCAACATTCACACAAAACATCGCCAGTTTCGTGGCTTCTTTTCGTGTTGTGGCTTGTGCTTCGCGCCCGCTAATTATTTCGTTAGCTTACACTGTTAATGTGAAACTCAAGAAACAATTCAATATGAATATTTTATTTAATAAATATAATACGGCTTACACCACGTACTTAACTTATCATCAGCTTATTATCAGCTATCATCTTGCTGACGTTTCGTAGACCATTTAGAGGCCCTTCTTCATGAGCACCGTTCGTGGCCGACTCCGAGGGCCGCGAGACGAGAACTGGCTGGATATTTTATGGTTCAAAATCGTTATTAATATTTCTCTTAGAGATTACAAATCCCTTGCGAGAAACATAACAGTAATTATTTAGTTTGTAAAAAGCATTTGTAAATGTACAATGTCGTTGGCAATATACAAAGGTAACTGATATATTACAATAAAAAAGTTAGGTTCTTTTATGGTTTTTATAATCCTTCATCGTATTTTTAGCGGTGGGAAATCGCAGCGCTGTTTTGTGTTTTCAACTTTTATTTATATTTCTAACCATTCTTACAATAATGGTCTTATTAGGTAACAAAGTCTAAATAGTTGCTTCTCTGTAAAACCTCAAGGCAAAAAGGGTGGTAGGTAATTAGGCGTTTTTATATAAAAGAAACAAACTCAAAAATAGTTCTCCACAGCTAGGACTTTTGTTATATCGCTGCCGCTGTAAAACTCATTAATAAACCAGAATTTTATCTTGTGGACTATTTTAGATTTAAAGTTTTACTGGTATTTTTTAAATATATGTGAAAATTTGCAGTGGACAATCAAAAAACTGCCGTGGGGTGCCAGCAGTAGAATGTTGCCCCTCCTCTCTTGCCCGTGGATGCAGTCAGAATCTGCCGAGAGCTACCTCCGAGAGATGGGCAGCAGCGTCTTTCCGTGAATCAATATCCCGTACTGCGCTCGCCAACCCGCCTGCCAAGCGTGTTGAGTACGGCAACTACCCCTCATGGGGATCCATCAGGGAGGTCTGTGTTCAGCAGTTGATATGTGATTTTTTACGGATGCGATGATGATGACAGAAAATTTCAATAGATGGTTGAAATTTGCGCAAGTTGTTTGGCCACATCAATCTCACCTGATGGTTAACACGAACCCTAAGTGACGATATGGCCGGCGATGGATCACAACACACGTAACTGTCTGTGTGTGTACTTGTGCAAGTCTAAACTTGTTCACGTATATACACTTGAGCTAGTGAGGCTGCCTTTACTGCGCGTGTTTGTGGTGTTAGCTCCATCTATTTTAGGTTCAGTAGTAAATACTTCCATTATTTTTTACTAAAACGGCTCATTAAACTACAACAATGAGGTTAGTTACATTTGCGGTAAACTTCTTAGTCGTTTTCATTGATAGCAGACCAAACTACGATCAAAATGGTTTGACGAGTGGTTAGGTGACTCTATGGGTTTGACAATTACGATAAACATAGTTCGAATCAAATTCAAAAGAAAAAAATGTAAAAACACAAAAAATCACAACAAGAATGTGAGGATGTGAGAATATGAATTTTAATTAATCAAATTTGGCTTAAACTTATTTACAACCAAGAAGATGATGAAGAATAACGATAACGGTACTAAGGAACTGGGTCCAAACGGAAAAAAATGCTGTCCGAAAAAGAAGCAAAATATCAATGATGTAGGATCGCCAATCCCAGTATTTAGAAAACCCAACCACCCACCATGCACCCCACCAAGATCTGGGTCACCTACCAAAGTCTGCAAACCAAAAACAGTAGAAAATAAAGAAAGAAAAGTAAAATGCTGCGCTTCTAAAAAACCAGCATTTGCAGATATTGATACACCAGTGCCAGTATTTAGGAAAATACAAATACCACCCTGTAACCCTCCGTCTGATCTTAAAGCGAAGCCTAAACCTGAGTGCAAAAAGAAAACTGATCAACCTGGAAAAAGTGTTGAGCCTCTATTAGACAAGAAGGAGAATTGTCGACATTCTTCTAAACCATAGTTTAAATGCTTCTAAAACGTACCTACTAGTATTTTTAAATATACACCAGTGCCAGTATTTAGGAAAATACAAATACCACCCTGTAACCCTCCGTCTGATCTTAAAGCGAAGCCTAAACCTGAGTGCAAAAAGAAAACTGATCAACCTGGAAAAAGTGTTGAGCCTCTATTAGACAAGAAGGAGAATTGTCGACATTCTTCTAAACCATAGTTTAAATGCTTCTAAAACGTACCTACTAGTATTTTTAAATAAACATCTCATCTCTCAGCTGTAGGACGTTCACTGCTGGATATAAACCTCCCTCATGGATTTCTTCAATTAACTACTGATCATGAGGGTTTGTTGCATACTCATCATGGTAGGTCAGCATGCTGGCGAGCGCAGAATGGCATGTCGATACACGAAAAAACGCTGCAGGCGGAGGAATCTCGCAGTTTCTTACTGCATTCACGGGCATGCGAGGAGTGTCAACACAACACCCTACTGCCGGTACCCTAGCAAGATAGTTAATATCTAAAATAATTACTGTCGGGTGATTTGATAACTTAATGTAACTAATAAAGACCATTCTTCTTTTTAATTTTATTGGCAATCGAACTGGATACTTTTTTCTCATCATCATCATTTCAGCCGTAAACTAAAAGTAAAACTACTGAAATAAGGCCTCCCTCGTGGATCTCCATGAGGGGTAGTTGCCATAATCACCACGCTTGGCAGGCGGGTTGGTGAGCGCAGTACGGGATGTTGATATACGGAAAGACGCTGCTGCCCATCTTCCGGAGGTGTCCCTTAGCAGGCTCTTACTGCATCCACGGGTAGGAGAGGAGGGGTAACATTCTACTGCCGGCACCCCACGGCTGTTTTCTTTATTGTAAACAATTGTAAAGCTTTATTTTCATCAGGATCATCATATCAGCCCATTACTACCTACTGCTGGGTATGGAAGTAGCGTATATAGGCCTCCTCTCCGCTCTTCCTGTTTGCGCTGTTTTACCTTACGAATGTATTTACCAAGACAAACCTCGTACGGTTTTTATGGCACTGATTTTTATAACCATGTATTTAAGTTTTTGAGTATAAATAAAAAAAAAAACCTACAGGAGGTAAAAATAATGTTGAATAAGCACCAGCCCATGTTTGTCCTGTTGGTCATTTGATACTAGAACAGTTGTTCGCCACGAACATAACACGACCGAGCGACTTCTTTCAATGCATTGCATCCCATTGCATTTGAAACTGATTTTACGTAGCGATCTGGAATGTGTTTGGATCTACCACGGCGTAATTTAATTCATCCAACCAGAAGGTCACCAAGTAAATTATACTATACAATTTAATCATCATTATCTTTTAATGGCACAGGGCAGGGTGGACTTGGGTGTGGTTATTTACAGCTTCGTGTTTTTGTTAGGCTAACGATAGACAGGCTAAAAAATGCCAAGTACCACATCCTTATTTTGGATTTCCTGCACAAAGATTGCATGGTGGTGTTGTGTCCTATCCTGCCTGGCGTGCTATAGTATAAAGAGTCATAATCCTTCAATATTTATTTATTAGGTTTATTTGGGTAAACACACAGAACAATAATATAATCTTATTCGTAAATAAAATAAATGCACCGAATTATAGAACTTATAAACAAAGAATTGGTGAAAATTATTGAACGAGTGAGCGAAGCAAATGAAGTTCTTAGTGGCAACTAGGCGTTTCGGCTGAATGTTTCTATGTATATTTGTATGTCCGGATTTTTTAGGATATAGGATAACTCTTGAAAGGATTATCGGATTTTGATGAGATTTAAAACATAAAGGGAAACATCAAGAAAATAAAAAAATCGATGGTCGTCGAAGAATTTTCATGTAGGAGGTAGTTTTTGAGATATAGAGGTTTAATAGTTTTTTTTTGTCCCAGGATAACTCTTGAATGGATAATCGGATTTTGATCAAATTTGAAATCTAGCAAGATTACATCAATACAAATCTATTGTTTAGGTATTTTTTGATTAATTGTGTAGTTTTTTAGATAAAGGGATTTATTCATCGATGTTTTTTGTCGAAGCATAACTCTTGAACTATGTCCGGATTTTCATGAAATTAATAAAAAGGGATGTATTACCAACACACGGTTAGTAGCCGATTGTAACGCAGGAAGTTGCAGAATCTATTCCCGCCACGAGACAAATGTTAGTACTTTGTAAAATATCTTAGTAACTAAATCTTGGAACGTTGTTTAACCTACGCAGTTTAAGATCAGATTTAATTGAAATTTTACAAACATACAATAATACGATAAGTTTGTTAGGAAGTTGCGGATTATATTCCCGCCACGAGAATTTGTCTCGTACTTCTTTAATATAATCAGTAAACTGAATCTTCGAACTTTGTTTTAACCTACTTAAAGACATTTTATTAAAATTTTACATACATATCAAGGTTTGATGACAATACAATAATACGATAAATTTGTTCCAATATTCAACAGAGGTATTTGGTTAAAATTAAACAATCAATAATGCTAAACACTGCTTCACACCGCGTAACTAGATGGCAGCGCAGGTAAATTAGCACGAGCTTTATTGCTTTCGTTATTGCTAAATATTCTGAATATATATATATATAATATTCAGAATATATATATATATAATATATTCAGAATATCCCTCCCAAAGTCCAACCTTTAACGTCCGCGACGAACACCAGTCACACGTGGGAGGGGGAACCTTGTAAAATCAAAACTTACGAGCTAATAAGGTAATGGCAAACCCTTTATGGAGATGAGTAATAGAAGTAAACGTATATGGTCGCTTCCCGGGGGCGATCGCCGGGGCACGTCTGGAGCCGATGCTGGACGTTCCAGCATACGAACCATCGGTGGCGGAGGGTTTAGGGGTCGGCCCTCCGTCGGGGAACCCGAACAAAGCGAGACCGCCCAACCATTGCCTGATGATACTTTGCGGAGTAGGGAAACATCTCCCACAAACTCTGCCGGTGCATCAGAAGTGACCACTGGAAGTTCAACTAATGTTAACGATGATGCCAGAAGAAAGTGGTCAGAAGCAGAACTTCACGAACTAATGTTCTGCTTCTTCAAAGCCAGAGCCGGAGGGCCAGGCTACATCAAACGTTTCGAGAGACTATTTAGAGACCGAAATATAAATAATCCCAAGATTGACAAATTTACAGGTAACACATTATCCAACCAAGCAAGAAGCATCATAGCACGTAAAGTCCTATCCACACAAGTACTAGATCAAATTAAATTTAAAGCAGAACAATCTTTATCCAACACACAAGTCACACCGCTTCCCACACATAGTTCACCAAATATTCATACACCGCCTAGGAATGCGACGCCTATAGTAATAGAAATTATCGAGGAACAAGTCTCTATAACTACACAAACACCAGAAATAACAGCCACAGACACACAGACAATACCGGAAGAAGTTTTAAATCAACTGATTCCTCCGTCTCATAACATTGAAGTAAATGAAGACCAAGATCCACTCATTCTACAGTTACTACAAACGCTAGCGGAAACAAAAGAAATTGAGATAGAGAATAGGGAAACGCTACCAAAGCCGAACTTTAATAAAAAATATATTCAAAATTTAAACAAAATTAATGATTTTTTGCCTAGCCTATTGGAAATAAATAAATCACTACGAGATATAAATAACATCATCTATGCCTGCGCAAAAACATTATTGATAGCTAATAATCAAAAACCATACACACCCCCAACTTCACGAAAACTAAGGCGAGATCCACCATGGAAAACTCGAATAAAAAACAACTTAGAAGCATTTAGGAAAGAACTTGCGCAGCTTATAGAAATAAAGAGAGGAAATAATAGCAGAACCATGCGTAGAGTAAGAGGCAATTTATTTACTAAATATAACGTAAGAAACGAACAGGATTTAGACTACAGAATCGAACAACACACACAAAAAGTAAAAGCATTAGCAGGTAGACTTAAAAGATATAGTGATATGAATGATAGAAAAACACAAAACAAACTATTTCAAGAGAATCAACACAAATTTTACAGAAGCTTAAACGGGGAGCAAATTACACCAACTCAAATACCAACACAGAGTGAGGTTCAGAGATTCTGGTCCTCAATCTTATCAGAACCCGTGCCATACAACACTCATGCGCAATGGATTTCTGATGTAGAAGAGTCCATGGGAGATGTTGAAGAGGATGTTGCGTTTAGGGAAATAGACTTAGATAAAATTAAGAGAGCTGTCAGGAAGATTCATAACTGGAAGGCACCAGGTATAGATAATATACAAAACTACTACCTTAAATATTTAACAAGTACACACAAATATCTCGCACAGTTATTTGATAGAATAATAAAAGGAATCGAACCCGTAGAACATTGGTTCACAACAGGAAAGGTAATTTTGCTGCCAAAAAATCTAAATACAGAAGACCCTAAAAACTGGCGCCCCATAGCTTGCTTACCAACTATGTACAAATTGCTGACTTCTGTATTAGCTGATGAACTCTACATACATTGCGATACAAATAACATCTTAGCACCGGAACAGAGGGGATGCAGGCGTCGCTCCCGAGGCTGCAAAGACCATCTCATGATCAACAAAGCCATACTGGAGGATGCACACCAGTGTCAGAAAAACTTAAGTATGGGGTGGGTTGACTATCAGAAAGCTTTTGATAGCATATCACATGAGTGGTTACTCAAAGTACTTGATATTTACAAATGTCCACCTGCTATCAAAGGCTTTCTTGAGATAGTTATGCCTACATGGAATGTTATCATGACAGCCTATGGAGCAAACGCCTGCATTACCACTGACCCAATTTACGTCCGCCGGGGAATATTTCAAGGCGACTCTTTGTCGCCTTTACTGTTCTGTCTAGGCTTGAACCCGCTTACAAACATCCTGAGTAAATATGAATCCAAAGGTTATAAACTCAAAAACAATAGCACTATAAACCACTTGTTATACATGGACGATCTTAAATTGTACTCTAATAACTCCAATAATTTAAAAACTTTAATTGACAGCACAGAAATATTCACAGAAGACATCGGGATGAATTTTGGGTTTAGTAAATGCAATGTATTACATTTAGCGAAAGGTAGGAGGCAAGAACATGAAGGTAGAGGTCATATTCTACTTAGTGGGGAGAAGTTTAAACATCTACTTAACGATGATATAACGAAATATTTAGGAGTACATGAATCTGGTAAAATAGATCACAGCGAAGCCAGGCAACAAAGCCAAAAAGAATATTTCCGTAGAGTTAAATGTCTCACTAAATCACATCTCAACGCACGTAACCTATTAAAGTCAATTAACATATACGCAGTACCGGTTACATACTACATTCGGCATAGTAAATTACAAAACAAGCGATTTAAAGAAAATAGATGTAAAAACTAGAAAAATATTAGCAATGAATAAAGTGCATCAACAAAAAGCTGAAGTAGAACGATTGTATTTGCCAATAGAAGAAGGGGGTAGGGGATTAACTAATGTAGAAATGCTGTATAAAACACAAATTATTAAATTCAGAAACTATTTAAGAGGAGAACAAGACCATGTTATAAAAGCAATCGTAAAACAGGATAGAAAAAAGGTTAAATATTCAATAAGTAAAGAGTCACAAGTAAATTTATTAGAAATAGGTCTAGAGAATGAAGAAAATTATACAGATAACGAAATTCGTAAGGCTGTCTTAAAAACTAAAATCAATAAATGGAAAGCCAAGCCGCTTCACGGACAATTTTATAATAAAGTATTGGATAAAGAAAATGTAGATAGGGTAAATTCATTTAAATGGATCAAAAAACAACCATTAACACCAGGGCTAGAATCATCAATCTATGCTATACAAGATCAAGCAGTAGTAACTAGGCAGCATGAAAGAGATATCCTGAAAAGAGCAGTGGACGGTAGATGCAGGCTCTGTATGGCAAAAGATGAGACCACACAACATATCATATCTGGGTGTGAAAAACTAGCTGGTACTTACTATACTAGAAGGCATAATAACATCGTGCAATATGTTCACTGGACGCTAGCAAAAAAACATAATTTCGTAGTTTCGAATCTTTGGTGGCAGGAAAATTTAACACAACCTCAAGTTATAGAAAACGACACAGCTAAACTCATGTGGGAAATACCGGTACAGACAGATATTACAATTATACACAATAGACCTGACATTATATACGTAAATAAAATAGAAAATAAAACATATTTAATAGATATAACTGTACCATCTGACTACAATATTGGAGCGAAGGAAATTGAAAAATTAAGTAAATATCACGCATTAAAAGTAGAAATTACAAGGCTTTGGAAAACACCAACCGAAGTCATACCTATTGTGGTCGGAGCTACAGGTATAATAGCTAAAAGTTTAAGCAGGTATTGCGACAAACTAGACTCGCACATCAATATTAACATAGTTCAGAAACAAGCAGCCATTCATACAGTCACAATACTAAGCAAAGTTCTTGGAGATACAGTTTTTGTCAATCGGGGGGGAAATAACGAACATCAGGGGGAACCTGAGCAATCTTTTCCTTGAGGGTCTCAAGGCGGATGCTCAGTAAAACCGAGTCAAAAGCTCGAGTAGAAAGGAATTTCACAAATACTATATTCAGAATATTTATAAAATTTGTGTTGCAATCTCAATTTGTTCAATGCAAACATTGTAAGACAAGATTCCAAACAATAAAGGCAAATTCAAAAGTCGATATTAAAAACTATTGTATAAAGTAATAAAAGTAGAAGTATGTTTGAAATATTAACTTACTCTTAAAATAAAACCTAGCATACCGAAAGTTTTTTAACAATAATATCTACATATATGGACGTCAAGTAAACGCTTGGAGTCCAGGCACGCACCCAAGTCCCTCACCTCACAAAGTCAATTGGTTAATTTCAATAATAAGTTTATTCTGTAGGCTTCTTCTTACGAGAAAATGTGATGACGTTACACTTTTTTGTATATATACCTAGTTGAACCGGCGAACTTCGTATCGCACCTATAACTTTAACCACCACTTACAATTTACCCTCAACTACCACCCTACTACTACCCTACAACTACCCTACTACTACCCAACAACTACCCTACAACTAATCTACTACTACCCTTTTTTTTTAGTGACGGGGTGGAAATCTGCTAGGTCAGATACCATGCTGCGTAAGGGCACAGCATGGTTATGTGAGGTTGTCTCCTGACGACTCACTAAGCCAACTACTACCCTACAACTACGCTACAACTAACGCTGAAACATGTGCTTAATATTTTTTTCCATACAAACCTTCATCCCCTATTCTAACCCCTTCTGATTTAATTTACGCAACGAATAGTAGCCTATGTCCGTCTCCATGGTCTAATCTACTCCTTTACTAAAATACATCCAAATCGGTTCAGTGGTTTTGACGTGAAAAGGGAACATACATACATACATTCTTACTTTCACTTTTTTATATTAGTAGGATTACAGCCTTATCCTTACAATATGTGCATAAAGCATTTAAATAATTTTGAAGCTCTCTTTAGCGTAAAACTTTTGTTTCTTCTATTAAACATTTTGGGTAGTGATCAACTCATTCCTTTTTGTACAGACAATCGAATTGTAATGATAAATCTCCTTAAATTTTAAATTTCAAAAACATCCAATCGTTCGTGGAGTTATCCTCGGACAAAAATTCCGGACAAACATTGAGGCGAGACGCCTAGTTGCCACTAAGTACTTCGTTCGATTCGCTCACTCGTTCGATTATACCATTATTACTTTTGGTAGTTGTTATGAAACGAGTAAATAATGTTTACTGCAGAAGCCAGTGGAGGCAATTAATTAAGATCAAAGTAAGATCAAGCACCTATATAGACTGGTAGTTAACATCATACGTAACATTATACTGTTGGCATCCCACGGCGTACTTCCGGCACCCCCTCAGGCTTTCACATCCATTAAAAATGTTTTATACACCGTCAGTCACTGGTTTTCATGCTGTATGGGACGCTGTAGTTGCCTACTTAGTGCCTAGGACATTTTGACATGGATTGGGCTTGCACAGCACCAATACAATACTAAGTTCCCAGTTGTACCAGTGGTGACAACTAGGAATAACCACTCCCTTCAGGCCACTTTCAGATGTAGAATGTTTGTTAACAAACTGTCAATACATAACCTAAAAACTCTAAAAATAACCATTCTGTTAACATTTATGTATATTATTTTTTATATTATTATTTATCTCTATTATTGTTGATTGGTGACCACTCCCTTAACGGTTTTTTTCGAAAAACCAATCCATAGGAAGCAATTCAATCTTGTCTTGTCTTTTTATTTTATGGCTTTTTGTGTTTGGTTTTACACAATTCCGCCAGTGTCAAGTTTATAAATTCTTATGTTATTTGGCTAGCCATGTTGGCGGCCATTTTGATTTTAAAATGTCCAATTTCCAAATTCAAAAAATTCCAAATTCCCTTCTGGACGCAAGGCACAACTACTATGCTCAACTGATTGTGCCGTAGGTACTTTAATTCTTTTCTACGCAACTAATTGGTCTATTACGGAAAAAAATACCTAGGGCCCAATTGACGAAAACTCGAATCCCTAGTTGTGCCATGGGTCCTTTAGAGACTCTAGATATAAGATACATAAGTATGTAAGCTGAAATCAAACTAAAGCAAAATCCTGGTTCGTACAATATTGTAGGAAACTTAATTGCCTTTTTACGTAGGTTTCTTATTTGGATAGCCTCCTTGCATCGAGCACATTAATTTGTGTATGTCCTCGACGCCTCCTTGCTTGTAACGTTATTTGCCTGTGACACTGACAATAAATAAAATCATCACATTCCACGCAACAATCCTCAAACATAATTTTTCCAAATATTGTTAGGATGAGTAATGCAAAACAAAATTAATTAAAATACAATGTAACATCAGGAACAACTAGCTCATTTAGTGCACCAAATTTTAACATAAAACAGGACTCGTTGAAAAAAAGGCTTCTAAAAACCATTACCAAAACCCATTCTTAAAAAAAATATCCTATATTAAATTCTTACAACAATCCGAAAAGATTAAAGTCAAAAATATTACTTCCTTACACAGGCAAGATCACATTTCACAAAGAAAAATTGTCAACAGATATGAACACAGGCCCCGGTAAAAGTTGTTCGTAAGTAACTGATTTTTATTACAATTTTATTATCAAGTCTACGTTATCAGTAATGTGGGTTGGCGATACAATACGGAGTCGCACGAATTTAATAACAAAATCATAAATACGTGTTTTAAAATTGAGTTTCCCAGAGAAAAATCCACCATTTTCGTAGTTTTTCTTCAGTGCATGGAATATTTGCGTGATCTCAGCCAAAATATTATTAAAACGAATGGACTTTTACTTATTGCCCTTAGCTTACCCTTTCATTCTTTCGTTTAATACCTCATTTATTATTAACTTCTTTGGACCGTATTCTAACGCAGCCTCCTTCATACACGCTCTCGCAAGCGTAAGCGTAAGCATATGCATGTTTCATAGATTGAGAAGTAAATAAGAGCGACTGTCCAGGTTTAACGTGATTCGGTTTTAAATTTGAGACCTCATACGCAGTCAGTTACAGTTTTTTGGTCAAAGATGAAACGTTAGGATCTACGATAAAGACCTCATGGCGGGACCTTGATGTCTCTCATGCACGAATAAATGAAAGGGATACACAAACTACACTCTAAACACAAAACCACACACTAAATACACAATGAGAGGGAAGAGACCCAACTATACTGCGAGGTGAGGCGCAAAGTTAGGCGCAAGACGGAGTATAATGTTAGGTTTTCTAATGTCCTAATGACCAGTAAACATAATGCAACTCCTTTCTTTTTTTAGGAAAAAACCAGCATGTATAAAAAGCAAGCCAAAAAAAAAGTGTAAAAACACAGACTCTGCCTCCTCAGAGTGCAACGTGGACATCAAAGAATTTTGCGCAAAGAGAGAGAAGGCACAGAAAGGGATGAAAGTTGACGATGATGACGACAGTTTTGTGATTCCTATGCCCAAACCGCCCAGGTGTCCCGACACCTTGAACCCATGCAAGAATAACAAAGACTCACCGTCTGGTGCTTCCTAGAATTGAAGGAACATAATTTTGTTAATTTATACTTATTGATAAAATAAACCTTTCTTCAGCGCTTAAGACTATTTTTAACCAACTTCAAAAAAGGCGCAGGATCTCAAGTCGTCTGTTTTTTAGGGTTCCGGACCAAAATGGTAAAAAGGAACCCTTATAGAATCACTCTGTCTGTCTGTCTGTCTGTCACAGATGGATATCTCGAGAACTACTAATGCTATCGACTTGCAATTTAAAATGGTAAAAGACAACAGTTTTTTACTTATATAGCATGTATAAAAATTAAAAAAAAATTCTTATTTTGATTGCAGGGGGGCGGATAGGGGATCTCAAAAATTTTAAGTGAAGTTACTAGGCCGTGTGGGGTATCATATGAAAGGTATTCATTTGCACATTAATAAACAGTTTTTAGTTTTCTTTTAAAACGTATCGTTTTTGAGTTATTTACAAAAGTGTTGAAAAAACGAACGTTCCCCCCCCCCCCCCCTTATCTCCGAAGTTTGCAGAGATAAGCCCGTGATACTTTTATAACTAATAGAAGTGTATGTAAACTTTATAGGAAAATTATAGCGAACTCTCTAATTTGCATAGTTTTTTAGACAAGGGGGGTGGAAGGGGGGTTTTCAAAAAATTTGTGAAGTTAATAGGTGATGTGGGGTATCATTAGAAAGGTATTCATTTGCACATTAATAAACAGTTTTTAGTTTTCCTTTAAGCCGTATTGTTTTTGAATTATTTACAAAAATGTCGAAAAACCGACCGTTCCCCCCCCCCTTATCTCCGAAGTTTGCAGAGATAAACCCGTGATACTTTCATAGCTTATAGAAGTATATGTACTGACAAGCTTCATTCAATCCCTTTCTACAGAGCGTAAATACCACGATACGCTCCATTGTAAAAACCGAGCCAGTATCCACTTAGCGCCGACGCGGAGCGCCCGCCGTTTTTCCCGCCAAAACGCAAAACAAATGAGGGTCGAAAAATTATTTTCGCGTTACCAAACTAGTGGTTATTAAACATGAAGTTAGCTATAAAGATTACTTCTAACAAACTTGAAGTAAGGTTCAGACAGAATTATATTTTAGCATGACATGATTAGTTTTAATTCCGCTTATGATAATATTCAGCATATGCACCGCCCTCCCGCGGGCAGGAAGGCGGTGCATATGCATCTCAGCATTAGCGGAATTAAAACTAGATATTTTCATTGTTTGTCATAATAATATGGATTTCCGCAAAGTAGCGCCTGATTCTATGAATTATATTATATTTTAGCCTTACTTCTATTACGTTATTATTCTAAGGTATGAAATGACACCAGCCCATGTTTGTCCTGGTAGTCATATTAATAGGAAAAAATAGTATGACAACTCGAAAGTAGCGGTTTGAGACTGATGATGGGATGCATAATAATAATTATTATTTTTATTCTACATCATTTATTTGTAAACTCATAAAAATACATCTATATATATAAAATTCAAAGTCCTGACTGACTGACTGACTGACTGACTGACTGACTGACTGAGATATCAACGCACAGCCTAAACCGCTGATCGCACAGACTTGAAATTTGGAGGGTATGTTTGTCTTGGTATGTAGGCGCTCACTAAGAAAGGAATTTTGAAAAATCGCACGCCAAGGGGTTCAAAATTGGGTTCAAAGTTCAGAGTAAAATATGACATATCTACGTGACCGTTCACGATAGACATTTGAAAATTCGTATGTAGATTTCTGCAATGAAATAAGCAATGGCGTGTTTAAGTTTTTTTTTTAATTTTCAAAATTAAAGGGTAGGGGGTCCATTGTTTATGAAAAAAACCTTTGAAGAGCTACATATTTTGAACTGTAACCGCTAGCAGGTTGAAATTTACAGAGAAAATAAAATATTCAAAAAATCATCTATATATATAAAATGCAAAGTCCTGACTGACTGACTGATATATCAACGCACAGCCTAAACCGCACAGACTTGACATTTAGAGGGTATGTTTGTATTGGTATGTAGGCGCTCACTAAGAAAGGAATTTTGAAAAATCGCACGCCAAGGGGTTCAAAATTGGGTTCAAAGTTCAGAGTAAAATATGACATATCTACGTGACCGTTCACGATAGACATTTGAAAATTCGTATGTAGATTTCTGCAATGAAATAAGCAATGACGTGTTTTAGTTTTTTTTTGAATTTTCAAAATTAAAGGGTAGGGGGTCCATTGTTTATGAAAAAAACCTTTAAAGAGCTACATCTTTTGAACTGTAACCGCTAGCAGGTTGAAATTTACAGAGAAAATAAAATATTCAAAAAATCATCTATATATATAAAATGCAAAGTCCTGACTGACTGACTGATATATCAACGCACAGCCTAAACCGCACAGACTTGACATTTAGAGGGTATGTTTGTATTGGTATGTAGGCGCTCACTAAGAAAGGAATTTTGAAAAATCGCACGCCAAGGGGTTCAAAATTGGGTTCAAAGTTCAGAGTAAAATATGACATATCTACGTGACCGTTCACGATAGACATTTGAAAATTCGTATGTAGATTTCTGCAATGAAATAAGCAATGACGTGTTTTAGTTTTTTTTTGAATTTTCAAAATTAAAGGGTAGGGGGTCCATTGTTTATGAAAAAAACCTTTAAAGAGCTACATCTTTTGAACTGTAACCGCTAGCAGGTTGAAATTTACAGAGAAAATAAAATATTCAAAAAATCATCTATATATATAAAATTCAAAGTCCTGACTGACTGACTGACTGACTGACTGACTGACTGACTGAGATATCAACGCACAGCCTAAACCGCTGATCGCACAGACTTGAAATTTGGAGGGTATGTTTGTCTTGGTATGTAGGCGCTCACTAAGAAAGGAATTTTGAAAAATCGCACGCCAAGGGGTTCAAAATTGGGTTCAAAGTTCAGAGTAAAATATGACATATCTACGTGACCGTTCACGATAGACATTTGAAAATTCGTATGTAGATTTCTGCAATGAAATAAGCAATGGCGTGTTTAAGTTTTTTTTTTAATTTTCAAAATTAAAGGGTAGGGGGTCCATTGTTTATGAAAAAAACCTTTGAAGAGCTACATATTTTGAACTGTAACCGCTAGCAGGTTGAAATTTACAGAGAAAATAAAATATTCAAAAAATCATCTATATATATAAAATGCAAAGTCCTGACTGACTGACTGATATATCAACGCACAGCCTAAACCGCACAGACTTCACATTTAGAGGGTATGTTTGTATTGGTATGTAGGCGCTCACTAAGAAAGGAATTTTGAAAAATCGCACGCCAAGGGGTTCAAAATTGGGTTCAAAGTTCAGAGTAAAATATGACATATCTACGTGACCGTTCACGATAGACATTTGAAAATTCGTATGTAGATTTCTGCAATGAAATAAGCAATGACGTGTTTTAGTTTTTTTTTGAATTTTCAAAATTAAAGGGTAGGGGGTCCATTGTTTATGAAAAAAACCTTTAAAGAGCTACATCTTTTGAACTGTAACCGCTAGCAGGTTGAAATTTACAGAGAAAATAAAATATTCAAAAAATCATCTATATATAAAATTCAAAGTCCTGACTGACTGACTGACTGACTGATATATGTATCAACGCACAGCCTAAATCGCACAGACTTGAAATTTAGAGGGTATGTTTGTCTTGGGATGTAGGCGCTCACTAAGAAAGGAATTTTGAAAAATCGCACGCCAAGGGGTTCAAAATTGGGTTCAAAGTTCAGAGTAAAATATGACATATCTATGTGACCGTTCACGATAGACATTTGAAAATTCGTATGTAGATTTCTGCAATGAAATAAGCAATGGCGTGCTTTTTTGAATTTTCAAAATTAAAGAGTGGGGGGTCCATTGTTTATGAAAAAAACCTTTAAAGAGCTACATCTTTTGAATTGTAACCGCTAGCAGGTTGAAATTTACAGAGAAAATAAAATATTCAAAAAATCATCTAGAAAAGTTTGAGAGATACGTCTTAAAAATGTCCAGCTACCGCAGCTTCTGCCAAAGTACCTTATTATACGACTTATCGGCGAGACAAGCCGATGGCCCATCTTATGTAAAGCGGTAACTTCTATTACAACTGCAATACCGCGGTGATCATGGTCACGAAGCCTGTGACTTGGTGACCAATGCTGCATTGTATTGCGCCTGTCACCCTGAGATAGAGTTCTAAGGTCTCATGTGCCTGTAATTTTACTGGCCCCCTAACCCTTTAAAACGGAACAAAGTAATGCAGACATTACTGCTTGGTTGTAGAAATTACGAAGTACGATTGTAGTATTTCCCCGGATGAACTCTTCACAAAAAGTTCTACAACTACAACTATTTGGCTTCCATCAACAAAAGTTCGCGAGATGGGTCATAAAAAAATTCCAGCTACCGCAGCGTCTGCCAAAGTACCGTTTTCAGTTCCCATTAGGTAAAATTTGCAAGATGAGTCATAAAAATTTCCAGCTACCGCAGCTTCTGCCAAAGTACCTTTTTATACGACTTATCGGCGAGACAAGCCGATGGCCCATCTTATGTAAAGCGGTAACCTCTATTACAACTGCAATACCGCGGTGATCATGGTCACGAAGCCTGTGACTAGGTGACCAATGCTGCATTGTATTGCTCCTGTCACCCTGAGATAGAGTTCTAAGGTCTCATGTGCCTGTAGTTTTACTGGCCCCCTTACCCTTTAAAACGGAACAAAGTAATGCAGACATTACTGCTTGGTTGTAGAAATTACGAAGTAAGATTGTAGTATTTCCCCGGATGAACTCTTCACAAAAAGTTCTACAACACAACTATTTGGCTTCCATCAACAAAAGTTCGCGAGATGGGTCATAAAAAATCCAGCTACCGCAGCGTCTGCCAAAGCACCGTTTTCAGTTCCCATTAGGTAAAATTTGCAAGATGAGTCATAAAAATTTCCAGCTACCGCAGCTTCTGCCAAAGTACCTTTTTATACGACTTATCGGCGAGACAAGTCGATGGCCCATCTTATGTAAAGCGGTTACTTCTATTACAACTGCAATACCGCGGTGATCATGGTCACGAAGCCTGTGACTAGGTGACCAATGCTGCACTGTATTGCGCCTGTCACCCTGAGATAGAGTTCTAAGGTCTCATGTGCCTGTAATTTTACTGGCCCCCTAACCCTTTAAAACGGAACAAAGTAATGCAGATTTAACGTAGATTTCTGCAATGAAATAAGCAATGGCATGCTTAAGTTTTTTTTGAATTTTCAAAATTAAAGGGTAGGGGGTCCATTGTTTATGGAAAAAAACCTTTCAAGAGCTACATCTTTTGAACTGTAACTGCAGGTTGAAATTTACAGAGAAAATAAAATATTCAAAAAATTAAAACAAAGGTGGTCGTTTTATAAACTGTTATTTTAGCTCTGTCGTACAAACGGTTAGGCCTTTCTATTTCAAACTTGGTGTGAAAATAGTACTTACTTTAAAGATATACCAACCATGAATTATAAAAACTGGCCAAGTACTAAACATGTTAAGTGTACAAGTAAAAAACGTGTTTATTTCTGTTTAAAATATAAACTTTATATATACTTAGGTACACTACCTAACCATTCTTTATTAAACTGATTGAGCTTATACCTATTATAGTAATTTATGCACTAACATCTACATAAACTTTAATTTAAACATAAAAAAGTAAAATATCCAGCGCCGCGGTGCGGTCGCGGCAGCCGGGAGTATAAATAGAACCGGCTAAGTCCACGCGCGCTCATGCACTAGCCACCCTAGGTGCTTGGTTCAGAAAGTGGCGCATAGAGGTGAACCTGACGAAAAGTGCAGCAGTGCACTTTACTTAGAGTCAACTCTTGCTCCAGCCTCTCCTCCTCTTCGATAAACCCATCCCTTGGGTTAGGTCAGCTCGCTACCTAGGAGTTATCCTAGATGGATGTATCACCTTCTATCCCCACATAAGGTCTGTCACTAATCGCGCCAAGTTCGTGCTTAGCCGGTTAAACAGCTTCCTTAACTCGAAGAGTAAAATGTTCTGTAGAAATAAAGTGACACTTTACAAAACAGTTGTACGGCCAATAATGACATATTCCTCTGTCGTCTTTGGCCAGTCCCGTCATTTTAGATGCCTTCAGGTAATCCAAAATATTTTCTTGCGCAGGGCCACGGACTGCCCATGGTACATGCGCAATGAAGACCTCCACTGAGATCTCAAACTCGAGTCCATCGAACACTTTATTAAAACTGCTTCAAAGCGTTTTTATGAAGAGGCGGCGGAACACCCCAATCCGTTAATCTCCGGATTACCCTCCGACTACCCGATAGAGCCATTGCCCACGAGTTCTTTTCTCCGTCGACCGAGACACGTTCTCGGCTTGCCCGTTGACGAGATCACTGCCGCTATACTTGAGGTCAACCCGTCCTACTTTAGCTGCTAGGCACACATTTAATAACCGGTCTCGCCAACGAGGCCGAAGAATACACTCTTCCGTCTTAAGGTGCACTGTTGCACCTGGACGTTTACTATCATTAGATATAAAAATCTGGCAACAATCCAAGCCGTGGTTCGAACCTAAGTGGTGCCCTTGAGCTATTGTAAATAAAGCTATATAAGCAGGTATATAAGCTATTTTTGGTTGTGGCATCACGCGGGCAAAGCCGTGGGCAGAGGCTCTCATGTCAGGAGGTTAGGTGTAGGATTCTCAAGTTTTTTTGTAATACTGTAAAAAACTCAAAAAACTGAAAGTTTAGTCACTGATGGCCACAAATAAGGCCGCGAAATCACACACGCTTTGACTTCATATAGTAGATAATGTAACTTATTTCCCAGTTGGTAGTACCGGTTGTGTAAACTTTCAGAACTTTGAGGCTGAGGCAACCCTTAGCGTAGGTAGTAGGTTTTGTCCTTCTAATGTTAAGTTAATACAGACTCTTCTATAGTGACCAGACACATTATAGATTTAATCTACTTAGTACCTTAACCACTTTGCATATGAGTCCCAAAAAAAATGCTGATTTACATCCTTTAAAAACGCGGGCGAAGCCGCGGGCAGCAGCTAGTTTTACTATAAAGAAATATAAATACAAATAATTTTTAAACCGACTTCAATGATGAAATCTAAAATGTAACTGATGTGAATGTAGTAACTGATGATGAACTAAGATTTATTTAGAACTTGAGCAACACCTAGTAAATCTTCCTTGGTTGAGACCGCGCCTTAGCAAATGCAGTATAAAATGCTTTCCAGATAAGTGGAGTGATTTTGCCGGCTTCTGGCAGATGCGAGGCCGCAGGAAAGATGATAGTACCATTAGTCACCATAAGATGAAAGTGTATATAAGTAACTTCACAAATAGTGCATTCTTTTAGAAAAAAAAATATTACAACCAATACAGAACCCTAATAATGTTTAACCTTTCTACGCTTTGGCAGATTTTTTAAAATTCCGTCATACATCACGTCATAGAGTTGCGACCTTAATGATTTGAAATATTCCAAATTAGCCAATTTTGCGATTAAATTTTAAATGATCAAATATTCTTTAGTTTAATCGAAAAAAATATTGTTATAATTTAGTAAACGGTTTTGAATATTTAATGGTTCAAAACACGATATTTACACATCACCTGATAATAATAAATTATGAAGGAAGAATAGTTTTTACCGGTTTTTGTGGTTGTACTTCAAGTAAATAAATGTTATACTCTCAAACAACATCTCAGAAAATAGGCAACGACGTTAAGAAGAATAAATAACGGTTTTCTGAAAACCTAAATAAAAAAATATTAAACAAATATTTATAGAATTTAAGTAGGCCGCACCTGAGCGCACTCCTTCAGTAGCCCGCCGCTGGAATAACCTGGCCTTAACCGTTTACGCAGCGCACGCAACGGAAGCTCTTAAATGCAATACATTTTACCCGTATATGCAACACTTTTCGATGATGCTCTGCTCCTATTGGTTGAAGCGTTATGTTTTATAGTATACCTATAGCCTTCCTCAATACTTGAGCGGACAATTAGAACTCCAGTTCTAATCCCATTCCAGTAGCTCCTGAGATTACCGCGTTCAACCGAACAAAATTTTCAGCTTTACAATATTAGTACAGCTTGACGATATCTGTGGCTCAGCTGGTCTAAAAGCCAGATTATACGCAAGAGGTTGCAAACATTTGTCCCGTGACGGGGATCGAACCCTCTACCGCCTGCGCATCAGTCGGCTATTCGTTACCTTTCGGCTAAAACTAAAAGTTACGAAACCATCTTAATACAACTCCGTTAAGTTTGGAGCTCTTTGAGTATAAACCAAAGTTTAGGATCAAGTACGAACGACACTACATTGACAAGTCACTTTGTTGTGAACTTACTTGCAATTTGATTAGAATCACGTTTCAGGTTTACTATTTGTTGATATAGTATGAAATAAAACCAAGCAAGAGCGAATCGGACTCGCGCAGCGAGGGTTCCGCGCCATCCTACAATATAATACAGGGTGGGCCAAAAATTTTTGCACTTTTGAAACATGAATTATCGAAGAAATAAAACTACAAATGTTATTTTGTTGATAATTTATTTAACATAACGCTAATTTATTGCAATTTATTTTTTAAAAATGACATCGTCCAAATGTTCACCATCTCGTTGTTGGCACTCCTGCAATCGACTACGCAAACTTTGGAAAATTCGCTGACACATACTGTGCGGGGGACCGCGGCTTCTTGTCTTCTGTTCTCTTGTCTTCTTGTGGATGTTTTGTTTTAATTGGGATATTGTCGTCGGTTTATTAAGGTACACTCGACTTTTCAGGTATCCCCACAAGAAAAAATCGCATAGTGTAAGGTCCGGGCTTCTCGGAGGCTATGGGATATCACCTCTGCGAGAAATCGATTTGTTCGAATACATTTCTTTGACTACCGGTAAACTCACATTTGACGTGTGGCATGTTGCTCCATCTTGTTGCATACAGGTCCTGCTGTTGTACCCTTGAAATTCATGCAACTGCGGCGTCAAAATGTCCTGCAAAATCTTGATGTATTCCACTGAATTCACAGTTACATTATTTCCTTGATAATTTTCAAAGAAATACGGACCAATTATGCCCTTTCCTTATGACAGCCCATACTGTCGTTTTAGATGTATGAAGTGGCCGCCCTGTTTGTTTAATATTCGTTGTCGATCCCGTTGGCTCAAACTTCTCGACCCAAGTTTTGATCAAATATCACTTGGACACTCACTTATACTGCTTACACGGCGTAATCCGTATTCAATTCTAAACAGGCGTCGTACAGTAACGTAATAATCATTGTTTTTGTAAAATTGTTTTACACAAAAAGCACGCTGTTATCCCGTGAAGCGCTCCATCGTGACTAAAATTGCATGAAGTGACGCATAGTTTTCCGCCACCCGCGCAACCCTCCCTCGAACGGTTTTCAAACAATCTAGTGTTGCTATTTGCAAAAATTTTTGGCCCACCCTGTATATGATAAAGGCGGTTTTTTGTTAGAGAACCTTGACAGCGCCATCTCGTGGCTGATAGCGGAACTTTTGTAGATTTTTTTACAATTTCGATGATTTTTATAGAACTACATATGCAAATTAGAGGGTTCGTTATAACTTTCTTGTAATCTTTTCATATTAGCAATAAAAGTTTCAGGGGTTTATATCTGCAAACTTTTTCAACGTTTTTGTAAATAAGTCGAAAACTATACGTCTTAAAGCAAAACATTCATTTGCACATTAATAGACAGTTTTTAGTTATGCTTTCATATGATACTCCACATGACCTAGTAACTTCACAATTTTTTTTAAAACCTCTCTTCCACCCCACTTAAAAAAAAAACTATGCAAATTAAAGAGTTCTCTATAATTTTTCTATAAACTTTACATACACTCCTAGTAGCTATAAAAGTTTTACGGTTTTATCTCTGCAAGCTTCGCAGATAAAAGGGGGAACGATCGTTTTTTAACATTTTGTAAATAACTCAAAAACGATACAGCTTAAAGGAAAACTAGAAACTGTTTATTATTGTGCAAGTGAATACCTTTCATATGATACCCCGTATGACATTGTAAATAAATGGTTTTGATTTGATTTTACACAACACCATCTGGCTCCAAACTACGCAAAGCTTATACCAAGTCGCAGTGCTCCACACTGCCGTTCACAGATGTCGTTCAAAAAAACAAAACAAAATTCGATGATCCTACTTTCGCACTCAACTAGTTATACCCCTATAACTCAGTTAGCTTTGCTTAGTTTGGGGCATATTATAAAAATTAAAAGAGTGTAAAGAGAAATATTTATTTATATATTACTTCGAAAACATCGATTTTGGTTTTTTATTCACAGCGCTATAAAATCTGACTAGTACTAATGACAAATTAAAAATAAATTCGTTGTTTGCCTTACGTAGCCTTAACTTTTTGTCTCTACGCTTTTAATTAAAAAGCTTTAGCCCTATAAATTGGTAACAAAGTTCAAGCTAGGCATAAAACATTTTAAGTACTGTACTATGACGAATATAACTTAAATTCGAAAGCTCTGTTGAAAATAATGATGACTTGCTGCTGCCTGCGGCTTTGCCCACGTTTTTATTGTTTTGCACTGGTTGAAGCCGTTTTGAAGATCAGCCTAGGTCTATTAATCATTAATTCATTATATGAGATAGTTATGCCTACATGGAATGTTATCATGACAGCCTATGGGTCAAACGCCTGCATCTGTCTAGGCTTAAACTCACTTTTACAGATATTGAACCTATTGTGGTCGGAGCTACAGGTATATTAGCTAAAAGTTTACACAGGTATTGCGACAATTAGACAAACACATAAATATGAATACGAACATTTAATAAATTAACAAAAAGTCAGTGATTTTTTGAAATAACTCCTCAATATTGCTCAAGTTTTAGGATTCATGGAAAAAAACAATCATCATCACTGTCCTCGTTAATTGTTACATAAAATAGAGCTTGTTAAACTTTCGCGATTTTTTCAAATATTATTAGTTTTTAAATACAGGATTATAACGCGTACCTTTTTTAATTATTTTCCCGACGTTTCGACCGGATTGCACCTGCGTCCCATGACCAATCGTGGCAATCGTGAATGTTGTAGGAAAATAAGAAAAATGTTTCCAAGGGATACCTTTGGAAGATGGGCAGCAGCGTCTTTGCGTGTATCAATATACCGTACTACGCTCGCTAAGTCGCCTGCCAAGTGTGGCGAATATGGCAATAGCCCCCTCATGTTTTCGGAGATCCATGAAATGGCAGAATATGTCAAAAATAACAGAAAATATCAAAATGATGAAAATAGCAAACCGCGACCATTCGCGGGTACTTATCCGTTCTGTTTAAGTACCTCCTGAATATGGCTGAGTTCACTCTCCAAATGTTCAGGGTCACACAGATCATGAGCCCTGTTTATTAATGACGACACAACAGACTGTAAGTGGCACGGATGATGATGCGATGCAGCGTTCAGGTAGCGGTCAGTGTGAGTCGGTTTTCGGTAGACACAATGCGCTACGGAACCATCGAGGCTCACCATCACTTTGACATCCAGAAAGGCAAGGGTCCATTATTTTATTTCCATTTCGTACGTGAACCCGATATTCGGGAGTATGGAGTTCAGTATGTCTGTCAGCTGATGTACTAGTACTTCCTGTTCGCTTCCCCTCATTATGCAGAAAACGTCATCCACATAACGTTTCCAAAACTTTACATCGTGGGCTGTAAAATCTGTCTTACTCTCAAAATGCTCCATCCAGATGTTGGCCAAGACCGGAGCTACGAGGCTGCTCATGGCTACGCCGTCGATCTGGAGGTAAAGTTTCCGTCCAAACAATGTTCAAGCTCATCAGCATATTGAATAGGAAGTTCGTTTTCGTTAAATCTTTATTTTACCACATCAAGACAATCATGAAGCGGGACATTGGTAAAAAGTGACTCCACGTCAAAACTTACCATGACTTCGTCCGGTTCAACTTTATAGGTCTAAGTATAATAATCTGCACAAAATGACGAGAGTCCTTCACGTATGAACATGTCTTGTCTACAAGGGGCTGTAACACCGAAGCAATATGATTAGCCAGGTCATATGTCGGCGAGTCTATCTGACTTACAATGGGACGCAAAGGTACACAGGTCTTATATACTTTTGGTACATGATGAAGACGTTCATACATGTCCTCCGTGAAAAGGTCCTTCAGGTCCGCAATAACACTTCGTATACGCTTCATTACTTTGGTTACTCGTTAACAAGCCAAGTGGGAATCGGGCCAGCTATGTAGTTTCTTAGTTAACCGGAGACCTGGTTGTTAGATGTTGGTGTATGTTTTTTACGTTTCATCATCATCATCTCAGCCGTAGGGCATCCACTGCAGGACTAGGGCCTCGCTCTTGGATCACTACGTACTGATGATGTTTGTTGCCATACTCGCTACGCTTCGAAGGCAGGTGGGCGAGAGCTGTACGGGTTGTTGATACACTATAATATATTATTAATTATAGTGTATCAACAACCGTGATATGTATATTAATTAGCTTGTGCCCGCCGCTTCGCATGCGTTGTACCCGAATAAAAAGTCTATGTGTTATTCCTGGTCCACACCTATACGTGTGCAAAATTTCAGCTAAATCCGACGGGTAGTTTTTGCGTGAAGAGGTAACATACCTCCAAACAAACTTTCGGCCTAATAATATTAGTGGGATATAATATATATTTTAATATTATTATAATTTATAGCATTCTTATTTTTTTATTGTCCACATTGTAAATACATAGAGAAAAGTTTAGATTAAGATTAATTACATGTACAGAGGCGACCTTAAGCCTAACAAGAGTTTAACATTTAGATTTATTTAGGGAGAATTATTAACATGTAAAATTTGTACTATCAATGATCAACTAATCTGTCTTGTTTGCTATTGTGGACAACCGTAACTATAAATTTATTGTATTTGTAATTTAGTATCCCAATCAAAATCAAAATTTCAACATACCTGCGACGGCCAACCATAATTGCTTTAATTGGTACGAAGATTCGAGCTGTTATTTAAATTGTATTACATTACTCGGAGTAGCTCAACAAGCTATGGAGAGAAATGAGGAGATACGCAGGGTCACCGACATAGCCAAAAGGATTAGCACGCTGAAGTAGCAATGGGCAGGCCATGTAGCTCGTAGAACATATGGCCGATGGTTGTCGAGTGTTCTCGACACTCAAAGTTATTGAGTGGAGGCCACGGACCGGCAAGCGCAGCGTAGGACGTCCACAAACAAGATGAGCAGACGACCTGCGAAGGTATACAGGTCGGCGGTAGATGCAGGCTGCTTCCAGCCGCAATACTTAGAAGTCCATGAGGGAGGCCTGTGTCCAATAGTGGACGTGCTATTGCTGAAATTATGTTGATGATGTAATTGCTGTTGTAACTGTGTTTCTTTTGGGAATAAATATTTTTAAACCTATGCCTAGATACAATATCAACTAAGAAAAATATCATAAAAGAAATATTTAATATAAACTGGTAACGTTTATAGGATTGTAGGTACCCTGGAAAGTGACCTCTGAAATAATTTGTCTTATTTTAAGCTCCAACCACAGTTGACATAGTAGTTGTAGAAGTTAGTGATGTATTGATTACCGATGCATTCCAGATAATGAACGAACACCTTCTATTGCACTAGCGCTGCCTATGTTGCAAGCGTCCGCTTTGACTAACTAGCCCATTCGGCTCGACGGCGTAATATCTACACGTAAAAGTAAGCTTTATCACATTTCCGGATCCATTTTGTAGTTGTGATATTTCATAAACGGAATTTCCATTCAGAGTGTTCATTAATGTATGCGTCTCGCATGCTGATAAATGAGCTATGTTGACAGAATTTTCCAGTACTGATTGACTATTGGCAGACTGAGCACTGCATAAAAACCTATGGGGGTGTAGGTCTAGGATTCACTACGGAACCCTACATAGCGCATGGCCCGACACGCTCCTGGCCTAATTTATTTATTTATCATAAACGAAATAAAAAAACAAGTATTCTATCAATCATCTGGAACCCATACTTTTGAGCTAGATCGCTTTGTGTGTACAACGTTATTTATTATATTTTTATTTAAGGACAAAGAAGAAGTATTTATAAGACCCAAACTAACAGTCAAATAGACAAGCGATCGTTAATAACCATTTTCATTCCTCTTCGAGAAAACGTCTGTCAGAACCGGTAAACTAATCGTTTCTTATAGTCTGTGCACTTTCTCCTAAAAGGGTCATGTTAGGTTGTCTCCCTCGAAAAGTGTTAATATGATACGTACGAGAAAGGGTCTGAATATTATGCTAAGTGGTCACTGATGTACCTTCCTGCGTGGCTTTCTCCGCCTTTAAAAGTTTCCAAGGCACGTGCGTTGTATTTAAGTGTACAGGTGGTACAGGGTTGTTTATAAAATACGAAAAAAGTGGTACCAGAAGGATGATTAGACAAGTTAAAATAAAACCGGCCAAAAGCGAGTTCGACTCGCGCACCCGGGGTTCCGTGCCATCATACAATTTAATATAATGCACCATCTCTTTTCTGATAGCGGATTTTATGTACATTTTTTACACTCTCGGTGATTTCCTAAAAAAGTATGGAAATAAGAGGGGTCGTTATAATTTTTCTGTAATCTTACACTTCTAATAGCAATTAAACTTTCAAGGGTTTATCTCCGCAAACTTTAGAGATAAGGGGGGAAAACATGTATAGAATCTAATTTTAGCTCAATTGTTTGAAGATATCTGCTTCAAAATTGAGTTGCAAGATTCCGTGAACGAACATATACAGGGCAAGCTAAATAAAAGCTTGTAAAAAACCGAATGTAAGGATTTTTTTAAGTAGGATCTAAAAGCGAGTACAGTGATAACTAGCTATTTAATGCGTTATAATTGTAAGATAAGAGTGGATTTTTTATAGGATATAATCAAATATGCAATATGTAACCTGTGGGTCAAGGATTTTCTTAACATAATAATATACGAATGTTTGTCTTGGCCAAACGCGGGTGAAGCTTGCGGGTCAGCTTGTCCATAAGTAAATAAATCATTCACATTTCACAAAGAGCCTCTGAGTAAACAGAGCTATCGTGCTGCCTAGATGATTTATGCAGCGTCAGCAATTAGTGATCTTGCTGTTTCGCTGCAGTGCTTGGGGCATTGTTAGATGTACTAGGTTAGTCTATAAGCTTCATCATCGCAGCCGTCCACTGCTGGACATAAACCTCTCATGAATCACCCCGCTTCGTAGGCGGGTTGGTAAGCGCAGTATGGGATGTAAGCTTAGAGCATAGTAATTGCGTTACATTGGGATCAAGAAGCGCCATTTATAAATGGCTTTTAAGTGGGAATGATGGCTCATAGAGTATTATTTTGTAGTAGTATTTTTCTTCTGAGCCCATTTATTCCTAAAAGTTGTTAATCTACTTACATCTAACTATACTAATAATAAAGAGGAAAGATTTGATTGTTTGTTTGTGTGCATTGAATAGGCTCCGGAACTACTGGACTGATTTGAAAAATTCTTTCACCATTTGTATCCTACATTATTTTTGATGAACATAAGCTATATTTTGTAGGATTCAAAGTTGATTTTACTTATGGGCCATAATATCCAAAACCGTACATGGTAGACGCTTGAAATTTGGAATGTAGACTCCTTATTCTAAGAAAGCAATTACGAGTTCAAGGATTTTCCAATTAATTTTTATTAATGAGTACAAGTAAGAATTTATAAAAAAAATTGAATGTAGACTTCTCATTCAAAATATGTAAATATTTTCCAGTATTATTAGCGGTTGTAAATTAAAAAAAACAGGCAAGTGCGATCTAGACTCGCTGATGGATTCCGTAGGTATGTAGGAACATATTTTTTTTTATTTTTAGCCCGTGTTGTCCCATTGCAGGGCAAAGGCCTCCGTCTCTCGCCTCCATCTCCATCATGGTCTGCCGCGTGGCCGCGTCGGGGACCCAATCGTTGCCCATATAGTTGTCACGCATGCGGCAGACATTGTCAGCCCATTCTCATATAAACTGGGCTGACTTCATGCCAACGTCGAAAATTTTTGTATAGGAGCGCAGCGTTGAGTTTCGTATTCGATCTATCAATCGAACACTACAATATACTGCGCTCTATAGCCCTTTGAAACACCCCAAGTCTGGACTTTTGCTGAACCGTCCAAGTCTGAGCGCTGTATTTGAGCACAGCTCGCCTTTCATAAGATATTTCATCGACCAAAAGCTTTTCCAGGTGTTTTCGGTCGAACAATTTCTCTATCTTATCTCGCCTGGAAAGAGACTGTTTGACCGAGATATACATACTTATGGATATATTCGATCTCAGCTGCCTCTGTAGTTTGCGTTGGGCGCTGTTGGTCATTAGCTTGGTCTTTGACATGTTCATCGCAATTCCAGCTTCGAGGCTGGCTTGGTTCAGATCTTTAAGCATGCAGCCTAGTTCTCCGGCTGTGGAGGAGAAAAAAATAATGTCGTCAGCGAAACGTTGATCTTCGCTCCCCTAAGACAATCCCCTTATTTGACCAGCTTGACGCAAGAGTCTTAAAAACTTGTAATGTGGCGGTAAAAAGTTTTGGGGAAAGTGGGTCTCCTTGCTTTACTCAATTTTTGATCGGAAAAGAAGGTCCAGTTTAATAGCAGCGGTACTATTATCATAAATGTTACGAAGCAGGTTTATGTATGTTGAGTCTATATTTTGTTTCTGAAGGGAGTCAAAGAGAGAGTTATGTTTAATACTGTCGAAGGCCTTTGAGTAATCTATAAAAGCTATATAAACGCTGGCAGCGTGTTAGTACACGCCAGCGGTTATATATCTTTTATAGACTAGTTTTAGTTTAGACGCGCTAGTGCGCGCCGCAAACATATTGTATGAACAGTGTCCAGCGCTTTGGCGGGAATTCAAGCGTGCGGTCGGCGTCCTATTAGAATTGCTACTGACGATTGTTCTCCAATTGGAACTGTAAAGTCAAGGCTGTCATTGGAACGTGCTTAAAATAAGCTTGTCAAGTACGTCAATTGATTTTAAATCTGTTGCAGGAATGTATTCAAAACCAATAGAGTAAACTTACGCCAGCTGATTTTGAGCGCAAACATTTGAATTCAAGGATGTAGTTTAAAATATTTATACATTTATCTACATTTTTGGTATAAACGTAGCTTTTAATATATCCTCTTTAAATACTTTATATATAATAAAAAATGCAGGGTCAATGCGCAATACTAAAGTATTGCAATTAAATCAATATTTTGTTTCAAGACCCTGCATTTTTTATTATATGCATTTTAATGCACCAAATTTTTTCCTTTCGCGTCATCTGATGCTTGGATTTAGAGTTCATTAACTAATGATTGCAACTGTTTACCTCAAAAATATTCATAAATATCTGAACCCAAACAATTAACTAGTCTCTAAACTAAAAACATGTAAATGTACAATCTATTTTCCCATTTTCATCACATATATGTAATTTGCACCAGATCACGGACTTGACGAACAAAAGCAAAGACATACCAATATTATTTGCCAATAAATAATTTAATTTAGAAAACCGCAAAACTCGATCAAATAACTAAAGATAAATCACTGCGTTGATAAATACACATTAACAATGAAATACTTACATTTTTATCACAGAAAGCACAATAAATGCGGAACAACTTCATACACCGGCAGTTTCCAACAACTTGTGAAAACAAACCAAACTTCCGGATTTTTTTTTTCGTGTACTGGCAACTACTGTCATTTATAGTCATTCATTCAGAATTTGATAAATCACACACACAGTCAAACATTTCCAAATACAATAAAATAAAATATATTTTAAAATGATTAAATAACTTGACACTGGCGACATTATGTAAAATCAAACACAAAAAGCCATAAAATAAAAAGACAACCATAGATAAAAACATTTCTTTGGAGCAATAGCGGACTGGTAGCTCTAGTTACCATGTGCACTTGAGAGGATATAAAGATAAGTTATTATCCGAGTGTTTTTCTATTAATAGGTTTATGGAGTGAAGGTGATCTATGGTTGAGAGACCACAACGAAAACCTGCCTGCTCGGGTGGCTGGTGCAATTCTAGTTGACCGGATATACGATGTTCTATATTTTTATAAATGTTTTGTACCTCTATAAATGGGATATTAGGTTTATGGGTCGATAGTTGCCGATTTCAGACTTGTCGCCTTTTTTGGCGCTGCTATATTTATCGAACTGGTTAGATATATGCAGTCAGTTCTCCCATTGAATATGTTATGCAAAAGTGCAAGGCCGATTTGTTGTGTTACGATGTTTTCTTTCACCGTTAAAGCACGTGTTAAATGTGTACTTAATTTTTCTGTATAAACCATTTTGGCCCTGTTTTTATTTTCTCACGTGACAAATCGGCGATATAGTCAAGACGCTAACATTCATCGGACTTCCTACTTATGAAATACATTTAATTGTACAATTAATTATAATAAATCTATTATGAACTAGACGTAGCCTAAATAAAAAAATATTTAAACTAAATGACGGGATAGGTGTAGTTTGTGGCCAATCAAAAGTATATCTGAAGTTAAAAAAACCCTGAATTAACGAGGAAAATATACTTTGTATCCTGTCCAATGGTGGACTAGTCCCATGAAACCACCATAATCACGTTCAGGGCCGGGTCTGGCATTAATTATGCATTTTCTTGTAGCTGCTTACAGACTCCATGCCTACTGACCTACTTGCCCTTTACATGAATTTAATATATCTCTTTATACTCAGCATTTACTCGTATTACCGGCAAAGCTTCTCGATTCAATTATTCTACCTAGTCATTGTATATAATACCTCGTCATTGTATATAATACCTGGGTTTAAAGAGCATTTATTTCTCATAAAGAACATGGTTCACTTAAATGAGTTATGTAGGTACATAAAACGTATAACTAACTAAACTAACTTATGTCTAGCTTATTAGTAAAAGTATCGGTATTGATAAGTGGTTATCGGGACGGAGGTTTTTCAAAAATGTGACGTTTAAGCCGTTTTTTTAAAGTGTGCATATGTAAACAGTTTTTAATATAATACCTCGTCATCGTATACATATGAGCCAATATTGTTCATACAGTAGATTAACTTTATGCATTAGTAAACTGTCTTAATCTTTGGGTTAACTTAAAAATAATCTACATATTAGGAGGGCAAAAAGCTTGACGTCATACTCGTAAACAAACGTCGTTACAAAAATACTTATAAAATAAATTAAAAGTAAAAAAAAACTTTTAACTTTGGCGTATGTAATTAAAAATAAATATATTTCAACAAACTAATGAGTTAAAATATTAAAATCACATTACTTATAAATATAATAACAATCATGTTAAGTCATCAAGGTTGCCTGGAAGAGATCGCTGTTAGCGATAAGGCCGCCCATTGTACCTATGTTTATTTTTAATAACTCTTCCTTTTCCTGTAACTCTCTTGATTTTGGTGTACAATAAAGTGATTCATTCATTCATTCATGTAATTAAAGTATGGAATACATTTATTAATATACCTCAACGTATAGAATGTATTCTATGAATAGTTGTAAGTCAATAGTTTATTAAAAACGTTGTTTAATGTAAACAGTATAATCTAATCCATACTAATATTATAAATGCGAAAGTAACTCTGTCTGTCTGTCTGTCTGTCTGTTCCTCTTTCACGCCTAAACGGCTGAACGGATTTTGATGAAATTTGGTATGGTGATAGATGATAACCAAGAAATGGTCATAGGCTATAAATAATCACGCCATCGTTCTTAGGGGGTAGGTAGTAGGCAGATAACTAAATTGAGTTAGTGATTTTTAGTCGTTTTTGTTGGGACTTTTGCTCTTTCACGTATAAAAGGCTGAACAGATCTTGATGAAATTTAGTAAGGTAATAGATGGTTACCTAAAAACGGATATAAGATCAAAATGATCACGTCATAGTACTTAGGGGGTAGGAAGTAGGCAGAAAACTGAATTGAGTTAGTGATTTTTTTATGGTTTTTGGTGGGAGTTTTGCTCTATCATGCCTAAACGGCTGAACGGATTTTGATGAAATTTAGTCAGGTGATAGATAGTAACCTAGAAAAGGATATGGGCTATTAATATTCATGCTATCGTACTTAAGGCGTAGGCAGTAGGCAGAAAACTAATTAAGTTAGTGATTTTTAATAGTTTGGTTTAAAAGTTTACCTCATTCACGCCTTAACGTCTGAACGGATTTTTATAAGACTTGGTTAATATAAAGATAGGATCCTAGGCACGGACACAGGCTACTTCTTACGGCGGGAAAATACCTCATTCCCGCGGAAATCTAGCGTGATCGTGTCAAGAAGCGAATGACGCCATAGCTACTGAAATGATTTTGATGTTTTTTTTTTTAAATGAGTGTTACTAAGACTTAAAGTTAGTATTTGATCACTTTTCTAACTTAGAGGGTCGGTAGGCGCCATAATTTAGGGAATTTATTATAAAATTTTGATGCATCTGTCTTTATTTAACAGTTTTACTTGGATCGAAACTTAGCGACATACCATCACACTACTTAACTTATAGGGTAGGAAGGTACCAAAATTCAGACTACTTTTTACTTCGGGAAAATATCTCATTCCCACAGGAACCTATACAGAGCTACCTATCTACAACATTAAAACTCTGTCTAGAATCACATTACGCCATAGCTATTGATCTGATTTGTATACGATTTTTTATTCAACTGACTGTTAAATTACATATAATTACCTACACCACAGAATTAATATAGTACTACATAACTAGCTACGCTTTAAACTTGAGGAGGTAATTAGATAGACATTTATACGAACTTTATGCTCAGTAATCAATCATAGTGATAAGTTAATACTCATTTTAGACAAAGAAACGGATAGGTAATCAGTTCATCACCGAAATTATAACACCTACACTTAGTTTGTTTACTATTCAACGAGGGAAAATAATTCAATATAACGCAAACCTTCAAAGCCGTATTTTTGAAATAAATACCTACAGCCGCGCGGTACGTAAACATGCGATAGGGCTGCCCGCCTCCAGCATTTTAATTAAATTTGCCTACTTTGTGTTTCCATTTAGTTTTGTGATTGTAAATATACTTTTTTTATATAAACAAATATAATACTTTGTGAATTGAATAGATAAATTGAAAATATAGTGTACGCAGAAGTACTATAAAATAACATAGTTATGAATTATTAGAATAACCTACAATCTAAATGATATAAGATTATAAGACCCAGTACTTTTACCTAATGTTTTAAAGTTCCACTCTTACTGATGAAAGCGTGATGTAGGTACCTACCTACCTAAAATTACGCTCAACGTAGGTATTATTTAAAAATATTATATTTTCACCTTCTACGTAAACGAAGTCGTGGGTAAGAGTTAGCGTTAGCCCAAAGAAACTATTCCACGCGGACGAAGTCGCGGGCAGAAGCTAGTTTATACTAGCTAATAAAATTTAAAATTAACTAACATAAGTTACTCCTCAAGTAAAGAGCCAAATGGAGGATAATGATATAAGTTTATAATTTTTTATATTAAGCAAATAAGGATACGGACGACATTTTGTCTGTAGTAGTTAAATTAAAACCAATAAAAAATAATTATAAATTTAAAAACTATTGATTTCGAGAGCAACTAGCATCCGAAACTTGATTGTCTATCTAGATAATACATTAACTTTTAGTTGTTTATTCTAACACTACCAAAAGCGTATCGAATGCTAGGTTTTATAACAGGTTAAGAGTTCCAAAAACCCTGCTACTCTTTAACTCCTTAATAATAGTTTTGTCAAATCTATCCTGGAGTTTGCGTCTACAGTTTGGAATCCTCAATATAAAGTTCACATTGAAGACATTAAATAAATAAACAAATAAATAATGCTAGACAATTCACACAGCATCATCTAGCCCCAAGCTAAGCAGAGATTGTGTTATGGGTACTAAATGACTGACATATTTAATACATTATATTACATAAATAGATATTTTTTTATTATATACAGAAAAAACATCCAGAGCACCCTGAACAAATATCTGCAGATCATACAAACATTTGTCTCGAGGCGGGAATCGACGCAAACTCTTGCGTCGCAGGTGGACCTTCGCCCGCTGCGCCACAGAGGTTGTCATTATGTGGGAACTAATAAGAACTCAAAAGCTTGGCATGAACTGTGCCATTGTGAGTCAATAAAGTACCTTTTGGTTTACGAGGCGCCCTTTTATTTGGACATGTGACAAGAGATTCCATAGTAAGTCTTAAAGTTCGCCGTATCAACAGAGATATCATGTTTCTACATAAATACTCATAAACGCAGTTAACTCGGAGCTTGTGTTAGGAAATATTTTATTTTATTATTTTTAGTACATATTAATAAAATCTTGTTTTTTAAGTTTTTTTACTTTTAATTTATTTCGTTTCGAGCCAGAAGTTCCTTGCATTAGCGTGTTCAACCAACCAAACTCTTCAGCTTTGTAACAAGAGTTGGTATAGGTTGTCGCCATTTTCCGGGAAAACTGTAAGAGATAGGATCGCCTGACTATAGATAACATAATGTTTTTCATCTATCATGACAGTTTTTTTAGGCGTGGGGAGTAGAATGTTACCCCTCCTCTCATGCCCATCATGCTCATGCAGTAAGAGCCTGCTAAAGGATACCTACGGAAGATAGGCAGTAGCGCCTTTCCGTGTATCAACATCCTGATCTGCGCTCGCCAACCCGCCTGCCAAGCGTGGAGATCCATGAGGGAGGCCTGTGTTCAGCAGTGGACGTTTTACGGCTGAAATGATGAAATGACGATGACAGCTCGTTTATTATTTTTCAGTATCATATTATTGCAAGTGTTAGATTTTTCGAGACTCTTAACTTAAACTGTAATACCTAGTTTTACCTAGAATTTGTCCTTAAATTACCATAAAACCGGTAGGCGTAGGTTATTAGATCATATCATAAAGAAACAAGAGCTGAAATATCTAAATGTATATTATCATCATAGTTGTGCTTCTAAGTACGCCACCGTCTTCTCATATTCAACTTTTCGTGTCCATCCAAAGGTTGCCTGGCAGATATCGCTTTTAGCGATAAGGCCGCCCATTGTACCACTTTTTGTAAATTGTGTTTATTTCTGTATTTTTTTTTCCTGTTTGTTATGGTGTACAATAAAGTATATTCTATTCTATAGTTAAACTTATAAAAGCTAGGGTAAATTATGATCATCATCATTCCAGCCATAAAAAGTCCACTACTGAACAGGCCTCCCTCATGGATCTCCATGAGGGGTAGTTGCCATACTCACCACGCTCTACCCAACTATGGCTTCTACTATGGCAACTATGGCAACTACCTCTCATGGAGATCCTTGAGGGAGGCCTGTGTTCAGTGGTGGACGTTTTATGGCTAAACTGATGAATCATCAAAACTTATCCTAGCATTGGCTATAAAGTTACTAAAAAAACTTGGGGTATGTTATTAGAACATACAAATAAATGTGAAGAAACATACATAAAATGAAAAGAACTTCTGCAAGTTCAAAGATAGGTTTAATAAATTGGCACGGCCTACGCTCTGAAAAACGATGTTATATATAATTATCGATAGGGAGTTTTCGCGGCTATCAGTTTATCGCATAAATCTGAAAGTTTGAGATATATTATCAATATATATAAAACTCTTCCGTTACTGGCTGAGTGACTGACAGACAACGCACAGCCTAAACCACTGGACCTAGAGACTTGAAATTTGGCACACATATACCTTGAGTATACTCACCACGCCTGGCAGGCGGGTTGGCGAGCGCAGTACGGGATGTTGATACACGGAAAGACGCTGCTGCCCATCTTCCGGAGGTATCCCTTAGCAGGCTCTTACTGTTTCCACGGGCATGAGAGGAGGGGTAACATTCTACTGCCGGTACCCCACGGGCCTTACTTCATTTAGTAGAATATGTTTTATTCATTATTAATATATTTTATTTCTTTCTACTAAAAACGTTTCATTGAAAATTAATGGAAAACGTCTCTATTGTAAACTCCAAAACTAACGAACATTAAAATCGTATTGACTTGTATAAAACAGTGTAAAAGAAAAGACTGTCTGCGACTAGAATAGGCTGGATTGGATGTTCACAAAATCGATACTTGTTGAAACGAAACCATCGAAAAGGTAAAAATAGGAAAAAAATGCTGTAGCTTGAAACAATAGCCTATACGCTCGCAGCATGAGCTGAATCGTTAGTGAAGAAAGAAAAAACGATTAAATCGTACAGACACCCCAGGGTATTAACTGTTCCGTGTCTTGCTGTTCCGCTAAATTCTCGTCCATTTATTTTATCGTTTGTGTATCTGTCAAGGTTTGGCACTCCATTTGCCGTATCTTCAGCGGAATCTCGGATGACAGCTAAATTGGAAGCCTTATGTTTAGACGGCAATGTTTGTATTGGGCATATAACTAGAGACTTATGTGTTAAAATAAAACTTTTTGTTTATAAATACCTATATTTTGATGATAAAACCTTTTATTTTTATTAACTTTTGTATGACATAATAATGATCTTTGGTAATAAACATTCGCAAAAAAAACAAGCCAACCATATAATATAAGTAGATTTCGCAAAAAATGTCGCTTATCCCCTTTTGGCTGTTAACTATCGATATATTTTGTTTGTAAACAATATTGTCATTTAGTAATTATAGTTTGCTGAATCGATTAGTCCGGATCCGTTCAGTCACTCCGATCTTCATTGCTGTCTATTCGAGATCAATCGCAGAGATACAACGGATCCATGCTTTTAAGACCGTTTTTTGCAATTACTACTGAAAATAGCCAGCTTTACTTATTCAACTCTAGTGAGCATATTCACTAGAGTTGAACTTAAGTAAAAGCATGTCATGCTTTTTAAGATAGGAAAGTGATATATTACTAGAATTGAAAAAAAAAACATTTATTTACATTACATAAAATATGGCTAAGCCTTTGTTTTAGCTATGCAATGGAAATATTAGGTTAAGGCAATGGAATAGTGATGTGTTTTCAACAAACTTTATGTAAACTGACAAACGTAACGAAAAATGTTCCACCTATCTAATTTTTATCACTATAATAATTCTAGATTACATTAAAGTATAAGTGTTAAGGAGTTTCAACTCAAGGAATGCTAAATTGTAGAGCCTGGGTCATAATATAGGTAGGTAAGTAAAATTACGTAACCGGTGGACATAATTTGGAAACGATTTGGGCAACTTCGGCAAATATGGCAAACTCGGCTTTCAATAGCTACATTTCGATTTTTATTGGCTATTTCAAACACTGAGGAATTACATAAGGTATAAGTATTCGCCTTTTCGTCCGTTGTTCCAATTTCACATTTGGCTCAACAGAAACTTTGGTAATTTTCGGTTACAATCCTAACTTTTATTTGGTAATGCCCAAGAGTGATTCCCACTTTGTTTACAAATAAAGTTGGCGTGGAAATTGGAAAGGAAAAAAGCTTTTCAAAGAGGATAGGTAAGTAAATCGATTTATGCAAAACAGATAGCGCTTTTTGTATGCAAATTTTTGTTGATTTCCCAAAGATTGAAATCGTGGTATTGTGAAATGGGACGTATTGATTATTCAGTGACAATAAACATCAGGCTCTTTACGTTATCATCTCAATTTACGAGTTGGGTTTATTTTAACACGGCCGGGGTATCGGGATGGGCACGTACGGTTTTTGAAATGAAATGGACATGAAACATTGAAATACGTTAAGGTAGGTAGTAAACGAACATGCAACTTGAGATAACTTTTCCAATGGTAATTATTCTGTTTGGAGTGAAATAATGTTTCTCGGGAAAAATGGAGTTTCCACTCGAAATGAGTGAGCTCACACATTTGAAATCAATGTACCCTTAAACACAGTGTTAGCCGGACGTGGTGTGTATTTTTTTCGTGAAATTTCATGCAACATTATTGCACAATAAATGATAACAATAACAGTTCGGTTTATTGGCAAAACCAGTGTGCGTGCGTCGGCATTATTGTTAACATACATATAAGGACAATGCCGTGGGGTGCCGGCAGTAGAATGTTACCCCTCCTCTCCTACCCGTGGATGCAGTAAGAGCCTGCTAAGGGACACCTCCGGAAGATGGGCAGCAGCGTCTTTCCGTATATCAACATCCCGTACTGCGCTCACCAACCCGCCTGCCAAGCGTGGTGAATATGGCAACTACCCCTCATGGAGATCCATGAGGGAGGCCTTAGTTCAGTAGTGGATGTTTAACGGCTGAAATGATGATGATGATGATATAAGGACAATGCCACAGTTTTAGTGTTAGGGCACATCTAGCGATTTAAATCTTTGGAGTCAATAATATACTTTCATTATCTTAATTAGTAGGATCTATAATAGTGCTGAGGTGAGCTTAATATGTTAGTATGTTGAAGAAGGTAATTTCCGAAACTATTTATTAACCAACTTAAAAATAGGAGGAGGTTGCCTGTCATCTTTTTTTTTTCTTTGTTACTTGCCGTTCAAGAACCGATTTGGAAAATTATTTTTGAATCACTTTCATATTTGATTTAAAACTCAGTTCCGATGATGGGATCAATGAGAAAAGTAATATAAATAATTAAAAATAAAATAATTGTAATAAAAGTATCCATAATTTGGGGGGGATAGTGGTCTAACCATTATCCCACCACGCTGGTCCAATGCGGGTTGGTTGGTGTTTCGCCAAAGCCTCGTTCGTTTGTCGGCAGGGTGCACCGCGAGCAGGTTGACTTGGAACCCGAGAGATGGTTTTTGGACCCCCTTACACACCAGCAGTATCTTGGGGTCAAAGAGGCTTGTCAATCGGAGAAAAGCAATTAACAAACTTGCGGTTCGCCGATGACATCGTCCTTTTTTCTGAAACAGCACCTGAACTTCAGTGTATGCTCAAAAATCTGAGCTCAAGGCTGTGTTGACAAAGAATCGGTTAATCATCATCATCATCATTCCAGCCGTAAAAAGTTCACCACTGAACAGGCCTCCCTCATGGATCTCCATGAAGGGTAGTTGCGATACTCACCACGCTTGGCAGGCGGGTTGGCGAGCGCAGTACGAGATGTTAATACACGGAAAGACGCTGCTATCCATATTCCGGAGGTATCCCTTAGTAAGCTCTTACTGTATCCACTACTACTGCTGGCACCCTACGGCTTAAAGACACAAATAATGACTAATTTCACCAAACGCAAGATCGAGGTTGACGACCAAGATTTACACTACGTCGATGGGTACATCTACTTGAGCCAGTTGGATTCTTTCGAAAACGGGCAGGATAAAGAGGTCGATCGCCGCATCGAAAATGCCTGGAAAAACAACTGGTCCATGAAAGAGTTTCTGAAAGGAAGCCTTCCTATCATACATCCTTGCATTCCATTCCTTGCAGCGTGCTTGTAAACAGTTTTGGTAAAAGAGGGTCACCCTGTTTCACATCATTCTCGATTTTAAATGATGGACCGCAATTTTCGAGTTTAATAGTGACCGTGCTGTTATTGTATGTATTATGTTTTAGTAGATCTATATACTTGTTATCAATTTCTTGGTTCTGTGTTGCTGAGAATATGGAGGAATGTGTTCACTATCAAAAGCCTTTGTATAATCTACAAAGGCTATGTAAATGGGTGTGTTGTATTCGGAATATTTTTCAATTATTTCGTTTAAGGTGTGAAGGTGGTCGGTGATGGAGAAGCCTGAGCGAAAACCTGCCTGTTCTGGTGGCTGATGTGCGTCAAGTTTAATCTCTATTCGTGACAAGGTTACTTGTATAAATGATTTAAAAATGTGCGATTAAGACTAATCGGCCTGTAGTTGTTGATGTCCGATTTCGGTCCTTTCTTGTGGAGAAGAACAATATTTGAATGGGACATTTCTGGTGGGAGTGTACCGGTAGCAAGAATCTTATTTAATAGGTTGGTGATGTGTGGCAAGAATGCGAGAGCGCATATTATCAAAGCTTCGGTCGTGATACCATCCTCTCCCGGACATTTGTCAAATTTTACAGTTTTAAGGGCTCTGTGGACTTCAAGTCCAGTAATGAAGGGTTGATTTTGTACTACATTTAGACGGGTCAGAACAATTTTTTTTGTAATAATTAGTACAGATTTCAATTAATTTTTCTCGGCTATTGTGTTTTACGCCGTCTTCGTCTGTCAAGCTGTTAATCCATGACTTTTCCGACGACATACCCTGTTTTGCAACTCTAAGTGAGGTATTTTTTCGAGTGCTACTTGTACAAGGTGACAGTTATATTGCCTTAGGTCTTTCCTTATGCTGCGTTTTACTGGTTTGTCTATTGAACTAGTTTCTGTTGTTCTTATTGCTGTTTCTGTTCTTTTTTTAATTAGTTTTATAGTACTTGTGGATAATTTAAAATTGTTTTTGATTTTCTTGTGTTTGATTTATCTATTTGAATTACGTATCCATTAATGTGAAATATTGTTCTCGAAAAAGGGAACATTACAATTCAAGGTGCTTTTGGAAAAGTTACAAAAGTTTATTCTCAAGATGTACCCAACTTCTCGGCGAAAAAATTCAAAAGTGCAAAATGAATTATCGCCTTTAGGCGGCGACGGCGTCCCGCTAGGTAAATTAGAAATCGCTAAACCTCAAGAAGGTGATAAATCTCTGTCGAATTCGTCAGGCAACAGTTTTATTTCTTTTTCCCTTTGCACCGGATTTCTTTTCAACAAAGTTATGGAGCCTCGAAAAGTATCGGAAGTTGTAAAATTATTTTAAATCAGCTCGGCTTGCGTTAAAATTAAAATTATTTTCATATTCAACTTGTAGAGTTTTCAGAATCTTGAAAAAACTGTTGAATGAGGATACTTATGCGATTTATAGAATTATCGTTCATAAAGCAGTAAAACGTTAAGCTTTAGTGCCAATAGATTCTATTATAATTTCATAATATAAATAAACTAGCGACCCGCCCCTGCTTCACACATGTGTATGCACGAACCAATCATCGGTCATCTTGTATGAAGAGTTGATGAAAATATATGATTTTCCAAGGTCGTAGAACAAAAGTTGTTCAGGTTGGTGGACACAACTACCCTGTCAAATTGCTAGGGTTTTTTGTTACATACATGGAACCTAGACATGACACAATTTACCAACACTGCCTCTTATATAATGTCTTATACAATATTTAGATCTGTTTTTTATAAGACAATAGTTATTTCACTCGACAATCTGTCGTACTACGTGAATACACTTGTCGCCTATTTTTCATTATACATCATCATCATCATGTTAGTCGTATATCGTCCACTGCTGGACATAGGCCTCCCTCATGGATCTTGAGGGGATTATTGCCAAACTCACTACGAGTACGGAGTATATTGATACGCGGAAAAACGCTCCCGCCCATCTTCCAGAAGTATCCCTTGGCAGACTCTTACTGAATCTACGGGACAGAGTAAGGGTCACATTCAACTGCCGGCACTGCACGGCAACACAATGTTTAGATCTCAATAAACAATTATATTATTGATAGATATTATTTGGAAAAAGTTGCCGTACATGTAAACATCAGTCGCCGTAAATATTTTGGCGCGCGAGATTTTCATTTCGCTATAACTCTTAAGATATTGATTTAAATTCCAATGTTTAAAGGTCAAATATCCTAAATGAACGACTCAAGATTAAAAAAAAACTAATTAAGATATACAGGGTGTTTTATAACATGTGAACTTTTGTTCTACGACTTTTCGGGATTCAGTGATTTTCATTCAAGAAAAGACCACGAACGTTTTAATTTGAACAGCTGATTACACGATAATCACAACCCAAAAGCCAGCTGATTCTTGACGGATCATTGACCCCCGCGAAGATTTGCCATAAAAAAATACAAATTATATATTATTGTTACAAATGAAAATACCTATAACCACAAATAGTTTTTTTTTTATTTAAGAGTAAATAAAAAAAAATCCGATTATGACGTCAGGATCATTTTCACATCACACCATCAAGTAAAATTATAAATAAATATTTTTATTTTTTATTTATTTATAAGCCTGATGTTTCCCACTGCAGGGCAAAGGCCTCCCTTCCCTCCTTCCACTTATCCCTGTCTTGAGCTTTTTTTTTGCTCAAATAAATATACGTACAGAAAAAAAATCGCATTCCTAAATATTTTTCCTTCTAAAACTACTTGCTTTTATGGGCTGAAACGTCCCCCTTTCGGTACACATGTTCTAATACTCCCTGTATTAAATTTTATTAATTTTCAGCATTACATTTTCTGACAACTTCAACAATCAACAAATTTTATTGCTTAACCTTCCTCTTGGTGAAAATCCCCATCCCAATAACTTTACGTGGTTTCTGAAGAGAAGAAAGCCAAACAGATAGACAAACAGACGCGGACAGCGACTTCAATTTATACTATGTAGAGAAGAGATAAACATAGAGAAATATGTGTCCAAAAATACGCAAGTGTGTAAGTGTGTTTGACATCGTCACTGTGTGCAGTTGGACAATGGAGACGAAGGAGGTCGCGAGTTTGATACCCGTGAGTATAAACTATATTAATGATAAGGTGGCGACTGCATCCGTGGCTCAGTTGGTCTAATGGCCGACTGGTGGCAGGTTCGATTACCACGGGACAAATGTTTTGTTCTCCAGGAATTTGTCTCGGATCTGGGTATTTTTTTTGTATTATTACTAAATACGTATTTCCAAAAAAAAGTATTTGTGTCTACTATAAATTATCTTGGCAGGCTTGGGCATATGGCAGGACCAACATGGACCCGTTTGGCTCAAGACCGCCACGAATGGAATCGCATGGAGGAGGCCTACACCCAACTATGGGTGCCCAAATGACTCGGCTGCAAGGCTACGAATTTAAATTTTAATGTTTTATCTTTTTTTAATGTTTTAATTTTATATATTTTAATTTTGTCATTGGGAATAAAGGCTTTATTATTATTATTATTATAAATTATCTGGTTTCCATAGTACAAGCTTGCTTAGTTTGGGACTCGATGGTGTTGTGTGGAGTGTCCAGGATTATTACATTATAATATTATTGTTTTTGCCGGCAGTAGAATGCCCCTCCCCCCCCTCTCATGCCTGTGGATGCAATAAGGGTGTATTCCCGTTATCCCCGTACGCCATGTCCCGGAGCCTGCTTAGGGGTACCTCCGGAGAATGGGCAGCAGCGTCTCTCCGTGTGTCAAGATCACGTACTGCGCTGCCAAGCGTGGTGAGTATGGCCACTACCCCTTATGAAGATCCATGAGGGAGGCCTGTGTTCAGTAGTGGACGTTTTACGGCTGAAATGATGATGATAGAATATTTAGGACAATTGTTTAAAATAAAGTTGTTAATAATTAAATTAAATGTTAAGGCACGGAACAAATCCGCTCCGCCTGGTCTAAAGGCGGGCGTTTGTTACTGCGTAACTGCGTCACAGTTGGTTAATTTTAAACTATTGCAGGAACCATCGCTTCCAATGTGAAAACTTGTTCCGAAATAAAGTTTCTATTATTATTATTATTTTCTAACTATCCCAAGAAGATTCTCAAGACATTTTCTTAAACTATTTCATTAGAGCTTCCCGCTCAACATTGTATTATAAAACGTCAAGGTGGCTTATTTTATTTTGCAGGCATTTTCCGGCAGAAAGACTCGAGCCCGGTCACATAAAGTGCGCTCAAATATAAAGTTTCAGTTTCCCTCCGTCTCGCGACGTGCTGTGCCTTGCAAACAGCCTCTTTGATCTGCTCTGTCCTTCCGAAGAATTACATTTTATAATCCGGTATTGACTTACTGGAATTCTGTAGGTTTGTTCCGAATTCCAATCCAAGGAACTTCCAGACGACACCAATTGAATTTTCGCTTGGTGCATATTTAAGATGCTCCAAAGGAAGGCGTTGTTCGAATATGTGTAACTTTGTCGACTCCATACGGATAATAAGCTCTTTGTCGACGTACATATAGCGCAGTTGGCACTGGGTTCAATTTTTTTGTTGAATTTGCTGATGTTTTTCTCGGCTCTGAATATTTTTCTTAATATGAAGTGTAAATTGCGTCTTTACATAAATGTATATAAGTATTTCCAGTATTCAGCCATGGTGCCGGCAGTGGAATGTTGCCTCTCCTCTCTTGCTTGTAGATGCAATAAGAATCTGCCAAGAGATACCTCCGGAAGATGGGCAGCAGCGCCTTTCCATGTATCAATATCCCGCTGCCAACCCGCCTGTCAAGCGTGGCGTGGTATGGTAGCAACCCCCTCATAATGTTGGAGATGCATGAGGGAGGCCTAGGTCCAGCACTGAACATGGACAGCAGTTCTCAGGCTGAGAAGAAGACAATGAGTGTTCTTTCAACCATCCGGTAGCCCACAGTACAGTAACATGAGCTCTATCTTCTTTGGGGCTACATGATTTTGTGTTAAGTTTAAGGAAAAATGTGTACTTAATAGAGTTTATCAATGATTTAAACAAATATTTGTTTAAAACGCGAATTCTGCATCCACTCAAGCGATAATTTACAGTTCCCAAATATGAATACGCGTTTATAAAATATAATAATACTATACACACTTATTAACAAAAGCGATAAATACACAAACTCATCCCTACGCGTTAACAATCTCGACCACAAATAAAATTTATTTCATAGAAAAAGCATTGCCTTTTTGCGAGAAAGAAATAACTCAAAATATAACGGATTTGCGTAAAATATGTGAAACCTTTTGTATGCTAATACGATCCCATTGTTCGGAGATTGAATTTTCGGGTTATCATGCTGGAGAATTATTCATGACAGATAGGTTACGATTGTTATGATATTTGTCGGAATCGATTTTTATTTATCTATATCGATATTTACTATTTACTAATAATATATTTTGATACACCTTTTGTGAAATAAAGTTTATTGGTTTTGTGTCACAAAATTGATATTATTGGTTGATTGATATTATAATGGATTTCCGCAAAGCCTTGAAAATATATTTTTGGTCTAACAAATATTTTTGCATAGAAACTGAGATAAACAAATAAATGATTCTGGACAAGACCAACAACACCGCCGAGCTCTTTTTAACTAGAGCTCGTGTTGTGTTGTTGATGATTCATAGAATACCTAAAAACATTTTTAAGTATACATACTTTTTATCTCCGGAACTACATGAAATACCGGCATAAAAGTTATTCTTAGACAAAGAGAAAACTGTCAGAATTACAATATCATATGAAAACATTGAATATACTGGGTGTATTATAACATGTGTACTAAGGCGAAAGGGGGTAATTTTGACCATCCCAGGCGAAATAAGGTGATTCTGACCATCCCAAGAAACAACTTTTGTTCTACGACTTTTCAGGATTCAGTGATTTTGATTCAAGAAAAGACCACGAAAGTTTTCACTTCAACAGCTGAAGTGATTTTGATTCAAGAAAAGACCACGAAAGTTTTCATTTCAACAGCTGATTAACTATAATACGACAGTGACAACCTTAGTTTGAGGTTCAGACTGAAAATCAGCGTCGGTATCGTCCTCGGTGCGGTAACGACATTAAGCTGAGGGTGAACCTGTTTAGCACTTGGGGAAAGACCATTGTCTAGTTTTGTTATGTATTTTATTTTATACCGTTTGTATCTATAATATTTGTTTTTTTTTTGTCTTTCTGCATGTGCGTAAATGTTGAGTAGCTTTTACATATGCTACCTGCATAGATAGTATTTACTGCAGTCAGCCAATTTATTATGGTCATAGTGCTCACTCAGATTAATAAGATGGATATACCTACCGACCCATTACAGAAGGCCGCATCAGGAGATTCCAAGATACCATAAATCTAAAATTGGATAACATAACGTACTTGGATAATCCAAATGATTTTTATTCAAAATTCTCAAATATTATAAATCAGGAACAAGATAAAATATATATAAATTAAAAACATGCAAATCTAGAGATAAATCATGGTTCCTTGACTGGGCTAGTCCTAGAATTTATAGAAGTAAAAATAATCTGTATGATCTTTATGGGTATCTGTATTTCTATATGGGTGTTCCAAGTGGTGTACCCCAAGGTTCGTTATTAGGTCCACTCTTATTTCTTATCTTTGTATCGGATATTGGGTCTTGTTTTCATAACTCGCGTGTATTAGCATTTGCTGACGATATGAAAATCTTCCGCCCGATATCCAGCTGCGAAGATGCCAAAGTTCTACAGGAGGATCTTGATCGTCTTGATAAATACTGTCTCAAAAACAAGTTAGATCTTAATGTTAATAAATGTAAAGTTACAACGTTTACAAGAAAATCCCACCAGATTAAATTCAATTATAAGCTTAAAAACCAAATTGTCGAATATGTTAGTGAAATGAAGGATCTTGGAGTCATTCATGACTCCAAGCTCCTCTTTGATGCTCATATCTCTTCCATAGTCAGTAAAGCTTCCAAGTCTCTCGGTTTTATAATGCGATCCTCGCAGGATTTTAAAAATATCAAGACGATCAAGATTCTCTACAGCACCTACATGTGCGGTGCCACTTGGAGTATGCCTCCCAGATTTGGAACCCTAACTATTCTGTTTATATAAATAGAATAGAGAGTATTCAGAGAAAATCCATAAGATATATCAACTTTAAACTTCGATATAATGAACCTGACTACCTTCTTAACTGTGCCAGACAACATATTCTTCCGCTATATCTTAGGCGTGACTTCGCTGATGCTGTTTATTTAGGACAAATATTAAATTCATCAATTGATTGTCCAGAGCTTTTGAGCAAAATTATTTTTTCTATTCCCACTAGATCTTTTCGTAAAAACAATCTATTTTATCTTCCTTTAGTATCGACTAACTATTGTCAAAATTCTTTCTTGTACCGAGCACAGAAGAAATTTAACCTCCTAGATAGTGAGCTTGACCTTGATATTTTCCATGGCAGCATTGGTAGTTTAAAAACCAAACTTAATAACTCTTTCTTCGAAAAGTTTAAAACAGATGCGAATGCCTAATTATATAATTATATATATGATCATTTATAAGACAATGTGGAATTATGTGGATCTATTCGGGTATGTGTGAATTACTAGCCTACTATTATTAATTTCTTTTAATTTGTCCTTTGTAAACCACTACTGTGTATCTATAAGTGGAAACTTATTAATAGCCACTTATTATTATACTTATAACTATTGTGTATCTTGTGCTGATAGTTTCCCTAAGATGAATAAATAAAAATAAATAAATAAATGCTACTAGAACGTTTATGTTACATGATATGGAATACTGTGATATATGTACTCGGAGATGATTGGCACAGTAATGGGATAGTTACTAGGAAATTTATTAAATCAGAATGTTATAAATAACTCCCATCCCAACACTGGGTTAAATAAAATAGTCAACTGTATTCAAAGCGCCGGTCAACAAAAGTACTAGGTCAAATTATTAATGACTTTGCTCCTTACTTTACCCATATTTTAACAGTTGTATTGACGTAGAATTATTTTCAGATCTTATGAAGTACTAGAGTAAATTAGGTCCGTTGTTTGAATCTAGTAGTCACGGTGATCCCGCCAATTACAGTACCATTTCTATTCTACCCGCGATGAGTAAAATTTTTGAAAAAAATATTTTGAACTAACTGATTTCTCATTATAGCTTTCTTGGGCTACTTTATGATAATCAATTTGGATTTACTAAAAGTAGATCAACACTTAAAACATATATTTAGGGCCTGGGATCATTCGAAAAATGCAATAGGCGTCTTTTGTGATCTGTCTAAGGCATTCGAAAGTGTTTGTCACAAAATTCCTTTGCACTTGACCTCTTTAAGTCATATTTATGTTATATGGTACACAAGGTTGTGGTATGCGGCCAGAGATCGAGGAATCAAGAATTGAAATAGGCGTGCCACAAGGACTATTTTAGGACCTTTTTGTTTTTGATTTATATTTATTATTAATTAATTTATTTCAGACACAATTGATCCATAATTAAGTACACGACATAAGAACACAGAACATAAAATGACATTAAAATAAAATAACATAACAAAATATATAACTTACATTGGTTAGGGTACGGGCTAAGCAAGACAGTTAAGTAGATGTTATATGAACGATCTTCCGTTTTTTGCTAAAAGCTTGTGTGATGTCGTTTTATTTGCCGGCGATACTTCGTTTATTTTGAAAGTTAATAGTAATAAAGTTAACAATTAACTGTCACAAGAGCACGATTGGTTTATTTGGAACAAGACACATTTATTCAATTTAAATGTGTTTTGTTCTTCTTTTGTAAATTGACTGTTCTATGTAGAGTTTTGCTCTATTGAATAAACACTTATACACTTTGACTTTGAGTTTGAACCACCCACTAACTAAGCAGTGACAAGTTAGTAGTAAGTAACCTTAATAGTAAGATTTGGTGTAAAGATATGTCGTTAAGATAATAAAAAACAGGAATACAGTCCATGAAGAAGCATTTTACTGAAGAATCCCTGGATAGGATAACCCCCACAGTGTTTCGTCCTTCGAGCCGCATTGAAGATTGGATCGAAGCTCATCGCTGGATGCCCTTTGTACCACCGTTGAATCAACGAGGGACATGTGACACCTGCACCAGTAGCTCTCGTGAGTCAACTTAGCCCACTTAGGTGGTCTCGAACAGTGAACATGCAGTTTCCCCCCGCGCCGCGCATACCCCGCGGGGCCCGGTGCACAGGGAGTGTGTGAAGAGCTGCACCCGTAGCTGCATTCGGGGTCCCACCCCATCCCCGCGGGGTGGACTCGGTATCCCCCCAACACTCACGAAGGGGGATACGAATGCGAAGCGTACGGTTCCCCTTCGAGCAGACGGCTGTAGAAACGGGAGTACCTGAAGAAAGAACACAGCAACCAGTGCAATGAGTGTCGACGAGGTACACGGGGTACTCGAAAAACCCCGAACAAGCAGCGTGCGACCTTGTCAAGAGCGGCGCAATGACATAGGGCGTCTGAAGATCACCCAACGATGCGACGTCTGAAGCTGCCTGTGGTTACAGATACCTACCGGTGCCAACGAAGTAGCCACAGGTTAACGCCTCACGGCGGTGTGGTGTGTGTGCAGCATCACCAACCCAGCAAGAGCGTGAGGACGGCGCGGGTTGAAAACGCACTCCTTGCCGGTAAGAGTCACGTGACACAACTGTAGGCACTGCCCAAGAGGGCTAGAAATTTCTGACGATCGTTCACCTATTACCATATGACTCGAATGATATACTCGTTCGACTTATCACTCGCCAAGCAACACAGTTGGTTGCGACCACTCGTTTCCAGTAAAATAATCATGCGAGTCAATAAATAATAGGCGAGTGATTAAAAAATAGCTGCCCAATTGTTATAGTTTCTATGTTTAATAAATAGGTACATAATAAACCTTACTCACAGCACCATCTAGACCCAAAGTAAGCAGAGGTTTTGTTGTAGATGATTTATATATTACATACCCATATTATATTTGGTACCAGTGATGACATATGGAACCGAGACGTGGTCATTCACGATTGGCCTCATGAATAAGCTCAGAGTCGCTCAACGAGCTATGGAGAGGGCTATGCTCGGGGTTTCTTGCCGCGATCGAATCAGAAATGAGGAGATACGTAGAAGAACTCGGGTCACCGACATAGCCAAACGGATTAGCACGTTGAAGTGGCAATGGGCAGGCCATGTAGCTCGGAGAACAGATGGCCGATGGGGCCGAAAAGTTCTCGAGTGGAGGCCACGGACCGGCAAGCGCAGTGTAGGACGTCCACCAACAAGATGGGATGATGACCTGGTGAAGACCGCAGGTCGACGGTGGATGCAGATCGCTTCCAACCGCAATAACTGGATATCCATGAGGGAGGCCTATGTCCAGCAGTGGACGTCCTACGGCTGAAATGATGATGATGATGATGATTATATTTAGTAAATATCTACATAATATAATTATCTACTACATTTATGAAATACCCAGAACCCGAGAAAAATATATGAAGAAAGCAAACATTTTTGTCGCCCGGTAGAAATCGATCCCGAAATCTTCTGCGTATAAGCTTTAAGACCAATTGAACCACGGAGGGCGTCTAAATCATCAAGATTTTTTTTTGTTTTATGCCGGAAAGGGTTCAAATTATAATGGTCGAATGTCCTACAATATGAACAATGGTAGCTATAACAGAACAAACCGTAACATTACAAGAGACAGTGGAAACTCCAAAATTTACTTAATACAATTTACAAAGAAGGAAAAACAAAATGAAATGGGAAGCTCGTTATTAATGAAAATTTCAAACAACTAATTAAAATGCTAAACAGTGTCTCGAAAATCCAAGATGTTTCATTACGGACTCGAATTTAAAACATTTTTAAAACAAACACCTAGGAAGTTACTGAAGGGCTCGCTGTAATTAATGTGATATACTCTTTTTGTAAAATAGTTAATTATGGAGTCGTTGCTATCCATTTAGTTCTGTTTTAATTTAATAAGGAATATTGGCTATTACCATTTAAGTATCCAACTCGTGGAATTATCGTTTGCTTAATTATCGTCATGGTGTAATTTGTATTTTAAGGTTAATGTACAACAAAGACGTAATTTATCTATCTACTCGGAACTAAAATGCAAAAACTCAGTACTCAAAAGTGCAAATATAAAGTTTTGTTTAAAAGAATATCTAACACACCAAGTATTTCAGGTCTCTTTTGTGGAATTTAACAACTTTTATGAATACATCATTCGTGGCGTGGCGATGAATTAAAACGGATTTTAAAAGTATTGTCACTATTGTCGCATATGTATATGTTTGCTTAGTTTCAGCTAAATTGGATCTCAGGAAATGGTTCTAATTCGCCTAACAAGATTTGACCATAAAATATACACACATTTAAGGTTCAATAAAAGTTTGTAAAATATTTATTTTGATAAAAACAATATAAAAGAAGTGATCATTATTAAAACCAACACTAACATTTAACGTCAAGACCTTACATCCCGTGCTAGGTTAGTACTGAGTTACGGCAAGATAAGTTATCCTAAACTACGTGCATGTATGAAAATACAATAAAGTACGTAGCAATACAGTAACTAAATTTGTATGATAAATAAATTCTTTATAATCTAATTATCAGATATTAAAAGTCTACTGTAACTATGCTTTTAGTGAAAAATATCTCAATTAAAAAAAAAACGGGGGATTTGCATAGAAAAACAAAATTAAGGATTATAAAAAAAAGGCACGCCGTGGGGTGCCGACAGTAGAATGTTACCCCTCCTCTCATACCTATGGATGCAGTAAGAGCCTGCTAAAGGATACCTCCGGAAGATGGGCAGCTGCGTCTTTCCGTGTACCAACATCCCATACTGCGCTCGCCAACCCGCCTGCCAAGCGTGGTGAGTATGGCAACTACCCTTCATGGAGATCCATGAGCGAGGCCTGTGTTCAGTAGTAGACGTTTTACGGCTGAAACGAAAGAAAAAAATTCCAACACCCTATTATACAACACAATCCATCGGATATGAGCTCTTCCATAACCCCCTTTTAAGGAATGTATCGAATTACCATTTACTCTGTATGTAGGAGTCTGTGTATGTACAAGGAACTATCATTATTATATTTATATCTTTACATTTATCACGTAGCGAGCGATAGCGATTCTCTGGGACCCATGCTGTTGTATTTCACGTCAGCCCTCTTCTGCAACACGAATGCAGTGTTTATATGTTTAGCTCCAGCGCACCCCCACAACACTATGCCATAATACTATGGAAATGGCTAAAGTAAACAAGTCTAGATGTAGCTATGTCTGTGATGAAACGAACTTTTACTTACTGCATATGCAGCAGAATCGAGCCTGTTCGATAGCCTATCTATATGGGGACCCCATTGGATCTTATTATCATTCCTAAAAAGATAGTGAAGTCCTTTCATTAAATGGAGCTGACAACCTCTACATCACAGCGGGCAAAGGTTCGCCTGCGACTCAAGCGGTTGCGGGTTCGATTCCCGCCTCGGAACAAATGTTTGCATCATCAGTAGTTTTCAAGATATCCATCTGTGACAGACAGACAGACGGGCAAAGTCACATCAAAGGGGGTAATATTTACGATTTTGGTCCAGTAGTTTCTTTTTTATTATTAACACATATTTAACCGGGTATTTATCGCGCTATTTACCTTTATTAGTCTTCCCGGGACCACGACGGGTGCAATCCTGTCGAAAAGTCGGGCAATAATAAAGGTAAATAGCGCGATAAATACCCAGTTAAATATGTGTTAATGATGTGTCGTGATCGCGAAAGTTTAAAAAAGACTATTTCTTTTTTATGTTATAAGCAAGAAGTCGTGCAGACCACCTTAAAAATGCAATCATCATTTCAGCCGTAAAACGTCCACTACTGAACTAAGGCCTCCCTCATGGATCTCCATGAGGGGTAGTTGCCATACTCACCACGCTTGGCAGGCGGGTTGGTGGGCGCAGTACCGGATGTTGATATACGGAATGACGCTGCTGCCCATCTACCGGAGGTGTCCCTTAGCAGACTCTTACTGCATCCAAGAGTAGGAGAGGAGAGGTAACATTCTACTGCCGGCACGCCACGGCTATATGCAATAAACCAGCGTTATCTTGATTTGCTGTGACGCTACAACGTTAGTGCTCGTAGGTAATTTGTAGCGCTATCTCTTTAATGAAGCACAGCATCAATCATGCGTGACAACAAACAGGGCACATTCTAAGTGACAAACCATGCTAAACCGACCTATTTGTCAAAATGCTGTAAATAACCCAACTGACAATTGTTAATTTGTATGTTGCGTGTAAGTGCTTGGATTGTGTGAAAGATGATAGTTATGAGTGGGAATGGAGTTAAGTGTCGATTTGAAGATTGCTTTATTATTATTTTTATCTAATCATTTTGTAACTATATAGGGTGTGTTATAGTATAATGTACTAAGCCGAAAGGGGGTGATTCTGACCACCCCAATGAATAACTTTAGTTCTACGACTTTTCAAGAGTCGGTGATTTACAATAAAGGAAATAACAAAAATAAATAATTTCAACATCTTATTTTACGGTGATTCTTGACAGGGCCTTTGATCTCCGCAAATAATTGCCGTAAAAATGTACACGGTCGAATTGAGAAACCTCTTCCGTTGTTTTTCGTCGGTTAAAAATAACTAAAAAAGCCTCCTTTTGGGCTAGTACACATATTATAATACATCCTGTATAATCTATTGTTTACTCGTACTATAGTCCCTAAAACTATGTTTCAACGCTGAGACAACTATCATAACGTTACCGCTTACCGAGTTTTGATTTTTTGATGATTTTTGATTTGATGAAACTATAAATGACCTGTGGCAACGTCTTACTTTACGAATAGAATCATCATTATCATCATCTCAGCCGTGCGACGTCCACTGCTGGACATTGGCCTCCCTCATAAATCTGCAAGTAAGCACTGATCACAAGGAGTTGCCATCTGCACATCTTCCGGAGGTTTCTCTTGACAGATTCTTACTGCATCTACGGGCAAGAGAAGAGAGGCAATATTCTACTGTCGGCACCCATGGCAAATAATTGGTAATAACACAAAACTTATGAAACCATGTCTACCAAAGGCTAGAGTTAATAATAAAATAATCAATATGGACGACACAAAATTTGCACACACACGCATTAACAAAACAATAAACTCCAAAACATGTATGGGATTGTAATATTGCTTTCTACTCATGTTAATTATATTACACTATTAATTATAATTGTCCTTCCCTTCGCGAGAGGGAAGGAGAAGGTTCCGAAGAAGACTCCATTACCTAATGAAAGTTCCCCTTGGAGGAACTGAACACGTTGGAAACCAAATTTCGACGTATAATTAACGGGAGTAGAAAGCCCGTTTAACATTACAATGAATAGTGTAACTCACGAGTGTTTCGAAACATAAATGTTTATATATCAGCTTGGCATTGAACCGAGCGCGCAACAAATCTTATTTGGAAGAGGTTTGCAACACAGTCCAGATTACAGGTGCTGCGGAACAATGCAATTCCGCCAACAAATGGGCTCGCATCCGAGGTGCTGGAGACGTCTATGCGCTGTCTTATGTTGTAAGGCTGATTCTACATGCTCTGCTACAGTAGAAGTGATTTTAAATTACAGTTATTCGCCCTTTATAGAACACATCCATCATATCAGTAATAAAACGTCCACTGATAAGCACAGGCCTCCCTCATGGATCTCCAAAAGGGGTAGTTGCCATACTCACCACGCTTGGCAGGCGGGTTGGTGAGCGCAGTACCGGATGTTGATATACGGAAAGACGCTGCTGCCCATCTACCGGAGGTGTCCCTTAGCAGACTCTTACTGCATCCAAGGGTAGGAGAGGCGTAACATTCTACTGACGGCACCCCACCGCCAATGATAGAACACAATAAATAAAAATAACTTTAAAGCACTAAATGATAATATTTGAGCAAAATTTCAATCAAATGAAAACTCAATATTCCACATACAAATTTTCAAGCTAATTTTGAAAAACGATGAGACAGGTCTATGTACATTTTTTAATTTCAATATTTACCAAACTTTTGAGTACATAAGTGAAAATAAATAAATAACATACAAACTTTCATCCCCTTATTTACACCCTTAGGGGTTGAACTTCCGAAACACTTTCTTATCGCTTGTCTATGTTATAAAAGGAACCTAGTCAAAACAAAACTCATTTTTATTTACCCCCACAAAAAGAGGGAAGTTATCAGTTTGACCTTTTACGTGTGTCTGTGGCACCGTAGCTCTTGAACAAGTGGACCGATTTGAATGCAGTTTTTTTATTAAATCATGTTTCATCAGAATCGGAAAAAGGTTTACAAGAAAAACAGCGACAATCACAATGTAAATACAAGAAATAAGAATAAACTCGCTGTGCCCACTACTAGGCTCCATAAGGTGAAAATATCTTTTAAAGGGCAATTTATACGCTTCTACAACAAACTCCCAAGTGAGTTGCAGAAGTTATCATTGAATAAATTCAAAAACATTATTAAACGCAATCTGTGCAATAAAGCTTATTATAAAATATCAGATTACCTAGAGGACAAAACCACTTGGGACGGAATCTGCTCCAACTCCATCAAACGTAACATAAGACAAAATAAAATTGTTAAATGATGACTATAACGACCGAGTTAGGTTCTTCTGTTCACTTCTTTTCCTAACTCGCGTGTCATCTGAAGTGAACAGATTCAATTATGTGCTTTATTCTATTTATTTGTGTTGTTTTATTTTGTAATTTGTGACGCGTCAATAAGGTCCATGCGGCCGCACTGAATAAAGTATTTTTTGATTCTTGATTCTTGATTCTTGAATACATGATGGATGAAACAAATAATCGAATATTACAAATATCCCCAAGTTTGGTATCAAATGAAAGGAAATGGTGTGTAGAATGCAAAACTGAAAGTTATAAAACAAATCAATTGATCCATTTTAACATAATGGGGGCTAAAAGTGGGGATGAACAATCGAATGTTTACAAATATACCCAAGTGTGGTATCCAATGCAAGGGCATGTAGATTGTAAAACTGAAGGTACATACATATTACAAAAAATAAACATTCGGTAACCTCCGAGACCAGGTAAAGTGTTGGGGGTTAATTCACATGCTTTTCTAGTCCATCAGGTCATCCATAGCTAATCCTCCACACTACACACCAATACACTCACACTTTATCCCCCTCACCAACACACACTTTCACATACACTCAAGCACACACAGACTTTTGGATGACACTTTCTGTCTTTCTTTAAGCAGTTCGATTAAGAATGATTTATTTTATGTTTTGTATTTTTTTTTCCAAATAAAATTTAGTTTTTGGTAATCATAAAGAAATCCACCGGTCTCTCGCGAGTACCCTGTATCTACCAGTAATTCCTTATTGTATTAGTTTGAGTTTTGGTTAATAAACAGTTTGAATTCTAATTTTGAATTTGAATTAACTAAAATTTATAATTTTATAAACTTGTGCTTCGATTCAGCAGATATTTGTCCAGACGGCCTGTTCCTCTGAATATGGCCACGCTGCAATGTATCTAACTGCTTCAATTAACAGTTGTAGACGTTCCATTAATCATCTAGGTAGACGTCCACTACTGAACACAGGCCTCCCTCAAGGATTTACACGAGGGGCACATTATGTATAATTTAATAAATATAATACGGATTTCACCACGTACCTAACTTATTATAATATCGTCTTGCTGACATTTCAGTTATCGTCTCGCGTATCGCGTATATCTTATTTATAATTGTTGTCTAGTAACAGGTCAACACATTTTATGACATGTATTATTAGTGTATGGTTATTGTACCTGTTGGCGTCCCAATTTTGAAATAATACATGTATAGTAAATAAATCATTCTGGACAATTTTACACAGCATCTTCTAGCCCCAAGCTAAGCAAAGCTTGTGTTATGGGTACTAGATTACTGATATACATTACAATATGATACATAGTTACAATATGATAATATAGAAAAACATCCAGAACACCCTGAACAAATATCTGTAGTACGTACAGACATTTGAATAACAATTAATAAAGCATTTTATTGAAATCGCATTTGGATTAGGTTTATTCTTTATTATACACGTCTTTTTATGTTTCTAGGTAAAATGAAGTAAAATGTTTATAGATAGGATCGTATCGCCTTCACCACTCTCATGCAATTAGAGCTGAAATAGAGCGGCCACTAATGTTTTCCGTCATGAACATCGAACTGACATGATTAAAAATGTATAAAACATTTTTGTTTACATTATAGTGGTCGGCGTGTCTACCATGAGTTGTCACTGTTAGATCACCTGCCGTTACTACAATAATAGTACGTTACTATGACATCTGCCAGATTTGTAATTCATAGTACCTAATTCTAAGCAGATGAAGCCCAAACTACAGTCGCTGTTTTACTGCGTATTTTAGTACCAAACTAGATAGTTAGCAGATGCTAGAGGCGCTGTACAAGTTTTCATACATTTTTTTACCACAGTCGCTAGCGAGTATACCTAGACTGTGAAAACTCATGGTAGACCTACGGGTGTCCTAATGGACAGCAATCATGAGCTGACAAAACATTTTATTTATTTACCACATAAGCGTTAGCATCTCGACGACCTCTGTGGCGCAGCGGGCGAAGGTCTGCAGATATGTTCATGGTCTACTGGATGGTTTTCTATATATAATAAAAAGGTATATATTTTGTATATCGTCATCTAGTATCCATAACATAAGCTCTATTCAGCATTGGGGCTAGATGATTCCGTGTGAATTGTCCAGCATTATTTATTTCTTATCGACAGTTTTTTATCACATACTTGGTTGCAGCTTAATCAGAGCTCTTTGCATCCTGATCTTACTCTGTTCGGCAACGTTGTCTTTCTTTCATTAGGTGTTAGTCTACAAAGCCATTAAAATAACGTTATTTTGTTCAAATTTAATCAAGACGAGGTCAATTTTCTCCTTCGGCTGACCTACGCCTCGCCAGTGAAGCATCTACATAAATTATGTAAAGAAATGGCGTTATCCGCCCATTTTCCAGGCGTGAAAAGGTTTTACTCGCGTATTGAATAGTACAAAGAGTGTAGAGTATGAGTTTACAGCCTTAGCTTTGGGAACCGGCTACATCTCAGACGTTCGATGCTTCGACACTTTGACTGGTGACTAATCCGCTAGCTTGGAATAAGTAGAGTAGTTTTAGTACCTATATTTTGAGGAAACTTTCGTCTACCTTACCACCTTTGTGTAAAATAATCGCACGGCGAAAAATCTGTCACTCACACAGTTAAAAGCTTGAAATGGTTTGATAAAAATATGTGTATTATGCATTAAAATATACCGATAAACATTTCAATGCTAAAATGTACGTGTTATTATAATAAAAGAAATTCAAAGATGAAACATAACAGATTAACACTAATATTTTTGCAACGTTCTAACAATTCGAGCTCTATGCTTTTTTTTTCAATTTTATACGGAAAAGTTTTCACTTTGTCTGTATATAATTTGCTGTCTTCAATTTGATACTGAATTCGTTTCTCCAAATTTTGATTTTTTGTTTGGATAGAAACCTAGATATAGTGCACAAGATACCTATTAGATCAAAAGTTTCATAGAAAGATCTATTACGACGCCACACCCACGTACGAACGGTTGTATGAAAAGTAAGTTGGATTGGCCCCTCTTAAGCGCCCGTGGCCTTTTGCTGTATCAGATTTTTTTCATGATCTAATATCATATGAACACGTGGCCCGTCACAGCGTTAAATCGCGAAGAGTGGAAGAAGGGAACGGAGGCCTTTGCCCTGCAGTGGAGGCTATATAAAAATAATATTAAAAACACAACACAACTGACTAGACTAGACCAAAGGATGATGTTGGGTATGTCAATAGGACACTGTGACACCAATCACTATTTCATAGAGATAGGATTGTAGACCACACTACACAAACAAAAGTGACGCAAGATCATAAACAGGACTACACAAGATAATGGAGACGCTCCTTTATTTTTCAACATAACTTCTTTGGGAATTGTCTTAATTAAAAAGAAAGCCAACAGTCCAGAGTTCAGCTCTTTTACTTCAAGGAACTGGGCTCGCTGGAGTCGTGATAGCATCAGGGGGATACTGCACAATAATATAACCCCAATGTGAGATATCAGTGCAGACCTAGAATTCTACACTAGTTACTTAAAATCCATGGACATAAAACGAGGAAATAAAAAATAAAATGAAATTTTATAAGCTTTTTACCCGACTGTCAAGGAAAGGTATTGTTTTTCGCGCGTATATTGTAAGTTTGTTTGTTTGTAAATTTCTTTATTCCCACGTATCTTCCAAACAGCTGAATGGATTTCGACAATTAACCCGTGTTTTAAAAGTGTTCTTAGGTATTAATAAAAACAAAGTAACGAATTTTTGGGAATTTTTGACCAATGTATTTAAATTTAATCAGAAATAATTACAACCATTTTAATTTAATCATTCGAGTTTTGCAATCAATCCATTTAAATGATCATATTTTGGCCTTAAATCGGCAAAGTGTGTGTCAGACCTTGCAGATGGGTTTTAGTTTCACTTTATAATTAAAAAAATGTGTTAACCCAAACTACGACGATATCGTAGAATGAAAATAATAATCAAAATTTTAGAATCTGACGGGATTCAAACCCGCTCGTCACAGATTTCACTAGTGATGCTGTAGCCAAACGGTATAGGCAGGCCTTGTTGAGGGTGTCCGTCTGTGACGAGCGGGTTCGAATCCCGTCAGAACCGAACATTTTGGTTTCTATTTCTAGAAATAAAATGTGTTTTTTGAAAGAGAACGTGTTAACGTGTAATTAAAAATAGAAGAAGTTATGAGAACTGTTCACATAGTGCAGATAATGTATTTTATTAATTGTACTGACCGCTGTTACGAATGAAAGTATTGTTAGCTGTACCAATACATTACACCTACATATATTTTATTTTTGTGACAAGAAAATAGAGGTTACTATTTTTGTGTAAATCCTTTTCATTCATTTATACTTCTTTTAAGATTTTTTTAGACGCCATTAATTATTGGCATAAACATTGAGTCGGCCCGGTGGGTGGCCGTAGCGAACAATTCGATCACTATTACTCACCTTAACTGTACCCTTCGCAGAATTTATCTCTGGTTGGCCATAACGTATTGTCTGTTGGTTAGAAGGTACGTAACCTAGGTATTGCCAATGCATTATATACTTTATTACCTTTGTATAAAAGGATGGTTTGGTTCTAATATTACCCTAATTTCAACCCTCTAAAACAAGCAATCGTTTATTTTTTATAATCTTTTTTTGTAATACATATCTCACCTGATGGTAAGTGAAAATGTCGAATGATAGTTTAAAAGATGTAGTGACCTTATTCTTATATTACTGGGTAGGTGGTATGGGTACTTCATACCACATTCCGAAACACGACGAGATGGCACAGTCACAGTGGTGACGGCAACGACCAAAGCCTACCACCAGAACTACAAGTAATACTCGTATAACTATATTAGCATTGCAGACGGTACCAGGGTCGGAGGAGAGTACGAGAGTAGGGTCTCCTAGGATTTTTGTTTTTATGTACTGTTTAAAATATATAATTTTTGTCTGTTGCCGCTTTAAGTTTGTACATGCTGTGACGTCCTGTAATTACGGGAGCACCAAGCTACATTTTTAGATCTTAGTATTATATGCATTATGTGTAAATAAATAAACACCTACGGATGTACGTTCTAGCCCCACCAAAGACACATTCGGAATAGACATCAGATACTTTTTTGACTTCATTCGGGTACTATGCGTAAATGTTGCCAGAACATTTGTTCAGAAGCTTGTACATATGTTATAGAGGAAAACTATGAAATAAATAAATATAAATTAAGCTGGACAATTCACACAGCATCATCTAGACCCAAACTAAGCAGAGCTTGTGTTATGGGTGCTAGATGACTGATATATGTATATAATACATTATACTATTTACACACATACATACATATATATTTTTTATTATATATAGTTAAACTTCCAGAACACCCTGAACAAATATCTGAAGACCGTACAGACATTTGTCCCGAGGCGGGAATCGAACCTGCAACCTCTTGCGTCACAGGCGGACTTTCGCCTGATGCGCCACTAGATGTCATCAACTATGAGAAAGATGATCGATGTATTCACATAATTATTTTTTACATTGTTGTATGATGGAAGAGAATAATACATCAAAATAATACCAACTCAGGAGCAATAGAGCAATATAAAACAAAATGATAACGTTACTGAGGATCTAATATAGATTATTTATACAGCATCACCAACTGGTACAGAACGCTGCAGTGCCTGGGACATTAAATGGATTAGGTTTGCCCAGCACCTATACCATCCTCTTAGTCAGAGGAAATAACAGGTCAATACGTCTAAATATGACTAAGCCGCGGGTTTCCTCACGATGTTTTCCAAGGAATAGATATAGTTCCTTGGTACTTAATAATTAACAGGCGATTCGAATCACGTAAGACAAAGAAACCGAATTAATCATTGTTACAGTCGTTACCTATAGCCGTGGGCTAACCTAGCAGTAGGATGTTGCCCCTCTCTCCTCCCTCTACTCTTGCCCGTGGATGCAGTAAAAGCCTGCTAAGAGCTACCTCCGGAAGATGGGTAGCAGCGTCATTCCGTGTATCAACATCCCATACTGTGCTCGCCAACCCGCCTGCCAAGCGTGGTGAGTATGGCAACTGCCCTTTATGGAGATCCATGAGGGAGGCCTGTGTTCAGTGGTGGTTGTTTTACGGCTGAAGTGATGAGTGAGTTAAATTCTACTGCCGGCACACAACGGCAAATACCAACACCTTGAATTTAAAATTCTTAAAATTAAGCAAATCAGGGTACGGACGTCATTCTGTGTATAGTTGTTAAATAAAACCATATAATAAACCAATACCTTGTATCTAGCTAATACTACAACCTGTATTTGCAACATTAGATGAATTTAAAAGAAATTTAATTATGACAGTGCGAAGTTTACAAAACCACTTTTGCTTTTATAATATTAGAATTACATGGGAGATAAATATTAGATAAAATATGTATATCTAGTGAGTAAATCGGCCTCTTACATCTATTATTGATGATTACAGATAACAGATGATACCAAGTAACTGTTAAAGATGCTGTACGCAACGCTGCCAGTGCCCAGATGATAGTTAGAATTATTAAATAAATAATAAATAAATAATGCTGGACAATTCACACAGCATCATCTAGTCCCAAGCTAAGCAGAGCTTCTGTTATGGGTACTAGATGACTGATTTACTTAATACATTATACTACATAGATAGATATTTTTATTATATATAGAAAAACACCCAGAACACCCTGAACAGATATCTGCAGATCGTACAGACATTTGTCCCGAGGCGGGAATCGAACCCGCAACCCCTTGCGTCGCAGGCGGACCTTCGCCCGCTGCGCCACAGAGCTCGTCAAATTTTATATTCATCATCATCGCCATCCACAGCCTGACTTCACCCACTGCTGGGCCACTGCTGCTGAAGGCCTCCCTTAGTTTGCGCCATCACGATCCTGTGCTAGTCGCATCCACAGTTTAATTATAATATAATTAAACTGTGTGTAAATTAGTATTATTAAGTTGCATTATTGTGTATTTGCCGTGGGGCGCCGGCAGTAGTATGTTGCCCCTCCTCTCATGCCCGTGGATGCAGTAAGAGCCTGCTACGGGATACCTCTGAAAGATGGGCAGCAGCGTCTTTCCATATATCAACATCCCATACTGCGCTCGCCTTTGTTCATTAGTGGACGTTTTATGGCTGAAATGATGAATGTGTATTTGTACACATATAGTGTACTATTGGTGACCCAAAATAAATAAATAAATATTACGTTTAGTGCTCTAGTGAAACTAACCTTGATTTGTTTACTTAGTTAAATATGTATGCATGAACAAGTAACAGCTTGTTATATTTCCTATAATAATTCCGATAAAATTTAGACTTGCAAGAAAATTGCATAGATGAGTATATTTGTGTATTTAGCAGTATTTGTCAAGACAATATTGTGTTGTTTCAGTGAAACTGCGCGCAATGCAATTTCATTTGAAATGAAACCCCTACCTGTATGCTGGGTATATTATAACATGTGTACTAACCTAAAAGAGGTTGCATGCAAACAAATTATTTAGAGGGAAGTATCGGGAATTCGTAAATATTTTTAAAATTATTTAATCTAAAATTTTTACTAAGTAGCTGATATCGTGTGAACATGATTCTAAATTCAAAACTGCTATTTTGTTTTGAAAAAATCCATTTAATCATACCTAAACAAATACCTCCTTTTAGGTATTTTTATGAATACTTCTACGGTAACTCTTCGCGGTGGTTAATGACCCCGATAACAATCAGCTGGCGTTAGGTTGTAATAAATTCGTATAGTTAGCTACTATCCTGTATCCTGCAATGCTTAGTTGAGACCCTTTGAAAGCTTTTTTATTCGATTTTTATATTTCTACTATTATTTTAATGATGATCTCTTTTATGTAGTGCATTTCAAAGTGTGGGTGGTCTGCTTTGTATTGTTTGTTCTAAGTCGCAAATAAACGTTTTAAATTTGATTTGATTTGGTATTTCCTTGAATGAAAATCTCCGAATCCAAGAAAGTAGTAGAAGTAAAGTTGTTCTGTAGGGTGGTCCGAATCCACCCCTTTTCGGGTTAATATACTTTTCATAATACACCCTGCAGAAACGACCTGCTCCAATTGCTCTCAGCAAATTTAAATGACTTACACAAAATGGCGAAAGTTCAGCTATTCATACAGTTTCTGCAACTCAGCAAACTATGAAAGCTATTTTCATTTGAGGACAGTAAAGTTTTCCACGATAAAACTAATAACTAAAAAAAAATATTCAAACCCAATCCAAGTTTTAACTTTATATAAAACTAGCTTGTGTTCGCCGCTTCGCATGCGTTGCACCCGGATAAAAAGTAGTCTATGTAATAATCCTAGTCAACATCTATACGTTTGCAAAATTTCAGCTCGATACGTACGCTAGTTTTTGCGTGAAGAGGTAACAAATCTCCATACAAATCAACTTTCGGCTTTATAATATTAGTGGGGACGCGTTAAGACAACGTTAATTGGGAAGTGTAATGATTGTAGCAGTATTTATGTAGGTAAATAATTATGTATAGCTACCACTGTCGATGAAAAGAGTCTCCATAGATTTGATAATGCATCTAGGCTATATACTATATATATAGGCTATACTATACTGCGCGACTAAAAGTCCTTTGAATTTATTGAATAAAAAAAAATATCTAGGCTATGGTCGTAGGACTGCTGTCTCATGAATCTCCAAGGAATCATGAGGGGATTGGTGCCATTCTCGCTACCCTTGGCAGGCGGATTAGCGAGCACAGTGCGGGATGTTGATACACATAGTATAGACGCTGCTGCCTATTCAGGAGGTAACCCTTGACAGATTCCTGGATCTACGGGTATGAGAGGAGAACGGCATTCTATTGCCGGCACCCCACGACACGGTAAATTAGATGTGTACAAAATGTGAATAAACTGACACCTTACTTGCATTCGTAGCGTTGATTTTTTACAGAATTGATTACGATTTACACTGATGGGAGTGATCAACAATCTATAAGGATAAACAGCTCTACATAAATATCAACAAGAAATAAGTTGTTTTAACCAACTTAAAAACAAGTAGGAGGTTCTGTATTCGTCTGTAGTTGTCTGTATTTTTTTAACATTGTTACTTCAGATCTACGTCGTTAATGAACCGATTTGGAAAATTCTTTTCGAACAGATAGACTTTAAATTAGTTCACAGTTTTGCAAAACTCAGTGTTGATGTTGGGATCTATGAGGTACCGAGGTAACTCCTCATTGAATATACGTAAACACAGCGAGTTTAACTCAAGACCAAGTATTTGGATTATTAACACATATTTAACCGGGTATTTATCGCGTTATTTACCTTTATTATTGCCCGACGTTTCGACAGGAATGCACCCATCGTAGTCCCGGGAAGACTCTTATAAAGGTAAATAACGCGATAAATACCCGGTTAAATATGTGTTAATAATGTGTCGTTATCGCGCAAGTATTTGGATTCAGAAAGTATGATTTGTTGAAGTGGAACTGATTGAATTACAAAATTTACGGGTGACGACATCGAAATATGTCTAAGATAATTTATCATATCACTATCCACTAATAATCATATTAACCTACAATACATCATCATCATCATCACCACCAGGGTAAACCTAGCTGGTCATTGAAATGAAATGGAATGAAGTAATGTTTTGAGCGTACACTCAAGTCAAGTCTTTCATATTTATACTAACTTGGTTGGGTTTATCGTTTTAATTAATATTGTTGAAACGAAAAAACCTTTCAGTTAATATAGCTTGTTTTTTAAACTCATTTCTGATGATCTGTATTTTATCGAGGTAAATAATCAAAATGTAATACGAATACACTGGGTTTGGTATTTTCTGCACCATTTGAGATTTTATCATCGTTTTTTTTTGTTAAAAAATTTAATAATTATTACGTCAAATACTTTACATTTTACATATCTAATTTATGATTGTGTTATTGTACGATTACAATAAGAAAACACACTTCCATTGATTCTGCGCACATACGTGACGCAATTTTAAATTTGAAAAGTAATTTGCATGCTGTCAGGATGGTTTCAATCAGTATTCTGTTTATCCGTAGGTGCGAGGCGGGGGTTGGTATTTCAGAGCAGTGCTACAAAAGTTACTAGGCATCACGCTAAACGTGTTAAACCAGCGATAAATACGTAAAAACAAGTCGTACAAAAAGCCATTTTTAAACGTATTTGCAGTTTATAAATACTGCTACTGTCCCGGAAAATTTCCTAATGCCTCAAAATCAACCACTTACTCCTACTCTACAACTACAACTACTTACTACTACTAACTACTACTCAACTAAATAATAATTCTATAACTAGGTTTCTAAACAAGCAAAGATTAAAAAGTGAAACAACCTAACCGCAAGTTTAAACTTAGAACATAAAATTATGCCTTTAGTGGACATTTTTTGAACAAGCTCTGTATAATTTAGGCTCTTTATCCTTAATTTCAAATGTAGTTACAACGTGTTTCATCTTTATAACATTACAAATTAAAATTCGCTTTAATACCTCCAGTGGTAAAAAATAATGGCCAGAGAACAGACACAGATCACGATGGTTGACATCTCCTGTCACCGTTTGAAGATTACTATTACTTATATTTGCGTGAAGAGGTAACAAACCTCCATCCAAACAAACTTTCGGCTTCATAATATTAGTGGGATGGATATACAAAAAATCATTCCTCCTTAAAATATTAGTAGAGATGTATATATGTATATAGCATATGTATATTAACACCTTATAACGTTTGTGAATGTATAGAACCTATAAATTGCGTAATACTGTATTCGTTTGCGAAACAAGGCCGAAACCGTCTGCTGAAGTGCTCACGGAACTCAAACACTATAATGAATTAAGTTACCAACTCTCTTGTAGGATCCTCGTGTCTACCTTTAGCTACCTCTTTAGAGGATTATATTGATTGCTATAGGATGGTATTTGCAATATTTATGGGATATTTACCATGATTTGATTATTTTTGAGTTTCCCGATATTTCGGCGCAGTTCCACACGCCATGATCACGGATAAACTGAAGTTTTTTGCGAGTGGGTAGGCATTGGCTGACAAATCAATCTACCCTCTTTCTCGAAGTCTCTGACTGCGAATGATGGCCCTGATGGACAATTTGGATATTGGCAACGGAACGGGGACAGAGGCTGACCGATTTTCTGGAGAAAGAAGGACTCTTTATGATGAATTATTTTTAACCCCCGACAAAAAGACGGGTATTATAAGTTTGACCGCTATGTGTGTGTGCGTCTGTGGCACCGTAGCTTTTATACGAGTAGACCAATGTGCATGCGGTTTTTTTATATAAAATCAGGTTTTTCGACTGTGTCTCTTAAATATGTTTTATTAAAATCGGTTAAAAAGTTTTTCCGAAGTAAGTTTTGTAAAAAGACTCTTCGCGGACGACAGTGCCTATTTTGCGTCGTCCACCAGCCCCAAGTTTTCCGCCAAGAGGATAAAGCATCTTCTAGACCTCCTCCTACTATGGCTCGATAAGTGGCTCATCGCAGTCAATGTGGATATGACGGCAGCGCTCCTGATAACCAGAAAAAGATGCAGGTTTCCCCCGCTGCAGCTTCACTGGACTGGATGTCAATTGGGTTCCGCACGCTAAGTACCTAGAAGTGGTGATCGACATGCAACCCCAGTTAGACCGCGCGCTTGGCAAAGTTCGCGCTGCCCGGGCGCTACTCCGACCTGTCCTGGACTCTCATCTCCCAGTCAGGACCAAGCTGCGGAGGTACACAATGTACATCCGGTCACGACTGACCTACGCTGCGCCAGCATCTCGCTCATCTCCACCACCAACAAGAACGACCTACAAGCCCAGCAAAACATCTCGCTGTGCATCTGCACGGGCGCGGACCGCTACGTCAGAAAATACGTCATCGCCCGCGAAGTGAAAATCCAACCAATCAAGGCCTTCGTGGTCCATTCAGTGCGTCGAATGATCGACCGCGCAGACAATGGGCCACACGTTCTCCTTAATGGCCTCGCACCGCTGCACGCCCGGCCCCCGGACTACAAGCGCCAGTGGCTATCATAGCCACGGAACCTCCTCCAACACGAATATGAATAAATCACCAGCATGATCACCAGCCTTCAAGGCAATTATCAAATGACACAGGGGTGGTAACCCCTGGAGTTGAAGCCAGGGTAAAGAGGTCTTGGTCTAGGTCGTCGTCGTGCTGTCTTCGTGACCCCAACGGGGGTACTGAAGACAGCACGATGACGCAATACAGTTTTAAACTATAAACTTTCTAGGAAAACTATAACGGTTGAGCTAGCTATTTTAGTTTAGGCAATCGCAAAAAGACGCTGCTGCTCATCTTCCGGAGATATCCTTTGACACATTCTTACTGAATCCACGGGCAAAAAAGGCGAGGCAACATTCTACTGCTGGCTCCCTACGGCAAAATATTAATTATATATGCAATAATGTGCTATAGACATATGGAAATTTTTTTCACTGAAAAGGACATTACTATAATTTGACGATATAAAATCGTGATACAATAATCGGCCTCTGTGCTCGCGGACTGATTGAGCATATGACGCAAAATAAATAGAACATGACACAGTACGTCGAACGCATATTCAATTACCAGTGAACTTTATTTGTGTCACAGAGTATTAATTTGTATTCATGTACATATACGAGCAAAGATTTAAATCGTTAGATGCGCACCAAAAACTAAGGCATGGATGTCGATTCTTAAGTTGCACCTATTAAAGCTAATTATAATGAGAGATTTGACGTTTTTAAATAAAGATCTGTCAACTTAAAATTAGTTAGAATGAGTCCGACTTAATTAGGGTTCCGGACCAAAATGGTAAAATGGAACCCTTAAGCCGGGTCCGCAGCGCCAATTTTCTAACAAAACATGTTAACATAACATGTTAAGCAAAACATGTTTTTAAAACAGCCCGTCTGGTGTGTTCTGTTTTGTTTATTGTTTTTGTTTCATTCCAATTCATTTCAAAAATGAGTTCTGACGAAGAAAAGATTTAAATACTCAAAATTATTCAAAAATAAGCTTCCGGAAAAACTGAAGGCCTTAAAAGGAGTATTGTTTAAGAAAAAACTTAATCTATGGTTACTGGAAAAATGTTTTTATGATTTAAATGACTTTCTGAACTGTTAATAATTTAATACCTACGATTAAATAACATATTAAATAATATTTTGCATGCTTGCACACAAGCTGAATACAGGCACTGCACTATTATATAAGACCTTATTGTAAAATTGTATTCTGGCATATAAACTATTTTGATTTGATTTGATTTGAAAAAAAAACATAACCTCAACGAGTGAACGAACGAATGACGTCTTGCTTCAATGAGCGCGAACATAAAATGCGACGCTTCCCCTCCCCGCAGGCGAACGCGGGTGATGTTATCCATTTGTTTTGGCAAACATGTTTTTGTGTTTTTGCTAACAAAACTGTTAAGCCACGCCCCTATTCTGTTTTGTAAACATGTTATGATGTTAGAAAACACGAAAACACGGCGCTGCGGACCCGGCTTTATGGTATCACTTTGTCCGTCTGTCTGTCACAAATAGGTATCTCGAGAACTACGAGTATATCAACTTGAAATTTGAAATGGTATAACACTTTTTTTACTAATATAGCATAACATGAAAATGTTAAAATATTTAAGAGGCTGCCAAGAAGTTCCTGCAAGGCCCGGTGCCACCGCTCTGTGGGGACTACTTTATCTCCCCGGCCAAAGTGCGGAAGGCTATCCTCCACCTTCACAAGCGGAAGGCGCTGGGCTTCGACGGGATCCCGAACGCGGTCCTCGCCTACATCCCCGACGGGGAATATCTACACGTTTCCACGGGATTCTCCGTGCGGGCCATTTCCCGAACCTGTGGAAGAACGGGCGAGTCATCGTACTGCCGAAACCCTAAGCTATCGTCCAATTCCCTTCTCGACCTTAAGAAGGCCTTTGACCGTGTATGGCACCCGGGCATGGAGTTCAAACTCTTCAAGACGGTTTCAGTCGTGGTTGAGGATGCCACTTCTTCCACTCGCCTCATCAAAGCCGGCGTACTGTAGGGCAGTTGCCTCTCGCCCGCGTGGTACGCCCTCTACACCAATGACATCCCCACTTTGACAGAAATCATCCAGCCGGGCAGGGGAACTAACGTTACTCCGTCCGTCCGTCAAATCGATTCTTGAAGCTTCCTTAAGCCGGAAGTGCTTTGACCGCTAATTTTTCATTCTAAGCGCCCCTAGCCCCGTCGTTACCGTGACTGCTACCGTAGCCAGGATTAGCGGGGCTGCCGGGGACTCAGGGTCTATTTTTAGTTTGTTTTATCATAGGGGGGTTGTTGCCATACTCGCCACGCTTGGCAGGCGGGTATGCGAGCGCAGTATAGGGTGCTAAAACACGAATCAGACGCTGCTGCCCATCTTTCGGAGGTATCCCTTAGCAAATTTCTACTGCATCCATGGGCAGGAGAGGAGGAGCAAAATTCTACTGCCGGCACCCCACGGCAGATTACTTATTACAGAAAATTTTATAATCTTTCGATTTAAAGTTTCCAAATAAAAAAATATTCAAAACTTACTCGGAAGCCTAAGAAGATTTTATAAAATAATGTCGATGTTTCACATCTGCCAGGCGTCCCGTGACGGCTCACAATTGTTTTCATTTTCTTGAAGCATATGTGCTGTTTCTATGCAATTTTCAACGTCATAGTACCTAGTTGCGCGTGGCTTTTAAGAAGGCGCTATTTAAAAAATCGTACAATTGCGAGTCGAACTTGCGAATAAATGGTTCCGTACTATTAGTCTGTGAATATTTTAAGCATCTAAATATTTCCGTTATAAATATCGAGCAAAAAAGGCAAAAAAATCGCGTTTGTTGTATGGGAGCTCCACTTGTTATTAATTTTATTCTATTTTTAGTACTTGTCGTTATAGCGGCAACAGAAATGCATCATCTGTAAATATTTCAACTGTTTAGCTATCACGGTTCATGAGATACAGCCTGGTGACAGACAGACGGACAGCGGAGTCTTAGTAATAGGGACCCATTTCACCCTTTGGGTACGGAACCCTAAAAAGGGCTCTTTTCACCTGCAGAACCGAAAAAGATAAATGCTTTACCTACCGATTGCCGCTGCCGGGTCCCAACTGGTGACCAAACGAGAAAACTAGAATTTTACCTTCACCTTCCTCGACAAACGATGAAAAACCTACAAAAATATTAAAGTACTCTGATTAAGCTTTATTTAGTTTGGGTCTAGCTGTGTAAAGTGTCCAACATTGTATATTTATTTTAAGGTCCAACTAGTTGCGGAGGCAAAGTCGTCAGTGAGCGCGGCCTAAATGTTATGCTATCTCACCTGACATAGCGTGTTTACCCGCGCGCTAGAATGAAATGCACAATGATTCATTCCTAAACCGACCGCGCAAAAATATGTATGTGAATAGACTTTTAGCACAAGGGTTATTATAGAAAAACTTGATATTTTCAAAATAACATTTATTTCAACTTTTGAGTAATTAAAGTATGTCGGAACGGTGTTTATTTTTCAGTTTTCTTTCTCCTTATATTATTGTTTCATCCAAAGTTGGATGAGATCAAAATTTTTTAAATAAATACTTTTTTTACGATTTGGGGTGTATACAAACATAGATTATGACGAGATAAATTGATATAATCCTTAGTGTTGGATGGTTAACGTCAAGTGGAGTAGTTACCCTTCCACGTTTGTATGGAAAGATGAGCGACTCATTCATCCTGAACGGCATAAGTTGGCCGTGTTCCCTACACCGTTCGATACGAAAATCCTTTCAATACATAAACACCTACATATCTTAAAGTATAGTCAACATAAGATGAAAGGAAGTACTAAAGTATTTCCTTTCATCTTTATATTTACACCAAAATGGAATGTCCAGGCGTCAAGTTCGAGTGCAAACCTTGTTTGCCTGCAGGTGGGATTGCAGACGACATCTTGACAAAGTTTGTAACAACATGCACTGTCCGCTGATTTTACGACGAGTATGCAAAACCAGCCCACAATGTTGTGTTGCATAGAAGATGCGCGTACAGAACGGGAATTCAAAATCATTTGCCTTTTGTTAGGAAATGAGGGCTGTAGAAGTTTCAGACGGTGTCGAATCTAAAAAAGAGGACTGTAAAACTCCTGGTGTATTTAAAATAGCGAATGAATATTACTTTGTTGTACTCCTAAATTAAGACAACGTATAACAAGTGATGCCATGTTGGGGTGCCTGCAGTAGCAAGTTGCCTCTTCTCTCTTAGCTGTGGATGAAGTAAGAATATGTCAAGGGAAAGCTCCTGAAGATGGGCAGCAGCGTCTTTTAGTGTACCAACATCCCGTAATGCGCTGCAAACCCGCCTGTCAAGTCCGGCGAGTGTGGCAACAACACCTCATTATCTTGGAGATCCTTGAGGGCGGCCTATATCTGGAAGTAGACGTGAACAGCAATTCTACGATACTATTATAACAATTGCTACAACGTAGAACAAGAACTACGACGTAGACTAGATGCTACGAATTTTAACAAGGACTGTAGTAATACAGCGCTTGGAAACGACGTAGAACATTTGTTCTATAAATCAGTGCAATAACTTATTCTATGACGTAGCCTACGCTAGTCCTACGCTGTAGCACTAGGGCTACGACTCAGAATAGGTGCTACGACGTAAAGCAAGAATTAAACACGATTCGCGTTCGAAGAGAACGTTCTGTTTTATTGTACTCGGCCCCACGAACTTCATCAGATAGTTCCCTCGTTCAATGTACTCGGAACAACAATCTGACGTCGCCAAATGAAGCCAGATGTGCTGAACTATAATTCAAACCGAAACTTTGAAAGGCTTTTGAGCAATAAACTCGTATTGCGTACAGCAATGGGTTTTTTCATTAGACTACTTTGAGCAACAATTAGCGTTTTGCCTTTTTGGACACAACCAATAATGTTTTATTAAATAGTATGACTACGAGAAAGTAGCGGTGACAAACGTTTTTTAATGAAATGCCGTGTGGTAACGGCAGGATGTTGCCTTTCCTCGCTTGGCCGTAGATGCAGTGAGAATATCCCAAAGAATACGTCCTGAAGATTGGCAGGACTTTCCAGGTATGAACATCCCGTACTGCGCTTGCCAACCCGTCAGCCAAGCGTGACGAGTATGGCAACAACCCCTTTTGATCTCAGAGATATATAGGCCTATATACAAAAGGTAACGTGGACAGCAGTCCTACGGCTGAGATTATAAAACGTATTTTATTAAATCCTCCGTGAGGTGCCGGCAGTAGAATGATACCCCTCCTCTCATGCCCATGGATGAAGTAAGAGCCTGCTAAGGGATACCTCCGGAAGATGGGCAGCAGCGTCTATCCGTGTATCAACATCCCATACTGCGCTCACCAACCCGCCTGCCAAGCGTGGTGAGAATGGCAACTACCCCTCATGGAGATCCATGAGGGAGGCCTGTGTTCATCAGTGGACGTTTAATGGCTGAAATGATGATTTTATTAAATCAAAATCTCCGTGTTTAATAGCCGACTGAGACGCAAATGGTTTTGGTTCCATTCCCGCACGGGGACAAATATTTGTTTTTCTGCAGATATTTGTTTCGGGTGTGGGTGTTTTCTATGTATCACCATGATAACCATCTAAACCACAGTAGGTTCACTGCTGGACATAATGCTTTCCTCATGGATCCCTAAGTACTGTTTATTTTTAGGGGGTGTTGCTAATCATCACGCTCGGCAGTCGGGTTGGCAAGCACAGTACGGGATGCCATTACAGATTCTACTGCCGGTACCCCAAGGCGTATGTATTTACAAAAATAAAAATGGAAATAAATTCTATGTAACAGATGTATTTAAATATGTATAAAGAATTATTCTATTAATCCAAAACTAATAAATGTATTTCTACCTTCGGGTGCCGGCAGTACAATGTTACTCCTCCCGTCATACCCGTGGATGCAGTAAGAGCTTGCTAAAGGATGACTCTGGAAGATGGGCAGCAGCGTCTTTCAATGAATCAACATCCCGTACTGCGCTCGCCAACCAGCCTGCCAAGCGTGGTGAGTATAGCAACTACCCCACATAGAGATCCATGAGGGAGGCCTGTGTTCAGTACTGGACTTTTTATGGCTAAAAAGATGATGATGAATATTTATTTAATTATTCTATTAACCCTCTGGTACACATAACACAGGCTCTGTTTACTTTGGAACTAGATAGTTTTGTGTAAAATGTCCAGCATTATCAATATAAAAGCCCAAAATATCATGTCAAAAAATATCAGTCTAAATTTTTTTACACAAATGCTAATATTTATTTCTATGGGGTAAATTTAGTATATACAATGAATTCCAAACCAACAAACGATTACCTCAAAATTTATTGGTTGATTGTAGCCATTACAGGTAAACAGAATAGGACATTATTACACTAATTGCTCTGTGAATTCTCGAACCCAAATCGAGTTGGAATCCCTGCAGACTGGCAACGAATCTGGGGCAGTTCCCATTTGTTCTATGGAACATGACGGCATCGAATATAATTCGTTAATTTTATATGACCCTGATGATGATGATGATGATGAAAAGCAAGATGCGTCCTTAAAAGTATACTTCATATTCACCACATACACCAGTGAAAAAAGTTTCTTCTAAATAGATTAGTAGTAGTAGAACTTTTTGTGAAATGTTCATCCGGGGAAGTCCTACCACCATACCTTTTTCTGTCGCCAAGCAGTAATATCTCCATTGCTGTGTTCCGGTTTGGTCGGCAAGGGGGCCGGTGAAATTACGGGCACATGAGACCTTACAACTCTGTCTCAGGGTAACGGGCGCAATGCAATGCAGCGTTGGTCACGTGCTTAGTGAACGTGATCACCGCGGCATTGCAGTTGTTATAGGTAGAGGTTACCGCTTAACAACAGGTGGGCATTCGGTTTGTCTCGTCATTTAGTAGTATAAAAAAAAATATGGGAATGCTTGATTTATTTCTGAATTACCAAAAACGCTATATGGATACAATAATCGAAAAAAATCCTCAATTTTTCGTGGATTTTATCATCAGAACTGAGGATGACCAATCCTAGCCGAACCCAAAAATAATTTTATACACGACAGAGTAAGTGCAGAGGTAACAAAGCTTAAAAAAATAAATAAATACAGACGTCATGAGAAACTCCTCCATTTAAAAAGTCAGTTATTACATACTTTCTTCTTTTTCCATAGAACTACATAGAAGCTTTTCACCCAAGGTTCATACCGTATAGGCTGGGTGGTAACAAAATGGAAATCCGAATTTCCCAAAATCTTCCATGAGAAGCTAAATCACATACATTATCATTTAGTTTCTAGAAGCGAGTATTATAAGGATAATTAAAAGCGTCCCGCCAAACTTCATATCGCACCTACTACTACAACTCTACAACTACGCTAAAACTACCCTACATCTACCCTACAACTGCTCTACTACTACTCTACTATAGTAGAAGAGTAGTAGTAGTAGTAGTAGAGTACTCTACTATAGTAGTATAGTATAGTAGTAGTTGTATGGTAGATGAAGGGTAGTTTTAGGGTAATTGTAGAGTAGTTGTAAGATAGTTATAAATTAGATTAGTGGCACAAGTGATAGGCTAGCGCTGCGGGTTAGAGTGACAGAGGCGGAGCCTGCTTACCGCTGCCGCATGCGTGAGAGGAAGGGAAGCCAGACAGACTGGCGCCGTAACGCGTTACGTAACGAAGCGGTTTACCCTCCCTTAAGAAGTTAACACTTTAAAAAAATCTAAAACAACTCTACTACTTATCTACCATTACTTCTAACTACTACTACTCTACAGCTACTGACTACTACTACTTAATACTTTTACTACTACTCTGCAACCACTCAACCATTACTTACTGCTAAACTAAGACTAAAATATAAACATCTAGAGTTTAAGTTTAATTACAATATAAACTTTTTGAACAAACCTTTATACTAACCAAAAAATGTCATGACATCACCCGTATAAAATGTATAGGAAAATGAATATATTTTATAATTTTTCTGTGAATTTTGATTTGAGAAATAAGTAAAAGTAAGACCTTTGCATCTATTATAGATGATTTATACAGCTTCAGCAACTGGTACTCATGCTGTACGCTGGACGCTGCAGTGCCTGGGACATTGTAAGATGGATTAGGCTTGCCTAGCACCTATACCGGTGAAATAAAAGCAATAATTATTCCGTATTAAATAAGAAAAAAACATTTTTATTCTGTCCAATGATCTCATGTTCTATAGAACTTATGGGAACAACCCCAAATTTGCTGTATTGTAAAAGTGATCGCGAAAGAACGCGACCCAATTAAATAATAATGAAAAGCGGAATAAGTGATGTGTGAAATGTACTGGAGGATAATCGTGGTACACTGTTGCAGGTGGAATTCAATTACGTTTGGCTATTTTGGTCTATTTACTTCATTCTGAGACCGAAAATGATTCCATTTTACCTTATATTAACTTTCCTTCCTTCAATGATAAAACAAGCGATAGAATGTTACCCCTCTTCTCATGCCCGAAGATTCAGTAGGAGCCTTCTAAGGGATAGCTCCGGGGGATGGGCAGCAGCGTCTTTCCGTGTATCAACATCCCGTACAGCTGGCGAGCCTGCCAAGCGTGGTGAGTAGGGCAACTACCCCTCATGGAGATCCATGAGGGAGGACTGTGTTTAGTAGTGGACGTTTTACAGCTGCTATGATGATGATTATGATCGCGCTAGTAAGAACCATTTGATATAACTGAGAAAAATGTATTACATTACGTTTAATATTACACAAATAGAAAATAAATCAGCCAAGTGCGAGTCAGACCCGCCGACCTTAGTCAACTTCAGACTTTTTATTCAGGAGAAAACACTTACCTTTGACTGAAAGCTATCTAAGGGAAGAGGAGGTGCTGGGCAACTCTAATCTATAGAAATATGTCTTATTTAATGTAAATATAGAATAAAAAATTTCTTAAGTCATAAAAAGGTCTCCGTAAACAAGGTTTATGTAAGCACCCACGTACAAGTGCACCCAATCTTTAGTCAAATAAGCTACATAGGTAAACGTTATTCAAAATATTTTCATTGTCATAGGATAAAAACGTTGCCTCCAGGGAAATTACCGCCGAAATCTCGTAGCCTATAGACAGGCTCCTTTGTGCCCCGAATCAATTCCCGTAACTTATCTGCATATTTTATAATGCGAGGCGGAGTGACGGTGCACTGGGAACCGCGAGTGAACAAAACAAGAGAAATTTTGATCAGCTTAGTGATTGACGGTGCAAGACGTGATCGGATGCAATTTATATTCTTGGGGCTGTTGATATTAGAATACAATGAATAATGACGGCATTCATAATTAAGCGACCTGCGTGGCGCTATCGCCCCCGGCTGAGATAAGGTAGCGCTGGCAGTATCGATTTGATTGTGGAACAAAAGTGTTTGTATGAAGTGAAGATGATGTCTAGATGTATCGTATATTTAATTGTAAGTTTGAGTGATTTTTCTGCATCATAGGTACTCGTTTTGCACTCGTATTGTTGTATGCCGCGAGGTGTAGGTAGGTAGTAGAATTATGCCCCACCTCTCTTGCCCGTGGATGCAGTAAGAATCTGCAAAGGAATACTTCCGGAAGATACGCTGCAGCTTTTTTCCGTGTATCAACATCCCGTACTGCGCTCGCCAACCCAAACGTGGTGAGTATGGCAACAACCCCTCATGATCACTTCTTTTATATTCATGAGAGAGGTTTATATCCAGCAGTGGATGTCCTTCGTCTGAGATGATAATGATGATGATTATATTTAAAAAAAAGCGGCTCGGGACGCACTACAGAAGTGATAACTTAGGCTAGCGCTGCGGGTTAAAGTGAGAGAGGAGGAGCCTGCCTACCGCTGCCGCATCCGTGAGAGAAAGAGAAGCCAGACAGACTGGCGCCGTAACGCGTTACGTAACGAAGCGATTTACCCTCCCATAAGAAATTATCACTTCAAAAAAATCTGAAACAACTTTTGCATAGTTCTAGTATTATGTATATCAAGTATCTAAGAGAGAACTTTGCCAGCGCTGGGACAGCATGGGTGGAAAATAACAGAAGTTTTCTCACAAGTTTGGAAGGTTTTACTTAAACCTATATATTTTGTTGAATGTGCTATCTATTTCTAGTGTCCTAAACATGGTGCATCTAATAGCATACATTTTAAAATATAAACAAGCCCGACACCTATATTCCCATCCCATACAAGTAAGGCTTCACACCGTTAATCATTTCCAAATGGCTAAACTGATTTTAATAAAACATGCCTAAGAACCACCGCTACAGAACTTGCTTTTAAAAACACCACATCCAAATCGGTTCACCCGTTTTAGAGCTACAACAGTGTCACAGACAGACAGATACACACTTAGTGGTCAAACTTATAACACCCCTCTTTTGGCGTGAGGGGTTAAAAACACCCTTATAGACATATTTGTCAAACATAATGTCGCCGTCACATCACCGCGCTAGTTCTCACTAACAGTAAAATGTGGAATTCTAGGTCACGTACTCATAATCCGAACTCGGCATTGTGTCTGACTGTATTTTCCGTGGTATTTCTGCCAAAAGCAGTAATGGTCACATAAATGTGGTTTGGCTGTTCCGTGCAGCCACGGGAATTTTGCAGTTCCTATTTTTGTCTAGGCTTTGAGGATTTAGAACTCTCCTTCCGAGTGTTTATTCTTTTTCCTTTGTGGTGTTTTTATTTCTGTACCTGTATTTGGATTGTGCATCTAATTTTAACTTCTGCGGTGCATTTTGTTTGGAATTGAGAATATAGTAAAATTTTGTAGAAACTTGCATTAATTTGTGTTTTATTTTAATTTACAATAGTACAAATGATAACGTATAATATCTCTATTACGTAGATTGTACCTATATTGACGCCTAAGGATTTGTGACCAGTTCAATGTATTATCTATGTTTATGCTGGTTATGAGGAAAAATCATTATCCGCAGAATAACTTCGCCCAGCCTTCGCTTCCTCCCATACAAGTAAGATTTTTTTTATTGCACCTTATTTTTATTGACCTTTGTTTGACCACAATCTGAACTGATGGTAAGCGACGATGTGACCGATGATGGATCACAAAGGTCTAGAATACACCTATTCACTCTTTACTTGAAGGTGAACTTTATATTTTTCGTGTGTCATCATCATCATCATACCAGCCGTAGGACGCCCACTGCTGGACAAAAGCAAAAGCCTCCCTTATGGCCATCTACTAATCATGAGGGGTTATTGCCATACACACCACGCTTGGTAGGCGTGTTGGCGAGTGCAGTACGGGATGATAACATTTGCTAAGACGCTGCTGCTCATCTTCCAGAGGTATCGCTTGGCAGATTCTTACTGCATCCACGGGTAAGAGAGGAGGGGTAACATTTTAATGCCTTGCCTGAACACAAGCCTCCCTCATAATCTCCATGTATTGTTGAATAAACAAATAAATATTTTATCTCGAGCTTTCTCCCCCTCTAAAATCTAAACTTATAGCTTTAGGTACAAATCTGAAAAAACCCATGAATGTATTTCTAACCTCAATTTTTTGGGATTATTTATTTTCAATTTCAAAACTATAATAGTTAAGCTAGCTTTTTTAGTTTCCGAGAATTTGTCGCTCAAATAGGTTATACGGTTTACTAAACATACCGGAATATTTTAAGCCGAAATCTCAATGAACACCTGTTAATATGTTTTGGTAAACATACAAAAACACACACACATTTCTAACAACAAGTATACGAATAACTACGGAACCCTTTAAAGCGCGTGGCCCGACACACATCTGGCCTAATTTATTGTAGGTTCGTTGATTTTAAAGAAGTATTTTTTAAGAAATCAATTAAACAGAACTGTAAAACTGATAAATAAAAAATTCATGATAGATCTTCAATACATTGACAAAAACATTCATTATCATCACTTCAGCCGTAAAACGTCCACTACTGAACACAGGATCCTCCCTCATGGATCTCTAAATGGTGTACTTGCCATACTCACCACGCTTGGCAGGCGGGTTGGCGATCACAGTACAGGATGTTGAAACACGGAAAGACGCTGCTGCCCATCTTCCGGAGATATCCCTTAGCAGGTTCTTACTGCATCCACAGGCATAAGAGTAGGCGTAATATTCTACTACCGTCACCAACGGCAAATGAATGAATGAATGAATTGAATGAATGAATGAATGAATGAATTAACACTTTATTGTACACAGATAAACTTAAAAAATAAAATATAAATAGGTAATCACGTACAAATAGGCGGCCTTATTGCTGACAGCAATTTCTTCCAGGCAACCCATCAGGAAACACAAGTTGATAAAATAAAACAGTAGGTAGTGCACAAAAATGTAGAAACAAATTATTGATAGCCTATATTTACGTTACTAAATACTGACAAATAAATATTAAATTATACATTCTAAATACATGAATATATAAATATATATATATATATATCCAGATATATACATATATAATAAATAATACAAGAAATAAATAATGTAGTAATTAATTAAGTGCTGCATAAAAATTAACATGGAAAAAAAAAAAAAACACGACAGAATGAAAATATTATTAGTTATTGGACAAATAAAAGATTTTGAGCTTTTGCTTAAAAACATGGATAGAGGGAGCGAGTCTGATTTCAGTAGGCAGTGAGTTCCAGAGTCGCACAGCTTGAATGGTGAAAGAGTTTGTGTAAAAGGATTGATGATGTGTGGGAAATTCCAGTGATAAGTTTTCTGATGAGCGAAGATTGTGGGAATTAGAAGAATGAAGGAATTTAAACCGATCTTTGAGATACGGTGGAGAAAGAGGATTGAAAAGAACAGAGTAAAGAAGAGAAAGAATATGTGAGTCTCGACGAAGGCGGATAGGGAGCCACTTGAGCATAGTGCGAAAAGGAGAGACGTGATCATATTTGCGTAAGCCAAATATGAACCGGATGCAAAAGTTTTGGAGGCGCTCAAGCTTATCCAATTGCTCCTCTGTGATGTCCAAGTAACAAATGTCGGCATAGTCAAGTACTGGAAGAAGGAGCGACTGGGCAATAGCAATTTTGGTGGCAGTTGGCAGGAAATAGCGCAGTCTTCGCAGTGACGCAGCAGTTCCATAAAGTTTTCTACAGGTGGCTTGAATCTGAGGACACCATGATAAGTGACGGTCAAATGTTACTCCCAGATTCTTAACCGTAGCACTGTAGGGGATAGGGATTCCATCGAAGGTAACACAAGGAACTGCCTGCCAATCAATTTTATCGGTTAATCTGGAGCTTCCTATAATTATGGTCTGCGTTTTGCTTGGGTTTATCTTTAGGCCATACGCTTTACTCCACTCAGAAATTAAACCCAGATCCGCGTTTATGGTGTCAACCGCATCAGAAATATTTGGTAGATGCGCCTGAGTATATATCTGCAAATCATCTGCATAGAGGTGAAAAGAAGAAGAAAGATTTGAAGAAATAGAGTTGATAAAAATTGCGAAGAGAAGAGGAGACAGAACGCCTCCTTGCGGGACACCAGCTGAAGTGTCGCACCATGATGAGCAAAACTCACCAAGGCGAACCCTCTGACGGCGTCCATGCAAGTAGTTGGAAAACCAGTCAACCGCCGTCTGAGAGATGTTAATTGTACGTAGTAATGCCAGGAAAATGTCAAAGTTAACGGTATTAAATGCATTGCTAAAATCCAGAAGGGACAGCACAGTAAGTTTCCGGTTATCCATGCCAAGACGTATGTCATCAGTAATTTTGACAAGGGCAGTTACCGTACTATGACCTTTTCGGAAACCAGATTGTAAAGGATTGAGGATGTTATGGAGAGTAAGAAAGGAGTTGAGTTGATCATGAACTAGACGTTCGAAGGCTTTTGACATAAAGGGTAGAATAGAAATAGGGCGATATTCAGAGAAGGATTTGGGATTCGATTTTTTCGGGAGAGGTATTACTTGAGCTTCTTTCCAACATACCGGAAAGACACCATTTAATAAAGAAAAATTAAGGATATGGCAAAGGGACGGAAGGATGAAGTCAAGTAAGGGGATGAGCATGTTACGACTGATACCATCAGTCCCAACAGCATTAGAGGAAATGGAAAGGAGACTTTTTTTAACATCTGCTGCGGTGACTGGTGTAAAGAAAAACGGAGGATAATTAGGGATAGGAGAAGAGGAAAGTTTTTGGAGGGTGTTAATTTTGTCATGGTTACTGATGGAAGGCGCAGAGGAAAAGTGTTGGTTGAGGGAATCAATATCCAGATCGTCAGGGATGGAGTCCTGTCTGGACTTTCCAACCCCTAACGATCTTAGAAATTTCCAAACCTTTGCTGGGTCCTCATCAGAAACGGATTCGTGTATATAGCGACGTTGAGAATCTCTACACACTCTATTGCAGTGATTGCGGACTTCAAGATATCTAGCCTTATTTCTATCACTAGGATTAATTCTGAACTTCGTTTTTGCGCAAGCCTTTTTGTGTATAAGCAGCTTAATATTTGCAGTCAACCAAGGGGCAGGAAGGTGTTTAAGTTTTATTGCCCGGAAAGGAGCGTGCCTATCAAAAAGTTGAATAATCATAGAGCTAAAAACACTTAACTTGTCGTCTATAGAATCGGTATCGTTTACAGACGACCAATCCATACTACGAGCATCACTCATAAGAAGTTCCCTATTGATGCCACCAAAATTGCGTTGCATAATAATTTTTGGCTTAGCCTTAGGAGGGCGTATTTTGTAAGATAAGAAAAGTAGGTCATGGTACGAAAAGTTATCAGCTGGAAATTGGCCATGCTTAATAGCAAAAAATGGGGATGAGACAATCATAAGGTCAAGAAGAGACGGTTCACAGTTGGGAAAATGATGGGTAGCCCCAAGGGGGAGAATATGTAAATTACTACAAGAGACAATATTTTTAATAGAAGTGGTGCGATGATCATTTTTGAGGAGGCATGTGTTAAAATCACCCATAATTATAGTTTGACTGTAGGCAGGAACCAAGTCCTCCAACAGCTTTTCAAACGAGGAGAAATAATTTATTCTAAGCGATGGACAGTAGTAAACGCCTAGTAGCATTTTTGTATGGGACAGAGTTACCTCAAGAAATAAATGTTCTCCGGCGTTAGGCGGCGGGGGCTGCGCAGACATACTTATAATAGAAAAGGAAATATGAGATCGTAAGTATATGGCTACACCACCACAGCGGGCACCAATGCGGTCATTCCTAATAAGGCGGAAGCCAGGAATATTATAGGAAGTAGAAGGAAGAGAAGGTTTGAGAAAAGATTCTGAAATAAGAATAGCATGGATCGATTTGCATTCAAACGTCGCCAACATATCGGAGAAATGATCTGGAACACTTTGTGCGTTGATGTGTACAACATTGAAGTTTTTTGGTACATCGCTAAACTGTGACGCAAGGTTTTCCGAAAGAGAAGGTATACTTACAAAGCTGTCATTAGTAGTGGTAGAAGAAGAAGAAGATAAGGATTCGTAAACATCACTGTCACTGTCATCAGACTCATCAAAAACATTATGCAGCATAAATATATAAAAATAAAAATATATAAAAAATAAAGTTAATAAATAAGCAAAATAAAATCTAAGTCTTAAAAACTAATACAATTGTAGGTTTGCAAACATTTACTCTACCTGCCAGTTGTATGTTAGAAGCTAATTTTAGATTATAATAAAAATAGAAAATAATTTTTACTTCAGGTTAACGTAGAACAGTTTTGCATACAACGGAACGTAATTTAATGTCATTTAAAAGTTAAAGTTAGGAACAGGATTTTAATAAAAGTCACTGTCAGAATTACAGGGACAATGTCGTATTGACGTAAATAAATTTGACAGATCTACTTGAACGAATCGTAACAATACAACAACACAACATTAATCAAAAGACAGGCAAAAAATTAAAAATAATAGGGTAACGCTGAAAATTGCAACAGTGAAGCGGAAATTACGTGCTGTTATGGAAGGGGAATCACTTCTTGACCACGGTACGACGACTCCGAGCCGATACCGGCCCCGCCGCCGTCGGTTTACTTGAAGCCTGGGTCGCCGCTGATTTGGGAGCCTCCAACTGGCTGGATAACCTCTCGAGCTCCTGTAGATGCTTTATTCGATGGCGGGCTCCATTGGAGCCAAGGATGACAATACTACCATCTTGTGTCCAGCATTTCGACACGCCAAATCGCTGCCTCGCTGCCATAAAAGTATCATGTCTGGGCTTTGTCAGAAATTCCGACAAAGTGATGCCCGTGCCCTTCAGCTCGGTCTTGGCAAACCACAGTTCACTTCTAACATGATAATCACGAAGTTTGAGTAAAATGGGTCTTGGTTTGTCAGTAGAGGTGGGACGGCCCATCCTATGAGTGCGACATATTGCAGTATTATGGAAATCAGCCACCTTGAGGTTTTTGATGACTGCCTGCACAACAACCTCGGTGGTTTTCTCACCCTTGGTTTCTGGGACACCATGCAACAACAGCATCTTACGCCGGCTCCTCATTTCCAAATTATCAACTTCTCGGCTAATGGCTTGAAACTGGTCCTGGAGAATTTTCAGAGCTCCAACAACGAAAGTTCTAAATGTTGTGAGTTCAGAAGCAAGACTTGTGATTGTGGACTCCTGGTGTGGTGTGGCATTCTTTACATACCGGTTGCTGAAATCCTCCATTTGTGTCATAAACATTGTTTCCATTTGTTTCATAGACTGAGCCATAACCTCTAAAGATAACTGTGACATGGCAAAAGTTATAAAACTGCTTCTAATTGTTCAGGATATTGATGAAAACACTTCTTGGCAGGTAATGTAAATTTAGCAACAATCTAGTGCATTTATATTGTAGATTTATATGTAAATAATATTTTTAAAGGAAATTAAATATATAGCTATTTTTTTCTAATGCTTATGGTGCAACTACCCACAAGCAAAAAAAAGCCAAATCATTACTTTACGAGAATAATGTTTTTTTTTTCAGTTAAGTACTGGTAGTTTGTTTATATTTTTACACAACGATGGACCAATGAAAAATCATTGATCAATCGTTGTGTACTAATTATAAGAACATTATTCTTGTTGATTTTTACTTGTAGTCTCTCCATCAATAAAAATTGTAATCAATTCTGTAAAAAAATCAATGCTAAGTAAAAAGGCAAATTTCAGGTGTTGCAGTTATTTTACAATTTGTACACATCGATTTTGGCCAAAGTACCTCTATAGATGGTCTCGTCCAGCATCATATATTTAACACCAAAAATACAACCTGTTCCTAGCCTGTTCAACATTCCTTCCGCTAAAAAACTGAGTTCAGTAGTAAGATAAAACAAAAACACAGTTTCAAAACTCGCGTTAAACTTTCTAAATGCACCTCCTCGAGGGACAAATGCAGCAAAGATATCTCCATCATAAACGTAACTTGCACGTAGTTTATAAAAGCTGGTAGCTCCTATGTAGGCAGCAATAAGTTCCGCCTCGGAGGCATTATAGTACAACTATAATGTGTTGCATGGGCTTTCTAATATAATTTTTAAATTCAGAGTAAGCATATTTTTTTTACTAATTCGTTGTTATGATGTTTTTGATGTGAAACATCTATAGCCGCACGTAAAACCGATTTCTGGCGTGGCGACGGATGCCGTGGCGACGCGTCGCCACGCTATATGATGGTATATATATATATATATATACAGTCTATATTTAAAAATACGATTAGAAACGAAAATACCTACACCAGATCATCAATGTATAAATAAAAAAAATCTTAATATTTTATTTTATCATTATGTCAAGTTAAGTTCCTATCGTAATCTGTTCTTTTCTGCATATTACTTTTACAAAATAAGAACGATGTTTCACATCTGCCAAGCGTCCCGTGACGGCTCACAATTTTTTTCTTTCTTTTTAAACACTTTAATTTAATACTATGTGGACACTCGCCAAAGGTCCTACCTGAAAACCAGCGTTAATCCGTATTTGGATAAACATTACGCAGAGGTAGGACCTTTTGGTCCACAAACTTACTTTTCTTTATGCTATACCTACTGTGTATAACTAGTGTATCACTAGTCATTATATGGCCTTACCCACATAATTGTTATAATGGTTTGCTTCTTCTTTTTGTTGTTTTACGTTATTTTTTTGATTTTGTTGTTTACCTGTATGTCTTGTGTGCCAATAAATGTGTTTTCTTTCTTTCTTTCAACCGGCGCGGTTTCACTCGCGTTAAGACGTTTATTAAAAGTGGTATGTATTTTAGTATCTTTATACGGTTACCGATCATAATCAAAATGCCAAAAGATTCATGGTTATTTTCATCACCTATATTTTTCAGAGATAATACTTAAGCAAGTATTTGATTGCCGTGGGGTGCCGGCAGTAGCATTTTGCCTCCCTCTCATGCCCATGGATGTAGTAAGAATCTGACAAGATTTACCTCTGGAAGATGGGCAGCATCGACTTTCCGTGTATCATCATCCCGTACTGCGATGCCAACCCGCCTGCCAAGCGTGGTGAGTATGGCAACAACGCCTTTATGATCAGTACTTGTAGTAAAAAATAGTTATTTGGTAAACAAGAGTGCAAAGTTGCTTTTTAACCGCAAGCTCAATTTTGATGACCGAGCAAGCGAAGGATTCTGAAATTTAGAAAATTAGAATCCTGAGCGTTAGCGAAGGAATGAAAATAGCACGAGGTGAAAAATCTTTGCACTCGAGTGCAACACGTAACTTCATCTCAGCGAGGATATGACTAAGTCATTTCCTCGCTGAGGAATGAGTCATTTAGTGACTAACCACTCATTTTAGGTTTTTCACTTGTTTTTAAGTTTCTTGTTTTTAACCTAAGGTGACGTACATACGTGAGAAAAATTGTAAAGAAATGTATAATATAATGTTTGATTATATAATTTATGCGAAATTTCTATAAAATTAAGTGGAAATAGATGATTCCCCAATAAACTACTATAAACCCCCAATAACTTAAGAGTCAATTTAAAAAAAAAAGATGCTAAACTCTGTGCAAAGAAAAATATTCTGCATACTTATTTTTATCCCCTATGTTGTCACTTAGGGGATGATTTTTTAGAAATGCTGAAACACGTGTTTATTTTTTTTTAAATTGTAATATTTATGCAAATTTTAACGTACCTTTAGTGAAAAATAACGATTTTCCTATGCCAAAATTAATAAAATTCGGTTTAGCCGTTTTGTCGTGAAAACGGAACACCCATACATACATCTACACTTTCGCTTTTGTATATTAGTAGGGTGGTATATATTGGTAGGGATACGTTCGCAGAATGCTCTAGATCCAAAAAATTCTAAATCTTTAAATAATTAGGCCATATGCGTATCGAGCTACGCTCTTTATAGGGTTCCGTAGTTAACCGTAGACTTGTTGTTAGAAGTTAGCGTACGTTTTTTACGTTTACCAAAACATATTAACGGAAATTAATTGAGTTTTCGGTTCAAAGTTTTCCGGTATGTTTGGGAAACTGCATTACTTATATGTGTGACTGTTTCTCCGAACCTAATAATAATAGCTAGCTCAACTTTTATATTATTCCTAGAAACTTTATGGTTAAAACTAGATGAATGATTTTGTTTTAATTTTTAAAGCAGTTTATTTTAGCTACTTATTATGGTATTTATTTTTCTATGGTTGGCTATGTCGCCTAGTCACTTCGTTTGGTTGTGGTTGAAAACCAGTGTGTAGTCAATCGGTGTTTTTAGTCACAATCAACCAAGGTGAGAGAAGGCTCTTTGAGCAAAGTTATAAGCTGAGCTACAACCATTTTGTCACTTGCAGCACATTCTAGTACACACACCGTAACTAATGTTCGCCACGAAAATAGAACGAGCGAGCGACTTCTTTCAATGAAGTCCCATTGCATTTGAATTTGATTTTAGGCAGCTATCTGGATTGGGACTGAATTGTGTGTGATCTACCGCGTAAAATTCATCCGACCAGTAATCACAAAATAAATCATAAACCAATATTATCTTTAAATGGCACTGAACTGGACGAAGGTGGGCGTGGACGTCATTCACAGCTCTGCGTTTTCGTAAGCGCGATTTACAATTCGAATATTTTAAGCGACCGCTGGACAGGCTAAAAATACAAACCACATTATTATTTTAAATTATCTGCACACGGACGCATAGTGGTTTTGTCACCTATCCTGCCTGTCGTGCTAGCATAGAGAGTTGAATTCCTACATAATGCTGATAACTTTTTCATTCTTCTATTGAATATACTATAGAAGAAACAATTAAATATGGATAAGTAATGATCAACTCTTTTCATATTTTTTACCATTTTTGTATAAAGTTTTACCTTATAATTGTATAGCTATTTTAGCAAATTCTATGAAAATTAATTTCTTTTATCAAGTTGATTTTTCTATCAGTGTTGGATAAATTGAAAATTATTTTAAACTTTTTAGTTTGACCAGGTTATAGGGTGTTTTTCTGTTTATTAACATCTCACTTAACTATTTTATCCGACTGCGGTTGATTTTTATCCAGTAAACTTAATTACATTCTCAAGTTTAAGCACCTTACGATAGCATCATCATCATCATTCCTGTCTCCAGACCCCTTCGGGGGTCTCCGGGTGGGGCCTCGAGGTTAGACCTCCTTACCCCGGCTTCAATTCCTGGGGCTACTACCCCAGGGTCCTATATGATAAATGCCTTTCAGGCTGGTATCAATTTTTTTTTCAGTTTTCCTCCTCTCCCTGCTCTAGGAAGTCATGTGGCTGGGAGCGCCACTGACCTTTATGGTCGGGCATGCATCGGGGTGAGGCCGTTCAAGTGGTCGTGTGGCCCGTTGTCGGCGCGGTCGAACATCCGACGCGCCGTGTGGACCACAAAGGCATCGATGGGTTGAATCTGCACGTCGCGGGCGATGACGTCATTCCTGACATAGCGGCCCGCGCCAGTGCAGATTCGCAGTGTTATGTTTTGTTGCGCCTGGATGCGCTTCCAGTTGGTGGTGAAGGTCAGCGCGTACCACGCTGGTGCAGCGTAGGTCAGTCGTGACCGGATGTACATCTTGTACATCCGCAGCTTGGTCCTGAGTGGGAGATGGGAGTCCAAGACAGGTCGGAGGAGCCCCCGGGCAGCGCGAGCTTGGCCGATCGCGCGATCTACCTGGGGCTACATACTCAACGACCGGTCTATCTCCACTCCAAGGTACCTTGCGTGCGGAACCCACGTGACATCCTGGCCACGAAGCTGCAAGGGGGAAGGATTTTTCGGCTTCGGGTGATGAGGAGCGCCGCCGTCTTACCCACATTGACGGCGATGCGCCACTTGTCCAGCCACAGCGGGAGGAGGCTGAGGAGCTGCTGCATCCTCTTGGCGGCGAAGGCGGGGCTGGAGGACGATGCGAAGTAGGCGCTATCGTCCGCAAAGAGTCCAAGGGTCACGTCCGTTCCCCTACCCGGCTTACGATAGCGCGTCCTATTTTTTCCTGTGCTGCCAACTTGTTACGCGGTGTAAACTTAATGCATTTGTGTTGATGTTATCTTCTTAAGTTTTACATTTCATCAAGATCCGATTATCCGTTTAAACCAAACTTCCAGTGGCCACTAAGAACTTCCTCTGTGGTATTCACGATTGTTTTCGTAAAATGTATTATGTAATGGTGGAAACTTCATTGGTTTAAGTGTTACTCTTGCTTTACTAAAATTGGCTATGTTATTGTACTGTTTGTTTATCCGAATAAAACAAAATAAAATAAAAAATGTGTTCTAAGCCGAAAAGGGGTGAATTTGACCATCCCAAGGAACAATTTAAAATTCTACGACTTTTCAGGATTCAATGATTTTAATTTAGGAAAAGACGGTATAATCCTGTATAGTTTGCGCTACTCAGAATGCTATTTTTTAGAAACCTATTCTCCCTTTTGTTAAATATGACTTGAAAATCGCGAACACGTAGTTACTAAACAATTCTATTGGTGATAATTTGCCAGCAATAAAATTACCACGTTCCTATTGGTTCGAACGCTGGAACATATTGTGTAAAGGCAGGTTTTGTTCCGGGTCTCTGAGGCATTAGCTTCGTTTTGTACCGCGCGCAACTTTTAGAAGCAGGCTGGAGTTTTCGCCACAATAGGATTACTGACAGACCTAAAGCCAGCGCGTGTCAGCTAATTCAATTCCATTGTCGATACGAGAACCAAACTTGCATACACTGAGTTTATTTTTTGACTCCGAATTTGAAAGCTTTTGTGCCAGGCTCGCTCGCTTTTTTGTGATACCTTGTACTTACCCTATAAAACAAGCGATGTAGTGCCTAGAGAAATTATAAGCAACTGATTCCTTGCATGTACTATAAAATCTTGTGTCAACGTGCGTTCTGCGGTTAGCGAGTCTTAATACTTTAAACATGAAGTTCACTTACATGTTCTTGATAATCTCAGCCGCAGGACATCCAATATTGGCCATAAGCCTCCCTATGGATCTTTAAGTAGTGATTTTGAGGGGGTTGGCGAGTGCAGTACAAGTTGTAGATGTTGTTTTTGTTCCACATTATCCATATGTACCTACTTATTGCGTGTAACATACACAACTGTGCGTACAAAGACAAAAATCGACAATGTTCTATCCTTTACGTATCTTCTACCCAAATAGCAATTTTTAGATAAAAAGCGGCGCGAGTGGTTCGAACAACCCTCAAACTGCGAGTAAAGTTTAATAGAAAATCGTCGTACTATTTTTTGTCGAATGCCAATCAACGCTTTTTTCGTTATTGGGCCCTATCTGGAATCCGCATCCGGTTAGTATTCTAAAAAAATTATACCGCAGAAATGACCAACGTGATTTTCGCACTGAATTGAAATTCGATTATAGAGTATAAAATGCATGCTTGCCACCGACAGCACAAAATACAATAGTGTTATCCGATAGCACTGAAGTTATTAACACATATTTAACCGGGTATTTATCGCGTTATTTACCTTTATTGCCCGACGTTTTGACAGGATTGCACCCATCGTGGTCCCGGGAAGACTTGGGTGTTCCGCCATGTTGGATTCAGAGTGACGTAACATACATGACCATGCATTGTCATCCAAAGAAAACATTGTGTACAAAATTTCAGCTCAATTGGTTGAAGATATCTGCTTCAAAATTGAGTTGCAAGATTCCACCAAAAAACATAGTTACATACATATATCACAATGTACAGGGCAAAGAAGCAGCACTCCAGGGCTGCCCCTGCAGCTCCACGGAAGGAGCAGTGTGATACGGGAGGGTTTATTGAGGTGATGCGAAAGCGCCGGAAACTATCCAGCCGGAACAGGTGTGGTACCGCCTCAGGAACTAGCTCTGTGTTTCGGACCGAAGTGCCTACTGCACAGTTGTATATTTAACGAGTACACTTCACCGTGAAAGCCGAACATGTAGTAGACTACATGACTAAGAAGTCGGGATATACACTGAGGGTCGAGAAGTTGGTTTCTCGCTATAACGTGAACTTCGGTTCCTTTATGATGCGGGTTCCAACACACTGTCTCTCGTATATGAGTCAAGAGTACTGGCCGGCCGGCGTTTCGACGGTTCATCGGTCGCCTGACCCCGAATCATTCTGCTGACACCGCGAATGTGTCACACGTCGCCGGACAAACGTGTACTTAGTAGTTAAGATATTATTTTTATGTATGTTAGTTTGTAAGGTATATAAAATATATGGGCCTTAGATTTAGTACTCTACATCTTGTTATTTATCTATAGTTTTTTTTTTTTTTTTTTTCATTTATTTATCTTTCTTAAAAAACAAATACAAAAATTAATCATAATAATAGCACAGGTAAACCACTAAGGTTTGTTTTATGAGCTATCGGAGTCTAAGTAAGTAGCACTGATAATAATACACTAATAGTAGGAGCTAACAACTAAGATATTTAAATTACGAGTGAAATAATTGCATTCCAAAACTATGTGACAAAATATTTATCTAAATTCGAAACAAAATACGCTTTAAGCTTGACCTTGATATTTTTTGGGGTTAAATTGTTAACAAGTTCCTTTGGGAGGTCATTAATAAGTCGAAGGACTAAGTAGCTTGCTGTTCGCTCGCCGTATGCATTGTGAGCGCGCGGCGTAAACAATCGGTTTTGAGCTATTGCACGGGTGTATACAGGGTGCTTGATTTCGTGTTTAAATGATTCTTCAAAAAAGTTTTCTTTTAGGGTCATGTAGATAAATTGAGTGTGGATAGGTAATATATGGCAATGTTTAAATATCGCAAGTTCGTTATTGAGAAGATTATTTTGAATATTGTTTGAAACTATTAGTTTTAGGATTTTAACTTGAAGTCTATAAATTTGGTTTAGATATGTAAAGTATGTACGTCCGTAGCTGGTAAGTCCATATTGGATGTGTGAATCGGCTAATGAATTATAAAGCATTAACTTTACCTTAAACGGGATGCGGTTTTTTAATAAAGTTAAATTAGCTAGAAATTGTCTCAGTTTATTGCATACACGATCCACTTGACTAAACCAATTGAATTTATTGTCCAATGATACGCCAAGGTAAATATAGTTGTTTACAAATTCTATGGACGGACAGTTGCAGTTAACGGCTGGCGTGTGTAGGCAACTGTGGTTGTGTGCGACTAAACTATTTATTTGTGTAGACTTAATATAGGGAGATTTAATAACAAGTAGCTTTGTTTTTTGTACGTTCAAGACCAGCCCAGCATCGTGGCACCAACGCAAAAGATTAGTAAAATCTGTCTGTAACAGATTACAGGCTTTTTGAGGATCCTTGTCAGCGGTGATAAGGCATGTGTCATCTGCAAACTGATAGCAGGTTGCGTAATTAATGTGTTTACTCATGTCATTTACATATGACAAAAAATGAAGGGGGCCTAGAACTGACCCTTGTGCTGTACCTTCCGTTGCAATCAGGGGATCACTAAGAGTGTTATTTATTTTAACTCGGGATTGTCGGCTGTGCAGATAATTTTCACACCAGCGGAGTAAGGGACCTCTGATTCCACATTTATCTAGCCTATCTACTAGCTGTTTATGGTCAAGTGTATCAAAGGCGCGTGAAAAATCAACAAATAGTACCAGAACATGATACTTATTATCTAAGTACATGTTTACTTCATTACTAAGGGTTGAAATGAGACTGGTTGCACTTTTACCTTTTTGAAATCCAAATTGGTTTTCATATATGACGTTATGTTTTGTATAAAACAATTGGATTTGGTCGCAAATGAATTTTTCTATTATTTTATCAATAGATGACAGTAGCGTGATAGGACGATAGTTAAAGTAATCATCACGTTTCCCTTTTTTGAAAACTGGTCGAATGCAACCAGCTTTCAGTTCATCCGGGTAAATGCCTGAGCTGACGCTGCAGTTGATTAAATTAGCTATAGCCATTGTTAGGTCATCTCCTACACGTATAACATCCGAAACTCTTAGGTTATCAAGTCCAGGGGCTTTATTGCCTCTAAATGATTTCATAATTTTATGGATGCTGCTGCCTGTGGCTTTTTTGTATAAAATGCTAGACTGGGTAGGCTCATCAGGGATATGCCGATCTGTTAGCTTTACACTACAGTTAGGTAGAATGTTTTTAACGGCGCTATCGAAGCTACTGGCAAAGTTGTCCACTATGTTTTTTGTTGACAGTCCTTGAGCATCAAAGGCTCTAAGTATCGCAGTATCAATGGATAGGGTCACACGACCAAGCATCTGGTTGACGAGCTTATAAACCACTCGGGTATTGTTAAAATTTTCCTGAATTTTATTAGTATAATACGAGTTTCTTTTGTTTTCTAATATTTTGTGTAATTTATTTCTTGTTTTGTTATATTCTAATTTAAGAATGGGATCATTTAAACTATTTTTCCATAATTTAAACTGAGTGTCACGTTTTTTACAAAGCTTATTTATATTTTGATTCATCCAAGGAACTTTAAACCGAGGGTTTTTCGTCCTCCTGTCGCTGTATGAACAACTTGCCACCTTTTTAGCAGCCTGAAAGGAATCTAAAATAAATTTTAGGATTTCAATGGAACTATTCATATTTTCTGTCAGGAGCCAATAAACATTTTTTAATTCTTTGTTAAGAATGTCATAATCAATAAAAGTTCTTTGCACATCCTGTATACACTCGGCAGTTGCATAGTCAACGCAAGCGAAGATAACTGCTCGGTGGTCAGCCAGTACTACGTCTAACACCGCCGAGTACGGATGTAGTGTGGGAATGCGTGCAAAGATGTGGTCTATGCAGGATCTTGTGATATTATTTTTATTTGTCAAGTTATTTAACCTAGACTCAATTCGCGTAAAATCAGATATACCACACATTAATCCGTGCTCGCTGAGTGTTTCCAAGTATGAATCCTTGACAGATAAGTATGATTTTAGATCAATGTTCGCGTCCCCGATCAGTAAGATATTTTGTTTCGAGTTAAAGCTTGAAATACATTTGCCGAGTTCATTTACAAAGTCACCTTTTGCCGTTGAGGGTGGTCTATAAACAGCGCATACAACAAAGTCCTGTAAAGAGTTAAGTTTTATAGTACCTATGATAGATTCGAATGTTATGGTCTTTTGCTGTATTGGTGTAAACTTAAGATGACATTTTATATACATAATAATCCCACCTCAATTTCTAGTCGAACGGAGTTTTGTGTACATACTATAGCCGGGAATATTAAATAGATTGACAACGTTTTCTGATAAGTTAGCTTCTGTAACCACTATAACATCCAGAGGAGAATTGCAGCTATGAATAATTTGCAATAGTTTTGTAAAATTTTTAGTCATGGATCTGATATTAATGTGTAAAATTGATATAGTTAAATGGGTTTTAGCAGGCAATTGACGAAAAAAAATATTTGGTGAAGTACAATCAAAAAGTTCGTTTATATTCATGTTTGTAAATTAAATATATATATAAATATTACACAGGTGGTTTGGTTTTTAAATGGAGTTTATATTGGGGTAGAAAAGACGGCGGAACTTTTAGGATTTTGTAGTTGTTTCTCAATAAAGCTAATATCTTGCACGGATCGAACATGGAATATTTTACTGTTACTTGATTTTCTAACAAATGTTTTGCCGTCTTTACACCAAATGAACTGGGCTAACTTATTTAATTGAGTCTTAGCATTAAAAAGAATAGTTTTATTGTATCTGGTTAGGGCTTCTCGTAAAAAGATACGGTTCTCAGCTTTTTCTCTCGGCACGTCGGGCACGATGAATCCTACGGTGAGGCATTTTTCCCTACCCGCAGCAATCCACGTCTGTCTTGCAGCCTTCGTCTTCATATCAACTAGTATAGCACCAGGTTTTTCTTTGCTCCCAGGAAGCCGTTTGTAAGACTGGATGTCTCCTCCTTCCACATTTAATTTTAAGGCTACTTTCTCAACAATTTTACCTATCTCATTGGGTGAAAAGTCGCAGAGACCGGAGATTTTCAGAGAAGTAGACAGTGCCTGTTGTTCGTAATTATTCATATTTTGTTCACAGACCGTCATTCTAAGCTCCAGATTTTTGTTTTTATTCCGAAGCTCTTGATTATGTTGCTCGAGTTGTTTGATGGTTGAATCTTGTTTTTTGATTGACTGTTCCATAGTACGCATTTGTTCACTTAGGTACTCTAGTGAAGACTCGAGATTACTCACTTCTTGACGGAACGTTTTTTTAAGTTCTCGGCTAATATCTTGTACCAGCATAACTTAGTTCAAAGTTTATATTATTATTATAATTATAAGCCTGCTACCATGTCTATCTATACTTACGGAATAGATTGTTTGCATGCAGATGATCAAATTCCTTGAGGATCATCAGATACTTCCTCAACAGCAGTCTGGTTTTCGCAGAGGACACAACACCTCTACCGCTTTATCCGATATTGTAGACAACCTGCACAGGATTAGGGTGTATTATCCTGGTCCTGCTGAACTATTCCAGGGCTTTTGACTGTATAAACGTCACACTCCTATTGTCTAAGTTGTCCCACTATGGATTTCATCCAAAAACTGTTAAATAATAATAATAATGCTGGACAAATCACACAGCATCATCTAGCCCCAAGTTAAGCAGAGCTTGTGTTATGGGTACTAGAGGTAGATGACTGATATACTTAATACATTATACTACATAGATAGATATTTTTATTATTATAAATGGTTTTCTAGTTACCTAGGAAACAGATCCCAGTATGTTGAACTTCATTTTCCATGTGGCAAGTCACTAAAATCCTCTTCATCGCCTGTTCTTCGTGGAGTTCCACAAGGTTTAGTCCTAGGACCAATTCTTTATATGCGTGCTGACATTATCAATAGGATGACATCCTGTCAATACCATCTTAATGCAGACGACCTTGAACTTTACCACTCATTTCTGCCCTCAGATTCTTCTGGCATTGTAAGAAAAGTTATTTTGACCTAGCACAGATAAGCCAGTGGTCAGACTCCAACTCCCTAATCCTAAATCCTAGAAAAACAAATTAAATGCTTTTTGGGCCGTGCTGCATAAATTCCACAATGCTGACCTTGGAGTAGAGGTGGATGGTGAGATGGTTGAGCGTGTTGTTTAAACTAAAAACTTAGGGCTTATAATGGACAGCCACCTACGATTTGCCCTTAGCTGACGGAATCTGTCAGAATCATGCTTTGTGAATACTCTACCGAAAGTACTCTACCGTCTTAACAGTACAGTATATTTTTCCTTAATGATACGTAGCGGTAATATTCGTGAAAGCACCTATTCTGGATCAGTCTGAAAACCAGCGCTACCTCGTACCTCTGGTGCGGAGCGGCACATAGCTGAGACTGGTCCTTTTTGATCAACAGCGGCACAGAATAGACCTTTTGGTGCTATGCCCGACTATCACTAATCCGTAATAAGTATGTGTAATTGTGTTGTTATCATGTGTGTTTTCCTATATTTTTATTTTTATTTTCAATTGTCTGATGCAATTGTCTGTATTGTTATGTGCTTAGATTAAGCGTTTAACATCTGTTACTGACATACAAACATTCGTAGTTCACAGCTCTGTTTTTTCCCCATTTTAGGGGCTGCAGGGGTGCTGTAGTAGCGTAATCACGCCGGGGAATAGTCAACAGGGGGGGTTCCAGCCTATGAAAACAGCGTCTGTTAATTCGAAATGTACGAGACACTGCAGAGTCTGGGCCATATTGTAAGGCTTGCCCAGCACATATGGGTGCTATACTTTGACGAGCTCTGTGGCGCAGCGGGCGAAAGTCCGCCTGCACTGCAAGAAGTTGCGGGTTCGATTCCCGCCTCGGGACAAATGTCTGTACGATCTGCAGATATTTGTTCAGGGTGTTCTGGGTGTTTTTCTATATATAATAAAAATATCTATCTATTTATTTATTTATTTAACACTTTAACACATAACAATTGTGTAAGGAGGACTTAATGCTAAAGCATTCTCTGCCAGTCATCCTGGGCGTGCAGAAATATAGTGTGGCGTGTTTTATTAAAATAGCATCTTTTGCTAAGATAAAAGATAATAGATATATATTGATACAATAAATACAATACCTAAGGCATAAACTAATAAAATATAATTGAAAATGAATATATACTCCTATATAATATATATTTATATATAATATACATGGATTACATATATATATACAAATGCATATTTTAAATATAGTTTGTAGCTGTAGCAAAGAGTGAAATGAGAACAGAAATAGATTACCTACAACATATTATGACTTATAAGTAGTAAAGTTTCTTAAGAAAGTGTTCACGTACTGACTTTTTAAATGACTCCTTGGACTCCTTCTTTTTGATGACAGAAGGTAGATCATTCCATAACCGAACAGCCGCAACCGAAAAAGAGTTTGACATAAACGACGTTCTGACCAGGGGGGTGGAGAAGAGGAGATTGTCAGCTGACCTAAGTTGTCTGTCATGATCGTCGTCTAGAAAACGGAAACGTTCTCTCAAATATATATATATATATATATATGTATAATATATATATATATATATATATATCTATGTAGTATATATCTATAATGTATAAAGTATATCAGTCATCTAGTACCCATAACACAAGCTCTGCTTAACTTGGGGCTAGAAGGTGCTGTGTGATTTGTCCAGGATTATTTATTATTATTATTATACTATCTTCTCAGCTGAGTCTATCATACGGAAAGGAAAGAGATTATTTTTATTTATAGATATAACTCGTAACTCTTAGCTCTCGTAATCCCGAATCCGAGTGGAATTTCAGTTGTAGACTGTTACAAGTTATGCGATCACTGATAGCAATAAGTCTTAGCCGTTTTCTTATCGCCCGGCACCAGACACTCTTAACTTCGACAATCTTATATTGACCCTATAATTTAATCCAATAACTTTGGAGTTTTGCTTATTTCACTGGCTTTTCAAAGGAAATATGGAGGATTACTTTACTTTTAGTTACTTGAAAGGCCAAATTAATCTTCCATTGACTTTAAAATTTTGGCGCGGATATTGGGCTACGACATTTCGGGTACAACGGAAAATTAACCTTTTCTCTATTGATATAGGAAGTTATAATTGTATGCTTACGTTCTCTGAATTTATCTTACCTGGACGACGGTATAGAGTGATAATTCATATATGCTTTATAATATTGTATTTCAAAACGAATAAATAATACACCTTTGTTTAGACAGAGGTTAATAATATTTTTTATAATGAAATTATCTCAGTCAGATACTTCTGTTCTAAGCATTTTGCAAAAATAAGCGTAATATTTTTTATTTATAATCAAAGTTGTAGCCACATTTTACTCTAGAAGACTAATTTTGTAAAATAACCAAATTCTATGTGGAAAAAATGTGACGGTGGGCGGTGTCGACCTCTCTAATCAGGGGATTATCTCGTTAAGTGTTGCCTGAGGAGAGCCGGTGACAATGTAACCACTGGACAAAATATTCATCGATAAGCGGGATAATACCATGCAATTTTTTTCATAAATGGGAGGTTTTGTAAAGGATTGTATAGAATACAGGTAGATTGGCCTTTCGCGTCTATTGTTTATAATGTGTTACAGGACGATTTACACTACTGACAACGTCAGCAACTGTTCGGGGCACGTCAGTGTCCGAGTCATTGCGAGATGGAGCGTCTCTCTCTCATAAAGCCGTAGGACATCCACTGGTGGACATTGATCACTTATTACCAATCATGAGGGGTTGTTCATACTCGCCACGCTTGGCAGGCGGGTTGGCAAGCGCAGTCCAGGTCAGAAGCGAAGACAAAAGACAACAGCGAAGACGCTGCTGCCCATCTTCCGGAAATATCCCTTAGCAGGCTGTTACAGCATCCACGGGCATGAGGAGGGGTAACATTTTTCTGCCGGCACCTCAGGACAAAAATCGTCATAGGACTTTAATATTACAAAATGACGGTTATTTATTATTAACAGTTCGTGTTTACAAACTGTTAGACATGGAATCAGATAGTAAAGCTTATTTTTTTTTAAGTACCTTGTAAAATAAATTTGTAGACTTAGAAGTAGTACACTAGAACGTTTACTAATATACCTCCAGATCCGATATAGCTCTTCAATAATATTTTTTACAATTCCTACTCCGTCATATTACTTGGACAAACATTCATAAATACAAATGAATTTTCTTCTTGACTTCTTTCTCTGACTCGCTGACTCCTTACAATCGATCAAATTAAAAATGTTATCTGTCTGCTTCCATATGAATATATTATCAATAATTATGGTATATTTTACCATAGATTTTGTTGGTAGATTTTTAAATAGAAAAACCGATTTGATTCATAAAATACTTGACTTGTTGTTGAAAATACTTACTGCTGTGGCGCAGTGACCCGAAGTGGATCTTGGACTACGTCCGACACTAGAGATCGCCAGCTGTCCCAGTCCCTTGCCGATTCAGCCCAGTCGACGACGATACTCAAAGCGCTACTTATACGCATATTACCTTTGTGTATTTCCCTCGATTTTCTCAGAACCGGGTGAAAAACAAGAAAAAAATATAAAGTGAAACAAAACAAACAAAAAACTCAACCGCAAGTTAAACTTAGGACAAGTATCGATGCCTCGAGGGACTCTACTAGACATTACAATTATTTAATTTCTCATGGATCCCATCATCTGAATCGAGTATTGAAATCCGGAAGTTTATCAATTGGAACCCGAAAAGAATTTCACTTTCAAAATTAACGTGAGGTATCAATACTATTCATTTTGTAAAAACGGGAATTACTCACGTAGTATTGCAACGTCGAAGATTATTCCGATACGTTTCGATTTTTCAAGAAAATCGTCATCATCGGGATCGAATGAACCGAAAAGATTTATCTAAATCTGTTCATAAACCAAAGATGGATTTTTGAAGTCGGTTAAAAAGGACTTTTGGCTTTGATAATTTTTTAAAGTTAATCATAAGTAATAACTTTAAGTTAACAAATAATAATAGAAATGAATCAAAATTTTGTCTCAGACGGTGCTGTCGCAGCCTCTGCCAAAGTCCTTCAGTCAGGGCTAGATGTCTAGACTTTTGAAAGTTTTATAAGGAAATGAAGAAAAAAGATAAGTTCTAGCTTAAATTCTTAAATGAGATGAAGAATTTATTTATAATTTTACTAGATGGTGTGATGTGAAAATGACCCTAAGGTCATAATCGGATTTTTATTTTTATTTTAATTTTAATTAAAAAAAACCTATTTAAGTTTATAGGTATTTTTATAGTACCTACGGCAACTCTTTGCGGAGGTCAATGACTCTGTCAAGAATAATTTTTAAGTTGTCGTTAACGTTTAATCAGCTGTATTATTATCTAGTACGTGCACCGTCCCAGTCTCTAATCCCGCTGTGCCGCAGATACTGCCTCGTCACGCAGAGATTCCGTCCCACTTACGTAGCCTGGTTTTTGCACTTCGCGCGGACACATCTGCAAACTAGATCTAAACTACTTTTCAGTTTTTGTCGCCGTTTCTGAAGTGGGTTGTCAGTCAGATTACAAATAACTTGGTGTGGTGTCGCCTTCGCCTTTCTAGGTACTACTTTCTAGCAACGAATTTGAATTGAGCTCAGGGTTATGCCATATGCAATAATGCATATGGCATAACCCTGAGCTCAATTCAAATTCGTATGAAATATGACCGTGCTTTTTCAAAAAGCGATCATTTTAAATTAATTATAATATGAATAATGCTAGATACTACGACAGCCCCTAGTAATTCTATCCCTCTTCTCTTGCAGTAAGAATTTGCCAAGAAATACCCCTGTAAGATGGGCAGCAGCGTCTTTCCGCGTATCAACATCCGGTACTGCGCTTACCAACTCGCCTCATGGTCTTCAAATTCCACGAGGAATGCCCAGCAGTGGATATGGACAGAAGTCTAACGGCTGAGATGAGACTGTCGTAGTCTAGTCACCATCTAGTCCCAAACTAGGCAAAGCTTGTACTCTGGAAACCAGATTGATATAATACTTAAGTTAAGTAAGTACAGTGTAAACTCTATATAACGACACTCAAGGGACTGTGCATATTTTGACGTTATAGAGAGTTTTTCACTTTCAAAATTAACGTGAGATATACTATTCATTTTGTAAAAAACGGGAATTACTCACGTAGTATTGTAACGTCGAAGATTAATCCGACACGTTTCGATTTTTCAAGAAAATCATCATTATGGGATTAAATGCCCGTGCGCGCGTGGGGCCGACACGACACTGCCTGACAATGTCGTGTCGGGAATAATCTTTGACTTTACTACTACGTGAGTAATTCACGTTTTTTACAAAATTTATAGGGAGTTGTCTTTAAATGGAGAGAAGCAAAATCGGTATTAGAAAATGCAAAAGTTTTTTTCAGACTAGTGTTAGTACGTAAATTACATAAAAAACAATCTTTGTTTGATCGCTATTGCGTATTGTCTGTAATTTTTGTCTGACGTCTTTTGCTGCATCAGTAATTTTTTTGTATTTTTTACATATTTTATTCATATCTATATATGTATATACTGAGGCATCTTGGTGATAAAGAAAGTACTTTTCCAATAGTTTAGCTGCTTCTAGAGCTTCGTTAATTCAGCTTAGTATATGATAACGTAGAGATAATCCATGACTCCTACTAACAACAGTCTACACGTGCAAGCAATCCCAATTAGTAAACAAAAGAACGGATTTCTTAAAAAGTTCGGTATGTATGTATATGCCGAAGGTCGAGTTTATTACGGGCTAGGATAATAAAGCGACAAAAGAACGAACAGAGCTGCGCAGTTTTTACTAATTTTGGCAACTTAAAAATTATTTTTTATCATTTAATTGTTGTCGTTATTCAGAATAGAAGTCATTGTATGGAAGATAAGCTAAACCAACCAAAGCCGAGTGATTTCGACGCTTTAGGGACTTTGTCGTTACAGTGTATATTATAAGTTTATTAAAAATATTTTAATTTATTTAATAAATGTGAAAATATTTATCACACACATTACATACTTTTAATAGCCGTGAAAAGGCATTACTTATCTCAATTTTATTTATAAAATAAGAAAGGTTTAAAAAAAGCTCTAAAATAAGATCTTATTCAAGTAAATAACTTTAACAAAGATAAGGTTTGGGTAAAAGGAGTACTCTCTTTAGTTCAATAATGAGCTCTGAAAATACGGTATACCTAGACAATTTTCTCGGAAATTATGCAGAGTACGAATCCCAAATCAATAAAGGCATGAGAAAAATCTTAAATATTCAAGATATTTGTATAATCAATACTAAAGTAGGTAGGTTGTTCATTTAATTGAGTTATACGCCTGTGGGGAAAACCGGATTTTGCTGATAGAAGATAAGAAAAATGTATTGTAAGAAAAGTGTAGGTTTACTTAAAGTGGTTCCGATCAAGTAATTATCATATTCCATCAGCTGTGACCGGACAGAATAGAAGTCATTGTATGGAAGATAAGCTAAACCAACCAAAGCCGAGTGATTTCGACGCTTTAGGGACTTTGTCGTTACAGTGTATATTATAAGTTTATTAAAAATATTTTAATTTATTTAATAAATGTGAAAATATTTATCACACACATTACATACTTTTAATAGCCGTGAAAAGGCATTACTTATCTCAATTTTATTTATAAAATAAGAAAGGTTTAAAAAAAGCTCTAAAATAAGATCTTATTCAAGTAAATAACTTTAACAAAGATAAGGTTTGGGTAAAAGGAGTACTCTCTTTAGTTCAATAATGAGCTCTGAAAATACGGTATACCTAGACAATTTTCTCGGAAATTATGCAGAGTACGAATCCCAAATCAATAAAGGCATGAGAAAAATCTTAAATATTCAAGATATTTGTATAATCAATACTAAAGTAGGTAGGTTGTTCATTTAATTGAGTTATACGCCTGTGGGGAAAACCGGATTTTGCTGATAGAAGATAAGAAAAATGTATTGTAAGAAAAGTGTAGGTTTACTTAAAGTGGTTCCGATCAAGTAATTATCATATTCCATCAGCTGTGACCGGAACTACGCAACGTCTTTTCGTCCAAAATTCCTCAGTGCCTTAAGACGAAAGTCTACAATCAGTGTGTGTGATGACACAATCAGTGATGACATATGGAACCGAGACGTGGTCATTCACGAATGGCCTCATGAATAAGCTCAAAGTCGCTCAACGAGCTATGGAGAGGGCTATGCTCGGGGTTTCTTTACGCGATCGAATCAGAAATGAGGAGATACGTAGAAGAACTCGGGTCACCGACATAGCCAAACGGATTAGCAGGTTGAAGTGGCAATGGGCAGGCCATGTAGCTCGCAGAACAGATGGCCGATGGGGCCGAAAAGTTCTCGAGTGGAGGCCACGCACCGGCAAGCGCAGCGTAGGACGTCCACCAACAAGATGGGATGATGACCTGGTGAAGACCGCAGGTCGACGGTGGATGCAGATCGCTTCCAACCGCAATAACTGTATATCCATGATGGCCTAAGTCCAGCAGTGGACGTCCTACGGCTGAAATGATGATGATGATGTGACCGGAACTAGTTGGTCGTAAGCACCTTTAATTATGCGCGCGCGGTAAAACTATGATACCTTGTAAGATATTCCTTATACTCAAATGGTGTAAAAGGCAATTCTGTTCAAAACTTAATACACGTACTTATGATGAATAACGTAATTATTAGGATAAGGATTGATATTCTGATTGTCATATCACCTTCGCAAATAATGCATTATTTTTAAAACAAATGTTATTACCATAAATAGGTTGGGGTGGGTCAACCTTAAAAGATAGACATATGCTATCGCAGAATTTTTAGAGCTTTTTAAGATAAACTGTTTCGCATACATTACACATTACATAATGGCTCCGTGTCAACAGTTTACGCAGCGCACGCAATGGAATGGAACTCAAAAGGAATCAATTTTCCCAGTTCATGCAACATTTTCGATTATGCTCCGAACCTAATCGACATATGTACCTTCATGTTCATCTTAAAAAGTCTAATAGGGCAATAATGAGGTACGTTTGAGTTATTTTTTCCTGATTTTCCCATCGTGTGAATAGGTATTGAAAAACCAGTTACGTAGAGATTTTTTTAATGTAGTAGACGATTAAGGATTCTGTTTGCAAAATATTTAAGTTTTAAACTTTTTTCGAGCGTCTTCCCCTTCATCTATAATCTAAACTGCTAACTTTACAGATCAGAAAAAAATCGTAGATGTACTTTTTAGGAAAGCTATAACAAATAAGCTAGCTTTTTATTTTTTGGAGAAATTGTTACTCAAATAAGTGATGCGGTTTCTAAACATACCGGAATACCTTATACCGAAAACTCAAGGATTATCTGCTAATATGTTTAGGTAAACGTAAAAATGCAAACACATCGCGTGGTCCGCCCTTGCCTAATTTGTTTTCAAAACTTAAGGAGTCATCGAAGTGTTGAAAAATTTATGAATTATATTTGAACTCTTTGTTTTCAACTTCTGGTTCTATTAATTAAGTATGGCGTTTGGTGGATCTGTTTGGTGTTTATGTACGGAGACGAACAGTAAGTTGGACATTGATGATGGAATAGGTGTTTTCGCTTTGTACAATACTACAGGTAGTGAAATCTCTACTGAAATACTAGGCTGAGGGCAAACGACACGGCAAATGATAATTTAACGTCATTATTAGCAGGGACAGCTCAGAAAGGCCGGTTTAAAAGTGCATGTTCCAACCGTAAGAGGATCGTTTGCGTCGGGCTTAACTAGAGCGAGTGCAAAGCGTTGTCGTCTATATTTATGTTAGTTCTCAGTTCGGTAATCCATTTAAAAGTGTCAGATTAGAGAGCTTAGGTCGAATTTGTTTAGGCAGGGTCGGTCAGCGATTTATGTGCGTCGGCCCGCTAGCAGATGTGGTAGCTGGTTGCGGCACAGTTTATAACAACTGAAGCTAGTAATTATACACTTAGACAAGGGAGTAGGGTCTTCGGGGTGGCTGTGCAACTAAAACTTTGTAACTGTAGACACTTCATTTACGGAGCTTGTTACGCGATGCTCCGAATTTGGTATTGCGTTTCACTTACATAGTTATCCGTTAAGTCAAAGATCAGAGGGTAATGTTAAGTCTAAATAATATTTATATGCCTTTTATGCGAAGTTTTTTTATGTTATGTGGTACGAGTATATTAAAAATAAACAACTGGTTATGTAAATTTTCCGTTTAGATATCTTTTATGCAAGCCAGCTGCCGAACTTTGCCTCATTTATAAATTTATTAACGTATCAGAATATGAATTTTATTAAATAATCAGCTGAACGTAACATCCTGTGTAATATGCCAATCACAAATAAATGTGGTTAATGGGCGACCACATTAATACGGATATAGCAGTCTCCGGTTACGTGCAATTTAATATTATTTATAACTAGCTTTAGCTCTTGCCTTTGCTCGGGTAATGAAGGTGATGTCAACGATTTTTTAGGATTTTCAGCGGTTTATACAAATGTATTAGGAGAGCCGAAGTTCTGTTTTATCTTCAAACCATAATTATCTTCTAAAAAACTTAAACGATATGGCAATAGAAGCAATGCTTTAAAATTAATACAATCTTACCTTAATAATAAAACTAACAGAAATAATCAAAACTAACCTTGACAACAAAACAGAAGAGAAATATACTTCAAAAGAACGCATAGTAAGTATTATTTTTTATTTACTGTTAATTTATTTTTTACTTTTTAGTTGTCACTGGACAGTTGGTTTCTTGTCTGATCATCTCATGCCCGACTTGTTGGATTGAGAGTGATGTCATATAATTTTTCGAGTAACTCTCAGCAAGGCCTTTCATTTTATACCCATATTGTAAGAGCGCATTAAGAATAACTAGTCCGCCATCTTGAGTATACCGCCATGTTGGATTCAGAGTGACGTCATTTCATTTTTTGAGTTATTCTCAGCAAGCCCTTATAAGGGTAATGTACTCCTATAATATTGGTAAATAAAAATTTGATACCCATATTATAGGAGTACATTAAAAATAAGTATTCTGCCATCTTAGGTTTTCCGCCATGTTGGATTTAATGACGTCATTTCATTTTTTGAGTTATTCTCAGCGAGCCCTTTAATTTAATACCCATATTATAAGAGTACATTAAAAATAAGTAATCCGCCATCTTGGGTGTTCCACCATGTTGGATTCAGGGTGATGTCACATAGCTGACCATACATTGTCAACCAAGAAAAACATGTATACAAAATTTCAGCTCAATTGGTTGAATATAGATGTATCTGCTTCAAAATTGAGTTGCAAGATTCCGCGAACAAACATACAGGGCAAGCTAAATAAAAGTTTGTTAAAACAATTAAAAAATAATCCATTTTAGACAACGCGATAATGCAGCTTCAAATAAAATTGACATTACATAATAATATTATATATTTTTTGCGATTTGTCAAAAGCGTTCGATTGTGTTCACCACGAGACATTGGTCAGGAAATTGCCTGACTATCGAATCAGAGGCACCTCCTTAGATCTTTTTATTTCCTACTTGAGTGACAGGATTCCAAAGAGTAGATGTTAATGAAATACGATCTATGGGGTGCGTGGTTTCAATGGGTATACCACAAGGACCCATACTTGGGCCATTCCTCTTTTAATCTTTATTAATAATCCGCCACATCTTATAAAATATAATCACGAGGTTGTATTATTCGCTGATGATACTTCATTATTGTTCTAAATGAAACGCCGTACAATCAGTTATGACAATGTGAATAATGCAATGTCCAAAGTTGTCCATTGCTTCAATTCTAATAATCTATTACCTAATGAAAACAAAACGAAATATATCAGATTTTTCACTTCTAAATGTAAAACATACTAAGGCAGACATTCAATTAAAAGGTAAAAACCTAGAACTTGTAGCTAACACTGTCTTTTTAGGCATCACCCTAGATAATAAGCTTCAATTGGGCCCCCACATAGATAAGCTATCGAACATGCTCAATTCTGCTGTGTATGCAGTTAAAAAAATTCGTTACCTCACAGGCATAGGTTAGACTTGTTTACTTTAGCTATTTACATAGTATTATGTCTTATGGCATAGTCGTATCGTGGGGGTGCGCTGGAGCTAAACATATTAACACTGTACTTGTGCTGCAGAAGAAGGCTACATGATAAGTTTAAAGAAATTAATATAATAACGTTGTTAATTGAGTTCCATGTCAATATATTTACGAAATTCTGCTGTATACCCACAAAAATATTAAAAGTTTTCTTCAGAAAAGTGATTCACACAATGTAAATACTAGAAATAAAGATAAACTTGAGTTGCCCACTATACGGCTACGTAAGGTCAATATATATCTTCCAAATGTGTACCTACAGTGTACACGCTTCTTCAATAAAGTTCCTATAGAAATGCAGCAATTTTCTATCAATAACTTTAAAAAATTATAAATGTAATCTTCACAATAAAGCTTACTATACTATATTTTTTTAAGTGTTTACTTTTTTTATATCTGATTATCTAGAAGACAAAAATGCTTAGAATTAAATTTTCTCCAACTCCGAAACAACTAAAAAAACTAACTATTAAAAAGAACTGTGTTTTCTTGTCGCTTCTTATCACAGTGCTTAAAACAGGGAAGCGAACAGATTCATTTATGTGCCTTATTTCCTGTTAACATAAGATTAAATATATTTGTGTTTTTTGTAAGTTGACGTGTCTATGTTTTGTAATTGCAAACTATGGAAATAAATGAATGAATTTCTGAATTCCATTGACGATTTTTTAATGATGACATTTCTAATTCTTGTAATTAATTTATGATCAATTGTTATTATTATTTTTAATGTTCTGATTGTTTGATTGTCAATTTGTAAATTACATATTTCTTAAATTAATATGCATGCAATTATAATTAGAATGAAATAAGCTTCTTAGTGATCAATTTTTTTTAGACACAACTGTATTATTGTTAATGAATAAATAAATTTATATACATGAATACATCAACATCCTGTATGCGCTCGCCAACCCGCCTGCCAAGCGCGGTGAGTACGGCAACAACCCCTCATGGTCGGCACATGGACATCCATGAGGGAGGCCTGTGTCCAGCAGTGGACGTCTTACAGACGCTGTGATGATGATGTGTCAAAAGATTCTGTCTGCAGGTGGGCATTCACTCCCTTTTGTGAATCATCTGTATGTAGGTACACACGCTCGTTCGCGCTCGTTTGCTTTCATTCGGTACATCTGTACCCGGCTTAAGGTTATTTTTAAAGCCACAGAAAGTTCGAACTGTCGAGAGATCTGCAACTTTAATAATGGTTGATCCCAATAAAGTTGAACTTTTGCGTAGTTTCACTCGCTAACTGGGTTGAAAACAAAATAAAATCAACCGCCTTGGCGAGTTGGCGACAAACTTCAGCCGAGTACTATTATATAAATTATTCACTGCATTTTGCAATCCAATGAATAAAGCATTTACTTATTAGTGGAGATGTACCAACCTCGTATACAAATTGTAATAAAGGCCTGGTTGTCGTTCCTTGGAAATATAATTGAGAATCTATCGGTTTAATATATGAACATGAAGGGATGTTGATACACAAAAAGACATTAACTTAATGTTATGTCTTTCAACATATCGTGCCAAGCGTGATAAGTATGGAAAACTGATGATCATAAATCACCAGTACATGACGGAGGCTTATGTCCAGCAATAGATGTCCTACAGCTAAGATGATGATGATGAATGTTATGAATAACAAAGTCACTGGGACATAAATACTCACCTTAGTTTAAAAGGTGGGGCAGTATTTCGGCTCCTTCAGGGTAGCTCCTTTTTCTTTTGTAGTTATAAAGTTTTCAAGTTGTTGTTTTTTATATTTATAATAATATTTGCATTTTTTGAATTTTAAAAGAAAAGTACAGTCAGGCCAGAAAATCAAGTTGATCTCAATCGACGCTATTTCTCACGAGGAACAGTTTATCCGAAAGAACTAACCAAATCGAATCCAAAGCTTACAAGTTATAATCAAATGAAAGGGAATGTGACCCTTCCATTTGATTACAACACTTGCGTATATTTGAAAACATTCATGTGGATTTCACCCCTCCCATATATTATAAATAACGCAACCGATTTTTATACCTTTCAAGATTTGCATTCTCACACCAATTTCTTTAATTTGATGCAAAACTTGGGTATATTTAGAAATATTCGATTATTCGTCCCCTTAGACGACCTCTGTGGCGCAGTGGGCGAAGGTTCGCCTGCGATGCAAGAGGTCTCGGGTTCAATTTCCGCCTCAGGACAAATGACTGTGCGATCTGCAGATATTTGTTCAGGGTGATGTTCACTTAACTTACAAGGAAAATCTGCATTACAGAGCTTAAAATTACTGATTCGTGAAGAAGAATAGTATTGTTTGCAAATGTCTGCATTACAGAGCTTAAAATTACTGATTCGTGAAGAAGAATAGTATTGTTTGCAAATGTATATTACAGATGACCATCAGCATGGAATGGTGCTAGTTCAGTACCTGCAGGATTAATTGGATTCATATTTTGCCTTCGTAGTTACCGTTCCCGTGGGAATATGGAAAAAAAATATGACCAACAGGCCATATTTTTTCCCATAACATAACAATGTTACTCAGGGATGATGGTAGCATTCTAAAGGTGAAATAATTTTGAAAATCGGTCCAGTAGGTTTTGAGTTTATTTGTATAATGTTATTCTATTTTTAATGTTTGTAACATATAAAATACAACATACAAATATTTCCTCTTTATAATATTAAGAGATTACTAAAGATGTACAAAGACTTTTAAAGGTGATTTATCTTGCCAAGTCATTGTTATTTTAATTGTATAAGTCCTGAATTTTGTTAAGCGTAACATACTTTTGCACATTTTTATGAGAAATATTATATAACTTTAAACAACAAAACAAATGCCAGTCGATATTGATGGGATCATTAATGACTCGCAAGCTTTACGTGTGCTGTGGGGTGCCAACAGTTGAATGTTGCCTCTTCTCACTTTCCAGTGGATGCAGCAAGAATCTACCAAGGGATACCTCCGTAAGATGGGCAGCAGCATCTCCCGTGTATCAACTTCCCGAACTGAGCTCAAATACCCGCCTTCCAAGCGTGGCGAGTATGGCAACAACCCCATCACGGTCTTTGATATCTATGAGGAAGGCCTATGTTCAGCAGGGTACGTGGACAGCAATCCTATGGCTGAGATGATGACGATGAAGTCTTACGCTGCTAGCCTTACGTTGCTGGCGTGTTGATTGTGAGTTTTTTTCCGAATCAATACAAAACATTTCAATCAATATCAGCAATGCCGTTGGAGCGAGTCCTAGTACAACTTTTTGTAAAAAAGTCATCCAGGACAGCACTATACCTATTTCTGCCCCCAAGCAGTAATGTCTGCATTGCTGTGTTCCGGTTCGAAGGGTAAGGGGGCCGGTGAAATTACAGGCACACGAGACCTTACAACTCATATCTCAGGATAACGGGCATAATGCAGCGTGGACCACGTGGTTAGTGAACAAGATCCCCGCGGTATTGTAATTATAACAGGTACAGTACAAGTTACCGCTTTACGTCAGGTGGGCTTTCGGTTGTTTCGTCATTTAGACGTATAAAAAAGAGTAATTACGGGCCCGCTCATTTCGCAGTAGAAAACCCGCTTAACATTTTGTAAGGCGTTTCGACAAGTTGAGTGTTCCTAATCAACATAAAGCACTTAGCAAGTTTGGTTTTTGAATTGAAATAAAGCCGTAAAGTAATAATTAAAGATCGAAGGTAGAGAAATCGTGGATTCTGATCACGAAGCACAAGGCAGAGAGGGTAATTCGCTTGCTTCTCGGCTACCAAATAAGATCACTTAAATTCCAGTCCAGTCGCCTTCACCCAGATAGAACCAGGTAGGTACTTCTTTTACTATATGAAACCAACACACGGCGTAATTACAAAAGAAACGGAAGGTGGACCTGCGTTAAACATATTGCTTTTCCAGGGCACTGATAAGCAGTAATATATACTTATTACCACAACTTAGTAGGCTCTAGACGTATTGTTCTGACTTTTAATTTTAATGAAAATAGTTTGTTTCTAGTAGTTATAGTTTTCAAAATATACATACATGCATACATTTTACACTTCTTCTTACGGTGTAGCAATGAAATTTCACCCGACTTTCTATCCAAAAGTCGTTGGTTCATTTTATTTTTAGGTCCTGACTGAAAACCAGCGCTTCCTAGCAATAATTTATTTTATTTCACACACAACAACATATTTATAAGTTTTTAAAGGATCTATGAGTAATTTTAACATCATTTATTTATGAGTAATTAAAAAGTAGAAACCCAGAAGACACACAAATTGGGTTGTGTGAATCCAACAGCACCTGACTCAGCATTGTGCTCTTACACATAATGAACGCTAGGAAGCGCTGGTTTTCAGTCATGACCTAAAAATATACAGAATAAGATATAAAATAATGTATAAAATAAATATGAAACTTCTGAATGCATAGAGGTAGAACCTTAAGTAAATTTTTAAAGGCCATTTACTGCTGCAGGCAGATTAGAAAGGAAAAATTTAAAAGATTTGGGTTTTTAGGACTTTGATTTTTGGTATAAATTCGATGCCTTCAGCCGTTTCGGAGAAAAAGAGTCTTCACAGACAGACAGACAGGAAACCGAGTGATGTAGGTACATGTTGTAAAGTTAAGAAATTCATATAATAAGCAAGTAGTTATCGACACTTTCAGTGCAAAAGACAGAATAACTGTTTAATTTTACCCTATCTATAGAAAACATACATAAATAGTCAAAAATTACATGTCTGCTACGTAATAAAACAATTGTAAATAGACGAATTAAATTGTCCGTAAAATAAAATAGAATGTCACAACTAGGCACATGCAACAATGATGAAAACAAAAGAAGTGTAACCAGCAGTCATCATACACATTAGCAGGTGTCACCGGCTTAGTTAACGAGCTTTGTGTAACAACTTGCTAGATCTGTAATTAATAGGCAAGCTAGTGCAATATTGAGTTGCAGCGATTGAAAGCGATCTTTAGGTATCATAATACACTTGAAGTAATTATTGAACATCACTAATTATAATGTAATGGATTAGCAAGCTGAAGTGGCAGTGGGCTGGCCATATCTGCCGAAGAATCGATAACCGTTGGGGTAAACGAGTTCTTGAGTGGAGACCGTGGCTTGGTAAGCGTAGTGTAGGACGCCCACATGCTAAAGACGGTGAAATGGCGCACATTTGGTATGGCCTCTGTCCAGAAGTGGACTAATATTAGTCGATGATGAATTAGTAATAGATGATATTGTATGCTCAATGACTAACTATGCTATTTTACAAGGCTCATATTCCGTAAAGCTTATTGCACCATAAGATCTTGAAAAAGTTAAATCAACTCATTCGGGATTTAGTTTTAAAGAAACGTTTACGCATTTTCTCGCTTTTAATCCGAATTTTTGTAAACGGGAAAGTTCGGACGTTTTCTACTAAATGTCCGTAACTGAGCTTACGTTTGTCACCATATCATACCGAAGAATCAGTTTGGAGAGAACTTTAGCCTTGGCTTTATACTTTCTGAATAAACTTCAGTGAATAAGATAGGTGCCTACGAATAGGCAACGTTAACTATTACTCTTGAGGCCGCCTTTCACAGCGAGCGGTGCGAGGTACCTAATCCTACAACCTTGTCCCCTTGTGACAAAGTTCAAGGTTTTTGATCGTTTCAGTAAGTATATTGTTATGAATTCATTAGTATATTGTTATGAATACATTATAAAGTTTAAAGTTAAGTCACAGTTACAGACACGCTCACTCAGACGACCTAATGATATAATATTGCCAACACCGCGAACAAACTACGGAAAGAAAAACCTCACATACCAAGGAGCTCAGCTTTACAATAAACTTCCAAATCATGTCAAAAACGCTAAAAGTTTTCTCTCATTTAAAAGCAAATTAAAACAACATATTTTGAGCCAGTTCACACAATTTTGAGCAATATGTAGAATAAATCAGTCAGAAATAATACGTATAATCATCAATTTGTTACTGATAATTCATAATTCATGATCTTTAATAATTATAATATTCATACACATTTATAATCCATAATCATTAAGAATTAATTTGCCAAATTGTATGTACATTATTTATGATTTTATTTTTATTATCTAATGCTAGCTTTTAATTTATTTCAAGAAATTATAAATTAAATTCTTTTAATATAATGTTTAATATAATAAGTAAACTAGCTAGACAATTAAATTTAAGGTTACCTGTATTTCTCTTGTAAGTGAATTTTATTCTTTTAGAGAAATAAATGTCTTAAACCATAATTCTCATGCCTTTTATACAAAATATTTTATTAAATTTGAAGAAGTACGATCGCAATCATCTATTTTATTTTTTTATACAGGGTGTTACAAAACTACCAGTAAAGCCGAAAGGAGGTTAAATGGGGCCTTATAACGAGTCCATTCACAATATTTCAGAACCGTACTAACGCTGTATAACATACCCCAAAAAATAAAAATATATTATTATTTTCACTGACGTACAAACCATGTTTCAGTAAAATTAAATAGTAAACTACGCAGAACTATACCTACGTTTCTACCTAATTCGCAGAACGACATAAATTTTAAAAGACCTAACCTAACGAAACAACCTAAACGAACACTTACTTTTTTCATAATAAAGGTCAAATTTACAGAAACAGCTCAGTCTGCTCCGCCTTGCTCAATACACAACCTCGCTCGTCGGGATATGGCTTGTGTGGCATTTCACACAAAACTTTGCAACAAACACAATTTTTTGCAAAAAATGCTGGAAAAAGACTCGAAAAAGTTGTAGGATATCGATTCGAAGATGTTAAATTGACAACATATTTTTTTCCAACTTGACATTTTTTGAAGCCAGTAGAAGCTTGTATTGAGGTAGCAAGCATTTATGAATGAAAAATAGAAAAACTATTAAAGTAGATAATTATATGGTAAAATGGGTACGTAGGCCTTTCTGTTAAATAATCTTTATTTTTATTTTATATACTACTAAATGACGAGACAAGCCGAAGGCCCACCTGATGTTAAGCAGTAACCTCTGCCGCGGTGATCACGTTCACTAAGCACGTGACCTACGCTGCACTGCAATGCGCCCGTCACCCTGATACAGGTTTGTAAGGTCTCATGTGCCCGTAATTTCACCGGCCCCCTTGCCCTTCAAACCGAAACACAGCAATTTATTTTTATTTTATTTATTTAAACAAAATCCACAGTCCTTAATTAATTGTCCTTGATTAATTTAAACCTTATCCTAAATTACATATGTATCCTACGACCAATAACGGATTTACATTATATATAAGATGAAGCAATGAAGACATTACTGCTTGGCGGCAGAAATAGGTATGGTGGTAGTACGTCCCCGGATGAACCTTTCACAAAAAGTTCTACTACTACGACTAGCTCTAGCTCCGCCTGCGACGCAGGAGGTTTCGAGTTCGATTCCCGCCGCGGACAAATTTTTGTACAATCTGCAGATATTTGTTCCGGGTCTGGTCGTTTTATATGTATAATAAAAATATCTATCTATGTACTGTGTTGTATTACGTATATCAGTCATCTAGTACCCATAACACAAGCTCTGCTTAGCGTGGGACTAGATGATGCTGTGTGGATTGTCCAGCATTATTTACTTATTTATGAATTAATTCTCATTACATTAACATTACATTCTCATTACATTAACAATACTAAATCTGGTTCCCTGACATGACAGCTTACTAGGGTTGACAATATTTTTGGCTTAGATAATTAACTAACTTTTAACTTTTAATTAACTAAATGTAATTAACTACTTTAATTATGTACTTTTGATTAACTTAGATATTACGGGGTATTTTGTAACACGTTGAATATTATATTATATACCCCCTGAGCTATTTTTCAATACTTTTATTGTTTTTGTAACTTATCTAGTTTCCTAGATATAACCATTTTTATTGAAGACTTTTGATTTTAACGCTGAGCGTCTGCCGGGAAACAGGTAAATTATTCTTTCAATAAATAATTTTAAGATCACTTTTATGCAGTTGAGCGCGCCCGCCGACGCACTCTCCGTGTATATAAAAGTTAAGTAAGTATAAAAGTTTTTTAGTTCATATTATTTCAGTTAGTGTTATTACAAATTTTACATAGTGCGATTATACATTCTAAATTATATTGAAGTTCTTTCAGATTATTTCTAAGTAATCTAATTCACGAGATATATTTTTTTGTTCGCGAATACATACGTTTGAGAAACATACTTTATTAAAAATTGGCATGCCTAACTGCCTAGCTGGCCGGGCGAGCGCCAAAACGTTTGTGGTATACTGATCGTGTCGACATCAAGACTTGTCATATATCAATTGAAGGAATATGATAATTTTATTGTGTGTCACAAATTCACTATACAAAATAATTAAGTAAATGACATTAAAATAGCAGAAACGGTCGCCACTCAGCTATTTTAATAGTAAGTAAACCGCTACTTACGGTGACAACGGGGATACACCTATTATTGTATAACGCTGGTCTTCCGTGAAGCGCAGGAGTCGCTATTGTGATTAGAAAAATGCTCCCTATATAATGTTTATGGTATAATCATTTAATTTAATATCTTTTTTTATTGTTTTTTTGCCGTTGTCTTGTTTTTAGGTTAATGCTACATATTATTATTTCCACTATGACACATAATATTAATTTAAACCGTGACTTATAAATAGAATTGTTATCAAATTGTAGGTGATAATATGTTTTGCATGAGCTGATCATGACTGTACTATATTATAAAACTTTTGACATCTTATGTAACTCATTTTTCGCAAATAAATGAATATGCATTTATTTGCGGATATGATTAATAATGTTTTTTAATATTAGCCAAGAAGGTATAGGTTTAAAAACCTGTAAAACTATTTTTTATAATTTTCAGAGGGGATTGAAAGAGGTTGGAGGAGCCTTTTTCACAAAAAAGGACAACCAGATATTAGTTTTGATGTCAATTATTTATGATTATACATAAATTGAACAATTTTATACTATTTATTTAACTTATACATTTAACTATTCATCTCTATGGATCTCCATGAGGAGTAGTTGCCATACTCACGACGCTTAGCAGGCGAGTAAGCGAGCGCAGTACGGGATGTTTGTACACGGAAAGACGCTGCTGCCCATTTTACGGAGGTATTCCTTAGCAGGCTCTTACTGCATCCACTGAAAGTGGCTGCCATGTAGTAGTACAAAGAGGTCATCCTCGAGAGAAATCAGGGGAAAGAGTTGCAATAGTTGGACTGACAAGAATGCCAAGCTTAAATAAGAAGAAGAAGAATTAACTACTTTGTGACGCATTGAATCAGCCAATAACTGGAGCCGGGCATATGACACAATAATTTCCAAGTTGGGTTCAAATGTTAATATAAACTCCAGATTTTAGTCCCTTTCCGGTCTTCTACACGCTTGGCAGGCGGGTTGGCGAGTGCTGTTATCAATGTTCATTGACGTCAACGTTTGTATCCCTTGGCAGATTCTTACTGGATCCACGACCACGGGAGGAGGAGCAATATTTTACTGCCGCAGTCAACGGCACTAAAGTTGATTAAAGCTCTAGAAATGTCATTTTGAACATCGTTAAAGCAATCTCGTGCATCTCATCCCACCAATCGTACTTGCACGGGTACGTCCAACTTCGTAGGTTTATTATGTTCGCTTGAATTAAAAAAGTTTTGCACCATTCATGTCTCGTTTCGAAACTTTCAACATGTTTCCCAGTTACTGCTATGCATAAATGAGCGACCGCTGAATAAATAAGTTTACTTGCGAAATTAATAACTCTTTTGAGTCAAACAAACTAAAAGTCACCTGTGGGGTGCCGGCACTAGAATAATACCCGTAGGTCTATTACTGCATCCACGGGCATGAGAGGAGGGCCTCTCATGCCCGTAGATGCAGTAAGAGCATACTAAGGGATACCTCCGGAAGCTGGCCAACAGGGTCCTTCTTTGTATCAACATCGCGAGCTCTGCTAGCCAGCCCGCCTGCGAAGCGTGGTGAAATAATAATAATGATCCACCTAGCCGTTTTCGGCTGCAGTGACTTGGCTTGTTTAAAGATTTGGGTGCTTAGCTCTTAAATGACTTATAAAGATAAAAGATAAAGATAAAAATATGTTTATTTGGTCACTTATTACGAACAGTTAACAAAATTATAAAATTATTCTTAGAACTAAGTCAAAGTGACAAAAAAGGTCACCATTCAGCTTGTGCTGTGGCAAAGTTATGTACCCGATCTTTGCGCTAAACTTACGTAAGCAAACATCGCAAGTTAGCGTTGTGAGTATGGTAACTAACCCTTATGTCCTGTGCCTGGTAAAACTGGTAAAACGTCCACTACTTTGAACACAAAGTAGTGGACGTTTTACCAGTGTTACGGTTGAAATGATGAAACGCACACTTGTATGCAGGATAATGCGCCTTCTAGTCCCAAAGCAGTGCTGCCTGACATTGTACGACCGTTTTTGTATTGCTATCACACGCTAAAAATGCTAAACTATGGCTGATAAAATATATATACTGTAAGCCATAATTTAAAATTAATTGAGGATTCAGTGGATTGTCGGCAGTAGAATATTCTCTGTTATTTATAAATTCTGTAGTTAATAACTTTAATTTAATTTAATTACTTAAGACTCTTTTATTTTATTTTTGTTTGATTTTATTTGTACCAATGTTTAAAATTGTGATTGGTTTAGGAGCCGGGCGCTGACACTGCTACACAGTTATTAAACTTTTGCAGTGCCAAAGCTCATAATTATCTGTACAGATGTGTTTTTGTTCCACAATAAATACTTTATACTTATACTTTATAATTATTGCCCTTTCTCACTTACCCGTGGATGCAGTCTGTATCCCCAATCTGCTGAGGGAAACCTACGAAAAATGGACAGCGACACCCTACCATATGTTCGCCATCCCGCCAGCCAACCCGCTTATAATCGTAAAGTAAGAAAGTAGATCCATGGGGGAGGCTTATGTCCAGCAGTGGACGTCTGATTGCTAAGATGATAATAAGATGTTGTAACAGGCTTTTTTTACATTATATCCGTGTACAGCGCAAGTAGACAAGAGGGCAAAAGCAAGTACGTTCAATAGGCAATCGATTCAAAACAAATATCAACATCATGCCGTGCGCCCAGCTCGTCCGTGCAAATATTTTTTTAGGTACTTGGAGAGGAGATGATAAAGTTAATTGACAATCAAAATAGGGTTTGAATACCGCCGAATTTGGATTTTTCCTTACATTGAAATGTTCTACCTACTGTTATACTGTTCTACTTATAGAGCTGTAATTTTTTGTACTACTAACTCTATGGTTTTATCTAAGTGTAGTTTAACACTATACAGATTACAAACCGTAAAAAAGATATCGTTTGGAGCGAATGGTTTATTTTTATCTATAACTATACTAATAATAAATCTGGGGCACTTGGTACCCGCCCTGAAGACCATGTACTCTGATTTGTTGATACAATAAAACAACACAAATTAATAGAATAAAGTACATAACATCGTTGCAAATTTCAAAAATTTTATGTGCCACAGAGCAACTTTCAGAAAAAAATCAATAAAAACTATTTACTGAAAAAAAATCTTACACTACATAATATTTTTTACTTAATTTCATACTTAAATATTATATAAAAAAATTATATTTAACAAGTTGTTAAAATTATCTAATTGGTTTTCTACTTAAATTACATTTTAAGATGATGACTACCTCTACACATAAGATATTTTACTTGCAATTTTTTTCTCCACATAAGAGCTTTTTGCTGATATTAGGAAGAAGCTTAATAAAATAACAGTATTAATCAAATATTAAAATAATTCACACACGCAGTAGGCCATGGGGTGCCGGCAGTAGAATGTTTTTGTTTTTTGTAACAGTTGTTTTACATAAAATTGGAACAGACTCCCAATATACAGCTAACGCTAGTTTGGGATTCAGGGCTTGCAACGAAATGGTTACCACCTTGTAGTTACAAAATAAAGATATTTGTATTGTATATTTGTAAAACGATCCCATTTGATCCGATGGTCTACCGGGAGTGAGCTCCAACTGGGAAATTCTACATTATTATGGCTACAACCGAGCCGAAATAGCCTGCACGAATTCTAAATCAATGAAAGGGGCGCATACCCCTCAGTACAGACAGCCGAATCGCACCATTAGTCAATAACCTTTCGTTTAGACTAGAAACTGGAGAGTATGGTCCGATAATTGGCCTCGTCAAAGCCCAAAGCGAATTTCATGAGATACAGCCTGTGGTAGATTTCGATTGGAGTAATACAGTGTTGCCGTGGGGTGCCGGCAGTAGAATGTTACCCCTCCTCTAATGCCCGTGGATGCAGTAAGAGCCTGCTAAGGGATACCTCCGGAAGATGGGCAGCAGCGCCTTTCCGTGCATCAACATCCCATACTGTGCTCGCCAACCCGCCTGCCAAGCGTGGTGAGTATGGCAACTACCCCTCATGGATATCCACGATGGAGGCCTGTGTTCAGTAGTGGACGTTTTACGGCTGAAATGATGAATACAGTGTTCTGTGACGAGAAAACATTTAAGTCTAGCCAGCATAGACGTTACGGCTTTGGCGACGCGATGAGACGCTTTACACACAAGCCCATGTTATACCGAACCAGGAATCGGGCCGCTTTTCTATAAACATTTATGGTTGGATGACTGCTGACGGAGTTGGAGAGCAGTGCTGTATGCCACCGCGAGCAAAGGCATGTGTCAAAATTCAATGTTATTGACAAGACAACTCTTCTTTACACAGAGCATTGTTGACGCGTGCCTGGTTCGATGCACACCCGGAAATAAGGCCAATAGAGAATCTCTGGGGCCTTATGGTTCAAAGATGGTGCAACCGTTTTGAAAGAACCCGGGAATCTCTAGAGCGGCACTGTAATGAAGTATGTGAGGACCCCGCGGATCTGATCTCTGCCTACGGCTTGTTGGCTCAATGAGAGACCGTCTTCAAGCAGTAATTGACGCTGACGGCGGATACAATAGATATTCGTATGATAATTTTATATTCATATATAATCGCCGTGGGGTGCCGGCAGTAGAATGATACCCCTTCTCTCATACCCATGGATGGAGTAAGAGCCTGCTTAGGGATACTTGCGGAAGATGGGCAGCAGCGTCTATCCGTGTATCAACATCCCATACCGCGCTCACCAACCCGCCTGCCAAGCGTGGTGAGAATGGCAACTAGATGGATCATGGAGATCCATGAGAGAGGCCTGTGTTCATCAGTGGACGTTTTATGGCTGAAATGATGATGAATTTTATATTGTGGCTTTTATACAGACATAAATACTGAAGTTTCTTATTTACTAATAGGTATTAGCTTTTATGATATAGAATGATTATAATCATTAATAATTATTATTAAAATAAGATAAACTATTTTTTTTACTCTAATATTAATTATTTTACAATAGCTAAGAATAGAAAAAAAAATTACATTATAATAGTAATTTGTATGTTTACACATTTGTAAAATATTGGTGCAAATATAAAATGTTTCTATAACTGTTACAATAACTCCAAACTTAGCTGAATTGGCGTAATAATAAATGATAGTAACTGAACCAGTTAATTCGAGAATAACTTAAGTCCGTCTGAAACTTGTAGGTAACTTTGGCCGATTCATTGAAACAATGCTTAGACAAGGTGTTGGAGTCTTGTTAGCTGCAAGAACTCAAACTTAGCCTACCCAGGGCATGACGTAAATAAAATAATAAATGAGAGCAACAGTCACTGTCATATCGTGCCTTTATTTTATAACATATTTTTTTTTTTCAAAGATATTCATTCATTAATTACGGAGGAGTAGCAAAATCGAAACTACGCGTTGGCTCGGGGAGGGGCCTTAAATAAATTTTGACTAAGAACTTCCGCGAGGGTTTGCTTCTTTTGTGCCTATCAAAACTTTATTTTAACAAAACACTAGAGACACTTCTTAAATAAATAAATAAATAATGCTGGACAAATCACACAGCATCATCTAGCCCCAAGCTAAGCAGAGCTTGTGTTATGGGTACTAGATGACTGATATACTTAATACATTATACTACATAGATAGATATTTTTATTATTATAGAAAAACACCCAGAACACCCTGAACAAATATCTGCAGATCGTACAGACATTTGTCCCGAGGCGGGAATCGAACCCGCAACCCCTTGCGTCGCAGGCGGACCTTCGCCCGCTGCGCCACAGAGCTCGTAAAGCTCGCAAAGCTTGTACTAGGAAACCATAATGACTAAACTAATAATTTTTTTTTCTATGTTCCGTTTCTGTCATTTTGGTCACAAACTCTAAACAGCCATTGACAGGGATGATTTCACTCACTTACTTGTGTTTCACTTACAATTAAGTGTTAATAGTAACGGAAGTAGCAAATAACCTGATTTATCTTTGTTATATCTTTCCAGTCTGGCTTTTGAGTAAGCACTACGAAACTTTTTAATAATCACAAGTAAATAGCGTACAAACCGGTAATACTATGATGCACGTACGTTTTTTCCATTTGAAGTAGTTTTCCAATTAAAGTTAGAACTTATTCCGTCGTATCTTCGGGATTGAGTTAGTTTAGAAGAGCACATTTATGTTTGTTAACATTTTTCGTGTCCTAGCTTAAATAATAGAACTAGCACGACAACTAGCTACAAATAGCTATCATGTCATAACTAGCCAGTTTACCCGTGCCAATTATGACATGGTTATTATATACTCGTACTAAAGGCTGGAAGCGTACGCCGTACGTTCTAATTTACTGTGGAATCTCTTCGTTCCCTGTTCTGCTCTCAACAGATTTTGTAATCCCGGATTCCAATTCTGTCATTTATTCAGTGGATGGAGGATTTGGACTCGTGGTCAAATTAATGATGATAAATTATAATTGTAACCTTTAATTTGACTTTTTTACAATTAATTTACGATACTACGTAATAACGTACATTGACAGCGTTTAGACCCAACCACAATAAGCCATAAAAGAAGAAGACGAAGATTTTGAAACAAACTGTTTTCAGTTAAAAATAAAAATGATTTTGCTACTAAACCTCTTAGATGGAGCGCACTTAGTTAGTATACTTTTTTCGATAAAATTACGTACATTGACTACAATAAAATTACGTTGGCAACCAAACACAATAATTTGTAATTTCTATAGTGTTTTACCACATTAGGTATATAGAATATATCAAAAAAATGAATAACCTTATCAAAAATTTTACGAATCCGGCAGGATTCGAATCCACGTCCGTCAAATCGACACTTGACGCTTCCTAAAGCCAGAAGTGCTTTGACCACTAAGCTACAGAACCCATGTCAGGTACCGCTGAAATGTTTAAAAGATTAATCATGAAAAATATACTATAAGCATTTATACGGAATTACTGGACAATTTATATCACTACAACGCCATAGAAATAGTTCTATGAAAACAGTATTTATTACAATAATCATAAATACCTACTTGAACAAAATCAACAAAGTATCTATAACGTGAGTATCAGTATCATCCTTTGAACTCTGTTCATGTACTCGATACTGACATGGTGGCGTTTCTATACTATAAAACCAAATTTTGCGTGCTACATTTTAAATATGTAACCGCAACATAGACCTCGATGCCAATATCAGACATTTCATGGAGGAAATCACAGGAAAATTAGCACAAAGTGTTCAGCTGAGGTCTGTACTTCGTCTTTTGCTCAAAACATACAGTTTTGTTATCTTACATTTTAAATATGTAACCGCAACATAGACCTCGATGCCAATATCAGACATTTCATGGAGGAAATCACAGGAAAATTAGCACAAAGTGTTCAGCTGAGGTCTGTACTTCATCTTTTGCTCAAAACAAGACTTTTACATACAGTTTTGTTATCTAAAAAAGGTAATTATTACAAAACGAAACGGAGTTGTTTCCAAAAATACAATGACTCCCGCCCTTTTCCCTCTCCCATCCATAGACACAGATACCACCCATAGACATCCTTTTGTCTAGGACATACCATCATATCGCAAGGTATTCTGACCTCAGATTCTGACCAATATATCATATAATACTATATAATATAATATTGACATTTGAATGTGTTGCTAACACGAAACCTCGTTCTGGCGGTTGTCAAAGAGTTTGGAGTCAACCCAAGCAAGTAGTTTTTAAGTACGTACTTTGTTTCGTGATGAAGTGAACAGATTCAATTACATATGTGCTTTATTCTATTAATTTGTGACGCGTCAATAAAGTCCATGAATAAACTATTTTTTGATTCTTGATTCATGCATCAGGAAGGTTGTGTTATATATAATTGAAATCCTAAAGATACGACGTATACATATATAAATTAGTACCTAATAAAATAAGTTTAGCGTTTGCCACAACAGAAGCTGATATTCTCCTGCCATTATAAAAAATCTTGTCTCCTGATGGTGTCCACCAGCTTTTAAGAGCTCAAAATTCATAAAGGGTCTGGAAAAGGCGAATCAACTTTAGGTATTTAACGGAGGAATATCAGAAACTCGGCGAACTTCGCAGCATTTTTGCGGAATATGTAACATGATTTAAGGGTTTTCGAGCTACTTGGTAATTCGGCGCAGTTGCAAGCGCCAGTATCGGAAAAACTGACCTAAATGATTTCAATTTCCAACCATTAAATAGCGCCTGTGCAAAACGGTGATTATATTAAAAGTTTAGGGTTATAAAATTGTAAATAATGTTAATAATTATGCAAATTTCCCATGTGACAAAGTTCTTAACACTGCAGCTTCGATACCGTCTATAATTCAATTACACCTGTGTAACATAATGTAGATGTTGGAAGCGTTGGATTTTCTGTGCTTATGTTACAATACAGACAGATGTCTCACTCACTAAATTTTACAAAAAATGTGTTTTTTCTCAGGATACGTGGCATTGCTTAACCTATGAGCACAGAATATGTAATCATTTAAAACGATTTAATAAATATTTTTCATTTTCATAACGTAACACTATACAACAGGCTATACTTACTCCTTATCAAAAAAAACCGGACAAGTGCGAGCTACACTCGCCAACCGAGGGTTCCGAAGGAATGTACGAACATAATAAGATACTGATATCCGACAGGCTATAAACGCATGTTGTGTTTCCTACGTGAACATAATATGACATATGTGTCTTACATATAAAAAGAGAAAAAGGAAAGCGCGAGCTGGACTCACCCAGCGAGGGTTCCGTAAGTATGTAGGAACATAATTAAATACTATAAATTTGTTGATTCGACAGATGTTCTTCAAATTTTCTAACCGTTTAAACCTTCCCCGAACTTTCAGGTTTCACAAATTGAAAAGAATAGAAATAAGGTTAAACATTATAAAAATTTGAATTTAAAGAACAAAGTTCTAACCAACGACGACGAAGATATTAGACCTTCAAAAAAGGACGATTCGCGCCATTTACAAAATGAAACTTCGCTACTCACTTAGATAACTATTTAAAGAAATCAACATTTTAACTGTTATATCGCAATATATTTATGAAAACTTACTGTACGCACACAAAAATATAAAGAATTTAATGAAGAGATGTGATGTGCATAGCATAAATACAAGAAACAAAAACAAATTAAAAAAAAAAAACAATATTTCAGTAACCATCATTACAATATCATCACAAGGTTGAAACCTCCTTTTAAGTACATACCTCTAGTACTTGTGCCAGAGGGTTTCGCTCTTCAATAGCCATATTTAATTATTATGTATTTTTGGTTACATCCCTAAATTTGGGCTCCAAAAACTAATTAAATCATTTATGGGTAACTGTGTGCGTTTCTATAAAAAAACATCCATTTGAGGAGATAGAACTATCGATTCATAGGTTTAAGCTTTTTATAAAACAAACTCTCATAGAAAAAGCTTATTACTCCATATATGCTTATTTTAATGATGTTAAACGATGATGTCAACCTTGGCCGAGCGTTGCTCGGTTCAACCGCGATAAGAAATGATGTCATATTGCAATATCCAAATCATCCAATATACTTTCGAACATTAAATTAAGCATAATAATAAGACAGATAGGTATTGTAACAATAAATAGAAGTGAAAGAATGAGGTTTCTTGTTCGCTTTTTTCCCTCACTTGGAAAAAAAGTTTTCCGAAGCGAACGAATTCAATTACGTGCTTTATTCAATTTAAATGTGTTTTGTTTTTATTTTGTAAACTGACTATTCTAAGTAGCGTTTTTTTGTATGTTTTAAATGTGTTTTTGCTCTGTTGAATAAACACAATGTATGAAACGCTCCGACAGCGCTATTGAAAGCTCGACAGTTTTTACTAGCGACATCATTTTTTTTATTGCAGATACACCTTTGTTTGACCACAATCTCATCGTGTTACAAACAAAAGAAACTAAAATCCGACCGGCTGTAATCGCTTGTTGCGAACTGAATATGATCTATGTGACTTATATACCTACATATAAAAAGAGAAAAAAAGGTGTTTATGTTTTTAAAATATATGTCCAAATCATATATTTCCAATGAAAGGCATAGGTAAACCAACTTATCAGGACTAACTAAAACATCAAAATTTGGACCTCAAGTGGCTGTATATAGTACAGCTACTAGATTTCTCTTTAACTTTTCTCTTCTCTTTTATAATTCCATTGCAAATGTATTTGGATTCTCTGTATCTTTAGTATAAGGCGATATACCTTTCCAAATTTCATAGTTATAGATCTACGGAAAGTACCCTATGAATTTTGATTTCTTTGAAAATGTCGAAACATGTGCTTTTTGCAGCATAAACGGTCGTATCTTTTAGCTTTCCCTGTATCAACAACCCTTCCTGATTAAGAGTATGGTACCAACCATTCCTGATTAGAGTATGGTAACAACCATTCCTGATTAGAGTATGGTAACAACTCTTCCTGATTAGAGTATGGTAACAACCCTTCCTGATTAGTATATGGAGATCCATGAGGGAGGGCTAGCGCCAACAGTGGATGTCTTACAGCTGAGATGATGATGATGCTGATGACCTACGAGTACTATTACCTTTTATATAAATAACAGTTCTATCGTACTCAGTATAAGATCACGTGTTAACATTTTTCTATGAAAATTTTGATGTATGACTGTAAATTAAACTTGGCCATTAGAATGAGTAGGTATCGGGAAAATTTGCCCACTTCTTAAACAGCTTATTTCATGAAAAGAAACGAGGTAGAGAACCCTAGTAAGCGATAACACTGGCAAATTGACACCTTATTTTCAGTGTTCCTTTTTTTGATGTTGTTTTGTAAACCGGAAACTTGTCATTAACATTACATCAAAAAGAGCGTATTAAGTAAGTTAAAGGCCATTAAATTTTATTCTTAATTAGACAAAAGCCACTTTTGTCGGATAAAGTTATTTATTTATAATGAAGGTAGTTATTATGCGAATTCATTTTTTATTCTTAAGGTACGCTATCGAAAATATTGAATTAAAATTGTATACCGCCCGACACTTACTCTAAAACAATAATTATCAAACGAGATTTTTAATCATAGCTAAGAGTCTGGAATCAGTTATCTTTAAACACAATAAACTGAATCAAAATCGGTTCAACTTCTTAGGAGTTACGGTGCCACAGATAGCCTCACAGCTGACCCTCTTCAAATTATATTATACCCCTCTTAACAAAAAAAAATAGAGAGACCCAGAAGCCACGTTGCCAAACATTATTACACATAACTCACGCAACATAAACAAATTTATAGAAAAAATGAAAAACTAACTTGTGAACATTATACATTTGGTAGTAGTTACAGGGGTCTACTGCAGACGGGACTGCAAGCATACAAAACTAATGTTTCCTGAGAAAACAAAAAGTAAACTAACACTTTGCTTAAGAAGTTTACAAGATATGGGGGGTGAAAGTGGGATAAATAATCGAATGTTTCCAACTATACCCGAATTTGGTATCAAAGGTATATTGAAAGGAAATAATGTGTCAAATGCAAAAGTGAAAGTTATATAGAAATCGGTCCAGGCATTCATTATGGGGGTTAAAAGTAGAGTGTTTTCAAATACCTACATGGTGTGGTATCAAATGAAAGGGCATAATGTGTAGATTGCAAAACTGAGAGTACAAATTACAAAAAAAAAACAATGTGTACATTACTTAAAATGTGTTAAATTTTATAAACAAATCTGTTTCGTTATGTAATCGAACGCCGAGCGACACGATCGGTTGAGATCACTCGTTTTCAGTGAAATACTAATGCGAGTCATATGCAAGCGATTATAATATAGACTAGCTGTCTCGTTCTATTATAATCGCTTGCATATGACTGTATGCTCGAAGTAAAAAGTGTAAACGTTGTTACAGTTTAGAAATGTGAAAGGGTATGGACCCTAGATAACTGTATTAATTTTACAATCTCAGGATTTCGTATTGTTTATACAGTTCTTCAGGCATAATCGCTCTTTCAAAGGTCATCTTACCTACCGTAGCAAGTACTCACTAATAGTTGACATCAGAATATCAGGTTCTATTCACCTGATATTCCAATGCCTCTGTGTGCTATGCTTCAATGAATGTCCATTAGCATTAACAGCTCTCAACGGGGCAATACGACGATTAGGATCCCTAATGGTATCAGCTGCAAGCTGGTACTATTGTGTGCTCTAACGACTTTACAATAGCGTCGACAATCGATAGTTGTAGACTCTAAAGATATGCATATTCCAATAAATGCATTTATTGGCCTAAACATGGGGTAAGCTTCTCGATTTGGGATATCTTCATTGAAAATTCATGGACGATGGACACGTTAGACAAAATTGAATTCTTGGTTTATAAATCTTATAATGACCTTTGATAATTGGTCAGACCGCGTCAGGAATACTAATGTCCTGAAGCGCGCTCAAGTCGGAGGCATTGAGGTGTATCTGATGAGGGGTATTAACGTGCCCAAAGTGCTCTCGTATGTACCTTCTCTTATAAGATTGGGTACACAAGCCACCTTAGAGACTGTGACAAGGCAAAAGGCATCTCCACCGCTCCTTGAACGTGTTGCCTCTTCGACCGCCGTACAGAAAGTGATCGAATAAAACTTTCGGCGGTCAAAGAGGCATATTGTAGGTTAACGGATTTGTTACTGTACTTTTTGTTGTTCATTTAGATAACTTTAGTTTGTTTCGAAAACCCTAGCCTATCCTTAGGCAAGATAAATTATCTTGTCTAAGCTACCCCAGCTTACTCGTAGCTTTCTCCCTACTCTCTAGCAAAACACCTGTGTTACTCACCGTGTCGAGATCCAATTACAACCATGTCATTTTCTGAAAGCTTACGTCATTTTAAAGCGCCTGAAATGTGTTGTGTTCATTTAACAAGAAGAATAAGCCACTTAAGCCATAACTAGAGTTGTTCGTCACGAACTTCCTGCGTTTCAATCGGCTACTAACCGTGTGTTAGTGAATTCTCTCTGCGTTTAAATTTATGAAAATCCAGGCAAATGTTCAAAAGTTATGCTCCGACAAAAACATCGAATAATAAATCCCACAAACTCAACAATATTACCTTTTCTTAAATTACCCCATCGACAATCGTTTTGAATTGATATAATCTTCTTAAGTTACAAATTTGATCAAAATCAGATGATCCGTTCATAAGTTGTCCTCGGGAAAAAAAATCGGCAAAGTGCGAGTCAGACTCACGCACAAAGGGTTCCGTACCATTATTTGCAAAAACAATTACTATACTATAAATATACAACTAAATATTTTGTAAATATATTTCAAGCGTCTACCTATTCCCGTTATTAATATCGAGCAAAAAACGGCAAAAAATCGCATTTGTTGTATGAAAGTTGGAATTTTATATTTTAATAAAATGAATTTTAATAAAATGAATATACAACTAAATGAGTTGAGTTACGCCTTTGCATCTATTATAGATGATTTATACAGCGTCAGCAACTGGTAATCATGCTGTACGGGACGCTGCAGTGCCTGGGACATTGTAAATTATTAATATCGAGCAGAAAACGGCAAAAAATTACGTTTGTTGGTTGGGAGCCCCTCAAATATTTGTTTTATTTTAATTTAATTATTTATTTTTAACGTGAACAAACAACTTAATATTCTGTGAATATTTCAAGCGTCTACCTGTTGCTGTTAATAATATCAGGTTCATTTTGTTCTGTTTTAGTATTTGATGTTGTAGCGGCAACAGAAACACATCATCTGTGAAAATTTCAACTGTCTAGCCATCACGGTTCATGAGTTATAGCTTGGAAAGACAGACAGACGGACAGCGGAGTCTTAGTAATAGGGTCCTGTTTATACCCTTTGGGTACGGAACCCTAAAACGAATAAACCACCATATCTCAAAAACGAAACACGGAAAGATGCTGCCTTGGCAGATTCTTACTGCATCAGGAGGGGCAACATTCTACTGCCGGCATCCGGCTGAGACTAATTTAACATTAAAACTTAAAAAAGGCCCAAAAGTTTAAGAAAATTACAACAAAATACCTACTTGGTAACGTTAGACAATCCTAAATAGTATCAAAGCACTTTTGAGAATTTTTGTGAAAGATGATTTGATGCCGTGGGGTGCCGGCAGTAGAATGTTACCCCTCCTCTCCTACCCGTGGATGCAGTAAGAGCCTGCTAAGGGACACCTCCGGAAGATGTGCAGCAGCGTCTATCCGTGTATCAACATCCCATACTGCGCTCACCAACTCGCCTGCCAAGCGTGGTGAGAATGGCAACTACCCCTCATGGAGATCCATGAGGGAGGCCTGTGTTCATCAGTGGACGTTTTATGGCTGAAATGATGATTTGATTAGAAGCATTTTTGTCATTTACAATAACATCTAACTATTTACGATTCCCCCTCACTGACTCGTCGCAATGAAGTACCCGGCAGGTGTATTTATTTAAGCCTCAACAGGAAAATATCATCCTCCATATATTATTCACCACCGTTATGTTTACATGTCATAGGGATGTGGGGTCAGCACAGTAATAACCCTATGATTTCAGGTAGACACAATACTGCCTCAAGTGAAAATCAAGATTCTTAATAAATTTTAAAATCAATATCCCTTTCAAAAGGCAAAATGCTTCCAATAGGGGAAATTATTTAAATCAGGTCGATTTTTTTATCGGATGTCTAAATCTTGAAAATGATTTTTAATACGACTATATGTCAAGACAAGCCGTATGCCCTTACCTTATGTAAAGTGATCACATTCACGAAGCACGTGACCAACGCTGCATTGCATTGCGCTCGTCACCCTGAGACATTAAGCTTTAGCTTCACATGTGCCTGTAATTTTACCGGCCAGAGCAATGCGACAAGCAGTAGTGGCTACTGCTTGTCGCAGAAATAGTATGGTGGGATTACTTACGCGGATAAACTCAACCCAAAATATTCTATTTCTAATGAAACTGTTTATAATGTTACATGTATTTATTATTAAGCTCCATATTTAAACCCTTAAAAATATTCTCTTCCAGCGGTAGGACGTCAACTGAGACAAAAGCCTCCCTCATTGTTCACTAGTGGTCATGAGGGGTTGTTGCCATACTCACCACTCTTGGCAGGTGAGTTGTCAAGCGCAGTACGGGGTTTTGATACACGGAAAGACGCTGCTGCCCATCTCGGAGGTATCTCTTGGCAGATTATTAGTGTATCCACGGGCAAGAGAAGAGTGGCAACATTCTACTCCCGCTACCCCACGGCATCTTCAATAATATTTGCGAATTTTTTTTGTCAAGTTCAGCACGGGATGTTGATACGCGGAAAGACGCTGCTCCCCATCTTTCAGAGGTATCCCTTGTCAAATTCTTACTGCGTTTACGGGCTAGAGAGGAGAGGCAACATTATATTGCCGGAACCCCAAGACATACCTCTATATTGTAATAGTTTAATTTTCAGGATGCAATTTACAAACTCTATTTCAACCTACAAGTTTAATTTTCGCAACAAAAGTAGTTTCTGCTCTTTTTTTACTCATTAACGTCTAAAACTGACGTAGTTACGGTAGCCTAGATATTAAATGTAAATCCTTTTGTAGAGGTACATTTAGCATAAAATTTCGTTCCGTTCTATTTGTTCTTTCTCTCCTGCTCCTCTCATGCCCGTGGATGCAGTAAGAGCCTCCTATGGGATACCTCCGGAAGATAGGCAGCAGCGTCTTTCCGTGTATCAAACCCCTCATGGAAATCCATGAGGGAGGCTTGTGTTCAGTAGTGGACATTTTACGGCTGAAATTATGATGATGAAGATGATAAATTTATGTACACGTAACAAAGTTCGCTGGGACAGCTTGTTTAATATAAAACTCGCAATAAGCTTATGTAGTGCGAAATATACATAAGAGAAGTCGGTTTTTAGAGGCAACGAAGTTAGATATAATTGAGAGGCAACGAAATTATCTATAATCTAGTCACCACGTCGCATCCGCGTCGTCACCCAACGGAAAGCCCTCAGGACTTTTAGTAACAGGCGTCGCAAGTCACACATTGACGGGGAAGAACTAAATTCTCCTAACATACAATTTTGGCGAAGTACACTTATTGATGCATTTAGATGCGAAATTTTATTTTACGTAACCTGTAAAAATCCTCTATCATAATTTTAAATTTCAAGACAAGTTCTGGATGTATAAATATAGCTCTTAAAATACAGTTTTAAATCCTGTATACATTTTTCCAGAATTACCTCCTTATTGCTGGAAGAAATTACTCCTATATTCGTAACGATTATGTTTTTGCTGACAATACAATAATATAATATCTATTGAAAAATTGTTTAATGAAAAATAGCTAAGTTAAGCTAAGTTATGTATAACTTAACTGGGTTGTAACCCAACTTAAGAGGATAAAATAATTAGGAAAAAACCGAATAACTTCTTTCCTAATAATTTTATAGCGATTTGATTTTCTGAAGATTTGCTCGTTATTATTGTAGTATTTTATTAAAATATTATGTTTGTACTTACTGTAATATGCGATTTCATAGATGGTGTTAGGTGTATGTTATTGTCCCTGATCTTATCATTCCGGTTTCATTACCAGATCAGCTCTCATGTCATTATAATTGTTGATTGTCATTCGATATACACTTACCCAGGCAGTGGATCAAATTTAACTTGCAAGATTTGATTACAGACAGACATCGAGAGAGGTGAAACTAAATAAAAGCCTGTAATTAAGATTGTAAGAGGCTCATGTCCAAGAGTAGATTGTTGTATTCTCATTCTGATTGATTTGTTTGATGAAATTATTGTTGAAATTATTTTAGCAGCATATTATAAGTAGGTACAAAGATAATCAAACGAGTGAATGAAGCAAACGAAGTTCTGAGCGGCAACTAGGCGTTTCGGCTGAATGTTTGTATCATCATCATCATCATTTCGGCCGTAATACGTCCACTACTGAACACAGGCCTCCCTCATGGATCTCCATGAGGGATAGTTGCCATACTCACCACGCTTGGCAGGCGGGTTGGCGAGCGCAGTACAGATGCTGATACACGGAAAGACGCTGCTGCCCATCTTCCGGAGGTATCCCTTAGCAGGCTCTTACTGCATCCACGGGCATGAAAGGAGGGGTAACATTCTACTGCCGGCACCCCACGGCAGTGTTTGTATGTATGTCTGCAATTTTAGTCCGAGGATAACTCTAGAACGGAAGATCAGATTTTGATGAAATTTAAAACAAAAGGAGATTAAATCAATACAAATCGGTTGTAGGGATAGTGGGAATTTTGATTTTGATGGTAAAAGTTTTGAGATAAATGGGGAGAAATTTATTCAACTTTCTTTAAATGGATGGATTTTTGATAAATAAGGTATTTTTTTTCAAATATAAGGTCTTAATTGATGGTCTGAAATTGTACCGATTTTGATAAAACATGTTTAAAATCCAATAAATAAGGTATTTTTTTTTCAAATATAAGGGCTTAATTGATGGTCTGAAATAAACTTATTTAAGTACTGATTTTGATAAAACATGTTTAGAACCCACTGCTAGAAAGTCTGCATTTAAATAAAAAACGCATACAAATCGGTCCACTCGTTTAAGAGCTACGATGCCACAGACAGAAACACAGACATACGTAGCGGTCAAACTTATAACACCCCTTCTTTTTGTCGGGGGTTGAAAATAGGTGCTTAAAATTTTGCCATAGTTTTTGCTTTATGTGTCAAACTCTACACTTTAAAGTTTTATATTGAGAGTTTGTACCGTCGGCGACATAGGTGATGTATACGATTTCCTTTCCTTCGCATCGTCTGCTATTTACATACTGGAAAGTCAAACACAGGCTGCATCAAAATGTATTATTTCTTACTAGCTCTGTCAGCGAACTTCCGCCTCAACCTATCTAATACTACAACTACTTCTACTACCAACTACTACTACTGCTCTACTACTAATAAACCAAAAATATTAACAGTTTGAATTAAAGCTTAGTCACAAAATAAACTTTCTGAACGCAACCTTCAAATATTTTAAAAGCACAAATGCCATCCAAATAAGATGTATGAGAAAATTATTTTACGTCAGTGAGTTGTAATAATACTTCAATGTTTTACGTTATTTTTGTTTTTTTAGTGTAAACTTACACGAAAGTATCATTTATAGAAATGAAAAATGCAATCAAAATTTAGAGTAGAAGTAGTTTAAGTTGGTATCGCAGTAGAACTACAAAAAAAGAAAAATACAAATACCAAAAACACTCGACGAATACATTTCTGAATTATTCATTTGATCATTTAAGCAAAAGAAGATAAACAGTGTGGAATAAGAAAAAAAAAAAATAGCGATAAATTATTACAACTAACAAGGAAGTACATTAACATGGAGATCGAGATGTTATAAAATAAAAAAGTTACTAAATCGGCAGCAAAATTAAATTAATCTATTAAACAAAACCAAACGCAATATATACATACATATATATACTAGCCGAGTTCCCGTTCCCGTGGGAACTTCGTAAAATCCCTCCTTAGTGCACCTCTAGGATACTCAAGGTATATGTGCCAAATTTTAAGTCTCTAGGTCCTGTGGTTTAAGCTGTGCGTTGTCTGTCAGTCGCTCAGTCACTCAGTCAGTAATGGAAGAGTTTTATATATATTGATATGTATATATTACTCGTATATTTATAAGATTTACAAAATAGATAAACCGGTTTGAAGGTTACTGAAGGCCTTTAAATGTTGGATTAAAAATAATTTAAGCTTACTTTTCAAACCATAAATGCTACTTTGATCACGGATCGGCGGAGGAATATTGTTCCAGCACTTTGAAGCAGAGTACCGGAAGCTGCCTCTAAAAGACGCCAAGTGATGCCTTTGTATTGAAAACTGCTTGGAACACTTACGTACACGCAACTCGGACACGCTCACCAACCTTTAAAATGTATATATTTAGGTGCTTTGTTTCTAACAATGCCGAATAATAGACAAGCTAGGTGTAGTTTCAGTCGCACTTTCATCGTTAATATAGAGTTGCCATTTAAAAACGGCGTAATATGGCTTCTAGGTGGTAATTTGAAACAGAAGCGAGCACTTTCTGTATTCATTGCACCAATCGTTGTGATCCAAGCAACTGAGGACTATTAGTCCTAGAATGCTGTTATTTTGCATGGACATAAAAAAAGAAATAAATTTAAAAAAAAATTAGGGGTACAAAGGTACCCCTAATTTTTTTTTAATTTTTTTTTATCAACCCATCGTGTGGATTATTATTGAATAAGTATTAAAACACGTGATTACGAAGACAAATTTTTCAATTTAGGGTTCCGTTTGCGAAATATTAAAGTTTAAAACTTTTTTTGATCGTCGTCCGTTCCCCCCCCCCCCCCCCTCTCTCTCTCTAATATCTAAACCAATATGTGAAAATGCATTTTGAATTTTCGCGTATTCAAATGTTATGTCATGAAGGGAAAAATAAAGGACACACAAACTTTTTTTTATCAAAGACATAATTAATAATAATTTTAAAGTTATGACATAAGTATACCTAGACATTGTTACGGTGTTTTAGTTAGTTGATATATAGCGGCATTAAAAAAATCAACTGCGAAATTCAATATACAAAATCAATTTAAGGATAGGAAGAACTAGCGATTGCCATGTCATATACAGAAATATCGAAATTCATTCCGTTTATTTTTATAGTTCGTAATTACAAAACATAGAAACGTCCACTAACAATATAAAGAAAAAATATTTATTCATAATGTTAACAGGAAATAAGGCACATAATTGAATCTGTTCGCTTTCCTGTTTTGAGCGCTGTGATAAGAAGCGATTAGAAAACACAGTTCTTATTAATAGTTACTTTATTAGTTGTTTTGGAGTTTTGTGTCAAATTTCATTCCAATGCCTTTTTCCATATGTGGTTAACGAAAATTAATTATTCTCATGAAAAAACTTTACAATTTCACTTACATGAGAAACATATATAGATTGAACCTTTTCTATGTGCTTCAACTAAGATTAAACTTCAAGCTAGAATTAAACACAACACCAAGTCAAATTATCATAATTACGATCGAAATTCTATTTATCAAAAGTCGAAACATTTTAAAGTCTATTCCATTTTTATTCAACTACCCACAACATTAGTACTTTTTTTCAAAACCACGATCAAAGAATGCATAATACACAATTCACTCGGTTGGTCACAGTGTAACAAAGTCAGAAGGTTAATAAAAAGGTTAAAGGCAAAAGTGAACGATTGTTCATTACGTGATTTTTTAACTTACCTTTGAATATGTTAAGTGGATCTGCATTCTAAGATGTCCATAGATAGATAGAAAATCGATCTATGAAAGAGAGGTATGTTTGATATGATTATATTGCACACCATACAAAAATAAAACCGGGCAAGAGAGAGTTGAACTCGCGCACCGAGGGTTCCGTGCCATCATACATTATAAATAATATATGATGAAGGCGGTTTTCTTTGTTGGAGAATCTTGACAGCGCTATCTCTTGTCTGGTAGCGGAACATAAGGCAGATTTCTTACACTTACGATTATTTATAAAAAAAAAACTATGCAAATTAGAGAGTTCGTTACAATTTTCCTGTAATGTTAACATACATTTCTATTAACTATAAAAGTTTCAGGGGTCTATCTCCGCAGACTTCGGTATTTTTTAATTTTTTTATAAAAAGGTCAAATGTACATCATAAAGGAAAACTTAAAACTGTTTATTAATGTGCAAATAAAGCCCTTTTATATGATACCCACCAACAAGTTGGGCTGACGACCTGGTGAAGACCGCAGGTCGACGGTGGATGCAGATCGCTTCCAACCGCAATAACTGGAAATCTATGAGGGAGGCCTATGTCCAGCAGTGGACTTCCTACGGCTGAAATGATGATGATACGACCACATGACCTAGTAACTTTACTTAATATTTTTGAGAACCCCTTTCAATCATAATAATTTTATATATAAAATTTTTATCTAAGCTACATTATTCAAAAAGCGTTATCTTATAACATTTTAAATTTCAATTCGATAGCATCAATGGTTCTCAAGATATCCATCTGTGACAGACACAGAGACGAAGTCACACCATAAGGGTTTCTTTTTACCATTTTGGTCCGGAAACCTAACAGGGTTCCGGACATAAAGAAACAATGAACATGAAGTGACAATCAGCAGTCTTATCTATAAAGTATCCCACGTCTGTATAGTAGTTCCTCAGTTCGTTACATACTAACCACTTGTTACAATTGCCTGAGCTGCGGTATGCACAAACTCTCAACTGCAGGTAAGAACTTACGTAGGAACGCTAACAATGTCCTATACGCAAATCACTCCTCATCCAACCAATCAAACTAACTTCCTACTACACTCGAAACCACTTAAAAGTTAACTGCTATTGGTAGTCGGATATAATTATTGATAGGTTGAGTTATTTATGATAAACTGTTATTGAGCGGAATAACATCATTAGTCGTTTATAGTTTATGTGATTACGTGAGGTCTAGTAGTGCTGTACCAAATGGTCACCTCAAGGTTCAGTTATTTACCTGTAGGTGTTGTTAAAGCACACAAAACCGTGCGACAAGGAAACAAGCGGTACATTTTTACAGCTAAGAGCAAAAAGTCAAAGAGGGATGTCCAATTATTGCCCAACGTTGAAGCCTCGGAAATAATCGATATACCTTTGGCCTGTATTCATAAAAGGCACAGACTATGAACTTAACCAGCCTTTGAAATTCAAATGTATCCTTGTGTATCAACTTTGCAACGCCGAAGTTACGGACCAACCTATACTCCCGCTAAAATATCCGAAACAAAAACAATCAATCAATATTGCGCACTTTCGTCAATCGGAAACGTCCTAACGATAGCTTTGCTCACACAATAACGAGGCAAAAGTAATTCCTTAATAATTGTTGGTTGAGAACAGCTAAGGAAGTTGTCGGAGGGGCCTCAAGGAAATTAATGAGTCTTACGAACTGAAGACGTGCTAAGCTTCACATCTCGGAATAGCCGCCAACTTGTAGGACTAAGGGCACTTTCAGACGAATTGCACTCTTTGACTTCATTGACGTAGGACGTCCACTGTTACAAAGGCCTCTCTCTTGGACTTGAGGATCTAACTAAGTACTGATCATGAGGGGTTGTTGCCGAACTCACCACGCTTGGCAGGCGGGTTGCCGAGCGCAGTACGGGATGTTGATAAACGTAATGACGCTGCACCCCCGCCCACCTTCCGAAGGTATCCCTTGGCAGATTCTTACTGAGTCCACGAGCAAGATAAGATAAGTGACATTCCACTGCCGCCTCCCCACGGCACTTGATATTGTACTTTTCTTAACGTAGATACGATACCCTGATTTATAAGCCAGGTTTGACTCTACTACCTACTCGTATCAGTCGAATTTTCAAAACTATACACGCGCGGGTTCATCAATCGGATATCAATGTAGAGGTATAGTAACAGTTGATACATTGATATCCGATTGATGAACCCGCGCGTTTCGTAATCGTGACATCAGGGGTATTAAATGAAATAATTGTAATAGTGTGTACTGGAGTCCCTAAAGGCATAGTTATACGCCCTATAGTTAAACCTGCGGTTTGGTTTTTCACGTATTAAGGTTTGCTTTTAAACCCAGTTCTGTTTGCGAGATTCGTGATAAACTAAGTGAAATGCGGCGCGGTAAATAATAATAGTAATAAAGCCGTTGGGGTATTTTTAGCAACATTTTATATATATCATGGAAGTCGGATTTTTTGCTGAATTATTAAAAAAATATTTAATATTGAAGAGTTTCGATACCATCTGCGGTCTTCTTCATCTATTTCACTTTACCGAGTTTTCCAAATCGCATTATAAACGACGGAATTACGAGTTAACAGAGATAGGAAAAAAATACTTCCTAAAAAATACTTCTAATGTTGTCATTTGTTATATTCGATGTTGTAGGAAATGTGTTTCTTGCTTAGCGCCAGTCTGCTCTTACCTTAACTCGTACTGCGCTTCAATGTGTGTAACGAGGAATGTGTTTTTCTATTGGCTTTACTTACCTAGCTTCGCTCAACGCGCTCTGGTGAGTCAGCGAAGCGACGCATTTGTAAGTACATACAAAACCAGGGGAAAATGTGTACGAGAAATTGGTTGCGAGGAATGTGTTTCGAGGGTAGTGATGCAAGAAATACGTCACTCTCTCGATTCACTCCGCTCGATTATCTAAAAAGAGCCGCTACACATCCTCGTACCGATTATTTACACATCCTTACCGCGCATCTTCGCTGCACACAGCTCGCCCCCTCCTCACTGCTGGAAGCAGTCACACCGTTACACACCTTCGCACCATATAGACGCATTTGTAAGTACATACAAAACAAGGGGAAATGTTTACGAGAAATTTGTAGCGTGGAATGTGTTTCGAGGGTAGTGATGCAAGAAATACGTCACTCTCTCGATTCACTCCGCTCGATTATCTAAAAAGAGCCGCTACGCATCCTCGTACCGATTATTTACACGTCCTCACCGCGCATCTTCGCTGCACACAGCTCGCCCCCTCCTCACTGCTGGAAACAGTCACACCGTTACACACATTCGCAACACATTGGTTACTACACTAGGCACGTTTACTACATCTCTGGTGGAAACGCAACCTAAGGTTGCAATCAGTCGGATTTTATTATATGGCAATTACTAATTAAGGCTCGGTCAAACCTGCGCGTCAGTAAAGCGGGAAGCGGGACGCGGTGCGGGAGCGTCTGCAACGCGAAACTCAACGCGCACACCTGCGCGACTATGGCACCGCGTCCCGCTTCCCGCTTTACTGACGCGCAGGTTTGACCGAGCCTTTACGTGTCAGTCAGTTGTCGAAAAAGGCGGCTAATAGTCTCTTTAATGTTATCGTGATCAATAAACATTTAAAGATTGAAATAGGAACAATCGCATATTTTTTATTTGCACCATTGACAGTCAACGCTGGTTCTGGACATTTCGTCTTGCGTTTGCAGTGAAATAGTCAACGGGGTTTGATAAATTAAAATGTAATTTGTGGATCTTGTGGCACCTGCTCAATTCAAAATTAATTTTCTTTGTAGTTAGAACAAAGACATTCCTTGATAATTGGGACAAGCGCGATTCACGAAATATACCTACCATTAGCAATTTATTGTTTACAAATCCTTAGCTGTTTGTAAATTTACTTAAAACCTGATATTGAATATTTAATCAAATAACGGAAATTTCAATCAAACAAGCTTAGATTAAAAAGTTGTATTTTACACAGGAGCGAAAAATAAAGAAAACATTTTTTTTCAGCCTATATTGTCCCACTGCTGGGGAAAGGCCTCCCCCAAATCCCTCCACTCGTCCCTATCAAGAGCGACATCCCACCAATATTTTCGGGAGGCGTTAAGAGTGCTTTCGTGGACGGCCACGACTACGACTTTCTTGTGGAACCCACTTTGTTGATAGACTAGCCCAATATTTTTTTTTTAAATTAATTTCAAAACCTTTAAATTAAAATTAACTATTAATTTATAACCTGTTAATCCAATTAAGGACAGTAAGGCTACATAAAACATGCTAGTTCTTCACAATATTTTTTAACCGACTTCAAAAAAAGGAGGAGATTCTGAAAGCGTCTTTTTTAATAGATCTTTTAAACGCCTAAAACGCAAGGTGATACATATTTCAGTATCAATTAATAATAATAAAAAAAAATATGTTGGACAATTCAAACAGCATCATCTAGCCCCAAGCTAAGCAGAGCTTGTGTTATGGGTACTAGATGACTGATATACTTAATACATTATACTACATAGATAGATATTTTTATTATATATAGAAAAACACCCAGAACACCCTGAACAAATATCTGCAGATCGTACAGACATTTGTCCCGAGGCGAGAATCGAACCCGCAACCCCTTGCGTCGCAGGCGGACCTTCGCCCGCTGCGCCACAGAGCTCGTCATTATACCACAGATTACATTATACATGCATAGTTATTTTAATATATTATATATATAGGTAGAATAGAAAAACACCCAGAACACCCAGAACAAATATCCGTCCGTTCCCGCCTCAGGACAATGTTGGACTTGGACGATTGGAATCAGTGTACCTCTAAACACAATATTAGCCGGACGTAGTGTTATTTATTTTACGAAAGTTCGTGCAACATGATTGCACAATAAAATGTTAACAATCATCATTTCAGCCATAAAACGTCCACTGATGAACACAGGCCTCCCTCATGGATCTCCATGAGGGGTAGTTGCCATTCTCACCACGCTTGGCAGGCGGTTTGGTGAGCGCAGTATGGGATGTTGATACACGGATAGACGCTGCTGCCCATCTTCCGGAGGTATCCCTTAGCCAGGCTCTTACTGCATCCATGGGCATGAGAGGAGGGGTATCATTCTACTGCCGGCACCCCACGGCGATGTTAACAATAACAGTTTGGTTTATTGACAAAATCCAAAACCAGTGTGCGTGCGTCGGCATTATTGTTAACGCACTTATAAAGAAAATGCCACAGTTTTTAGTGTAAGGGCACATCTAAAGATTTAAATCTTTGACTTTATAGCATTCCCCTCCAAGCAACATGTACAAACAACAAAACTTTCCTGTTGGTCCTGTTATACGCGCAACATTAATAATAATTACTCTAAAACACTTCAATTACGAATGTGAGTTTAGGGTGTGGATTGTTTACTTTAGAGTTGGTAAGGCAAATTTAATGGGTTTTTGGTGGATCGGGTAATGTCTGGCAACCGAGAGGACACTCACACATAATTGCTTTGAATGGGAACTATGAGGAGAATGTCCTAAACTACAATATTGACATAACATTTAACAATACTGACATTAATTTAACAACACACCTAATACTATTTTAACTGATGTCAAAAAGGAGGCTGTCAATTCGACTATATAATTTTCGTATGTTTGTTACGCGATTACTCCGCTTATCTAGAATGACCGCTGGTGATACCAGGTGGGCCGTATGCTTGTCTGCTACATTAGTAGTATCAATCAATATACAGCGTGTCCCGTAATTGGGGTACTAAGCCGAAAGGGGGGTTTTCTACCCCCCCTGGCAAACAACGTTTGTTCTACGACTTTCTTGATTTTCAAGTTTTTCAGTGATAAGATAACGTTCAAAGTTTATACCAATTTCATAAGAGTGACAACCCTGCTCTCAGCTGTTACGGGCAATGACCTATTGACCGCCGGGGATTCCCGCGGCGCGCCCGCAACGCACTTGTGCGTATATTGAGTGTGGGTATAGGTGCGTGGTGTGCGTAGGCGCGTAGGTATGTATTACGGACACACGTCTGTTATACATTAGGGTTGACAGCGACTTGGAAAACTTGTAAAGATATTTAATTTTGTATGGAAACCTGAAAATACGTTTTTCTGAAATCTTTCTTCGCCTTTGCATTCCTTTGGTGGGGGGTAATTTGCAGCTCCTGGCTTCATACCCCAGTTACGGGACACCTTGTATAGAATAAAACAAATATTTGCTTAGATCTTTAAAACTACGCAACGGATTTTGATGCGGTTTTTGAATAGATAGAGAAATTCAAGAGGAAGGTTTTTATGTATAATACATGCATAATATAGTTGAGAAAAACTGATAATTTTAAAGGTTTCTAATGTGAGGTCGTAAATATACACATTTCTTTGAGAATACATTGCAAAAGCTGGCTGAACCCTACGAGATAGATCAAAATACACCTTGTACACCTTAAAAAGGTCAACAAAAAAGTCCGCGATGGTAGGTATAATCTGTAGTATATTTAGTATCAGCTTTGCACCCGTGCAAAGTCAGGGCGGGTCGCTTATATAAAACAAAAGAATATTAGTCGTAAGTCGTTAATTCAAAGTACCTTTACCTCCCATGAATTAAACCTATACTTCAAATCAATTAGTGAACGTTAACCTACGCCAGGGCACTTATGTTTCATCCAATAATCGGTATTCTGCTTTTGAAGCGAACACGAGTTTAAAACAACTTAATTAATTACGCAAATGGGACAGATTTTAAGCTTATTATTTCGACATGGGGCGGACATGTCGCTGGATCGATCGGAATTAATTAATGTAGTGGGAGATGCGGGCATTATTTCCAGGACGACGATACCGGATGGCTATTTCCAATAAGCCTATTTAAGTATTCTCTCAGGAGTCCCGTTATTCACTAATTCCGGTATAACCGCACGAAGATTTGATAATTGCTGTGTGTCGTCGACTGTCCATTCTTGATTCTGATAGTGCATTAAGGGTAATCGCGGACCAGTAGCGGTAACCTGACCGAGCCATATTTAGTTCTCATAATATCATAACAGAGACTAAAATAAAAGGTCGCAGTCATCGAAGTCGACAAGAAGGACTACTATAAAAATATAGTCAGCGAAAGAACCTAAGCATCATTTAGCGACATTTTGAAAGTGACTGAAAGTCAGTCAGTAATTTTTTTTTATGATCACTTCGCACCTCATCTTTTAAAAGGAATTAATCCCACCGTAAACATTTTCATGTAAAATATTTCCAAGGCGAGAGACCATATGATCCATCTTTAAGATTATATATTTAAGAAATATGTATATTATTGCTATATTCGCCACGCTTGGCAGGCGGGTTGACCGCGCCGTTTTGTTTTCACACGAAATGAGTTTTTCACTCATTTAGAATCAGTGAACACAGTGTTAGCTGGACGTGGTGTGTGTTATTTTTTCACGAAAGTTCGTGCAATATGATTGCACAGTAAATAGTAACAATAATAATTTAGTTTATTGGCAAAACCAATGGCACAGTTTTTGGTGTAAGGCCACATCTACGATCCGAAATCTTTGTCCATGGTAGATAGACATTTAGTCTCATAGTAATAGGAACATTACCGTATAATATCCTACTAGATTCCCCAGCCAGCGGTTCACCACAGTTTCACAATACCTACTACAAGTTAATGTTATGTCAACAAACAATGTCTGCAATAGTACAATCGTTGCTGCAGCGGTGCAACTATGCGTTCTGTCCATTAAAAAAACCATTGATTATATTCAATCGTAGAGTGATTAGTAATTAATAATTAGTTGTTTTCATTCGACTTTGAAGATAAGTATATTACTAATATTCAAGTGGAATCAGACAGTCGGACAGACAAAGCGAAACTAGATACCAGTATTTGGTGTACTACAGAACCCTAAAAAGAGGTTAGCAAAATTACTAAACCACGCTAATCTAATACGAGTACAACTAGATCTAGGATATCTATAGTAGAACATTGTGGTGTATTATGATCTCGGCTATATGACTACTGCCCACGACCACTGCTGGTCATAGGCCTCCCTTAAGAATCTCCAAGATCATGAGGGGTTGTTGCCATACTCACCACGATTAGTAGGCGGTTTATCGCAGTATGCGATGTTTATACACGAAAAGACCCTGCTGCCCAACTTCCAGAGGTATCCCTTGCCAGAGTCTTACTGCATCTACGGGCAAGAGAGGAGACATTCTACTTCCATGGCAATTACGTTGGTATTATCTTATACAGATACAATAATGATGCGATAGGCCTGCAAGTGTTAAATACGGCTCCGTTATATATAGTCAGGTCGACTTCCCTCCGTACTAGTTTTCCCTGTAGTTAAACGATTCCGTTCACAAGCTCATAGATTATTCCGGCTGAGACTGAGCAGTCATTCTTGCAATTACCAGCATTTGTGCTGCGAAATCGCTAAACGATTTTTCGACTGACTCAACAATTGTTGAAGCCATCACGAGCACACTACTGCGGATCCACTGGAGCTTGTAAATGTAAAAGGTATTCGAACTTGTTCTCATAAGAATAAGGATAGCAGGGTATTTTGTGTATATTGTTGGCAGAGTACTTCATCATCGCTGGCGTAGGACTGCTGTCTACGTCCACTGCTAGACATACCTAAGTCTTCCTAAATAAATAAACATAAAATAAACAGCATAAAATTAATGAACCAAGTAGTTCTTGTATATTAAAAATATGTGTGCTACTGCGCACACATATTTTTAATTTACAAATAATTAAATATTATATTTTTTTTTACTCATGAAGCAGGAGTGGCGTATGTTTGAATGATTATATCAGACACATTTCCGGTGGGTATTCGATTAAACTCAATTAGGACCTACGCGGTAGGCAACAGCCACAAACTAGAAGTGGCAGACGAAGTGCTTAGGGATACCCTCTTTTTGTTTTTGTAGCAAGAAAGATTTGAATTGTTTTTTAAACGTGTACTTAGTGTTGGGATTGTGTATTGGAGGTGGAATATTATTCCAACACTTCGCTGCCGCATATCTAAAGCTTCCAGTAAACGCCGCAGTCTTGTGACTGTAATAGAGGAGTGCAGGCCTAATGGAGCGTAAACCGCTACGAGAGTTATCACTTGCAAAACGTAGATAGATAGATAGATAGATAGATAAACTCTTTATTGTGTAAATCATACAGAAAATAAAAACAAAAATAACTAAAATTAACTCAAACTACAAAACAACAGAAATACACAATGGGTAGTTGTTTTTTTTCTGTAGTTTGCTATGTAAATATTCGGGTTTGTAAAATTTCATAACTTCAAAAATTAGGCCCCCAAGGTGCAGTTCTCTCCGGGAATCCATATTAAGGATGGACATGTTATTTAAATACGGAGTGATGAAAGATTGAACATGGAACCTTACCATTGAAACTAAAATTCTTAGATGTAAAGTTTTCGAGGCCTGATTCAACCCCGCATTGATCGAATCTATTTTTCCTAATGGAATTAACCTGATAATTATTTTTCGTCCTTAAGGTGACGCATTGATAAACTATTGTTTCAAAAATCGAGTACCGCGCCCCTTCACTCGGACAAATTTTACGCGGTCGCACTCGACAGGATCACGCCTAGCGGCGGGCGGCAGCGTTGGTCTAGCGTACGTGGCGCTGCTAACGGCGCGGCGGCGGCGGCACGCGTCAACTCGATTTGCCTAGAGCATAGATAATCATGGAGTCGCCTTGTTCATAATCAACCATTTAAAAAAAGGCAAAAATTCTTTTGAACTATTTAATGATTGTTTTTTTTTCATACAATACAGGCTTATTTCTAATAAATTAGCATCCTTTTAGGGGCTTATTCTGTGTATCAAAACTAACAACTTTTGTGGTATAGACGAGGCGATTGAACAGAACAAGATGCATTTTTATAAAAAAAATCATCATTTCATCATCATTTCAGCCATAAAACGTCCACTGATGAACACAGGCCTCCCTCATGGATCTCCATGAGGGGTAGTTGCCATTCTCACCACGCTTGGCAGGCGGGTTGGCGAGCGCAGTATGGGATGTTGATACACGGATAGACGCTGCCGCCCATCTTCCGGAGGTATCCCTTAGCAGGCTCTTACTGCATCCAAGGGTAGGAGAGGAGGGGTAACATTCTACTGCCGGCACCCCACGGCAATGGGCAAAATGGTTTTTATCGTGCTTCACACACTAGGTTTATAGAAATTTTCTTTTGTTTATCATTTTTACCACCTACTACAGTGTTGGAAGGTGTAGGTATCTTAATGTTAAAACTAACGCTTTCTGTGAAAAAATATACTCAATATCAATATCAATATTCTGAAAATTGCATCACATAATCTATAATATCCCCGACCGAAGCATCGTCAACGTCACCAGTATTTTTTTCTATTGAAATGGTAGCTGTATCATTTTCTTTCCCTTTTGCAATCACGTATTCTGGGTCACGAATTGGCCTATTCCTTATGTGTCTAGGGTCCACCAACTCAGGAAGAAGACAATCATAGTAAAATTTCAGCAGTTTTGGCTCCATGATATCTGACCAAAATTTATCGTCTTTTTCTATAATTTCTATTCTTATTTTTTTGTCACCATACCATATTCCAAGTAAGGCCTCCTGTTTCCTGCAAATATGTTACTGTCCTTGGACTTGAAAATACCAGTCTGATTTTTTGTTGACTACTATTTCCCCGTCTTTATTTTTTTTATAAAAATGCATCTTGTTCTGTTTAATCGCCTCGTCTATACCCATTTTAAATGGTGCTATGGGACATTTTATTTCGACTATTTTGTTGTCACCGGTAATCCCATCAGGCGTTGCCCCCAGAAATGGATGTTGCTCATCTATAAATAAACCACATTTTTCAATTTTTATGTCTTCCATAACCGATAATTGTTCGATTGCAATTTTTTCGTGCTTTTTTCCGTGAGTTATTGATGACACGTTGTCAATATTTGGCTTGTATAGTAAATTTTTTACTATATTTCGGCATGTATTTGACTCTTTTCTTTTTACAATTTTACCGAAGTTTGATGCAGTTAACATGCTTCGTCTTAATTCCAACCATTCTCCAGATTCGCTTTGTAGTATGGTTCGTTTTTCTACGTCTTTTCGCTGTTCTTCGGTTTTCATTAAATTCTGGACGAAGGTGTCTTTGGCCTTTTTTAAAGTATCGTCATCTAAGTCTGGCTTATCCACAATTTCCCCATAATCTAGGTTTAATGTACGCGGCATCAAGGTACGTTTTTTTTCCTTTTGCAGTTTTGTTTTGTTTTATTCTTTTTTTAATTTACTGTTCTTTCGTATTTTGTAATAGTTTTTTTTGGGCTGTTTCCATAAACATTACGGTGGACAGTCGACAGCAAGTTGCCGGTGTTAAAGGATATTACTGCACCGGAGCATCTTGCTTGGTAAGCTCTTCTTTGAGAATAATTTACCCTTTTTCCACCAACAAGTTTGGCAATGACTCCATTAAATCTTTCCACTACATTACTGTCGACATCTTCAATCAAACTATGGGCTTTTTCAGCCAATCGAGCGACATGAGTTTTTATTTTTTGCCAAAGCAAACTCCCAGAAAACGGATTAGGAGCGTCTACTTGCATATGATTTTTGCATAATAACTGGTTACAACTTTCATGAGAGTTAAACGCATGGCCAATAGATGCGTTTATATCTGTATATAAACCATCTGTATTTTGGCTCTCCTTGTGAAGCTTTATAGCGTCGCAAATATATTTCCTGGAGCGCATTATTTTCTCTTGTGTCAAACATTTCCTGTATGTTACGTTGAAGTGTATGTCTGAAGTAAGTTGTTGTAACTTATTGCAATAATTTATCAGTAAATGATTCCGACAGAAAATTTTTGACACTGTTAAGCCTGGGTATGGCCGGGCATTTATTATTTTGGCATAGGTGCTACTGTCGCCATCAGCAATAAGTCGCGCGTATATTATACCGTGCATTTCAATGGATCATTTGAACCCTTCAGTAATTATTTGTGATTCCATAGCAGTAGAAGCCCCATCAAAGTTTTTGTAACAGACATGTTCTTTGACTTTCTTTTTTATTTTGGGCTCGGGCACAAATACAACAATACTTATTTTTGACACACATGTACAAAACTTGGCCAAAACGTCTGCCAATTATGGCTGCAGCACCCGATAAAGCAGCATAGTTTGTTCTGTATGAGCGCTTGCTCCAACACCCATCTACAATGACATCAATCATGGGAATGCCATCTTTTGTAACTCTGCCTTCAATAATAGCTGCTTCTTTCTCTTTTTCTCCGGCTATTTTCATTTCCTCCCAGGCAGTTTCTTCCCAATCGTCACAAACATCGTCCTGCATTTTATTGTAAGTGTGTTCAGACATAATGGGTAATCCTACTGCTGCGGAAAACTGCTTCAGTTGCGCGTGACCACAACCTGCTGCCATTATTCCAGCAACAGCATCTTTGTTTACATCAGCCAAAGATGATTTTATTTTGTTTTTATAATTACACATAGAGCAGACAAATGTAAATTCCGATTGTAATCCTATTCGATGTTCAGAAACTAATTTCATTGAGGCTAATCCGCAGTCAAACAGAGATTCATGTTGAGAGAGTTGTATTAGTTGTGATGTAAAATGATTAACATCTATTACTCGATGCCCCAAGTCGGGTGTTTCTGTTTGAATCTGAAATTTAAGCACATATTTTAGTATTTATTCAGTTTGAATTTTTTATTATGTAAATATTACTTAGCTATAACAAAATGCTTACTGTAGTTTCAGAGGTACTTTCGAATATGTATGAAAGCTCTTCATTTTCAGGATTTGGTTCCTTTAACTGAAACAAAATTACTTACATTACTATTAAAGGAATTAGACATCTATCAAATGACTGGAGTACAGTGGCGGAGGGATGGGTACTAAATACTCACTAAATACCTGGAAAATCTTTGTGATAAATCAGTGAGAGTACTTTCGTTTATTTAAAAGAGGAAAAAATAATAACCCAATCGACAACTTCCTTTTTTTTGAAGTTGGTAAAAAGACAATAAGATAACCGTGATAATTTGAAAAAAGTGTTAAGTTTACCGTTTCCTCTGAATCCACAAATGTCGGCAGCACATTGTGTAACTCTGCGTAAGTTGGTGATATTTCTGGGTGGCTACAAAATAAAATGACGTAATTATATAATTATTAAAAAGTTAAAGCTAACACAATAACCGTCGGATTCGAATAATATTTATTAGGTGATAGAACATCACCTAAGTAATAAATATTATTATTTTAGATAGGTTTCTAAAATATCAAGAGACGACTCCATAGCTTTTTGTTCTGATATTTGTTTCCTACAGTATGGTTACTTTGTACAGACAAGTCATAGTACCTACCTACACACTTGAAAATAAAAAATAGACGGAGTATTATTATTAGATAGGTACTTTTAATTGATTTCTGAAATGATAGATATATTAGGTATCTACTCAATACTCACTCTCTATCTACTGGCTCTCTTGAGGATGTGGGTTGACCATCGTCAATTTGCAGTTTCCGTTTTTTTGACCTAAAAAAATTGTAAATATTCTTAGGTAAATGCCGAAAAATTTAAGTAGGTAGTAGGCATGCGATTATCCATAATCTGTAGACGAATGTGTGTTTGCCAAATATAGACTTTATTCTTAGGGCATTGGAGTGCAACTATTTATGGCAAGTTTATTATATATGTAATCCAACTTACCCAAACATTCCGTCATGTTTTTTAGGTTTTCTTTTTCGTTTTTGTAAAAATAATTCTTTCCGCTTATCTTTCCTCCCCATTTTCTATGAACACTTGTTTACCTACTATTTACACAATACCAAATAAAAATATTAACTAACTTACTACCTACTACAATAATGTTCTGAAGCTACTATATAATATAGTACACTAAAGTCTAAATTATAATTTTGAAAATAATTTTGAAGTAAATCACTCGGTTGGCGGCGTTGCCAGCCCGACGCTGAGCGAACAGGCAATCGTGCGTTCGTCGGAGTCGCAACGTCGCCGTCGCACCGGTGCGCGCCGGCGCGCGGCGGCCCAGATAGCGCCTGATCAAATTTTCTGAGCAAACACTGTTGGGTAGAGTAAACAAGAGTAGGCGCAAATGGATTTGATTGAGTTTTTAATTAATTAATCATAATATACACATTAAAAAAAAAAAATTCTCGAACTATGAAATAGAAAAGTAATCTGGCTATTTTATTCGTAAAAAATAATGGGGTGTTGTCGCGGATAATTCTGAGCATTCGAATTATTAAACTTTTTTTTGGTAAGAAATTTGTATTTTTTTTTTGATAAAGCCGGTTACTTTTCAAAATTTTGTTCGATTCATTAAATTTTTCAAGGTTTTCCCTTATCTATGACATTTTTTAAATTTGAATCAATATCATCCATCCTCTCACATCGCGCATTCAAAAGTACTTGTTTTCGCCGTTTTCGTGTTTCTCGGCCCGATGCCTCATCTTAATAGACAAATTTCAAATAACGATATATGGGAGCGCTGCGATGAATCTCCTATCGAGCAACTAATCAAACGCCGAAAATAGAACTGGATTGGCCACACGCTCCGAAGGGACTCTGAACACATGGGAAGCCCTAGACTGGAACCCCCAAGGAAGGCGTAAACGTGTCTTAAGCAAGCATGGCGGCGATCGGTTATTGCAGAAGCTGAGGCTATTGGAAGGACTTGGAGTGAATTGAAGCGCAAAGCTCAAGTCCGAACGGGATGACGACGCACTGTGGACGGCCTCTGTCCCATCTAGGGGACATAGAACCTTAATAATAAAAATAAATTATTGGGCGCAGGCAGGTCTAACGGTTCTCGAGTTATATGTAGTAAAGCTAACCCGACTTTGGTTTATACAAGTATATTATAGATATTATGGTCCACAATTATATAGCTACACCTTTTTAAGCAAATTTTGGAAATTTAGGTGAACTCGTAAACAAAACATCTAATGAAACTCCGAAAATAGCAATCACAATCAGCAGTTCCTATTAGTTTGATCGGAACAATTGTATTCGAATATTATATATAATTTATTTATACCGGGTGTTAGTGTAAACAGTCTTATCCTTGAAACCACAGACTAGGTATCAGGAACAGAGGCCAAAACCGATGAAAAAAATTAATTTATTTTTACATATTTTTTGCTTAGAAAATCCTCATAGATCATGAATGCGTTTCACCCTACACACGCTACGATACACGTGCGTAGGTGCAATGCGGCTTCTCTTTCTCTCAAACGCGCCGCCGCCTTTCGGCAACTCGCCGTTTCTTTGAAGCGCCGACACAAACGCCCGCCATCGTCCCGCGGCTAGCCCCGCGCGCGCGCCCTCGCCGCCGCTTTCGCCAGTCCCGTGCAATCTCGTGAGTTCGACACATCGCGACCATTATGTGTGCCGATTCGCGGTAAAATGTAAACTGTGTAACTTATCTGTGCTGTGACAATGTCGTACACAAGCGAACAGTGGACTGAAATGGTGCGGCGAATGAATTATCGAAACTAATTGACTATTATTTTTAATTATTACTTGTATCAATTCATTTTAGGGTTATACATTCATGGTTTAAGTGATAAGTGTGTTCACACTAACACACTGTATTAGAATTTTAGGAAAACCAACAGTTATCTCAAGTTCTAAAGGCAAGTAAGTATAATAACTTAAAATAACTTTCCACAGATATTAGACAAAAGAAAAACTTATGTACAACAGCCCTTTTGAAATCTAACTTAACCACTAACTGCAAACTAACACTAATTATTAATATTATTATAATAATTATTATAATATTAAAGAATTTACGGAATATTTACCACTAGTTTTGATTTTATGCGATACACAAATCTCAAAATCAATTTCAAAACATAACCGATTAGCTCTGACATTTCCAGCTCTAAAAGCGGAGTACATCGGGCCGAGCTTAATTACCACTTAAGATGATGCGAGTGAGTCTGCAAACATTAGTTTGCTCAGTACCGCTGGCAAACAGGGGCTTATTGGAGCAGACGAGTAGTTTCCTTTTTAATTAAACTAGTTGTAGACGGAAGTTGGCAAAGAAGGGGCAAAACCCTGAATTTTTCCCATCTTATTTTGAACATTTTGTCCTTGATGTTAAGGCGGTTCTACGCGTCCCGCCGCATTGCTAGAGGGAGAACAGAACACGCGGAGCGACAGAACACGCGCGCGGCGACGGAGGCGCAAATCCGCGTCACCTAGCGGTTTGATCTGCTTTCCCGCGCGGGGTGACTGTGTACGACGGTCCCTCGCTCATTATATTCACTCTTCATAGTCAATCACCGTGGAGGGTGGATACTGAACTCATTCAAGATGCTGCCATTGTATTATCAATTTCAAATATTTATTCAAAATATATTATTTATTAGACCAAAACGCAGAAGGCGGCTCGATACTTTTCTTCGTGACTGGACCAACGTAGCTCTGGACCGAGTCGTCTGGAGAGAATGGAGGTAGGACTTTGCCCAGCAGTGGGACACCAATGGCTATTAAGAAAATTAAATAATATTATTTCAAATATAAATCTATTTTCGTCGAAATTCATCGTGAAAACGTCCTTCCTTTTTGCGTAAAAACTCGTGCGGTACTGCGAAGCTCAGTGTGTTATTATATTATATATAACCTTGCGGTACGCCCAGCGCACCCGCGCAGTTTGACATGAATCCGCGCTCGTGACGCGTTCTGGCACGCCAACGCGTTGTTAGTATGTTGTCCTAGGCGTGTTTTCTGTACAAATTGATATATGTACTTGTATGCGATGTTAAAAAATCTGCAGCCCCGCGCTGCGCGACGGAGCGCGGTGCAGTGTGTTTTTCGCCTAAAGCCTCATCCGGCTTTGAAAGTAATGTACATTTGAGGAAAATTGAAACTTGTGTTTTCTGAGTAACACACGTATTACTTTATTTATAACAATGGTCGCGTTTTATATAAATGGGTGGCTTTGCTTAAAACAATATCAACAATTTAGATGTACCTCTATAATCATCATCATCATCTCAGTCATAGGAACACTGTCGGAGTCTCAGGTGGAAATTAAAGAGAGTTGACTGTATAAGATATAAGATGCTGGTTTAATCAAGACTAGAAAAAGCGTGCGTCTTCGGTCGCGTGTGTGATGTTAGAGTCCCAAGCGTGGAGTGTTGGGTCGCAGGTAGATGGCTCGCCTCCGGCCCGCTCCCCCCGCTACGGCCGCATCCTCGTAGTGATGTATGTTGCCGTGCAGCGAATTCGCGTGGCGACGCAAGGCGGCGATTTGTCTCCGATAAACTCTGTCCACGTCCACTGCTGGACCCAGGCCTCCCTCAAAGATCTCCAAGCTCATGAGGGGTTAGATGTAAAGATATATAATAATACATTTCCAACTACAATATAAACATTACTTATAGGTTTCATAAATTGATATTCTAGGTTTGTCGCTGCAAAAGAGTCAGAATATTGCGGGCAGCGCTGGTCCTGCAGGACCAGTACGGTCAGGATATTCTGACCGTTTGCAGCGACAAATGTCTACCGGTCTACCGTTAGGATCGTTTTGATGAAGCGGACATTAAGCGTCTTAAAGCGAAATGCTTTCAAATTAAATTATGTTACATTGCTTTAGCCGTGGCGCGCCGGCAGCAGAATGTTGCCCCTCCTCTCATGCCCGTGGATGCAGTAAGAGCCTGCTAAGGGATACCTCCAAAAGATGGGCAGCAGTTTCTTTCCATATATCAACATCCCACACTGCGCTCACCAACCCGCCTGCTAAGCGTGGTGAGTATGGCAACTACCCCTCATGGAGACCCATGAGGGAGGCCTTTGTTCATTAGTGGACGTTTTATGGCTGAAATGATGAATGACATTGCTTTAAAACGTTAAATGCCATAATTATATTACTAACCGCTCATAAGGTTTCGCGCCGCGCCGATTATGCACCGCATTTGGTTCGCGTTTTGGCGCGAAATACGGTGTGCGCTCCGCGTCGGCGCTAAGTGGATACTGGCTCGGTTTTTACAATGGAACGTATTGTGGTATTTATGCTCTATGGAAAGGGTTTGAATGAAGCTTGTCAGTACGTTAATTTATAATTTAGTCTGTGTTCGGGATATACAGAGTAAAAATTACTTAAGCTGATAATGAGATTTTATTTTTAGTTCAAGATATTTTTATTTTTAGTTCAAAATTGAACCAGACAAGCGGTTAAGGAGCGTGCTAAATTTCTGCGTTATCTAAACGGTACTTACAAAAGACCAGTGCTGGTTCAGCATCCCCCAATATGCTAGGTATTCAGTCAGCCTATTTCCGTGTACAAATGTTTGCAAAATTATCTGGCAAATTAATAAATGTACATATGTGTTTAAAATAATATGCGATAAAAAGTATGAAGAACCTCAAGTACTAAAGAAGGGACCTGTAGATGTACAACAAGCGGCAACCGAACAGTTATTATATTTTAGCTTTGCAGATCTTTCCTAATATAATTTAATTTAATTGTGCAGACTTTTTGAGAATCAATAATTTACTATTAGAACTGGACTGGTCCTTTATAACGACTGATAATAATCTCGAATACGTAATTGATAGTATTTACTTCCAATTGTATGAACTTATAGATAATCATGTTCCCAAGGTAAGCTGTAGAGGTAATTACTCATATCCAGCGTGGAACAGTAGAGAACTTATTAATGTCATTAGAGAAAATATCTGAAACAACAAATATATTATTAAAAGATTTAGGCACTACGAAGGGATCAGGTAGCATTCCACTTGATTTTTTCCACAAATGCACCAAGTCACTTGCTGCATCCTCTTAATGAAAACATAACAAAATGTATCAGATTCTCACTTTCTAATGTAAAACATACCAAGACATACAGAAGTATAAGACTACAAAAATTGATTTATGTGTTTAAAGAATTACGCACAGTATGTGATTTTAAACTTTTAATTCAAACCTACAGGGCACTTGGAGAATGTTTAATAACATAATGTATTATGCTCCTGGGGTGCAGCTTGTAAATCGCATCTATTGGAGGTTGAAAGAGCTCAACGTGCATTGTTTAAGGTTATGCTTTACCTCCCACTTAGACACCCAACGATATCTGTGTATGAAAGAGCTAATGTTTTGTCTGTTCGCAAATTGTTTATATACCTCAGTATTAGAAGATACCATAAACGAACTGTACCCTGCATTCCTACCTCATACAAAGAAGGGAACGTTTTCCTGTTCCACGGATCCGATGTAGAATCGCAAAACAACATCTTGATTACCAGGCCCCAAGGTTCTATAATATTTTAAACGCAAAATATAAAATAAAATCTTTATCTTTATCCAACGATAAAGATTTTAAAATAAAATAGTAAGGGAATGGCTAGGCAAATTAAATTATAACTGCACGGAAAATCTACTACTTTAAAAAACATAATGACTATTAATTTATCTATTTCTATTACCATTGACAATAAACAATAAAGGTTTATATATTATGTTATTATTATTGCCGTGGGGTGCCGGCAGTAGAATGTTACCCTTCCTCTCCTACCCGTGGATGCAGTAAGAGCCTGCTAAGGGACACCTCCGGAAGATGGGCAGCAGCGTCTTTCCGTATATCAACATCCCGTACTGCGCTCACCAACCCGCCTGCCAAGCGTGGTGAGTATGGCAACTACCACTCATGGAGATCCATGAGGGAGGCCTTAGTTCAGAAGTGGATGTTTGACGGCTGAAATGAATGAATGAATGATGAATTATTATTACTAATTAATGTTATTATAAAACTTATATATTGTATATAAATTTATGAATTTTAAAAACGTAGTTTATTTGATAAATTTATAATATAATATACATGACACACAATTATTACAATATAATAATAAGTTTTTGTTTTCATTAGAAATTAATATAAATTTAACTAATCCATTAATTAGGAACTTTATACTGTGCGAAGAAACTGTCTACAAAAAATATTCTATCTACTTAAAATATTTACGAACAATAAAAGCATAGTATGTTATCTCTTACTTTGTTGTTACTTTAACTATTATATTCAGAACAATGTATTTTTTAATTCTACCTGGACGTTATAGCGCACTCAAACCTCCTATTTCACTAACAACTTAAAATGAGAATACAAAGAGAATCAAAAACTATTTTTCATCATCATAATCTCAACCGTAGGACTGATGTCCACGTCCACTACTGGACATAGCCCTCCCTCATGGGTCTCCAAACTCATGAGCAGGTAGTTGCCATACTCGTCACGCTTGATAGGTAAGCGAGCGGTGCACGGGATTTTATACACGGATGGACGGTGCTGCCTATCTTCATCCCATCTTAGATTTTTACTGCATACCCTACTATAATCACTTTACAGCGTATTTGTTTTTATCAGTTGGGGTTGGAATCGATCGAAATCTAATCCTACAAGCATTGGTAAGGGGGTACCAGAAAAGGGGGCGAAGGTTTCCAAAAAAAAAAAAAAATATTTTTTCAAAATTTCAAATAAATTGAGGTCACAATTACTCCGGTCCCTGTGACCCTAGGGTCACCAAAATCAACCAGTACCCTTCTCTTATTAAGACAGTGCTTACAAAAAAGCTTTTATGTAAATCGGTCAACGCGTTCGTTTGCAATCGTGTCATGCACAGACAGACAGACAGCGCTATGCATAATAGCGGGCTCGCCCCCTAATAACATTCCATTTGGATAAAATTGGTATAGTTGCAATCCTGAACAAGAGTGTGAAAGATGCCAAGCGATAAATACAAATACAAATACAAATATCTTTATTGTAACAACAAGGTGGTAACAAATTCGTTGCAAGCCCTGAATCCCAAACTAGCGTTAGCTGTATGTTGGGAGTCAGTTCCTTCCCAATTATATGTAAAACAACTGTTACAAAAAAAAAACAAACACAAACTAAGATATAACAAATATTTAAAATATTTAGTGTGTCAGCGCGCGTGTATGTGTATTGTGAGTGTTTGTATGTGAGGGTTTATGTGTGTGTTAGCGCGCATGTGTGGTTGTGTATGTGTAATAATAAATATAGTATTATATATGTATTTTATATGTATTACTTTAATATATTAAACTAGCTGCTGCCCGCGGCTTCGCCCGCGTTTTATAAGGATGTAAATCAGCATTTTTTTTGGGACTCATATGCAAAGTGGTTAAGGTACTAAGTAGATGAAATCTATAATATGTGTCTGGTCACTATAGAAGAGTCTGTATTAACTTAACATTAGAAGGACAAAACCTACTACCTACGCTAAGGGTTGCCTCAGCCTCAAAGTTCTGAAAGTTTACACAACCGGTACTACCTACTGGGAAATAAGTTACATTATCTACTATATGAAGTCAAAGCGTGTGTGATTTCGCGGCCTTATTTGTGGCCATCAGTGACTAAACTTAGTCTTACAAAAAAACTTGAGAGTCCTACACCTAACCTCCTGACAGGAGAGCCTCTGCCCACGGCTTTGCCCGCGTGATGCTACAACCAAAAATAGCTTATATACCTGCTTATATAGCTTTATTTACAATAGCTCAAGGGCACCACTTAGGTTCGAACCACGGCTTGGATTGTTGCCAGATTTTTATATCTAATGATAGTTAACGTCCAGGTTCAACAGTGCACCTTAAGACGGAAGAGTGTATTCTTTGGCCTCGTTGGAGAGACCGGTTATTAAATGTGTGCCTAGCAGCTAAAGTAGGACGGGTTGACCTCAAGTATAGCGGCAGTGATCTCGTCAACGGGCAAGCCGAGAACGTGTCTCGGTCGACGGAGATAAGAACTCGTGGGCAATGGCTCTATCGGGTAGTCGGAGGGTAATCCGGAGATAAACGGATTGGGGTGTTCCGCCGCCACTTCATTAAAACGCTTTGAAGCAGTTTTAATAAAGTGTTCGATGGACTCGAGTTTGAGATCTCGGTGGAGGTCTTCATTGCGCATGTACCATGGGCAGCCCGTGGCCCTGCGCAAGAAAATATTTTGGATTACCTGAAGGCATCTAAAATGACGGGACTGGCCAAAGACGACAGAGGAATATGTCATTATTGGCCGTACAACTGTTTTGTAAAGTGTCACTTTATTTCTAAAGAACATTTTACTCTTCGAGTTAAGGAGGCTGTTTAACCGGCTAAGTACGAACTTGGCGCGATTAGTGACAGACCTTATGTGGGGATAGAAGGTAATACATCTATCTAGGATAACTCCTAGGTAGCGAGCTGACCTAACCCAAGGGATGGGTTTATCGAAGAGGAGGAGAGGCTGGAGCAAGAGGGGACTCTAAGTAAAGTGCAATGCTGCACTTTTCGTCGGGTTCACCTCTATGCGCCACTTTCTGAACCAAGCACCTAGGGTGGCTAGTGCATGAGCGCGCGTGGACTTAGCCGGTTCTGTTTATACTCCCGGCTGCCGCGACCGCACCGCGGCGCTGGATATTTTACTTTTTTATGTTTAAATTAAAGTTTATGTAGATGTTAGTGCATAAATTACTATAAAAGGTATAAGCTCAATTAGTTTATTAAAGAATGGTTAGGTAGTGTACCTAAGTACATATATATAAAGATTATATTTTAAACAGAAATAAACACGTTTTTTACTTGTACACTTAACATGTTTAGTACTTGGCCAGTTTTTATAATTCATAGTTGGTATATCTTTAAAGTAAGGACTATTTTCACACCAAGTTTGAAATAGGAAGGCCTAACCGTTTGTACGACAGAGCTAAAATAACAGTTTATAAAACGACCACCTTTGTTTTAATTTTTTGAATATTTTATTTTCTCTGTAAATTTCAACCTGCTACCGGTTACAGTTCAAAAGATGTAGCTCTTTAAAGGTTTTTTCCATAAACAATGGACCCCCTACCCTTTAATTTTGAAAATTCAAGAAAAACTTAAACATGCCATTGCTTATTTCATTGCAGAAATCTACATACGAATTTTCAAATGTCTATCGTGAACGGTCACGTAGATATGTCATATTTTACTCTGACCCAATTTTGAACCCTTTGAAGTGCGATTTTTCAAAATTCCTTTCTTAGTGAGCGCCTACATACCAAGACAAACATACCCTCCAAATTTCAAGTCTGTGCGATCAGCAGTTTAGGCTGTGCGTTGATATCTCAGTCAGTTAGTCAGTCAGTCAGTCAGTCAGGACTGTGAATTTTATATGTATAGATTACAAACTTTTCTAGCCGGAAGCTGAATCAGGTACTTTGGCAGTAGCTGCGGTAGCTGGAAATTTTTATGACTCATCTTGCAAATTTTACCTAATGGGAACTGAAAACGGTGCTTTGGCAGACGCTGCGGTAGCTGGAATTTTTTTATGACCCATCTCGCGAACTTTTGTTGATGGAAGCCAAATAGTTGTAGTTGTAGAACTTTTTGTGAAGAGTTCATCCGGGGAAATACTACAATCGTACTTCGTAATTTCTACAACCAAGCAGTAATGCCTGCATTACTTTGTTCCATTTTAAAGGGTTAGGGGGCCAGTAAAATTACAGGCACATGAGACCTTAGAACTCTATCTCAGGGTGACAGGCGCAATACAGTGCAACATTGGTCACCTAGTCACAGGCTTCGTGACCATGATCACCGCGGTATTGCAGTTGTAATAGATGTTACAGCTTTACATAAGATGGGCCATCGGCTTGTCTCGCCGATAAGTCATAAAAAAAGATACTTTGGCAGAAGCTGTGGTAGCTGGACATTTTTATGACGCAGCTCTCAAACTTTACCTTACGGGAGCTGAATACGGTACTTTGACAGACGCTGCGGTAGCTGTTTTTTTTATGACGTATCTCTCAAACTTTTGTTGATGGAAGCCAAATAGTTGTAGTTGTAGAACTTTTTGTGAAGAGTTCATCCGGGGAAATACTACAATCGTACTTCGTAATTTCTACAACCAAGCAGTGATGTCTGCATTACTTTGTTCCGTTTTAAAGGGTTAGGGGGCCAGTAAAATTACAGGCTTATGAGACCTTAGAACTCTATCTCAGGGTGACAGGCGCAATACAGTGCAGCATTAGTCACGTAGTCACAGGCTTCGTGACCATGATCACCGCGGTATTGCAGTTGTAATAGAGGTTACCGCTTTAGATAAGATGGGCCATCGGCTTGTCTCGCCGATAAGTCGTATAGAAAGGTACTTTGGCAGAAGCTGCGGTAGCTGGACATTTTTATGACGCAGCTCTCAAATTTTACCTTACGGGAGCTGAATACGGTACTTTGACAGACGCTGCGGTAGCTGTTTTTTTTATGACGTATCTCTCAAACTTTTCTAGATGATTTTTTGAATATTTTATTTTCTCTGTAAATTTCAACCTGCTAGCGGTTACAGTTCAAAAGATGTAGCTCTTTAAAGGTTTTTTTCATAAACAATGGACCCCCCACTCTTTAATTTTGAAAATTAAAAAAAAAACTTAAACACGTCATTGCTTATTTCATTGCAGAAATCTACATACGAATTTTCAAATGTCTATCGTGAACGGTCACGTAGATATGTCATATTTTACTCTGAACTTTGAACCCAATTTTGAACCCCTTGGCGTGCGATTTTTCAAAATTCCTTTCTTAGAGAGCGCCTACATACCAAGACAAATATACCCTCTAAATTTCAAGTCTGTGCGGTTTAGGCTGTGCGTTGATATATCAGTCAGTCAGTCAGTCAGGACTTTGAATTTTATATATATAGATGATTTTTTGAATATTTTATTTTCTCTGTAAATTTCAACCTGCTAGCGGTTACAGTTCAAAAGATGTAGCTCTTTAAAGGTTTTTTTCATAAACAATGGACCCCCTACCCGTTAATTTTGAAAATTAAAAAAAAACTTAAACACGTCATTGCTTATTTCATTGCAGAAATCTACTTACGAATTTTCAAATGTCTATCGTGAACGGTCGCGTAGATATGTCATATTTTACTCTGAACTTTGAACCCAATTTTGAACCCCTTGGCGTGCGATTTTTTAAAATTCCTTTCTTAGTGAGCGCCTACATACCAAGTTAAACATACCCTCCAAATTTCAAGTCTGTGCGATCAGCGGTTTAGGCTGTGCGTTGATATCTCAGTCAGTCAGTCAGTCAGTCAGTCAGGACTTTGAATTTTATATATATAGATAAGTTTTCTACGTCATCGTAACTCAGATCTTTAAGCCAAAGATTAATTTTAGCCTTAATTTGGTAGTTAGATAGGGTTTTAGTTTTGTACAGGGCATTTAATTTATTATATAGTCTAGGTGCCACATTGGTTTATTGTTGTTGGGCAAATTTACTTTTTACAAATGGTACAGGACATGGATCTCTCCTTTTATTTGTTGTTAAAGGAGTGAATGTTGATTTGACGTCTGATAGAGGAGAATGTAGGTAGAATGTTAAGCCGCACATGATACACACATGACACATGAAGCTAAGTGCTTTATTTCCCCGCCGTTATGTGGCTTAAGAGATACAGAACAACTCGCATAGCACCATCTAGCCGCAAACTAAAATAATAATCTTACCGGACCAGACAGCTGAATGTAGATAGCAATTCATTAGCTCCTTTTCATTTTATCTTTTGAAATGATATTATTAAATTCTAAAGAAATTTACGTTTGATCTATATCATTATTCGTTTGGTTTTCATTTTAACAAAATAAAATGGCGACAGCGTAAATAACGGTACACAAAACAAAAAGCAACCGGGCCAGGATGTGATTGGGAACACAAAAACTCAATTATTTATATCTCTCCGCTCTGTGGGTTGATAATATAAATTGATCCGAATCAATTTTGGCGGGGCAATAATCATCGAATTTTATTGGACTACGATCACAAAACTCTTCATAAAACCCTGCAATAAAATATGTAATTTCTATCTAAGCTTTGCGTTAGTCTGTCTGTATGAGCCAATTTATATGTATTTCATAATGGATAATTATAATTGCGGTAAATCTGTTATATTTATGTTGTATAGATTTTATTAAAGAAATGATTTGATTTGACTCTACCTTTCTAATTCGTTGCAGAGCGCTCTCTCTGACCACGTGAGAACGTACGCAATATTAGTAATAAAGTATATCACTACCCAAATAAGTAAGATAATAAAACTAAGCTATAAAAATGACCAAGTGTGATTTATGTGACAAAGGAATCACTAAGAGGAGCCTCGCAGGGTGATTACGAACCTAGCGACAGGTTTTGCAACAGGCAATCGTTGCTGTCAAGCTTCAATTTTGTATTAGAGAACAGCAAGGAACTGAGATTTGACAGCAATATTTTCTGTCAAATGCCTGTTTTGCAACAGGCATTTGACAGAAACGATAAGCTCAGTCTCGAGATACGTAATTACCCTGCCGGACTGGAGTGTAGCAAATATGAGAAACTAGTACATGCCACTCAGATGTATAGCCTATCTGCTAAACAACTCTCAGCCCTTCGCAACTCGGAGAGCCTGGATTGGACTTGTAGCCAAAATTCACCAAAAAGAAAGTCGTCTTTCATTATACCAGAAGAGGAAGAGGACGAAGATCTGAAGAACGAAATCGGCCAAAACCGAAACGAAACTGCTGAAAGATAAAACATTGGAAGTGAGGAAGATCGTCAGGAAGGAAAATGAGACTATTGGTGAGTCTATAACATTCTTTGGAAAGAAAATTTATGAGCTTGGAGAGATCGTAGAAACGTTAACAATGTAAATAAAAACAGGCATCTCAAAACAAAAGTCTCTGCATTAGAAGTGCAAATAAGAAAGATGGAACAATACAGCCTCGATACCAAAGTAGAGATAACAGGAGTGCCAAAATCCAAGAACAAAAATATAAAATCCATAGCAAACAATGTGGCGAAGTTGCTTAATTTGGATGATAATGTGTCAAACGCGCCGAAGGAAGGCATGGCTCTGATGGCTCGCTCATAGTAGAATTGACAGACGCTGAGCTCGCCATCAGCTAGGCTAGGGCCTCCAAGAACGAGCTAAAGCCTATTCTTGCACGTTGTCCCCTACATACAACAAGAAGCAGCGAAATCGAAGGTGAGGCGTGCCCTAACCAGGGCTAATAAAACCCTCCTATGGAATGCCCAGCATAAGATACGTCCAACATATAAGTACGTATGGTTCCAGGCCGGGAAGGTAAAGGAAAAGAGGAGAAGGAGAAGGGCAAGAAAAGGTGATAATTATAGACCAATCGTAACCTGGCTGTACTTATGTTTTGTAACTAACGTTTGTGTTTTATTTTTAAACTTTTTTACATCCAACAATTTTTTGTCGTCTTTAGAACCGATAACAGAAATAATGCGATTTCGCACTACACAAGAATAGAAAAGAGAACAAAGAAAGTTACTCGTACCGAAATTGTCATTTTAGGAATTTGTCATTTTAGGCAATTGAGTAGTTTACAATAGACCTTCTCGGAAATTGTCGTTTTCGGAAGTTGTCATTTTAGTAAGTTGTCGTTGTCACCCTAAGGGCTTGCAACAATCACATTTTTGCATATGAAATTGGCGTTTTGTATAAGAGGAACACAAAGTCGATTTTTTTACATAAAATATTTAATTAATCAAAGTATGTACTATTACTATCTATGTACTTTTGCCGTCTCATAGGTAGTTCATTGATCCCTTTACTAAAAAAACCATTCGGACGGGAATTAATAAAATATTTAAAAGCAGTTTGGACTGCCCCATCGGAGTTGATTTTTTTCCTTTGCAAGAAGTTATCCAAGTTTCGAAAAAAATGGTAATCTGTTGGAGCAAGGTCCGGAGAGTACGGTGAATGTCTTAGAAATTCTAATTGAAGCTCCTCTAAATTGGTAGCTGAGCAGTGTGTTGTCTAGCGTTGTCCTGAAGCAGCAGTGGCCTAGAGCGATTGACCAGCCTCGGTTGTTTAGCAGCTAGCTTTTCCATCATGGTTTGCAGTTGCTGACAATAGACATCTGACGTAATCGTCTGGCCAGATTTAAGAAATCTGTAGTGGACGACACTGGCCTGGTCCACCAAACGCTCACAAGTTGTGACAAAAACCAAGCTAATACATGTGCATTCCAGCCACAATCTAAGCGCAATTGCAGAAAACGTTAAGGTAGTTGCGCATACTCATAATTGTTTGCATAGTAAAGTACAATGTAACAGCACATGCTCTAGGATTGAGCAGGTATATGAGCATACTTTCCTTGGCTTGTTGATTGACAACAGATTTAACTGGTCAAACACAGAAAACGTTAAAGTAGTTGCGCATACTCATAATTGTTTGCATAGTAAAGTACAATGTAACAGCACATGCCCTAAGATTGAGCAGGTATATGAGCATACTTACCTTGGCTTGTTGATTGACAACAGATTTAACTGGTCAAAACACATAGAGAAAACTTGTAGTAAGTTAAGAGCAGTCATGGCAAAATTCTATATAACAAAATGTAAAATTCCCTTTTACATACTGTTGCTGATGTATAAAGCCCTAGTAGAAAGCATATTGTCGTACGGTTTAACCAGCTATGGGCGCACCTATAAAACATACCTAGATCAGATCTACAACATAAAACACAGAATTTTAAAATTGATAGTCCCCGTCAAGATCAAAATTAAATACAAAGACAACCCTGCCGAACTTTTCGACTATTGTGGTATTATATAATAATAATAATAATCATTTATTTCAGACCACAGATCCATAATTTTATTAGTAGTAATTACTGACTAGTGTTAGTAAGGCTTATAAATCTAAACAAAATACATCTAAATACATCTACATATAATGTGTCATAAAAAAGTCCAGCTTAACCTACTAATCGAACAATACTTTCACAATGATATCCAAACTCCAATTAATCACTCAATTACAACTAGAAGCATGACTAGAAAAATGTTAACAAACCCAAATTTAATAACCTTTACGACAAAAGAACTTCACAGTATCTAATTCCCCATCTCATCAATCAATTACCTACAAAAGTTAAAAATAAAATAAACCATAAAAATATAAAAACCATTCTCATAAAATATTTCCTAGGAAAAACTATTAAGCTAAAATGAAGCATCCTACGTATGGTAGACGCACGCACACACTCGCATTGCAGGCTGCGTCTGCTTTACCGACCGACGACGCCTTGCGCCTATGTTGCGTTGCGATAAGCAGCTATTTTCACGATTAATCTTATTTTAAGCAACATCCGGACCGTAGCAAAATACTTGTTTCTTGTGTGCGTCATCATTCGTACGGTTGTTTTGTTAATGAAGATGACTGTATGAATATATAAAAAAACTAAAAATTGTATCTAGTATTTAAGCATTTGTTAAGATAAGGCTTGTTAAAAGTTATGTTTCTCAACAGGCATCCGTTATTCATCGGAATGTCTTAATTTTTATTGTAATTATTCTAAAAATAGTTTTGAGTTGTTTTGTTTTAATCTATGTATTTCGATATAAATACCTACCTAATAATACCTCATATTGAAACAGGTGAGAACGTGTCTAGTTAAACCTAACATAGGCTTTGGCACTTCTAACCGAAATGTAATGTTCTTTTTTAATGAATAAATAATTCTATTCTATTCTATTCTATTTTAAGTTACTTTTTTTGAGTCAGTTTTCACTTGGGGCATTATTTGGCTGGTTCGCCAGGGTTCTCCCATTCCACTTCTGATTATCGTATAGGATCCACTTTTCATTACAGGTAATGATTCGATTTAAAATCCCTTCATTATTGCATTATGTCGGTTGAGTAATGTAACGCAGCAGTCGACGCGCATTTGTCGATTTGCTTCACTCAGTTCGTGAGGTACCCACCGTTCAAGCTTTTTCACCTTCCCAATTTGCTTCAAGTGGATTAAAATAGTTTTACCACTAACACTGCAACCTGTAGCTAACTCGGACGTGGTTTGCGATGGATCCGCTTCCACAATAACCTTCAATTCTTGATTATCAGCTTTGGTCTCCGGCCGTCCACGGGGCTTGTTCTACAGGTCGAAATTTACAGAACGAAAACGTTGGAAACAAAAACGCATGTGTTTTCTTCTGCGACACCGCCGCCTTACACATCATTAATCCTTCGAGCCGTTTCTGCAGCACTGGTGCCACGGTGGAACTCGTACTCGTAGATAACGCGATATTTCAAGTTTTTCATTTTGTAAACTGAGTGACGCAAAGAAAAAATACAGAAGAGTAAATACAAATGAATTATAGTTTTCGAAACACAAATGCATGAGTAAATAGCTGTATAAATTTGAATTTGTAATTCCTAACCAAAGAGGAGTTATTTGAGATCAAAATAGCCAGTACGATAAAAGTCAATTTCATATGTAACGACCAATAAAAGAAATAAATGTTCTTGGATAACAGAAAAATAAATCAAATGTGTTAAAAAAATAGCCTACTTTGTAGATGGATTAATATTTAGAACAATGAATTAGATTGCAACAGGCATGGAAATAAAATGCACAAACTGATAGAAAAATGTAGAAATAAATACTATTTAGATGAAATTAATGAAAATAAAAGCAAGCAAGCCAGGCCATATAGCGCGCAGAACAGATGGCCGATGGGGTCGTAAAGTTCTCGAGTGGAGGCTGGCAACCGCAGCGTAAGACGTCCACCAACAAGATGGGTAGACGAATTGGTAAGAAGCACAGGTCGGCGTTGGGTGGAGGCTGCTTCGAACCACAGTAGCTGGAGGTCAATTAAAAAGCAAACTGGCGCATTATAGACGACAATTTTGCACATCAATTAAAAAAATCTGTAAAAGATATCTTGCCATAATGTGATAGACAATTTTTAAAACAACTGATTATGTGAATTCAGTAAAATTAAATAAATAATTTTTATATAAAAGCTACTAGTAAAAATTTCTCAAATATTAAAAAAAACCGCCGTGGGGTGCCGGCAGTAGAATGATACCCCTCCTCTCATGCCCATGGATGCAGTAAGAGCCTGCTTAGGGATACCTCCGGAAGATGGGCAGCAGCGTCTATCCGTGTATCAACATTCCATACTGCGCTCACCAACCCGCCTGCCAAGCGTGGTGAGAATGACAACTACCCCTCAAGGAGATCCATGAGGGAGGCCTATTGATTAAAAAAACACTTGACTCTAAGAAAGCAGCAGGGGTTGACGTTGCGTCTATATAAAAAAGTTAGGTCATAAAATTGTAGCTGCTATAGCTATACTTATAAGTTCAAGCATCAAGCATGCTAAATTTCAACTTTTTTTCAATTCAAGCGTTCCCTGTGAGCAGAGAACAGGTGTAGTCAGACCAATTTATTTTTTTTATAAATTGGTCTGAAACAAAACCTAATAAAATCAAATCTAAAAACTACCTTTATTAGACACCAATTACAATTCTTCCTGTGATTGAAAAAATTGCTAAAAAATGTATATGCAATCAAGTACATGAGTTTTATAGTAAGAATAACATTTTATCAGAGACAGAATTCGGTTCTCAACCCAAGAAATCAATTTTTATTCATTTTTCTAAATTTACAGATGAAATTTATTATTTATTAAATAAAAAAAATCATATTATATAACTATTTATTATTTTAGCAAGGCGTTTGATATATTAAGACATGAAAATATACTCTAATTAAGAAACTTATGTAATTTTGGTCCGCTTTACGTTAATTTAATTAGCTTTAGCTAGTTAGTGCAAAAACAGAATTGCCACCATTTTCTACTTAAAATGGCTACTAATAACATAGTTTCTAAATACTAATTCATCTATATCAAGTAAAGTATAGCGATAAAGACAACGGGAAAAAGGGACACTCGACAAAATGTTTAATACTTAAATGTTTCGGAAACGGAACCCTAAATAGAAAAGTTTATTCCCACCTTACGTGGGGTAGGAGGTACCCCAAATTCATAATTTATTGAGCATTTTTTTTTGTAGCGTTATCTCAACGTTGTTATTTCAAAAGTCCATGCTGAATAAAAGATTTCTAGGACTAATAGTCTCTTTAACTGCTGCCGCTAGCAAACAATTTAACTACCTTAGCTGTACCATAAACAACAAAGTTAATAAAATACTCAACATTTTTCCCCTGACGTAGTATAAATGTAAAATAAAATGTATTATCCTACGAAGATACGGAGGCTCTTTTAAACATTACTAGTTAAGTATCTTATTATCTCTAATGTATTCTTTTTCTTGTTAATGTTTTATATGTTTAATTTTTATGTATTTATTTTATTTTTACTCTGAATATTCTTTCAAACCCCCTTATTTTTATAAACAACATCACAGAATTCTTTTAATTTTTTTAATTTAAATTTAATTCATTTCATTTAACTTTGCGCTCAAATTGTTATTTTACCACTTGATTGTTTTTCTATATAGTATTATTTATTTCATTTCAATATAAATATTTCTTTTTTAGGTTGATACATATTTTTAATCTTAAGATTGATTTTTAACTAAGTTTAAGTGTAAAAAATTAAAAGTGATATTTAAACTTACTCTAGGATAATTTAGTTAATTATCCTTTATAAAGGAACGTGTTTAGTCTAATTTGAGGGCGCTGACACTGCTACACAGTTTTCCTTAAACTTTTGTAGTGTCAACGTTTCATTTTTGTTATAATGCCATGTTTTATGTTCCCAGATTTTTTATTTTGATCTTTGCAAAGCCGGTGACGGACGGTATGAATGAATGAATTAACACTATTGTACACAGATAAACTTAAAAATAAAATTTAAATAGGTAAACACGTACAAATAAGCGGCCTTAATGCTGACAGCAATTTCTTCCAGGCAACCCATCAGGAAACACAAGTTGATATAATAAAAAAAAGACAGACAGGCAAACAGACAAAAACACTTTGGCTTGTTTTTGTTTGCCTAAGGCTTTTTGACTAAGGCTTTAATGTTTTATTACAAAACCCTAAAAATGAGTCACTTACGAACCTGCTTTTGTTTTTTGTCGCTTAAGAAAACATGCGTCGACTTGTTCCTTAGTTTTTCGTCGGTTAAAAACAGAGTGTGCCGCGTGTTCAATCAACCAAAGCCACAAGCAAAAACACAGCTCTGCGTTACAATGTATCCATTTTACCGCCCTTGTTCTATAGCCTGTCTCGTAAAACGTGCCGAAGCTCTGGAGACCAATGAGTTTGCGCATCGCGTAATTAGCACATGTACTGATTTCCAATAATTCGTAGTGCGCCACAATTGTCGGTCTGGACATGCTTTTACGATAACTCGTGTTGCGAGGTTATTCCATAGAGTGGGGCGAAATGTGCCGTACTTCAGAACAATCTGTATCATACAAACAGTTTGTTTTGTAACGTATCTTGATACCGAAAAACAGGATTATTTGAATGATATTGACCCTTGGCCGAGTGTTGCTCGGTACAACCGCGATCGTATGAAAGATTGAAAGAGTGAGGTTTCTTCTTCGATTATTTCACACACTTAGAAAAAAGGTATCCAAAGCGAACGAATTCTATTGTATGCTTTTTCAATTTAAATGTGTTTTGTGTTTATTTTGTAAACTGACTATTCTACCTCTATGTAGCTTTTTGCTCTATTCATTAAACATTTATTGATTTTGACTTTGACTTTGATTATTTCATCAACTGTTATCTCACATAGTAGATTTTTACGTATTTCTTAAGAGGTCTTCATTACTTTCATTCACTATTCTATTAAACGATATCAGTTTAAGAGCTGAGAGTAAAATTAAACCGTCGAGTTCATTTGGATACAGGTATTCGAAAATTAAATGTCCCCTGCATATATGCGATTACGAAATCTCGTAATGCGAGGGTGTCCCGCAGACTGTCGCGAAATACACAACACTTACCGCAAACCATTTATCTGCCGAACAAGTGACGTCATCAATTGCTCGATGTCAATAATCTGTATCTATACTTTAAAGTATTATAAAGAGGTAATGTTTGTGATTTATGAGTTTGTGACGTTGTAGGGATCTCTGGACCTACTGAACTGATTTTGAAATTTTTTTTTTTTTTTTTAATAAAAGTCATTTATTTCAATTAAGTACAAAACATATTGTTATAAGCTCTCCCTACCAAACTAAGTTAAAGAAAACTTGTATCTTGGTAGTGAGTATCTTCCCAAGTGTATCATTGCAGGTTATTGTACTGAATAGAAATTAATTATATTAGTTAGGTAAATACATTTCAATAGAAAAAAAAATAAATCAAAGGACATAAAATAATGAAATAAAAAATAAGATTCTATTATTAGATAAAATTTAAGCATATGAAGTTATACTATGTGTGTGTATTTAATTATTCGTTTATTACTGAAACAACAAAATAAAATAAAAAGATAAAAAACATTCTCGTCAGCCTTTTGGTAAAAAGTTATTTTTGGATTTTAAATAAATTTTCAGTTTCTGCATATGTCATTGTTTTTAGCCAATCAGTCACTAGTTTTTTACATTTGACAGAGGAAACATGGTAAATATTAACCTCCTTATTAGCCAGGTTATATAGGCGCGCACTGATGATATCATAATGGCGAGATGCTAATGCGGTTCTGTGACTAACAGTGGGACAAACTTTTTTTCTGCGCTTATTAACGTTCAAGGCTGGGTCATATGGAATCTGCGTATGTCTTTTCAAAATTACCTGCATTACAAAAAGCTTTCGTACAGTGAGAACAGAGCTATCGGTGTAGAGTTGGGTAGTAGGGTATCTGTACGGCTTTTTCATCATCACCTTTAAAACACATCTTTGCGCTCTCTCGAGTCTAAGCATGTGTGTACTATATGTACCACCCCAGGCAGAGACGCAGTAAGATATCAAAGACTGTGCTAAGGCGTAATAAACAGTTTTCAAGGTATTGAGGGATGCAGCTGACCTGAGTGATTTAAAAAGATACACTAATTTTCTAACGCGTGGCACTACTCTTTCTAAATGAATCTTCCAACTAAGAGTACTATCTACATATACACCCAAATACTTAACGCAAGACTCACGCGATATGGGGAGACAGCTTGGATTCTGACATTCACCTGAACCCAAGCAAGTGTGAGCGAAAATTTTTTACTCATAGAAACCTACAGTAATTGTGAGTGTCCACAGGCTATAAAATTACCCGAAAAATAAAAATAATTTTTCGCGATAGTTGTATTTGCAAAATAAGTCAGGGAAAAAACGGTTGAACGAAAACGTTTCTTACGAACGCTGCCTTAATGATGAGAGGTATATGATTGAGTTCGAGACAAAAAATTAAGAACTTGATACTGTCTATAAAAAAGTCAGTGAAAGCCTATGTCTAACTTTGATACTCGTATTTAAGTTACACAAAGTGGTTTTCTATAATTAAAAAATAATTTAAATCGTAAGGTGATGGTTATTGGTTTTTCGAGACCTCGAGAACCTTTCGGCCCCATCAGCCATCTATTCTTCGAGCTACATGGCCTGCCCATTGCCACTTCAAGGTGCTAATCCATTTGGCTATGTCGGTGACACGAGACTACGTATCTCCTCATTTCTGATTCGAACACGAAGATAAACCCCGAGCATAGCCCTCTCCATAGCTCGTTGAGCGACTCTGAGCTTATTTATTTATCTAACTATTTATGTACACTTTCTCTGAAGACTTTCGTCTTAAGGCACTGAGGTACGAGTATATTGGACGAAAAAGACGTTGCGAAGTTTCCCAAACGCTGCCTATCCGAGTTGGATTCGGCGATTGACCTCATTCTCAAGTTGGACCTAACTAATTGGACTGTTTGTCCTAGGTATAGTATGTACATACGCGTCGACAACTTCAAGAGTCGTGTTCTCAACCATAACAGGGTAGGTTTAACATGGACATTCGATATAACCCTAGTCTTGTCCATGTTCATTTTAAGGCCTACCCGTTGGGAGACTACGTGTGGGAATTTGTTGAGGAATATGTTTTTTCACTAGAATTACGTGAAATTTTACATAAATAGTTAGATAACTACCAATAATATTAAACACATGTTTCAGCGTTAGTTGTAGGTTAGTTGAAGGGTATTTGTAGGATAGTTGTAGGGTAGTTGTCCCTACAACTACCCTACAACTACCCAACACATGCAACGTGAAACCACGGTAAGTTAGTACCTAACCACCTAATAAAGTCCACCCGCTTTTCATTTGATCACCACAAGGCATAAAAATACGGTTATGATTCTATCAATTACCTACCTAATAAAATGATTCCTAGAATAGTCAGCAAAATTATCAGTTCCCTAGTAAATTTTTTTGTGCCTAAAATAGTAGATCTGGCACCTTAATTGAATCACCAAGTAATAGGGTATTGCAGGTGGCATACCTATACTTAGGTACCTAAAAGAAAATATAGTTGCCTTGAAATACTTAGTAATTGTACAGAAACGGACTGATAGTCAAGGAGCTAAAACTACCCTACAACTACCCTTAGTTGAAGGTTAGTTGTAGGGTAGTTGTAGGGTAGTTTTAGGGTAGTTGTAGGGTAGTTGTAGGGTAAGTTGTAAGTGGTGGTTGTAGTAGGTGCGATACGAAGTTCGCCGGGACAGCTACTTCAAATATATATTTGTTAACATCGATGGCGTCGAATGTGGGCATCGACGACATACCCAATAGAAAGGAAATGTCATTTATTTTGTCTAACCAACAATTTCGCCAAAAACATTTCATAATTGTACGGAATAGTACACGGGTCGGCTGTTAGAGCTGTACTGTCAAAGGCGAGAGACAGTTGTCATTGCATTAGTACAAAGCACTAATAATTTCGGGATTCTTATGGCCTTATTTCTCCTCTATTGATGAATGTGAGTTTGTATGTTTGTAAAGCTTTCAGGCTTAAAGCACTTTACTGATTTTAAAAATTATTTCATCAATAAATAGCTGCATTATCAGCAAGTAAAATAGGCTTTATTTTATCCCCGTGTTCTTTTTGAAACGTTGAACTACGCGGGTAAAACAGCAGGGCACTGCTAGTTTATTTTATACTAGCCACACTTCGCGCTTTCATCCGTGTAGTTCCCGTTCCCGTGGTAATACGGGGATATAATATAACTTATGTTACTCAGGGGTATTGTAGCATTTTAATAGTAAAAGAATTTTCAAAATCGTTCAATAGTCCTTTACTTTTTGTTACAAACATACAAAATACAACGTACAAGTATTTCCTCTTTGTAATATTAAGAGATTTCAAAGGTTTTCCATACATTATTCAGTATAGTGACATTTTTATTGAGCCTTGTTACATTAAAAAAAAAACATGTTTCAGATTTTGGTTGTAAGTCAAGGTCAAAGTGTATTTATTGCATGAAATACATGTAACAATGATGTCAATGTTTAATATTGGTATGAATTATAATTGACTTAATTTTTTTTTCTGCTTTAGGAGGCATACAATTATTAGAGTAACAAAAAATATTTAATCCAATACAACATACGTAACATAGCAAATAAATTCAGATAAAAAATATTTGCTAATGCTCAGACGGGTTTTGACAAGACAAATGGATGGCTATCTCGTAACGCAGTTAAAACTAAGTATATGACATTTTCTATGCTCAAGTGAATCCAACCTAAAAACATGAGCATGACATACTAGCACACTGCTATGCCTCGAATTCTGTCGTGTGTTCAAAATCTGTGTAACTGTCTTAAATTACCCTTGATTCACAGCTATAATTTGAACCTCACATAAAAGCGGTTACTTCAAGAGTACCTACGTAAACTTATAGCAATTTTTAAAAACATCCGCCATATCACTGACTCTAGCACTATCAGGACTGTATACTTTTCTATATGCCAAAGCTTACTAACATATTGCATTGATACTTGGGGTGGCACCGCCAAAACATTGTTGTTGCCTTTAGAGAGAGCACAACGCGCTGTACTGAAGGTCAGCCACTTCCTTGACTATCGGTTTCCAACTCGAACTCTATTTAGTAACGTTGGTGTACTCACTGCACGCCAATTGTTCATTATAAAACTTATACAAAAACAACATCAAATTCGCCCATGTAATCGCCCATGTATGAAAGCATTCGATTTAAATAATCCTTTATCCATCATTTTTCCTGTTTCTTGGGTGGATTCCTATACAATCTGCTTTCAAAAAATGTTTTAATTCAAAATCTTAGCAATTATCGTCTCAAGACCTGTATAACAGCGATCTTATTAAAGTTGTAATATGATGGCACTGAGAATTTATTTTTAAATAATAAAATAATTGTATTTCCAGTTATTGGGGTTGGAAGCGATCTGCATCCACCGTCGACCTGCGGTCTTCACCAGGTCTTTAGCCCATCTTGTTGGTGGACGTCCTATGCTGCGCTTGCCGGTCCGTGGCTTCTATTCTAGAACTTTTCAGCCCCATCGGCCATCTGTTCTGCGAGCTCCATGGTCTGCCCATTTCCACTTCAACATGCTAATCCGCTTGGCTATGTCGGTGACTCGAGTTTTTCTACGAATCTCCTAATTTCTGATTCGATCCCGTAAAGAAACCCCGAGCCCTATCCATAGCTCGTGTCTATGTTTTGTAATTGCAAACTATGGAAATAAATTAATGAATTTGTATTTGAAAATTTGTTGAGCTACTCTGAGCTTATTCATGAGGCCAGTCGTGAATGACCATGTCTCGGTTCCATATATCATCACTGGTAACACACAGTGATTGTAGACTTTCGTCTTAAGGCACTGAGGAATTTTGGACCTCTTTCTCGAAGTTGGACCTACCTAATTGGACAGTTTGTCCTAGGTATAGATACGCGTCGACAATTTCGAGAGCCGAGTTCTCAACCATAACTGGGGCAGGGACAACATGGACATTCGACATAACCTTTGTCTTGTCCATGTTCATCCTACATGCCTACCCGTTGGGAGACTCGATTCAGGCCTTCGAGCATCGTGCCGAGTTTCTCCATCAACTTTGCCATGACCAAAATATCGTCGGCAAGAGCATGGAATAGGTGCTGGGCAAGCCTAATCCATTTTACAATGTTCCAGGCACTGCAGCGTCCCATACAGCATGATTACCACTTGCTAACGCTGTATAAATCATCTATAATAGATGCAAAGGCCTCATATTTTTATCGTAAAGCAGTATTTTCATAATCCCGTCGGCGTTTGGTTTCGCAACTTAGTGTCTAGTGTCTAGAAATCAGTAAATTATTTAAGTTATTTCAACTGCATATACAACAGTCATTAAACGAAGCATTGAACTGGACAAGGCAATTACGAACACTATAATCTGAAAACGACCGGGGTGAAATCACATGTGAGCTAAGCTGTTAAGCCACTGCGGCCATATGAATTCAACGTACACCAACGCCAGATCACCGTCATCGCAAATAAAGCAATCGTCTTGCCAGGAAGATTTTGGCAATCTCCTAAAAGGCCTTTCTCATCTATTAAAGTCAAAGTCAGTGAGTGTTTATTCAATAGAGCAAAAAGCTACTCAGAATGGTCAATTTAAAAAAAAAACAAAACATTTAAATTTAATAATGCCGTGCGGTGCCGGCAGTAGAATGTTACCCCTCCTCTCATGCCCGTGGATGCAGTAAGAGCCTGCGGGATACCTCCGAAAGATGGGCAGCAGCGTTTTCCGGGTATCAACATCCCGTTCTGCGCTCGCCAACCCGCCTGACAAGTATGGCAACTACTCCTCATGGAGATCTTGAGGGAGGCCTGTAATCAATAGTGGACGTTTTGCGACTAAGATGATGATGATGATAAAATATGCATAGCGCTGTCTGTCTGTTTGTCTATGTATGAGACGATTACAACCGAACGCGTTGACAGATTTACATGAAACCTTTTTTGTTAGCACCGTCTTAATGGATTGTGATTTTTTCATTCGATTAATAAAATGATCCTTTCAAAAGACTGAGTCGATTGGCATAAAAAAAAATTGCCAACTTGATTCAGATTCACATGTATCTCCTCTGGTTATGGGTGCTCCCGTACTATCCCAGTTAAAAAAAAACACTGTATATTCATGCTGTTCGGGAAACTGACCTGCCTGAGACATTGAAAGATTAGGTTTGCCCAGCATTAATACCATCTTTCCAGCTTAGATGGCTGTTAGTCAGAGGAAAGAACGAGTAACTGAACCATAGTATTACTCATCTTCATTAATTTTTATATTTAAGGTAACCTCAAAAAATATTTTAATCCGTGAGACGCAGTTGGCTAGCATCCTAAATGCGTTCTAGGTAGAACTTATACTACATGCATTACACATGGGTTATATACCATACGGGGCGTTATAGCAGCCGAGCTTGCGAGCCAAGCTAACTTAAGCTGAGCAGCAAACTTAATGTAACTTCGTCTGGTGGTCTGCGCTAGGCCCAATATTAAAGTCATTATTTCACCTCATGCATGCTTCGTAGCTGCTCGTGCATTTTAAAGCAGTTTGTTCCTAAAGTTTTTGAAACGTAATTAGCCTAATGAATGAAATATTGTATGTTATTGTAATAACTTAACACTGTTAATCGGGACATTATCGCCTAATTACCTTGTTTTATTATTATTTCCCGACGTTTAGAGTGACTTGTAGCTCTCGTGGTCACGGGTAGAGTCTACACGTTATACAGTTTAAAATTATGTCATTTGATCGCGAAAGTTCTATGTATAATAGTACTTTGTAGTACTATATTTAAATAGTACAGGTGAGACTTGAGGAAGATTGATGTTGGATAGCACGGAAGCAGTTATGCTGTCATTGAATACAAAGAGCTGACATTTTTTACTGGACGTGCGCCTCAAAATAGATTTGAAGTATGCGATATCGATATTCCTGCTCTTAAGTTATTAGTCCTATGTTTCGTCCGACCCGAACATTTTTCTTAACAAAATGGAGCGTGTTAACATACTCGAGGGTAAAAATAAAATAAAAAAGGTTAAGCTGCTATGAAAATATTTTTGTAAAACAATGGATTATGTTGTCTGAAATAAATTAATTTGATTTGATTTCATGAAGTTTAACATAAAACTAAATACTAAAAACTGAAAAATAACTCAGTATTTGAAAAATGTAAGTCACAATCATCATCATCATTTCAGCCATAAAACGTCCACTGATGAACACAGGCCTCCCTCATGGATCTCCATGAGGGGTAGTTGCCATTCTCACCACGCTTGGTAGGCGGGTTGGTGAGCGCAGTATGGGATGTTGATACACGGATAGACGCTGCTGCCCATCTTCCGGAGGTGTACCTTAGCAGGCTCTTACTGCATCCACGGGTAGGAGAGGAGGGGTAACATTCTACTGCAGGCACCCCACGGCATTAGGTTTTATAAACCTTTAAATATGTACCAATACCTAACGTAAAAATTCTCGCATTAGACATATTTTAAGTAACATTCAGGACGCGACCGCCATTCTGCTCCACTGTATCTGTCAAACCAAGATACGCCGTTACGTATGAAACTTATGTGAAAAGCTCGTTTTCATTTAAAATACAGACCTGAGTTGCGATAACAGAGGGTGTATAATACATGTACTTACCCGAAAGGGAAAGCCCATGAAAACAAGTAGTTTTGGAGGGGGGGGGGAAATGAAAGTTCGTATTTTTTTTCATTAATATTTTTTAACAATTTTACTAGTTGGTGTGATGTGAAGATTTTTTTTAATTACATTTATTAAGATTAACCTCTGTGTATTCTTATTTGTACCTTATTTGTAAGGCAACTCTTTACGGAAGTCAATGACCCTGTCAAGAATTAGCTGCTGTTTAGTTTGTCACTATCGTATAATCAGCTATTAAGGTTAAACATTTGTAATATTTCTTTAAATGAAAATCACCGAATCCTGAAAAGTCGTAGAACGAAAGTTGTTCTTTAGGGTGGTCAGAATCACCCCTTTCGGCGTGATACATTATTAACCCAACAACTTGTATACGTAAGTTTGAAGGAATGCCTTAGGAAACTTTCTTGGCAAGAAGTATATGCGGAAACAAATTTAAATAAAGCTTTCAACAAGTTTTATTCGTTGTTTTGCTCATTCCATAAAGAATACTTCCCTATTCTAATAGTAAAAGCTAATAAAGGTTTAAGAAATTGCTGCTAATCCATGCATGCTACGTTACGTATAACAAAAATATACCCTATCATAAATAAAAAAAATACAGGTCACTAATCAATTCTCAAACGGTGTTTATATACAAATCAAAAAATAATTAATATACAATATTCATAGTCACTATATTAGAAAAAATATATACAGCATCGTGGACGGTTATTCAACGAGAAACGACAAATAATATTTAATACGACGAACATTTTATTACAATTTCAATTTAAGTCCACAGCTCTTAATTATAACAAATAAACTAATATGTATCACTAATAGCCAATAATGGATTAAAATTCTAAAGGTTTTACTTATACGACAGTCACTAAGTTATAAATTAAATTACAAACTCATGAACAAGAGACATACTTGTATAAACTTATCCTAAAGATGTTTTTAATTAAATTCCAATCCTATGCTGTATGTTATGAGATGACTTAAGTATGATTTATGAATATTCATTATAATGAAATTTAATGTTAAATATACCTATAAAATGATTATACACAGACCATGTGGGTACCATAAAACTAACTTTTTGACAATAATTGAGTGATTTGACGCTTGAAACTCTCCTTGCCACTAAATAAAATGTCAAAAGTATCAAATCAAATAATAATAATACAAAAACAAAACTTGATTCACTGTTTTTCTAACCTTTGTCTAAAAAAATGTTGACTTCAAAATAGGAAATCGGTAAATCAGAATGTATAAACACATAGATAATTAAATAATAAAATGAGAGATGGGTTAACATTTTCTTAATATTGTGTGTAGCATTTCTTGCTTTAATGGAACAAAATAACGAAAGAAATGAGACTACGCCGTAACATTAAGTGCGTATTGTTTACACACGAAGATGACATTAGAGTGAAGTAAAGAAGGAAATATTGGTAGTGATATTGGCTCCAAAAAGGCTATAAAACAAATAAATAACACCGGGTAAGAGCGAGTCGGACTCGCGCACCGAGGGTTCCGTGCCATCAAGCAATATAATATAACATAAAGGCGGTGTATATTTGTTGAACATATATTTGTGTATATTTGTTAACCTTGACAGCGCCATCTCTTGTCAGATAGCGGAACTTATGCAGATTTTTTACACTTTCGATGATTTCTGAAAAACTATGCCAAATACAGGGTTCGTTATAATTTTCCTGTAATCTTTACATACACTCCTATTAGCAATAACAGTTTTTTTACGTTTTTGTAAATAAGTCGAAAACTATACATACGGCTTAAAGTCAAACTAAAAACTTTTTATTTATGTGCAAATGAATACCTTTCATAATGATACCCCACATGACCTAGTAACTTCAAAAACATTTTCAATAACCCGCTTCCACCCCCCTTTCCTTAAAAACCATGCAAATAAGAGAGTTCTAATTTCCCCATAAACATTATATACACTTCCATTAGCTTTAAAAGTTTCACGGGTTTATCCTTGCAAACTTCGAAAATAAGGGGGGGAACGGTATTTTTTTCAACATTTTTATAAATAACTCACAAAAGATACGGCTTAAAGGAATACTAAAAACTGTTAATAATGTCCAAATTAATACCTTTCATATGATACCCCACATGACCTAGTAACTTTACATTTTTTTTTAAACCTGTAAAGACCACCCCCCTTGTGCAAAAATCTATGAAAATTAGAGGGTTCGCTATAATTTCCATATAAATTTCACAAACACTTCTATTAGCTTCAAAAGTTTCACGGGTTTATCTCTGCAAATGGACAAAGTGATATCATAAGTGTACCTTTTTACCATTTTGGTCCGGAACCCTAAAAACTACACACACATCAGAACTATAGGATCGAGAATATAAGTTAGTGTTCGGAATTGTTGGAGCAGTAATACGGAGAACAATAGAGCATTTTAAGATAAAAAAATGCATCATAGCATCATGTGGAAATAATAATGACCGCTACAGCGCTGCCTGTGCACTGTTTAACTTAAGACGCTCATAGATGAGTTTTACAACTTGTCATTTCGCTGGATTAGCCGTCGTCCTCAGCAGTGCTGGGAGCAAAACATTAGTGTCATTGTTGTAGAGCTTTAACCATAGACGAAGCTACAAATGTGTTGATTATTATGATTTTCACTACAGGGATTTCAACTTTTTTCAGAAGTTACAAATCATTCGGAATTTTGTTTTCACTGCAAATTGGTGGTTGGTTTACACGAAAGTTAACCAAACTTTTACGACAGAAAAAGAATATCAACATAGATTTTAACATTACAGTTGAAAGAAACCGATTTAAGCCTCTAAATTTTCTGTACAAATAAGGATACACACCCTTTATAAAATGGTGAATAGATTTTACATACCAATAGTTATTATTTGAAAACGAGAATTACTGTTAAGGCGCTTATCATTTTTCATTTTAAGCTAGCTCTACAGACGGAGTTTGTATGCGGCCGCCTGCATACCTCGACCGCTGCGCCACAGAGCTCGTCAAATAAATAACAATAACACATATTTATCTATGTAGTTTAATATATTAAGTATATCAGTCATCTAGTACCCATAACACAAGCTCTGCTTAGCTTGAGCTGCTCTTTTAGCTAGATGATGTGTTAATTGTCCAGGATTATTTATTTATTTGTGTGTATAGCCCAAAATATATAATTCATATTAAGCAATGCATTGTAGCTTCGTCTATTGTTACAGCACGAATCACAATCCAAAATCAAATAAAAAATCTTTATTTGGAACAATAACAATTTGATGAATAATATGAAAAACGATGATACTCGCAAAAGTATATTACTGTGTCGCAAGAACCAACGCCCTCCTCCATGGTAAAGACAACACAGTTCCAATTTTTACAATAAAGGAAAATAAAAAAAGTTGTTACTATCATACAGACAAACAAGGTTGTGAAATGTATGAAGTATGTGTGTGCGTGTGTATAGATGTGTGTGTGTGTGTGTGTATGTAGATGAGCGTTTATATGTGTTCAAGTGTGTTTGAATGAGAGTGTACGTGCGTGTGTGTGTTTGTAAGTGTAAGTGTGTGTTATGTGAAGTTATTCAGCAAACTGTAAAAGGGCTTCAGTATCTTCTTAGGATAATGAAACAAGCCATTTTCACTGACACTTAAATAATGAAGGGGGAAAATGTTTATTTTTTGTTAATTTTATTGTACAGTGAGAGCATAAGAAAGCAGAACACCCTAAACAAATATCTGCAGATCGAACAGACATTTGTCCCGAGGCGGGAATCGAATACGCAACTTTTTGCGTCGCAGATGGACCTCAGCCCGCTGCGCCACACAACAATTTTGAGGATTGTTCCTATGAGAATAAAGTTCTTTAAACCTAAAAGCTATCATAAACACTTATTCCAGTACCTGCCAAACCAAACCCAACTTAAAATAATACGACATTTCATAATTGCTTTCACCTTTCCAAGACAAAGAAAACATTTCCACGTGTAACAACATTGTCGGGTGAAACTTTATTACCGATTTAACAGACGCGGTTAGACCTGTTCAGTACAAATTATCAGGGGAAAACAGAACGTCTGAATCAGCTGCAGCTAAAAACGTGAATGCAGCAGTCCTCGCCTGTAATTGGGTAACCACCGCGCATCATTAGGTAATTGCAGCTGCGGCCCGCTGCGCCGCACCCGAGAACACCACACTACTACTGGAACTCGATCCATTCTCGATTTTTCGATCAATGGTAGGTAACGAATAACCTTTATTATCAAACAATAATAGACAAGTAAAGAGATATTGACCGCAGCATTCGAGTGAGCAACGTCGAAGAAAGTAATGATTTCTTCCACTTTTAAAGCTACAAATCCAGAATAAATTAAGTTAATTATTAATTGTTTTATTCTACTTTTTTTATTACCAAATATACAAAATAATACGTTGTAATACAACGTAATTAAGGATAACATATTGAGCCACTAAGGTTTATCTTGTGCTATCTTGACGACCTCTGTGGCGCAGCGGGCGAAGGTCCGCCTGCGATGCAAGAGGTTGCGGGTTCGAATCCCGCCTCGGGACAAATTTCTGTAATATTTCCGAAATATTTGTTCGGTGTTCTAGATGTTTTCTGTATATAATAAAAAATATCTATCTATGTAGTATCTGTAAGGCCTTTGCATCTATTATAGATGATTTATACAGCGTCAGCAACCGGTAATCATGCTGTACGGGACGCTGCAGTGCCTGGGACATTGTTAGATGGATTAGGCTTGCCTAGCACCTATACCATCCTCTCATCTTAGTCAGCTATTATTCAGAGGAAAGAACAGGTCAATACGTCTGAAGCTACCTAAGCCGCGGGTTTCCTCACGATGTTTCCTTCACCGTTAAAGCACGGCGGAATTATATAGACAGTGTTCCAACTTCATACAAACGGACGAAGCGCGAGCTATACCTACGCGCCTCGATCTCGGCCCTTTCTCGGCATCTAAACAGTCGCGACTGTGCCACATTGACGAACGGAGGTGTATTTTTTTTAAACAATAACCGCGCGATTTTTTCTCAAAAAATAAGTTCAAGTACCTTCCTACGTATTTAATATGTCGAGTAGGATAATTATATTGTGCTGTTTTTGGTTGCATGAAATCTTCAAGAACGCATCCAGAGATAACTTTTTTAGATTACCTGGAAACTCTGAAAAGTAAGACTATAAAATAATTTTACTTACTCCCTAGTAGGTAGGTACGTAATGTGTGTCTTTTTAATGGACAAGTATTTCCTTTTATCTCACGAAAAAAAAGATGTCTGGATTCTTAAATAAAGTGATTGACACGAGTGAAATAGGTAGTTATAGGCGGTTCATGAATCATGATACGGTAGGTACGCTTGTGTAAAAACCTCGGGGCATGTGTGTTTCGTTTTGTTAGTTTGTATACCTCTAATTCAAAGTGAAGACGTGGTATTTTATTTATGATTAACCAGCTTCTGCCCGCGACTTCGTCCGCGTGGAATAGTTTCTTTGGGCTACCGCTAACTTTTATCCACGACTTCGTTTACGTAGAAGGTGAAAATATTTTTAAATAATACCTAAGTTGCCGCCGTGGGGTGCCGGCAGACGAATGATACCCCTCCTCTCATGCCCATGGATGCAGTAAGAGCCTGCTAAGGGATACCTCCGGAAGATGGGCAGCAGCGTCTATCCGTGTATCAACATTCCATACTACGCTCACCAACCCGCCTGCCAAGCGTGGTGAGAATGGCAACTACCCCTCATGGAGATCCATGATCCGAGGCCTATGTTCATCAGTGGACGTTTTATGGCTGAAATGATGAATACCTAAGTTAGGCGTAATTTTAGGTAGGTACCTACATCACGCTTTCATCAGTAAGAGTGGAACTTTAAAACGTTAGGTAAAAGTACTGGGTCTTATAATCTTATATCATTTAGATTGTAGTTTATTCTAATAATTCATAACTATGTTATTTTATAGTACTTCTGTGTACACTATATTTTCAATTTATCTATTCAATTCACAAAGTATTATATTTGTTTATATAAAAAAAGTATATTTACAATCACAAAACTAAATTGAAACACAAAGTAGGCAAATTTAATTAAAATGCTGGAGGCGGGCAGCCCTATCGCATGTTTACGTACCGCGCGGCTGTAGGTATTTATTTCAAAAATACGGCCGAGTTAAAATTCTGTATAGATACTATTCTGTGGTTAAAGCTCGTGTTAAGTGTGCACATACCTTTTTCAAGAAAGAAAAATCTATTGGTGCACGGCCGGTATCGAACCCACGACCTTCGGATTGAAAGTCGGGGGTACATACCACTCGGCCAACACGGCTTTTTTTATGTAGTATAATGTGTTAAGTATATCAGTCATCTAGTAGGTACCCATAACACAAGCTCTGCTTAGCTTGGGGCTAGATGCTGTGTGAATTGTCCATCATTATTTATTTATTTAACATGAGCCACTTTTAACTTAAAGTTTATTTAAACTAAATAATAAAAATACAGTACTTACTTTGTACTTTGTTGGCACAGTCACCCGAAGTTTTGGCTTCCCACCGAACAAGACTTCACTTCTTCATATGAGCTAGTTATCGTCAATGAGGGTTAACCTATATACCGTTCAGAGCGATAGTCTGCCATTCTGGGCAATTGGCAAACCAGCTCTATGTCACACAATTCATACCGAATAATTTATGATTGAGTCCGACGCGTTAGCCTACACAAAGCACAGTTCAAGCCAGGCTTGACCTAAACGGCTGTAGGTTTTTCCATTTCACGCGGCACAATTTATTAGTACTGCGAGTTTGTTACAATAGTATGGGATTATCGAATCAATCGAAACGTTTTCAACTTACGCTGTTCTCAGCGTTGTCTGTCGCCGTGCGCCAGCTAACCAGTATTTTATTACGAGTCTAAATACGTACACTTCTTTCCTTTTCCACACTTATCTCTCATCTTAACAAGCTGTGTTCTAAGATTACGTACTTCGAGAAAAATTGGATTGCGTTTCATTTTAGTATTTTGTTCGTGCTTGAGTCGTTTTCTTTTGCTTGTACAAAACAAGCATTGTATTGGTTTTGGCATAATATAAATTAACTTCCTCTCTTCCATTATTATGTTTGATAACTTTAGTTTGGCATTTATGTAGGTAAAATAGCTGTAACTGAAAATAATTATTAGTGGACATTTCGCATAGTGACATAATGACTCCCAGCAACTCTGGCGTTCTTTTGAATAACTTTAAAATATTGCTATCTTTTTATCAAAATGTCAATAAAAAAAATGGTTTCTATGAGTTATCCATAAAAGATAGACATATCCAAAACTAGCGTTCAAACCAAAGGGACAAAGAGTACTTTTTGCTCGTACTTTTTGTATCGTATCGCATACAAGCTTACAATACCACACCCATATTATTTAATATAAGGCATTTGCATCTATTATAGATGATATATACAGTGAATAACAGGTCAATACGTCTGAAGCTAACTAAGCCGCGCGTTTCCTTACGATTTTTCCTTCACCGTTAAAACACGTGTTAAGTGTGCACATACATTTTTCAAGAGTATAGCAAACCCATAGAGATATTATACGAGCAACTCGAGTATGTAGTAATACGAGCAACTCTTTTAGCCCTCATTTTAATATCCCTTTTGTTTACCTCGAAATCAAATCACATAAGTGAATAACACCGGAATAAAAAGTGGAAATTATTAATGCTTTTAAATCGTATTTTAATCCGTAATTAAGAAATTATGTAAACCTTTTACCAACCTTTTACACAATTTGAAAATTATATAACCTAGGTTTAAAATAGTTTTAAATATTGTATTTGGAAAAAAATCCTAATAGTATGTAAATAAGAATACATTAAATAAATACTCCGATAAAATACTCTTTCGTTACCTATAGACCTGCTACAAACTACAAGTATGTGATTGATTGGACTGATAATCATCAACATCATCGGCCTATATTAGTCCACTGCTGGACATAGACCTCTCCAAATCTGCGCCATTTTACCCTGTCTTTGGCTTGTGGATGGCAAGCCAGAGCCTCAGCGCCAGGCGTCAGCCAGCGATTCAACTAATCCATCAATTCTCACTCGATATTTATCACAAAGCTCATTCAGCATAACGAATACGTGAAACTTCGCTTGCCCCGACACCTTTTTGCTAAAACAAATTTCGCCCTGTTGAAGTAGCCGTTACTAACAAAGTGAGAGAGATGCTAATTTAATGTAGTACAGTGTCACTCGAAACTGGCCCGAGCCCGGACTTTCAAAGGACTAGAGTGGCCACGGATTCTCTATTATGTAAATTCCGCGTAATTTTCTCTGTGGGAGTTCAGACCAGACTTTGTAACGGGAGCGGCCCTCATTAATACCTAAGCTGCTCAATTTTTGGAGGTGGGTACAAGGTATTCTAATTCGCAACGCCCTTCATCTTTTTTAATAACTAACTACGAGAGGTTGGTCGTAATTGCTTAATCTTGCTTTTGTTATCAAAAGGCCAGCGCTGTGGTTTGATTTACTCTGCCACAGCACAAGCTGAGTGGTGACCTTTTTTGTCACTTTGGCTTAATTCTAGGAATCATTTTATAAGTTTGTTAATTGTTCGTAATTAGTGACAAAATAAACATATTTTTATCTATTATCTTTATATATCGTTAAATTATATAGTATCATGGTTGTTTAGCAATGAATAAATTAAATAAAACCGGACAAGTGCGAGCTGGACTCCCCACCGAGAGGTTTCCGTAGGTACATACTAATTGTTATAAATTAGCTGATCTGATTTAGCAAAAGTATTAAAAATGCACAAAAAGATTCGGTCACCATCCAATTTATGACCGCGCGTAGGGTTGCTTAACCTCGATGATTGATTTCATACTTTTTTAGTATGAAATCAATAATCGATTTCATTATTCGTTATCAATTATGCTATTGCAAATGTATGGTTTGTGGATTTTTCTCTGTACATACAGTATAAGACGATATACCTCGTTAAATTTCATAGTTCTATGTCTACGGGAAGTATCCTATAAATTTTGATATAATTGAGAATGTCGAAACTTGCGTTTAATGCGGCATAAATCGTCGTATCTTTTTTTAGGTTAACTCAGAATATTTTTTTTTCACAGCTTAGAGAGGCTGATTTGAGTCATAATCATCATCATCATTCCAGCCGTAAAAAGTCCACTACTGAACAGGCCTCATGGATCTCCATGAGGGGTAGTTTCCATACTCACCATGGTGAGTATGGCAACTACCCATGGTACCTCGCCTGCCAAGCGTGCACGCTTGGCAGGCGGGTTGGCGAGCGCAGAACGGGATGTTGATACACGGAAAGATGCTGTTGCCCATCTTCTGGAGGTATCCCTTAGCAGGCTCTTACTGCATCCACGGGCATGAGAGGAGGGGTAACATTCTACTTCCGGCACCCCACGGCTATTTTATATGGTCGATTTGAGTATAAGGTTTTAATTTCAACTCGATACCTTTACCTGGTTTTGAGATAAATGGTCTTGACAGACCGACAGACAGACAGACGGACAACAAAGTGATCCTACAAGGGTTCCGTTTTTTTCATTTTGAGGTATGGAACCCTAAAAATATGAATATTTAGTTACAAAACGATAATTTAGGGTAAATTAATACGTATGTATGGAACATTTGTTGCCTGTAGCAATCAGTTTAGCTGTCAAAAATGTCACAGTTAACAATAACTTTGTCTTATTTTATTATGTTGATTTTGCGGTAATTGGTTCTGTACTTATCAGTTTTTCTTTACCGTTCAAGCACTTGTCATCTACACATTAATTATTATGGAGGATAATTGCATTGGTTTGGGAAGCCTAATCCATCTAAGATTGTCCCAGGCACTGTTAGAGTCCCGTACAGCACAAATACCGGTTACTAACGTTGTATAAATCATCTTATAACAGATGTGAAAGGCCAATATACTTTACTTACTTATCAGTCTAGAAAACGTCTGAGAAACAAAATAAAATAAAAACTCGTGCACAGTACCTACTGTAGACTCCAAGTCCCGAAAGTCCACCCCGAAAAATCGTTTGACCTCCAAACCTCTCGCCAGTTAATAAAACACATTGCCAAAGCCACACCCAACCTTTTCTAAACTTGTTCCATGGACGTCGCGTGTCGGGATGCTGCTATTTGTAATGTAGGGCACATAGCGCGGAATCCTAACGGTTACTAATCCGTAGATGAGCCGCCGTTTCGTAGAACATCTGCGACCGCGGCGGCAGCGCGGAACGAAACAAAAACGAAATGAGAAAGGTTTCGGAACTCCGGCATTGCGGCAACTTGTACGGCTGTAACAAGAGACGTGTGATAAAAAATGTATTCATCTTATATTAGTATATATTTTTGTGACTGATGTTTAAAACTATGAAGAATACTACCAAAAAGGTTTTTCGCGGTGGATAAAATTGATACAAACTAGAGATGTTATATGTCGTTGCTGCTATGATGATGAAACTGTACAAATAAATAAACAGTTTTGATAATGTTAAAATAAACACGATAGTGTAGGAAGTAGTGGTAGTAGGAAGTCGTAGTGCAGCTACAAGATAACATTGCATAGGCCGCAATTTAGTCAGTTTTTGTCAACGTGAATAGCTGCCCAGTCCATACTTAAGTCATATGGTTAACCATAGGTACAAGGTCACAGAATTAATTAGGTAATGTACAGAAATGGAATGGGGTGCCGGCATTAGAAGATTGCTTCTCTTCTCTTGGACGTGGATGCAGTAATGCAGCCAAGGAAGATGGGCAGCAGTATTTATTTATCATTCCGTGTATCAACACCCAAACAAACAACCGAAAAACCCCCTCATAATGTTGTAGATCCATGAGGAAGGCCTTTGTCCAGCAGTGGACGTGGGCAACGTTCTACGGCTGAGATGAAGATGAATAACTGGAATTGATAATTACTACGTGAATATCGAATTGGTTCATTTAGAGTCCAACTTAAACTTCAACAACGCAAATAAGCTCAAAGTTTTACACGAGTAATATTATAGTTTCAATTACTTTATGGACGTAACTTCATAATCTATCGTAACTGCTACGAGTTAAGCCGCTACGCTTTCGTAGACGGCGCTACGAGAAATAAAAGTGCGCAGCAGCGCCTCAAAGTGACGCTGATCATTAGAATACAATGCGAGGGAGGGCATCATTAGCACTATACAGGCTGTAATAAAACATGTGTACTATCCCGAAAGGGGTTTCAGGTCACGAAAACAAGTCGTTTTAGATGCAAAAAAATTCGGGAATTCGTATTTTTTTATTTTTTTTGTTCTTTTTTAAATAGTATTTATTATTTAATGGTGTAATGTGAAAATGATCCTGAGATCATAAACAAATTTTGTTTTTTTTTTACATTTACGTAAAATAAAACCTATTTGAGGTTATAGGTATTTTTATTTGTACCTGTACCAGTACGGCAACTCTTTGCGGAGATGACCCTGACAAGAATCGGCTGGCTTTTAGCTTGTCAGGTAGGCGAGCGCAGAAGAGGATATTGATACACGTGAAGACGCTGCTGCCCATCTTTCCGAGGTATCCATTGGCAGATTCTTACTGCATTAACGGGAAAAGGAGGAGAGGCAACATTTTACTGCCTTCACCCCAAGCCTGATATAGTAATAATAAATAGCAGTTTACGCAATCTAAAAATGTTGTAAAAATCATGCACAAACATAAGAAAGGCCAACAGTGTGTGACGTGCCATTTTTAACTAAATTGAAGCGCGTGCTAGAGACATTAAACCATACTTTGTACAGAAATTTATCGTAATTTGCCGTCTGTTTTGACTTTTACACCCCGACCCATGATAGCCACGCTCGCTCGCCAACCCGCCTGCCAAGCGTGGTGAGTATGGCAACTACCCCTCATGGATCTCCATGAGGGAGGCCTGTTCATTAGTGGACTTTTTACGGCTGGAACGATGATGATGATGATTCCCAATATCAATGGCAGACGACCTTTACGCAGATCGGCGGTGGATGCAGGCCGCGATACTTGGAAGTCCATGAGGGAGGCCTATGTCCAACAGTGGACGTCCTATGGCTGAAATGATGAGATGGCATGCGAGCTTAACCCTAAAAAGAGTTTTCGTCTAGCAAACCTTTGGAGCTAGCTGATTATAGGAGTAGGTACGTGTACTCAAAACTAAAAGAACAGTATATAAGTCATCCAAATAAAATTATGATACTTACTTCCTAATTACACAAATAATTTTGTAATGAATGTATTTAAAAACAAGCATTGGTACGGGGGTAATAGAAAAGGGGGCAAAGGCCTCAAAAGGTCACCAAAGGTCAAAAATGGCATTTTTGGGTTTTTGGACGCTTTCGGCCATTTGAAGACTTATTTTTTTGGGGACCTTTGAGATCATAATAACTCCGGTCCCTGTGACCCTAGGGTCACCAAAATCAATCAGTACCTACCCTTCTCTCATTAAGACGGTGCTAACAAAAAAGGTTTCATGTAAATCGGTCAACGCGTTCGGTTGTAATCGTCAAATACACAGACAGACAGACAGCGCTATGCATATTAGGGGCATTGACATAATACTACATGATTATGAAATACTATACAGAGTACCCAGATACACCTCAAATTGGCTGCTCTCGCCGCCGTTAATTAACTATTTACAAAGGATCGTAATATAGAACGAAACGTGCAAAAAAAATTTACTACACTGTAAAGTTTTCAGAGATCTACCTGCATCTGTTGGAATTAAACATTTTAGCTACCCGTATTTCAGTAAGCGTATAAACGGTTTACGACGCGAACTAAACTAGAATAGCTTTAATCCAATTTAAACGGCTATTCATTAACCTTTACTACCTGCTTTTTAATTACATAAACTTTATGCAATGATACAATGAAACATTAAGATAATCAATTCGAAGAAAGTTTTGCAAAATTCACGGGTGATGTTAACATCTCGAAAGATAGTATAATATTCCACCGTGCTCAAACGCAAACTAGCAAAGTAGCGCAAGATCGAGAAAGGACCGTTGTTTGTAAGCATATTAAAAAGAGACAGAACTAAAGCTAAAAGTTCATTTGGTTTGTTTACGTGCATTTTTAGAACATAAGCAGGGGATAGGTTGCTATAAAAACCAGTTTTAAAATAATACCGCCTTTATTAACAAGGTTGTTTAGCTATAAATCTTTTGTGTGTGAAACTAGATACTACCGCATCTCGAATGTTCTAATAGGTGCGATTAAATACGTGGTCGTGTTTGCCGAGCGACAGTCTTTATTTGGCTATGAAAGTGAACAGTGCGACATATCCGAGCAACTTCAAAGTGAATAAAGTCTTAATCAGTGATTTGTGAACAAGTGTTATTCTAAAATGGTAATCAGCGTTCTATGAAGAAATGCTAGTGTGAATCTGTTGGAAGATTTCCGATATTAAAGTGTTAATTTTGTTTTAATTGGACATTATTATACGTTATTTAATACCGAACCCCAGCTCGTAACAATACTTATCCGCTAATCGTCATACTAACCATAATCACTAATTATTACCACCAGGACCTGTCCTTAGAGTCGGTTTTTGTAGAAAAATAAAGAATCATTTACGGCGCAGAGACAAAGATTTTTCATAAACGAGTATAAATATTCACCAACATTGTACGTCTTGAAAAGGCAAATCAAATTATTAAGGATACTTCAAACTAAGTTTTCGGTCCTTCTGTACAGATGTTAACAATGAACATATATTTCTACGATAAATTCCGTCATCTTTCCTACTAATAGTAAAAAGCTGAAAGTTTGTTTGTACAATACGGATTAAGCTGAAACTTTGCACACGTATAAATATATTGACAAAGGTACCATACAGATTGCGTTGAAACTTTGAAGATGGTGACTGGAGTTAACACAAAGGTCAAAGAATTTTATTTTTATTGTATTAGTTCACAAACCAGATAACAATCATAATTGCGTTAATATGTGACACATTAAAATCCAGATCAGTATTCCATTTTATGCAAACATAACGAAGATAGTGTTGCATGATTTTAATTAAAACTAACATACGACTGGAAAATACATCACGCTTAACCTGTTTATATTGGGATCAATAACATAATTCATTAAACAACCGGCTTATACGGAAAACGGGATTTTGTATTCAGGTCATGCATGTCAAGTTATATAGATAAAAAATCCAGCTAACACAGCATCTGCCAAAGTACCTTATTCAGTTTCCTCCAAAAAAAGTTTGAAAGACGAGTGATCAAAAGATCCAGCTATCGCAGCGTCCGCTAAAACGAACTATGTGTATTCAGTAGTTTTGTTATTTTTATAGTGTTTACCAGACTTAGGTAGAACATTTTCAAAGAAATGAATAACCTTATCAAAAAATTTACGGTTCCGGTGGGATTCAAACCCACGTCCGTCAAATCGATACTTGACGCTTCCTAAAGCCGGAAGTGCTTTAACCACTAAGCCACAGGACCCGCTGAAATTCTTGATATCGGTTTGAGCATCCGATTAGAGCGCCATCTACAGGTAACTACTGGAGTTCTCCTGTTCATTGTCTGAAGTTGCATTCAGTAGCAATGACTAAAGATGTCGCTACAGCTTATTCTATAGTTTTGTTATTTTTATAGTGTTAAACCACACTTAGGTAGAATATTTTCAAAGAAATGAATAACCTTATCAAAAACTATATTCAGCTCCCATTAAAAAATTTCAGCTACCACAACGTCTGCCGAAGTACCTTATTGCGTTCTCGTCATTTAAAGTTTTAGAAATACGTCATTTAAATTTTCCAGCTATCGCAGCGTCTGCCAAACACCGTATTTAGCTCCCGTTAGGTAAAGTTCGAAAGATTAGTCATACAAATTCCCAGCTACCGCAACGTCTGCCAAAGTACCTTATTCCATTATAATTTGAGAAATATGTCATCAAAAATTTCCATCTACCACAGCGAAGTTTAGTTTATTCCACTCCCATCATTTAAAGTTTGAGAGATGCGTCTTTCTAAATTTCCTTCTTTTAAATAGGTCACATCAGGTACAGTTCCAAGGATAAGTCGTAAAAATATTCGGTTACGGCCGGCAGTGTTTGCCAAAGTCTCTCATCCAGGGATGTCTGGACATTGAATAATAATGTCAATTAATTTAACGTGGGCGAAGCGGCGGGTAAAAGCTAGTAACTTATAATGCAACTGAAAAATGTTAAGTACAAAAGTTTGCTTTATCTCGAAATACCTAAGTATACTTTATTTTTACAATAGTCCCCGGAAATAATAATAATGATTTAAAGATGATTTAAAGTTGGTTTTACGGGAGGTGAGGTCATTAACATGGCAGGCGCCGAGAGCCAACACCGGCCGCGAAGCCGAGCGCTCGTGACCGGACTCAACACAGTTACTTCAGCTATACTGTAATTAAATTGCAAACTTAGACCTCCATAGCTGAATATTAAGAGGCAGAAAAACTTTTAACGAAATAACCAAGCATGTTCCACTCACTCACTTACCTAACTAACGCGAGATTAAATAGATTCCATACAGGAAAAGCTATTTCATTCGAAGATCAAGTTATACGGCCTCATTCCTATTGTTAAAAGTATTTCGCAAAATAAATTCCTCAAAGACTATCCAGTTTCTTTGTGAGCCGAAATTGGTTACAACGAGGGACACTGAATCTAATATCGTTTAGTTAGAACATCAACAAATGGAATACAAAAAGTCCCAGTACCTATCAGTTGTTTATGTGTGAGGGGCTGTACGTGAAGCACGGATATTGAATGCTAAGCGCGTCCGCGAGCGAGCGTACGTGCGCGACCGGCGACGGCTCTAAAGCCTCAGCACTCGACAAAAACTCCAAATTGATGTGTTCCAGCTTTCCCACAAAGAGGTTAGGGAAACAACCATTGTGCCCACTGCACTGTAGCGCTGAGCAAATCTCGAAACATCTCCAAAGGAAATAACGAGAAAAGTTGTGTGCGTCCCGCCGTTTTCCAGCTCACGTTTTATTATTATTTATATTTATATCTTTGAAATGTTTATGATACTCGTAGTTATCCATTGTTTCGAACTTGGAACAGAGATAGGTGTTTTTTGTTTACTAATAAAATTTCTGCTAATTATTCTGGTTACATGAAATTGCGGATATCTATATAATGAATCGCTTGAATAGACTGGTAAAATCGCGGTCTATTGAAAATAGTTATTTCCCTTTACCGAAAGGCTCTCAGGATTTTGCCCTTGTTTTGTCGTTCGTACCTATTCTATACACGAGTTCTTTCCTACTTATATGTGGAAAATACTTCAAAAACTCGTTAAATAATTGTTTACTTTTTTTTACTTATTAAGCAAAATCTATTGTTTTTTATACTTCTAAATGACGAGACAAGCCGAAGGCCCATCTGATTTTAAGCGGAAACCTCTACCTATAACAATTTCAATGCCGCGGTGATCACCTTCACTAAGCACGTGACCAACGCTACATTGCATTGCACCCGTCACCCTGAGACAGAGTTTTAAAGTCTCATGCGCCCGTAATTTTTTTTTTAATTCGGAAACTACAATGGTTATGATACATATTATGGAAAAAATCGTCGATATTTCGTATTATTTTTCATATTTATACTAGCGAACCCGCCCGGCAGACATCGTCCTGTCCGCTGATTTGGAGATATACCGACAACAGCGCCATCTACCGGGTTCAATAGTATCGGTCCAGCTGTATAGGAGGAATCAGACGTACGCCCGCACCGCTGTAATTATTTGGACGCGCGAGAGTTTTAATTTCACTATAACTCGTAAGATATTCATTAAAATTACAAGTTAATGGCAAATCTTTCAATATTATAATGAGGAAGAATTTGTATTGTAGTATTTTGTATGTTTGTAACGAATATACTCAAAAACTACTGCGCCGATATTCAAAATTCTTTCACCACTAGAATGCTACATTATCCCTAAATAACAAACTATATTCTATCCTCGTTTTCCCACAAGAACGAGAGCTACGCGGGTAAAACTGCGGGTGCGGCTAGTATCTTCTATATTATATACTTAAGATTTCAAGGAAACCTATTTGGATATATTATATTCATACCATGATTGATTATACGACTTCGCAAAAAATGCAAACATTTTTATCAAAATTTTAAGTGTAACTATTTTTATATAACGTATAGACATACATATGCTGTCGCTGTCTTTTCGTAGATCTGTTTAAGAGGAACAATTATTCTATACATCACTTGCACTTAATTTAAATGGTTTACGCGGCACATGCTGAAACAAACTTCCAGTCGTCAATAAATTTTCCGACAGTGCAACTACATATACTGATTTGGTGCAAGTTGACTAAACCATGATGATTCATAGTTCACCGAACTTGCACCAGTTCTTTATTTGAAGCTTAAAACTTTCCACCTGGTTTCTATTTCTATTTTTATTGCAGATAGACCCTTGTTCGACCACAATCTCACATGATGGTAAGCGACGATGTGCCCGATGATGGATCACAATAGTCTAAATACCTAGTCACTCTTGACTTGAAGAGACCCAGGTTATAGTTTTCGGGGACAGAAGCCGTCAGCGAGTTCCAGACCTTAGCGGTGCGGATGACGAAGTTGGAGGTGAACCGCTTAGTACGAGTGGGTGGAATGTCCACTAGATAAGGATGGTACTGCGCTGTTCGTCTGCTTGTCCTGGAGTGGAATGGGGAAGGTGGTATCAGGTCGTGGAGTTCCTGAGAACACTCTTCGAAATGAACAAAAACCCATTCATGGCCACAGTTGAGTGTCGGTGTTAAAGTAGCACCAAGGAGTACCATCTGATATTTTATATGTACATACATCTCGGAACTCAGGAACCTCGAGAAACGGATTTTTTTTTTGCTAGAAAAAAGACAGGCTTGTGTTTCAGAGGCATTGAAATTAACTCGATTGGCTTCTCCCCAATCTGAGACTGCCTTCAGAGTCATGTTCAAGCGATCTTTCCATCACCATCTTTTCTATTTGGCCTGTATCTCTACTCGACTGCTTGTGGCTTTAGTCAGGTCTATCACCAGATGATTTATCACTGTGCTGTAGTCTGCGTACCCAATGATACCGGGAACCAGCATGTATTACTCTAGCTATTAGTGAAAACCACATTAAAATCCGTTCAGTATTTTCTTTTTTGAGTTTTGCATAAACAGACAGACAGACAGAGGCGGAGGATTCTCTTTTATAATATGAAAGGATTTTTAATTTTACTAGTACTAGTACTACTAGTTTTATGAAGATGATCCTGAGTTCGTAATCGGATTTGTGTATTTTTTTTACATTAAAAAAAAATACTTCTGTATGATCATAGGTACTTTTATTTGTACATGTACGCTAGCTCTTTGCGGAGGTCAATGACCCTGTCAAAAATCAGCTGGCGTTTAGGTTGTCAGTATCGTATAATCAGCTGTTTTGTGATCGTATAGTCAACTTTCGTAGTCTTTTCTTAAATGAATATCACCGAATCCTGAAAAGTCGTAGAACTAAAATGGTTCCTTGGGGTGGTAAGAATCAGCCCCTTTCGCCTTAGTACACATATTATAATACACCCTGAATAGAAATGAAAAATGTAATCAAAATTTTGTTTACATTTTGCTACATTTTTTTGTTTACATTTTGATAGATGACTTATTGTTAGTCTGTCATGTTGACACGTGCTTTAACGGTGAAGGAAACATCGTGAGGAAACCCGCGGATAAGTTAGCTTCAGATGTATTGACCTGTTCTTTCCTCTGACTAACAGCTGACTAAGCTGAAAAGATGGTATACATAGATGCTGGGCAAGCCTAATCCATCTAACAATGTCCCAGGCACTGCAGCGTTCCGTACAGCATTTTATTTGATTGATTTTATTTGATTTGATTGATGATTACCAGTCGCTGACGCTGTATAAATCATCTATAATAGATGCAAAGGCCTTATTTTTGATACTGTTAGTATGTAAATGCGGTCTTACCGGTTTCTGAAGTCAAAGTGAAGGTAGTTAAAAAACGACCATCGCTCCTTGACGGACACTCCGGTGAAATCCCCACTCTACCCAGGACCATGGTTGAAACACAGACCAAAAATCGGGAATAATAAAAGGTGATAATATACGTGTTCAATTTCCGTGATTTCGATATTCAAAATCTGTAGGGATTGACAATGTAGTTTGAAATTCAAACATTTACAAACTGCTTTGTTTTGTTACTACGAACACACTCGTTGCGATCTTAGTTTTTGAACTTCTCCCTCACAATACGCTGACTCAAGCATTTTGTATTATTATACTCATGACCAAAGTCACCAATTGACATCGGGAAGTTGAACGGCACAAAGCCGCAAGCCATCAATCCCATTTTATCTGTACAATTATTCAACTATGGTCATAATGTGGGCTCTCCACCGAACCTTTGTCTGTAATCGAAACACTAAGCCCGAGTGATTTAAGATTATGGTATGGGATAATGACGTTCAATTTTGGTTCTACGTGGCACAGGTGTTTTACTCAATTTTTCTGAAAATCGCCAAATTTATAACCTCAGGAAATTCGTTCGTTTAACTAAATTAAAGCCATTAAGTAAGCAGAGGTGATAAGTTATTCGAACTAGACGCTGTAACTGAGTTACTTGGCTTATTAAAGGCAGAAGTAACACAATTTTCAGTGAGTTTTGTGAATAGCCTCGTTGTACTCCTAGAAGTAATTTCCTGTTATGTATCTCTCTGAAAATTTTGCACATGTGTGTTTGCGTTTTCTCGCTAGGTCCCGTCGACCCGGGAAGACAAAACTTTGCGCATTATTGTTGGTATGTTCCTACGTACAGTGAACAATAGCAGGATTTATCTGCAGTTCACTTCATAAAATAGCTCGTAAAGCTGGGTTTCTAGTGAAATCTGCTCGGAATTTTTGGCACCTACTTACTAGGACTTTTGGCTTTATAAGATTTCATTTAAATTCCTACAAATACTATACTACTGAGCTAGAAAGTACACTCTATCTTAATTGTAAAATAACTTTGTTTGGCTTGACTATCTACCATCTTTTAAAGTTTTTAAAAAATGAATGATTGATTAATTTGATACAAACATTTCGCTGCAGTTATTGATATTCCCATAAATAGTCCCTTCATCATCTCTCTATAAAAAACATCACCATCATCATCTCAGCCGTAGGACTGCTGTCCAAGTCCACTGCTGGACATAGCCCTCCCATATGGATCTCTAATATCGTATGGGAGTTGCTGCCATACTCACCACGCTTGGCAGGTGAGTTGGCGAGTGCAGTACGGGATGTTGATACAGGAAAGACGCTACTGCCCATCTTCCCGATGTATCCCTTGGCGGATAACTGCATTTACCAGCAAGAATTTGCACAAATGACACACACACAATGGTACAAATAACTAAATTTAAACCAGAATATTTCAGTCCTCTCGAGAGCCAATCTTCCGTACTAAACCGTAATGCTGCTTTTATTAGTTCGGCTACCAACCACTTGTGTTGCAGAGTGTCCTTATCTATGAAAATGAAAACCTTGACAGCATAGGGTCGTCCATACCGTTATTAAGTTCTGGGTTAAGTCATTCCGACGCCATCGCCAAAAGCTAACTTCAAAGTTTAAACGTCTACATTTACTACGGTTTCCTGTGAACTATGAATATTAACCCGACCTAAGTAAATTCGTTTTATTAACTATATAATTACCTACGCTATTATGTTTTAATTGATTATTTTCATGTCCCAGCAGAGGAACGAAACAAGTGAAATAAACACTCGAATCAAAAAAACTTACATTTGATAATCTTATTAAAATAATATTATAAATAAATATTGCCTTAGGGTGCCGGCAGAAAAATGTTACCCCTCCTCTCTTGCCCGTGAATGCAATAAGAATCTGTAAGTGCAATCTATGAATAAAGGGCAGCGTCTTTCTGAGAATCGACATCACATACTGCGCTCACCAACCCGCCTTCCAAGCGTGGTGAGTATGGCAACAACCCCTCATGGAGATGAGGGAGGCCTGTGTTCAGCAGTGGCCGTTTTACGGCTAAAATGATGACGAATGTTATTCCGGGCTCAGAAAAATCCAAAATATCTTATTTCATTAAAATCGGTGCAGCCGTTCTCGAGTTATATGTGGTGTAACTAGCCCGACCTTGTTTTATAAATATAGATGTGTATATGTTTCTTTTATTTAACAAGCTTTGGAAAAAATATCTTCATTTAACGACCAAAAACTCAGTGTAAAGACATGATATTAGTCTCATTCAATTCAAATGTTTTTTATAATATTAATGTGTTCACAGAATTTTAGGAATCCGTAACATAAAATAGAACCCTTGAGAAACAGAAACAATACAAATATATTTGTTCGGAACAAAACACGGTTTCTCGTTTTATGCATAAATTATTTCTAAAACAAAAATAGCGATGGTCAAAACATATCTTCAAAATATTTTTGACGTCATATTTTATTAAAGAAATAACAAATCTTAAATATCAAATCAATATATATTAAATTCTTCCGTTGACTGACTGAGTGACTGACAGACAACGCACAGCCTAAACCACTGGACCTAGAGACTTGAAATTTGGCACACATACATATACCTTGAGTATCCTAGAGGTGCACTAACAAGGAATTTTTCGAAATTCCCACGGGAACGGGAACAACGCGGGTGAAACTGCGGGGTGCGGCTAGTTAATAGATTATAGTATCACTTGGCCGTGGGATGCCGGCAGTAGGATGCCTCTCCTCTCCTGCCCGTGGATGCAGTAAGAATCTACTAAGGGATATGATCAGCACCAACTTTTCGTTTATCAACATTCCGCACTGCACTCGCCAACCCGCCTGCTAAGCGTGGTGAGTATGTCCACAACCCACTCATGATCTTGGAGATCCGTGAAGGAGACTTATGTCCAGCAGTGGACGTAGACAGAGCAGTCCTACGGCTGAGATGATGATGATGATGATGATGATGAATATCACTTGGGTAAACAATGATTTTTATATTTTTTTTAAAATTTCAGCCGTTAAACGTCCACTGCTTAACACAGGCACCCTCATGGATCTATATGAGGGGTAGTTGCCGTACTCACCACGCTTGGCAGGCGGGTTGGCGCAAGGAGTACCGGATGTTGATACACGGAAAGACACTGCTGCTTATCATCCAGAGGTATTGCTTAGCAGGCTCTTACTGCATCCACGGGTAGAAGAGGAGGGGTAACATTCTACTGCCGGCACCCCACGGATTGTATTCACGTCATAAGTATTTTGATTGTCACTGTAATCTTCATACATGTTAACTCTCGACATCTGTCATATTACACACTGTATTATTCTTGCTATGACTTCAAAAACACATGCCATTCAAATAATTATGACAAGAACTGTGAAGTGTGAAGACTATGACGTGTTGAAGACTATTCGACTCTATTTGTCAAGATGTAAGAATCCTTATAACGATGTCACTCGAAAATTGTTATTTTCTATCGTTATGCCGCTTATACAAGTTGGCCGAGTAAAGAATGACTCACGCTAGACCGTGTCGTGTCCGAGCCGAGTCCGAGCAATAATTTCGAGCGTTGTCCATTGCTCGGCCGTCACTAGGTTTCCGCTCGGTACAGCGTGAGTGTGTCCATACAAAATATACGTAATATTAGTTGACTACGGCCGACACTCGGGTCGGAAACGCACGCGTGATTCATCCTTAAAGCAAAATACCAACGAGTGGATACCGTGCCGAGCTGCAGTTGACCTAGCGCGGGCGAGCACCAAAACGACAGCCTGTTCGCGACAGGTTTGCAACAGGCGTAAATCTCGCGATCATCGCTGAAAAAGCCAATTCCTCGCAGTTGCTAATACAATATTGGCCTTTGACTGCGATGGTCGCCCTTACGCCTTTTTTAACCTGTTGCGAGATACGTAATCAACGTGTGGACGGTAGCTCACTTCTCTTGAATCAACTTGCTCGCGTTGGCATATGCGGTATAAAATATCTGATAGACATATTAATTAATGCAAAAATCCTTGGAATTAAATTTCCTCCAACTTGGAAACTAAAAACTATTATTAAGAACTGTGTTTTCTCACTCGCTTCTTTTAAGTGGACGGACGTATTATAATGTTTGTAGTAACAAACTGTGGAAATAAAATGAATGAATACGGCCAACGTGTATGGGCCGCATTATACAAACTTAGTTGTCCAGTGGCATAAGTAAAAAAAAACTTAAAAACACACATATACTCCTGAATTTGTTTTGAAAATTAATCTCAAGGTTTATTATGGGTTTACGATGAGAATAAAGCTATAGACAATTTGATCGTACAGACGCAAAATATGAAACGCATAATTTATGACATCTAGTAAAGCAATGACACTACTTAGTGCTTTGTAGTTAAGATACGTTAAGCGTCATTATTTCATCATTATCATCATAAATTATCAACCACAGCCCGTTGATACCCAAAGCTGGGTGCTGGCCTCGATTTGTGTAAGTCACACAAGCATGCCCTGTGCTGTGCTAAGCCGGGAACGACCTGGTGAATGTCGTCGACTCATCGAGCCATGGGATGACCATTACAAACATTTCATCATCTCAGCCATAGGACGTCCACTACTGGACAAAGGCCTCTCCTTCATGGATCATAAGGGGTCATTGCCATACTCACCACGCTTGGCAAGCAGGTTGGTGAGTGCAGTGCAGGATGTTGATATACGGAAAGACGCTGCTGCCCATCTTTCGGAGGTAACCTTTAGCAGATTCTAACTGCATCCACGGGCAAGAGAGGAGGGAAAACATTATACTGCCAGCACCCCATGGTTACAAACATTAGTACAGTGCATGCATGTACACGAGCAAAAATTAATTTACTTTTGCATTATTGAGATATGCATGAATACCCTGCCAGCATCGCGTACGTTGCATACGTCGGACCAGTTTGTTTCTGCCTTAAAACCAAATTCAAGAGTACAATCTAACGGGCATACACTTCCCCACACCAGTAGTATACCTAGACGTGCATTAGCTATGTACGGTAGATTGACCTCGTTCATGTTACAGCCTCTCTCAACCTATAGGTAAGTAGTTAGTACACTGCCTTATCGCAGTACGTACTCAGTGGAGCATGAGAGGATGGTCGATGGAACACGAATCGGTTGACAAACAAAAGCTATGAACTATAACGACGTCATATATTCATTTGAGGGTTCGCTGTGGATATAAGAAATAATAAAATAAATCGAATTGGTCGAGCCTTATATTATTTGGTACCTTAATGTTTTTTGTTCAAATACAGTAAGTATCATTCGCAGTAGGGTACCGGCAGTAGAGTGTTATCCTTCTTTTGCCCGTGGATGCAGTAAGAATCTACCAAAGGATACTTCCAGATGATGACAGCAGCGTCTTTCCGTGTATCAAAATACCGTATTGCGCTTGTCAACCCCCTGCTAAGCGTAGTTAGTTAGTATAGCACCTCCCCCCCCCCCCACCCCCCCCCCCCCCCCCCCCCCCACCCCCTCATGATCCGTACTTGGATCCATGAATGTCCAATGGCCAATGTCCAGCAGAGGACGTCCGACTGAGACGACAACATTTTCATGGACGATTCAGCGCCCTCTATAGAGTTTTGGAATGTGCTAACTAAGTGTGGTTTAAAATTAAAAACTATATGAAACAAGTTTGTCGATCATTCTGGAATGAGGTAGATTGGAACTGTGAATAACAAAGCATATATAGTTTTAGAACAAAACTACAAAAGTTTTTGTTTGATAAGCAATTAGACCAGAAAGATCTCAAACATGACGTCAGTGTCATATATGTAGGTTTTTGGTTTATAAGTTTGACAATAAGATTTCCCATAAGGATTTGTTTTTTACATAAATAAGTTATAGATTACGGTTCTTTTTTTATCCAACTATTTTTTTTTATTTTAATGTTGATTTTTGCTTCTAAGTTGTCTGTGTTTTTTATTGTATGTATAAGAATGTGGTTACATCCGTGACATCACTGTCGGTTCTGGCGGAAGATCAGCGTTGGTTGTTCAGCTAACACAATGGTGAGCCAGGTCCGATTTGTGATACCTATTTGTTGTATACTTATAATTGTGTAAAATTAGTATCACAAATAAACAAATTTTCAATTTTCAACAAAAGTTAGAACTTAATGAGTTCTTCAACATTTCAGGCTATATTTTCCGTAGCATAATATAACAAAAATACGAATCAAAATGAGCAAAAAATGTTACCGTGAAAGTTGAGTTCAAACTCTTGTTAATCACCGTTCAAACCCACCCCATTCCACAATGATCAACAATACAATGTATTCCATAAAAGCATCGCTTTTACCAGTAAATCAGGCACTAAGTTTAAGTGTTGCTGGAAAAGGCTTACCCCCACACCCTCTATCCTGATCTCGATCCTGATCCTCTTTCAGGTATTCTTCCAATCCGTCCCGCCATTAAGTTTGATGATAACATTTTATATTTCTTTCAGAATGCGTCTTTTTTCTGTAATACAACTTTAAAGTATTTCAACAGCTTTCAGCCGGTATATTAAATGTCGAAATAAAACAAACGGTTCGACCATCTTTTGTGCTCAAAATTTAACAAATCTCACCCCAGTTTAGGTAGGTACGGTACGATAAAATATTTGGCAAACGTTAAAAAAATAATGAGAGACGCATTTGTTTATCCTTTACTTTGTAACTTATTAATTAGCTTATGAATGTATTAACATAATTAACCTAATTAAAAGTTTTAATAAGCCATTTGATTATGACTGAAAACTCGTTAGCACGAGCTCTTCAGCTTTATGCGTCTGTTTCAACTAATAATGCAACCATATTTCCACATAAAGCTACCTATAGATAGAAACCCGCTCAGAAGTGAAACAAAACCTAAAAATAATTTAAGTTTGTCCCTCGTCCCTCACAAGGATCGAATCCGTAGCCGTCAGCGTCACACACGACTCTCACTGCACCATGGATGTTGTCAGAACTGTTTGTTCTCCGCTCGCCTACAACGCCATAATTATCACTATCGCGTTTTTAAACTTAAATTTTCAGTAGCTTGCCTGACTTTTTCGCTGATTTGTTATAACGTTCCTTTGAGTTGCTAATTTAAGCAAGTAGGCCAATCCGAAATGCCCATATTGTTCAATCTAATTCCCCCGGCATTAAAGGTAACAAGAAATCGTACCGTAATTGCCATCATCACCCCACTTGCAATTTAGGTAGTCTGCAAAATTGACTTCTAACTGCGTCGAGCTGAGTAGATTGGGATGGCGCGGCATAATAACGTATAATACCCCCATAAAGGTGTCGCAGGCGTGAAGTGAAACGGTTGACGACTTCATTCTGATACTTTTGGCATGGAACAATGAATTTATTAGGGCGGTACTTATTCATCAGTTGACAATCGTGACGAGGAGGAGCGAAACACCGCGAATTGGCTCGTGCGTACTCATTTAAGTATTGGCGTGGTGCACCAAAGATAATTAAATCGTAGAAACGTCCTTGACGTTTTGTTTGTACACGAAATGAGATAGGTGGCTCATTTAGAATCAGTGTACGTACCTCTTAACACGCTGTTTATTTATTTATTAATTTTTATTTTTAACAGTTTACCATAGTACTCTGTAACATAAAATAAATTAAAAGTAAAAAAAACTTATTGACAAAGAAAATTACACAAATGTTTAAAATAATCATTGATTGTAAATACACTAAAACTAAGTCAGTAAATATTAAATTTAAATATTATCTCGATAAACTCTAAATAATTTAATGAAATCAAATTAAAATCATAATAAATCAATAATTGCAAATTGAATTCAGATTTAGGATTTAACAAGTCACAATTAAATAACGATTTGACCTTATAAATATTGTCAGCGATGATATCAAATTGTAGGGACTTTGAATACATTTGTTACTGTCTGACCATTCTTGTAATCGATGCGTGAAGTCCCAAATTATACCGCGAGCTGCCTGGGTCAAACAGGTTGTACCTGGAGGCATGGGACAGTCTACCGGGAGTACAAAACGAGAGTTTGGCCAATAGATTAGGGGCGTCAATAACACCATTCGCAAGCTTGCACAAAAACACTGTGTTGAGCAACAAATCTGCGATCCACCAGCTTACACATGCTGAAGTGAGTCTTTCTTCGTGTGTCAGAAGCTTCTTTTCCAGGTGACAAGAGAAAGTGAGATGCCAAAGAAAGCGTTTCGCACATCTCCAGACGCTTCTTGTGGACTTCGTAAAAAGGACCCTTAGCTACACTATAGTATTCGAGGTTGCTACGCACTAGGCGTTCTACAATATAATTTTTGTTTTAGTACACTTTAAGTATTTAGAATTGCGTAAGAGGAACCCCAAGCACTTCATTTCAAAGCAATATTCTCGACGTAGATGTTAAAGCTGAGTTTAGTGTCGATAACCACTCCCAAGTCGCGCACCTCATCGACATTCTTCAAGATAGTACCTTTAATGTAGTAACTAGGTATAACAGGCGTTTTTTTCCTTATAGAGAAAATCGAAAAGCATTTTGCGACATTAATAATCATGTCGTCAACTTCACACCAACTATCCCAACGATAAATATATTCTTGTAACAAGGTATGTCTTGGTTATCGTTAATAGAGCGAAATAGTTTTAAGCCATCAGCCAAGAAGTGACTTGAGTTTTGGAAACAATCACCGATGTCCTTAATAAAGATGTTAAATTGTAGCGGGCCAAGGTTTTTTCCTCATAGAGAAAATCGAGAAGCATTTTGCATTTTCCTATGAATACTTAAAACATTATTGTTTTAAGTATTCATAGGTAGTTTTTTTGATCTCACTAATATAAAGTCGATATTAAAAGCCGACGAGCTCAACATTTGCAAATGTAAGATGTTGACTAGGATTAACACATAGGCTACTTTTTATAGGGGTCGTACCCCTGCGAAGCCCCGTCGCATGCGAAGCGGCGGGCACAAGCTAGTAACATAAAAACCATAAGCAAATATCTGCAGATCGTACAGACATTTGTCCCAAGACGGGAATCGAACTCACAACTTCTCGCGTCGCAGACGGACCTTCGCCCGCTGCGCCACATAGGTCGTCAATTTCTGAGTGAAGTTGTACCACAGCTGGAAGGTGTTCTACGACAATAAAATATTCACGAAGCTGTACCTATTTTTTCAAATTTTCGAGGCCCTAGCAAAACATATTCTTGTTATAACTGAATAATAAACACCGGAAAATTAACTTTATTTGTCCTTTGTAAATTCGGAACAAATTATTGGAATTGGCTTTTTCATGACACAATAAGCCACGCTATAATTGGTACAAACTTTGAAAACAAAAGAGTGTCGTGTCGGCCCCACGCGCGAACGGGCATTCAATCCCATGATGATGATTTTCTTGAAAAATCGAAACGTGTCGGAATAATCTTCGACGTTACAATACTACGTGAGTAATTCCCGTTTTCACAAAATGAATGCTACAAACTTTTTTCAGTTTCGATACTTATAACAAAAAAGCGAAATTATTATAAGTTACCTTACAAATATCATGATAACAATGTAATATACTTTCATGGTATGGTAATGACACCGAACTAGGCGGAGCTCCACGCTTGTATTCCAACTTTTCACATTTGCTGCTCACAATTTCCGCTTTTCGGTGAGTTTATTGTTTCCATATTCCAAATCTTTAGATTTGTGCTCTAGTTTATATTTTATACCTGGCAGCTAACATTACCTGTGAGATGAATATATCTTACTAGGTTATTGTAATATCCACATGTAGAAAAATCTTGTAGGTATGAGCAATAATATAATTAGGCAATATTTTTATAGATTTTTTTTTTAAGTGTTCATCTAGGGAAGTACTACCACCACACCTATTTTTGCCTCCAAGCAGTAATGTCTATGCATTGCTGTGTTCCAAGGAAAATTATGGGCACATGAGACCTTACAACTCTGTCTCAGGGTACGCAATTCAATGCAGCTTTGGTCACGTGCTTAGTGACCACGGCGATAATATTCATAAAAACTGTCACGCCCGTAAATTATAAATATTTTTGTTATTAGACATTTACATGACATCCCTTTAATAAAATTGTAAATATTTAGGGATTCCATAATAGATTTCAAAATGGGATTCAATATGACAACCGCATCTGGGCATTAAATCAAGTATAATTTTTCGATCTATATTAATAATATTGCTTCCAGAAAAAAATAATAATGTTTTTATCAAAACAGGTTCCATCAGCTCTTAGACATGTTTTTCATCAGCTTAAATGTAGAGCTTCTGGTTAGTGATGCCATTACACAATTTCTTAAAAAGAATGGAACATACTTTCATCAAAATATTTTGCACTATTAATATTATTTTATCTCATAGAAAAATACAATATTAAAACTGTTTTATTCATAAGCTACACGAATCGCTGACGCGATCGGACCGCGGGGGTGTAACATGTTTGAGCTCTTATACAAAGTAAGACGTAGGAAAGGTACGGTTGAAAAGTCAACTCAATCTGGGCAAAGGGTCCCGTGTGCCTCACGCCGAAGAAATTACCCGAGATTTGCATAAACGAGACCCGAGGGATCGCCTTTGAAAGTTGCCTAAGTTTGTGGGCATCCTAACATTCTGCTTTGCTTCATATATTACTCGTAAGTTAGTCACACTTTGCTTTATCTCAGGCGAGGCAAGCATGCTAGGCTTACTAAATAACTGGAATTTCAGATAAGATAACCTCTAGCATCATCTCGGGTAAGTGAGTTAGGTTGTTAGTTTAATTTTGTGCATAAATGGAGCATATTGCTGAACCTGTAAAGTAAAATGTTTCTGTATAATCTGCTAACAAGAAACGTTGGAATTAAAATGTAAAGTAGGCGAGTGGAAAGTAGGTCTTTTGTTTATTTTTTAATGCTGACGACCCAAATTATCCTCATCTCGGCGCAAATAAGTCACCCGTTGGCCGTGGTCTACGTTACCCACTTGTCAATATTGAAAGTGGCCGGGACAAGATACGCGTGGCAATGACAGGCGGTCGGTCCTATTCCTGGTACCTACATTTTGTTGTAAGATTTCTTCAAGAACAGCTAATATGATTTTAACAAGAGTTTTAGTATTGGTAACTGCTATTTAACTGCATCGACGGGCAAAAGAGGAGGGGCAACATTCTACTATCGGCACCACACGGCATGAACTAAACATTACATAACATAATCAATTCATGTTCATCCTATTCTGGTCATCATCTGACCATCCCTGGAGTATAAACATTGTGGAAACCTAAACTTTTGTTCTAAACCGAAATTATATACTATTTCCCTTCGAATGCAGTACCGCAGAATTCAGTACCAGAGCTAATTATCTTGGAAACTGCTGGTCCGATAACCATCAAACTAAGAACAATGAAATATTTCAATCGTTTTATCCATTTGGTCGGAGAATAAAAACGATTACGATATATAATGTAGGTAACGATTCGACTAGCATTACCATAACCGTTAATAGCTATCAAAAATACTGAACAGATTAATATGAATGTCCAGTAGTTAGTATCCAACCATTCTAATGTGTAAACGTAACAATTGTGTCAGTAATTTAAGATTATCTGCGGGCGAATAGTGGCAGTTGAGCGAGCACTGGCGCAGGCCGGACGGCACATTTGTCTGCGCGACAGCAACAATTACCGTGAAACACGCCCCATTCGTTCAAATACCTATGCGATTTACTTGGAGTCTGTACGTGGAGAGCTTCAAACCGACTGATGTTTGTTATCGATTGTCAAAATCGCCAGGTGGTTCGTTGACATCTTTACTTACCTTTACGTAGGTAGTTCACGTCGCGGGGCATAGATGCGACTAGCACGAATCGAAGTGGATGGGACATTCTAAGCAAGGCCCTATACCTAGCGGTGGGTGCTGTCAAGATGTAGACGATGATGATGATCGCAAAAACTCTGATGTTTGTTATTGATGGTCCAAATCGGCAGGTGGATCGATGACATATAGGTACTTATCTTAATTTACATATTCAAAATTGTTTTCTTAAGGCTATACTAGATTTTATAATTTTAAAACAAGTCTTGTTTGTCACTTATTGATGTCATTTATTGATTTCTGGCGTGGCGACGCATGCCGTGGCGACGCGTCGCCTATATGATGGTATATATATTTAAAAATACGATTAAAAACGAAAATACCTGCACCAGATCAGAGGTAATAAAATAAGAATTGATTATTAAGAATTCAAAACCTTGTCTACAAAGTGTTTGCGAGCTGCCTACTTAAAACTCTGCTTTGTTGTACATTTCTTAATATTAAGGGGTAGAGAGTTCCAGAGGCGGACAGCTACGACTGCGAATGTATTGTCAACAAAATAAGTTGATGGGTTTTTGTGTATAGGTAGAACTCTAGCCATCTTAAACTGGTCCAGAAAAGATCCTGAATCCAGACAATTATTGAAGAGATTAGCTAGAAGTTCAGCCAATATGTCAAAATGTTCAGTAGGCCAAAGGAGTTGAAAACCCTGAACTAAACTAACTGGTAATGATCGACTCCGACATACATGTCGCTTAAAAAGCTCTGCCTAATATATAAGTCGAACCAGACTTGTATCCAACATGTTTCCTCTTCATGATATCATATTTGTCTCCACACGCACACAGGGTGTATCAATATGACCGTCATAAAGCTACTCCTAATGGACCGAATCCTTCTCTCCGCATTTTCTCTATCATTGTTCCAAATAAACCGCTGAGTACAATATCGCACAACATCACGGCAATAAAGATCGTTAGATAAACAAAACAAAAGTGGAATGAGTAGTTCGCAATAATAAGGTCCTTGATAATGTTTTGTTCAACAAACTCCAAAAGTTTGTGGAGAACGCACAATGCTTGTAATTTCCCAGGAGATGTTAAACCTCCAGTTAAATTAGCCGAGCTAAACATTACTTAATGAGCAACATTTTTCAGCTGAGACGCCTCCTGAATGTTTTCGTCTTCATATTTTTCGCTTAATTTAACAAGTCCTTTCGGTTTGTCTAAAAATATTTATATTTTTCAAGTTGAGTTGAGTAAATAATGAAGCAAATTAGTAGTCAAGTGAAATATGGCGCTGGTGTAGTTTAATTTTCTTTTTAATATTACGTAAAAATATTCAGTATCTAACTTTAACATTATGGAAGATTTTTACGCCACAGTTTATAGGATTATAAGATGCCCATTTTAAGAAGCCAACTTAAAATAAAGATTTCTTACCACTTACTGCAAATATTAAGATGTTTTTATTATCAAATTGGGTGCATACATGTACAAGGTCCATCAAGTATCTAAGTACCTATCAACAATTTGTATTTTTATTAGGTTAAACAAAAACCAAAAGGCAAAATTAGAAAAAAATAAAATGGCTACAATATGTCCCTTAACAAGGGTGTATTATAATATTCGTACTAACCTGAAAGGGGATGTTTCAGCCCCTGAAAACAAATCATTTTGAAGGGAGAAAAATTGTTATTTCGTTATTTTTATAATATTTTCATTTATAATTTTAGTAGTTGGTGTGATGTGAAAATGATCCTGAGGTCGCAACCGGTTTTTTCATTTCTTTTTTCAAATTTTAATATAAAAAACCAATAGGTTTTTAACCTTAAATATAAGGTTATAAGTATTTTTATTTGTTAAAGGTACAAATAAAAATACTTATAACCTTATATTTAAGGCTACGCTACGCTTTGCGGAGGCCAATGACCCTGTCAAGAATCAGCTGGCATTTAAGTTGTCATATCGTTATAATCAGCTGTTGAAGTTAAAGCTTTCCTGGTCTTTTCTAAACTGAAAATCACTGAATCCTGATAAGTCGTAAAACACAAGTTGTTCCTTGGGATGGTCAGAATCACCCCATTAGTACGCCACATAATATGTACACTAAGCCGAAATGGGGTGATTCTGACACCTTGTATAATTATAGAGGTAATGTATCACTCAAAATTAAAAAATTAAAATTCTTTGTATTGTAATGGACTTCGGTAATTTCTTAATCTGTAATTATCTAAATGTGAATAGCTCACTGAATATTATTTTCCAAAGCAGAGAAAAAAGAAGTCGACAGGTGCGTACATGGTGCGTATACCTATAAGAAAAAATCAAGAGATGGTTTAAAGAAACCTAAACATAACAAAATACTTCCACAATACAAACAAAACGGTGATGTGAAATGTTCAAAGAAAGCTCTTTGATATAATACTCTTTATGTTTCAGAAAGTTCTCTTTTCCTGAATATATGTCTTGAATTGTATTCGAATACCAAACTTTTGTACTTACTTTGATAAAAATAAATATATTTGAATAACAAAAAACAAAACTATATCGTGACAAACCCGCAGCGTTGTCAATTTCAGTACTACTGACCTATTCTTTTGGCTGGCTAAGCTAAGAGGATAGTTAGGTGGTAGGGATTGCCTTTTAGAGTTCCGGACCAAAATGGTAAAAAGGTGTGACTTAGTTTGTCTGTCTTCCAATCAGCTCAAAAATGCTATGATATGCATGTTTCTCTGAAGGATAAAATCCGAAAAGAGCTTATCCAACAGAAGACTTTTGACATAACACTAGCAGCAAGCAAGTATAGACTTAGCAAGCTGAACTGGTACGGCTAGCCATATAACACCGCAGGCTAATTACGTATCTTACAACAGGCATAAATCTTGCGATCACCGTTGTCAAACGTCAATTCCTTGCTAAGTCTAGTCAGCGGAGCAAAAGAAATAATGTAAACAAATTAAAAAAAGTTTCTACTAAATTTCAGTGTTGGGCAAGCCTATTCCATCTATCAATGTAACAGGCGGCAGAGTTATATACAGCATTAATACGCAGTTGCTGAGGCTGCACGAATACAATACAATAGATTTCAAACGTATTATATATGATTCATAATAGATGTGTAATCGGCCTTACAGGTACACCAACTTTAAGCCCACAACCCTCTAGTAGCAAGCTTAAGAAATGTATAACTGAAAAATGCTCGCCGTTGGTAATGAACGTTGATACGACTGCGATTGACACGAGTAGTAATTCCTTTTAGATGAGGGTCATGATAACTCGAAGTTTGACAGACGGCGCTACGACAGACTGGCATGTGTCGCGCGGCCTACATAAAACATTCAATTGATGCCGTTCTAAAGTTACATAAAACATACTGAGCCCACGTAAACATTATTTATACATACGAGTAGCATTTAATAACATCTTTACACTTCTTATAGGTCCAAAACGTTACTGTAGTGCGTCGGAGATGCAGGTTATAGAGGCCCGTGTTATCTCATTTCTTGCCATACAGAGGAAGAGAATAGCGGGTTTTATGACCAGAGTTGACGTGTGTGAAAACCTCATTATTTTAAGAGTCTTTCTGACCGTTGTCCTTTGTCAGAAACATAAACGTTGGCCGGCTATTGTTACCTAAATATTATTATATTCATCATTGTTTACGTTTTGAATAAAAACTAGTTATATAAAAGTAAATTAATTTGTGTAAATTTTAAGCAATTTTGGATCTTGCGTCTGCAAAAAGACATTACACATTTGACATTATTGTATAGGTATTATTATATAACATGGAACGTGGGAGAGTTGGTTTGCACACTTATTTCGCGTACACAACGTACACAAAGCACGTCTATGTGACTGACGCGCTGCGAACGTAAGTTCTAGACACACGCTGCTCTTGCGCGTATGATATCCGCTCACGAGTGTTTTAAAGCACTTATTAGAATATATGTAGGTTTGCAGATTTGTTACTTCATATTTTAATTTAGATGCTGTTTTCATACAAATTCAAGAGTCTAAATATCATAATGCGTTGCTTATGTCTGGGTCCGGCTCAGTATGTCTGTGCCATAAGTTTTGTGCGATTTTAGATCATACTATTTTGATGTGCACTTCATTACTAGTTAACTTTTAAGAACATGTTTGTGAAAGATTTTATTTAAAATTCATATTGTTTTAGTAAGTTTTTTATAAACGGCTTTTTTATTTCTATTATTATGTTCATGCAAACTTAAGAAAAGTGGAAGAAGGGAAGGGATGCCTGCAGTGGGACAGTGGAGGCTAAATAATAATAACACATAAAAAAAACATTAGTCAGTATGTACATATATCTATTTATATAAATCATATTGTGCGATTCATACCCTTGTTTTGGTTACGTTTTGCCGTACCTATAAAATGTGTCTACTAAATATTTTCTCAGCTTGAATTTATAGCACTTTTGCCAGAAAACTTGAGAAAGTACTGCTATTTTTCCTTCCTATTTCAACTTTTATCCAGTGACTGGCGTTAAAATATATATCTCTAAGGCGTTGACTATTTTGCGTCAGAATAAGGTTTTATTCCCCGGGCGAGTCCGCACTTGTAAAATTTTGTTATAAAGTTTCTACGAAATATTTGAACTAGTAAATGAAGGTTGCTCTGTATGTTGAGCAGCTAAATTGCTTTCTGTAAAGGCCGACACACAAAAGCAGCACGGTGCGGCAACGCATTGCAATGCACCGTTGAGCTTTCAGTTCAAAGATATTTATTTCTCATTTTTCAACATAGTCACAAATCATCAATCACATGAGAAACCTAAGCTAAGAATAAATATTTTTTCTGTCTACTCCTTCTAAAAGTGTTACATCTTCAGAAATAAACACACCAAAGCTGCATTCTTTATGTCATCAGGTAGACTGTTAAAGAACTTGACTTCTTCGAAAGTAATTGTTTTCCTACCATACGAGTAATTAGTTCTGATCGTGCGTAATACAAGATGATCGCCTCTTCGTCTTGGATATTTATTATGGTCGCGTAGCATCTCTATGCTAGAAAAACTGCAGGACTCCTACTACCGTAGTCTCAGATGACCGTTTTTAGGGCTAAAACGAGACCCTATTTCTAAGACTCCGCTGTCCGTCTGTCTGTCCGTCTCTCTGTCTGTCACCAGGCTGTAAGCTGGCTGTATCTCATGAACCGTGATAGCTAGACAGTTGAAATTTTCACAGGATGATGTACTTATTTCTGTTGCCGCTATACTAACAACAAATACTAAACACAGAAATAAATAAATATTTAAGTGGGGCTCCCATACCACAAATATGATTTTTTTGCTGTTTTTTGCTCGATATTAATAATGACAACAGGTAGACGCTTGAAATATTCACAGACTAAAGGTACGGAACCCTTTATGCGCGAGTCTAAGTCGCCCTTAGCCGATTTTTTGTACAACGATGCGATTAGTCGTCTTAGCTGCGGATCTGTCATGGACGACTCATATTTTGTCTAAAAAGTTATTCCACATAAACTCCTTCCGTGGCCGTGGCTCAGTTGGTCCGGTTCAATGTTTGATAAGTATGTATTTATAAAAAAATATTTAATTATTCTAACAATCATTTGGTTTCCATAGCAAAAGTTTTGCTATGTTTAGGACTAGGTGGTGTTTTGTGTAGTGTCATGAACCAAATAAAGACTTTGGTCCATGTTAGTGTAAAGCATTATTTATTTTTAATACTTTTATAGAAAATCAACAAATATTCCGATTAAATGATTATCAACCAGAATTTCACGTATTTCGATGCTTTATCTCTCTTTTTTTTCAATGTATTCTTTACTATATAAATACATGGTTTTGTTAAAATTATTGTATCCAAAAACCACAGAAGGATTTGTGTGGATACTCACACTCAACTTTAACATTTTGTTTTAGCCATATTAAGAATATAGCTAAAATAAATCTAGTTAGTTTCCTAGCTAACTTACTATATAACCATAAAATAAAATGTTTCTTTTACACAAGGAACAAAAAACATCAATGAAGTTAACGCCAAAGATGATTAAATCGAAGACTTAGTTATTTTAACACAGTCGTGTAGGAGTTCGGGTAGCATAAAGCGCAGTCATTCGATACTTCTCAACTTAGCCGTGTAATAGTTGTGTTTTGTGGCTCACTTCATTGCGTTATGTAAGCGCATGTTTCAATGTACAGGTGAATAAAAACACAAGTTGATGTTCAACAATTTTGCCAAAATTAAATAAGTTAATAAATAAAATAAATTAATTAAAAATATGATAGATAGATAATGATGTGAGATATATGTATATTTGTTTTACTGTTATCTATTTTTTACAGGACGGGTACCTGATAAATATGACAATCATATTTTTTTATTGTTTGATGTGTTTAGTTTGCCAGAAAAGTAGTTTTTATATTTATGTTAATAATTTTTGTTATTATGGTCTGCTTTTATTTTTCCCGGAATATTAGTAAAGTAGGTATTAGGTATTTATTTGTTCTTATAGTGTTATAAAGGTTGAATGTGATCTGCCGTGGGGTGCCGGCATTAGAATGTTGCCCATTCTCTCTTGCCCATGGATGCAGTAAGAATCTGCCAAAGGAATACCTTCGAAAGATGGCAGCAGCTTATTTTTGCGTATCAACATCCCGTACTGCACTTGCCAATCCGCCTGCCAAGCGTGGCGAGTATGGCAACAACTCCCTTATGATCTTGGAAATCCATGAGGAAGGCCTATGTCCAGCAGTGGACGTTAAAACAGTCTCACGGCTGAGATAATGATGTGATCAAGCCACTTAATTGATTTATTTTTTACACTGCTTTATTTCTCGCAAACTTCTTCTACTTCTCCTACTTTATTTCTCCTACACTATCGGTGTGGTGAGGACTAGACAATTTTATGTAGGTTGTATGGCAGAGTGCATTAGAAAACTGAAATATTTAATGTCTTTTTCTTTACCTAAGAGTATGGCTGAAAAACAGTTAAATGTTTAAGTATATTTATAACCTGTCTAAAAACTCGTAAAGTTTGAAATTACGAAAAGCATGCAAGGTTAAAAAATATTAGCTCTAATTGAAACTGAGCTGTCTAAGCATAAAAACCTTAATGTTAACGATTTGTAAACACGTACAAAGTTGTTCAACATTTATTCCAGTAAATGTGACGATCAGTATCTTTATAGTTGGGAATACTATGCCTGTTAAATTATACTGTTACTAGTTTATTACGATGTCACGCTAACCACTGACCGGCAGATTAGCGAGATTAGTATAGTACACGATTGTCGAACAAGCGCACTTTGAAGCGACAGTTATAGTAATAATATACCAGTGATGTGACATAATTCTCGTGTGTCCAAAATTCATATCTACCACCAATCGACTTTGTAGTGCACGCGATACTATTGTATACAGTCCTGTGAATTGACTGGTAATTGGTTAGCGAACTGTCACTGTCACAATGAGAACTGTCATGTGAGCCAGAAGGGCGTGAATGAGGGTATGTTTTTCAGGTGTGTAAGATCGGTGAGTTCGGGGTGAGTTAAAATATAAATACGAGGGCATTGTCGAGCCAGTGTGTGAAATAGATCATAACAACGGCTACAGACTTGATTACATACTTTGTAATCCTGTGGACATTTTAACATAGCTGTTTGTGAACGTGCTGACTCAACGGAAGATCAGCGCAGGTTATGTTATAACCTGATATTTTTTGATGATATTCAGTTGCAGGCTTATAATATTTTAACTGGTACGGCTAGCCATATAACACCGCAGGCTAATTACGTATCTTACAACAGGCGTAAATCTGGCGATCACCGTTGTCAAACGTCGATTCCTTGCTGTTACCTATAGTCTATTTAGCGGAGCAAAAGTAATAATGTAAACAAATTAAAATAAAACCGGGCAAGAGCGAGTTGGACTCGCGCACCGAGGGTTCCGTGCCATCATACAATATATATGACAAAGGCGGCTTTATATTTGTTGGAGAACCTTTACAGCGCCATTTCTTGTCTCATAGCGGAACTATGTAGATTTTTTACACTTTCGATGATTTCTAAAAAAGTATGCTATGTAGAGAGATTGTAATAAATTTCCTCTAATCTTTACATACACTCCTAATAGCAATAACATTTTCAGAGGTTTATCTCCGCAAACTTCGGAGATAAGGGGGGAAAGCAATTTTTTTCAACATTTTTGTAAATAACTCAAAAACTATACGACTTAAAGGAAAACTAATGTGCAAAATAATACCTTTCATATGATACCCCACATCATCTATTTACTTTACAAAAAATTTGAAAACCCCCTTTCAACCCCCCTTGTCTAAAAAACTATGCAAATTAAAGAGTTCACTACAATTTTCCTATAAAGTTTACATACACTTCTATTAGCTATAAAAGTATCACGGGTTTATCTCTGCAAACTTCAGAGATAAGGGGGGGGAACGGTCGTTATTTCGACATTTTTGTAAATAACTCAAAAACAATACGATTCAAAGGAAAACTAAAAACTGTTTATTAATGTGCAAATGAATACCTTTCACATGATACCCCACATCATCTATTAACTTCACAAAATTTTTGAAAACCCCTCTTCCACCCCCCTTGTCTAAAAAACTATGCAAATTAGAGAGTTCGCTATAATTTTCCTATAAAGTTTACATACACTTCTATTAGCTATAAAAGTATCACGTGTTTATCTCTGCAAACTTCGGAGATAAGGGGGGGGGGGGGGAACGGTCGTTTTTTCAACATTTTTGTAAATAACTCAAAAACAATACGATTCAAAGGAAAACTAAAAACTGTTTATTAATGTGCAAATGAATATCTTTCACATGATACCCCACATCATCTATTAACTTCACAAAATTTTTGAAAACCCCTCTTCCACCCCCCTTGTCTAAAAAACTATGCAAATTAGAGAGTTCGCTATAATTTTCCTATAAAGTTTACATACACTTCTATTAGCTATAAAAGTATCACGTGTTTATCTCTGCAAACTTCGGAGATAAGGGGGGGGGGGAACGGTCGTTTTTTCAACATTTTTGTAAATAACTCAAAAACGATACGATTTAAAGGAAAACTAAAAACTTGCAAATGAATACCTTTCATAATTATGATACCCCACACGGCCACTTAACTTATCCGCCCCCCTGCAATCAAAATAAGAAATTTTTTTAACATTTTTATTTATTCTACCTTATATTAGTAAAAAAGTGTTGTCTTTTACCTTTTAAAATTGCAAGTCGATAGCATCAGTAGTTCTCGAGATATCCATTTGTGACAGACAGACAGACAGACAGACAGAGTGATTCTATAAGGGTTCCTTTTTACCATTTTGGTCCGGAAACCTAAAAAGGTTCTATAACTAGCTTTCAGTGCTGGGCAAGCCTATTCCATCTAACAATCTAACAGGCAGGCAGAGTTATATACAGCATTAATATGCAGTTGCTGAGGCTGTACAAATACAATACAATAGATTTCACATTTTACATCATTTATAAAAATGATTCTTTTTGCGTATCAACATGCCAATCTACCTGCCAAGTGTGGCGAGTATGGCAACAACTCCCTTATGATCTTGGAAATCCATGAGGAAGGCCTATGTCCAGCAGTGGACGTTAAAAACAGTCTTATGGCTGAGATAATGATGTGATCAAGCCACTTCATTGATTTATTTTTTACACTGCTTTATTAATATTATATGATTTTTAGTTACAGGCTTATAATATTTTAGTTTTACTGTTCTCTTAAAGGTTTGTATTGCCTTTCAAAGTGTTGACTGCTATGTATTGTCTCTCAGTTGCATATACACATTCGATATGATAATGTAACCACTTAAAGCTTTAAAATACATACAAAAACACTCAGAAAAACTTGTGATGATTAGTTTAAAAACATTGATTGTTCAATGGTTCATTTATTGGTAAAATTAATATAGTTCTACATGTCAAATAGTGGATAATTAAGGTACAACTTAATTATAATAATTCACTAAAATACATCAAAGATTATCAAGTTACAATTAATTATAATATTTTAATGATTAAATTATACATTTCAACTAAACATGACACCAGTGAATAAAATTGAATAATAATAATCATGTCATTAGGAAAGTAGCAATATGGAATAACAATATAATATCATGTCAGGAATTCGTCAATCCTGTAGAAGGATTGCTTGATCAGCCAGTTCTTTAATCTATGTTTAAAGGATTGCGTTGTCTTAGCACTAGTGATCGTGGTTGGGAGACGATTGTATACCGCTGGCCCTACAACATGGATCAGTTTCGAGGTTTTAGTAAGGCGCCGTTGCACGGCCTTCAGTTTCTGCCTGTTCCTCGTCATGTAGGCATGGCCATCACCGAACTTAGCGTACTCACTAAGGTGGTTACGGGATGGCTGCCTGCAGGATGACCAGGCAGGGGACCATTAGTATTTTCAGTTTTATAAAAATAGGGCGTGCGGGAGTGTCCCACGGAACGCGGACTATCGCTCTTACAGCTCTCTTCTGCATTCTGAATGCTCGTTCCCAATCAGCGGCTTTCCCCCAAAGCTCAACGCCGTACTGAGGAGCGAATGAACAGAAGCGAAGTAGCAGCCATGTTCTGTCAATGTCAATCAATTCTGTCTGTCATGTTCTGGTCCAAAGTCGAGGACAGCCGCCAAAGCGCAAAGCACGCCCGACCTAGCCTATCACAAAGCTTGTCAATATGGAGCTCCCACGTCAGACCCTCATCGAGCTGGAAACCTAGAAAATTAGCTGACTTAACTTGGTTGACACGCTTGCCGCCCAAGCTCACGCTTAAGGATCTCTGTGCGCGCCCGACTAGGTTAAACACCATAAAATTAGTTTTTGTGACATTCAGCAGAAAGCCATTTATTCGGAACCAACTATTTAGTTTCTCCGCCACCATGCTCAATCTCCCCTCCAATGAGTCAACTGTGGGCGCCTTGACTACGGCGGCAACGTCATCCGCGTACATAAGTACATCTGCGGTATTTAAGCAGCCCGGCAAATCATTGAGGAGGATAGAGAACATGATGTTAGAGATCGAGGAACCCTGCGCGACCCCAACCGAAGTCTTAAGTGGTTATTAAAATATCAAATTAAAGTTTTTTATTTAAACATCCTAATCAACAGCTAGGTCAGTTACAGTGTCGACCTAAATAATTTTATCATGTTGTAAATTAAACTTGATCCCAAGTTCAAAGCAACACGAAATTTATTTTCCGGTTCTGTAAATAGGTACGTATAAAATTTACATACCGTATCATATTTCAGGGACCAGCTAGAATAACCGCTTTAATTACCTGTGTAGGAACACAGGCGACTTTCAAACCTGAGTGTTTTATGGTAAGCAGTATAATGACAAACTAAACGAAATGAAAACATTCGTAAGTTTGGTTCAGATATTCGGTTTACGAGGCCGCTATTCCTTGAAATAGGGACAAACTAGAAAACAGAAGCAATAAAATAGACAGAAATATCTGTTTCGTAAAAATCTGGATCATATTGATAAAACCAGGACTTAATGAATTCGTAACCACGCCGAGACAAGCCTGCTTAAAATTTGTTTATCATATTACGACACCATACCACCCGGTGCTTCTGAGCATCAGTGAGGTTCTGCGGCACCCAATGTCAAACTATTCTCCTCACGCGAAGATGGTCAAGTAGAATCTCATGAAGGCTTCTCGATACAATCTGCAGTATCTGCAGAAACCCTTGATACGTAATTCGCCTTTTGTCTTGGATTACGTTTTTCACTGCTAGCACGTTCTTCCGTAACAGCCGAAAAAAGGCGACCACTTCTTTCATCATACAAACATATACGATCACATAATCGGTTGAGCACCAACCTTAGTGTGGTAAACACTAAAAAATTACATACAACATCAATCTCAGCCTTAGGACTGCTGGCCACATCCACTGCTGGACTCAGGTCTCCCTCGTGGATCTCCAAAATGACGAGGGGATTGTTGCCATACTCACCACGTACTGCACTTGGCGAGCGCAGTACGGGATGATGATACACGGAAAGTCGCTGCTGCCCAATCGGCCAAGGGCTACTTAGGGTAGCTCTTGGCAGATTCTTACTGCATCCACGGGCAAGACAGTAGGAGCAACATTCTACTACCTGCACCTTACGGTAATATACTAGCATACAACATAATTATAAATTAATCACATGCAAATCCATTCGTGTTGAAAACTTCTCTTCGGCATTTTCTACTAATGGTTTTCTTTCACGGCAACTTCCTCGGAATGAAAAGGACATCGTTACTACGTTCCGTTTAACGGATGGTTTAACGACAGCAAACCTATTAACGATTTCCGTATACACATGACAACGCTTAGCTGTTAACGGAGTTTTTGTTATACCGCTTGAAGTTTCTTTCAATGATTTTATAAAATGCTCACGAAATTGACGGTCTAAAATTAAAATGACGATGTACTTTTTCATTTTTCATTTTATACCAAAGTCGTCAAACCCTTTTTATGTGACTAGTTGTTGCAGAAAAAAAGTACGAAATCAATCATCGAGGTTAAGCAACCCCACGCGCGGTCTTAAATTGGATGGGTGACCGAATCTTTTTGAGCATTTTAAAATTATTATGTTCCTACATACCTACGGAACCCTCGGTGGGCGAGTCCAGCTCGCACTTTTTCGGTTTTATTTATTCGAAAGTGTGCACTTCCGAGATGGTGACTTACGAGGAGATTTTATTGAAGTCGCTTTCTTCATTGTCACCATTATTTCAGCCCATAGTAAAACGGCCACTACTGAACACAGGCCTAGTACGAGTAATACAGGTAGTTGCCATACTCACCATGCTTGGCAGGCGGGTTGGCGAGCGCAGTACGGAATGTTGATACACGGAATGACGCTGCTGCCTATCTTCCGTAGGTATCCCTTAGCGGATTCTTACTGCATCCACGAGCAAGAGAGGAGAAGCAACATTCTACTACCGGCGCCCCAAAACGCTCACTTCTGCGTTTTTTTGCGTGTTTTTAAATCTTTAACCGATTTCGTGCACTTACTCTTTCTAGTCGATTTGAACGAATCTTGTCGAATTTTCATTCGAATCAGGGTGATTAAAAAAGTACATTTCACTATTGATTGGCATTAAGAATTGCGAATATATTGCGCTGGTAACTGGAAACCCCGGAATGTAGAGAATCTATCTATATTATTAAGCGCTTTTTCACTAAGCTGGGAGGATGAAAAAGCGCTTAAGGTGCTAAGCAAGCTTAATCTAACAATGTCCCAGGCACTACGGCGCCCTGTACATCATTATTACCGGTTGCTGACGCTGTATAAATCATCTATAATAGATGTAAAGGCCTTAATTTTGTTTTGTTTGATCTACGCACAGCCTAAATAAACCTAAGCCGCTGATCGTAGAGACCTTAAACTTTGAGGGTGTATTCTCTATATCTATGACCATCCTACCTCTATAAGAAAGGATATTTAAAGATTCCATAACATTTCCTAAGAGGATGAAAAGGGATAGTAGTTGTCGAGTAGGTAGTTGTAGAGTTGTTATGAGTAGTAATAGTTGTAGTAGTAAAGTAGTTGTATAGTAGTAGTAGAGTGGTTGTGGAGTAGAAGTAGAATAGTAGTAGTTAGTAGTTGTAGGGCGGTACGAAGTTTTCCATCATACCTTTTATTTTATTTTATTCCATAGTAAATAAATTTATATGACAGCGGTGGTCAACGGGTAAAACACAGTTCTTTTCAATTACCCGTAGTCCCATTTTGGTGCAGTGGGTCTACGGGGTAAAAAAATTACACGTGGTCCCCCGTGGTACAAAAGCCGTGGTACCACGGTTAAAACACGGAGATTTCACACAACACCATCTTACCCCAAAGAAGACAGAGGTTTATAGAATATATAATGTGTATATACATATATATAATATATATATTGTAAATACATTACTTTGTTATACATATCAGAGAAATCAGACACAAATATCTGCAGAAAACCTACATACATTAGACCCGCGGTCTGAATCTAAACAGAAAAATACCAAATAGAGGAACAAATATCTGCAGAAAAACTAAACTAGAAAAACTTTGCCCGGCGAGAATCGGCATCGCAACCCCTTCCCTTGCATCTCAGACGGCTATTAAACCAACAACTGGCCACGGGTCTATTCAAAAAAAAGCTATTTAAAAATAGGTCCCCGGGGCTGACACTAATATTTATTCATAAAGGACAACTAACAAAAAAATCAAATATCAAATCAATCAAATCAAAATAAAATAATATTAACCTACATTTCAAAAACTTCTTGTGTAGTTAACAAAAACTTTGGTATAATACCACCTATTACACCGCAGGAAGTAAAAAATGCACTCCAAAAAAGTCTAATAAGAAATCCCCAGGGCCAGATGGAATAAAGTTTGGAAATGCTTAGAAAATAAGTGCATTAACCTCCTGACACATTTAATGTTTCGCATGATGGAAACCTCATGCATACCCGATGCATGGAGGCTCAGTACCCTCGTTCCTCTCTACAAGGGTAAGGGCAGTAGGTGCGAACGCAATAGTTATCGTGGAATTAAGTTAATGAGTCACTCGATGAAGTTATACGAGAGAAATAAAGATGCTCGCATTAGATCTGAGAGCAGGTTATCACTTTCTTTCTTGTCTTTCCACGGTGGATCCAATTTTGCGGTTAGTATGCTAACTCAGGAGTTTAGGGCAAAAACCAATCATTTTATGTAGCATTCCTGGACATGGAATAAGCGGGTGCCCATTTTGTCTCCGTAAATCACAATCAATAACAAGTGTCTCCGAAACATCACCATTCATAATATAATGGTCCCATAAATATCATTTGCATTAAGATATCGTTCATCCTAATGCTCTTTACGCATAAAATTGTTTACCTAATATACAGGGTGATTTTTTGAGACGGGACAGTAAGGGCGGGACTTGACAAAAACTGTAATTATCTTATACCCCTGTATTTCCGTACAAATGTAAGTATTGGAAAAGTTTTTCGCAATTTCTGACATTTCTAGTACTTAAACCTCAGTCGGTCCAGCAGAGACTTTTGATCCTAATAAGAAAGTGGATCGATTGGCATAAAAAAATGTTTTGTGTAAAATGACCATTTTCTTGCTAACTGTACATTTTTTCCAAAATCTGTAAATGCAGTTCAGAATATCTTAAAAAATTATAGATAGGTAGTCTTCTAAAAACGTTTTCCTGTAACGTGTGTGTATAACGGTTAAGGTACCTGCCCTTACTGTCCCGTCTCAAAAATTCACCCTGTATAATTTCCATAATTTTCATCGTTATAAACATATGTGTCATCCATAATAATAACGAATCTTAAAACATATTATCCCTAATATTTTCGAAATATTATAAAACCTTCCAGTGGCAGAATCGAGACGGAAGGACAGTAGGTTATTAGGTTTTTTTATAACCATCGGAAAACACTGCCTGTGACAGAACCGAGATGGAGAGACAGTAAGTTATTAGGATTTTTTTATAATTATCCTAAAAAACTGCCTGTGACAGAACCAACATGGAAAGACAGTAGGTTAGTTTATAAATAAGTAAGGCTAGTAAAAAACTACGCGACAGCTGCAGCGGCCGCCAACAAAATATTATGGAACATGAAAATTATTCAAATAAATAATTATGAGAATAATGTTTATGAGTTAATAATGTTATAGATTTCTTTACTTATGGCGAATCACTTTATGGATTGTAATCGTTATGGATACCGATATTAGTGGAAACTATATTATTATATAAAGGAAATACAATTTCGGAGACAAAATAGAGAACCGGAAAAAGCATTTGATCGCATACCTCGTCTAACAATTTGGTGGAGTCTTCCAAAGAAAAACATCCCAGAAACGTACGTCTAGATAATAACTGACATGTACAGGAATGTATGATATACAAGGCCGAAAAAGAAGTAGACAGACGTCAATAAAGAAGATCTACAGTAAAGAGTTTATCTACCAATCTATTCTAATAGACTGCAATGTTTCTCAAGACGACGCGTTGGATAGAGCGAAGTGAAGGGAAAAGACGAGAAAGATAGACCCCACCATCGGATGGGAATAATTGTCAAAGAGAGAGAGAGAGAGAGATAAAAATGGTTTATAACTATGTTTTTCTTTACTATATTGGATTATCGGATATATATTCTATAAAGATAAAAATAAAGGTAAATGCGATAACAAATAAAATAAATAATGCTGGACACAATACTTCACACAACATCATCGAGCCTCAAGATAAGCAGAGCTTGTGTTATACGTGTATGTAGGTACTGGATGACTGATATACTTTATACATAAAACTACATAGATAGCTATTTTTTATTAAAAAAACATCCAGAACACCCTCAAATATCTGCAGATCGTACAGACATTTGTCCCGAGGCGGGAATCGAACCCGCAACCTCTTGCGTCGCAGGCAGACATTCGCCCGCTGCGCCACAGAGGTCGTCAACAAAGACTGCTTATTTTCAATTATGCGTCACGTCACAGCGTGCAGGTAAAATAAATTATTTTTCTGTAGACCCAAGCGCATGCTCTTAATGACATAGCTACGAGTACATACGACATGTTGACGTAAGTGACGTCAGAAGCGTAGACTCGGGGCGAACTCGAGGCATTGCCCACTCAGTGATTTCTCAAAGAGGCTTGAAAGCAGCTCGTTATACTAATTAGTAATTGCTGTGATTTATCCAATTCGAGTAGGCGGTAGCACATCTTGCATGAAATACTCGAGGAACCTTACTAATAAATTTGACTACTTAGTGGCACAGTAAGCAGAGACGCTAAGGTTAAAAGATTAGAAGGGTTTGATCATTTCAAAGGTTTTTTAATAAGTATGAAGAAATTTACTAAAAAAGTTAAGAACTAGGTGGCGCTACGTAAACTGCCTAGCTTTATTTTTTATACTTATAAAAAGTATGTGAAGTTGTATAACACTTGGTACTAGTTAAATGCGGTGTTGGCCTTGTTTCGATACCAGCTGTGCACAAATGGATCTTTTTTTCTTGAAAAAATTATGTGTTTGCACATTTAACACGTTGTGCTATATTAGTGAAGGAAAACATCGTGAGGAAACCCGCGGTTTAGTCAGTTTCAGAAGTATTTACTTATTCTTTCCTCAGACTAATAGCTAGCTAAGCTGAGAGTTAGTGATGATATAGATAGATGCAGGGCAAGCCTAATCCATCTAACAATGTCCCAGACAGCGCAGCATCCCGTACAGCATGAATTGTGGACCAGTGGTTATAATATATTGTGGTTAATTGTATCATATTAGTGAGATCTCTAACTTATCTGTGTAAAAGCCTTCCTAGAACTATTAACTATGAACTAGAAAACAGACCGGAGTTAAGTTGAGGGTCGAGAAGCTGGACTCCCGCCATAATGTGAACTTTAGTTCATTCATGGTGAGAGTCCCCACGGAGCGTCTTCAGAGACCATCATGATCCCTGACTTCTGGCCGAAAGGGGTGAAGTTCCGGTAAGTTGCGGTTCAAAGGCCGCCTGTCACGGGCCCCCCGTGCCGCGGCACATCGGCGATTAAACGTGTACCTTAGGTTTAGTTTTATCTCACTAATATTATAAAGCCAAAAATTTGTTTATATAGATGTATGGATGTTTGTTACCTCTTCACGCAAAAACTAGGCTACGGATTGAGCTAAAATTTTGCACGCGTATAGATGTTGACCAGGATTAACACATATGTAGGCTACTTTTTATCCGTATTGGTAGAATCTAGTATTATATGCATATACATATATTCATTGGCTAAGGTATCTATGGACCATAGAATTAGTAATTAACATCAATGTACTATTCTTAAGTTGTCTGAAAATAAAGATTATATTATTATCCCACATCATTTATTTGTAAACTCAAAAACATATTTTTTTACAATAAAGAAATATTTAAACAAATACTCAGTAAAAAATATATCAAAACGGTGAATCACCGGCCGCGAAGCAAGGCTCAAATATAAATAATAATATTAATTATATTATAATATTATTATTATTAAACAATTCTTATTAAATTTTCTGAAGTTATACCTACTATTTGTGTACCTACTACAATATGAAGTCTTCTGCGAAACGAATAAAATACTCAGGAAAGTTTTCGTTGTAGCGCATATCTGATATTCTTAGTTCTCGGAATCCCAATCGGAACAAAGCTAGCAATACATGGAAAATTATCCTAAAATATTGCTAAAGCGTTTTTACCTTTCCACCATGGTATTATATAGTGGTATTTAGCCCTCGTCAAAGTTTAGTTAAAATTCCAGCGTAACTAGCAAACCTTTTGCTTTTTTGACGGCCTTTTTCAGGAAGTTTCTTTACATTTAAAGTTTTCGCAATGAATCATCAAATTCTAAAAACTCTCCGCCCTCGCATCAAACGTTTCACACAGCTGTCACCGAACTTTCGAATTGATGACAAATGAAAATAACTTTTCACTTCACCAGCACTCAAAGTGGCCGATGTTCACATTATATTTAAAGACTGCAGTTCATTTATTTTAAAAATAAAAGCACATTGGAATCTATTCTGTTGTTGCACTTTCTGAAGCTAGATTAAAACGTTTCCTTATTTAGAGCTGTCAACGTAAAATAAGATTAATTTGTTCCGTTTTAGAACGGCACTCACCGAATAGCTATAATTTATTAATCACAATTTAACAAAAATAGATGGTTAGTAGCATTATTTAAGCCTATATTGAGTTTAGTCTAGACACTAGGTTCTCGTATAAAACAGTTTGGGTGTATGTGAAGTGAAATTGATGTCCTCCTAACGTGACGCTTATTATTTTATTTTTACACGGACATATTTTAGTTACGTTTGCTCGTCTTCCAGCTTAAAACATTAGGTCCTAACAGGGTTTCGTGGTACGTGCAGTCTTTAAACGGTTGAATAACAGCGTTTTCTGCTAACACAGTGGACACAATGCTGAGTCAGAACCCATTTGCTACGGTAGCACTTTTTGTCTAAAAATGTTTTTGTTGCTTGTATTGTTTTTATTGCCTAAATCGTGAAAGATTGTTTGTAGGTATTTAACTATTTTGTTTGCGTGCTCTGTAGCAAATAAATGAATGGTTATGTCTATGTTTGTCATCGGTCCTTGATAAAATTTCAATTAAACCTAGTGTCGCCCCTCAAAGCCCAACCCCACGTCCGTGCTGACCATCTACGCCACGTGAGGGTCGGACACATGCAACGAAATGACTTAGCGGATGACCAAAAAGGTAATGGCAAACCCGTGAGAAAAACGATAAAAATAACCCTAATATAATGGTACTTGCCACTGGCAGAAATATATAATAAAAGAAAAGGAAGAAGAAATCTAATGTCACAAATTGGGTTAGAACAACGTCCGAAGATTCCTTTACACTAAAGTGTACGTTGCACACACGTAGACACGTAGGTGAAGCTTATAAATGCATGTTAATAAGGAATGGAATATGTAGACTATTGTTTACCTAACTTACATATACTATAACATTCACGCTGAAAACAACCCGTGTTCTTTCTGGGTCTAATATCACCTCGTATTGATGATAGGTTTAGGTTAAATATAATTTATTCTCAACAAGACAAAAGTCACTTCATCACCATCATCATCATCGGCCTTTATCGACCCACAGCTGGGCATAGGCCTCCCTTTGATTTTGCCATTCGCCTCTGTCATAAGCTATTCTTAGCCAGGTGTAACCCACGGTCTTCCGAACATCGTCAACCCATCGGGATGGTGGGCGACCCCTTTTTCTGTGCCCTCTCGGCCACCATGAAAAAGTCACTTACATGAGAAATATACCAACTTAGTCTAATTTGCAGTTCGTGATAGTGGCTTAACATCGTATAACATAGCCTACCTTCTTATCTGAACCTTATTTAATATAGTAAAAACTCTATGAAGATCATTATTTCTTATGATACAACCCAAATAAACAAGCTCAACGGTTATTGTTATTCGTGCTTTAACGCGTAGGACAAACTTTCTTCTATGACAACCTCCGTGGCGCAGGTCCGCCTGCGACGCAAGAGGTTGCGGGTTCAAATCCCGCCTTGGAGCAAATGTCTGTATGATCTGTACAGGGTATTTTCTGGATGTTATTCTATATATAATAAAAAAATATCTATCTACGAAGTATAATGTATTAAGTATACCAGTCATCTAGTACCCATAACACAAACTCTGCTTAGCTTGTGGCTAGAAGATGCTGTGAGAATTTTCCAGCATTATTTATTTATTTATTATTATATTGCACTATGATAATTTACAGCTCAAGTGGGACTGGGCAGGACACGTTAGCCGTATGCCCCAACAACTTTGGGCAAAAACCACCACCGATTGGGTTCCCCAACAAAGACGACCACGTGGTAGACCCAGGCGACGATGGCGAGATGAGCTTGACTCCTTTAGCATAGACTGGCTTCAACAAGCTCAAGACAGGGATAAGTGGAAGGAGGGAAGGGAGGCCTTTGCCCTGCAGTGGGAAACATCAGGCTTATAAATAAATAAAATAATGATAATTTACTTTTTTTAAATTTATTACCGTTTTAAAAGACACAAAAAAAATATTCTTGGTACTTAATAGCAAAGATAAAAAACCACTAAGGTTTGTAAAATAAAACGAGTCTATGCTAACACTAATTAATACTTACCTGGCTAACTTCTAGCAACAGATTCGCATGCGTTGTACCCAGATAAAACCCTGTAGCCTATGTGATAGTCCTGGCCAACATTTACATATTTGTGCAAAGTTTCAGTTGTGTTCGGTAGCTCTTACTTGAAGAGGTAACACCTGCAATCTTCCCCTTGTGTTGCTTAATATATACTTCATCACCTTCAAGACCTTAATATATACTTCATCTCCCTCATGGATCACTACATACTGAGGGGCTTTTACCACACTCGCCACGCTTGGCAGGCTGGTTAGTTTGATAAATCTGTACCTACAGTACAAATAAATAATATCGAAGTGGAAATAGCAGCGAGTTAAGAGTAGCCAGAGTTCGTTCATCTCAAAATTATATGGAGTTGACTTAATAATAGAGTCCGTTCAATTATAGCCGTCTAAGCTAAAAGCATGGAATATATCCCAGGAACTGCAGTCTGCTAGCGCTCTATGAATCATGTATTAAAAAAGAAAAGATAATTTATTGGTTCACTCACAGACATCAATATTTCATATTTAAAACATAAGATTGCTTAGATTTAAGACGTATTACCTGAGTGGATGACATAGGTGCCCAAACTAGGATAACCTGTGTGATGGCGCTATCCTATCACCCTCCGCCCGACGTAAAATTTACATGTAATAGATTTTTCAATGGGAAAACTTTACAAAAAAGACTTTATTTAGATTCTATTTAGACCTTTTGAGGTCGCAATAACTCCGGTCCCTGTGATCCTAGGGTCACCAAAAACAATCAGTACCCTTCTCTTAATTAGACGGTGCTAACAAAAAAGGTTTCATATAAATCGGTCAGCGCGTTCGGTTGTAATCGTCCCATACACACACAGACAGACAGACAGACAGACAATTGTGTAAAGTACCCATCTGTTTGCTCAGTAAGGGCTTCTGTTCGCCAATCTGTGCAATGCGCATCCATTTTGTCCCGCCACCTCCGCTTGTGCCGACGAGACCTCTTTGCGCTTTGTGGGGCCTGTGTGGTAATTTTGGCCCACAGGTTATTCCGCATGCGTCACACGTGTCCAGTCCCACTTCAATTTTGGCATACTTGTGGTTGACGTCCATAATTTTTGTCTTGGAGCGTAGTGTGGTGTTTATTGTCATCACCATACACATTTTAAGAACAGAAAGGGAAACTTCAGCCTATTTTTGCAAATCAGTTTTTTTTTTACTTTTTATTTACGTATTGTCTTGGTGGGGCATTTCCATTGGTAACGCCCACTCAAGCAACGTCGGCATATAATCACTTAACATAGGTATAGTCGGCCAAAAATGTCGTCTACCACCTTACGACTGAGATTCATTTGAACGTCATAAAACAACAAGGTCGATTTTCCATTGCATCTCTTACACTAAGTTACAAAATTCAACCTTAGCGATAATTAGATACCACATAAACTTTTCAAACTTTTCAAAACTGGTAGACGACTTTCTTAGCCCACCATACATGAAAAACTCATCTCAAGGATACAAATCTTAGTAATTACTGACCGACGAAATGTATCACCCCTGCCGTGGGGTGCCGGCAGTAGACTGTTACCCCTCCTTTCATGCCCGTGGATGCAGTAAGAGTTGGATGCACTAAGTGATACCACCAGAAGATGGGCAGTAGCGTCTTTCCGTGTATCAACATCGCGAACTGCGCTCGCCAACCCGCCTGCCAAGCGTGGTGAGTATGGCAACTACCCATGGAGATCCATAAGGGAGGCCTGTGTTCAGTTGTGGAGTTTTACGGCTGAAATAATGGCGATGAAATGTATCAATGTCAACGACCTCGGTCAAACGAGTTAGATACTAACTCCAATCTTGCCGTCGCGCTGCTAAATGCGTTGGTAATCCAAGTATGCAGATTGCGAGTAGTTTGCATTTCTGTTAGTCCCGGAGGCTTGATAACTAACAGCTATTCACTCATCGTTACCGCTGCTTTGTGTCTTGTTTTCCGTTTTGTACAGATTATAGTTTCTTATAAGTAGTTACCTGTACTAATACTCAACTAACGATGACGTTGATACTCGATATTTCCTTGTAACTAATGTATGTTATAGAAATAAAAAACCTTATAACTGCAATGTTATGGTTTTATGCCTGTGTATACCTTATTTTTTCCTAAGAAGTTACTTATTATTTTTTAATATTATCTATTACAACAAAAACAGTTTTTAAGTCTCAATATATGAAGTGTTTTTGGCATGGAGTTCATTATGATTATTCCCATTGTTTCGTGGATTTCACAATCTGGGGGTTTTGGGTGATGATACTCGTATAATGATGTATATGAACAAAATAAGCTGGGGGTGAAGGGGCGGAACCATCCAGATAACATAATGTTTTTACAACTTACAAAACTTTGGGCTACTTCTACTCTAAAATATGTGTAGTAAGCATTTTTAAAATAAATTTTCGAAAAACAAATCTGGCATATTAAGCTTTTTATTAAAAGTTAAACAAAAAAAATATTCATTATACAGTTAAATTTTTTGTTAATTTTAAAACATTTAATTTTAGCATAATTTATTGCTGTTTTAAAAACTGCATCTACTGAGAGTGATTCAAATTAAGCATAATATGAAGACAAATATTGTAACAATGAATAGAAGTGAAAAAGTGAGGTTTTTCTTATCTTCTTTCCCTTAAGTTTTCTGAAGTAGACGAATTCAATTATGTGCTTTATTTAATTTAAATGTGTTTCGTTTTTATTTTGTGAGCTGACTATTCTATGTAGCTTCTGCTCTATTGAATAAACACTTTTTGACTTTGACTTTGAAATCCAGATCCAATAAAATATTATTTAATTAATTGGGTACTCATCAAACTCAGTAACAGATATGAATGACTTTCATTCCTGGTTGTGTGAATCAGTGAAAACGCGAGTAAATGCGAGTGTACTTTACGCGCTTTCATTGCGAAATTCATAGAAATACAATCTCTTTGCTCGAGCATCGCTGATTATACTTACACTGATACATACTCAGTTTTATGCACACACTTTTTATTAACAAGCATTGGTACCAGAAAAGGCGGCAAAGGCCTTAAAAGTTCACCAAAGGTCAAAAATGGCATTTTTGGGTTTTTAGACGTATTCGGCGATTTGAAGCCATTTAAAGGCCATTCGGAAATTTGTTTCTGTAACCCTAGGGTCACCAAAATCAATCAGTACCCTTCTCTCAATTAGACGGTGCTAACAAAAAAGGTTTTATTAAATTAAAATTAAATTCATTTATTAGATCAGACAACATAAGTCCATTGTTTTGTTAGTAATTAAGTCTTAAAATCTATGTTAAAATACAGGAAAAGCACACTACACTAAAACAAAAAAGGTTCAAAGGACCTTTACTCAAGTCCTAATCTGGCAGTCTCAAGCGAGCCTTTCTACCTGATCAGGACCTGAATAAAAGCCTTCATTACAAGCAGGTCATAGCGATCTGGAATGATCTGCAGGATGCTGTTGTAACTGCCTCACTCTGCTGAGCAATGAGGCAGTTTTCTTCCGGATGATGGCGTGAAAACCATCGACCCGCGCCTCCGCAAACATAGTGGATGCACTGCAGAAGGGCGGCAGTCCCATCAGCATTCTAAAGCCGTTATTGTATTGGACACGCAGAGCATTAAGCGATTTCTTAGTAAAGCTAAACCACAGGCTGCTCGTGTAGAAAGATTGGCAGTAGGCTTTGAAGAGAGTTATTTTCACTTGCCTACTGCTACGAGCAAACCTGCGTGCCAGCATATTACATCTGACCGCCAATATGTAAATCAGTCAACGCGTTCGATTGTAATCGTCCCATACACAGATAGACAGACAGCGCTATGCATATTAAAAAGATGTTTGAAAATGCGATTAAGAAAACATTTTATATTAACAAAAGACTCGCAAGCGACTTGGGATTTGGTGTGAAAATGCCGAAACATTGATTTATTTCTTAAAAGTAGCAGCTAACTTGGTAATTCGTTTCAATTAAAATAACTGAAATGTATGAAAGATCTTCAAAGGGTCATACAACTGTATGTAAAAGCGTATAATAAAAATAATAATTTCTTGGATCAAAAAAACGGACTTCAATGACTAAATCCTTGACTTGTAGCTTAAAATTCCCAAACCGCTATAATATGCCTATAATCTCTCTCCCTCAGCCGCTGGATATTCACTGCCGGACATAGGCCTCTCTCATTGATCTCTAAGTACTGATCATGAGGGGTTGTTGCCATACTCGCCGCGCTTGGCAGGCGAGCGGCGATTCTTACTGCATCCACGGGCAAGAGAGAAGGGGCACATTCTACTGCTAGCACCCCACGGCTAGGCCTCTATATATGCCTATTTCATTCGAGTATTTCCCTCGATTTATCATGGATCACATTATCAGAACTGAACAAACAATAAATGAAACAAAATCCCAAACGCAAGTTTACATAAAGGGCATGTAACTCATTGAGGTACTCCAGTAGGCACTATAACAATTATTTAATTCCTCTTGGATCCCATCATCCGAATTGAATTTTGAAAAAAATGGGAAACATTAGAGAGTATATCTATACTCAACTCGGTTATAAAATCGTCGCTGAATAGGCAAAACTACTAAAGCGCCATTTTGGTCAAAATGAGTTATATAATTGGTTCGACTGCATTTTTTTTCTCTATCTATTAGTCCGGGTCTCGCGGCGATTGGAGCATTTTTTTGGCGCTTTAGCATCAAAAAATAGGCGAAAATCTCGAATAATTCCTACGAATATTTACTAATGTGTCCCTTATTTTGGCACATTTTTAATAATTGTCGGTTCAGTATTTCACTCGCAGCAACTAGCTGTATAAAGCTTTATTAGTAATTTTGGAAAACATACTTTTGATAGCCGATGGCCTTTAAACAACTTTCGCTTAAAGCAGTTTTGTTATCACACATCTTTGAGTCAATTAAGATTAAGGAAAAACCACAAGATGTGGTTATTTAGTAGTTTTTACAAATTGAAATCTTGCATATACAAGTTTATAGGTAATTTACAAACATATAGATTCCCTATCGGATAATGAAGAATTTTACTGCAGTTTAAGTACTTCTTGGCAAGGATCTACCGATTCAATAAGTGCATTATCAGAAAATTCAAAAAATAATTCGGACAATAATAAAAATGGGAAAAATGTACAAAAAAGGCAAATCTGAAGAATAAGAATAACGCTGAGAAAGAAAATTGCCAAAAGAGAAGCTGAATTTATTTTTGCCATAAGTCTGTTTGAAATATTTTATCTCTTAGTAAATTTCCCTTACGAATATCTTTTTTTTTTAATTTGTAAGTATTTTCTTTGTAAGAGGACGTTATGATAGTTAACTCTTTAGTATTTAGTGACTCCTTGCCGCGAACTTAATTTGGAGATTAGCAATTTTCCTTTGCTGAGTTTTTTTTGGGACTTAGAATATTTATCCTAAAGCGACAGGTAACTCTAGATATAGTTAAAATAAGAACAATATAATATATCCAATGAGTAGATAAAATAAAACCATGATATGTTTCCTTTTACAGCATTTACTTTCACGCAAAAGAAAAAATGTTGTGACAGGTTAATCACAAAAAAAAAACTTTAAATTGATTTTTCTCAAAATAGCCCTTAGGCACGTTAGTAGTTTAGCCTATTCAGCGACGAAATTATTTATTCAAATTGGTTCATAAACAATGGAGTTCTGAAGTACCAAAGATTAAAAAACAGACGACTTAAGAACCTCCTTCTTTCTTTTAATCGGTTAAAAATTATATTAATCCCCATTATATGAACGTACCTACTTGATGTTAATGTTTCAAGTCAATGAGAGCTACAACAAGGCTACGAATGTGCTACGAAAGTGCTACAAATGCCTACCACAGTGAAAAAGACTACGAAATGTTCATCTACCAAAGCCACAGACCAAACCACACAAATATTCAGGTATACAGTGACAGGGAAACCAAAGGCAATATTATGCATCATAAATGTTTATTATGTTACGAATAACCGTCTCTTATCTCAGACAAAGAGGCAGTTGGATTATTATTGAAGGGCATTCCGTGAGGTGTCTTTCAGATTATTCTGAAACAGTATTAGAGAAAATACGAGAACACTATTATGAGAAACAAACTTTTGGTAAATGGCTTTGTATGCGCTGTACCCGGAAAAAATACTGTGTAATTGAAATAAAAAAATATATGGACAGCTACGAGCATAAGGACAGAGCGCTCCTACTCATAAGAGCTTAGGAAATCCTAGAAATTCAGGATCACTGTGAAAAGGTTTTATCCGTAATTCAATTAAATTATATCAGCTTTTACCTTTTTTCATTGTCATTTGTTTTCCCTTGCAAAATCTATATCACCGTGATGTCTTCTTCTTCTTCTTCTTAAGATTTCTATGTCAACCTGATACATTTTGTTATTGACATTAGATCAAAATACTAATTAATCAATGCTCATAGAGAAATAATTAAATAAATAATCAATCAGACTTACAACTGTGTCTTTTTGTAATAAATGAGCTGAAATAAAGCATGCTCCAGATGGTGGCAAGTTTGACTAAATAGATGGACTTTACTCACAACCCGAATGGGTTTTTCATCTCTTATGTGTAATTATTAGCAACAGAACTGCCGTTTGCTAAGTTTGGGTCTGTGTTCTTATTTAACCACGGGGTGTTGATACACGGAAAGACGCTGCTGACCATCGTCCGGGTGTATCCTCTAGCCGATTCTTACTGCATCCATGGAAAACAGAGGAGACGCATTCACTGTCGGCACCCCGCGGCCTCGCATACAGAATTATCTGTAAATTATTTACTAGTTTTAATTACTATTATTATTAATATCTAATTTAATTCATAATTTATAATTATCAGGTAAAGTGAAATATATCGTGCTTTGAACCGTTATATATTCCAAAACGTTTATTCTATAACATATATTTTTTTCTGATCCAAATAACATTTGATCATTTAAAATTGAATTGAAAATTTGCTAATTTGGAATATCGTGGCCTTAATTGCAGTTCGTGCACTGTCATTTTAGAAAAGGTAAGTAACCAAAGTTAAGTTGCCATGCGTTCTGATCGTGGCGAAGAAACTACCTTAATTTTTACACCGTCCTTCTTCTCTCTATATCTCAATATGACTATAAATTTATAGACATTACGATGAAAAACAAGTATTCAATTCAAGATGTGCCTTGGATATGACTAAACCACTTATTCCATACGATTCAATATCATTCTTTTTTGAAAAACCCTTGCGACATCAGAGCAGTGTATTCTTGTAAATTATTTAAGAAGGATGACAGGCGAAAGGCTCCTAAATCAGTTCCTGTGAAAATCTTTATTGGGGTTCTTTCTTTATTCCAGGTTTAGTGCTATAAAGTAGAATTTCTTGCGTTACCTTGGGATATGTTTTTATAGAAAGCGTGGGCTTTGCAAGGGTAGGCTTACGATATGAAAAATATGCCTGATGCAATATTTTACTTAAAACTAGGATAGTAAGGTTTTACGAAAATTTGTATCATCTCGTCTCTCCAAGGGGTGTATCTCAGTCCCCACAAATCAATAATAGTTTTACTTAAGCTTTTATTATCAAATATGATATCGTTTTCAAACAATCATGCTTGTTAACATTATATGCAATATTTACGGGGTAAATACCATGATCGTCACGCGTCACAATATCGGAAAATTAAAAAAGACTCAACTTTTTGAGTTTCCCGATATTTTGACGGAGTTTCACACGTTATGATCACGGATATACTGAAGTCTTTTAACGAACAACCCTCTTTCGAAGTCTCTGACTGCGAATGATGACCCTACTATCGGTTTCACTTTCGAACACAACTCGATCACGGCACTCAACACTAACTTCAGTTTACCCGTGAAATATCGGGATACTCAAACAGACTCAAATCATGGTAAATATCCTGTAAATATTGCATATAAGTATGATATCTACTCGAAGTAGAACAAGAGATCATGGATCTCCATAAGGGGCAGTTGCCATACTCACCACGCTTGGCAGGCGGGTCGGCGAGCGCAGTACGGGATGTTACACGGAAAGACGCTGTTGCCCATCTTCCGTAGATATCCCTTAGCAGGTTCTTACTGCATCCACGGGCATAAAATCAAAAGTGCAGCATAATCACGAGGGCAGCAGGGCACTCGAAAGGTTGCCGTTGAGAAATAATAAAACAAGGTAATTACGCCATAAAGTCCCATTCAACAGTTAAAAATTATGTCTATTGATCGTTAAAGTTTACAAAGTACTACTAAAATCAAAAGTACTACTGTAAATACGAGCTGACAATGACAATACATAAATAAAAAATGCTGGACATTTCACACAACACCATAAAGCCCCAAAGTAAGCAAAGCTTGTGTTATAGGTACCAGACGGTTGATAGACTGCTTTAATCCCTATCCCTGCTTAATAATATAAAAGTGAAAGTATGGATGTAAGTATTTCTGTATGTTCCCTTTTCCCGTCAAAACCGCTGAACCGATTTGGATGTTTTTTAGTAAAGTAATATATGAGATCATGGAGGCCGACATAGGCTACTTTTTGTTGCGTAAATTAAACCAGAAGGGATAAAATAGGGGATGAAAGTTTATATGGAAATATCGTTATTTTTCACTTAAAAAAACTGAAAGTGTTAATGTGTGTAAGGATTTAAACTTAATGAACCTGTGTTTCAGAATGCCTCAGAAATCATCCCCTAAGTGAAAATATAGGGGATTACTTAATGAAAATTTGTTTCGAAATGTGTTTTTTAGATTTACTTGAAATTTCACATAAATAGTAAGATAACTTATATTATTAAACATATGTTTCAGCTTTTCTCATAAACCACCCCCTGAGTGGCAAATTAGAGGATGAAAGTATGTAAGGTGGGAAAATCATAGTTTTTTAAGCACTTGATTTTTGAGAAATTCTGCATAAAAATTGGGTCAAAAATAATCAAACGTCATTCAGAATATTAAATTATTCAGCCCTTTCCTAGGATAAAAATAAAGGGGATGAAACTTTGTATGGGAAACATAACTTTTTTTTACTTGAAATCCTTGAAATATGGTGATAACATTGTGAAATATTTTTGTTTACACGTGTTTCAACATTTTTCTTAAATCATTCCCTGGGCAGTAGAATGTTGCCTCATACCTCTTGCCCCTTGCAGAAAGACTCTGCTAAAGCATAGGTTCCCTCCGGAAGATAGGCAGTAGCGTCTTTCCGTTTATTAACATCCCGGTCTGCGCTCGCCAACCCGCCTGCCAAGAGTGGCGAGTATGGCAACATCCTCCTCATGATCTTGGATATCCACGAGGGAGGGAGGGAGGCCTACGCCCAGCAATGCACGTGGACAGCATACTACAATATTAGTGTGAATTTGAATAAACATTAAAAACTACAAAGTATTTATTTTATTTATTAACAAAATCCACAGCTCTTAATTATAACAAATAAACTAATATGTATCACTAACAGCCAATAATAGATTTACATTCTAAAGATTTAACTTATACGATAGTCACTAAATAATAAATTAAATTAAATTAAATTACAAACTTATGAACAAGAAACATACTTGTATAAACTTATCCTAAAGATGCTTTTAATTAAATTCCAATCCTATGCTGTAAGTTATGACTAAAGACAACTTAGTTATGATTTATGAATATTCATCATAATGAAATTTAATGTCAAATATACCTATAAAAATGATTATACACATAACTATTATTATTATTCTAGGAACAAAAACAAAATAACATTCTTAAATTTTAAACAAAAAATAATAATAATGACAGTATGTAAAATTAATATTAATTGTTATTATTTATTCAAGAATCAAGAATCAAAAAAATACTTTATTCAGTGCGGCCACATGGACCTTATTGACGCGTCACAAATTACAAAATAAAACAACACAAATAAATAGAATAAAGCACATAATTGAATCTGTTCACTTCAGATGACACGCGAGTTATTTTTATATACTTTTTTATATTTCATATACTGTCTGAAAATATTAATCTAGATCATAAAAACCCTTCCTGCCATTTTCTAAAATGCTCTGTCAAGGGACAACACAAGAGACAGCCCTGGTCAACACAACTCAGGCTGACTAAGCCGAGAAGATCTACTTTCTATGTAATTGTGTCTGTAAGAATAAGCAAATCACGATCTTGTGATTTATCTTTATAATAGAAAGTTTGCGTCACGTTTTGTTTGCTGAAACGAGACCGGATTGTAATTTCTACAGTCATTAAAACTACATGGATATTCTCAATCATCATTACAGCCGTATGACTGATGTTCACGTCCACTGCTGGACATAGGCCTCCCTCGTACGTCTCCAAGATCATAAGGGGATTGTCGCGATACTCGCCACGCTTGGCAGGCGAGTTGGCGAGCGCAGTATGGGATGTTGGTACACGAAAAAACGCTGCTTCCTATCTTCCGGAGCAGAGCAGACCCTTGGCAGATATGAAAGGCAAGCATGCCGTGAAGTGTCGGTATTAGAGTGTTGAGAGTATCTGAATTTTGCAAAGGTATAAATGTATACCTATGCTGATACTCTCAAATTACAACTTATACTCTAACATTTAAACTGCTAGCTTAGAAATCTGAATCATGAATGTAGTTTTATCAATGAACTTTCTAGGAAATCTATAGGTACCTGTCAAGCTAGCTTTTTTACTTTCGAAGAAATAGTTTCCCAAACATACTGGAATACCTTAAACCGAAAACTCAATTAGTTCCTGTTAATATGTTTCGGTAAACGTATAAAAACATAAACCAACTTACAACAGGACTATAACGGTTAACTATGGAATCCTACATAGCGCGTGGCCCGACACGCACCTGGCCTAATTTTTTAAAACAATTTCTACGTAGATCTAGACATGCACCAAAAGATTTTGTTATAAATTGGACAATTGTATGTCTCCATTTAACAGTTTTATTGTTCTAGGGATAAAGACAGTGCCAGTGCCGTTGGGTGACGGCAGTAGAATGTTGCCTCTCCTCTCTTGCCTGTGGATGCAGTAAGAATCTGCCAAGGGATACTTCCGGAAAATGGGCAGCAATTCTTTATGTGTATCAACAACCCGCACTGCGCTCGCCAACCCGCCTGCCAAGTGTGGTGAGTATGGCAAAAACCTCTTACGATCGGTAATTGCAGATCCATCAGAGTCCTATGTCCAGCAGTGGACGTCCTACGGCTGGGGTGGTGATGAAGATGATGATGCGGGATAATGGCAAGCATCGGAACCGATCTAGAATTCAAAAGTTCGATGACATCTAGTCTAGTTAGCATTACAATGAGCTCCTAGCTTGTCACGGAGAATGCTAATGTCGTTGAAAAGCGGACGTGTCTATTGTTGTACAGTCAGGTCAGACTACCCATATTGATCTAAGAACTCTGTTCAAAATATCTAAGGGGCCGTCTCCACGGGCGAGAGAATCGCGACGAGTCCGCGCTTTTATCGTCGGGTAATTTCCACGAACGAGCGATTATTCCGCCAGCGTATCGTCGCGATTCGTAACGGAATCGCCGCGTGTCCGCAACGATTCGTAACAGAATCGCCACGTTTCTTTGACGACGCGCTGTGCTATTAATGCGAGAGCGCCACGTTCCGAGGCGCGCGCGCGGCGAGCTCGTGGCGAGCGCGCGGCAGGCTCGCCGCGTTGTAATGACGTTTCAACCACTCGTCGCATCGCCGATCGCGATATCATCGCCGTGTGGAGACACATGCTAAGAGAGTGTATAGAAATACATACGTGGCACGACGATGACATCGCCGCGATTCTCTCATTCGTGGAGACGGTCCCTAAGCAACGACCTGTCAAAATATATCCAAGGCGTTCATTATTATAAGGATATAAATTGCGCAATGGTATCTAGGCATTAAAGTGGGCAATAGTATGTATTGTCAGATCAACTGTATTCCTTTTTAAATATTTGTAATTCAAAAACGCTTACAGTGATGACGACAAAAATAAAAACAGCCAAGAGCGAGTCGGACTCGCACACCGAGGGTTCCGTGCCATGATGCAATATAATATAATGATGATAAAGTATGTTTATGAAATTTGACAGCGCCATCTCTAGTCTAATAAGTAAATTTTTACACTTAAAATGAAAAAAAATTATGAAAATTAGAGAGAGTTCGCAATAATTTTCCTGTAATCTTTACATACACTTTTATAAGCTATAAAAGTTTCAGGGGTTTATCTCTGCAAACTTCGGAGTCTTATTTTTTTTAGCATTTTTGTAAATAAGTCAAAAGCTATACGGGTTAAAGAAAAACTAAAAACTTTATATCAATGTGCAAATTAAGCCCTTTCATATGAAGGGTCCACTGCAATAATGATGAATGTCATTGCAATCTAGTTCTGAGATATTTGAGTTTAAAGGTTTTAATTGGATAATACAAAACTCCAGTAATAGGAATAAAAAAAATGGATTTATGAACTTTTAGTATACATATCAGAGTATTATTTTTTAATGTGTATAAAAAAAAACGTTCTTATAATTATGTGAAATTTTGATTATTAGCGTTGAAGTCCTAAAAATTCTGCACTATAATGATGAATGTCCACACTTTTACACGGTGTACAACAATGGTTGTCCAAAATCTTACGTCCTATTAATCCCTTCGTTTTGCTACATTTGCAGCATGCAGAAGCTGATCGTAATGGAATATGTAATTTCCATGGAATATGAGGTGAAATAAATAGACATTTATCATTATAGTTCTGAACGCCTGTGACATCCATCGTTCTAGTCGTGTAGCCATTTTTTAAAAATCGATTTATCTCGGGACTGCCTGCGTTATTTAACAGTTTGAAAGTGCGAAAATGTACTATGCAGATCAAGGAATCGAATGGCATACTTGGTTTGAATTGGTAAAATTTTGGACTTTCAGCATTATTGCAGTGGACCCTTCATATGAAATGCTACACTACCTAGTAACTTCACAACTTCATACTTTCACTTTTAAAATTTCTGAGATTCTCTTGGAAACTTAATAAGAATATTTTTCAACTTTTTATATATTATGCTATATTAGTGAAAATGCGTTATCATAAACCATTTCAAATTTCAAGTCGATAGCATCAGTAGTTCTTCAGATATCCATCTGTGACGTACAGACAAACAGGGTCACACCATTAGGGTTCCTTTTTTCCATTTTGGTCCAGAACCCTAAAAAAGTAAACTAGAAATAGTATTTATGTAAGTGGTTTTAAAGGGTTCTAAAAATAGTCACTAGCTGAAGTCATATAAATGAAAGAGATATATAAACATGGAAGAGAAAACTGCTTAGAAGTAAAAATATCGGCCAAGTGCGATTCAGGCTCGCGAGCCCATATTTGATTCCGTACCAATATTTGGTAAAATAACTTGGTTTTGAGGTAGCACGACCTACTTTTGGTTATGATTTGTACATTATACAATATCGAGCCAAAAACGGCATTAAAACACATTTTTTGTATATTGAAAGAATAATAAATTATATATTCATTTTAATATTTATTTTTAAAATGAATATATAATTTATTATTCTGTGAATGTTTTAAGCGTCCCGTTGCCGTGATTAATATCGAGCAAAAAACGACAAAAAATCACGTTTGTTGTATGGAAGCCCCCCTTAAATATTTATTTTCTTATTATATTTTTACCCTTTGGGTACGGAACCCTAAAAGGAATAATAAACCTTCATTTGGAAGCGAAAAATACATACGTATGGCGCCTACTCTAAATAACGTGCATACTTAGATACCCTTGAGCGATTTACTTACTGACATAATTTTCAAAACCTGACAAATAAATATATGTACAGTACATACATGAAATATTTGATGCTAAGTTATTTTGAACACTTTGGGGTCTCAGATATGGTAACTCGCTACCAGCGTAGATAAAAGTAACCTTTTGTAAATGAAATATTTGTTGCCAGTTTGGATTCTGAGATACAATTGATGCTGACTGTACATAGAACAAAGAAGAATGACTACCTCGCGGCCTATTTTAGAACCTCTATTCCTGTAAAATGACATATTCGCGCGAAGTCTAATTTTCAATCGACTTTTCAAATGTTATATTTTTTAAAACCTGGCCAATCGACAGGAGTGGTCTCAACCACTTGTGAAAATTGTATGATACAAATGTTCTGTTGGAAATGTCTATCGAAAGTGGAGGTACACGAGTTTTCAGTTATAAATATCTTCTGATTATGAAACATTATTCACGCGACGGGGATCGAACGCGCAACCTATTGCACATTTAGCTATTTGACGACTTCGCCAGTAAAGTCGTCCAGGGCCGGCTAGGATTTCAGTGTGTACGTGTATTTATATGAGAGACAGATGAAATTAATAAATTACTTTTAAAATAACCGTGACTATAAATAAATTGGATTCATATATCGCTTCGATTTTGGTTTTTTATTTTTTTCTTTCTTGTTTTGATTGTTGATTCTGTTTAACATTTCCAAAAGCTGATCATAATCAGAGATATGACGTTTCCAAATTAAGAACTGTCAGCGCAAAGTTGGGTATAATTGTTCGGTTTTAATTTTAGAGGTAGAATGGCACTAACATACCATACATATTTAACATAATACATAACGAATGGCAATGATGTCATTTAAGTTCATTACACGTCAATTTAATTAGCTTTAGCTAGTTAATGCAATAGCAGAATCGCCAGCACTATCGTTCTCAATAATAATAATAAATCTGAAAGTTCGTCTGAATGTTTGGTACCGCTCCAACGATTTTCCAAATTAGCCAATTTTCGATTCAATTTGGAACGATCAAATATCCTTTGTTTTGTTCGAAAAAATATATGTTATAAGTTAATAAACGTATTTATGTGAATATTTTTCATGATATATGATATATTTTTCACATAAAGATTCATTTATGGATATTTTTCACTTCACCTGATAATAATAAATTACGAAGGAAGGATAGTTTTTGCTCGTTTTTGCGGTTGTACTTCAAGTGTATCAATCTTAAAAAAAACATATGTGAAAATAGGCAATGACGTTTAGAAGAATAATCAATTTCAATTAGTTTTTCTGAAAACCTAGTTAAACTATTTTTAAATGGCTTTTTATCGAATTTAAGTAGGCTCTCCATCAGAAACCCGCCGCTGGAATAACCTGGCCTTAAGCAAAAAATACCAAACAGATATTTGTAAAATCATAGATAAAAACCAGGATTAACTCAAGCTACTTTTTATTCCGGACGAACGCTGGAGAAGCTGCGTTCTATATAGAATTAAGTGACACCTAATCATCTAAACCGTAGGACCTGTTATTTCACTGTTCTGATCCTCTTGGATCTCCAAAATCATGAAAAAGCTGTTGCCATACTCGCCACGCTTGACAGGCGGCTTGGCTAGTGCGGCAAGGGATATTGATACATGGAAAGACGCTGCTGCTCATCTTCCGGAGGTATCCCTTGGCAGTTTCTTACTGCACCCACGAGCAAGAGAGAAGTGGAAACATCTTATTGCCCGAGTGACAAGTCGCCTTAGAACTAAGTCATCGATCCGTGTCAAGTGCAGATGGCTGGGTCATTAAGTCCTCCTGGCTCGTAGCTGAGTGTACAGGCTGCTTTGAGGGGTAAGTCGTGACGTGACAACATATCAGCCGTGAGACGTCCACTGTGTTCATTGTGTTTTTCTACACATAATAAAAATATCTATCTTTGTAGTATAATGTATTAAGTATGGTTACATACGGTTTTTTAGACGTTTATATTATGTTATTTAAGAGTCTTTTATACATAAATAAATAAATAAAAATAAAAAAATAAAAGTATATTAGTCATCTAGTACCCATAATACAAGCTCTGCTTAGCTTGGGGCTAGGTGATGCTGTGTGATTTGTTCAGCATTATTCATTATTATTATTATATAGTATAGGCCTCCCTCATGGATCTCTAAATACTGATCAGGGTTATTACCATACTCACTACGCTTGGCAGGCGCAGTACAGGATGTTGATACATGGACAGATGGTGCTGCCCATCTTCCGGGGGTATCCCTAAGCAGGTTCTTACTGCATACACGGGCATGAGCAGCGTGGCAACATTCTACAGCCGGCACCCCACGGCTTGGCTATAATGGTACATACTTGGGTGCATTAATCTAATAAGCTAAATCACTGCGTTTATCGTACATGCGCAATTTGTGCTGACAATATTGAATTTTTGAGACAATTATAACGCGCAAGGAAAAATGCTGCCAATAAGTTCGTTGCTTCGTATCGTTGCTGTCAAACGTCAATTTAGTATTTGAGAACAGCAATTGACATTTGACAACAACTATCGCCTGATGCAAAACCTGTTGCGAGAAACATAATCAGCCTCCGGGTGCTAAGACACGAACTTGGTGTGTCAAAAACTCGAGCTCAAAGTAATAGTCGATAACATTTTCCACGGATCACGCCAGATAACAGATTTGCTAAATTGAGAATGTCGTTTGATCCATTCACATATAAAACAGGTTGTAGGCGCCGAGCCCAGCCGGAACATTATACTATTCAAGGACTGAATGCTTTAACTAGCACTAACGAGTGGATTTAAAGTAAAGTAAAAAAATATTTTTTTGACATAAGTTGGGTGTTACAAATTAATGAATCCATAGGCTCCCAAACTAGTTAATAACTGTGTTTCAGGAGCCAGTGGCTTCTCCATGATATGTTTTCTAAGAATCTAAGTGATCATATGTATAAATTCTGCTTCTAATTATAAGGTGCTTTATAACATACCTTCTTATTAAGGATAGAGCTATTCTACTACGCGTCATACAAACACCTCACTTAACAGTCCCAAAATAAATATCATCTTCTCAGCCATAGGAAGTCCACTGGCTGGACATAGGTGTCCTTCATGAATGTCGAGTACAACATGAAGGGGATGTTGCCATACTCCACGCTTGGCAGGCGGATTAGCGAGTGCAGTACGGGATGTTGATTCACAGGAAGACGTACTGCCCATCTTCCAGACGTATCCCTTAGTAGATTCTTACTCCGTCCAAGGGCAAGATAGAAGGGGCAACATTTTACAGGCGGAACCCCACGGCATCAAAAATAAATGCAATAAGTTGTAATAAGGAAATGTGATAGATAACATTATTTTGCTCCTCTTTTTATTTTACTAACAAATCTTCAAATATAGCGGTCCAATATTATAGTACCCGCAACTTAGAGCGACGCACCTGCTTCATGCGCATAGATGTCTTGTCTCGTTTAGTTCAAAACTTTTATTTTCTCCATTCACAGCATGTAAAGAAATGGAACGGAAAATCACGTTGACGCGTAAATAATTGAAAGTTAGATGTACTCGTAATATTGGCAAAAAGTGTCAGCTGGGATTCAGGTTTCGTGGCATGGCCGCAGCAAACAAGCGACAATAGATCAGCTGCAATTATTAAAATAACCACGGGCCATGGTATACCACTTCTTTAAACAGAAACAGTTATCTATACTAATATGTAAATACTAAAATTATAAAGTTTGTAACTCACAAACTTTATAATTTTATGTGACGTTGTGTTAAAAACGGTCGAGCGAAAACGTTTCTTACGAACGCTGCCTTTACGATGAGAGGTATATATTTGAGTTCTAGCTTGATAATACCTACCAAAAAGTCAACGTCAGCCTATGTCTAACTTTTATATTAAAGTTGCAAAAATAAGTTTCTTATGTTTAAAAAATAATTCAAATCAAGTTAGAAATAATTCAAGTTAAGTAGGTGATGTTTTTTGGTCATATTATCAACAGTTACGAACTCTTATCAAAATAAGTAAATTTTTCGTCTCAATTGTTTAAAACTAAAGACTTTTACCTTTGACTGCATACAATTTGGATAAATGGTTAATGAGATAATACGACATAGGTATGGAACCGCGACCGTGTCGTATCTATTGAGTGATATTTCTATTAAACGGCTTTTTTCTTAAACAGCACACGTCAATCTTTAATTCAAGGCTACAGGATCCTGTAAAGATCTCTTTTGCCCTGAGAAAGCAGTGTTTTTCCCATGGGCAGTTATTAGTTGACTTAGTATATCTCAGGTTGGAACTCCTGAAAGACAATCATCACAAGTAAAAATGTTAACGCCCAACGAAATGGGCACGGGTCAGATATCATTCGTCAAGGCTTTTTTATACAGACCGTATAGGTATCTTGTTTGTTCTCAATATCACCGGATGGTAAGCGAACATGTAGCCGATGGTAGATCGCAAAGCCCAGAAGACACGTACTCACTGTTAAGCAGCACTGTGTAAGTACCCACGGTACCTACCCAGGTACCGTGGGTGCCGGCAGTAGAATGTTGCACGTTCTCTCTTACCCGTGGATGCAGTAAAAATCTGCCAAACCAAGGGATACTTCCGGAGGATGAGCAGGAGCGTCTTTCCGTGTACCAATATCCTGTACTGCGCTCGCCAACCCACCTCCCAAGCTTGGTGAGTGCTGTTAATATATAAACTTAAAAAAACATACACCAGCTTCTAATAACAGGTCTACGGTTACCTACAAACCCCTAAATAGCGCGCCTGACACGCACCTTTTCTTATTTATTTAAATTTAGCGCTGACAACGTAAAATTATGTATAATTATTCAGTTAATTTTTAAACAGCACCAATCCAATTCAAACAAGCTACAGTAAGGAAGAGAGCCAACAAAATTATATAAATGTAAAAAATAAGTTAAGATATGTTTAATATTGGATTAACGGGTATTTATCGCGTAATTACCTTTATTATTATCCCGACGTTTATGTCTACCCGCGACCATGACCAGGTGCAATCCGGTCGAAACGTCAGGATAAAGGTAATTACGCGATAAATACATATATTAATAATCTGTTGTGATCGCGAAAGTTTAAAAAAAGACTATGTATATTGTAATTGTATATTTTTCAAGTAAACTGAACATGATAGAGTTTCTTTTCGACCAGCGTCTGCTCGTTGCGTTTGCGCTGTCGATATAAAATCGTAAATACAACGATACAAAATAACGATATAAAACAATAACGATACTCGTATATATACAACGATAGCGTTTTTTTTATTCGACTTCATGTCAAGCCTAAGGCCCACCTGATTTCAAGCCGTAACCTCTACCTACAACTGCAATACCGCGGCAATCACGTTCCTTAAGCACGTGACCAGCGCTGTACTGCATTGCGCCCGTCACCCTGAGACATGGATTTATAAGGTCTCTTGTGCCCGTTATTTCACCGGCCCCCTTACCCTTCAAACCGGAACACAGCAATGTAGACATTACTGCTTGGCAGCAGAAATAGAATAGTACTTCCCCGGTTTCTTTTCTTCACAAATTTCCACTACTCTAGTAAATATATTATAATATATTTACTACCTCTAGACACTCGTTTGGTTTTGGTCAGTTTACTTACCAAGATTTTTTAGCCGTTGTTTGGTTTTGGTAAGTAAACTGACCAGTGAGTCATCGTTCCACGAAAACAATTGTCATTTTTAAACTATGGTGTTTATCAACTTCTTCTTTGTTTTTTAGCCTTCTGAATGAAGTTGACAATGACAATAACAAATAAAATTTACGTAGCCCAAGGAAAAATAATTTTATTCGATTAAATTCAAATTAAAAAAAAGATTATGCATAAAAAATGCATAAAAAAAGCACTTTATAATTACGATCAAAAAATATTTTGTTCTAAGACACCTACATGTTATGTTATATATAGTGAGGTTATACCACATACTATGTATATACAGCAAAACATGTAGATATATGATAATACATTTTGAATTACAAATTTTTACGCTGTAATCCCGAACACAGACTAAATTATGAATGATTGTACTGACAAGCTACATTCAAACCCTTTCCATAGAGCGTAAATACCACGATACGCTCCATTGTAAAAACTAAGCCAGTATCCACTTAGCGCCGAAGCGGAGCGCCCGTCGTTTTTCGCGCCAAAACGCAAACCAGATGACGGTCGAAATATTATTTTCGCGAAACCAAAAGAGCGGGTAGTGGAAATTTACAGAATTCAGACTAGTAAGGAATTATTATCCAGCTAAACGACAGCGGCTGGGAAGGGGTCAGCTCATTAACACTATAGAAAAAAATATTGAGTAATCATGAATAATTGTCGTAAGTGGCCCGTTTGCGCTGACTATTATAAAATAGGTAAAACTAAACAGCAATCGGGGTAGCGAGGAATTAATGGCCAGCCAGTCGACATCGGGTGGGAAAGAGCGGCTGTTCGATACCGCGGGATAGATTAGAAAGGATAGATGCTTTTTAACCGATTATAAAAATAGGAGAAGGTTCCTATATTGTCTGTATTTTTTAGAATCTTTGTTACCTCAGAAATCCGCCGTTTTTAAGCGATCAGATTTTTTTTCGAGTTCAGCTTTTGTCCTCAATAATTATTTAAATTTATTATACAAGCAAGTGCTTCTAGGTACAGTGATGGAAAATAACACTGCCCTTATTATCATAAACAGCGTAAGTGCATCTAGGCATATTTCGAGAAAATCGCGTCTAAAGTTTTTTTCCCTATTTTTGCTGCCACGACTACACTAATTGAGTTATTTTTAAAATTGTTACTTTTAACTCTAGGTAGAAGTGTGTATTTTATAATTACTTACATATTTATGTTTTCTCTTTTATTTCTGGGTTATTAAAACTCAAAAATTATTAATGATTAGTAAAATGAACTTTCACCTATTTTGATATACTAAACATAAACATCGCATGTGCAGCAGTTGCGATGTTTATGACTAGGAAAATAAACTTAAACTGTTTATGTCTAGTATCTTCATACAAAGCAAAAATAATTTACAAAAAAAAATAATCTTTAGCAACCACATACGTTGAATATGACTAGTACCAAAGTAAATTCTAATGAGTTCAACGTGCAAGTAAGCTATTATTGGGGTTTGTAACTTCAGAAGTGTCAGAATTTTGATTTGATCTAAGTAAAGTTAATGCTATTAATATTATAAATGCGAAAGTTTGTAGTATTGTGTTTATTACTTATTCCATTTTTAATTTAAGTACATTATAATAAAATAAAATTATAAAATAGATAATAATAGTTATTCAAGATTAATTAATAAATAAAAGTAATTCTAAAAAAAAATATTAATATGAAATAATGTTTTATTGACAAAATTATTAAATGCAAAAAAACAGTATACAATCACAAATATTAATATTTTAAATATTAATCAGTTCTTCATACACCTTATAAGTAAACTATCTAAGTAGAGATCAATAAGCACGACTATTCAAAATACTCTAACACCTTTTACAATACATAAAACGTATACCTAATTAGTAAGAACCAACATCATTATATTTTAAATCTATCAAAGGTGTCAGACTAAACTATTGAACCTAATTGTAACTTATTGTACCTAAATCTTTCGAATACTTATTGTTATATAAAAGATGCTCTTGGAGCAAGAATAAGGCTTAATTGTTAAAAAAACACGTTTTATAAAGCTATGAAAATAACAAAATTGGACTGTTTGGTGCTTCACCGTTTAAATTATGTAGATGTTAAAACTAAAATATCTTCAGCCTTGACTAATCAATTACAGGTGAATTTGAAACAGGTAAATTAAACCAAAAATCTCGTCTATTTGACGGCATTATTTAGTGGCACTAGTTTTGTTATTATTGCCGCTTTGCGTTCTTTATCAATACCTCTTTTCTCTAGTTTAGCAACTGCTTGCGGAATGTGCATTGTTTTTGTTATTTTCATTTGAAGAAAATCAAGCTCAGTAAAATTTTCTTCGGCATGACTAGTCTTGTACATGATCTTTTGAAGTCCTTTTTGGACTCAATCGCACATCATGTCCTTCAAATAAATTCGAGGCTCCATTTTCTGTTGAGTTTTTGTTCGATGACAGGTCTTGGAAAGAAAAAAAGTCTGAAATTTCCATAATATTTACAAAATTCTTTCCAGAGTTTTGTCACCTGAACACAATGTACAAAGTCAGAAAAATCGTACACATTTCCTTTCTTCTTCAGCGATCGCTCGACCTGGTGACGAATCGGCATGAAAGAATGCCCAGGCTCAAAATAAGTATTTAAGGTTATTTTTTTAGCGCTAATAACGTTACTGTTTACAATTGTTATTAAAAATGATAGAAGAGCCCATATCTTATTTTGCGCTGCACAATGTCTACCCAAATAGAAATATTTTCAGCATCTCGTTTATGTATGAACGAAATGTTGATATTATGTCTTCTTGATTTCTGCCTGATACAGTCTCGTTCCATAGCGTTACAAAGGGTACCTACATGCTCAAATGTTGTCAACAAAACTTTCATTAATCTGTGGGCAGAAAATAGCGGCTGTGAACTGGTCTATTTTAGGCAGCATAATGACTTTCTGTAAATCAGCAGTATAAAAAACGTCAGTTGTCACCTCTGCTGCAGTCTTAACATCGTTTTGGCACTCAGAACAGCACTCTTCATATTTTTTTCTGTGAGTAATGTAATTATTGCAAGTCTCGCATTATCCGGGCTATGTTTGTGATTAGTGTAATGTCTCTCAAAAATTGCACATGTTTCGCATTCTTCATGGCCCAAGTTGGCAAATGTAATATTCAGGTCTTTCTTGACAACTAATCGATATGACTCTAATGAAATCTTAGCTTCTGGATGTTGTTCTAAAAATTGTTTCTGCATCGCTGTAACTGAAAGGTCACTCGGTACGGTAGGTACAAGCGATTTGGAGCGTGCTCACGTCTATAATGGGAAACACTAGGATTACATTGTTTCATGTGGTCTTTTATAATTCCTTTGTCAATTTTTTCAACTCTCTACTCTTTTTTATCACATTTTTAATTTTACCATCATTATTAGCCTCATACCCAATAGTCGTCAAAAAAAATGTCTTACAGACTTCAGTTTTTTCTAAACCACTTACCTTCATGTAATACTTAGTAATATATTGTTATGTTAAACGGGTTTTCTACTCACGTTAATTATTCGTTGAAAAAAGGTATCTAACGTGTTCAGTTCCTCCCAGGGGAACTTTCGTCAGGGAATGGAGCTTTTTTACGCGGTACCTACCGTCTCCTTCCCTCTCACGCGCTCGCGTTGCGTTCAGTGCAGAAAACCCGTTTAACATAACAATAAATAGTGTAACTCACGAATCATTTCAAAGTGACTATACTATTGTCTCGGATTATTCCGCAATATTCAGATCGCAGCTTTCCTGTTCTGCCCTCCTTACGATAAACAGCGTAGGTGACATTTTTTGCGAAAATGAGTTATTAGCATATTTGTAATCAGCTAAACGAGATCTATCTGAATCAATTATTCATTTTTCTGTATGTTTGATAGAAATAAAAATAAACATAAGCATAAACATCGTATGTGCAAGATTTTAATTTTGTTCCTAAACATAAACAACGTATTGTCCACTACGCTCAGAGATTTTACTCAATCTCCTTGTCATAATTAACGCACAAGAACTTACGTTGTTTATGATTTGTAGTACCTTCGACTCTCCCGTCAACTTACAAAACATAATGGTTATTATGAGCCACTTACGTTGTTTATGCCTTGTACCTATTTAAGAAAGTTTAAGAATATTCTATAAATAAAAATAATACCACCTCCTACGCTCTTTATTTGTTGCATTAAATCTTTATTTTTTTGCGTTTTCCTATACATACACAACGCAAGTAGCGCACATACGTTGTATTTGTCTGGTAAAGACAATACAGAAACGGTAGGGAGGTGAGGTATGGGGGGGGAACATTACTAACAGTGAACAGAAATCATTCGCGTTGCGAGTGACGAGCTAGGTGGACGTCGTCACTTGGCGGGAATTTTGCGCGAAACGAACCCGTGGTGAGTTTGAATTTTAGTTTACCAACAGACGAAGAGAATCAGGTACAAAATCAAATTATTTTACAGGAAGAAGCTACAACTAGTAAGGGTTTCACGAAATCCGGAGAGCCAAGAAAGAGAAAATTGTATGATGAGTCGTAAAAATATTTCCTAAAAAATCCATGCATTTTTCTAACATGCAAAAAAAATGCACTTCATGTATCACCGAAGACCAGAGATAATAAATTCATGATAAATATATTAATTTAAATTTTGAAGCAAAAGGCCTTTTCATCAAATGCTCGACAGACAACAGCAGTACAATGAAGAAAAATGTCAAGCTATGAAAAATGAACAATAAACATACAGAAAAATGAATAATTGATTCAGATAGATCTCGTTTAGCTGATTACAAATATGCTAATAACTCATTTTCGCAAAAAATGTCACCTACGCTGTTTATCGTAAGGAGGGCAGAACAGGAAAGCTGCGATCTGAATATTGCGGAATAATCCGAGACAATAGTATAATGTTGACAACCTCTGTGGCGCTACGGGTGAAGGTCCGTCAACGCAATAGGTTGCAGGTTTTTTTCTCGCCTCGGGACAAATGTCTGTACGATCTGCAGATATTTGTTCAGGGTGTTCTGGATGCTTTTATGTACAAAATAAAAATAAACATACTCATATACGAACTCTACTTAGCTTGGGGCTAGACTATGCTCTAGGAATTGTCCATTATATTTATTTATTTATAACTAGCCGCACTCCGCGGTTATACCCGCGTAGTTCCTGTTCCCGTAAGAAAACGGGGATAAAATATAGCCTATAATGAATGAATGATAATAATTTTATTGCACACCAACATAAAAATAACACAAATACAGGAAAAATAATATAATGGGCAGCCTTATATACTTAGGGATAATGTAGTATTCTAATGGTGAAATGGTTGAAAATCGGTCCAGTAGTCTTTGAGATTATTCGTTACAAACATACAAAATACAACAAACAAATCTTTCCTCTTTATAATATTGAGAGATAAGAGATGTGCTAGTTTTTTTGTATAAATGTATGGATGTTTGTTACCTCTTCACGCAAAAACTAGCTTACGGATTGAGCTGCAATTTCCCACACAAATAGATGTTGACCAGAATTTTAACACATAGGCCACTTTTTATCCGGCATGCGAAGCGGGGGCCAAAACTTTTTCATATCTATAAAAATATTTCAAAAAAACAAGTTATCTGGTATTCAAAGATTCCTTTGATTGCGCTGCCTGGGAAAGGCCTCCAGGGTTTGAGGACCAACTCTAAACTTGATTTAAAGTTCAAAAGTTTTATTGCGTTCATGTTGTACAATGGTCTTACAAATGCTAATGATTCAAACATAAGCCCAGGGAGGGCACAACAATGTATTCAAATACCTACCTATATTTAAGGAGTATAAAATATTTATTTAAATTTAAGTTAATAAGGATGTTCGCGTATCTGAGGCAGTTGTGTTTATTATCTTGTTTTCTAGGTTTGTATGCAAGTAACCCTGAAACTTTTTAGCTTAATTAGTTCTATAACAGAAATTTGAAAGACTGATCCGATAGTCAGATCGGACCCTCGAGTCTGAAACTGAAATTTGAAATCTGAAACAGCCACAAAGCATTTAAGATGCTATAAGGTAGACTTTTTAGGGTTCTAGGCCGAAATGGTAAAAAGGAACCCATATGGTGTGACTTTGTCTGTCTGTCTTTCACAGATGAATATCTTGAAAACTACTGATGCTATCGATTTGAATGGTATGAGATAACGCTTATTCAGTTATATTGAAAAATATGTTTTTATCATGATTGCAAAGGGGGCGGGAAAAAGGGCCCTAAAATTTTTAAGTTACTAGGTCGTGTGATAACAAATTGGGTTCGTGGCTTACGCACCAAGTGGTCAATACACCCGTGGTCGCCTCCCCCGAATCCAATATTGTGTCAAACATTCGCTTGTGTTTTGTCAATGCATAAATACGAGTATATTCGTTTCGATCCTCGTTCGATGAGATAATCCGATTTACAAGCAATGCTGTCACGATAATTTAGGCTGGACATAGACGGCCTATTTGTCGGGTGACAGCGCCATCGCACAGAGATGGCGCTGTCATCTGCGCCATCTGTGTGTGAGTGACCACTTGAGAGAGCATTCAACATTGTTTGCAACAACATTTAGGATGCTGTTGCTGCTGCCAAGTATTACACGCAGCAAAGACGTAGTTTTCTTACGCCATATAGCATTGAAAGTCAGTGCGAGCCTGGAGAAACATGCCAGAAGCGCTAGAATAACGTGAGAGCCGCAACAGCGCCCTAAGGGTATTGTTGTAATGGACCCGCAGAGCATTATAAGACTTTCGAGTATGTCGAACCCACAGTCTTGTCGTGTAAAATGATGTACAGTACGCTTTGAACGAGTAAGTTTTACTGCGTCTGTACCAGGGGTGTAACGAATATTCGCATCCGCATCCGTAAATGCGGATTATTCGCATTAATTCAGACATCTGCATCCGCATTCGCATCCGCATCAATCAATGCGGAGTTTTTACGGATGCAGATTCACATCAACAAGAAACTACATGTAAAGAAAGTGGGCGGAGCCAGAGTGGCACGTGCTTTGCGTCTGTTTTGATAATTGCTAACTTCATTCAGTAACCGACGAATAGGAAGGCGCACATTGGTAACAAGATCCTACAGGTTTTGTTGTGTTTTTTCTCATTGTCAATAATTATAGTTATAGTGAGTGTCTGTTTACTTCATTGGTGGAAAGTTAACCGTTGTGAATTTAAAATTCTTTCCAAATTAGCATACAGATATTTATATCCTCCACCAGCCAGTGTTCCCAGCGAACAACTATTTAGTGGAGCTGGGTTAATATATAATCCACTAAGAAACAGGTTGGAACCTGAGAAGGCTGCAATATTACTATTTATTAAATATAATTCACCAATCTTTCAGTTTAATTAATAAACAAACATATTTAGTATGAAACTCGAAGGTCAAAATTCTGTCATAAGTAAAACTAAAAACTTGTGTAATTTTGTTCTAAAAATATGATAAAATAAATAAAAAGTTAAAATAAAATTTATTTTCAGTTATTTATGCACTTAAAATTTAAATAATTATCCTTTTAAAATCCTAAAATCCGCATCCGCATCCACATCGCATCCGCATCCGCATAAAAACCGCATCCGCGGATGTGAACTTCTAATAATCCGCATCTGCATCTGCATAAAAACCGCATCCGCGGATGTGAACTTCTAATAATCCGCATCTGCATCTGCATCCGCGGATGTCAAAATATTTGCATCCGTAACAACCCTGGTCTGTACATCTAGCAAATCTGCGGGCCAACATATTCACCCGAACCAATAATGCACTATCAGCTATACAAATTAGTAGAATTATAATTATAGCTGATAGAAGTATATATTAAAAATGCAGGAAAATTCAAACGAGCTCTCTTTTCCTTAGTTTAAGAGCCTGCTATGAGATACCGGAAGATGGGCAGCAGCGTCTTTCCGTGTAACATCAACATCCCGAACTGCGCTCACCAACCCGCCTGCCAAGCGTGGTGAGTATGGCAAGTACCTCTCATGGAGTGCCATGAGGGAGGCCTGTGTTCAGTAGTGGACGTTTTACGGCTGAAATGATGATGATGATTACTAGTGGTAAAAGAAAGACAGGATAAGGTATAGGATTTTAGTGGTACAAGATGGGAAACCTTCACACACGTAACCTTTTGAATACTTAAAAGCGGATTCACGTAAAAATAATCCCCTCGTGAAAATCAGGTCATTTCGAATCTAGTAACGAGGCCTTTAGAGTTGGTAGGTAAATAATATCATAAAGCCTTTTGTATTCCATACGGTATTCTGAAGCTCATCAAAAAGAGATTAATTCTGGCCCGTATTATACTTGCCTTTATGGAGTTTATTTGGCAAAAACTTACTTATTAATGTAGCCGTGTGGTGTCCGACAGAGACGAGCCAACTTGGCGCATGGCGCATATTTTATATTTTGTTAAGTATTTAATTACACTGCGAACTCCAAGAGTACAGAATAGATTATGATGAAATCCTTTTTCCTTCAGCGTTAAAATAAAAAATCTAAATAATAATAATAATGCTGAACACTACACACAACACCATCTAGCCCCAAACTAGGCAAATATTGTACAGTGGAAACCAGATGATTGATAATTTTTTTTGTAAATACATAATTTTCCTACGTAGAAAAATACGCGAGACAAATATCTGTAGAAGAATTACAAACAATTTGTCCCGTGGCGGGAATCGACCCCCTACCTCCTGCGTATCAGTCGGCTATTTAGACCAGCTGAGCCACGGGGGCAGTCAAGCTAAAATTAAGTTAAATGGTAGAATTTAACTTAATTTTAGCTTGATAAACATTTACAGCTTGTTGATAAATATAAAACTTACTTTACTGAACTGCCTTGCATGAAGCGTTTAAATCTGGAGCGTCGACCACAGGTGTATCGACCACTGGGGGCCTAAGCCACGAAACCATTGAAATATCGTTATTCAATAAACCTCAAATTATACCGCATATCCCGTTATTGGCGTACAGTTCGCAAATAAAAATTAATAATTGAAAAAAAAAATATATATATAAAATTAATTAAATACATTTTAATGAATTATTCCGGACAGTTCGCAACAATTTACCCGAAAGGTCTCTACCGGCAGGAAATACCGCTGACATATACCGTTATAATTATTATTTCAACCTGTTTCCCTTGTGTATTGTGTATTTTTACCGTGTTTTTATATACATATGTTTGATTATACTTCACATAAAAATGCCGTAAATGAGTGCCACGCAATCCAAAATGCTAGTAATTTTTTTATGAAAGGTAAGTATGTAAGTATATTTACATTTTTGAATGCTACAATCTTTAAAAAAACTTAAGTGAACTTTTTGTGTTGCTGTGAAAGTTGGGCCGGAATTTGAGTTTCGGACTTTCGGTACCTAGTTACACACAATATATTATAATTAGGTATGTACTAATATTTTTTTATTTTACGACGCTCAAGCTCTCTGTGTAGATTTTAAATCCGTATGTTGCCCTGATCATCATCGTTATCATCTCAGCCGTCCACTGTTGGACAAAGGCTCAGTATGGTAACAACCCTTCAAGATCAAGGAAATAATTGGCGATTATGGATCTTGAGGGGTTGTTGCCATACTGACTCGCCAACCCGCCTTACAAGCGCGATAAGTATGGCAACAACCCCTCAAGAGTCAAGTAAATACTTGGAGATTATTGATCTTGAGGGGTTGTTGCCATACTCACCACGCTTAGCAGGCGGGTTGGCGAGCGCAGTACGGGATACACGGATAGACGCTGCTGCCCATATTCTGAAGTTATCCCTTGGTAGGTTCTTACTGCATCCACGGACAAGAGAAGATGGGCAACATTCTACTGCCGGCACCCTACAGCAGAAATAAATTAACCAAATTTTCAAAACCTTGTGTCACTAATATAGTTTGAAGTGGATTTCTTTTTTTGACTTTAAAACTTTTGCTGTTTTGTTGTTTATTTATTTATTTTAAAACTTTCTTTGTTCTAATTCCGGCACCCCACGGCATAAAAACATGTCATCATCGTCATCTCAGCCGTTGGACGTCCTCTGCTGGACAGGCCTCCCTCATGGGTCTCCAAGTACAGATCATGAGGGTTTTGTTGCCATACTCGCCACGCTTGGCAGGCGGGTTGGCGAGCGCAGTACGGAATGTTGATACACGGAAAGACGCTGTTGCCCATCAGGCATCCCTTAACAGATTATCAGTGCATCCACGGGCAAGAGGGAGCCAACTTTCTACAGCCGGTACCTTACGACATAACAGCATGAAATAATTCATAATGCTGCTGGCTTTACATCGTAGAGCAGTAAAGCCAGCAGCATTATGAGTTTCTTATCTTCCTAAGTCCTGTGTTCCAATAATTATCGACGTGAAGATGAATCACTGCATGTTCTTGGCACAGTGCGGGCAGCGGCGATATTTCTCCGGCACAGGGGCTGCCATCGGCCGAGCGGGGAGGAGGGGGTGTCTTCGAACATAACTCAGCCCTATCTGATGTCGCCTGCTAATTGACTAGAAATACCGATAAACGCTATTTTTACTCGTTCATAAATCTTGTAATCGATCAGTAATAGCTTTTTGTGGTGATGCTGTACAGATGTAGATATAGCTTCTGACTTATTGTTGTAGAACGAAATATTTTGGGTAAATAAAATCAGAGTTCATAATCTCATCATTAAACAAAAGCACAATTTTAACATTACCTAGCAAGCAAGGATCGAAACGTGGATATAGGTATTCACGAGGTAGCATGAAGTTATATAACATTCTGAGATGAAATGGTGGTGTATTATTAGAGATACGTGACAAAGTGAAGGCGTAATTATAAAACGTGTCTACTCTCAGTATTCTTGAATTGCATGAGTTCGCAACTAAAGTTTTAAGTGGGTTCCGTTGCAGCTGTGCTTTCATCGTGCGTGCCAAGAGTCTGCGCTGCACTCTATTAGAGAAATAATATCATGTTTACTATGGGAGTTAGTATAAAGTTCAAATTTAGAGCTCGCTATGTAATTTATTAGATCGCACACTTCAGTCACTAATCTTTGTTATTATATTTTAATCGGAATAGGAGTTAATTTGACTGCTATGAACGCAGACGCGCCATTGACTAAGAGCCCGTCCAGATGGGGCGTTTTACGCGCGAGAACATTTGCGCGTTCTCCAGATACTAGAGCGCTATACATCCCGTCCAGATGCTGCCGTGCGATTCCTCACTCGCGCGTAAAACGCGAGCAACGCGCCGGACTCTCGACTCCGCGCCGCGCGAGCCGAGATACTCGGGCGCCATTGCTGCGTCCAGTGGTGCGCGCGAGTCCGACGCGATTGGACGTATTTGGAACGAAAAATGGAGAGTGATAATTTTAAAATTAATTGAAAAAACGTTTCGCTATGTTCCCTGAGCTTTATCTATAATTTTCTAAACATACTATGCGTCATTATGTCACGTAGAATTGGATGCACATTAAATCGTCGACTTTCTTTTTGTTTACGACGTTTCCATCGACGGTATGCAAGCCACAACACGACTGCTTTGTCTGGCTCCATGTTTATAACTGTCCCTGGGTCCCTCCTAAATACATCGCGCGTAGGAGCGCGCGTAAAACGCGGCATCTGGACACAATATAAATTGAAACGCGCGAGGCCACTCGCGCGTACAACGCCTCATCTGGACAGGCTCTTATGATCAAATTTTAATATTGAAATCCCGGCAAAAAAGGTGTTATTCGCTGAAATTTCGAGTACCCAACTAAAGTTTCCAATTCAGCTAATGCCTAATCAAACTCAGCGGCGACTCCATTAAATACGTTCATTTTGGGAAATTAAAAGCCCCACGTTTCAGTTTAGATGCAAATTACTTACCTCCATCACACAGAACCTTCGAACGGGGTGGCGCAGGACGAATAAAAACAATAGAACGATTACTTCCAAAGGCAAATTTATTCATGGTCCAACGTATACAACAATGAACGGACCCTTTCAATGTAAAATTTTGCATCATTATACATTTTCGCATATAGGTATATATTACAATATTTACAAACGCATAGAACACCGATAATAATGAACACCAGCGGGTCTAGTGGCGGTCAGCAGCTGGCGAGAAGCGCGAGCGCGGCGGCGGCGGCGGCCAGCGCCAGGCGCGGCGAGGGCAGCGCGCGGCCCGGCCGAGCGCCGCCCGCCGCCGCCGCCCGCGCACGCGCGCTGCCGCCCTCCGCACGGCACCCGGCGCCGCCCGCCGCCGCCGCCAGGCTGCGCCCGCGCACTTTCAGCGGCGAGATGCACACGTTCTCCTCCGCCCAGTCCGACATCACCGCCAGGCTGTTCGTCATGGGGTCGACCCCGCACTCGCACGGCACGTGGTTCCCCCGAATGATCACGTGCTCCACCTCCAGCACGACCGCCTGCGGACTCTCCAGCATGTGGTTGCCGGTCAGCTTAAATGTACCTACGCTGTTGTTGGCGACGAGGGAGAGCTCCTCCACGCCGTCGATCTTATTGTTACAGATCTCGAGGGTTTCGACGCCACGCAGGCCGTCGAAGGCACCCACCTTGACGACGCCGAGGTCGGACTCGCGCAGCGCGAGCCGCGAGACGCGCAGCACGCCACGGAACGTGTCGGCGCCGAGCTCCGGCAGGTCCATGTACGCCAGCTCCAGCGTGCCGACGCCCTCTAGGCCCGCGAACGCGGACGCCTCTATGCTTCTAATGCCGGAGGGGAACTCGATCTGTCCGACGTCGTTGAGTCCGGCGAAGGCGTGCTTCAGTATCCTCTTCAGCGGGTTGTTCTTCAGGGAGATGAGTTTTATGTTGTTGGTTCCGGCGAAGGCGTATCCCTCGATCTGCGCGATTCGGTTGTGGGTTAGGACGATGGAGGAGATGTTCTGGAGCGCGGCGAAGGCAAAAGCGTCGACAGTGAGGAGCGGCGCGTGCTGGATGGAGAGGTCGCGCAGACGCGGCAGGCCGCGGAAGGCGAAGGGGCGGATGCGCGTGAGGTTGCATCCGTCTAGCGCAAGGCGGCGCAGCGCGCGCACGTGCGCGAAGGCGTCTGAGCGCAGCACGCGGATGTCGGCGCGCGAGAGAGACAGCTGCGTCACGCCCGCACTCAGCGCAGACGGCACGCCGCGCAGCAAGGGACTGTTGCATACCACCTACAACAAACATTATTATTACTTTGCGTATAGATTTCCAACAAACTCTAATAGGGCCGGAATTTACCTAAAACGCACAGGTCTTAGCCAAGTGTCATCATATCAGCCGTAGGATGTCCACTGCTGTGTAAAGGCTTCCCTAATTGATCTCCAGGTACTGTGGTTGGAAGTGGCCTGCACCCAACGCCGACCTGCGGTTCTTACCAAGTCGTCTGCACATCTTGTAGGTGTCCTACGCTGCGCTTGCCATCCGTTCTGCGCGCTATATGACCTGCCCATTGCCACATCAACGTGCTAATCCATCTGGCTATGTCGGAGACCGGAGTTCTTCTACGTATCTCCTCATTTCTGATTCGATACGGTAGAGAAACCCCGAAGATAGCCCTCTTCATAGCTCGTTGAGCGACTCTTTGCTTATTCTTAAGGCCAATAGTGAAGGACCACGTCTCAGTTTCATATGTCATCACTGGTAACACACACTGATTGAAGAATTTCGTCTTCAGGCACTGAGGTATGTCGGACGAAAAGACGTTGCGAAATTTCCCAAACGTAACAATCCGAGTTGGGTTCGACGATTGGCCTCTTTCTCGAAGTTGGACCTACCTAATTGGACTGCTTGTCCTAGGTATACGTACGCGTCGACAACTCTCAAAAGCCGAATTCTTAATCAGAACTGGGGCAGGCACGACATGGACATTTGACATAATTTTTGTCTTGTCCATGTTAATTTTAAGGCATACCCGTTGGGAGAATCGATTGAGGCCTGCAAGCGTCATGCTGAGCTCTTCCATCGACTTTGTCATGACCATAATATTGTCGGCAAACCGAAGGTGATTTGTCGTTAATATTAATGCCCAGTCCTTTCAATTTCGGGAGCTTGAAGGCATCTTCCAAAGCGGTCGTAAACAGTTTCGAAGAAATGACATCTCCCGGTCTTACGCCTCTTTTTAAGAGAATGGCCTTCGAGCTCTCTTCTTGTAGTTGGACTAACATAGTAGCGTTTCTATACAAATATTTCAACACTTCGATGTATCGATAATCAATACGGTATCGTTGGAGAGACTCAAACACCGCCCATGTTTCGATAGAATTGAAGGCTTTCTCATAATCCACAAACGCGTCTCGCGTCTACAAACGTGAGACACAGCGGCAAATAATGCTCTTCGGTGTTCTGTATGACTTGCCGGAGCGTATGTGGTCTATGGTTCTGTAGCCTTTACGGAACCCGGCAGGTTCGGGGGCCGGAAGTCATCAGACCTGCGTTCGAGACAGTTCGCGATGATCCTTGAAAACAGCTTATAAACATGTCTCAAAGGCGAGAGCAAAGATCGTCGTTTAGCCATGAAGTTTAAGGTTGTCATCAGAAAGGTCTTTTTGTACGTGGGGTCTTAAAGAACTGGGACCCCACCGTATGGACGGTTTCTATGAACCTGATCTCGTCCACCGATGCATCTACTTCTAGACGGTCAAAGCGATTTGCAAGTTCGAGTTGAAAGTACTCGAGGTTTTGGATATATGCGCGAGTGGGTCGGAGCGTAGACTTCATCAAACGAGACCTTTGAAGTTTAATGTTCATATTCAATGTGTCTCGAACAATTCGGTAATCATTACCAGTTTTCACCTTTTAAATCACAGAGACATCAATGAATATTCATTTCTTGATGGTTTAGATGAAATCAATCCGATTTCTCGTGGAACCGTTTGGACTTACCCGGCTTCTTAATAAAGAATTCATCATAAGGATTCCTTCTTTCTCTAGTAAATCGGCCAGCCTCTGTCTCCTGGGGTTCCGTTGCTCATATCCAAATTTCCCCACTCTCAACTCATCACCTATTCTCATGCCTAGCATTGGATTGAAGTTCCCTACAACAACTGAGTGAAGTGAACAGTACAAAACAATAAATGTAGACCAAGTGCATGTCGGGCAACGAGAAGTGTAGGTTCCGTAGTAACACGTTAATAGTAACTGTTTAGTCGCAACATTTTGCACGCTGTGACACCCTAGAGGTATAATTGGGAGAACACACAAGACGTTATTATTGTTATACATATTATAATACTCACCTTGTGATTTTCTTGTTACGCGCCCTTATTTAATAACGAGGACTCGTTTAATTTAGTTTAAGTTATGTATATTAGTCTCTAAGGTATTTATTATATGGGTCCTAAGAGAAATTACTTTTTATATACTTTTGTTGTTACCTGAAATAAAGATTTATTTATTAATAAATAAATAGACCTGTAATGTTGTTAGAAGTTATTTTGGTGTTTGTTTTTTTAAATTAACCTAAACATTTTGAGTTTTCGTTTTAAAGTATTCCGGTATGTTTGGTAAGCCAAGGGTAAACACCGAAAAACAGCATCACTTATTAGAGCGACAATTTATCTGTAACTAAAAATACTAGCTTAATGTTTTAATATTACGCAAACGGAACCCTAATTAGAATAATTATCTCCCCAAACCCGCAATAGTTTTTAAATACCATTTCTTATAGCGTTATCTCAGCGTGATTATTTTATACGTCCATTCATTATTACAGCTTCCTAGGACGAGTATAATTCTTCGCAAAGCCGCAGACAGACGGATAGACAGACAAACAGACATAGCGACACTATAAGGGTTCCTTGTTGTATGGAACCCTAAAAATGTAGTTGTGACTAAGAACTTCGTTCGTTTCGCTCACTCGTTCGATAAAGCACTTATGTTTGCGCAAAAGTTAAAATGAATAATATGTCTCACTTTAATTCAGTATCGAGACCTTTGCGCAAAAACTGTACAATTTTAATAAACGTAACATCGCCTTGGTTGTGACAACTGTGTTTCTTAATTGAATATCTGCTAAAATAATTTTTGAATCATCCTAATTGAATAATCCGGATGAAATGAAATGAAATTTTCACATGACCCTTCCTGCATTATGGCAGTAAGGTACTCGGGTATCGATTTATTTAGTTAAATAGTTTAGTTAAGCCCCTTCGTAATCCTTTTAATCTGTGTGCCCTAGTTTAACGACATCCGTTGTTATTGCTGAGAATAGGGCGCGTATGTTTCTGCGTCTCGCTGAAGTACCTATTTAATTGATTTTGGTTTGCGTTATCCCCTTGTTTATTCAATTGATATAATTAATCCGTTTGCAAATATCACCATAGGCACGTACGGCCGGGTTCCCTTATGTTTTGATTGAATTATTTCAAATAGAACAAATATCGTTATGATTTAACTGCCTTTGTTCGCGTATATCAATATTGTGCTAGCGGAGCGAAACAATTTATTTTTGTTTGTTCGGGCTTTATCTTAAAAATTATATGTCAATAGTTAGACTAGAGATTTGTCTTAATGATTTATTAAGTTTTCGTTTGAGCAATTATAAGGCTTTTATAGCCATTTGGCTACCATTTAGTGGTTTGATTGAATTAATATTGAAACCCAACATAGCATAATCCATTAGTAGACTCCATTAATTTCTCCATCGCAAAGGCGTTTTTAGGCAGCTTTCATAATTGGATAGATTGTAACTGTTTTAGGGTTCCATACCCAAAAGATAAAAATTGCCCGTATTAGTAATACTGCGCTGTCCGTCTGTCTTTCTGTCTGTCTATAACGTATTTTCTGTTGCCGCTTTAACATCAAATACAACAAAGGCAACAGGTAGACGCTCGAAAAAAGCTTTAATTTTTCGTTTAAAGCTTTAATATTTCGTAGACTGAACCCTAAATCCAAAAAATTGCAACCCCGACATGGTGGTTCACTTGCAGCTTACGTATATGGGCTACCGCATATTAACATCATATTTTCGTCCATGCAAAATTCCAGCTTTCTAGGACTAATAGTCTCTTCGTAAAGCCGCAGACAGACTTACAGAGAGACAGACAGACGGACATACAAATAGACAGACAAAGGGAAACTATAATGGTTCCTTGTTGCACTACGGAATCTTTAAAAGGAGGAGTATTTCTTTCTATTAAGTCTTCATAAACCGAAGCACCGGAAAAACGGAGTTTATGTTTCCTCAGATCTCCGTCGTTTAGAAAATAATTTTTAGTTTATACTCATACTAAATTTCACAGCAGGAACTTTAAATACACTTAGTTGTGTCAGAATCCATGAAAAAAATGTATTTTCTTAAAATAAAAATAGTTTATTAAGTATCATAAAATTCTTAACATTAAAAAAAATGCTTCGGTCTATTTTGTAAAAACGGGAATTACTCACGTAGTAGACATAGACATTCGTTTATTTGCTACATAGTTAGTTAGTATTGTAACGTCGAAGGTTATTCCGACACGTTTCGATTTTTCAAGAAAATCATCATCATAGGATTGAATGCCCGTCCGCGCGTGGGGCCGACACGACACTGGCGCTGGCAGCGGCGCGTGCCGCGCGAGCTTCGTAACGTTCGGCGCGAGAGGAGGGGCGCGGTCGGCATGGCGCTGGATGTGCTTGCGCTGTTGCAGGCGTCGTTGTTGGAGTAGTGGCGCTGGCATATGTGTCCGGTGCAGGTTCATCGTCACTACTCTCGTCTCGACTAAATGTCGATGAACAGAACACGCTTACTGCATCTCCATTGGATGTGGAAGGCCCATCTTGCGTGTCGCTCTCGCACAGGTTGAGGCAAGGATTCCATGCTGAAGGCACTAACCATCCCTGATCCCTGTTGAAGTTGCTGGTTCTCCCAATCTCGATAGCTTCGCGGATCTTACGTGGCACAAAGGATTTTTCTCTAGCGAGCACTTGAGCCTTGTCGAACCGGATAGTAGCGCAGTACCGGAAGTCAATACATGCTCTGCTATTGCTGACTTGTCTGCGTCCGCATTCATAGTAATTTCCGTTTTCACAAAATGATATATCTCACGTTAATTTTGAAAGTGAAATGCTTAGGTATTTAAAAATAAAGCTGCCTATTGCCATTGTCAACAATAATCCTAATAGGAAAAAGAACTTCCAGATGTTCCAATCTCAAAACTCGGTTTTGGTGATGAGATCCATGAGGTACCTAATGTAACTCTTAATGTCTTTTAACACTTGATTGTAGTATTCTCAGTAACAAGCATTTTCATTCGTAAAGTGGAACTGATGACGAAGACCACACTTCAATGCAACCGAAACTCTTCAATGTTAAAAGGTGGAGGGCACGGGTGGCAATATTTCACAAGATACGAGTAACTAAGAATAAAATGCATAATTCACTTATTATCATCACGGTCATTGAAGTCGCTTATTTTGTTGAGAAATTAAATAAATATTTACAACCATCTTCGGTCAGTAGAAAAAGATTTTATATACCTTACCTAGCTCGACTTCTAAACAACTTGGATTGGTAAAGCTCGCCCTAGCGCCTTAGTGTTAGCCAAGCAAGTTTGCATGGGATCCATGCGATTTGATTAGCATAAAGCTTTGATAGTTTACTCCTTGGTTGCAAACTTTAGTTGGTTCTTAAAATCTTCAAACCACTATAGCAAGAAAGGGGCCTTAGAAACTTAATGATATATTATTATATCCATAACTTAAATCCCCATTGACTATGTGTATTGTGTAAACCTAACAATACACGTATCACGTCACGTATGTGTATGGTTCACGAAATATATAGTAAAATTTATGTGGGGATCTTTCCCATATTTTATTATTTATTTAAGTATATTCTTATTTTCAGTCTATCTTATATATACACTACTTACTTATATCTATCTTGCTTTTACATGCTATATAATACACTTATTTATTACTCTAAACATTAACACCGCACATAATATTATTTATAATATGAACGAACGGCATGTCAGAATGATGATGAGTATGAGGCGCGTGACGTCACACGCGCTCGGCTTGTCCACCGGAGCCGAGCGCGCCCGAAGTACACCCGCGCGCGCGCATGCCCCGTATCGGCCCAGCCGCGCTAGCCGTCGGGAATCTTCGGGTGGCGGCCAACGGCCCGCTATGCACGCGCCAGTCGGATGAAGCCTGAGCTAACGATCGCTAACGTATTACCTTACTTTTCCCGCCTATTTCGCGAACCTACGCAATTACTGTTTGTCGTGTGTTTATGTGCTATCTTCTATCCATCCTATTGACTGTGCCTTCTAACTTTCTCCTTCTATCTCTGTACTGTGAACTGTGTTGTGTGTGTACCTCTGTACGAACAATTGTATTATACGTGTGGAGCTTGATACAAGCGTGTTTATATTTATTGCGCTTGTACCCCGAGACGCAGCACCCCATCACCTACAACTGGTGACCCCGTTTTGGAATACACCCAGAAGGTACAATTTCAAATATTAAAATGAGTGATAGTGGCGAATCCAGTACCGCCAAGTCGAATCAAGATGGCGTTACCCAAAGAGGCACGGCGCGGAAGCTAAAAATGCGCAAATCCACGGAGCGTGACGCAGATAACTACAGGATACAAATAAAAATACCTCCGTTTTGGCCAGAAGACCCGGAAATTTGGTTTGCGCAAATAGAAGGACAGTTTGTCGTGTCGAATATCACGGACGACACGACAAAGTTCTATTACGTAACGAGTCACCTAGATCCGCAATACTCGAAGGAAGTAAAGGACATAATTACCTGCCCGCCCGCCACCAACAAGTTCGGCAAGCTAAAGGAGGAGTTAATAAAACGCCTTTCAGCATCGCGTGAGCGTAAAATTCAACAGCTGCTTATGCACGAGGAATTGGGAAACCGCAAGCCATCCCAGTTCTTGCGTCATCTTCAAAGCCTAGCTGGAACTACAGTGCCCGACGAGTTTATACGCAGTATTTGGTGCAGCCGACTTCCCAGCAACCTGCAGACACTGATCGCTTCGCAACCATCTACCTCACTCGAAGCCTCAGCCGACCTCGCAGACAGGGTACACGACATCGTAACACCCACTGCGCAGGTAGCAGCAGCGTCGTCGACCCCTATCCCCGGTCCCATGCAGTCCATGGCCAGCGAGATCGCGGAATTGAAGGAGGCCGTCAAGAACCTGACCATGCAGCTCAACAACCCGCAACCACGTTCCCGCCCTAATAACCGGCGGAACAATCAGCAACGCAAGCGCTCGAGATCCCGGTCCCAGGCCAGCTACCGCCGTTTCCCTATTTGCTGGTACCACGACCGACACGGCAGCAACGCGACTCAGTGTGGTAAACCCTGTGATTTTGAGAAGTCGGGAAACGCTCAGGGCAGTCGATAAATGCGACTGACGATTGCCCCGCTTCTCCTGGTCGCCTCTTCGTGACTGATCGCCGATCCAGCACCACCTTCCTCGTGGACACCGGAAGCGACGTCTGCGTCTTCCCTCTCTCTGCACTTCGGGAACGTCGAGCGAAGACCAGCTACGAGTTGACAGCTGCCAACGGCAGCGTCATACACACCTTCGGCTCACACCCGCTTAATTTAGATATAGGACTTAGGCGCGACTTTCCTTGGAGCTTCATTGTTGCCGACGTTACTAAAGCTATAATCGGAGTTGATTTTTTAAGTCATTATAGTCTTATCGTAGATGTCCGCAATAAGCGTATAGGTCGCATAGTAGATAACGTAACTTCATTGTCAACCGAAGCTTTCTTTGTTAATGCTCCTGATAATGTTTGTTCAGTTAAGGTTCCATCCGGTAATTCTCGCTTTCATAAAATTTTATCTGAATTTCCTGAAATCACTAAACCGGCTGGCATGCCTTTCGTCCATAAACATAACACTGTACACCACATACGCACCACACCTGGACCCCCCATTTCATGTTCCCCTCGCAGGTTAGCTCCGGATAAGCTCAAGTTGGCGAAACAAGAGTTCGACTTGATGCTGAGTAACGGTACGGCACGTCCATCCGAGAGTCCGTGGTCCTCTCCTCTGCATTTGGCCCCCAAGAAGGATAACAGCTGGCGCCCTTGCGGAGATTACCGACTACTGAACGCTCGGACTATCGCTGACAGGTACCCTATCAAACATATCCAGGATTTTGCCCACAACATTTCTGGTTGTAATGTTTTTTCAACCATTGATTTAGTTAAAGCCTACAACCAGATCCCGGTAAACGAGGAGGACATCCAGAAGGCCGCCATAGCCTGTCCTTTTGGATTATTTGAATTTCCTTTTATGAGTTTCGGACTACGGAACGCCGGACAGACCTTCCAGAGGTTTGTAGACGAGGTAACTCGAGGGCTGGAGTTCTGCTACTGTTACCTGGACGATTTTTTAATTTTTAGTCACTCCGAAGTAGAGCATGAGAGTCACCTCCGCCAGCTATTCGAGCGCATGCAGAAATACGGCATCGTGGTGAACACATCCAAATGTGTGTTCGGCGTCACAGAGGTAGAGTTTCTAGGTTACCACATATCCAGCGCCGGTACTAAGCCTCTCGATAGCAAAGTACAGGCTATCAAGGAATTCCCTGCACCGAAAACCATCAGGCAACTCAGACGATTTTTGGGGATGTTGAATTTTTACAGGCGATTTATCCCTGACGCTGCAAAAATTCAAGCCCCATTAAACGCCCTGTTAGCCGGATCGGTAAAGGCTTCTGATCCTGTAGACCTGGCAGGTGAGTCTCTCGCGGCTTTCGAACTCACCAAGGAAAGCCTCTGCAATGCTGCTTTACTTGCACACCCCGATTGCCAAGCCAAGTTAGCGTTGGTCACCGACGCTAGTGACCTAGCATTGGGTGCAGTAATCCAGCAGTTCAAGGATGAGGAATGGCAACCACTGGCATTTTTCTCACGGAAACTTAGCCCTTGTCAGCAGAAATACTCTCCTTACGACCGCGAGTTACTAGCCATCTACGAGGGCATTAAGTACTTCCGGCATATGCTGGAAGCCAGAGACTTCACGGTCTATACAGACCATAAGCCATTATGTCACGCCTTCAGCGAACGCAAAAATACTTGCTCGCCACGTCAATACAGGCATCTGGACTTTATCTCCCAATTCACCAGCGATATTCGTCACATATCCGGTAAGGATAATGTGGTAGCCGACACGCTTTCGCGAGTTGAAGAATTGCAGAGTCCAGTTGACCTTGTTGTGCTTGCACAGTCCCAACTCGCTGATGCAGAGCTATCTTCTTTTCTCTATGACGAACCAACATCACTTCGCTTAGAGAAAATTACAGATACTGGCAGCAACGTGGACATATACTGTGACGTGAGTACTGGCATACCAAGACCCTTCGTGACCAAATCACTGCGTAAACAAGTTTTCGACAGCCTCCACTGCTTAAGTCACCCTGGCGCAAACGCTACTGCTAAACTTGTAGCACAGCGTTATGTTTGGCCAGAAGTCAGAAAGGACTGTCGGGAATGGTCACGAACTTGCTTGGCTTGCCAGCGCTCCAAGATCAACCGTCACGTATCCGCTCCGCTAGGCACATTTGACTTACCTGAAGCCAGATTTGCTTATGTGCACATCGACCTGATCGGCCCCATGCCAATTTCAAATGGCTTCCGCTATTGTCTTACTGCCGTAGACCGCTTTACCAGATGGCCAGAGGCCATCCCTCTGGTGGACATTACGGCGGAAACGGTTGCCAAGGCATTGCTATCAGGTTGGATTGCCCGGTTTGGTTGCCCAACCGATATAGTGACTGATCGAGGACGGCAGTTTGAATCGGCACTATTTCAATTTCTCGCGAAGCTTGCCGGTTTCAAACACCGTAAGACTACTGCGTACCACCCCGCCTGCAACGGGCTAGTGGAGCGATTCCACCGCCAGCTAAAGACAGCAATAACTTGCCACGCTGACAGTAACTGGACCGAATCGTTGCCATTAGTCCTACTAGGCATAAGGAGTGCAGTGAAGGAAGATCTAAAGTCGTCGTCCGCCGAACTGGTGTATGGTGAGCCATTACGACTCCCTGGCGAATTCTTCCATAACACCATCACCGGCACGACGGATCTCACCGACTTCACCGCTAGGCTGCGCTCAATAGCTAGTCGACTTCAACCTGCACCCGCGTCTCGTCATAATGTAAATAAAACGTTTGTTTACAAGGACCTGAACTCCTCGTCTCATGTATTCCTTCGGGAAGAAATGAAACTTGGAGCATTTGAACCTTCGTACTCCGGTCCCCACGAAGTTATAAGGCGTGGAGACAAAATATTCAGGATATTGTTTAAGGGTAAGGAGGTAAATGTCTCGATAGACCGCCTAAAACCGGCATATATCTTGTCGAGCCCAGCGCAACCTAGGCATATCCCAGATCAGGAGACCAGACCTGAGGAAACCACTCCTCCGGTTCGAACTACGCGTTCCGGTAGAAGGGTACATTTCCCTGATTATTATCGCCCGTAGTGACGGTCTTCGGAGGGGAGTGATGTGGGGATCTTTCCCATATTTTATTATTTATTTAAGTATATTCTTATTTTCAGTCTATCTTATATATACACTACTTACTTATATCTATCTTGCTTTTACATGCTATATAATACACTTATTTATTACTCTAAACATTAACACCGCACATAATATTATTTATAATATGAACGAACGGCATGTCAGAATGATGATGAGTATGAGGCGCGTGACGTCACACGCGCTCGGCTTGTCCACCGGAGCCGAGCGCGCCCGAAGTACACCCGCGCGCGCGCATGCCCCGTATCGGCCCAGCCGCGCTAGCCGTCGGGAATCTTCGGGTGGCGGCCAACGGCCCGCTATGCACGCGCCAGTCGGATGAAGCCTGAGCTAACGATCGCTAACGTATTACCTTACTTTTCCCGCCTATTTCGCGAACCTACGCAATTACTGTTTGTCGTGTGTTTATGTGCTATCTTCTATCCATCCTATTGACTGTGCCTTCTAACTTTCTCCTTCTATCTCTGTACTGTGAACTGTGTTGTGTGTGTACCTCTGTACGAACAATTGTATTATACGTGTGGAGCTTGATACAAGCGTGTTTATATTTATTGCGCTTGTACCCCGAGACGCAGCACCCCATCACCTACAATTTATTTCCATGTATTTATTTAATAATGACAACAAAGCATTTTAAGGAAATTAAAAAATATATTTTAAAATGTAAATTACGGTGGGGTTCGAAAACACGTTGATCAAATCGAATCTTGACACTTCCTACAGCCGGAAGTATCAAGATGCTATAATGAGATTTGTAACAAAACTGAGGCCTTGAGGAGAAAATAATCGTTCTAAATGCTTACTGGATTTATTTTTCACTTGTCCTAATTGTTATTAATGGTTTTTCGAGGGTTACTACATAAGAGGGTACGTTGAGGAAGTTCGGCCGAGAGTTTCATTACGTTTTAATGAAACTCTCAGTCGAACCTCCGAATATTCGAATATATTGTTCAGCTGTTTGAGAAACATCAACTTCACCTGTCGCTGTTATTTTCAATAATTCAAATAAAAAAACGGCAGTAGTAAATTATACCTGAGACTGCGAGAGACAGATGCAATGCGCAGGGCAGGGCGGCGACGGAGGCGTCAGCGGCAGCGTAGAATGGCCGCCCGCACACAGCACCCAACCCGCCACCACCAGCCAACGCACGAGCCATCTGTTGACAATGCGTAGATTAAAACGAGATAGAGTAACTACTTAGGCGTCTTATTCTAATTCAAATTCTAGTGGGGGTTACCAGATCTGCACTGACGTCCCGCATTGGGGTGTATTGTACATTGACCCCTGTGATAATACCCCCCGACCCGAGCCAACACAACTCTTTGAAGTACCGGAGAAAGACTGGGCCGTTAGCAGCATTCCATGAGTAATCCCCAGGGATATGCAGATGTTGTAGAAGAAGGGCATGACTATGAGCTTTTGTAGTCCCGTTTTTTAATCTAGTGTTCTTTGTGGTAGTGCAGCGCAGAGGAGCGTGCTCCACTGTCTCCCCCTCTTCAGGACACCCGCCTGCCTGGTTTCAAGTTCTATGTATGATGAGTTTGTGTTTATAAAAACATGACACGTATTAAAGTAGATATTCTATCAACCACCTCGTACCCATAACCACAGATAATATAATACACTAGTACTTTGGAGCTTGATGGTGCTGTGTGTCACATCCATCATTTTAGTTAAGAGGATTCTAGTAATTCTAGTCGATTTCAGCGGTTGTCTGCTTAGATATTTGGAACAATTATATCTGCCTATGTAAGTCACATAGCCAATTTTGGCACACATTATAGAAATATCTTTACAACTTTTAACTTTCTCCGCAGCGCATATACGCAAGGCAGCACAAGACAAAGTTTTAGCAGGTGACAAGCGAGTTGTTTTTGAAATAATGTCGACAAGTTAGCACCATAAAATCCGGCGCTGACTGACAGTGCGGGGCATGCTTGAGCACCCTGAAGAACGCATTGTTGTGGCATCTCACAGCAAGCTAAGGTCTGTCAGCGCCGGCCCTATTTAATCAGTTTTGCTCTGCGCGGATCAGAACCTATTTTCAATATGTTTCATCAAAATTCTGTGACATTTATATGGCTCGCTAGACGCCGCGGCACGTCTAGGCATGCATCGAAATATAAAGTTATACGAATTCTAAACTCATTGAAATAATGATCAAATTAATTTGGTAGCGAATAAAATCCTACTGCGCCGTTCCGTCCCGCATAGTCAGTCAGCCTTTAGAGTGAAGACAAGATGAACACGTCTCATTATAAAAATGGTTATAAATTAAAATAAGAGACATAATATTTTCTTCTGTCTGATTATCAACGTAGAACAAAAATACCTACAAGGTAAAACCGTGAAGGTAATTAGAGCTTACCTTTACGGTTTCACCACGTAGATATTTTTGACATATCAGTTATTTCCTCGCATTACAGCATCTGATAAAGGACGTTGGTAACACAGACGCGACTTATACTTTTGACTGATTTAAATTCATCAGTAACATGTTAATAGCACGTTCCGACATTTCAACTTTGGCTGCAATTTTAACCAGAGGTGCCATTCTCTTCAAACAGCAACACAACACTGATTGGCGACGTGTGTATATATCCTGTACTCTATGGTGTGTAACGTCCGCCATAATATGTATATATATTCCTTTCACCACGAGCTCTCACTAACATCGATTTTCTCAAGCTCTCTGAACTTCATCTCATGGCTGGCCTTGTAACGGAACTACATATAAAACCGTTTGAGCGGTACAAGTAAACATTACTTCCCGAGGTCCTAATTAGTGGGCACCTTGGCAGCGAATGTAGCCGCACAAAATATGGCAGCAGCCCCATTTCGTGGGGCAATATTAAACATTAACGGGACACATAAACATCTCAATGTTAAGTGGCTTATGGCTCGTAAAAAATGTCTTAACATTGATGCACCCTACGGTAGTATTGTTAACGTCCTTTTGCATTTATGTTGGCAATTTTACGTGGAATGTTGTTTATAGAGTCGGGCATTTTTCCTTTCAGCATTCTCCTTCGCGTGCCCGCCTCCGCCATATTAGTACAATTCCTGCACACCCGGGTGTGCATTTGATTTTATTTTAAGGAGTTATAAGGAGAATATTGAGAAAAACATTATGGATTATCTCTATAAACTACAATCTTAATTTTAACTAACAAAGAATTAATTGATTCAAAGACAAATTGTCTTTAATGAAATGTAAATGCCGAGGAGAATTGAAAGTATACCTTCAGGTAAAAAGTAGGAGTTGAAATTTCATCTACAGATAGATATCGACATCAAAGTCAAAAAGTAAATATGTTAAATTTGGCGGCTCAGTCACACTTTTTCGGTGGTGCAGCTACAGAAATAAAGATAAATTAATTTGATAATATTACATCTTTTGTTAAGTACTTAGAGTATTATGTAAAAAGTGTTCCGTGTTGCTAAAACACCAAATACTGTAAAAATCCTATTAAACTCGTTTCATTGTTTTGTGTCCATGACTAGAATTATGTCCAACTAATTAAGCCCTAAGTTGGTACATATATTATGTCTTCAATAAATTTACATAGTTATGTACCTGCTTATAGATTCTTCTATCCTACTATTAACATAATTTAACGTTTGTGCTCTGTTAGCTGTGTGATAGATTATTTGTTGAGAATCAATATAGCCTTGGTACTTAAACATTCTAGTATGTGCTTTATAATATTTATTCCACCCTCATCCTTTGCTGTTAGGCTTAGCAGATAAGACTAAGCAGGTTTGCTGCCTTGCTGTGTTATATAGGTCTTGGTAGATATAAGCAGTAAGTACTTAATTATTTGGGAACTCTAGGAATATACCTAGGGACTAATACTAAATCTGACGCATGCATTGTAATTGGATTAAAAAGTAGCCTAGTGTCAATCATCATCAATTTTAATAAGTGCCCAAAGATTCAGGTAGGTTTTGCGTGAAAAGGTAACAAACATCCATACATCTATACAAACTTTCGGCTTTATACAAGTAATAGTTTTTTTTTATGCTACTAAATGTCGAGACATGCCGAAGGCCCACCTGATGTTAAGTGGTAACCTCTACCTATAACAATTGCAATGCCGCGGTGATCACGTTCACTAAGCACGTGACCAACGCTGTATTGCATTGCGCCCGTCACCCTGAGACAGAGTTGTAAGGTCTCACGTGCCCGTAATTTCACCGGCCCCCTTACCCTTCAAACCGGAACACAGCAATGGAGACATTACAGCTTGGCGGCAGAAGTAGGTATGGTAGTAGTACTTTCCCGGATGAACCTTTCACAAAAAGTTCTACTACTACTAAAATTAGTGAGATATAATGCAAGCCATACCTACTTTGCTCTTCATCTTGTAAAATGAATGAATAGGCAAGCATAGCAGCCGATTGGTAAGTTGTACTTTTATTCAAAAGATCGATGACTCCTTAGAGGATTTCATCTGAGTAAAGTTGTAAAGTTTGCAAGAGATCCATTTTCTTCTGACAAATACTTTTTTTTATACGAAAACCGTAGGTTCATAACAAATATTGGCCTTCGAACATTGGTATTGAAAAAGCATGGAATAGATACAAAAACCAGCCGAGTTGCTGGCAGCAGCTAAGGGATAACATAAACACTTGATGATCTATGTATGTAGCCTATGTCCAGCAGTGGACGTCCTCCGGCTGAAAAATAAAAATAAGCAGAGCTTGGGTGTAAAATAGCTTGATTAAATTTAAGCATCGACTGTTTGGTTTGGGGGAAGCTTTTGCCCAGAAGCACGGAGATAAGCTAAATATTAAACTCATTGTACACAATTAAATTTATACATCGTTTTTTTGATATTTTAAATGTATATTGTTACCTCAAAACTCCGTTGTTTATGAACGAATTTGGTTACTATTTTTGCATAGATAGAAAGAAGAAGAAAACACATTTATTGGCACACAAAACATACAGGTAAACAACAAAATAAATAAAACCGGGCAAGAGCGAGTCGGACTCGCGCACCGAGGGTTCCATGCCATCATAAAATATAATTTATGATAAAGGCGGTTTATATTTGTTGGCAGCGACATCTCTTGTCTGATAGCGGATCTTTTGTAGACTTTTTACACTTCCGATGATTTGTAAAAAAACTATGCAAATTGGAGAGTTTGTTATAATTTTTCTGTAATTTTTACATACACTCCTATTAGCAAGAAAAGTTTCAAGGGTTTATTTCTGCAAACTTCGGAGATAAGGGGGTGAACGCTATTTTTTCAACGTTTTTGTAAAGTCGAAAACTATACGGCTTAATTTATACCAGTCGTGCCTGCCCCAGTTATGGTTCAGAACACGGCTCTTGAAGTTGTCGACGCGTACGTATACCTAGGCCGCTTCCAACGGCAGTTCCTGGAGATCAATGAGGGAGGCCTTTGTCAAGCAGTGGACGTCCTACGGCTGATATGATGATGATGATGATGATCTTAAATACATGTATAAAATGTCCAAAGGACATGTCAATCGATAAAGTAGTTTGGCTAGTAAAATTAAAAAAAGTTTTTTTTTTAATTATTTCGCTAATTGCAAGTATTTAAGGCCTATTATTCCACAAAAATAAATCTTTTAATAAAACAAATAAACTTGCATAACAATATTTCTAATTCAGCCAGGGGCGACTTTACTACTGCGACCCGGCCAGGCCCTTTGTTTTGAGTCTTACTGGTTGGGACTTCATTGAAAGTAGTAGCTCGCTCGATTTAGGTTCGTGGCGAACCACTAGTTAGTTCAAGGTCAAACATTTGCACTCAGAAAGTATGATTTGGTGGAACCTGATGGAGAACACCACAAATGGTTATCAAAATTTTTTAATTTTATAAAATTCACGGGTTACGACAGTGAAACATAGCTAAGATAATATAATGCCACCTAAGTTATGTTCCGAACTCGGTTACTTTGTTTACAAATTAAAGAATAATATTATACCTACTTGTTATAATTACAGAATTGGCGGCATGGCCTCAATATACGGCTTTTGTTTGTATTAGTTTAAGGGCGTTGGCATAATTACGATTATGCGGTGACACAACACTCATCCCGGAAATAATATCTTCATGCCATAAATATATTTGCCGCGCAGTTAACTAAATAATTCCAGACATTTGGCACAGACCGTGTAGTTTCAAACTGAGCAAAAGTGGGAACTATTAAGTAAACATTTGTTTTAAATTTTTGTTCGCTTATTATTCTAACTTCGATATTCCGTGTCGACAGAGCAAGGATGCCGTAGGGTGCCGGCAGTAGAATGTTGCCACTCCTCTCTTGCCCGTGGATGGGCAGCAGCGTCCCGTACCGCGCTCGCCAACCCGTCTGCCATCACGGCGAGTACGACAACAAACCCCTCATGATCTCGGAGATCCAGGACGGAGGCCTATGTCCAGCAGTGAACGTGGACAGCAGTCCTACGGCTGAGGTTTATTAAATATCTTCGATATTTAGCTCGATCAGGATACTCGTCAGCTGAATATCGAAGATGTCTGCTCGTGGCTTTGTGACGCGAGACGAGGGAGAGGCGAGGCGGGATAGACTCCCCAAATTCGCTACTCCAAAAGAGGACCCGGTGGTAGTTACTGCACCAAAATAATGCTCGATGAACGGATTCTCGAAAGGGCCAGTACGTATAGCAAGAGTTGGCGAAAAAATTATAGAACTTTTGTTTAGTTATGCAAAATAAGGTTGAAAATGTAAAACAAATTACATAAATCCATCGACAGGTGATTCGATTTTTTTTAATAAAAATTGAAGATACAATAATAAATGTATTTTAATTTTGTTTATTATTCCATCAGAATAACAGTCACATCCGAAAGATTATTATTAGGTCGTTACATATGAAATTGGCATTTTGTCGTACTGGCCACTTTGATATCAATTATCTCCTCTTTGGTTAAGAATTCCAAATTCATATTTATACAGCTATTTACTCATGCATTTGTGTTTCGAAAACTAAAATTGATTTGTTTTTCCTCTTTTGTATTTATTCTTTGCGTCACTCAGTTTACAAAACAGAAAACTTGAAATATCGCGTTATTTACGAGTACGAGTTCCACCGCCACGGTGGTGAACACCAGTGCTGCAGAAACGCCTCGAAGGAATAATGATTTGTATGTTAGCCATGGAGTGCCGGCAGTAGAATGTTACCCCTCCTCTCATGCCCGTGGATGCAGTATGAGCCTGCTAAGGGATACTTTCGGAAGATGGGCAGCAGCGTCTTTCCGTGTATCAACATCGCAAACTGCGCTCGCCAACCCTCCTGCCAAGCGTGGTGAGTATGGCAACTACTCCTCATGGAGATCCATGAGGGAGGCCTGTGTTCAGTAGTGGACGTTAGGCTGGAATGATGGCGGCGGTGTCGCAAAAGAAAACACAGTGCGTTTTTGGTTCCAACGTTTTTGTTCTGGAAATTTCGACCTGCAGAACAAGCCCCGTGGACGGCTGGAAACCAAAGTTGATTACAAATATGATTACAATACAATATAAGATAAAGGCGGTTTATATTTGTTGGAGAACCTTGACAGCGCCATCTCTTGTCTGATAGCGGAACTTATGTAGATTTTTTACACTCGATGATTTCTAAAAAACTATGCAAATAAGAGGGTTCGTTATAGCTTTCCTGTAATCTTTACATACACTTAAATTAATAGTTTTAGGGGTTTATCTCTGCAAACTTCAGTTGAAAAAAAACGTTGAAAAAACTAGCGTTCCCCCTTTATCTAAAGGGGGAACGCTAGTTTTTTCAACGTTTTTGTAAATAAGTCGATAACTATACGGCTTAAAGGAAAACTAAAAATTGTTTATTAGTATGCAAATAATTACCTTTCATATGATACTCCACATGACCTAGTAACTTCACATAATAATTTAAAACCCCCCTTTCACCCCCCTTGTCTAAAAAACTACGCAAATTAGAGATTTTGTTATAATTTTCCCATAAACTGTATATAGTATACTTCTATTAGCTATAAAAATTTTACGGATTTATCTCAGCAAACTTTGGAGATAAGGGAGGAACGGTCGTTTTTTCAAAATTTTTGTAAATAACTCGGAAACGATACGGCTAAAAGGAAAAATAAAAACTGTTTATTAATGTACAAATGAATACTTTTCATATGATGTCTCCACTTGACCTTGTAATGTCAATTAAAAGTTGCACTTGCAATCATAATAAGAATATTTTTTTACATTTTCATATATGCCATATTAGTAAAAAAAGTGTTATCTTTAACCGTTTCAAATTTCAAGTCGATAGCATCGTTAGTTCTCAAGATATCCATTTGTGACAGACAGACAGACAGAGTGATACCATAAGGGTTTCTTTTTACTATTTTGGTCCCTAAAAAGCCAAATTCTCGTTTACTACGCGCCGCGAAGCTTGAAAGCAGATTATTTTGCCTTACATGTAAAATTAGGTTGATAGTAAAATAGAATTTTGCTTATAACAAATAAGGTATCCAAACAATATAATACCAATTTTCTAACGATGGAAGAAAAATCTAACAATAACCGATAGAAGTCAAATCACCTTTTGAGTTACTTTATTTAACGACTCATTTTCTCAGTAATAATGTGCCGTGGGGTGCCGCCAGTGGAATGTTGCCCGTCTACTCTTACCCATGGATGTAGTAAGAATCTGCCAAGGGATACCTCCGGAAAATGGGCATCAACGTCAGGTGTATCAAAATCCCGTACTGTGCTCGCCAACTCGTCTGCCAATTTGGTGAGTATAGCAACAACCCCTCATAAAAAAATTATTATGAAAAAAATATTATTATTAAATTTGTATAGCATATTCACGCATTCGCCGCTACACAACCCCATTCACTGTAGGCCTCCAATTTCAGAACACTCCAAACATTGGAATCTTGGGTGTCGACATTTCAAGTGACGTTTAGTGCCGCTATCACCAGCTTGGAGGACAAGGTGAAGCTGGCATCTAAACAGCTCTGTGTGCTCAACAGAGCAAAACAGTACTTCAGTACGGGGATGAGACTTCTCTATAAGTCGCAAGTCCGGCCCCACATGGAGTACTGCCGTTATTTATGGGCAGGAGCACCAGGATACTTAGCCGGGCCTTTTGACTCGATACAAAGACGAGCTGTTCTAATTGTTCACAATCGCAATGTATTAGGCGGTATTGAAACTCCAAGTTTTAGAAGAGACATTTTCTTCCTATTCTATACCCCTTGTATAATGGGTTGTGTTCTGAGGAATTATTCGAAATGGTGACTACAGTTCTCTTTTACCATCGCACTGCTCGCCACCGGCAGAGGATTCATCCTCACATCTAGCACGGTGCGGTTCCAGAGGAATTTTCAATCACGAACAGTTAAAGTCTTTTTTAAACTTTCGCGATCACGACACATTATTAACACATATTTAACCGGGTATTTATCGCGCTATTTACCTTTATTATTGCCCGACGTTTCGACAGGATTGCACCCATCGTGGTCCCGGGAAGACTAAATAGCGCGATAAATTAACGAACAGTTAAGTTATGGAATGAGGTGCCTTCCGCGGTTTTTCCCAGATACTACAGTATGGGATTCTTCAAAAAGGGCGTTTTGAAATTTGATGGGTAGGCAGCGCGAGTGTGACTCATCTGGTGTCGCAAGCAGCCATAGGCTACGGTAAACGCTTATCATCAGGCGGGTCGTATGCTTGTCTGCTATGTTAGTAGTATATTTTTTTTTGTACCGTTCATGCAAAATTACAGCTGTCGAGGACTAATAATCACATCGTAAAGCTGCAGAGAGGCTGACAGACAGACAAAGCGCAACTATAAAGGCTCGATCAGACCGGACGCGTATGCGTAGACGTGCACGTACCACTGAGTTGTAATGTATGGAACTGTATGACGACGCGCACGTCTACGTTACGCAAGCGGTGTGTCCTGTCTCATAAAGTTCCATACATTACAACTCAGTAGTACGTGCACGTCTACGCTTACGTCTACGCATACGCATCCGGTCTGCTCGAGCCTTAAGTGTTGAGGACGGATGAAGCCAGAAGAAGAAAAACATGGAAAAATAAAAAGTCCTCACATAACCCGTTCTAGCGGGACGGCAATGTATTCCTATCTCTCTCTAGGTTCAAAGTAGACATTTTGAAATGTATAAGTAACTAGCTCCTTAAGACCCCCACTAACTGCGCAGTGAAAAATAGTGCCTTAGTAGTGAGATTTTGTGACACCCGCCCACCCAAAGGGCTACAACAAACATGACCTGGGGGTTGTAGCCCCCAGAGATGCCAGAGATGAAGGCAGGGTAAGGAGACTTACGTCTCGAGGCCTCACCCGGTGACCCCGAAGGGGGCCCGGAAGAAGAGGATGATGATGTAAAGTTTGTCGTACTCCTTACGGTTAATACGTTCTAGTTAAATAAATTCATTCATTTCAGCCGTAAAACGTCCACTACTGAACACAGCCCTCCCCTCATGGATCTATGAGTATCCATGAGGGGTATTTGCCATACACACCACGCTTGGCAGGCGGGTTGGTGAGCGCAGTACGGGATGTTGTTACACGGAAAGATGCTGCTGCCCATCTTCCAGAGGTATCCCTTAGCAGGCTCTTACTGCATCCACGGGCATGAGAGGAGGGGCAACATTCCACTGCCGGCACCCCACTGCATTTATTTTTTAAAAATAAATAAATAAACTACAGAACCTTCAAAAGAAAGGGTTAAAATGTTTTAAAAATTAATATCGCTATAAAATACTTTTAGTTGCCATACCTGGTCTTGACAGCAGTGGCCATGGGCGGGCGCGAGAGTGGTGCCCCGCCCTGCGCGTGCCCTCACCTGCACGCCTCCATCCTACCACTCGCGCCTGAGGACAACCATATTTGAGTTACTCTGCAGCCTTTTTGTTTATTAACTACGGAGCCCGAAAGAAGGATTCAAGTGGACCCGTATACTGGAAGCGGTGCGGGGTTTTTTTTATTTCATATAGGCTTTCATATAGGCTACATCTTGCCTGATCTTAAGCAATTTTGCTTGTATTTTCAAATGAAATGCGTTTATTGAGACACTACACATTAAACACCGTTAATTAACCAGTTATTTCTTTCAGCCGTAGTACATCCACTGGTGGATAAAGGCCTCCCTCATTGATCACTGTCTTATGTTGTTATTGTGACTTAGTTCTAATTATGAGGGGTTGTTGCCATACTCACCATGCTTGGCAGGCATGTTGGTGAGTACAGGATGTTGATACACGGAAAAATGCTGCTGCCCATTCCGGAGGTTCCTTTGGCAGATACTTACTGCATCCTGGTTCCAAATAGGTAATTATCAAATATATTATATAGTCATATAAAATACTAGTATAATCATAGAATTATTGTGTTTTACCATAAGCTTTAAAGGCATTAATTTTAGATTGTAATTAAATTTGTTACATGCCTTTTTAAACTCATTGAGCCATCAAAATAAAAATAAAATGCAATTAAACACTAAGCCATGCCGCTAGCTGAGGCAGAAGCATCTCGTGTCTACATACAAGTTTCCTAAACTTAGAGCGAGGAGTACATGTCAAGGAACACAGGTTTAGCCGAAAGTTAATATATTTTAAAGTTCATCTACCTGTATATAGATTTAAGAATTCTAATTCTAAACCTTAAACTGAATAAAGAAATGTATTATTATTATTATCCACGGGCAAAAGAGAAGAGGCAACATTATACTGCTGGCACCCTACGACAAAGGCAAAATAACGTCATGTGTAACAAAAACAATCACACAAAGTTAAACGAAACTGTGTTGCAGAGTCAGCACCCTCCTCCGAACATGACAATCATAAGTTCAACTATAAAAAAACTAAGATTACTTAAAGCTTAGGTACAAAGTCAAAGTTAAGTAATAGGTAGTATATAAGAAGGGCGCTTGTCAGAGTCAATCAGTTAATCAAAAGCAGTCCAACGAATCGGTCGATCGAAATCATTCAAAGTTCCTCTACCTGCAAACATTACTCTCAAGAACCGCCACCATCCAGTAACAGTTCAAAAGGCATTCCCAAGAAAAACCCTGGCATTGTTATTTCACTCTCCACCTACTTACCCCGGATAGGATCCACTCACACTCACCGAGCTATCGAAGAAAATATACAGTCCACTGCGCTACCACCCACAGAAATAAATAAATGAATTTCTGAATTCTCTCGATTTCCCTGGGTTTCCACCATCGGATCCTAACGTGGTTCCTACAGGACCACCTCGGAAGTGCAAACTTTAAAAAAAAATCGGCCCACAATTGACGGCAAAATCTATGAACATATGTACATACGTAGGAAAAATTATACATTCGAAATAGAACCTTGGTTTTGAAATCGGTAAAAAAGTATTCCCACTTTTAACCAAATAGAAGTTTTCCGATGACGTGATGTATTGTATACCCTCCATTTTATTGAGTGATTCAACAGGAAATGGAGTACCATTTTCTGTTTCTTCCGATTGGTTGCCGGCCGAAAGTATCCTATTGAAGTAGCGTATTTGAAAACGTCCATTCGCATAGTGCAAAGGAACCGTTATATCAAAGATTCAATTATACTTGAACGGAAATTAAAAACGAAGATGTGACGTAACAGCACACAGGGGCGCCGTCGAAGTTCTTACTAAATTCATTATTAAACACTCTGAAAGACTCGAAAAATCGAAGATCAAGGAACTTTGCTCGCTTGATGTTTCAAACCTGTCAAGTCGGTAATTAAAACACAAATTGTTGTTGTTATTGAAACATAAATAACGTGATCACTCCGAAATACGTTTTTTTAGTCACTTGCGCGGTTTTACCCGCGTAGCAATAATTTTAGAGGAATCTACCAACAGTCGAGACAAAAACAAAAAAAGGGTTGCCAGTTTCGTCTATCCTACATAAAGTAATCTTTATTCAAAGTTTTCAAACTCATGAAATTCGGTTATTAAAAAAATCTATATAAAAAAATCTATGGGACCTAGGTCAAATCATTTGGGCTGGGTAGATACCAGACGACCCCACCTATCTGCCATTTTCGTATGTTCAACGTTCTAACGAACACCCTGTATTTAGGTAATTATTGACGGTTACCAATGTTGATAAATAAAGTGTCAATCGTTAATTAATATGTCTAGGCTACATTTTAACCAAAGTCATTTCCGCCGTGGGGTGCCGGCAGTAGAATAATACCCCTCCTCTCCTGCCCATGGATGCAGTAAGAGCCTGCTAAGGGATACCTCCGGAAGATGGGCAGCAGCGTCTATCCGTGTATCAACATCCCATACTGCGCTCACCAACCCGCCTGCCAAGCGTGGTGAGTATGGCAAACTACCCCTCATGGAGATCCATGAGGGAGGCCTGTTGTCATCAGTGGACGTTTTATGGCTGAAATGAAGTCATTTCATCACCTATATATTTCAACCTAGTATTGACTTGGGAATTGAGATAAGCTTCACATTCAATTATTTTATTTCCCAACATTCGTACACATTATCTCATCTCAGTCGTAGGACGCTGTCCATGTCCACTGCTGGGCATAGGCCTCCCTCATTGATTTCCAAGATCATGAGGGGGTTGATGCCATTGGGACTTGGGAGGCGGGTTGGCGAGCGCAGTACGGGATGTTGATAAACAGAATGACGGTGTTGCCCATCTTCCGGAGGTATTAATTAGCAGGCTCTTACTGCATCCACGGGCATGAGAGGTGGAGTAACATTCTACTGACGGGACCCCACGGTAGTAATGTTCGCTTGCTTTTAAACTCAATTCTGAAGATTGGGATCCATGATAAATCGAGGAAAATACAATGTAAAAGTAAAGTAAAAAAAGGTATTTTACTGACATAATATATAATATAATTGTATACTTTGATCCTTAAGCCTTGGTTCTGAAAGTATGATTTGGTGAAGTGGAACTGACGAAGAAGACCACAGATAAAAAGATAAATATGATGTTATCCACTCATCGTCATACCTTGCAGATCATCATCACCATCATTGTCAACAGGAAATTGCAGTCGGGTACATAGTGGAAAATTTTAAAAGTTATATTAATTTTAAAATTTTCTTTTAATTAACTAAGGAATCTCTTTTATTGAAGCTTTCTAAGGTTCCGTACCCAAAGAGTAAAAACGGGACCCTATTACTATGAATCCGCTGTCCGTCTGTTTTTATATTAATGATAGGTACTCTAGAAGTTTTACTAACTATCTCCAAAATAAGCAAAGTCCGTGCTATGAAAACCAGTGAACCAAATACGACTAAATCCTATTTAGTAAAACGGTCAGTAAGCCCGGTCTACCCACACGCCTGAGTAAAACACACGGACAAGAGTTTAATGCCCAACAGCTCGTTTAACAAGGCTTAATTCAAACAAGCCTCTGCAACGACCCACTGGACTAGTAAATTTTTCCATCAGTATAATGACATCGGAGACCATCAACCAGTACGTAGTAAACTTTAAAGACTACTATCATCAAAACTTCTTAGTGGAATTTACCGCGGGCATTAGAAATAGCAGTAACATTTCCCACAAAGCGGTACTTACCGAGGCGGCGGGGCATTATAGTAGAGCGCAGGCTACATTGAAACGACTATGATAAAAGACTAAAAGCCTACAGCCGTCGCCTCTGCTTTCTTGTGATACAAAACACTTTGAATAATGTTGGGTCGGCAGCCAAAACGTAAAATTGCATGTATATTTTGGAACACAAAAAATGTTGTACGTAAGTACCAGAGTTCGTGAATCAGCTCATCCATAAAATCCCGCCTGGTAGATACCACGAATAACTTTACAGCATCACCTGTACACATCAGCAAACTAGTGTTGAACTCTTAACTTAGTTCTGCTTGGAATTTATTTAGTTTGCGAGTGGAGCATCATAGAGGTAAATACTCCACGGGAAAGTAATACAATATACTTGTATGTTTATCTGTATCTAGAGAGTGTATTGTAATATGTGTACTAAGCCGAAAGGGGGTGATTCTGACCATCCCAAGGAATACCTTTTGTTCTACGAATCTTGAGGATTCAGTGATTTTCATTCAAGGAAAGACCACGAATGTTTTAACTTCAACAGCTGATTATACGTGATATATATATGTATGACAACCTAAATACTAGCTGATTCTGAACAGGGTCATTGACCTCCGCAAAGAGTAGTCGTTCAAGTACAAAAAAATACCTATAACCACATAGGATTTTTTTTTAATTTTCTTTAACGTCCTTATATGAAAAATGACTGATAGCCTGTAAAGTATACTTAAAAATGGGTAAAAAGATGTTTTATTACAAATGATACCTTAGTGCAGGTTTACTATTTCCTTTCCGATACATTTCACGATAAAAAAACCAAAACCAGAAAAATAATAACAAGACAGAAGAAAGCCAACTGCATAATCGTATTAAAGGATATTCGCTCTTGGTTTTACGAGACCAAACATTATCCATCAGATACCACAGAGTTTACGAGTTTTCTTATGATAATGTAAGTTTTTAAAAAATACTTTATAAATAGAAGAAACGCATGCTATCGTTTATTCTGTAATTGCCGCAGTAAGGCCGAAATCTTTAAAATCATCATTACAGGTCGAAGTAGCAGTACTTTTGTTTAAAAATATAGATCTAGGTGATTAATAGATCCAGCCATTATCATCTCTCGGATATCGTTCTTCGTACACGAGAGGGCGCCACCGCGCGTATGACAAGTTCGGCTGTGACATTTTTATATTAAATTAAATGATTTAAGTGCTTTTATTACTTTAAATCGTACAAATAAACAAAGTAACTTTAAACAAGAAGTGAATGAATAATAAATCGTGGACTGAAGTGAATAGAAAGTGACGAAATAAATGGATTGCCGTTATCAATGACGCGCGCCCATTATTGACTTATGAAACAGTTTGAATTGTGATTCCTTTATGAATAACATACAGTGTACAAAAAAAACAAGCTCGCTAGTGATATTTATACAAACAAATAAAGACAAAGAAAGTATAACCTCAAAATAAAGCCAACGAACGACTGCACAGCAGCTACACTCCACACACGAACATGGCTTCATTATGTGCGGGATGCCATGGAGAACTTCCTTACAGACAGTTCTTAACATGCTTACATTGCGGGAATAGTTATGACCTCAGCTGTGCAAATGTATCTTCTACGCGTTTCTATGGCACAATGACATCGGAACACAAACAAAAGTGGAAATGCCAAGCCTGCTATTGCAAACAACCAAAGACAGGTAATATAGACAGTCCAGTTCGTCAAAATGAGTATCAAACGAATCAGCTACAATCGTCTCCAAATAATATAACACTAAGAAGAAAAGTTTCACAAAAGGTCAACTCCCCGTCTTCGGACGATCAGAGTCTACTGGGCGACACCATCTACACAGAAACTAAAAGCACAGCAAATCCAACTCTCAGAACGGAAATAACACTAGAAAATATCAACAACCTAATAATAAATAGACTCAAGGAAAATAATACATCAATAATCAATGAATTAAAAGACACAATTAAAACAGAAATAAATAAAGCTATAACAAAATTGAGAAACGATATAACAGAAGAGACAAGTATTCTAAAGAAGGAAAATAATCAAAGAAAGGCAGATATAAAACAAATAAGCGAAAAAATAGAAAAATTATCATCTGAAAATGAGCAATTAAAAAGAGAAATTCAAGATATTAAATCTATGAAACACACTACCTTGAACTGTCCTCTTGAAAATAACTACAAATTCGTGTTGTATGGATTGGAAGAATACTTTGAAGAGCCAGAATATGATTTACATGCCAGAATCATAATTATTTTCCGTGACATCCTTCAAATTGATCTCCGTGGCTACATTGAAGAAACCTTCCGAATTGGTAGGCAAAATAATAACTTTAATAATCGACCGCTAGTAGTGGAACTTATTAGCAAAAGAATGACTAAATATATAATCGAAAATAGCAATTTTTTTAAGGGAAGTAGATTATCTATCTCAGAATTTTTAGACGAAAGTGCAAGGAAGGAAAGTAGACAAATTATAGAAGAAATGCTAACTGCTAGAAGAAACGGTCATTATGCCATTATAAAAAACAATCACCTGTTTATAAATGGAAAACCGGTCCAACGAAAACGAAGCGACAATCTACAACGCATAACCACAAACAAAGAATTAAACATCAATAAAACTCAGAACCAATGCTCCTTGCAACCACAACAAGCTAAACCTGACTACAATGATAATTCCTTTCGAGACCAGAGAAGCACAATTTAAAATATTGTTTCAGAACCTGCAAAGTATTAATAACAAACAACATATACTAGAAGCACTCGTCGATCAGAACCCTGCTTATCAAGCTGTATGCATTTCCGAAACCTGGTTAAAAGAAGAAAATCTCAAATTAATACATCTGAATGGATTCAAAATTGCGACATCATTCTGCAGAAAAACTCGTGGAGGCGGAGGTGTATGTATTTTTGTCCGGGACCATTTAAATAGTGTGGAAAGAAGTGATATAACATTATTTTCTGTAGAATACATATTGGAAATATGTGCAGCGGAACTAACAAACCTAAATATCCTTTTAATTTGTTTGTATTGGAATAAAAGAGACGAAGACGTATTTTACAACCAGTTAACTAAAATCCTAATTTATATAAATAAAAAATACACACATTTCAATATAATACTGGGAGGTGATTTTAACATTAACATTTTACAAAAAAATTCAAGGACAAACAATTTCTTAGATCTTATGTCAGAATATAAACTAACACAACACATTAGAAACCCAACACGCACTACAAACACTACATCAACATGTCTTGACCTGATATTTACGAACTTCTACAATTACAATATTAAAACTACAGTGGAAGAACTAGGATTTTCTGATCATAACGCAGCTGTAGTTCACCTGTGGCTTCCGAAACAGCTAAACGAAAAAATTATTTGGAAAATTGAAAAAAGAACATTTACCCAAACCAATATTGATAGTTTTAAACAGCATCTGACAAAAATCCCCTGGCAACAAATACTTTGCGCATCCAACACCATGGATAAAAACTATGAATTATTTAACGACATACTCATAAGCACACTAAACCAGTGCATACCGAAAAAAGTTGTTAAATTAAATACAAGGTTTAAAAAATACTGGTTAACTATAGGCATCAAAAAGTCATGTCGACATAAAAGATTACTAAAAGTATTTACACAAAAATCGAACCACCATGTATTAACCGAACATTATAAAAACTATGAAAAAATGCTAAAAAGAACAATTATTACGGCAAAAAGATTACAATACATTAACAAATTAAAAACATCATCAAATAAAACTAAAACAATGTGGAGTATAATAAATGAACGGACGAATAAAAAAAGTGTCAAAGATAAATGTAATATTAAATTGCATTCTAATCAAAATCAAATATGCGATCCTAAACAAGTATCTAACACCTTTAACAACTTCTTTGCATCAATGGGTATGACTAATCAATCTCAGCCAGTAGTCGGACGTCCTGTAATCAACCCAACTCAAAATACAATGTACCTCAGACCAGCAACTCACGGTGAAGTATATAAAATAATTAAAAACCTTAAAAACAAAAAGAGCTTTGGAATAGATGAACTTCCCCCAATTTTATTTAAAACATGTGCAGATATACTTACATATCCCTTATGTGTACTAATAAACCAATCTTTCACTCTCGGAACTTTTCCTAATTCATTAAAAAAATCCATAATAAAACCCATCTTTAAAAAAGGTATAAAAACACAACCAGGTAATTATCGGCCGATTGCGCTTCTTCCTACAGCTTCCAAAATTCTAGAAAAAGCTATGTGTAATCGTGTTTATAAGTTTTGCGAAAAATACCAAATATTTGATAATAGTCAAAACGGGTTTAGAAAAAATAGATCGACAACATTAGCAACTTATAATTATATGCAGCAAGTTTACAATACTATTAATAATAAAAAATATGCGATAGGAATATTATTAGATATGAGCAAAGCTTATGAAAAAGTACAATATAAAATACTGCTTAGCAAACTATACGGCATAGGAATTCGCGGAATAGTACATAACTGGTTCTCATCTTATCTTCAAGACAGAGAACAATACGTTGAGGTTGAGCATTACAATTATTCTAAGAGTGAGATAATGAACGTGCGCTCAGACCGAATTACAATAAACGCGTCAATACCGCAAGGAAGTGTTATCGGATGCCTTCTATTTTTGATTTACATAAACGACCTGCGTACTGTTCGCCGACGACATATCCCTATTGACATCAAGCAACACAAGCATAAATTTGACAGAAAAACTAGATTCTATTCTTTTAAAAACTACGGACTGGATGAACGACCATAATCTCGAAATAAATTTCTTAAAAATTAAAATAATGACATTCTACCCTCACCAAAAATCTCCTCTGCAATTCCAGTACACTTTTAATAACAGACCACTAAAAATAGTAAATGAATTCACTTTACTAGGTGTAATCATAGACA